>JAOEGL010000007.1:27450847-28887097 GCA_034509955.1 Urosaurus nigricauda | reverse complement strand
GAAGGAGATGAGAAGTCAGAGGAGCTCTGACCAGCCTCCATGTCAATGTCATTCCAGTGCTGGCAGGCAAAGAGTACTTTAATTCTTCCCTTCTCAGTGAGAGGCATTGGCAAAGCCTCTTCCTGGTTATGACTCAAGCTACGCTCCCTCCTGTTTGCCTGTAACTTGGCTCAGACAGGAGAATGAGTGGCAGAAGTGCGTAAGAAAAGGTGACGAGCCCTGCCAAAATCTCTTTAGCTCTTCATGCCAGAGAGAAAGAGCTTCAACGAGTCCTCTGCCTACCAGCACTTTGATTTGACTATGGGAAAAAACACAGAGGCATGTCATGGCACAAAAAGTGCAAATCTCTGGATCGGAGCACATACCAAAAGACCCCCTCACTGCAACTGCCAAATCTCACTTTCAGTTACATCTAGCATGTGCTTAATATGGTTCAGTTTGTAAATGAATTTAAACTTTCAAAATAAATTATGTTTCAACATGAAAGCTCATGTAATGGTATTTTTATTAATCAGTATTTTAATTCTGTCTTGTTTTAACCTTATGGTAAGCTGCCTTGGGTCCCACATTGCGAGAAAGGTAGCATATTAAATACATGCATGCATACATAAATTATTTCTCAGGGCTAAATGGATGTGATGGATTGATATGCAAGTAGAACAGCATGTTAAAATCTAAACAAAATAAGCTTCCAAAAATAGTCAACCAAACCAAGCATTTAATAAATAAATAAATAAAGTATTTCTCAGAGATAAACAGTTGCTGTGGAGAGTCCTTCCAAGTGGAATAGCAGAGTGAAATTTAAACAAAATAGGCTTTCGAGGAAAGCACCCAAACAAGCTTTATAGAGGAGAGAGTTCACTGGTGGCCTTACCTCTTTGTACAAATGAATAGCAGGGTCATTACCACTCAGAAGGAAAACCGTCTCTGGCTGCCCACCAACCTGGACTCTGCAAAGAGAAAAGCAGCTTTTTAAAAAATGCCAATCCAGTTATACACATATATATTGAGTTTATTTCTCCCCTCCCAAATAATCCTAATTCTGAATCAGACACACACATATAACATGTAGACACTCTGGAATAAGTGATGCAAATTGACAGCTTAATTTATGGCTAGGCGTGATGGGAGATACATCTCAACAACATGTGGAGGTTTATGAACTGGAGGGGCAACATTTCCCACCTCTGGCTGTCACTGGAAGAATCCAGTTTTCAATTGTGGGAAGCAGAGCCTGAAAAGGTTAGTTTTTTGAGCTAAAACTCCCAGAATCCCTCAGTCAGTATGGCTAGTCACAAAACACCACTTTTTTAAGCTCTAGGAAGCAGGTATCTGGACTCAGTGGAGCCTTGGCCTAGTTCTGTACAGCTTTTTTCTAATCTCTTTAGGTTTGGATGGGTACACCAGTCAACTGTCTGCGCAAACATGATTGAATATGTTAAGCTTTCCACTAGCTTAACATGCCTGGCTTTTAAAACAGGCTTTTCTTTAAGTAGCTGCTACTATTTGCCTTACTTCCAGTTCTACTTGTTTTTTCTTTTTTAAAGAAAAATCCGCAACTGCAGCCTGACCTTCGTGTTCCAGGATAGATGCTAAAGAGAAGCACAGTTCAGTGGATTCATTTGCATTTACGAAAACCTTATTTAAAACTTTCATTTTTATTTTTTTCTTATTATGTTACAATTTATTTATGTTAACGCTGACATTTTTCAACAATGGCTAATTTGGTTTTATAATTACAGAAATATTCTTCCTGATGATGCACATTTCTCAGGGAAGATGGCTGGTGTAAAAATAGTATTTCAAAAATATAGTATTTAACCAGTCAGTTGACCAAATCTTGCTTCTGCATTCAAAGGCACATCTCTAATACAGACTGAAGAGCCCAGCCTTTTCAATAAAGACTACCAGTAGTTCAGTATAGAATGAAATGAACAGCGTCAGGGGCTGTTGTTGTGTGCCTTCGTTTGTGACTTATGTTAAAATGGGGTTTTCTTGGTTCAGAAGGGGTTTGCCTTTGCCTTCCTCTGAGGCTCAGAGAGTGTGATTTGCCCAAAAACAGCTGGTGAGTTTCCATGGCTAAGAGGGGATTCACATCCTAGACTCATAGTCTCACAGTCAAACCACTACATCATGCTGTCTCTCTCCATGCTACCCTGGATATATGGGGAAGGAAGGAACAGAAGATAGATCATGATCTCTGGGTAATTTCAAGTAAATCAAAACCCAATTATGGTTCCTATTCATTTAACTGTGACAATAAAAAAAAAGTACTGCTGAAATGAAGAAAGCCTGCATTAGTCAAGGGTGGATCTCACTATGGAAGGAAACACTTTCTGTTCAGTTCAAGTACTCAAACTAAATTTTTACAATTCTCATTGCATCGCATTTCAATCCACTGCCAGTTGATGGAGCCCAGGGCTCTAGGAAAAAACACCAATGGAGATCCTTTAACCTAAAGCCAACCCCTCTTGAATGTGCTATTGGTTTACGTGACTAATTATAAAGGTTGAAAGGAGCAAATCTGGAAGGTCAGGGGTATTACTGAGATTTTACAAACAGATGATAAAGGGTTAAAATCATACATACTCTGCATGATAGAGTTGAAAAGGGGTAAACTGCAACTCCAGGTTCAAGCAGCTCTCTAGAGAGAAAAGGGGATGGGGGTTAGGATACTCACTGAAGAACAAAAAAGAAATTGGGCCCCAATCCCATACCAAGAGCACAAAGAAAGCTTGGAAAAATCACCCTTTGGATGACAACTGTCAGAATCTCCCAGCCACTGGTAATGGTATCTGGAAGACTCTGCAAGTTGTAGTCCAAAAAAAGACCCCAAAATTTCCTTCCAAGCATGAAAGAACATATTCCAACTTTCATTACATTATGAATGTACAGGATTATCTCCAAATCAAAAGGAGGTCAGTGCTGCTGAGGATCAGATGTTATCCAGATTAGACTGCTGAGACAATTTAATGTGCATTAAGATAGCAAGTTTTAGTCCCCAGTGAAATGTTGGCCTCAAGAGTCTCTTTTGGTTGCCAATGGATCCATGTTAAAAAATAAATATTATTATGTTAAGTAGCTTTTACATTTCCAAACCCACAACCCTTGACAAAGCAGCAAGCACTACTTTGCTTTAGAAAAGCCATATTCCACACCAAGGAAAATTAAATTCTGCCTTCAACCACTGTATTTATGATGATTTTCTTACTGCTTTTAATATATCATGCTTCCAAGATGCAGGTTTGAGGGCAGCATAGAAACCAGAACAAACCAGAGAGGGAGAGCTAAGGGGACAAAGATCTTTTTCTCTTTTAAGATTAAAACGCAGAAAGAGGCGGCGAAGACTTACGTGCAATAGAATCTAGATTATATTCAGAGCCTGGCTCATAGTCACAATAAATGTTAAGGAAGGGGCTGGCTTTGTCTCCAGAATCCTGTGGAGAAGGGGAGAAATAAAACAGGCATAATGTAGTTCATTTCACAACAGAAATAAGAACAGAGTAGTTTCATATGTACTGTTGCACTGAGGCCAGGGGCATCATAAGTTCTGTCCTTATTTAAGCAAATGGAAAGCTGTTAGTAAAATTATGACTTGCATTGGGGCAGGGGGGATATGCCATCTATGTAAGACCTTTAGTCATGAGATAGCTTTTAACAAGAATATCCTATTGCTAGTTAACCTGCAGTGGCAATAAAGAGGTTCAAAAACAGCCTGAAAAAAGCACTGATGCTGACTGATCCGTCTGTATTCCCAGAAGTCAAATGGAGGTCTTTACTGGATTAAATTTAATTATAACTGCAAGAACCACTTAATACGTCTTATTAAGTTTCCTGTGATGAGGATTCCAGTCTTTTAAAGATTTGAACAGACTCCCTACGGCTGCCTTAAGTGACAGTTCCAGGAACGAAGTCCGGAGCTCTGATTTCTTTAATTCTAAATTGCAACGCCCAAATGAAGAGCCATGTTAGTCTGCTTCGCATCAATACAACTGAAGAGCCGTGTGGGAACTTTAAGAAGGGACAGATTTATCACAGCATGAGCTTTCACATATTGCAATCCACCCACTTATCCTCACTTGTTACCAGGAGGTTTGTGTTATCACCAACCATTTTTGTTAATGGCCAGTGCACCACAGCTTCTTAGATTATGCTCCATGCAGCTGATGAAATTAATTGTAACCCACAAAAAAGCTCATATTAAAATAACTCTTGTTTTTCTGATGGTGGCACACCATTCTTCTTTGATTTCACTACTATGTGTATCCATATGGGTCTATTTAGAAGATCTCGGGTTTCATTAAAAAGTAGATCCTGGGGATCTACTCACTCCTGCCCTAGATAATGAGATTACATCATTATTTTTTTAATAGGTTATATACCTAAGCACTGTGAAAGAACCACAACAACCCTCTGACTACCTACAGCCACCTGTGTTAGGTTATATACTTATAGTTTTATGTTCCTGATTACAACAATTCTAAAAACTACTAAAAGGCAAGCTGTAGTAATGCTCATCTCACACCCAAGCTTGTGAAGCACCAAATACACAAGCTATGAATAGGACAAGTTATGAAAACTGCTTACCTTAATGAAGGTAATCCCCACCACTAGGCCTCTCTTAGGGGGTGACTTATTGAAAGTGTCAATAGACACGATCTCGGCATCAACTGAAAAGGAAAGAGACATGTAAGATCAACCGAAGGTAGCTGCAACCCGTAAGAAAGGTTACAAAGCATCCAGGGTTTGGTTTTGTTGGCTAGAAAAAGGGTAATACAAAGTGTTTAAAGTGGTGTGAGGCTACAAAGCAAACTTCGGGGAGATGCATGTAAAAACCCCAAGCTATACTTTGCCCACTTCCATTGCAGACTTTGGTAGGAAAAAAAGTCAGAAATCTGAACCAATGTTCATCCAAGGAAAAGAAGACAAGTCATCTTAGGTAAAGCATACAAAAAAAAGTCAGAGACACCTAGCCGTGTTAGCCTGGAATATCAGTCTGCAAAGGGATCTTGTAGCATCTTGTTGTTGACTGCCCTCAAACTTACTTCAACTCATGGTGACTCTGTGGATGAGACATCTCTAAGACCCTCTGTCCTCCGCTATTCTGCTCAGGTCTTGCAGGCTCAGGCCTGTGGCCTCTTTTATTGAGTCTAACTTTTATGTGGTCTTCTTCTCTTTCTACTGCCTTCCACCCTTGCTAGCATCATTGCCTTTTTTAATTACTGTATATACTCATGCATAAGTCTAGAAATTTAGGTCAAAAACATGACCCCAAAAACCTGAGTCGACTTATCCACGGGTCAATGTAAGTCCTGTATCTTAACTCTTATTTAAAAGAAGGAACCATCCCCTGGTGAAAAGCAAGAGTATAATCTGTCCTGGAAGCACTGACCCCCTTTACTCTCTCATCCATCCAGTCTTAAGAATAAGCACAAAGAGTTATGACTGATGGAAGTTATTTGACATTGTTTTGCTTTGCTTCAACCTTTAGATCCTTTCCTATATGCCCCTAAATTTTACCCTCGACTTATCCACGGGTCATAGCAAAATCCATAATTTTGGCCCCAAAACTTGCCCTCTACTTATACATGAGGTCGACTTATAGTCGAGTATATACGGTATTCATTTCCCTTCATGGTGAGGCCAAAGTATAACAGCCTCAGTTTGATCATCTTCGCTTCCAGGGAGATGTCAGGCTCGACCTGTTCCAGAACCCATCCGCCGTTTGACTTTTTTGGCTCTTCACACTATCTTCGGCACTCTTTGCCTTTTATCAGCTTTCTCCACTGTCCACCTATCACGTCTGTACATGGACACAATGGCTTGGATGATCCTCGATTTAGTGTTCAGAGTTGTGTCCTAGTATTTTATGATCTTGCCTAGTTCTTTCACAGCTGACCTTCCCAATCCTAGCCTTCTTCTGATTTCTTGGCCACAGTTTCTGTTCTGATCAATATTTGAACCAAAGAATGAGAACTTTTTGACTATGACTTCCCTGGATCTAGACGCTATACTTCTATTGATGCAGCCTATACACACACACACACACACACACATATATATATATATATATACACACACTTGTCCCTCCCTATTCATATGGATATGGAAAGACCACAAATAACAAAAACACCATGCTTTTTACGTGTGAGGACACCTCTCTAGGAACCGCCTCTGGTGCAACTTTGTAGTCAACATTTGCCAGACGTTGACCATAGAGTTGCAGTGGAGGAGCTACAAAGGCCTAGTAGACCATCCTCTCTAGGAATCTCTAGGTCTTTTGGTGTGACTTTTAGTTAAAGTTGACCACAGAGTTGCACTGGAGGACTTAGATATTCCTAGAGAGAACATACTAATCAACTCTGCGAACAATCAAATCCACAAATACGCTACTCTGTGGTCAACGTCTGACAGAAACTGACCATAAAACTGCGCCGGAGGAGATACAAAGGCCTAGTGGAGTGTCCTCTCTAGGAATCTCTAAGTCTTTCAGTGCAACTCTTTGAGTTAAAGCGGACCATAGAGTTGTGTCAGAGGACCTAGATATTCCTAGAGAGGACATAGTAATCAAATTTGCGAATAATCAAGGCCTCAAATACACAACTCTGTGGTCGATATCTGACAGAGATCAGCCACAGAATGGAGCTGGAGGAGCTACAGAGGAATGGCAAAGTATCCTCTCTAGGAATCTCTAAGGAGTTTATCACATGACGGAATTTGGGGATATAATGCAATGGCAATCCGAACGCACTCATGGGGTTTCACGTTGTTGCGAATGAGTGTATCTCACGCAATTTCGGGCAAAAGGGAAGTCATTCTGAACACAATCATGGGGTTTCGCGTAATTGCGTATTACAGAATCTCACACAATTTCGGGCAATGGGGGGGTCATTTTCGGGAAATGGGAAGTCATTCTGAACGCATTCTGATCACAATTAGATTTCACGTAAATTCGCTAAACTGGCAAACTTACGTGAATTCAAGTTGGCTCCATTCAAAACTGGGAGAAATTCCTCCCGTGTGATAAACTCCTAGGTCTTTCGGTGCGGCTTTTAAAGCGGACCACAGAGTTTCACTGAAGGACCTAGAAATTCCTAGAGAGGACGTACCGATCAAATTTGCGAACAATGAAAGGCGCAAATACACAACTCTGCGGTCGATTTCTGACAGAGATCGGCCACAGAACGGAGCTGGAGGAGCTACAGAGGAAGGGTAAAGTGTCCTCTCTAGGAATCTCTAGGTCTTTCGGTGCGGCTTTTAAAGTGGACCATAGAGTTTCACTGGAGGACCTAGAAATTCCTAGAGAGGAAGCTATATTAACCAACACCTGGAACATGGAGGGAAGTATTATATGACGTCCTCCTGACCGGGGATGTAGGTGAACTGGAGCTCCCTGGCGACGGGCCTCAGCTTCTGCCGGAGGTCCTGGTACCGGAAGTAGATGACTTTCCCCTTCAGAGTGGCCGCCAGCAGCCCCCCGGGGCCTTCCTCTTCCTCCTCCTCCTCCTCCAATTGGCCTCCTTCGTTGCCCCTCGAGAGCAGGCCCTGCTCCGAGCCCCCCTCCTCCGGCCCCTGCCCCGGCCGCCCTCCGCCCCGAGACGGCCCCGGAAGCGCCGCCAAGCCGTAAATGTTGCTCTGGGAGGAGAAGCGGGTGAAGCTGTCTTCGGAAAAGGGGCAGCTGCTGCTGCTACTAGGCTCCATCTTCCCATTCAATCAGGCACCGCAAGGGGCAGCCTCCACGTTGGGGGCCTTTCTTTCTCTCTGTCGCCGCCGCCGCCGCCAGACGCGAGATTGTGACGTCAGACGCGCAAGCGCGCACGCTCTCTCCACCCCCCCGTCCTGTTTTTTTTTCTTTCCCTCTGCCCGCTTTCAAAATGGCGGCTCCGGACTCGTTTCGCCCCCCGTGCGCATGCGCTTTTCGGAAAGTGGGGGGAATGATTGGCGTGTGCCTCGACGGCGTGACGTCACGAGGGCGGTGCCTCCAGGAACGTAGGGTTGGGAGGGGCGAGGAAGCTCACAGAATTCTGAGCTGGCAGAAAAGGCGCAGCAGCTGCACGGGAGAATTAATGCAGTTTCATACCGGTTTAAGTGCTCTGGCTCCAGGCTTTGGAATCCTGGGGTTTTATAATTTTATATATATATATATATATATTTACACACACCCTTATATACATACAGTATATATATATATATATATGTGTGTGTATTATGTATGTATATATATGTACAGTATGTGTGTGTGTATACATGTATATTTATGTGCGTGTGTGTATGTATATGTATGTGCATATTTTATATATACACACATATATGTATATACGTTGTGTATCTATGCATACGTATTGTGTGTGTATATGTATATATGTTGTATATATATGTGTGTGTGTGTGTGTATGTGCATATTTATATACATGCACATAAATGTATATACGTTGTGTATCTATGTATATATGTTGTGTGTATATATATGTGTGTATCTGTATGCCTATGTGTATATACGTATATATGTATGTGCATATTTTAGACATACATATACACAGACATACATGTATATGCATTGTGTATATGTATTGTATCTATATGTATATATGGTGTGTATATATAATGTATGTATGTGTGTATATGTATCTATATGTGTATGTGTATATGTATGTATTTTGTGTATATACATATGTGTCTGTGTATGTATGTGTATATATCTGTGTGTGTATATACAGTTGATCCTCCTTATCCACGGATTTGAGCATACATGGCTTGAAAATACATACTCCCCAAAAGTATACATTTGATTTTCCATTTTGTAGATGGGGCACCATTTTGTGGTGCCATTGTATTTAATGGGACTTGAGCATCCATGAATTTTGTTATCCGTGGAGGGTCCTGGGACCAAACCCCAGCGGATAACAAGGGCCCACTGTGTGTATGTATGTGTGTATATATATATATACTCACACACACACAAGGATATAAATACAATTGTAAATCTCTCTCTATATATAATTACAATTATTATATTTATTTATGTCCTACTTCTTTTCTAAAGTTTGAACCTAAAGCAGCTTACAATGTGTATATATATATATATATATACACACACACACAATTAAAAACATACAAAAATGAACATAAATTAGAATTGAACTGATGAGCATTAAAACACATTAGTCATTAAAAGAGCAAAATGCAGTTTTAAAAGATACAACCATCTTTTACACACACTACATATATGTTCTATATATATATAATTTGTATATAAAATTATATATATATATATATATATATATCATGCAAGTCATGTGCCGAAGTGAGGACAAAACTACATCTCACTCACAAATGGGGGAATTTGTCACTATATATATATATATATCATGCAGGTCATGTGCCGAAATGCTCTTCATGAGGACAAAACTACATCTCACTCACAAATGATGGGGGAATTTGTCACAATATATGTGTGTGTGTGTATATATATATATATATATAAAATGCAAGTCATGTACCAAAATGCTCTTCATAAGGACATAACTACATCTCACACACAAATGATGGGGGAATTTGTCACAATATATATATATATATATATATTGCAGGAAGTCAATACTGGAAGCCAGGTGGAGAGCATCTGGATAAAAATTAAAGGAGAGGGAAATAACAGGGATGTTACTGTGGTACTGTGGGAGTCTACTACAGACCCCCGACTCAGGCAGAGGAATTGGATGATGCCTTTCTAGAACAGATAAACACATACTCAGAAAAGAGAGATGTAGTAGTGATGGGTGACTTCAACTATCCTGATATTTGCTGGAAGTCAAACTCAGCCAAATCCTCAAAGTCTAGCAAATTCCTCACTTGCCTGGAAGACAATTTCATTGTCCAAAAGGTGGAAGAGGCAACAAGGGGATCAGCCATTTTAGATCTGATCTTTACCAACAGGGAAGACCTAGTTGATGGGGCGCAAGTGGTTGGATCCTTAGGTGGAAGTGACCATGTTCTCCTGGAGTTTATAATACAGTGGAAGGGAGAAGCAAGGCATAGTCAGACACGCACTCTAGACTTTAGGAGAGCTAATTTCAATAAACTTAGAGAAATACTGGGAGTGATCCCATGGTCAGGAATACTAAAAGAAAAGGGAGTTCAAGACGGATGGGAGTTTCTCAAAAGGGAGATATTGAAGGCACAATTTCAAACAGTTCCAATGAGGAAGAAAAATGGAAGATGTCTCAAGAAGCCAAGATGGATGACTAAGGAACTTTCAACTGAGCTAAGTTTTAAACGGAACATGTATAAGAAATGGAAAAATGGAGAAATCACGAAAGAGGAATTCAAACAAATAGCCAGCGCATGTAGGGATAAAGTCAGAAAAGCTAAAGCGCAGAATGAACTCAGGCTTGCTAGAGAGGTTAAGAACAATAAAAAGGGCTTTTTTGGATATGTCCGCAGCAAAAGGAAGAAGAAGGAAACAGTGGGGCCACTGCGTGCAGAAGATGGCAAAATGCTAACAGGGGACAGAGAAAAGGCAGAATTACTCAACACCTTCTTTGCTTCAGTCTTCTCAGAAAAGGCAAAGGGTGCTCAACCTAAGGATAATGGAGACAGAATAGAGGAAATTCAGCACAGAATAAATAAAGAGACAGTACAGGAATACCTGGTTAACCTAAATGAATATAAATCTCCAGGACCAGATGAACTACATCCTAAAGTATTAAAAGAACTGGCAAATGTAATATCAGAGCCATTGGCAATAATCTTTGAGAACTCCTGGAGAACAGGAGAAGTCCCAGCAGACTGGAGGAGGGCAAACGTTGTCCCCATCTTCAAAAAGGGAAAAAAAGAGGATCCCAACAATTATCGTCCAGTTAGTCTGACATCAATTCCAGGAAAGGTTCTAGAGCAGATCATTAAGCAGAGAGTCTGTGAACACTTAGAGGCCAATGCCATAATCACAAAAAGCCAACATGGGTTTCAGAAAAAGAAGTCATGCCAAACGAACCTGATCTCTTTTTTTGATAAAATTACCAGCTTGGTAGATGAAGGGAATGCTGTGGATATAGTATACCTCGATTTCAGTAAGGCCTTTGACAAGGTTCCCCATGACATTCTTGCAAACAAGCTTGCAAAATGTGGGATAGACAAGTTAACTGTTACATGGATTTGTAATTGGTTGACTGACCAAACCCAAAGGGTGCACAACAATAGCTCCTTTTCATCCTGGAGAGAAATGACCTGTGGGGTCCCACAGGGCTCTGTCCTGGGCCCAGTGCTATTCAACATCTTTATTAACGATTTGGATGACAGAATTGGGGGCATACTTATCAAATTTGCAGATGACACTAAACTGGGAGGAGTAGCTAATACCCCAGAGGACAGGATCAAAATTCAAAATGACCTGAACAGACTAGAAAGCTGGGCCAGTGCTAACAAAATGAAATTCAATGCGGAGAAATGTAAGGTTCTGCACCTAGGGCGGAAAAATGAAATGCACAGATATAGGATGGGGGACACCTGGCTGAATGAGACCACATGTGAAAGGGATCTAGGAGTCCAAGTAGACCATAAGCTGAACATGAGTCAACAGTGTGATGCGGCAGCTAAAAAAGCCAATGCAATTTTAGGCTGCATCAATAGAAGTATAGTTTCTAGATCAAGGGAAGTTATAGTGCCACTCTATTCTGCTTTGGTCAGGCCCCACCTGGAATACTGTGTCCAGTTCTGGGCACCACAATTCAAAAAAGATGTGGAGAAACTGGAGCGGGTCCAAAGGAGGGCGACTAAGATGGTGAAGGGTCTGGAAACCTTGCCCTATGAAGAACGCCTTAGGGAGCTGGGGATGTTTAGCCTGGAGAAGCGAAGGTTAAGAGGTGATATGATAGCCCTGTTTAAATATTTGAAGGGATGTCATATTGAGGAGGGAGCAAGCTTGTTTTCTGCTGCTGCAGAGACTAGAACGCGGAACAATGGATGCAAACTGCAGGAAAAGAGATTCCACCTCAACATTAGGAGGAACTTCCTGAGAGTAAGGGCTGTTCAACAGTGGAACACACTCCCTCGGAGTGTAGTGGAGTCTCCATCCTTAAGGGTCTTTAAGCAGAGGCTGGATGGCCATCTGTCGGGTATGCTTTGATTGGGAGTTCCTGCATGGCAGGGGGTTGGACTGGATGGCCCTTGTGGTCTCTTCCAACTCTATGATTCTATGATTCTATGATTCTATGATATGTATGTGTGTCTATGTATATATATAATGCAAGTCATGCACCGAAATGCACTTCATAAGGACAAAACTATATCTCACAAATGATGGGGGAATTTGTCACGATATATATGTATATATATGTTAATATATCATGCAAGTCATGCACCGAAATGCTCTTCATAATAACAAAACTACGTCTCACTCACAAATGTTGGAGGAATTTGTCACAATAGCATGAAGCTCACCTATCTAGATTGTAATCCTGAGGTCAGGGAACCGTCTGATTAAAAATAATAATTGTAAACCACCCTGATAGCCTTTAAGGCTGAAGGGCAAGGTATAAATACTCAAATCAATCAATCAATCAATCAATATCGATGAAGCCTGGAAAGTTGGTTTTTTAGATGCAGATACCCACGTGTTGAAGCCATAACGTGATTGGGAGCGTGCTTTGAAACCCAGCACATTTCACCACTGTTCAGTTATGGGTGACTTCAGCCCAAGAATCAAGATGCGTGCCAAACTGGTGCTTTGAAAGCTATGCCTTTGATTCTAGGGAATAGACAAGTGCCACAAGGTGGTGTCCTGCAGCTGTTCCATTGACAAACTATAAAACGCTGCAGAAAAATTTCTCTCTGAAATCCATGTCTCATAGAAGAGAGTTGTGGCTCTTTTGCACAACACAGTTAGACTGCTTTGATGACACTTTAGCGGCCCTGGTTGAACCCTATGGGATCCCGGGATTCGTAGTTTAGACCTCCCCAAACTACAAAACCCAGGATACAAAATACACTGTGTATAGTGTGAAAGGGTCCCTGGTGCAAACATCTGAAAAGGGAGTTTATCACATGGAAGGAATTTCTCTCAATTTCGAATGGAGCCAATTTGAATTCACGTAAATTCGCTAGTGAAATCTAATTGCATTTGGGATGCGTTCAGAATGACTTCCCATTTGCCAAAAATGACCCCCATTGCACAAAATTACGTGAGATACTCTAATACGCAATTACAGTGGTTCCCCCGGTTTACGAAATTAATTCGTTCCAGCACCCCTTTCTTAAACCAAAAAGTTCGTAAACTGGGGCCCCTTAAACCAGCCCCCGCACGATTTGAATTTCCCGCCGCTTTCTTTTCTTAAACCTGGGTTTGTTCCGTAAACCGGGGCCGTTTTTCCAGCCCCGGCTCTTTCTTAAACCAGGGTTTTCGTGGGCCGAGGTATTCGTAAACTGGGGGAACACTGTACATGGCAACCCTCTGCCCACTTGGGCAGTTTCCAAGAAGATTCTAGTGTTGTTTTTCTTCAGAAAAGTTCTATCTTCTATTCTGGAATCCAACCGTTGGTGGTTGTTGACCAACTCCCTCTAGCCGGTGGTCAGACTCCTTGGTCTGGCATCTGCTGGGAGGTTCCTTGGTTTGGTGTCTATTGGCAGACTCCTTGCTTTGGCGTCTACTGGCAGACTCCTTGCTTTGGCGTCTACTGGCAGACTCCTTGCTTTGGCGTCTACTGGCAGACTCCTTGCTTTGGCGTCTACTGAAGACCTCCGTTGACCATGTCTTCGGCAAAGGGCTTCTTCAAAGTGAGTGAAGAGAACGGGTCAAGCGAGTGGGGGGCAGTTTTGGCTTTGCTGGGTCTGGCCACCCGTCCTTCTCTCGTCTCATTCCTCTCTTTCCTTTGCTTGCAGGGGCTCGGAAAGGGACTTAAGAAACCTTTCCAGGTTCTTAAGAAACCTTTCCAGATGCTCAAGAAACCCTTTCAGAGGCGTTTCTCAAATCACGTACACCCCATGGAGGAGGCCGAGTATCCGGAGTAAGTCCCCTTTTCCTTTCTCCTTCCTTCCTTCCTTCCTTTCCTTCTCCGATTTGCTCCTCAGTAGGCAGGGAATAAACACAAAAGCCATCTCTGGCCCCCGTAGAAAGGAAGCCAGCCTTTTTCCTGCCTACACTCCTAGTAGGTTGCCTTTGGGAAGAGCTAGTCAAGTTCCCTTTTCCAAATCCCCTTTGTTTTGGATTCTCCCTGGTCTTTCCCTTTCTCTACTGCCTTGCTTCCTTGCCTTTGCTATGGCCAAGGACTCGGGGAGCTCCCAGGACTTGGCAGATGCGGCCCCTGGGACATAGTCCAGGTCATACTCATGCCATTGCTCACTCTTGGATCTAGCAGCCCCCCAGAAGGGCATCTGGCCCGGGGTGGGTGGGTGGGTGGGTGGGAGATCTGTTTCCACTATGCTGGAGGCCCCCCAGGCCATTCCAGTCTCCCTCCGGTGTCCAAGGCTGTATCCGACAAGCTGGCTCCCTCCCAAAGGTCCACACTTCCAGTCCTCTTCCTGGAGGCCCTCAGGGTTTGCTCCTTCTTGCTTGGGTCGAGAGGGCATCCTGAGGGGCATGGGGCTGGTCTTGATTGAGACATACCAGTCCAGGTCTGGGCCCGTTGGGTGGCCGGGGCTCCTCTACTGTGGTCATAAAAAAAAATCTGTGGTTTTTAATGGGTGGACCTGGCTTCAGTGGTCATAGTGATATCGGCTCTTCGTGGTACAGTCTGTGGCTGGCATAGTCCACCCTCAGTTCTGGCTCAGAAAGGTGGTCACTAAGAGGACTTAACATCCATCCCGCTTGCTAGGCTCCAGCCATCCAGGGTATCCTTGGACCAAGATTAATAATAATATGGGTTACTCCCTCCGGGCCAGATGGTATCAGATGCCATGGAGGGAGGGCTCCTCTTCTTCTTCAGGCAAGGCCTGAGATCAGGAGGTGGCAGAAGGGCGAAGGGGCACAAATGCACTTGGGAGGAGTGCCGTAATAGGGAATAATGTCCTTTTCTGTCCGTCTTTCAGTTTTCCAGAAGTCCAGATCACCTATAAGGAGGAGGGCACCTCTGAGATGCATGCAGCGGAGAGCCTTCTCTCCTTGACGGTAAGGAGAGTCCTCTTTTTCCCCCTTTTCATTGGAGGACTGCCCAAACACAGTCTTCATTTCCCTTGGCAGTATCCGGAGGAAGTTCAGAGAGCATCATTAGGAGACACAGAGAATGGAAAAGATGGGGAGAAGATGTACAAGGAAGGCTCTCTGAACTATTGGCAACAAAAGGGGGAAACTGGAGGGTCTCTATTTCACTTCTCTCCCCCCTCCATTTCTTTATAGGATGCAGACAACAACACCGATCCCGTGGAGGATGGATTTAATCCGTTGCACAGATCAGACAGGTAAGTTCTTTTCTCCTTGGCTCCTGGCTGAGGACCAAATGAATGGCACATGGAGATGTCCCCTCAAGCGGGCTTTCCCATTGGTTTCTTGTTTTTCCCCCCTTCTTTCCTTCCTTCCCACTGGGAATAATAATAATAACAACAATATCCTTTCCCTCCTATTGCAGTTTGGAGGCTATCCCTGATCTGTTTCCAGTGGAGAGCCTTACCTCTTTCTTCGTAAGGAAACAGAATCTTCCCCCCGTCCCTTTCCCCCCCTTTTCATTGGAGGCTTTTAGGATCAGGGCCACTTCGTACCCCACGTTCTCTGTTTCACTTCTCTCCCGCCTCCATTTATTTATAGGATGCAGACAACAACAACTTTTCCCCAGAGGCTGCATTCAATCCTGGGCCCAGTTCCGAGAGGTAAGGCACTCTTTCCCATTCTTTCCGTTCCTTCCTTCCTTCCTTTTTTCTTTCTTCCCTTTCCTTCCCTCCTTCCTTCTCTCCTTTCTTCCTTCCCTCTTTCTTCCTGCTGGGACTTTGGGGAGGCAGCACAAAGGATGGGAAGCGGGGCATTCTCCTTGCTTGCTGCTGGGTCCTCTGGTTTCCTCTGGTAGACTAGAGCCAGGCCCAGAGTTTGGGTGTCCATGGGGTGCGTGGGGTAGTTCTGGAACCAAACCACAGCAGATACCAAGGGCCCACTGGAATAGGAATTAATACTACTAATAATCATATCCTTTTCTTGTCCCTCTTTCAGTTTCCCAGAACCACAGATGACCCAGGCAGAGGAGGACATCCCTGAGCCTTTTGTGGCGGAGAACATTGACTCTGTGACGGTAACGAACGAGAGTCCTCTCCCCCCCTCTTTTTTTTTTCCATTGGAGGACTGCTCAAACCCATTCTTTTCCCTTGATAGGCTTCTGGGGAAGATCAGGAAGCACCCTTAGGAGGAGAAACAGAGAGAGAAAGTCAGGAGCAGGAGACGAATGATGGATGTTCTGTGAACTCAAAGGTAACAAAAGGGCCAAACTGGGGTAGCGGTCTCCCTTCTCCCCTTTCTTAGGCTTTGAGCAACCACTCTCCATTTATTTACAGGACTTAGACAGCGATGCTCATCAAATAGAGGCTGACGATAATCCTGGGCCCAGTTCAGGCAGGTAAGTTCTTCTCACCTTGGGTCTTGGATGCCGACCGAATGAGCAGCACATGAAGATGCCCCCATAAGCTGTCTTCCAATAGCATCCACCTGGCCCCATTTGTTTCATGGTGTTTCCTGCCCCATTTTAGAGTCTCAAAACCTGACAGAACCACGGCTGACTCAGAGGGTGGTTCGGAGGACTTTGACCTGGAGGATCTTAACCTTTTGAAGGTGAGGAAGGAGAGTCTCACTGACATTTTGTCAAGGTTTGTCCCATGCAGCAAAGGGCATCCCCTCATTCCCCCCCCACCTCCCCTCTCTCTTTTTTTGCTCCTCACAGACAAAGAAAGAATTACACTCCTTTTGCATGAAGTTCTCCAGTTTCTCCGCAAGAGAGAAGGAATTCGTAACAGTCACTATAGTATACCAGCATTTGTCTTTGATGTTGGAGCACTTCATGGAATCATCGGAAAAGTAGGCAGATTCCTCCCAGGCCTCCCTCTTTGTCCTCTCAGGGGTCCGCTGGGGGTCCGGCAAGGAGGCCACTTCTCTCCTTCCTCCGCTTGCTCTAGGGCCTGTGATGAGCTGATGCACGCGGTCTTGTCATCACCCTACTGCTTGCTACAAAACTCTCTGACTCGCTTCCTTCGGAAGATGAACGAAGGCAGTTGTCTGACTCAACCCAGCGAGGATCTGTTTCGGGCCAAGGTAAGATGCTGACCCTGGCATGACCATCTGCGGGCGACCTGCCCTCTTTCCTCATTGTCTACTGCTCTTACCGAAGCTTGTCTCCTCAGATGAAGGCGGTCAAAGCCGTGAATGCCATCGTAACAGACATCAGTTATACTCAGAGTCTGAAGCCATGGCTCCCCTTCTTCTTCACAACCCTGTGCAACGTCTTGCACACCGAGGCCCGTGAATGCAAGGAAGAGGGGGATGGCACGCAGCCCCGGATGTACATGGTCCCAGCGTAAGTTGGTGCCAAGGCAGGGCTGGGGGCAGACGATGCCAGTGGGTCTAGATGTAGGAATGCCAATCTCTGAACCAATGCTCTTTTCTGTCCCCTCGCTTTGGCCTCACCCTCTCTCTTCTGCAGGGATGTAGTTGATACGCTGGGAACGCTGGTCATGAGGCTGGACCTGGTCTACAAGGCAATGGAAACCATGCCTTAGCGCCCTGCCTCCTCTCTTGGTGAGTTTGAGTTCCCTCCGTCTCTCTCTCTCTCTCTCTCTCTCTCTATCTCTCGGGGGGATGCCTTTCCCTTCAAAAGGGAAGGTGCTCCAATCTAAAGCATCTCTGCTTCCCCCCACAGGAGCGAAAGACCATCTCTTCTTGCTGTGCCAAGGCTCTGCCCCAAAGGACCCCCATCTCCTACTCCTGCCACCAGAAGGCCCGGCTTAGGACTCTCTGCTGCCTCTGCAACAAGAGAAGGATGCCACCACCATGCCCTTCCACGCTGCCACTCTTGCCACGCGGACGTTGGGTGCGGACGTTTCCCCTTTGGGGTGGGACAATCCCACCGGTTCCAACCAGGGTTAAGCTGCCTGTCAAGCCATCCAGGTCCAGCTGCCTGGCCCGGGTTCCAGTGACGGGACGCAGCTCTGCACCAACGGGGAAGACGAAGTGAGCGCTGGCACCCAAAAGCCACATCTGGATCGAACTCTGGGGCTTCAACTCCCGGAGTCCAGCTGGGTGCTTTGAGAACTGGCTGGATAGAAATCCCCACTCAGCCAAGGAAGACAGGAGGAGGAAGAAAGGAAGGAAGGGACTAGAACTACATCTCCCCAGCAGCCCCCACCCACCATGCCCTTCAACTGCCACTGCTGGTCAGTTGGCCGGGCTTCCCAAGCGCCTACTTCCTCCCCTCCCTCCCTCCCTCCCTCCCTTCCCTTTCCCACTTCCCCTTTCCCTCTTCCCTTTCCCTCTTCTCCCTTCCCTCCCTTCCCTTCCCTTTTTCTTTCCTTCACTCCTTTCTCCCTCAATCTGTCTTTCCCTTCTACCTTTCTTTCTCCTTCCTTCCTTCTTTCCTCTTCCTCCCTTCCTGTCCTCTTTCCTCTCTTCTTTCCTTTTCCTTCCTTCCTTCCCTTTCTTTCTTTCCTTCCTACTTCCTTTCCTCTTTCTTTGGTTCTTTCCTTTTCTTTCTTTCTTTCTCTCCCTCCCCTCCCTCCCTTCCTCCTTTCCTCTTCCTTCCTTCTTGTCCTCTTTCCTCCCTTCTTTCTCCTTCCTTCCTTCCTTCCTTCCTTTCCTTTCCTTTATTTCCTTTCCTTTATTTCCTTTCTCTCCTTCCTTTCTCCTTTCTTTGGTTCCTTCCCTCTTTCTTTCTTTCCTTCCTTCCCTCTGTCCTTTCTTTCTTTCCTTCCTCCTTTCCTCTTCCTTCCTTTCTGTCCTCTTTCTTCTCTACTTTCCTTTTCCTTCCTTCCTTTCTTTCCTTCCTTCCTACTTCCTTTCCTCTTTCTTTGGTTCCTTCCTTCCTTCCTTCCCCCTTCCTTCCTTTTTCCTCTTTCCTCCCTTCCTTTCTTTTTCCTTTCTTCCCTTCCTTCCTACTTCCTTTCCTCTTTCTTTGGTTCCTTCCTTTTTTCCTCTTCCTTCCTTCTTGTCCTCTTTCCTCTCTTCTTTTCCTTTCTTCCCTCCCTCCCTCTCCCTTCTCCTTTCCCTCTTCCCCGTTCCCTCTTCCCCTTCCTCCTTACCCCTTCCCTTTTCCCTTCCCCTCCCTCCCTCCCCATGAAAGCCAGTCCCATGAAAGGGGAGGGCTCCCAGTGCAATCCAGCCCCATGGGAGCCAAAGTTCCAGTCTCAGGGACAAATGGCCTTCCTTCCTCCCTCCCTTCCTTCCTTCCTTTTCCTTCCTGGCCATCTGCAAAGAATGGCAGGAGCCAGCTCCCAACAGTGTGGAGCCCAGTAGAGAATCCCATGAAAGGGGGAAGAGATAACCAAAACGCAGCTTAAAGTGGTATCAAACTGCATTAATTATGTCTGCGGTGTAGATTCAAGGAGTTTGTGCTGCTCACAGTGGAGGAGGAGAATTCAGAGCCTTGATTGGGAGTTCCTGCATGGCACGGGGTTGGACTGGATGGCCCTTGGGGTCTCTTCCAACCCTATTTTTCTACGATTCTGCAATTTCCAGCATGAATAAACTCTTCAAGAACACTGCCACATAGCCCGAAAAACCCACAAAAAACTATGGACCCAGTGTTTCCTTACCTGAAATGGACTGACACTGTTAAAAAACACGTGTAAAGTAATCGTGAACATATGTACTATGAGTTGTTATAAGAATGTTTTTTATGTTCTCTCTTTTATTTGGAAAAAATAAAAATTTTTAAAAAATTAAATTAAGACCCAGGCAAAACAAAAACACATCACATTAAAGTGGAATATTGAGAATCTGAGCTAGGAAACTGCATAAAATTTAGATAAGTTTATTAATGTAGTACCATCTGTGCACATGGCATTGTACAAAAGCAAACATAAAACAAAAAAACTCCAGCTGGGGTGCCTTTTGGTGTATTCACTGCCATTGCCTAACGTTCCTGAGTGCCTTTGACAAAAAATTAGGATCAAAAGCTCAAGGAGCACAGTGACCAGCAGCAAACCATCCCTTTCTTCTTACAGCATGCCATTGTGGCATCGAGCTTGAAAGGCCTGAGACAGCATACGCTCTGCCAGTCTCCCATGGAGAGGCTATGCTCCATAACCCATGCCTAAGATAATTATTTTAAACATAAGAGGCTTTAAAAAGTAGAATCCTACCCAGTATAGAAAAGGGTTGCAGTGCAGGATGCTCGAGTCTACATGGGAAGGCAAACGGCCCGTTATCTTTATACGCTTAGCACTGGGGCTCCAGACTTTAAAAATGCTTAATTGGTACAGTCACTTAAATCTTTACTGTAGATTAAAACATGCCCTTTAATAAATAACAAGGGCTGACCAGAGGCGGCCCAATTCCCAGAGAGCAGATTTGCACTTAGTTCTCCTTTTCCTTTTCCAAATTAGAAAATGACATTAAATTGAAAACCTGTCTTGAATGGAAGCTAACAGACAGCCTTTTGTTTGGATTTTTTACTGTGCTTTTCATTAAGTGTGGCTGTGTTACATGTTCCTATGACTTTAATAGCAATGGAGGTATTCTTACCCAGGTTCCAAGAGCTCAAATATCTTCAACAGGAGAAAAGCATCACAAGAAAATCAATTCATCTTGGCACTGAATGGAAATACTAGGCCCTCCCTTCCTATTGCTTCTACAGTTTCTTAAAGCTGTGTGTAAATGTGCCACTAGACCAGTTCGCCATGTAGCTATGACCTGAGCAAAGTAAAAGAACATGTAGATCATGCGAAGAAGTCTTGCATCAATTGTGTTGTACTAACTGTACCCCGATTAACCCAGTACTTCCAATACAGTAATTACAGCCTGCTTTTCACTGCTCATCTCTCCCCTTACTCTATTTCGAAGTGATGCTTATATTCAGTTTGCTGTAATTTCCTCCAAGTAATAAAAGCTACAGACATTACCACTCAGTATTAAAGTTTATGCTCAATATCCTATAAACCTAAATCTAATTTATAGACTAAATCTACAATGGTACTTGGGTCGCTTCAAGTTTTAACAGGAATTTGGATGGTAGTATGGTAGTTTTCTTCCTATTGCAATATTCTGTACTGCACCACCTGCCACACACAGAATTTAAATATTTAAAGACATGGCATTTGTTCTAGCAATTAGTACTTTATTAGGGACTTGAATCTACATACGCACTGAGTTCTTTTTGTTAAGTCAATGGCTTTATTTTGCTCTGGAGCTCATAATTAAAGCTTTTCCTTAATTCAGGCAGCACTTCTGAGGAATCGCAAGATTCAGGTCTATTCATTTTCAGCAAACTATGCATTGTATTTTGGATGCAATCCTGACAAGGCTGTCTAATCAGTTCTGGGACTTTACAGCACTCAAGGATAGCTCTTACAGCATCTAGGAATCTCCTTTTAAAACAGTGGAGCAATTCTTCTGCACCATGAATGACCTGAGACCAGGTGCCTTTGTTTTGTCACAAGACGTGTGCAACAGAACAGCCTTCCACAACCAGGTTTCCTAAAGATGTTCTGAGAAATCCTCACCGTCCCTGACAACTGGCCCTCCTGTTTGCACCGATGGAAGTCATAGTCATAAGGAAACTCACTCTTCATTGGTTGTTCTCTTACCTCATAGTGCCAACAAGAATTTGAATGATGACATCTCTAATTGAATCCAAGGGCAGAACAGTGACTCTGAGATGTTCTCTGACAGCTGAGGAAATGAATTTTGCTGTTCTTTAAACTAACCTTCAGGGCTAAAGAGACAGACATGAACACAAGTTTACAAACCTTGTGAAATGTTCAGAGCCAGACCAGAGGCATCCCAGTTAAGATGGAGACTCACAGTCCTGCATAATGCAGCAACCAAAAGGACATGTGCAAGTTTATTTTGCATAATTTATACAGGTACCACAATGCTGCTTTCTTTAAAGGGTTATGTTGCCCTTTATTAAGTGCAGATTGCCTACAGCTCTCCAGACGTCTAAGCCACACTACTTAGTACAGGATGAGAAGCTGAAAATCAAGTTCATTCAAATGCTGCCCAAATCTACCAGTATTTTTTTAAAAAAAGACCACACATACAGTCAGCCAGATTCAAGCGTACAACTGTGTTTATAGACTGAATCACAGCCAGTGTTCAGAAGCAAAACAACAATTTAGAAGGGCTGATGGGAAGGTGGAGGAATTAGTCCTGAAACACTGGTGGCTGGGAGGACAGCAAGGAGAGATACATCTAAAAACATGCAAGTCACTTAGACAAGCGTCAAGAACTTAAGCTAGAGAGACTACTGTTAGATGGACATTGCTTTAAGATCCCCCCCAACCCATGCAAAGTTTGTTTTTTAATTGTTTGCTATGTGCAAGCTATTTTCCATCACTTTTGGGCAAACAATTTAAAACATTCAGCAGCACTTCTTAATTCCAATCCCCATTCCACCCAACCCACACATCTGAATTAGAAAAAGTTAACGCGAGAGTCCCCCAAGAAATTTCAAACCCTTTGCCCAGGCTACATGATAAAGTTTCTTTTTTTTTTTTAAGCCAACACAAGAGGAAACTCAAAAGAAAAGAAAAAAACCTTGCAAAGCTTCATGACAATGTGTACAGAACATGGAATACTTGGCAGAAGAAATGCTCTTTCCAAACTAAGTATGAAGGAGGAAAACCATGCAAGACAAGATGGTAATTATCAAGATGGCTGGCACACAAGACAGAGTTACTAGCATTAAATAGGTTTTTGGCTACCTGCTGCATGGTTCAAGATTTGCCTGCCTCTTGCCACATACAGGCAACAGGAGAATGAACACCCAGCATCTCCTAATGGCTGGCAATAGGTATATATTATGAGCCCCATACTCCAGTATATTGTATGGGGGCGATTGACTCAGCACCTAAAGGCAAGGGAAAGAGTTGGGATGAAACCTTCCTATCTAAATGGAAAATGGTACACATCTGAGGTGCAAGAAAAAGCATACCAGGAGTTAGGAAAAGGAGCACAGGTTCAATTTGTTCCAGTACATTAACAGGAATTACTGGGAGTTCTCATATAGATGCAAGTATTTGAAAGGGCAGCAGGGAGCCAGCCTCCAGGAGAGACACGCTCTGACATCTCATGCCTATCTTTAGAAGAGGAAGCAATGCTCCTCTTTTGCAAGACAAATGTTTGGTACGTTCAAGGGAAGAGATGACGTCACAACCCAGTCCCGCAATCTCTGATAATGGGAGATAGGCTGGTACGATTCTAAGAGCTGCAGACAGAGGGATAGGGTAGGATGATGCTGCAGTGGCTGGACATCTCTTCCGTTGCAAAGAAGAGGTCAGTCCCATCTCGAGATGAGCTTCAACAAGATTTGGGGGGAGGAGAAGGATGTGGTGCTATCAGCTGAACCTGCTAAAGCCATACAAGTTTAAAGTTATCAGAAGGATGTAAACACTGGCTCAAGAAGCGATACGCTCTGATATGAGAAAGGGAAAGTGAGGCAACAAAAAAATGGAGAACTTCATGTTACAGTCTTCATCTCTCTTCAAGTCAGAGCTAGTCCACAAGTGACACTCCCTTGCCTGGCTTCCTGCAGTACAAAGATGTGGTGGCAGGGAGAAGGGTTATGAGAAAGGGAGCCGTAATAAACCAATTGCATTCAAAAGTCCAGTTCCTTTGTGCCAAGACCCCTCTCCTCCCTCCTCCAGAGCTGATCCATGCAGGATTCTGCAGATGAGGAGCAGAGGATGGGGCAGGGCAGGGTAGGGTAGGGCAGGGCTTAGCGCAGGTCCTCTTCTTCACCCTGTATGGTTTTCTTGATGCGCAGGAGCATGGTAGTGAGCCACTGGTCAAGGCGAGAGATAGAGTCATACTCCTTCACCTGGTGGCAGAAAAACACAAGAAATGAGATGCAACAAGTCTCTAGCCAGGAGTAGTCAGTAGTCAAGGTGAACTATTAAAAATGCAACTAAATTCAGCTTTAGTGCGTAACATCCTCTTTTATACAATAAATTTAATTTTTATAAAAGTGTTTCTAAGTTGTCTTTCTAATGCATGCATACTACTTAAGGCAGCTTACAACAGCTAGTATCACAGCATCATAAGCAAAATACAAAGGAAGGAAGCAGAACTGAAGGAAGACTTCAGCTAAAAACATTATCTTCTCAGCAAGGGAAAAAAAAAACTTTTATTAGCTGATGGCAACTGGTCAAGGATCAGCTATCCAAATTCTACAGGCAACGTATTCCACCATTGACTGCTGCCATTGATAAAACTAAGCTGATCTGATTTGCTGTTACAAATCTTTATCGCCTCTCTTTGACTTCAGTAAAAACCAGCTAGATCCGTCTATAGCAATCTAGCAGTTTCCAGTTCTGCTGGGGAAAAAATTAGCAGTAGTTTATCTTTGATAAGGAAAGGTTAATTTTTGAAAAAAGAACTTCAGCTTGGAAAGCCGGACCCTGATGCTACAGATATAGAACACAGGTCAGTAACTGGCCTTCCTGGACAGATCCTATGGCAAGGAAGGACTGGATGCTAAGCTAGTGCCAGTCGCCAAGAATGGCAGCTACCAGGTTGTTCCCACAGGTATTTTTTCTAGACTTCTTTTCCTTCTAAGCTGTCACCAAAGTAGAAAAGCTTGGTCCAGGTGCTTCTAACTGCTTGATCCTAAAACAATTACTGTGAATTTCGCGCCCATCACTGCCAACCTCTTCCACTCTAGCTTTGGCTGCTCTTCTTCTCAACACATTAAATGTGAAGCTAATGTTTTCCTTCTTATGAAAAAGCATAGGAACACTAGAAACCATCAGCTGGAGACAACATGAGCAATCTCAAACTAAAGCTTCTTTACCAGGCCAAATGCCTTGGACTCTTTAAGAGACATTAGTTATTCTATCAGCTCATAATGCTCACTAGGTTCTCAAGAAAAGGCCAGAGAGAAGACTTACTGATTCAGTGTAGCTGTCAATGTTCTGTTCCTCATGAGCATCAAGCAATTTCTGTGAAGGAGAAAAGAGATTAGTGAATTTTAGGACTGGTTCCCAAACACATCAAGTTGACAGACTGCATCAGCATCCATCCCACTGTGACCTTTAACCAATGACCAGAGAAAAATCCAAAGACAAATGGTTTCAGCACATGTGCTTCATTGCCTGAAGAGGTGCTCGAAATGGAGAGCTGTGCTGTGTGATTTGGGAGAGATCCAGGTTTAATGGCCCAGAGGGGAGAAACTAACTGTAAGATCTGAATAGTTAAGTATTACCAATTCTTGACATCTTTTGTATTCTGGAGTTCATATTAAGGAACTACTCCTATGCTCCTTTACACAAATCCTTTATTCAATATTCTTTTTTCTTTGTCATAATTTGACCACACAGCCTCTTGCCTCCAGTTCACCACCACCTTCTTGTTTTTATATAAACACAGGGATACTTTGCACATTACAAGACTGACAAAGGCCTCTTCCAATCATGTAAGACAAATGAGCTAGCAAACATCTAGTGTGGATTTCAAAGGCCTAGCAAAAGCTACTCACTTTAACCAGTTTGCACTCTCTGGAGTCTGAGAAAGCCGGGAACATTTCTTCATATTTCTGTACAGCCAACTGATTTAGGGGGGAAAAAGGAACGGAAAACTAGTTAGCTACTAGGGAGTCAAAGAGTCCAGTAACATGGCTATCCAGGTTTTAACAAGCCAGACCACCAGAAGCCCCAGTTCCTTCCTGTAACATGCTGAAAAGCCCCTTTCCCTCTGCCAGAATTATACATGGGCTTCATGCTATCAATCTAATGTTTTGATCAAATTCTTGCTTTAAAAAAAGAAAAACTATGTGGCTTCAGTCTGCGATCTAGAATTTAAATTTTCAGACCCCTCAGAACCTATTCTGCATCCACTAGTGTGGCAAACTGTTACCTCCTCTCATATGTTCTTTTAGGGATCATGTCTGAAGTGATGCAAGAAAACTACAGTGATGCACTCTCCCCAAATCCTGCACATATCTCGAAGGGATCGAGGCCTTTCCTACAGAGAAGCTTTATTCCACACTGTAGATTCTACAGGCCCTTGGAATTACAGATCCTTTTAATATTTAAATTAAGGACTTCTCTAGGGATACAAAAAGTTATCCAAACCTTGGCGTTGAGCATGTCAATGCAGAAATGGCAGAGGGCTGCTTTGAAAAAATACTCCTTTGCACTGTACTTCAGCAGAGGGCTGTCCATGGCACTGGTGCCAACCTAAGAGATGCCAAAAAGCAGCAAATAAAGCAAAGGTACATATTTAAACAAGCTCTGGAGACTACATTCAGTTTCACTGGGGTCAGCACTCTGTTTGAAACTCCCATAGACTTGGTGCCCAGTTGGCATTCTCTTCTTCCACCGTCAGAGAGAAACCACATAGGCCTTCTGACAATATAAAGTCTGAGCAAATATAATTCACCCATCTCCTCCTGTACACACAATGAAGAAGAAGCAAGGAAGACCATCAAGGAGATTTCTCAGAAAGATACTTCTCATTTTTTTAAAGGATGGAAGAAAACTATAAACTATATTAAAAACCATCCCCTTTTCAGATGTTAAATTCAGACTACCTGGATATGTAATTTTATGAAACCCTGATTACAGTTTAATTTACATATTTTGTACTAAAACAGGATCAGTAAGCTATTTATAGTTTTTAATTTCAACTAGGAGTTTGTGGAAGACAGAAGTGGAGACACCAGTTATAAACCAGACCTGCTCATAGATCTCGATAGCCTTCTGGTACTGCTCCAGCTGAGCTGCATAGGTCGCCACTTTCAGCAAACACTTGTTAGCAGAGCTGCAGGAAGAGGAAGATGAGCTTGAGACATCTGAACAAAAAAGAGAACAGCCACTATCCACCCCCACATCTTTCCCCTCTATGCACATATGTGGAAATGTCAGTTGGCTCTAAGACTCCAAAAAGTATCAGCTTGAGAACTGGCAAGACCAAAACACAAGAGATCTTAGACAAGGCAAGCTAACTCCAAAGGGGAAAAACAGACTGTTTCCCCAGGGTTCGATGGATGAATGATATATACTGAGATTGGACTAAGACAACAAAGAACTTTTTTAGTCTGGGAATTCTTCTATTATTTGTTTGCTAGAAGGAGGCACCCTCTTCTCAACCCAACTAGACTAAGAGGCCTGGTAGTGAAGATTCTCCCTACTTTCTCCTTAAGCTAGAAACTGGCAGCCCCAGGCAGCATAGTCAATGGTTAAGCCAAAGCTTATTGGAACTGGAGGAGACCAGGCGGTCTATCCCTCAGTTAAGCCAAGCATACTTAAAATATAACTCAGACCGTATCAATAAATCTAGATCAGTCGCCTTGCAAGGACAGGGGCTATACCATTGTTTGTCAAACATGTAGAAGGAAAACTCTTGTTATCTTTGGTGGTGTCCAAGAACTTAGGCACTGAAGCACAACAAAACAGTGCCGCATAGATATAGGCAGATATGTAACAAATGTGGAGTGGATTTGTGGTGGGATGGCATAGTGAAGCAACATGGGTCAAAGACAAACACAGTTAATGTCAGTTAAAATAGGAAGAAGAGACCAACTTGCTGCTCCACACCCCTCTTCAGGAAAGGATTGAGACCTGAGGGCACAAGAAGGATCTGCTCCTTGGAGGGAGAAAGCTATGACACCAAGAAAGCAAAGGCTTCCCTACAACTCCATAAGGCTCTGACTTGAATGTGTGCCTCTACCATAGAAGGGAAATCTAGTGGTCTCTTCCAACGCTATGATTCTATGAGCCAGTCCTTCCACTGCCCTCACTCTAAAGGTAATGGGTGATATTCAGTATGAAGCAATATCATATGAATGAGATAAAAAGCAAAGTACTTTGGAGGGGATTTTCCCAAGTCTATCAAAGAGAGCCTTGACCATTTCCCTAGTTGCCTCACTTCTCCCCTGAAAATGTCTATGCCCCATCTCCACTGCCTGGTCAATTTTTGCACCCTCTTCTTCCTCAGGTTAGAAGTAATCTGGCTAGGAAGAGCCGGATTTATACAGGATAAGTGGTCAGCATATTCAGAGAAAGCATTTTTGTTGTTCATTTTATTTCTTAAACCGCCCAATAAACCAGATTTCTGTGGTAAACATGTGGTGTACATGTAAAGGCATACACTACCTTTCAACAAGAAAAAATATACAGGATGGTTTACTCAGGAAGATTAAAATGAAAAACAAGATACAAATAAACATTAATGCAGACATTATGTGTACAGGAAGAGCAACACTTCCTGCAAGGAGAGTGAAAAGGGGGAGTTTTGCACCCATCTTCTCCGCCTAAGCCGTCACTGCCATGTATTCACCAACACCACCTTGTCATTTGTGAAGTTCACAGATAATATGCTTAAATCACACTAGTTATGTAACTAAAACATGCAGCCCCCTGACTCACACTCTTTATTTTCAGCATTCTGCCCACACTGGGTTTGATCAAAAGCCTGCCGTGAGATGCCGAGCAGACAACAAAATTTAACTGCCCTGGCCTATTTATAAGACGGGAACAATATAAATCAAATACACTTCATCCATCTTCACAACTATTTTGGGCAGGAGATGTCTCTGACTTGTGCTAGTTTGCCTTGGGCAGAACTCTTGTTCCACAGTTCAATGCTGTCTGTCCCTTCAGGTGGCCCTTGACAGACCACTGTAATTTGTAAACAAGGAGAGATAATAGTTCATCCAAGAGAAGAATAAGGCTGCCAATGTACTACCTGTATGGAACTAGTTATCCGCAGGGGATGTGTTCTGGACCCCCCTCCTCATGGATACCAAAAAACATGGGACCTCAAGTCCTGTTGTCCCTAATGGCAGTCCAATGTGCACATGCCCACAAGCACGGCCACATGGACTGGCCATCATTTGGGACAATGGGGGCTTGCCACCCACGTATGCTTAAATCTGTGGATGGCAAGTCCACAGAAAAAGAGGCTCCACTGTATCTGTAAGCAGCCCCTCA
Source organism: Urosaurus nigricauda (assembly GCA_034509955.1). Lineage (NCBI taxonomy): Eukaryota > Metazoa > Chordata > Lepidosauria > Squamata > Phrynosomatidae > Urosaurus > Urosaurus nigricauda. The sequence continues at coordinate 28,858,054 of JAOEGL010000007.1, read as the reverse complement.
CCAGAGATGTGTAGAAAGTTGTCTCTAAGCATCCAAGAAATAAGTTGGGATCCTTCCCCCAATAGACAAGATTATTAATATTTTGTGGGCCAGCAAGACTACTAATTGAGATGGACTTGTATTGATGTGAAAATGGGAAATGACAGCTTCTTCTTGCTTTCACCAATGCACAGCTCTTTTGACAAGTTGGTTCTGTGGATCAAAGATCACTAAACACTGAACATAGTATCAGTTTGAAAGCTAACTATAACATGTAAATCCAAAACTTCTGGCAAATTCCAAAATGCAGTTGCTTGTTCTTTAACCAAAATACACACTGGACCATAAATGTTTGTAGCCAAGCTGTTGAAAAATAAAAATCAAACTAGGCTTAATGCTCACTCTGGTGGGAATGAACTTTCACCATGAGGATCTCATTAGAGAAATAAGCTCCCTCCTATTGTCATCCATTCAGCTTGTGACAAAAATGAATTCTGAATAAGCTATCCTTGGTATACTGAGGAGGCATTCTCTAAGGAAAATTGTCTACTGAAAGACTTTACAGAACTACAATTGGTTTTGTCCTCTGAAACAAGCTGAGAAACAGTGGAGATTAATTAGCACAGGTGTTTCATGATCTAAGTGGTTCATTGGCTCGTGAATCAAGCTATCATGTCCTGAAATAATAATTTCTGAACTGTCTGAATTGTCTTTAAAAGTGCCTGCACACACAGCACATTACAGAAGTCTAGCATGGTCACCAAAGCAAGTAGTCGTCTTAGCCATATAGAAGCAGCAATAAGTACTGTATATACTCATATATAAGTCTAGAAATTTAGGTCAAAAATTGATCCAAAAAACCTGAGTCAACTTATCCACAGGCCAATGTAAGTACTTTATCTTAACTCTTATTTAAAAGAAGGAACCATCCCCTGGTGAAAAGCAAGAGTATAATCTGTCATGGAAGCATCCATCTAGCCTTAAGAATAAGCACAAAGAGTTCTGTCTGCTGGAATTTTGTAAGTTCTTTGACATCGTTTTGCTTTGCTTTATCCTTTAAATCCTTTGCTATATGCCCCTATGTTTTACCCTCGACTTAACCACAGGTCATAGCAAAATCCAAAATTTTGTCCCTAAAACTTGCCCTCTATTTATACATGAGGTCTACTTACAATCGAGTATATATGGCAGTACACCAGGATACTAATTTCAATAGGGAAAAGCACTCCTGACCAAGGTTACTACCTGAATGTTTTAAAGCACTGAAATCTAGGCATACTATTCAACCCTTCCAGGAAGAGTCAGCAACACCTAAATCAATTAGATTTTGATTTAAAAAACCTCTGCCTTATCTAGACTGAGCTGTTTCATCCACTCTAATAAAATCCTTTACTGACACAAGGCATCCGTTCAGGGGACCCACTGCCTTACAAGTTTGTTTATAAGGAGGAAGGTGGCTAAGCAGCACACTGGAGAGTCCTCCCTCCAGATCCCAGAAAAAAAATAGTGTTGCATGTGATAAATCCCATAGGAGCAGCAAATCCCTGGCATCGCCTTTGGAGGCCTATCCAAGAACGAAGAAGAGAGTTACCATAAAGCAATGATTTTATCTGCTCTGAACATCCAACTAGAAAAGGGGACATGAATAACAGAATTCTCCAATTACCTATTAGATTCTTCGCCTTTATAGTAATCTGCAGCTTGTTCATAATGAGCTATTGCCTGGAAAGGAAGCAGAGAAGAAAAAGAACGGTGAAAACGTGAGATCAAACAAAAGCTTTGGGTTCAGAGCAAAGATACATGTTGCTGTTTGTTAAGTCACACCCAACACATGGTGACCCCGTCGATGAAACATCTCCAAACCTCTCTTTCCTCCACTGCTCTGCTGCCAAGAAAGAAGACTAGGAATGTGAAGGACAACTATGAAAGAACAAGACAAGATCATAAAGAGTAAAGATATATAAATGAAAACTAAAGATAGAATTGTCCAATCTACTGTGTTCCTCATCACCATGTACAGATGTGAGAGATGCACAGTGAAGAAGGTGGATAGGAGAAAAATCAACTCATTTGAGATGTGGTGCTGGAGAAGAGTGCTGAGGGTACTGTGAACAACCAAAAAGACAAACAAATGGGTCCCTGAACAGATCAAGGGTGAATTCCTCCTGGAGGTCAAGATGATAAAATTGAGGCTGTCATGCTTCAGCCACATCATAAGAAAGCACACCTGCATTCAGCAATCATTCATATACTGCACCTTCATCATCTCCAGGGGGTTGGACTGAATGGCCCTTGTGGTCTCTTCCAATTCTATGATTCTATAATCCCCATTTTTCAAAACCATCTGAAACATGGCTGTTAGAAGAAGCATGATTAAAATGAACACTTCAAGTTCTTCTCATCATACCTTTTCAATGTCCACCAGCTCCGTCTCATAGATTTCTGCTATTGTTATGTGGTGTTTGGCTGCAATAGTGAAACGGCCCTAAAAGAAGAGAAACACAGAGAGGGAATAAAACAGGTATGAACATCCGGAGCAATGGATAGAAATCTGCAGCAATCATAGCCCCAAACCACTCCAATTTTAGGTGCTAGGCAGTTCCTAACTATGCTGAAACCTGGCAACTGTCTTGAGTCTCTTGGTTCCCAGTGAAACCCTAGAAATTAATCTGTATCCACTGAAATGTTCTCATGGCCTGCAAGCAAAATCCATATTGAGAGGCATGATGCATATCAAAGTACACCTGGCACACATGGAGACAGAAAGATTCAACAAACATGCATGTGCAGTAATTTATATTTTTTTACAAAAAAGAGTAGTTGTCTAGGCTAGAAATTAGCCATATCAGCTTCAATGTGTTTTTGGTTCCTTTAGAAAAGGTAACCTGCTATATATTTAAGTACTCTCCACACCAGTAGCATTGTACTTGCCTACATATATACACACTGTCTTATACATCAGAGATGAAACATTTGTGGCCCTCCAAATGTTACTGGACCACTATAGGTTTTGCTGCCAGGAGTAGTAATACAAATCTCATTTATTTCACTCCAAAATGCAATGAATGATTTTAGTACTTTTCTCCCTGCTCCATGAGAATACAGGGTATTTTTCAAGCCTTCTTTACTATTTGAAACTTCATTTGGGAAAATTTATTTGCACAGAGCTACATGTGGAACGTCAGCATGAAAAAAAATGTTTTCTGCATAAATAGTAATATTTTTATACAGGAGGCAGTGTATATTGCACAAAAGGCACAATTTCCATGCACAAATATAAAATACACAAAATATTCAGAATCTTTTAAAATCAAGTTCTGAACTTCACACACTTAAGACATCAGCTTACCATGTCTGTGTAGATCTCAATAGATCTGAGGAGACAGTTAATGGCCTCTGTTTAAAAAAAGGAAGAAGACAGAGTTGCCAGGTTTAAACATGATAAAATGAAGAAATAAAGCCTTCCGACAATAATCTCCCAGTAAGGAACCAAGCTGTGGGTATATGTACAGCACAATTCCTTCCTTGAAGATCAATACCAACTTAAGAAAAAGGTGTTGAGGCCTGCAGACCTTCTGGGAATTGGAAGAGAACACAAAGCAGTCTTGAATAATTATTTAATTTGTATTCTCAACAGTAAGGGACGTATGCAACTAGCCCCACACCCAGATTCTATTTTGGGAACAATTCAGTGATTATCCAATGCAACTGACCACTTAAGAGGCATGTACAGCTGTATAGCCAGGGCTCCAGTATCAAGAGAGTGGAATCCTATGCTGCCCTTATGTGGCCTACTGACGAACTGCAGCATTGGCAATTTTATTGAAAAGTTGGTCCAAGAACAGAAGCACTCATGGCTGAAAATTTCAAAATCAGAACCAAGCTTTTTGAAGTAACTTTAAATGCTTAGCACAAGAATACTTTAATCCCACTGAGTCTCCTTCCCTCTGTTCCACTACCAACCTTTCCCACAACTGCCAGCGTGTGTTTCATTTAACTATTCATATGCTATACCCTCACACCAAATTCAGGGAGGCATATGAACATGGTAGTTTAAATATATATCTGAAAAGCTTTCATCCATTAAAGTGGGAACTGGAGGAATTGCTCCAAAGCCCTACATGGAAACATGTACTCTTCTGTTATTAAATAATGAAGGATTTTAAAATTCAAATCCAGCATCTTTAATAAGAATCGGTCCAACAAAGCAAAGAGTTGCAAGTGAATATCTGAGCTTCATTGGCACACATTAGAAGGGTGGTTAAGAACTGTCTGTTCTGCCACTGCTTTGTCCACCATTGTCCTCACAGGAACCAAACACAAACTAACGGAAGACAATCCAAAGGATGACAGCCATTTATTGTCACCTTTTGTTTAAAAAATAATAATGTTGCTGGTGCTTGTCCTTGACCATCTGCAATGCTCTGCTCCCTCAATACAGTGACAAGGATGAAGCTCACTCTTTAGCTCTGCTACCACATCCGATAATCAGAATGCAAATCTCCAAAAGATTAAGCAAATCCCTGGGGAGGATTAAATTTGTTTTCTCCTCAGGTTACTTTATCATCTTTCCCCCAGAAATTACTGACAGAGTCAAGGCAGGCGCAGGAGAAGGCAATCTCCTCCTCCTCCGTTGGCGCCTCACTTATTTGCCTGCCTCTTTCCCTGTTAATAAATGCCAGAAGTCTGACACACAAAATCCTGAGTGAGGAATCCTCTTTGAGAGGCAAAGTACGTACACAGAGCAAAGGCCTTGCAAATGCAGAGCAAAGGCCCCTCATATTCTAATTAACATTGCAGGGAAACCAACAATTAACAAGAAGAGGACTAAAGAACCTGCCCAAAACTACTGCCTTCAAAGGGTGAACATTTCTTGACATTGTATTCTTGTCTCACTAGAGGCTGGAAAAATCACTGTTGTCAACTATACCACCAAAAAATTCTCCAGCTAATATAGCCAATGGCCATGCTGACTAAGGCATTCTGAGAGTTGTAATCCAAAGAAGTAATTTTCCTGATCTCAAAATTTCACAGTTTAGTGACACTGAAAGAAAGGCTTTAGTTATCCTTGTTACTTCATATCAAATTACATAGAAGACTGGTTCTTAGGACTCTTACATCTGTTCATAGGTACAGACACAAGAAGCCCCTAAAATGAAGCCTGAATACCAAGGCTTTTAAATGTCAAATATACTCATGGATTGGAGTTATGCATTTCACATATGAAACATCTACACAAGCCAGTGGGGGATTTGTTAACTTGCATTTCTTATGCAATGCTGCAGACTAAGGATTTCTTAGTCTTAGTGCATAATGCAAAGAAGCCAGCTGGCACCGTAGCTTTTGCCCTTCAACAGCCTACGTGACTTGCAGCTTTGGAGAAAGTGAGGTTACAGAGCAGCATTTGGTACTTAAGTGCCAAGATGCAACCAAGTCCAATACAGCTGCTTGCATTCAACTGTACTGTCTTAATAAGACAAGAGCTATATATATGCAGGCCATTCTCTTTGGAATGAAATTCAGAGAAATGCAAGAATATCTAAGTAAATATGGTTTCCCCTTTTATCTAAAAGTGGGAAATTAAGGATACTAGATGAGTTTCAAGATAAGCCAGGATCTTAAACTTTTTCATTTCACAAACCAAACTAGAAAAAGAGGAGAAAAGGGCTCCATGGGTGCATATCCACGTATTAAGCCAAAGTATGACTACTCAATTGTAAGCATTGTCTTCCTGTCTTAGCCACCAGACAGAGTGGGCAGGCAACTACACAAAAGTATAGACAAGTATGAATATGTGCATATTTTCAGCAAGAAACTGTGTATTCAGTTAAACCCAAGACTTTGTGTATTCTGCATAATGGAAAGTTGTGGAATTTAAATTCTGCTGCTTAAACATGTCTACAAAGGTAACAAAACAATCTACTATGTATCTAAGATGCAAGTGTTTAGAACACTTGGGCAGTACAAATGGACCTCATTCCATGAAATATCACTGCACTTACATACCCCTTCTCATAATCAAATCCTGACTGAACTTTGATAAGACAGAATTATAAGATGAGAATCCACTTTACGCACCTTGAGGATCTGCTTTCTTGAAGGCGTTGCCTGCATCCACAAAACTCATGGCTGCATCATGCTTGTTCTGCAGCTGGAGGTGCAACTGAGCAGCCTGGCAAAAAGCATTCCCAGCAGCTAGAAGAGAGAAAAGGGGATACGTGTCTGTGCAAGACTTGGAATTTGTTAAAGCACATTACAGATCCAAAACCAGTTTCCGAGGCAAATACAGTAGAATTGACTGTTTTTAAGAAGTTTTAGGAAAGAACTCTAAACTATTTTGACTGGTATACATAGTTTAGATACTTTTAAACAACTGTTGCATTCTTTGATTTACTCTATACTAAGCCATCTTGAGTTGTAGTTCTGGAGAAAAGGCTGAATATAAATAAAGTAAGAATCCCTCTTATTTCTAGAAAGGACTGGGAAATCTGTGGCCCTCCCAGAGTTGCTGGACTGCAACGTTCATCAATCACACTCAGCCTGGTCAAAGGCAAAGAATGCTAGAAGCTGAAACTCAAAAAAATTTGAAGGGCAGCAAGCTGTCAACCCTGATCTAGGAATATGAAGATGGCTGGAATAATGTGGTTTGGATTCATATTCCCATAGTTATTATTATGCTGTTAATTATTCAGAGGCTTTAGCATCTGACTGCAGAGCTCTCATCTTACCACCCACATAACTACCACCTCCTGGAATACATTTAGATGTCTGGAAGACAAACAAAACAGATTTCAGCTTTTCTTTACATAGGCTGCTGCATCATTCCAAGTGAAACTACTGGTTCATCTAGCCCAGTGCTTTCCAGACTTTGGTCCTCCAGGGTTTTGTTTCGTTTTTTGGACTTCAGCTCCAAAAAGCTCCAGCCAGCTGGGTCAACAGTCAGGAATTCTGGGAGCTGAAGTTCAAAACACCTAGAGGGCCAACGTCTGGGAACCCCAAATCTAGTTCATGACTGTCTATGATGACTAGCAGCAGTGATCCTAGGTTTCAGAGGAAGATCCTTCCCAGGCCAAACAGGGGATGACAGAAACAGAACCTTAAACATTCAGCATTCAAAGGAGGTACTATTCCACTGAACTACAACTATTCCTCTAAGGATACCCTCCACAAACCATAAAACCTAATCTACCAGTTCACAAGAAACTGGTTAGCACAGCAGACTCTTCTAGCCATTTCTGGTTTTACAAGGTATTATAGATATTTTATTCTTCTGAGGGTAACAGGCTTCCTACAATCTGGATTGCAGTGTGAATGGAAAGAAAATGCACCACAGGCAGATGAAGTGATGTATATGCTGTTCATGAAATCTAATGTGAATTCATTAAAAATAGTGTTACAGGGATGATACGTACCACTCCAGTTCTTTGCCATTTTAAACATATTGGCTGCTCTCGCATAGATATCGCATGCTTCTTCAACCCTGGAGGAACCACCCCTACAGTGAAAAATAAAATACCACCGCATCAGCTTGCTGCACTAACAAACACAGCCACCTGGTCACATATGAACACTGTACAGAAAAAGAAGGGCTTATTCATCGCAGATATTATACCACTTTAGACTGGTTTGCAACTAATTCTAAAACATGGAACAAAATGTATCTTAAATATACTTCGTAGGATATTTTTGGAGGCATATTTGTATGTCTAAATATATCGTAAGCAATGTATTTAGAGATATCTTGTCCAGAACAGGGGAAACAAATAAAAGGTCTGAAGCCCAAGCCCCGAGGAATGGTTGAAGGAGCTAGGTATGTTTAGTCTTTGAAGAGAAGACTGAGAGATGATATGATAACCATCTTTAAATTTCTTAAAAGCTGCAGTGTGGAAGATGCAGCAAGCTTGTTTTTCACTGCTCCGATGGATTCCAATTACAAAAGGAAATTCTGTCTAAATATCAGAAAGAACTTCCTGACAGCAAGAGCCTTTCAACAGTTGGACAGACTGAACAGACATGGGGAATTTCCAGCCCACAAGGCCCCCGATCCAACCTTTAAGCCTTTTCTATGTGACATACACCCACAGCATATACTCTGTAAGGATTCTTCCTTTCATTCTTTAACTGTCCCCTTGCCCCCTCTCTACTTGCTGGTTACCAGAGCATATACCTTCAGGCTTATTTTGGCCTCTGGGGCTGCAATCGTATTGCAGAAATAATGCTGTTTGAGCCCGCTTTAACTGCCATGGCTCAAGGTGATGGAATTCTGGGAATGGTAGTTTGTTGAGGCACCAGAGAGAAGCCTTAGGGATGTCATAGTTGAAAATAACTTGAAGGCACACAACAACAGGGCTTTTTGGAAAACATGGGAATGTTACAGCATTTAAAGATTTTTTTAAAAAAAATCACCAGAGAACCTTTCTGTAACATGTCCTCCACCTTCCCTCTGCTGAAAAGCATTTAATGAGACCTATATTCTAAAATCCTTTGTAATAGCCTTTCTCAACCTGGCAGTCTTTTGATGCTTTAACTAACGTTTTCTATTACTACCGGTTGCTGGTTGGGCCTGATAAGAGTTTGAGCCCAGTACATTTGAAGGGGATCAGGCTGGAGAGGACTCCTTTAAAATTGTACCCTAAACTGTGTATTTGATTTCAATTGCAACATCAAGTTAAAAATCATATTCATAACTCCCATACAAAGGATCTTTAAGGACTGTGTCATTTTAGATTCTCCCCATTCATTATATAAAAAGGATCTGCCTGCCCCACAACCATCACCCAGTTTGTTAACCATAGCCATCACCCCTGGAACTGCATTTTTGTCTAGACGCAGGTGAACAGAGATCTCAACATCCGTCTTCACAAAATTACAATTCCTAGAACTCAAATGGAATAGATTGTTCTCTGAGAAGTAGGTGTGTTCCTTTACATGTACAGCCCCACTAAGTCCAGTAAGGTATACAGTGATCCCTCCACATTTGCTGGTGAAGGACCTCAATGAATGTGAAAAAAGAAACACAGATAAATATCACTATTATTTTTACCTAAAATATCACCTCTCTAGGAATCTCCAGGTCCGCCAGTGCAACTCTATGGTCAACATCTGCCAGACGTTGATTACAGAATCATGCTGGAAAACCTACAAGTGCCCAGAGAAGTGTTTACCCTAGGAACCTCTAGGTTCTTCAGCACAACTCTATGGTCAACTGCTGGCAGAGTTGTGCTGGAGTACCTAGAGATTCCTAGAGAGAACATATTAATCAAAACCACAAATAATCAAAGCCACGACAGTCAAAGCTGCAAAAGTGGAGGAACTCTACTCTAGTGACAGACCAAACTGGATACATTAGTGACTCACACCCATTAAGCAACCTAACATGATTATCTCCATCAGTAAATGGGACTGTGCCTCTTTTGGCTTGTAAATGAAGCGTTCTGGAAAGGAAAAACAAACAGCCTCCAAGTATAGCCCTCCTGTCTTATCACTTCTCCCTCCCACTCCCCTTTCCATGCTAGAAGCAAATCACTTCCTCCCATCAACTTTCACTGGCACTCAGGAACCATGTTCTTTTTCACAGCCTGTGAAAAATCATGATCTATTTCAGCTCCCTGGTGAAGAGGTGTTCTGCCTCTCCGGGCTCAGATGTGGGTTCTGTGAGAAGGAAAATCAGCCTTGAGTCACCAGCTCTGTCACATGCCCTCCATCCCTTCGCCTGCCTCCTCTCCCCACCAAACACTGGCTGCTTCTGCTGCTGCTTCAATAACAGACACTGCCTGCAGGAAAAAACTGATGCACAGCTAGCTAGGAAAGCTGCAGGCACAGACCAATTCTCCCTTTACCGCCCACAGGTTACTGGACTAAGGTTCTGTCTAAGCCCCATTTTCAAGAAGGGGAAAAAAGGATTTCAAACAAATATTGTTTTTATCACAAATAAATCAAGGACAACTGAAGCCTCCATCTCTCTCTCACACACACACACGACAATGTGATCCCATCTTTGGCTTCAAGCATTGAGCTTTCCAAGAAAAAGCAGCGTCTCCCACTGCTGTGCTTTTCCATTATGCTACCCTGAATCATCTCCCTTCATTTAACTCACCCCAAACCACATATTATGCAATAAGGGAGGGGGAACCACGAAGGTCATCTTAGAATAGACGATTAAAGAAGCAGGCTCTTTTTCTCAGCAAGATGACAGATTGAATCACAGGGAATTTTCTTTGGAAGATCTAGAATTGAAGAGCACCAAGTTTTGGTTTTAAGCAAATAAAGGATTCTTCAAGACAGGCCCACATCCTATGGCTTCATTGTTTGTAGTCTTTATCCCTCCTAACGCTAACAGAGAACTGTGGCACCATAAAGGCTAATACATTTATTACAGAATCAGCTTTCATGGATTATAGTTCAACTCAGAAACCCAAGAAGCATTAACCTTTTAATTGCCACAGGACTCTGTTAGCCTTAGGAGTGTTGTAGTCTAACACATCTAGAACATTGGCCAAGATTTCACCTAAACATTCCTGATATTAAGAACTTTCTGACTGTAAGAGCTATTTGATAGTGGAAGATGCTCACTTAAGAGTATGGTGGTCTCCTCTTTGGAGGTTTTTAAACAGACGCTGGATGGCCATCTATCTGAGATGCTTTGATTGCAAGTTCCTGTATGGCAGGGGGTTGGACTGAATGGCGCTTGTAGTCTCTTCCAACTCTATGATTCGCTCCAAACTCTGCCCACCCTTAAGCACAACAAATCTAGGCTGATCTACATAGGTGCTTCATTCATCTAAGCACTGCTGCTTTCAATAAAATTCAGTGAATGAAAGAGTATGATTAACAGTACTAACACTGATACAGGGCAATTTAGTCCTAAGAAACTTAGCAAACCTTTCCAGGATGACAACAGCTGTGGTAGACTAACCAATCACAAGCCATTACTTGCACAAATCCTTAATCCTCACACGATTGTATTAGTCCGCCTAAGCTTTAGTAGCTCACTGCCTTCTGGGAAATGTACCTGGGACTTAACTACTCTTCTGCCTTACACAGCCTGGAAAGCTGGAACAGTAATAGAAACTAAGCCAAATCACAGCAGCTCAGATGCTACCATGACCTTCTCTGCCTTCTGTCAAGCCAGAAACCTCTAACAACCAAATTGCAACACTCCAGTTATGCCCCTGGGAAGCTGTGAAAGGTACAAAACTGGAAAAAAACAGATGAAACTGGAAGACTTTTACTCATGAACAAACTACTGGGGTCAGGAAAGAAGAAAACATGTTTTGAACAGTCAGACGTACAGATTTCGTGGTGCAAACTGGCATCAAGGCTACATGGAATGACACAAGAGACTGAAGTTTGAGCAGCTTCCTCCAGGTTTCAGGTCATGTATGATACTATTGTCTGCCTAGTCCTTTTTATTTCCACAAAGGACTACAATTCCCCTATAATATTTATGAATGTGAAGAAAGGGGACCGATTAATGCTTCCTCCAGAAAGAGATTAAGGCCTACCTCTGGTGACTGGATTTGAATCCTTGATGAATCCTAAAGTTCTGCAAACATAACAAAAATGTGGGCCACATGTTCAGTTGTGAGGGTAACTACAAGATATATATGGCAGTGGATATTAGAAAGACTCTTTACACGACAAGTTACCAAGATATTTTGGGCTTCCACAAGGACAAAACCTATGGCTTTCAGAAAAATCACGTTTTGAGTATTTTCTTTCAGGTTTCTCCTATTTACTCCAACTGCTAACTAAGGTAGGCTCAGAGCTACATTCCATCACTGTACCACTCACATGAACAAGAGACCAAAGAGAAGAAACCCTAAAATTCATACTGAATACTCTCCTCAGCACTTCCTTAAATTTCTTGTAATGAAGTTACACCCTAAGCTTCCAAATAATATTTGCTGCAACACCTCCTGATCAGCACTTCCAGAGGTTACTTCTGCCTCACCAGATTGATCCAACAGGTCCCTGTTTCAACTTTCTATCATGCCACTGAATTCCAATATACACAGCAGTAGTAAAGAGGCACCTCTTGAATTAGTTATCAAGGAGTAGGTATAAGAAATCACATCCCTACAACTCCTTATAAGCTCACCCGACAGCCTTCGGCAGCCACCTCCCAAAACTACCAGTCCTTCTGTTGTTTTTCCAAAAGACGCTTTTTACAAATATTCTTTCAACCAACTTGTATTCAGTTGTTTTTACATTTCCAGCTACCTTCAGATACACTTCCTCCACTCTCTTCTTCCCCAAATGCTAATTAACCTCAAGGCTCTTCCAGTCCAAGATAAACACACACAAGTTTAGTTACACAATGCTTCTAGTATCTGTTTCCTTATAAGTTGTTGTCCCCAATACAGTTCACAGCCCCTTGTCCCACACTCTACTTATTTAATCCACTTCCAATCCCACTTAGTTTGCTCCCAAGTATCTCTTTTACCCCAATCCCTTCAGCACTGCTCATTCCTCAGTTTATTCTGGTCACCCTTTCTATGCTGCATCCACACTGGGGGAATAACCTGGTTTGGCACCGCTTTAAGTTCCCTGGCTGAAAGCTATGGGATTCTGGGAGTTGGAGTATGTTGTGGGGTCCAGAGCGGAGCTTTATCCACCTACCATTATCCATAAGTGCCGTTCCTGAGCTCCCTGAGGAAGCCCGCCATCAGTCACTACACCAGAGCCTCCCAACCAAATCCCTGTTCTTCCCTCCCATTTTCCAGCCCCACAAGAGTCTACCAATGTCCCATCCACACTCAAACAAAAAAGTCCCCATCTTTCCTACCACATGCTTCCACACACCTGGACTCTTATCCAGCTCTGAGCCTCAGCTACGCAAGAATTCAACAGCCATGTTAAATTAGACTTAAGACCTATCTAGCCCACTATTCTGCTCGCACACAGCCCATGGGAAGCCCACCATCAAGTGCAGTCCAAATCTTGTATGTATGTATATTTGATACAAAGAGGAAGACTCCATTTGATACCAGAGATGACGTACTGGCAGTCTAACTTACTAGCTATTCATGGCCTTGTTCTCCATTTATTAATCAAGCTCCCCCCTTAAAGCCATTCCAGGCTGCATCTATACTGCAGAATTAAGGCAGTTTGACATGGCTTTAACTGCACATTATGCACATTATTTAACTGGCATTATGAGATTTGTAGTTTAGTGAGACATTCAGCCTTCTCTCTCAGAGAGCTCTGGTGCCACAACACAACTACAAACCCCAGGGTTCCACAGGACAGAACCATGACAGTTAAAGCAGTGTCAAACTGTATTATTCGTGCAGTGCGGCAGCAGCCCCAGTCACCAGCCATCACTACAACCTGGAGCCGTAACTCTGGCCGGTGTGATGCCCTTTTTATTTGCCCTGAAACTCCCACCATTCCTCTTTCGTGGATGTGACTCCACTGGCTTCTACTAACCTAAGAGAAGATTTTCAGAGCCAGGAGAGAGAGCCCTCTGAGCCCGCTTCAATATAAAAAAAGAGGTATTGCAGTACCTTTAAAACTTGCCAATTTATTTCACAGAATCATAGAGTTGGAAGAGACCCCAAGGGCCAGCCGGTCCAAGCCCATTCTGCCATGCAGGAGGACATAACCATCCAGACAGATGGCCACCCAGCCTCCGTTGAAAACCCTCCAAGGAAGGAGACTCCGCCACACACTGAGGCAGTGCATTCAACAGACAAACAGCTGTTACTGTCAAGACGTTAATAAACTAATAAATAATAAACTGTATTCTTATACCCCCGCCTTTCTGCTAATCCTCTGTTGTAAAACTGCAGGAAGAAAAGTAAGTCTTTTCACACCTAGAAGTCCAAAACACACTTCAGAAGTAATCCAGTTTGAGACCGCTTTAACTGCCCTGGCTCGGTGCTAGGGTATCCTGGGAACTGTAGTTTATTCTGGCCCCTGAGCTCTCTCTGACAGAGAAGGCTAAATGTCTCACAAAACTGCAGTTTCCAGAATTCCCTAGTATTGATCCAGGGCAGGTAAAGCGGTCTCAAACTGGATTAATTCCGCAGTGTGTTTCGGACTTTAGTCACAGTTTCTTGTGGCCCCAGAGCTCTCTCTGACAGAGAAGGCTCCATGTCTCCCAGAACTACAATTCCCAGGATTCCCTAGCATTGAACAAGGACAGTTAAAGCGGTCTCAAACTGGATAATTTCCGCAGTGTATTTTGGACTTCTAGCTGCGAAAAGCCTACCTTTCCTCCCTCAGCTTTAAAACAGAAAGTTTTTTAAGGCAGGTGACGGGTGCAATATATTGCCTTAAATTGAATCTTAGTATTCAATTTTGCTTTCATTATTGTTGCCGTTTAATTCCGTTTTAATATACCATATATTTTTTAACAATCGTATGGTATTTCTTTTCTACTTTAATATACTATTTTTGTATGTTTTTAATTGTATAGTGTGTGTGTTTTTAATGTCGTACGCCGTCCTGAGTCCCAGCCTTGGGAGAAGGGAGGGATAGAAATAAACAATTATAATAATTGTCATAACAACAACAACAACAACAACAACAACAGAAGATAATTGGGATGCCCCACAGCTCTCTCTGACAGGGAAGGCTCACTAATGTCTCATAAGACTACAACTCCCAGAATTCCCTAGCACTGAACCAAGGCAGTTAATATATAACTATATTATATAGTTATAATATATAACTATACTATATTATAATAAGTGAGTCAGTTTTCTTGTGTCCCTAGAGCTCTCTCTGACACAAAAGGCTCAATAATCTCTCATAAAACTACAACTCCCAGAATTCCCTAGCACTGAGCCATGGCAGTTAATATATAACTATATTATATTGTATTATTATTATAATATAATATAGTTATATGTTATAACAAGTGAGTCAGTTTTCTTGTGTCCCTAGAGCTCTCTCTGACACAAAAGGCTCAATAATGTCTCATAAGACTACAACTCCCATAATTCCCTAGCACTGAGCCAAGGCAGTTAAAGCAGCCTCAAAGTGGATCATTATAATAAGTATATAATATTATTATAATAACTGAGTCACAGTTTCTTGTGTCCCTAGAGCTCTGACAGGGAAGGCTCAATAATGTCTCAAAAGACTACAACTCCCAGAATTCCCTCGCGGCCTGGAGGCGCATTATCACCCCTGGAGTGCGTCTGCCTCGCCTTCGGTCCTTCCCGGCCCCCTCCCTCCTTGTTGGGCCGCCGCCGCCTCACCCGAAGAGTCCCGAGAAGAAGCCGTGGGAGCCTCGCACTTTCTTGTCGGCTTCGGCCAGCAGCTGCAGGGCCTCCTTCTCTTTGCCGCTCGTATCCATCGCCATCGCAGCAGCAGCAGCAGCAGAAACAAACAAGAGAGAAAGGCGACAGGAGGAGCCCCAAAAGACACGTCCTTCCTCTTCGGCTGACTGAGCCAGACTGAAAGCGACGTACGTGGGCGGGGCGACGACGACGGGCACGATGACGTCAGCGCGCACGGAAGCCTCAACAAACAGTCTCACGTGACCTGGAAGGCTTAGAAGAGAAGAAGCCGAAGCCACGCCCACTTCCACTTAGGAATTCCTTCCCACAAGCCACTGCGGCTTTTGGCCTCTCACGTGACCCAGGCTTGTTGTTGTGCTGCTGACTCATTGGAGTCACGTGATCAGTGGGTGGCTTGTTTGTTGCTGCTGCTTCTTCCGCGCATGCGCAGTAGAGGGAGGGTGGGTTGTACCATTTCAAATATATATATATATACTGTATATATTTATTGTATAATTTTTAAACATAATATTATAGCAAAATCTGGTACTTTTTTTAAAACTTATAACAATATATGATATATTTTAAACATAATATCAAAACAATACATTTTAAAACATAATTTTATAACAATTTTTAAACTTATAACAATAGATGATATTTTTAAAACATAATGTTATAACAATATTATCACATCATAACAATATATTTTCAAAAACATAATATTATAACAATATTATAACACAATATCATACCAATATATTTTAAAACATAATATTATAACAATTTTAAACTTATAATTATAACAATATATATTTTAAAAACATAATATTATAACAATATTATAACATAGTATCATACCAATATATTTAAAAAAATAATTTTATAACAATTTTTAAACTTATAATTATAACAATATATGATATTTTTAAAACATTATGTTATAACAATATTATCACATCATAACAATATATTTTCAAAATCATAATATTATAACAATATTATAACATAATATCATACCAATGTATTTTAAAAAAAATATTATAATATTTTTAAACTTATAATAATATATGATATATTTTTAAAACATCATACAGTATTATAACAATATTATCACATCATAACAATATATTTTCAAAAACATAATATTATAACAATATTATAACATAGTATCATACCAATATATTTTAAAAC
Source organism: Urosaurus nigricauda (assembly GCA_034509955.1). NCBI lineage: Eukaryota > Metazoa > Chordata > Lepidosauria > Squamata > Phrynosomatidae > Urosaurus > Urosaurus nigricauda. The sequence continues at coordinate 28,841,651 of JAOEGL010000007.1, read as the reverse complement.
AATATTATAACAATTTTAAACTTATAATTATAACAATATATGATATTTTTAAAACATAATATTATAACAATATAACATAATATAACAATATCTTTTCAAAAACATAATATTATAACAATTTTTAAACTTATAACAGTATATGATATATTTTTAAAACATCGTATTACAACAATATCTGGTACATAATTATATACCAGATTATAATTATAACAATATGTGATATATTTTAAAACATAATATTATAACAATATTATAACATAATATTATAACAATTTTAAAACTTATAATTATAACAATACATGATATATTTTAAAACATAATATAACAATATCTAGTAGATTTTTTTAACTTTTATAATTTTAAAACAATATATGGTGCCCCTTATATAAAATGGCAAAATCAAGGTTTGCTTTGGGGAAAATTCAGAAAAATATTTTCAAGCTCTGCTCTGCTCTGGACCTGACAACAAACTCCAACTCCCAGAATTCCAGAGCCTTGAGCCAAGGCAATTAAAGTGGTGCCAAACTGAGTTATTTCCACAGTGTGGATGCAGCCATAGTTTTGTCATCCTGTCCCTTCAAGTCAAGCCAAGCCCATTCACAGGGTTTTCTTTGCAAGATTTATCCAGAGGAGATTTTCCATTACCTTCCTCTGAGAAGAACAACTTGCTGAGCAAGGATTTGAACCCTGGTCTCCGGCAGTTGTAGTCTAATACTCAAACCACTGCTCCATGTTTGCTCTCACTTGTAAATCCACCTGGAATACTGTCTCCAGTTCTGGGCACCACAATTAAAAAAGGATGTGGAGAAACTGGAGCGTGTCCAAAGGAGGGCAACTAAAATGGTGAAGGGTCTGGAAACCATGCCTTATGAGGAACAACTTGGGGAACTGGGGATGTTCAGCCTGGAGAAGAGAAGGTTAAGAGGTGATATGATAGCCCTATTTGAAAGAATGTCATATTGAGGAGGGAGCAAGCTTGTTTTCTGCTGCTCCAGAGAACAGGACTCGGAACAATGGATGCAAACTGTAGGAAAAGAGATTCCAGCTCAACATTAGGAGGAACTTCCTGACAGTAAGGGCTGTTCGACGGTGGAACACACTCCGTGTGGTGGAGTCTCCTTCCTTAGAGGTCTTTAAGCAGAGACTGGATGGCCATCTGTCGGGGATGCTTTGATTCGGAGTTCCTGCATGGCAGGGGTTGGACTGGATGTCCCTGGTGGTCTCTTCCAACTCTATGATTCTAATCAAAGGAAGAATCCTTGGTATTCTCAGCTAGATTAACCCCCTGTTGCGTGTCACCAAACTACAAACCCCAGGATTTGTGGCAGGTAAAGTGGAATCATGACATTATAATTACATAGTGTGGAAAGTGTCCACTAACTAATGCCAACTAATAAATGCATTAAACCGTTAACGTCTGCAACGCTCTTGTTTTTTAGAAGCACAGAAGTATCCTTGATGGGAAGGCGAGTATACAAACAGGGAACTGAGTAAACACAGGGAAGTTGCCTCTCAAGGAGAACATTTTGTGGCTGTGGAGGAAGCCAGACCGAACACATCCTTCTGCCAAAGAAAACAGCTGTTTCATCCTTCCTCCTGTCCAGAAAGATTCACTTGCTTTCCTCTTCCCTAACCTATTTCGTTTTCCTTTGGCACAGCACCGACTCAGTTGTGAACGTGGAAGCAGACACTATAAAAATTGGACTGCAATCCTGTGTGTGTCTATTGTCAGGTAAGTGCCATTTAATTAAATATTAAGGCTGCATCCACACTGGAGAAATAACCCGGTTTGGCACCGCTTTAATTGCTTTGGCTCAAGGCTATGGGATTCTGGGAGTTGGAGTATGTTGTGGGGTCTGGACCCCACAACATACTCCAACTCCCAGAATCCCATAGCCTTGAGCCAGGGCAGTTAAAGCGGTGCCAAACCGGGTTATTCCTCCAGTGTGGATGCAGCCTAAGATTGCAACCTTTGAAATAATGGTCTGAGGGTGCTGGACTCTTCAACTGACCTGTTTTAATCGCTTTTTATCTTTTTACATTACATTTACATTTACATTAAGCTAAAATCCTTTTAATGGTAACTTTTTCTTTTCTTTCTTTGCATATTTTTAGCTGCTGATCACACTGCAGAAATAATCCAATTTGAGACCACTTGAAATGCCCTGGCTCAGTGCTAGGGTTATCCTGGGATTTGTAGTTTGTTGTAGCACAAGAGCTCCCCGATAGAGAAGGCTCAATGTCTCCCAAAATTACAGTTTACAGAATTCCCTTGCATTGAGCCAGGGCAGTTAAAGCGGTCTCAAACTGGATTATTTCTGCAGTGTGTTTTGAACCATAGCCAATAAACATCATCCAGTCTTCTTGAAATGTGACAGTCCTTTTATGGCCAGTGCAAAACCTCATCATAGCTGTCGGTTTCTCCATAAACCATATACTTCATATTCTAACCCATCAGTTCTCAATGGAGAGGTCACCGGACTGCCAACATTTGGCTACTACTAATCTGGGTATGAGAAAAACTATCACTCTCCTATGTTTCAGGTTAGAATTATCTTTAAAAAATATAGAAACCAAAAGCAAAATGGGACAGAAATGTGCAACTTGATCAGTGATACACGCAATTGTTTGTATTTTAACATGCTGTAAATAAATAACAATACTATTACTATTATTATTACATGAAACCATTGTCATAATATCTGGCGAATCATACGTCTGGCCACCCCTGTGAAATTAATTCCTGGTCCCTTTCACACAACTGAGGTTACGCATTGTGATTCCACTTTAACCCCTGTAGCTCCAATGCATGTCTCTGTGTATTGATGGCTCTTTTCAATCGAAGTGCAGGTGTTCAGAAATGCAACGCTGGAAGGGCATGAGCGTGTGCTCACCCCGCTTTGCAGTATCTCGGGGACACTGTTGCAGTCCACTCCAGGGACGTTTTTCGTGCTGCTGTGAACTTTTCAGAGGAGCCCTGACAGAATCACTTCCGAGGAGAGGTTAGGCTGCAATGCCCATTTTACTGCACCAGGAGCTGTGAGGCTGCAAGGCTGCGCTATGCTCAGGATAACAAAGGAGTGAGTATGGTTGATAGTGGGGCATGGAGGGACAGATGGAGGGGAAACCCATTGTGCCCAATTACTCCCAGTATTCCTTCTTTTTCTGCCCCTTTGCTTCTCCTGCATGCTCTGATAGCTGTATTTGCACTGGAAAGAGAGCTGTGGGGCACTTTGGAAGGACAGAGAGGTGACAGTTGGGAAGGAGGTGGAATTCACCTGCAAGAGATGAAAGAAGGCCTTCTCATCATATGGATTCTTTGTTAGTGCCTAAATCATGTTAGGACCGTTTGGGTCATCAAAAGCAGCTCAGTGTGGCATCCCTCTGTCATCAGACCAATACAAATTTGTGTCTGCCCTGCCTCTCTCCAAATCTGTATGATGTCCTCTTTCCCACCCACCTTCTCTCGCTGTCTTTCTGGAGATATATATATATATATATATATATATATATATATTAGTATGAAATGGATGTCAATATCAATGGAGAGATAGTATAACCAAGATAGGTAAATCAACACCACACCAATTTCGAGTTTAACCTTTGTAATATGTGTTTTTCTCTGTGTGTTATTAGCACACAGTTGCGGAGGAGGGGGATTTTCCTCTCAAAGACTTGCCTTTGGAGACCCTAAATGTCTGTGGATTCTTCGTTTTGGAGGTCTTGGTGTGCTTCCAAATGAGACGTTGGTTTTTACAGTCATCATCTGTCTTATTAATGGAATTTTACAGGGGTCCAGACATCAGTGCCTACCCCTTTTTGCATATTCCTACTATGTCTTTAGTTTTTTCATTGCCACACACACACACAAACACGCACACACACACACAAATATCCATGAGGTTGCCTTAGAATGGAATAACTGCACAACGCCCCTGGGCTTATAGCATTGGATGTCAACTCTCTCGAAGCATGCCAGTTAAATATAAAATCCCCTGACTATGCAGAACAACCTTTTCTTTTCCTTTTAAGTAAGAAACACGAAGCACTGGGACAAGGAAAATCCCAGATTTTAACGTTTGTGTGTTTTAATTGAGAGTCATGGCTGAAGTGGGAGAGCAAGAGCTGAAATTCTGCCAGGTTTTGCTGGCTTGCTTGTTTTTATTGTCTCATAAATGGATAAAGGTACATAAAGGGGTCAGAGGGATCATTTAGCGTGGTGAAAAACTGCATAGACAAATGTTCTTTTCCCATGCTAACAACCTTGCTCCTCTAGGAATTCTTAAAATAAATGTCTCTGTTCTAAGAGGTGACACAATGTGAAAATGTGCACAAATTTCATTGCTGATTTAAATAGTGCAAAGCCGTACCATAAGTGCTCCTAGTGTTGTAGCAGAAGATCTGTTCAGAAGTTACCAAATGGGCATTCCCAGTAAAAAAAATTTTGTTCTATGCCTTCAAGTAATTTCTGATTTACGGCAACCCTGACATGAACACATCACAGGGTTTTCTTGGTAAGCTTTGTTCAGACCGGGTTTGCCATTGTGTTCCAAGTGAGTGTGGTTTGCTCAAGGTTATCCATGGCCAAGGAGGGATTTGCACCCTGGTTTACCAGAGTCCTAGTTCATCACTCAAACTACTATACCACATTGGCCTTCCTCCTAGTAAAATGTTATTTGCTGATTTCATCTTGCATGCCGGCATTTAAAACTGCAGGTTTAGTGGTGTGGCTGTGCAAATACAACTCCCACCCAGCCAACCTAGGTTCACTGCAGTGCTGAGCACCTCTGTTTAGCCAACATAGACATCTGCAGGATGCTTGCTACCCCTTGCCATGTCCCTTTGACATTTGTTGTCCCTTTGTCATGCACTCAGAATCCACATTTGTGCCTGATCTCCTATACTGTACATTATAATATTTTTCAAAGAGACCATTGTGTTTTTCTATTTCCGTATAAAATTGGAAAGGGAGTGGATGAAGGAAGCATGCAGCACTTTTGAGACTAACTAGTTTATTTCAGCATGAATTTTCATATCTGAAAAAGTGGGATGATAATCCACAAAAGCTCATCAGTTTGTCTCAAAGATGCTGCTTTATTCCTTTATTTCTGCCTTCTCTCTCCCCTTTTTTATTCATTCTCACACTGAGTGACTGGATTTGCTGTACTTTTTTTTTCTTCGTTTGGAAAATTCCTCTGAATTAAGGAAGTGCTTCTTGCTGAACTACATTGGAATATATAAGTTCCTGTTTCATGAAATTAATGTGTTTGAATATCTAATGGGCATGAAAGATTTCTACAGGTAAGATTTAACATATTGAAGAGACTGCTGTGCATGCTGGAGAAACATGCATAGCGTTGCAATTCAATATGTTCGGTGGAGCCACATCCCTAGTATGTGTTTTTAGGGCTGCAACCTTATTTGCCAGAAGTCATGGTGGAAAAGAATCCAAAGCTTAAATGCTACTCTGTCTTATTTAAGCTAAGGCTGCATCAACACTGCAAAAATAATCCAGTTTGATACCATTTCAACTGTCATGGCTCAGTGCTATGGAATTCTGGGATGTGTGTGGCCAAGAAATGTTAGTGTGTGGTCAAGGTAGCATAAGTCATAGATGGGAAGAACAGAAGTTAGGAGAGACTGCAGCAGTTTGCTTTTGACTAAGCTTTATCCCCCATCACCGCTGCAATAATTGTAAACTGCTTTTGCACTTTGAAATCAGTTTGTATCAGTTGAAGTAAGCTGAGGACAGAGAGAGAGGAGGAGAGAAAAACTGGGACATTTTAAAAGCTGAAAAATTCTTGGACCATGACCTATAGTTACAAACAACAGTTTGTATGTTTTGAAATGATGCTCTTGTTGTGATAGTTCATACAGCAGCACACTCAAAAGAGACCCCCAAAATGCAAATGTCTGCCTTCCAGGAGCCTGTCTTTTGTAAAGCTAATGGGTCCTGTCTACTCAAGATCAAGCCACTAAAAATACCTTGGATTACAACAAGGGTAGGGCAGGACAATATGTTGCTGCTATATACCTTTCAGCATTGCATAGAAGAAAACTAGGAAACATGTGGGCAAGCAAAAGTTATGAATGAGGAGGAACACGCATGCTATAAGAGGCTGCAGCAGGTTGCTTTTGTTTGAGCCTCTGGGCATGAGCAAGATTCTGCCCCCTCCTCTCCTCCTTGCTGAGCTGAGCGCAAACTATTTTTGTACTTTAACCTCAGTTTGCCACAATTGAAGTAAGCGTAGGATAAAGGGGAACAGTGGGAGGAGGAGAGAGAAAGTGGGACAATTTTAAAAGCAGTGGGGAAAGTGGGAGGACACAGGATTAATTGGGACTGTCCCTATCAAATCAGGCTGGTTGGAGTATATGAACTCGGTGAACCCCTGGTGAGTCAGAACTGTCTGGCTCGGTACACAACAGTTTCCCAACCCAAGGCTTGCAAGCTGGGTGACTGGGTGCAGGAACACAAAGCAGAAGGCAAATCCAGAAAAATACACGGACAGATGGTGAGAACTGGAGGCTGGAGAGAGATCATTTGGGAAGGGGCAGGGAGAGAGCTGAAACTGAGATTGCTCCCATAATTGGACGGTGGGGAGGAATCCTTTATGTCACGATCAATGTATTGGATTGTATAAGGTGCTGTGAGACTCCTTTTGCAGCAGCAGATTCAAGACCACTCCCTTTCAGGAACTCAGACCTTGGAGACATTTGAAAGGCATATGGCAATGAGTACCAGGTGCTGTAGGCTGTATTTCAGAGGAAGGAACTAGGAAAACCACCTCAGTATGCCTTGCCTAAGAAAACCCTATGAAATTTGTGAGGTCGCCATACGTTGATGGGAGACTTGAAGGAACACACATAGAGCAGGAAGTGTTCTTCAGAACCAGTCTCTTGGGATAATTTGCAGTTTAAATCATAATGTCTGAAATGTCAAACTGAAAGAGGTTTGCAAGGTAAATTGGCAGGGGAAAAGAGATTGTAATCAATCAAGATCTTTTATAGTAATATTTGTTTGCCTGCATGGATACCCTCTTCTGGCTTTTGGACATCTGATGGGGATGATAAATACACACAATTTAATTAGTGAATTGTTTGATTCCCACCTGTTTCAGTCCCTGCTGCAAACCAAAAATAAATCCCCATCAACATATTTTATATGAGCATTTTTTTTTACTTTGCATATCTCAGTTGTAGCTATTCTGCTGTTTGTAACAAATACCAACGTTTTGCCTTTATAAAATAAAAGCTAGTTAATTTGTTTATAGGTCATGGAATTCATGATTTTTTTAAAAAATACATAGTTTGGACCCTAATTAGAACCTTTTAAAATTAATATCAGTTAAGAACTCGGCTGTCTTGCTCTTGACTCCTTATTTCTATTGCCTAAAGGCCCTGATCTTGCAAACTTTCTGCTCTCCTTCTCCTGTGAGGACAGCCGGTGATTTCAATGGAAGTATGTGCTGAAGTAAAGGTAATTCGCCTACATTGCTTTTTGTAGGATAGAGCCTGCTGTGTGGAAAAGTTTGTGGATCTGCACGCTTTGGTTGCTGTCGCTTTGGTTAGTAACTCTTGCTCTTCTTTCTTTCCCTGAACTCCTATCAAGACCGACATGGAAGATGTGAGCTCCAAAAGGGTCAGTGAATTCTTGCAGAAATGTGTCAAACTTGAGGATAATGAAAGGGATGCTCATCCCAAGGAGGAGATCATAGAAGTCCAAACTCTTCCTATACTCACCCCATCCTACCCTCAGACAGTACAAGGTATGCAGAATTCTTTCTGTCTCTCACCCCTAATTTATTCTTTCTTGAGGGTACCTGCATGTATAGAGTTGTCTTCTTGTAGCAGACTCTAGTGATACACTCAGATTTAGAGCTGGACAAAAAGTCTGTTTTGTAGGCAGCGTATCATAGCTCTTTAGTATCAACTCTGGTTTTCTCAGATCTTTTGCTGCATCATAACACAGCCAACAAGGATAGTAGGGTGGGAACAAGGTGGCTCATGCATCATTCGTTCAAGTGGATTCTTAATCCAGTTATACATTTGGGACCATGCCTGTATAGGATATCAGATAATATAAATCCTGGAAGTTACCAAGGGTGTGAGTTGGGGTCAAATTTATTCAAAGTTGGTTGACGTTTTCCAGGAGGTTCCAGACTGTAATAAATAAACAAGCCATTTTTAAAAATAATGAAGCCAGTATAAGGACACGTGAGAGGGATTAGTTGGTAATCTTTTTACTTGGTGGCGTAAGGTGGGTGGGGTGAAGAAGAGTACAGATAAGGATCATTTCCAGTTGTTTTAGCAGAAGTCATAACAAGACAATTCAGTCTCAGCCTTCTGTTGCCATTTTTATGCACTGAACAAAGGGCAAGTCAGTGAAGTTACACTTCTCCCTTCCCTTCCAACAGAGGAAATATCAATGGTTTTCAACACCTGTGCCATGCCAGCCAACCTGGGCCCATGCACTAGAAGAAGGCGCGAAAAAGGTAGTGGCCACGATGGGACAAGCACATCCCTCTACGTTGACCGGCGCAAATCCAAGGTGTGGAACTATTACACAAAGCTGGGGGATGCCTATGTCGAATGCAACGTCTGCAAGAAACAGCTGTCCTTCCACAATAGCACCACTACCATGAGGGAACACCTGGTGAGGAAACACAGCATTCGTGACACATTGTTATCTCAATTAAAGGATGACCAGATTGCAGACCCTGACTACATTGCTCAGGAAACTGCAATAAAAAGGGCCCGCCAACTGACACCTGAAAACAATAACCAGTACCACACTGTGCCCTGCACAGAACCCAGGACTGATGTGATTCTGGAACTCGTGTTGGAAATGATTTTTCGGGACCTTCATCCCCTCTCAGTAGTGAAGGACAAAGGTTTTGGCCTTCTAATTGGCTATCTAGAACCCAGTTTTATTCTTCCATCCCCTATGCAGCTCTCTAGCATGTTATGGCACCGATACAATGTTGTCAAGCAACACCTAGAATATTACCTACAAACAGCCCAGTCTATTGTGATCTGTGCTGAGTTCTGGCTCTCCCAGCCCAACCAGACATACTTGACAATCATGGCTAGCTTTATTGATGGGGAATGGCGGCGGGCAAGATGTATCTTGGAGACCCAACAGGTGCATGAAAACAAAACGGAGAGCAATTTGGGAGACAGGCTATATTCGGTTTTGACTGACTTTGCGTTATCCAATAAGTCTGTTTTCTGTGTGATGCATGACAGCCTTCAGGACATGGAGTTGAACTCGTCACAACTCAAGTGTGTCTATGGCTGGACCAGCCTTTGCTGTGCTGCTCACCTGCTACATCTGTGTGTCAAGGCAGGTCTTGAGGTGGAGCAGGTGCAAGAGGCCCTGAGTGCTGCTCGTAGCATCGTCTGCTACTTTCAGCAGGACGCTAAGGCTACCTGCTCGCTAAACAGCAAACTGGAAGCCATCAACAAGACTAAACTGAAACTGGTGATGGACACTGGAGCTCGGTGGCTAACCACCATTGAAATGTGCGAGTGTCTACTGGACCTCAAGTGGGCTATCATGTCCGTGTTGGAGGAACATCCCAAGGGAACAACAGTGGTCCAGAATTTGGCTGACCACCAGTGGAAGCTTTTGCAGGATCTGGTGCCTGTCATGAGGACACTAAAGATTGCCACTTCCTTCTTGCGGGAGGAGCAGAACTTCTCCATCTCTTCATTGATGCCATGCATCCACGGAATCGTTACTGCCATCGGACAGCAGTCAGAAGAAGCAAGCGGCATCATCAAGACTGTGGTGAACAATATCAGGTCAGAACTCACACAACGTTGGGGAATCTTAGATGATGAGAAACTGCTGGAGAGCCCAGCAGTGGTGGCATCCTTCTTAGACCCACGCTTCAAAGAAATGAGATTCCTCAGTCCCAGTCTGCGGAGTGAGCTGCACAAAAAAATCAAAAGCATGTTGTCCCAGTTCTTTAACCACCAGTCCCCGATGTCAACCCAATTTTGGGTCCCAAACTCTGACTACAAAGCAGAGGTTGGTGAAGCAGCCAACCAGCTCTCTACTCACAAGGAAAGAGGTCCAAGTGGGCAGTCCCAGAGTATGTATGACATCCTTTTAGGAAAAGACCCAACTGAGAGTATGCCTGAGATCCACCAGCAACTAGAGAACTACATTGTGGAACCCCTGTGCAAGCGCAGCACGAACCCCTTGGACTGGTGGAAGAACAATGAACATCGTTTCCCTTCTGTAGCCAGATTAGCCCGGCAGTACCTGGCCATACCTGCAACAGTTGTGCCACCAGATCAGGCCTTTGCTGCCAGCGAAAGTGCCCTGGAGCACAGGAGGGGTGTACTTGCCCCAGAAAATCTGGACCAAATTCTCTTCTTGCATCAAAATTTTGATTTCTTAGAATCTGTGAGAAATGGCAATGAGAATCTGACTAAGACTATGCACAACCAGTTCTGAAAAAGCACCCCGAGAATTGGGATGTGGTCAGTACACTGGGAGATGGAGGAAGACCGCCGGGTCTCCAAAGGACAGCTTAGCCTTCAGGTCACTTTAGTGTAGTCAGAGGTTAGAGCTAGGCTCTGCCTGTTAATTTAAAACAAATGTTTGCCTGCTGTCTAAACTTATTAATGGTTTTTGCTGTAGTGGTAGGTCTTTCCCTAAATAAGAGTAATTTTCTTCTTGAAAAGGTACGTTCTAAGCTGTAGCAGAAATAAGAGCAAGTACAATGGCTCCTGAAACAATAAAAAGATACCTGTGAGTTCCTGGCGGGCAAATCCTGCAGATCCATTGAAACATGGCTGGAGAATTAGAATTATGCCCCTAACTATTTTCGAGAGATGCCAAAAGAATGTAGAAAGGATTCCAGAGCTCAGAGGTCTTGCCTAGACAACTATGTTATGTCCATGGGTTCATGCACACACGTGTTTCAGTTAGTTTTTTAACAAGTGGACAAAGTACAGCGTGTAGGTCACATATAACACCCCCGGCTGTTTTTGTGACATCCAGGGATTTTTAAAAGCCCCAAAATGCCTTCTAGAGGCTTGGGGAGAATTACCAACACACACAATCCTGCCACTTTAGGTACAGAAGAGGCTTTTTTAAAACCAGAAATTGAATCAGATGACTTCTATTCACTCCGTTTAAAAAGGAGTCTCCTGAAAGACACCCAAAACGTGGTGAAACTGTCTCTCTTGCCTCTAGCTTAGGGGATGTTTGGAAGCACTGGGGAGGGGGGAATTAAAATAAATATATAGATATAGATATAGCAGAGCACAGTGCTCCAAAGTCTCCTGGGGGAGTTAATGCAGCCCCTCAGCCTTCCGTAGTTGCCCACCCCTGCTTTATAATGATTCCTGGGAGGCCCTTCCAATGAAGGAGAATAGGCTTTCCTCACTCTCCGTTTGGAACTTTGTAGACCAAGGATGGTAGCCTTGTGGTCCTCTAGTTGCTTTGACTGCAACTCTCGCCATCTCTAATAGTTGCAGCTGAATGGAGATTGGAATCTAACTACTTTGGTAGGGCCACAGTTTGCCTTCTCTTGCTGTGAAAGAAAGCAGGCTTCCTTCTTCAGTCTTTCAGCACTCTAGCTTCTCACTTTCTCATCCTTGCAATCTTGGAGAGGGTGAACTACCAGCATACACTTACTCATGTGTTTGTCTTGTTGGCCAGAGTAAACTTGCTATGACTGCTGTAGTGTTGTGGCTGCCTCTTATAAGAACAGCTCTGCTGGATCAGACCAAGAGCCAGCAAGTCCAGTATTGTGTCTCCTGCCAGTCAGATGGTTCTTGGAAGCCCACAAATCAAAAAATGAAAGGCCTTGGTATGGTGACAGCTCAACTTTGGCTTCTCTTTAGACTTCTTCAGCCCTTTTGGAGTATTTCCTTCTGCACAATTTCAAACATCTCTGCTTACATATGAAGTAGGTATTACTCACCTATACTGAGCCCACAAATGGGTGGTGGATGAAAGATATGCATCAGGATGCCCATTGTAACATTGTCCTTCTGTAAGCAAATCAAACCCCTGAGATACTCATAAGAACCATGTCTTTAAATAGCTAAGAAGCAGCTAGCAATGTTGTGTGTGTGTTGTGTGCCTTCAAGTCAAATCTGACTTGTGGCAAACCTGTACTAAGGTTTTCTTGGCAAGATTTCTTCAGAGGCTCGCCATTGCCTTTTGCTGTGGCTGAGAGCGGGATTTGCCTTAGATCCCACCAAGTGGGTTTCCATGGCTGAGCTGGATTTGAATCATGGTCTCCCAGAATCTCAGTAGCACCACATTGGGTCTCTTCTTGCCAGCAATGTTAGTTGGTGAAAGATAAATCATGCTTTTAAAAGGGATTTGCAGTAAACAAAAAGCTGTGTAGGTTTATCTGTTGAAAGGCTAGTGTTAAGTATTGTGAAGGTTTCCACGCCAAAAAAACAACAACAAAACTTTTTAAATTGGTTGTGCTAAACAAATGCTTGAGTGCTCAAAGCTGCTTTCTTATGTCTAGCAACAGAGAAAGAGTATGAATAGTATAGGCAGTTCATATAGAGTAGGGGAAAATATTAAACCTGTATGCAGATTTCTAGTGGGGTTAATGTACTCACCACAGATCTTCACTGCACAAGTATATGTTTACATGGAAAAGGATGAGTACTGTAGTAATCCCTGGTGGTGTGTGTGTTCATAACCCATCCTGCAGCATTCTAGAAGTGTGAAGAAAGACCAGGTATGACAAAGAAAGGTGAGGAGCAGGACTTGGTTAGGAAATCCACAACTCAGCTCTAGCTGTAATAGAAACTGCTACATGAGAAGTAGTTGTGAATGTATGAGGATGCAATATATTATCCATGGAGTGTTGTTGCCAGGAAGTATATAAAACAAATAATTGTGCTGCTGTTGAATGAAGAGATCTTATTGCAGGAGTGGGGAATGTCTAGCCCTCCCTATATTGTTGAACTGCAATTTCTGTTGTTCTTATGGTGTCTATGACTAATAGGAACTGCAATCATATATCATCTCAAGGGCCAGATTTTGCCTTCTGGTTCCTACCATGCAGAAACTCAATGCTTGCCTTTCAATGCAGTATGTATTGAAATCTGGATTCCAGCAGAAGTTTCTTAAAATAAAAACAATTAGGACAATTAGGATAACTGAAGCAAACTTTCTGCAGATCTCCAAAAATGAGAGGAAATGGGAGGAAAGCATACACTAGACCAGTGGTTCCCAAACTTTGTCCCTCCAGATACTTTGGACTTCAGCTCCCAGAATTCCTGACCACTGGCTGGGGCTTCTGAGAGCTGAAGTCCAAAAAAAACACTTTGGAGGACTAAAGTTTGGGAATCACTATACTAGATCCTAAGGCATGTGAAATGTCAGTTCATTGATACCTGATGCTCCCCTGAACACAAACCAAGGTATCTTTTTCACTGCTGAGGTAAGCAAGTCTATTTGAACTGTACCAAAATGATTCTGCATCTGAGGGACACTAATGGATCCAGGCTCCTGGTATGGATCTGAACCCTTCTGATAAAGTCTATTAAAATGGCGGGGTTTCCCAAATGAAGTGCCCACTGAATCCTTTTTATATATTTTCCCTGTAAATTAGGAATTTAAATCTTATGATGGTGCTGTAGTTGCCACCTGTCTAAACTACAGAGTATACTGCCTGACCTTTTCTTAAGAATTGCCTTCAATGCTCCCATTTACAAGGTACAAAATAAATATCCTATAGTAACAGTTGGGGATGATGCACAGATTGAACCAAATATTGTATGGGAAGCAGCATATACTGACTCAAATGGCCATTAAGTAAGGGGGGGGGGGAATGAGCACAGTGACTCAGACATACATGGCACATGGATTTGCACCCTCTTGGGCTCCACTTGAACCTCTATTGCCCCAAAGCAGGAACTCCCATTTCACACTTTTTTGCACCTCCTTGCAACTCAGAAATGTCAGGTAACTCTTCCTCCTGTCGCTGAGATGGGGAGTTGAGTAAGAATTACTCTTTTGCTCAGATCATCTGCAATCTGTACCACAGCATGCTCATTTGGTGAAGAAGAGGAGACAGGGTACAACAGATTGCTGAGGTGGAAGTGTGTGGGTACCTTCTTTTGAACAAATGGAACCAGGGCGGGCAAAAGGGAAGTGCATAACATTAAGCAACTCCCTGCAGAGAGGCTAAGGTGCCAGTCTTTTAAAAATACTCTTTACCATCTTGTGGCAGAGTTGCTTGACTTGAGGACAGAAAGCTTGGCCCTGAAAGTGTTTGTAATTTAGCTGTTATTCCAGCCTCCCAGACCATATGTTAAGACACAAGGGCTGTCAAGGGCTGAGACAGAAAGGAAAACATGTCAAGAAATCAATGGACTCAAAAAGCCCTCAAGGAAAAACGGCAAGGTGTGAAGAGAACAGAAGGCGCAAGAAATAAAAAAAGGTAAATAAATTAGAATTTTTACTGTTTTAATAAAGAAGAGAAACTGGAAGAGACAAAAAGAACAAGGGAATCAGGCTGAAAGGCTACTCTAAGTCTAAGAATCCAATACACCTCACTTAGACCATCCAGAAAAAAATGTACGACGGGCTCATTGTACATATAAGCATCCATACAAGTGTCCATAAGGATAACCCAATCAATGCAATTTGTGCCCACATTATATATTTGAAAGTAAAAAATCCCTCCCCCAGTGCTGCAATGATCATCTGCCTCACTTCTTGGAGGTGATGTCTAACAAACCACTGACAAGCCAGGTTAGCATCTATTTATGAGCCTAGTAGGCCTTCCTCTTCTGAAGAAACGTGTGAATGTTTACACAGAACTATAGGAAGCATTTAGACCAGAGGTGGTTGCAGATATGGAGGGGGTATGTGCATCTGAAAAAGTTATTCACGTATTTTCTCCTGAGTTTCAGAAAGGGGTACTATGGCCCTACCCACTGGGGACAACTTCTCAGTGAGCCTAGATCAACAATAACAACACATTCTGTGTATATCATTTAGCCTTGATTTTAGAGGACACCAACCTCAACACAAACTGATCTGTATTAATATTAGTTGGGAGCGGAAAGGATTATGTACTGTTTTGTTCTGGAAATTTTTCTCTCTCTTCATAGCTGAGTTACTTATGCAAAGTAATGCTGCAATAAAATGTATCAATTGACAGTAAGTTTAAAAGGACAATACCGGGGATACTGGAGAGATAAAACATATTCGATAGATAAAATGTTTCAGTTCTATTTTGGGTTTTCTTCTAAATGGGTTCTGCTGGTTTTTACACAAAAGGACTTTCTGATATACAGGGATGAGCCAGTGAAGTAGTTGTAGTCCAACACCTCTGGAGGCCACCAAGTTGAGGAAGGCTGCACTGAAGTTACCACAGATTCTGTTTGGACTGGAAACCAGGCAGAGGTTAATGGCTTTGTATGTGGAACCCAATTTAATCATAAACACTGTGAGTGCATACAAAACAACAATAACCACAGTAGTATGGAGTGAATCAAAAAGCAGTTGTGTAAACATCAGTCCCAAAAAAGATACTAAATACAATGGTGATTTCTCAGTGATTGGTCTATTCCATCCTCTCCTCCAATATATATATATACGTATATATATCAAAACCCTGAAAGACAAAGCAGCAGAGAAGGGGAAGAGAATGAGGGTCACTCATAAAATTTTGGTGGACAAACGCTTTCTTTCTATAACCCTATTATATAATGAACAAAAACGATTTTACAGTTATTTTATATTTTACAGGCAATTATACAGGATTCTTGCATTATGCATAAATAGAAATTAATTCAGGTTCACTTAACTTTACATTCTGCCTCAGGATTAAAAGGGTTCCGAATACCATAACCAAGCCAAACATGACCATAACAAAACTGTTGTTTTGGTACTGAATGTGCCAAACACTCCAACACTGTATATCTGGAAAAACTCATTCTATAACAAATGTGTTTAGTTTTTAAGGTGTAAAAATACTTTTGACTATTTTTCCTGCAACAGTTAAGACAGCTAGCCCTCTAAAGACCATGGCATGGAGGGTGGGCAAAGTGTAGTCCATAGGCTGTATGTAGCCCCCCAATGCCTGAAGACACTCTGAAAAAATGGGTCCCACAAATAACAAGCATCGCCTACGGAAGCTTCTAGTAGACATGGCCTTAAATTTTATTTTTTTTTTTTTTTGTAATTTCCCCCCTCCCCTCAGGGGCCAATGAGCAGCTGGTCACTTCTTGTCGGGGGAAGGCATTTTCTGGCCTAAAACAGGGAGAAAGGAACCCAAAATTATACAAAAATGACAAATTATGCTCCCAGAACTTTGTCATGGGGTATCTGGAAGAAGGCCGCAAGCCTCCAAATTCCAAGGGAAGAAAAATGAACTCTGAATCAACAGATGGTGCCCATGCATGCACTCTTGCTCTGCCACCAAAAATATTATCATTTTTTCTACCTCTCCCTCACTCCCTGCATTATCTTGATACATCCTAAGAGAGTTTCACACTGCTTGTGTTCAGACATTAGAATTATTGTAAACAAATAAATGGGCTTCCAATGCACACTGTTCAATCGTGCCCACTTGGCCATTCTGCTAGCAAGAGCAACTGAACAGTCTTGTTCAAAATCACGATGTGGTTAATTTGCCCACAGCAAGATGAATGATGGCTATGTTAAAAGAGAATAAGAGAAAACACAGGTATGACTATGCCATTTTTAGTGGAAGCCTTGTGTCATCCACAGTGTTAAATTCTGCTCTCAAAAAGCCATGAACAATTTCTTTCTAGTCTCTTTTGAAAGGTACATACGTAGGAAAAAATTTTTACAGTCTCCAATTCTGGTGAGTTCAACCTAGGAAAATATTTTAACTGGAATGTTTATATTAAAAACTCATTTTTTTCTGGTCCTATTGTCTATGCTACCAATACTGTGTAAACAGACAATATGACTTTTTTTTTTACATCAAATTAATTTTACCTCTATACACATAAATGAACAGATGTTACATTTAAAAAACCCAATGTGTGTGTTGGTTCATGTGGCTTCAAGAACAATGCATCAAAACTACTCTGACTTGTTTTGTTGGTGTGGACAGGTTTACCAGCATACTTACCCTGGAATGGTGCCTTCCCAGTTACCACTGTAGGAAACTAACATCCGGGTTTCTTTCTTCCTTCTTTGGCTCATGTTTTAGATGCTTTGTTGGCCACTTAATCTTTATCATTGGTTCCATCTGCTCCTGGAGGCGATGGCGCTTCATGTGAGCATTCCGGCTTTTTATCTTGTCGAACACTCTAGATGTAGGCAGATGATAAAGACCAAACTTTTTCAGTAACGTTACTTGGGATACAATCGTAAGGTAATACTGTACAAACAAAATCCCAGGTTGGATAGTTAAGGCAAGAGTACAGTCTCTCTCCTCCACTATTCAGGCTTTTAATGGTAAAGGGTTTTGAGACCAACAGGGAGGGTGGTAATATGTTTAAACTATGGGAGAACTTCCCAAACTATCACAGTGAGTCACCCCATGGAAAGGAGAGGGGCAAATCAGATGTTTTTGGTTAAGCACCAACTACACATGTCAAAATAAGCACAACAAAACAAAGCAATGAACAAACTGCTACCTTGCACACTCTTTACATGGGAATACACCCTGACTGCCTGTGCTTCTGGGCCTATCTAGAATTTCCTTCTGGCTGCAGGTTGGACTGAAGGTGCTCTGTGCTGCTTTTTTGTAATTCCTTGGCTTTAGCTTATTCTCCTGTTTAGGCAGGTGGCAATGCCTTTTCTTTGGGCTGCACATAATCTGAAATTCATCAAAATCATGAAATATTTGTGCATTTATTAATTAATCTAGTTAATTCATTCCATTCATTTTACTAATTCACTCTATCTGTGAGTGATATAGGAGTTAACAAGAGCTCTGTGGTCTAAGAGAGAACCAATTAAAATTAGTTCCCCAGCATCAATCAATAAATGAAACAACACCCCCAAAAATCTATAAAACAACTATATCCAGTACTATTAGGTGCAAAATACTTTCTACAGAACTATAACAGAAAGCTATGGGGTTTGAGCATTGGACTACAACACTGGAAACCAGAATTCGAATTCCCACTCAGCCACTTGGGCAGGTCATATTCTCTCAGCCTCAGAGGAAGGCAAATGCAAACCCACTCAGAATAAAACATGCCAAGAAAAGCCCATGATAGGTTTGTCACAGGGTCATCGCAAATTGGAAATAACCTGAAGACACAACAACAACAAAGATTTAAAACAACTGTACTGGAACCATAGCATAATGTAGAAATTAAAGTACTAGAATGATTTTTAAAAGAATTTTGCCTGGTGTCAGAAAAAATATCAAGGAAAGTGCCAAGTGAGCCTATTTGTGGAGTTTAAGTCAACAAATAGGACGTCCCCCCTATAAATATACTTTGTTGTCACGCTACTGGACTTCAACAAAGCATTCTACAACCAAATTTAAAATGTAGTTAGCAACAGGTGGTGGTTTAGTATTTAGGGATGGTATCAAACCTGAATCTCTGTGAAAGAACATAATACTTGGGAGGTGATGAAAATAGATATGCAATAAAGAGACTACATAAGACCATCTTTAACCTCACACATACAAGATGGCTAGACTAAGGACCAAAGCAGGTATGAAGTTAATCACAGGATTGGGCCTTGTGTGTTGGTCTTTCATTTCTGGGAAGTTGCAAGATGTTTGGGAGGGCTCTCATCATTTGCCTTCTGCTGCAATCCTGATTTTGATTGATTCCTCTGGATCAGGAACACAAGTAGAGCAAAAAACTAAACTTACTACCTCTACATTGCTGTTCTTTACTACAGAAAAACCTCCAAAGATGTAGATTGGTATCACATCTGCTTTGGCCCAAAGGTGTTGGATCAATACAAAAATAATTCTAAGTCAACCAGATGCAGATTCTTACAAGGGTCAGAAATACTCATCTTTTTTGTAATTTTACCTATGCCAAGCCACTAAGCTCTTCTTAAAAAATTGCAAGGGCTGTGTCTATAAAAGGCTGCAGTAAATATGTTAAATTTACAGGGTAGTCTTTCTACTGATGAACACCTTGGGAGCTCCTGTACCCCTCATGGAAAGTCTGCACTGGAGCAGCAACCTATCAAGCCAAGTATCAGTCATTTCAAAATGTGACTTCATAATATCTTAAAGGAGGGCTGGGCAATTCATTGCCAACATGCAGCCCTCATAATGCCATTTTTGTAGCTGCCTCATCCCCAGTGATCCAGCACCATGGAAGGCCACATCTTAACCCTAAAAGAAGACAGTGTGGGTATCTTGTTTCAAGAGAAATAATGCTTTCTAGAGGTTTCCAGGTGCACCATTCTTCTCTAAGGCATCCATCCCCTGGAGGATCTTGTTCTGGTACAAAAATATGTACTATTGGTGAATCAAAAGCAGTGGTGGCAGACAGGCAGATCACTGGCCCTTGAACCAGTCTCAAGTACTCTGTTCTAGTCTAAAGACGGACAGGTTGCTTACCTGTAACAGTATTTCTTCGAGTGGTTATCTGCGAATACATACAAATGGGTTCTCTGCGCCTGCGCAGTCGAATTCGGAACTTTCTGGAATCACTGGGCAGAAAAGCGGCTTGCAACTTTTTGCAACTTTTTGGCGGTAGCCCCTCCCCTCCTCTATATAAGCCCTGTTCCCGCTCTTTTCCTCAGTTCCGAAATTTTTCCGCCGCAAGCGACGGAGGAGCAGAACAATGTTGAGCAGGACACTGAGGGGAGGAAGGGTGGGATTTGTATGTATTCGCAGATGACCACTCGAAGAAATACTGTTACAGGTAAGCAACCTGTCCTTCTTCTTCGTGGTCTCTGCGAATCATACTAATGGGTTAGACTAGCAAGCTTAGGTAAGCGGCGGAGGGAGTGTCATGACAACAGTTGTGAAGTGAACCAAAAAACTTTATTGATTCACAATAAAAATTGTCAAATTGAACCAACCCTTGTGTGATTCTTGTATGAATTATAGAAGAAAACAACAATAGTGCAATGCTGCTCACAGAGCAGAACATAAACCAAGTACTCAGAGAGCAAACTATATACATGGTGTATAAATGCAATCAGAACGACACCATAACACCCAATCCTGGATGCAAAGGAAATCAAGTAAAAAGGCAAACAGTGCAACAGTTAGTGCAATGTGTCATATGCAACAACAATGCAATGTAAAATCAACATGGCATAGTACACAACATGGCATAGTACAGAACTTGACATTAGTGTAAACCAGACAGTAGCACTGCTCTGCCAAAGGCTGCATCGGTCCTTGCCCTGGTGTCCAACCGGTAATGTTTTATAAAAGTCATAGGTTGGGACCAGACAGCAGCCTTACAGACATCCTCCAGCGGAACCCCAGTCAAAAAAGCGGAGGATGTCGCTACCGCCTTAGTTGCATGTGCCCTGACCCTGGCTGGAAGAGTTCTACCCGACAGTTCATAACAGAGGTGGATGGTACCAGCCACCCATTTAGAAAACCTCTGAGCAGTCACGGGTAGTCCCTTCTTGGGCTCTGAGTAGCACTGGAACAGTCTGTCAGAGCGGCTCGAACCCGAAGTTCTGTCCAAATAGAAGGCCAAAGCCCTCCGAACGTCCAACAGGTGCAAACGACGTTCAGTGTCGGTGGTCGGGTTCGGGGCCAGGGTCGGGAGCACAATGTCTTGGCACATGTGGAAAGCAGACACTACCTTAGGCAAAAAGGTAATGTCGGTACGGAGGACCACCTTATCCTTGTGGAACCGAAGGAAAGGTTGGTCCCTCCGTAAGGCACAGAGCTCGCCAGCACGGCGGGCAGAGGTAATGGCTACCAGAAAGGCTGTTTTCCAAGTCAGCAGCCTCAGGTCAGTGGTAGCCATAGGTTCGAAGGGCTTGGTACCAAGACGGGACAAAACAACCTCGAGGCTCCACGCCGGTGCCGGTACCGAGGCCGGCGGATGGAGGTTGTTAAAGCCCTTCAAAAACCCCTTCACCAAGGGGTCCTTGAAAAAGGAAGGTTTCCCATCAAACTGGAAATGGGAACAAATAGCGGACAAATAACACTTGATGGAGTTAAGGCACAGCCCCGACTCCACCAGTGTCATCAGGAACTCCAGCACCGTCGGCGTCGACACCCTGGATGGAGACAGGCCTCTCGAATCCAGGAAGCGGAGGAATCTCTGCCACTTGCAGGAGTAGGACCTCTTGGTCGCAGGTTTGTGGGCCGCCAAGATCACACGCCTCACCGCCGCCGGAAGGTCCGCTAAGGCCGGAGTCGCCATGCCACGAGCGGAAGGTCCTCGATGTCCGGATGACGAACTCGACCCTCCTGTAGAGTGAGCAGGTCCGGTCTGGGCTCGATCCTGAGGAACCGATTCCGCGACAGGTGAAGAAGGGACGGAAACCACGGCTGCCTGGGCCACCAAGGGGTGATCAGGATGGCGTCCGTCCGGTCTCTCGACATCTTGGAGACGACCCTCGTGATGAGCGGGAACGGAGGGAAGGCATACAGAAATTCCCCTGTCCAGCTGTGTAGAAAGGCATCCCCGAGCGAGCGTCGAGACCAATCCCGGGAGCAAAACTGGCTGCAGTGTGCGTTGGTCTCCGACGCGAAGAGGTCTGTCTGCGGGGTGCCCCATCTGGAGAAGAGGTCCGCGACCACGTCGGGGTGGAGAGTCCACTCGTGGCACTGCGAATCTGACCTGCTGAGCTGGTCCGCCAAGACGTTCTCCTCCCCGGGAAGATGCACTGCCTGCAGGGAGATGTTTCTCGGGATGCACCAGTGCCAAATCCGAAGAGTTATCTCCAGTAAAGTTGGAGATCTGGTTCCGCCCTGTTTGTTCAGGTAGTACATGACAGTGGTGTTGTCCGTCAGGAGCTGCACTACCCTTCCGCGAAGCTCGGATTCGAAAGCCTTCAAGGCCTTCTCGACAGCTAGCATCTCCAGGGCGTTGATGTGGAGATCTTGGTGACGCGCTTGCCACTTGTCCCTTATGGTGAGTCCCATTGTGTGGGCTCCCCAGCCGTCCATGGATGCGTGTGTAGTGAGGACCACCTGCGGGTCCGGAGGGACGAACGGCATGCCGGCGCAGACGTTCTGGGAGTCTAGCCACCAGGACAGGGAACGAGCGACGGGCCTCGGTACCGTGAGCCACTTGCTTGCAGGATCGGCCAACGGGTCGAAGACGGAGAGGAACCACGACTGTAGGGGCCGAAACCGGAGCCTGGACCACGGGGTGACGAAGGTGGTCGAGGCCATATGGCCCAGCGCTACCTGGACTTCTCGAGCCCGCACCCGTCTGTTGGCACAGCAATGCCGGACGGCCTTGGAAAGGGACAGGAAACGGTCCTCGGGCAGAGATGCGATGCAACTTTCTGAGTCGAGGATAGCCCCGATGAACTTGATCCTGGTGACGGGGGTCAAGTGGGACTTCTCGAGGTTCAGTACCAGGCCGAGAGACTGGAGCAGGGAGACGGCGAAGGAGATGTCCTGGCAAAGGGCCTCTTTGGAGTCTGCCGCGAAGAGCCAATCGTCTAGGTAGGGGAAGACTCTTGACCCTCGCTGGTGCAGATAGGCGACTACCGGAGCCATGCACTTGGTGAAGACTCTCGGCGCGGTGGCGAGACCGAAGGGCAGGACATTGTAGTGGTACATCTCCGTCCCGATGGCAAAGGAGAGGAACCGTCTGTGTCCCTGTCGAATGGAGACCTGGAAGTAGGCGTCTTTGAGGTCCAACGTCGCAAACCAAAGTCCCTGCGACAACAATGGTAAAATGGAAGCAAGAGTTACCATCCGGAACTTCTTGTAAACCAAAAAACTGTTAAGGTCCCGAAGGTCCAGTATGGGACGGAGGCCTCCATCCGGTTTCGGTACCGTAAAGTATCTAGAAAAGAACGCCCGGTGGGCCAGGCCCGGATCCAGGGGGGAGATGGCCCCTTTGTCCAACAGAGTGCGTACTTCGTCGAGGAGGGAAGGTGAGGGATCCGTAGAAAGGAGGGCTCCCGTAGGCGGGAGTTCTTCGAACTCGAGGGCATATCCTTTGGATATAATAGTCAGCGCCCAGGAGTCGGTGGTGATTTGGGCCCAGATGTTATAGAAAGGCCTCAACAGATCCAAAAAGAAGGGACGAGAAGGGGAGACAACGGAGTACGCTGGAGACCTTCACTGTCCCTTCTTACCCGAATCAGGTCCGGGCTTCCTCGGAAGCGGTCTTCGGTAACGGGACTGAAGACGTCTCCCCGATGAAGATGAGGATGGAGAGGAGAACCTCTGCCTGGTGTCCTGGCGACGGTACTGCCTCTCCTGCTCAAATGGCCTCTGCGACTGTCCGAAGGATGGTCTGGCCCCGAAGCGCCTCCTGGAGAAGGCCTGCTGGGGAGCGGACATGGCGTGCTTCTTTGCGGCTGACTTCATGCGGTACTTGAAGTTCAGCCGCTCGTCGGTGTCCTTAGCAAAGAGCCCTTCGCCATCGAACGGCATGTCCTCTATAGCGGCCTTCGCCTGCGGGGTTAGATCAGAAGCCCGAAGCCAGGCATGTCTCCGGAGGGCCACACTGGAAGCCATGGACTTGGCCGAACAGTCCGCCGTGTGTCGAGCCGAGGTAATGAGAAGGCCTGCAACCGAGTGTACCTCCTCCCGGAGTTGGTTTGCAGCAGGAGCCTTCTCCTGAGGGAGGTCCGCCAACAGGGGTGACATCCTCTCCGCCAGGTATTGTATGTAGGCCCCCATGCAGGCATTATAGTTCGACACCCGCAGTCCCAGGGCTGAGGCCTCGAAGATCTTCTTCGAAATCCCGTCTATCTTCTTGCCCTCGCGGTCCGAAGGAGACGGGGAGGTCTTTGGGGTGAAGACCTTCTGTGACCCCTCGACAATTGCCGAATTCTGAGGCGGGTGTGAATGGAGCCACTCTGCCGATGATGGAGAGATCTTGTAAATGGAGTCGATCTTCCTCGAGGTCGACGGGGTGGATGCTGGATTCTGCCACGACCTCTTGGCGATCTTCTCCAAAGACGGCAGGAATGGGATGGCTGCCAATGTTGGTGCCGAGCCCTGAACTCGTTTCTCGACCGGGTCGAGGGCCTCCTCCTCGGACCGAGACACCTGGAGCTCCAAAGCATTCGCCATCTTGATGACGTGCTCCCCAAAGGTGTGCACGTTATCAGTAGGGGACACTGGACCTGGTTGGTAAAAGGCCTGTCGAACCGGCCCCTTTTCCTCGGTGTCGGTATCGATCGGAGATGGGACCGAGCCTTCGGTGTCGAACTCCACGTCCGAGTCGGAGCTGGGCTCTCCACAGAGTACTGCACTGGAAGGGGAGTAGGCCGTCTGAGTTGCTGCCTCTCCGCGAACGGCGTCCTCCCGCCTGAGGGTGGCCGATGTCAAAGCCTCGTCAACGACCTTCGACGGTGCAGAACCCTGGACCTCGTCGCCGACTCTGGCAGACACATCCAGCGGGCGCCAGCGCTTGCCTCGTGGTCTGTCAAGAGTAGAAGGGTCAACCGCCACAAAGTACTTGCCGGACTCGCTATCATAATAGTATTCCGGCTCGTCCTCGGTCTCGGCCATAGGGGTCGGCGACCTACGAGACCTCTGGCTCAGCTGTGGGGAGCGCTGAGCGGGCGTCAGGCTGCGCGGCACCGATGTCTCGCGAAGGGCGGCCTGGGAGCGAGGCGACGCTTCTGTCGGTACGGAGGCGGTCGGTACGGAGGCGGACCTTTCGACAGAGGGAATTTCCGTGGCGGGAACATCCCTCGGTGTCGACGCACGTGGCAGCTCGGTTCCCACGTCGGAATCGGAGCGGGCCTTCTTCTGGAGGGTCTCACCCTCAGAGGAGCGCTTTTTCTGGAGGGATTCCCCCTCGGTAGAATGCTTCCTCTTGGCAGGGGCTTTAGAAGTGGATTCCTTCAGAGAGGAAGAGCCCTCTGCCACGCCCTGAGAAGGAGTTTTCACCTTCTTTCTCCGATTCTCATCCCTGTGGTCCTTGCCCTGCCTGGGCTTGTCCTTCTTGGAGGACTTAGACTTCTCACCCGTCTTCTTAGCCGATTTCTCGGCGGGGTGAGTCTCCGCGTCCCGGGAGGACTTGGAGGGACCAACAGGGGAAACAACAGTCACCTTCTCCTGAGACATCTTGGAGGCCGGAACGGGTGCTTTAGAAACCGAAGCCGGAACCGAAGCCGAAGGCAGGATCTCCTGAGGGGCCAAAGCCCGATCGAGAAGGTAGGATTTCAGCTGAGAGGCACGGTTCTTCCTCACCTGCGAAGTCAATGATCTGCAGAGGGCACAGCTCTGGGTGTCGTGGGCCTCGCCCAGGCAGATCAAGCACTTGGAGTGGGGGTCCGTGTGAGGGACCTTGGCCCCACAAACAGCGCAGTGCTTAAATGGAGCCGGGGACATCAAGTCCAAATCGGGATCCAAAATCGAAGTCAATCAAGCCGAGAGGTCAAACAATAGCCGAGTCACAGACGAGGGAGAGTAGTCGAGAAGCAAGCCGAAGATCGAGAAAACCAAGAGAGACAAGCCAAGCGATTCCACACTGTTCCTTTAGAGTAGCCTACGCGGCGGAAAAAAAGGAACTGAGGAAAAGAGCGGGAACAGGGCTTATATAGAGGAGGGGAGGGGCTACCGCCAAAAAGTTGCAAAAAGTTGCAAGCCGCTTTTCTGCCCAGTGATTCCAGAAAGTTCCGAATTCGACTGCGCAGGCGCAGAGAACCCATTTGTATGTATTCGCAGAGACCACGAAGAAGAATATTAAATACATAAGCTTTGTGGATAAGCACCTATTTCAAAAAACACATGGAACAGAAACAGAAAAGCATAAAGAAAATACCCCTATCCTCAGAAAAATATGCTACATGAATTTTAAACTGCCTAAAACTTGAGAGGCCATGTTGTAGGGCAGAACTTAATTTATTAAACCTCAGCCACATCCCCAGGATTCTTTCTCTACCTTTTCTTCATCCATTTCTACCTCATCCTGCTCTCTCTTCCTCTTTTCTACCACTTGTGTTCGGCTGCAGTCAAATTTTAGTATTTTTTTCCAGCTATAATAGTATTCAACACATTGGGAAACAGTCTTAGTTTGTATCTATCAAAGGAAGAGGCAGGGGGGAAAAGAAGAAATATTCAAAGTGAACATTCAAAGAATAACTAACACATTTTCACATATAAAACAGGTAAGTAGTAGTTGTCAATTTTCTCTCTGCATTCCCCTGGGAAATCTCAGGTTAGATGCAATCAAAATATGTAATGATCAGGAAGCATCTTTGTTCAAGATAGACAGAGAACTTACTGTATATACTCATGTATAAGTCTAGAAATTTAGGTCAAAAATGGACCCAAAAAAACCCTGAGTCAACTTATCCATGGGTCAATGTAAGTACTGTATCTTAACTCTTATTTAAAAGAAAGAACCATCGCCTGGTAAAAAGCAAGAGTATAATATGTGAAGCACTGACCCCCTCTATTCTCTCATCCATCCAGTCTTAAAAGCAAGAGTTATATCTGATGGAATTTTATAAGTTCTTTAACGCTATTTTGCTTTGCTTCATCCTTTAGATTTTGCTATATGCCCCTAAATTTTATCCTTGACTTATCTACAGATCATAGCAAAATCCGTAATTTTGGCCCCCAAACTAGCTCTCGACTTATACATGAGCTTGGCTTATAGTTGAGTATATACGGTAACCTAGTCTGCTATAATGCAAAATAATGAACTATTTGCATTTTAAAATTTAAAAAAATTAATAGTTTTTAAAGTAACTAATATAATCTATAATAATAAGTATTAAAAATAAAACAAATAGGATAGCCTTCAGATAAAATATAATGAACACACAGAACAGACAAAAGAAGCATCCTATTTTTGACATGAAGCAATTTGGAAAATGGCTCCTTGGTCTACTAAATATCTTACCTTCTTTTGTATGAGATAAAAATCCTTTTTGTGCAAGCCAAAGGCCTTTTTAAACAGCTGCTTCTCAGTTGCAGTCCACAGATGTGAACCTGGAGTGCCAAAAAGAGACAAATAAGCACAGACAGTCTGCTTAATGGACTATCAGTTTCATGAAATGAAAATCTTCATGCCTTGTTTCTTCTTACTTGTCTTACTGGACATGTGAGTGCCCATATTTTAATATATTTATGAAACCAGATGACCTTCCCAACTTCATTTAATGTAGCTTCATATTTGTTATTTTTCAGACCTTATTTATTTACATTTACTATAAATTTCAAAATGACAAATATAACTGTTCCTCTTTAGGAAAAATATTCCTTTTCAAGCAATGCAGATTGGTTACTGGCTTTCTTCCAGACGGTTCATAATCTATGATTTCCATTATTAGGACCTTCTCTAAACAGTATGAAGTTGGAGATATAGTGCCACGAAATCAAAGTGTGCTGTTCCTTTTTGGCACAGCATAAACTGATTTATGTGAATGGCACTCCAGCATTTTAAGGAACATTACTGCTTGTATCTTCTGCCATGCTTCTCCCATTGGGTGTCACCACGAGGCTTCACATGCTAAGATCACTGTGAGGGCAAACAAGAGCCAGTGATACCTGGGAGACTTTCTGCACCATCTTCTCTGCAACTGACATTCCATTTGTTCTCAACAGACATCCACAGATGTCATATTGCTTTCAACCCAAAAGGAATGAGAGCAGTACCTTGACTGGACTGAAAAGTCCAGATCCCATGCCTCTTCAAACACTAGACTCCTCTCATACAGATGTGACATTCAATGTTAAAGAATGCCCCCAAAGAATACAGCGGGACATACACAGGTTTGCTTTGTAAGAACGCTTAAGGCTGCAGCCAGTCAGTTCAATCCTAACGTACATAGGCTTGCAACCTTTAACTTCTCAAGGAATTCCCCTACTATGACCTGCTAAAATTCATGTGGGTTTCAGAGTGGATATGACTATGTCCTGACCAAATGTAGGCAATTCTCTTTTACCTGAGTAATGATAGTTAGCAAGAGGATGGAAAGGAGACTTCTGTGGTCCTTGGAGTAACAGCATCTCCAGCGCTTCCTGGGAATTATTTTAGAGAAACTCATAAACTCCCCAAACAGAAATAAGTACGTGAAACTTAAGATTTAAACGGTAGGAGTCTGACATCTGAATAGCTGCGTATCTGTGAGTCACAGGGACTATAAAGAATGAGCCCTAGTTTATTAGTGTTTTAATTTTTAATAATTTTTTCACCACCCAAGAACTCTGAACAGTGGAAAGTTTAAAAGTACAAAACAATCAATACTACTCAATTGGAAGGTGCCAACCTCACTATTGAGTGACATCTGGTAACTGCCTGGAGAGGTATACCATTAGACACAACTTTTTTATGCACAAGCAAATAAAAAAGACTACCCTTCTAGAGCTATCCAACAGCAGTTTGCTAATATACTGCAATCCTATGCTATATTTTACTACCTTTTATACCGGGGTGAGCAACATGTGGCCCATGGACTGCATGCAGCCTCAAGGACCATTTCTTTGGCTCCTGGGGTCAAAAAACTCCCCCCAGCAAATCAGACATTTCTAAAATGCCTCCCTAGGAGAGTCTCCCTACAGAGTCTAATAGTAGATTGAATTCAGCAGCTTATTTAATAACACAACTTTGAGTGGACTATGCCTTGGTAGCCCTAGTTTCAACACTGAACAGCCAATAACCAGCTCCATATAGAAATTATTTCTAAAGCATTGGTGGCAGCAATTGAGCAACATAAGGCTATGCCATACATACAAACTCATCAAAAAGGAGCAAGCACTCTTTCCAAACTATGTATGACACACCTGATTTTTGTATCTTATTTCAGTATTCTAGTTGTTTTAATACCAGCAAAATCTTTTTGCAACATGGCTTAGAATGTTTTATACATGTTTAGCTTAACTCACAAACACTAGAAACTTGCAACATTTTCTCTCTAAACAGTTTTCTTCAAGACAGCTCCTATTTCATTTAGGCCTTATGGTCACTTTCTAGTGTTTTCCCTTTATAAGCCAACAACCTGAGATTCTCAAAAGCACAACAAAGACTAAAACTTGGTTTTGTCTGCAAATAATTTATTGCATCTTACCAAAATATTTCCTTGGGCTTCATGCAGACAATGGACAGCTAGCTCTATGTTAGTTCCTCCTCCTGGCATTGCACTGGAGCAGGCCAATTTTAATAGATCTGTCACTGCAAGTGAGATAAAAAATAAAAGATAAAAAGCCTAAACTCGAGGAATTTTTTAAAACAATGATTATGAAGAAAAGTAGTGGAACTTGAATTTGGGGAAGGGTCAGCTTTGGGAGGAAAATTATTATCCCACCTCTTTTCTGTGTTTCCTTATTGGTTGTGATATCGCCCCATGGTTTCCACACTAGCGAAGCAGGATGTTCATAGTTTTCCATGGATGATCTGTCTTGGAGGTCAGGTATTTCTGCCTGAAAACGACTTCCAATATTAATGTGGCTGGAATAATAGAAGAAGTAAAGAATTAACTCTGTGAACCAAGTGACAAAACATTAGCAGTGAAGATGGTGTTTATTAGACCAAATCTGAAAGTTACAAAGAAGAAGTTTTCAAATTTCATTTCTTTAAAAGCAGCATCTCCAGGTGTCCTAAAAATTTTCATGACTTCTGAACCAAAACATTGAACTATCTCTCTGAAGAGGAACCTAAATAAAAGCACACATTCACTTGTAAGACATTTTTAACTGCTGCCATTTAACACTGATTTATTATCTACAAGTGGTAGACAAGAGATAGTATCTCTGCTCAGATGTCTTACAGTCTAGACAGCCAGGGCAGAGGTGACAAAGAGGTAAAGAAGCAGAAATGTTATGACCACTATTGGACTTCCAGACCATTTCTGGGCCTAATTTAAAGTACTGGCATTAACTTTTAAAGCCCTGAATGGCATGGGGTCTTGACAGTGAAGAACAGACATCTGTTCTTATATATATATATATATATATATATATACTTAAAAATATATAAATCTTTTAGGCATGAAATTGATCAGATCAGGAAGCGTTTCATATGATTGCATCTAATCGCTTTACCACGGCCACTGACTTATATGAGATTGAGAAAGTCTTTGCTATTTTGTTGCACAACAAGGACTCCCCACTTTCCCTACACATTTGTACAACAACTAACAAGCTGTTGTTGTAAGAATAGCTCTAAGAAATATACTGAGTTGCTGTATAGAGTAACAGAGAATTAATACTTAAATAAAGCACAATGCCATGCAGACAGATGTACATCCAACAAGAATCATGAGCTACTAAGAATGCAATTTGCAATGCAGATTGTTAACTTGGTGACATCTGAACTGAAGCAAATGAGATCAGATAAGGCCTTCTCAGTGACAACACCCTGGATATGGAACTCTCATTTGGTAATAGCTTTTGGGCAGAAAATCAACACAATTTTTCTGACAGTCTTTAAGTGCATTTGTTGGTTTCTGGTTTTGTTGGGGTTTTTTTTAATGATGGTTTTATTGTTATCAGGATAGTGTTTTATTGTTGTGAACTACCTTGGTAGCCCTTCTCTGTACCATTTCCAGTCTCATAAGGTAAAAGAAACAACAGAAAATGGCTTCCAAGGGATGAAAGAGTTAAGAAAAAGATCTCTGCTCTTGGTACAGGCAGGGAAAGAAGTAAAGCCTCAGGATAGCTAATTTCCTAGATTGGATGGTTGATAACATCACATCCTTTCCCCTGTCTCTGGTAAATGATAGGATGTGGATTCCTCCTCTCACCAACCCAGAGAACAGCTGAAGGTAAGGTATCATTGCACTTGCTTAGCAGTATTCTTATCCCCTCACTTACGGTTCTATGCTGATTTTAGTGGTATCTTTCACAAGGGAGAACAAAAGGGCTCCATCCACTCCATCTAAAACGGAAAAGGAAAGACAGAAATACAATGAAGAAAGTAGAATCCTCTCCCACCCGCCATTCTTCTTCTAGACCTTCTGTTGGCCATTCCCACATAAAATATTTGCACCAGGGGACCAGCATGGCCTTTTCTATCTTTTTAATGCCATCAATACAAAGTGCTGTAGAGTACATTTCCGAGGAAGGAACTGGCAAAACCACCTCTGAGGATTGTCTAAGAAAACCCTTGGAAATGCATGGGTTGACAGCTGACTTGAAGGCGTCCATAGACAGACAGTGTGTGTGTGTGTGTGTGTGTTTCTGATCGCACAAGCTTTCTCTGACCTCTGTGGAATGAAACAGGTAAATACAAGCATTAAAAAAGTGTCTAGGCTGCAGCATCCAAACATTCCCCATTACTGCAAATGAGAAACTGCTCTCTTGAATGCTGACACACCTACATTACTGGCTGCAAACCTAAACACTTTTAATAGAGAACAACAGCGCTACTCATAATTTTCCTCTAATGCACTCCAGTAGCACACTGAGTGCTATTCAACCTACAAGATTTATCTTCTCATTTCATTTTAGATTCTCTCATCCTAAAGTGGGGGGGGGGGTGCTTGACTGAATCGCCTGACACCCTATCTAAAAGGACATCAGATAGCGAAGCTGGAAATATCCCTGCCTTCATGAATTCTAGGAGTAGCCAGTCAGAGTAGATAGTTCAAAGCTAAATGGATTCACAGTCTAACTCAGTATAAGACATCTTTATATATTCAGAGCATTATAAGGTCATTACTTACTTAAAACTGAGCTATATGCATTGGTAGTAGCAGTATTTGCAGAGGAGGAACAAAGAGTGTTGAAATATAGCCCTGAACCCTCACGAATGGGGCTGAGCATTGGTGGAGGTGTATAAGGTGAGCACTGGACTAAGCCCTGCAGGAGGTGATCCATGAGGAAGACAGGTGAGCGAAGGTTACTCTGGTAGCATCCTCCAGTCCCAGGTTGTATTTCACTGCAGACTAATGGAGGTGGTGGGATGAAAAGTGACTTTGGGCAGGTTCTCCTCTTCTTCTTCTTTGGTGGCATGTCTTCCTGGTGATTCTTTTCATCCTGGCTTTCCTTTTCATCAACCTAAGAAAACAGACACAACTCATAGAATCTTAAACTGCTACAGGGAAAAAGAAAACCAATGTGACCTGCTCAGTGCAAGTAAGCAATTCTGGATGTTTCTCACTTGAGACTAACACACCTGAGAGACCATCAAGAATCACAGAATTACAGAGCTAAAAGGCGTACTAGTTCAACTCCCTGTACAATGCAGGGATCCTGCCACTATGGCACCTCTGATGAATGACCATCCATACCTCTAGCAAAATAGAACCCACCACGTTACAAGGCGTTTGCTGATCAGTTCTCGCCAGTGGATGTTTCTCCTAATGTTTAAGTGAAATCTCATTTCTTGAAAATTCCACCTGTTATTCTACACCTGTCTGCTCCATCTTCTACATGTCAGTCCTCAAGGTATCTGAAGATAGCTAATATTTTTCCTGTTCTCTTCTTCAGGCTAAATACAGTTGGAGTATCTGTGGGGGATTCATTTTGGACCCTCCCCCACAGATACCAAAAAATGCAGGACCTCAAGTCCCTTGTCCCTAACGGTGGCACAACATTTGCACAGCCACATTGGAAACAATGGGGCTTGCTGTCCGCAGATGGTTAAATTCATGGGTGACATGCCCGCAGACATGGAGTTCCCCACTGTATACCCAGCTCTTTCAGCTGTACTCACAGGACTTGGTTTTCTCCTTTCCTATGATCCACCAGGTCTACTGGCTGATAGGATTATGACATCAGTGTCTTGCTCCTTTACCTTTTTTGTTATAGCTATTTTCCAGCTATAGCTATTTTCACTATTGGCAACTCTGATGCTACCCAGCAACATACAAACTCTTGTCAAGTGATACGAGTGAGAAAGTGACAGCTTTTTGATGGGTAGAAGATCTGAGTTGCACTTTCATTGGGTCTTTCCTTTACTGACCAATGTGAGGTAACGTCCCAGGCCAGAAATATTTTACAACAGACCTTTGGGGGATGAAATGGATGCCATTTGAATGGGAGAGAGAGAACTCTGGGAAACTGCATGTTCCCTAGTACCCATCTGTAAAACTCTGGGAGGAGGAATTACTGGAGAGCAGAAAGAAAAAGAGGATGGCTGGGTCTGAGTGAAAGAAGAGGCCATGGAATGTGCCTACTCGTGGGGGTCTTGAAAGTTTCCATTGTCGATCAGGAAGTCTATCCTGGACTACAGGCATTGAAGAAGAGGGAGAAGTGGGTGTGAATTTATGGCAAAATGAAACAGCAGAACTGCAGGCTTGCCTACATCCTCTATGGTGGTGGTAGAAAAGGCAGAAGCATTGGGAAACCATACCAGAGAACAAATCACTCACAGATAAAGATAAGGAAAGAAGCCTTATTTCAGAAAGCCTACTGTGTAAGACCAGTTCTGTGGCCTTTGACACAAGAACAGATTTGATCGAGAGATACACAGGAAGCAGCTTAGTAACAGTAGATTTTGAGTCTGCTAAATGACCCAAATGACCATGACCATGTCAATAAAGACGAGAGAATTGGAAACTCAGGTCAACAATTGCAGACTGTTAAGCAATCACTGAAGAATTGGGATTCAAAGCAAATGCAGGATTGATATATCGAGATCTGGAAGATGAAAAATCCCCATGCCCAGAGTTCTGGCACAGCACAGTGGTAAAGAGAATGAACTACAAGTCAGGATGCTAAGCTTTGCAGTGATGTCATTATGTGGCTTACATAAGCTCTCATCTCGCAACCTCTACATCACCATCTCTTCCTCAGGGACTAAGATAATAACAATGAAGAATGCTGGGAGCTGCAGTCCACCATCATCTGGAGGGCAACATTATTTTCACTCTGATTTACAAAGAAGTAATGACTGCAAAGTTTTAAGTACTGTATATCAGACCAGTATATACATGTTAAGTAAAATAGATGGTTCCAGGTCAAAGGTATGAAAGTGCAACAATTTTAATTTGCCCAGTTTAAGTTTGCAGCTTTGCTGTAGAAATACTAAGTCAGAGTTTTCTGATGCTGTTCAAACAACATTTCAAAATAAAGTATTTTGATCCTCTATTGTTGAAGACCAGCCTTATGAAAATACAAACCCCTTCCTGCCATTCTACACAGGTTGGAATTTTGAATACATATGACACAACTAAATATGAATCCCCAAAGCACCTCTGTATCAATTAGTTCATTTAGGTCCTGAACATTTAACATATATTCATATAATCGGAGTTTAATAACAGAAATCACCACCCACTTTGTTCTCTCGCTGCTGATTTGTAGTTACAGGTACTGAGACAGGAATTACAAAAGGTGCTACAGCTACATCTTCTGAAGGCCTTTTGATTTCAGGAGTAGTGTCTCCATCCCCTGCTGCCTTGAAGGACAGTTTCTGAGCTTGTAAATTTTCTGCCTCACATGCCTTAAAGGAGAGGAAATATATATATATCTATATAAAACTGTGCATTCTAGCAACAAGAACACTAAATATAATACTAATTATTTAATCATATTTTATTTTCAACTTGCCTCTTCCAAAGGGCCTAGGGCAGATAATAACAATTTATGGTATTTTTTAAAAGGAGAAAGAATACCCCATGGGGGGAAAAAAGTGTGTCACTCCACCAAAGCTCCAAGACCATGAAACCGAGACACCTGGCATCTATACTAGCAGACATAGTAGGGCTGTGCACCATTATATGGTGGTGGTGATGGTGGTTTACATTAACTTGCTGATTTTAGTTGATTTATACTTTAAAATAACAAGACCTTCAATCACTAGGGGACAGACTTCCTTAATTAATAGTAAGGAAGTTGTATAATCAATATAAAGGAGTATTCCTGGCATAATTTCTCTACATGGGCCAGAAGCATAATAGGGGATACAATATGCCTGATGTCACTGATGATTCCCCTTGCATAAGTCATAAACTCTTCAAAATGTTAACAAATAAGGAAAAGGAAAGAAGGTAAGCACGTTGGTTCTGTTTCAATCCACATCCACCAGGCTCAACCACAGAATTAATAAACGATTTGCAGTATTTTGAATGTTTTGGATTTGAGATACATTTTTATTTAATGAATCTACTGTTGTTGCTGTGTTGGTATTTATAAAGTTAACTGCCTTGGGCACCCTCAGGTGACACAGTGGAGTTCAGCGTTTCTAAATAAATACAGTACGAACATGTAACAAGCAGTTTATGCATCTTCTTTATGCTGTGAGGATCTGGAAGGCAGGTTCGCCTTTACATCACCAGGGTTTAGTTCCAGACTAATAATAAGCCTCTATCTCTCCATATGAACCTGCAAGGGTCCTAAGATCTATGGAGGATAGTTTTCCATCAGTCCCACCACCATCACATCCTCACTTTGAGAGGACATGAGAAGGAGCCTTCTCAGTGGCTGCTCCCATCCTCTGCAATGCTGTCCCATTGGAGGCTAGGCTGGCCCCCTCCCTGCTTTCATTTCACCAGCAGGCAAATCCATTTTTATTCAAATAGGACTACAATATATAATCATGCTAGGAGATTTTAATATAGTATGTGTGCTCTAGGGGTTTTTTTATATGTGTTATGTCATTTTATAGTATTTTAGCTAGATTATTTTAATTGTTTTTAAATTTCTATTGTAATTTTTTTTTTTGAAAAAATGATTTTATCTATGAGCCGCCTTGAGTCCCTTTCTGGGAAGGTGGCGACACCGAAATGAAATACCCCCGTAGATCCAAAGGGCCAACTATATTATGCAGCCAGGAGAAAAAGAATTAAGAACACAGGACAAGTTATTTAGAGGGAATTCAAGCGCAGTTAGGTACAATTTTCATGTTATTTGCCCTCAGGTAACAAGAGACCTCCAAGACCCCTATTCATCAACTATTGTCCTTGTGTCTTGAAAACTCAAGGCAGTCATGGCTTCCCCGATTGAATCAATCCATCTGTGTGGTCTCCCTCTTTTCCCATTGCCTTCCATCTTACTAAACAATTTCATCTTCACCAGTAAATCATACCATCTCATGATGTGTCCAAAATATGAAAGTTTGGCATGTCCAAATATGAAATATCCAAAGCCCCAGTTTAGTAATCTTGGAAACATACTCAAGGCCATCCAGCATGTTTTGTAGCTTCTGCGGGGATTCAAACTTGGTATCTTTGACAAACATTATACAGTACTCCTTTGTTATACAATACAAACAAATCTCCTTGTTATATCAACTTTATATGAATGATCAGCACTGGGAATAACCTTTATTCATTTACCAGAGTTTGGTTTCTATTTTACCTGCTGTTTTCCCTTCATTGATGGAGACCGCCACTGCTCACTATAGAAACACATATGACTGTTCAGGCCCCTCTCAGTATAAAAGAGCTGACTGCAGGTTGTGCAAACAAAGTTGCTTCCATGCTCACTCTTGTCTCCAGGATCTCCCCCAGTCTTACTACTGATGGGAAAAGATGAAGCATAAAGAGATGAGAAAACATATTATGAAGCCTGAATTTTCACTGTTTTGTACTTTACACTCAGCCCATAGTGTATGCGTATTTATGTTTTTGGCTTGAGGGTGTGTTTTATATTTTTTCTCGAAATGAATTTCTGCAGTTCATTTACCTTCAAACTGTTTTATCTAGAGAAGAAAAACCCAATGGGATATCATATACAAGTAAATGCTGTTGGAAACATAATGGCTGGAAGTCAAAGAGCTCCTCAGGGGAATGT
The DNA here is from genome assembly GCA_034509955.1 of Urosaurus nigricauda. NCBI lineage: Eukaryota > Metazoa > Chordata > Lepidosauria > Squamata > Phrynosomatidae > Urosaurus > Urosaurus nigricauda. The sequence continues at coordinate 28,804,947 of JAOEGL010000007.1, read as the reverse complement.
GTCAGCCTAACTGAACAGCTGTACTTATATTCTTTGAACAGCCCCAGCCATATACCATATCACAAACCATTTCTGACACTTTCTTCTCTAAAACTGTTGATTTGCTATCTCTCAGACAGACCCTAAGTTTTCTCTGTGTACGTACTATAAAGTGTGTTAATAGGCAGAAGTATAGTTTTCCAAATCAGCTTTCACTAGCATGGCAAAGTTGGCAAAGAGAAATCTAATATACAGTACTAGCATAAATTTTTCTGATTAGTTCTTCCCAAAGCCATTGCCTCTGGCATCCCACCTCTGACTTATAAGATACTGGTAGGTTTGTATATCCAGGGTTGACATCCTCTGCCTGGTCCTGATGAATTTGCATTTGAAAGAGAGCTGGACTAGTAATTTATTAAACACTTTCTCTCTCTCCCTGCACACCAAGTTTCAGATAGTTCTTTTTGTTAGCATGTTTCAGTATAAAATGGAAAAGAAAAAGAAGTCTTGTGGCATTTTAAAGACTAACCACCAATTCTAGACACTTCAAAATGACTTGTACAAGACATTTTTGAAACAGTGCCATAAAAACAAGTATGTCTCAGTCTTTATTCTGGCATGGGACAAAGGCTGTGTAGTTTTTAGGCAAAACCTAATCTGCCTAACAGAACCAAGCTAATCAATATAAAGTTTTCAATTCCAAACAATATGTTCTCACCTATTTCAGTTTTGTCTATCAACATGCTAACCTTTTCATACACCTAAATACTCCCAAACTTTACATTTAAGTTGCGTGTAAGGTAAAGATTAAGAAAGAAGACAGAAATCTGAGGCACCTATAGATGTCCAGAGGACAACCCCCTTTTTGTGATCTTCCGTTTTTAATTTTACTAAGGAAATTCTAAGAGGTTGCCAGCTTTGGGGAACTGGTTAAAAAACACCCTTGTCTGGTCCAAAATTTATTACAGTTACTATTTCCATATTTATTCCAAAGAGCACAGCAATATAAATAAGGCAATGCCTTTTAGTGCACCAATTTTTCAGCTGGCAAGCACGATCCCAACAAACTCCTAGCTAAATGAAAGTACATAAAGCATAAGTGTATGTAACTCCCATTACTGCTACATAAACGGATGCCTAGAAAATAAAAGGACATGCTCCACCTATTTTAAACACTATTAAAACATCATGCTTACCATCCAGGAGAAAAGTGTTCTTCCCTCACTGCATTAGTAAAACTGTAGATATTTCCACCCTGTGTTGGAGGAGAAGGTAAAAAGTTAAATGCACTTAATTTTTTTAAAAATAAACTTTTCATCTTAAGGATGAAAAACTTTTCATTATAAGAATGAATTAAGGGAACCCTAGTGGCGCAGTGGTTAAATGTCTGGACAGATTCTGGAACTTCTAGCCCCCAAAAGCAACTTTTCCAAGTACTGTCTATTGTATAAGACGAGTGTAATAGATTTTCTTCAGATACACTAACAAGAAAATATGATGACTCATAAACTTTGACAGACTTTTAAGGGTAGTAACCATGCTCTCTCAGATATTAGACTAAGGCAGCATCTGCAGTGCAGAAATAATGCCATTTGATACCAGTTTAACTGCCATGGTTCAATGCGATGCAATTCTCAGATTTGTAATTTTATGACATATTAAGCTTTCGCCTCTGGTGCCTCAACAAACTACAAATCCAAAGATTCCATAGCACCGAGCCATGCTAGTTAAAGTGGTATCAAACAGCAGTATTTCTGCAGCGCAGACCTAGCCTAAAATTTCCAGACTTTCTTAAAACTGGCTGTGCTGGCTAAGGCTTCTGAAACTTGGAAACTAACAACACCTGGAGGGTTGCAGGATTCCCATCCCTGATATAAACAATAGAGAATAGCACTCTTTGCTTTTGCTTAAATCTTTAAAATATGAATCTTTTAATTTTAATTTTATATAGAGAGTTATTTAGATGTACCTGAATTCTGTTGAAAATAGGCAGCTTTGCCTTCCCTCTGGTCCCACTGTCAAATGAGGTACTAGGCAAGGAGAAGGAAGCCATCGCCACTTGACTGGGAGAAGCTACAGAAGAAACATCGAACTTTGGCTTCTCTTTCCGTCGGGGTCTACCACATCGAGATTGCCCTTTGCCTCCTGATTCTTTGGTGGAAGTTTTGCTCTTCTCTTTCTTTTTTGATCCACGAGTGCCATTCTCCAACTGGCTCAGTTTCCCGTAAGTATGGTTTCCCGGAGTGGATTCATACATTAGTGACTGGTTCGGGTTAGAGAAATCTTTGAATCCCAGACATCCTGCTTTCAAGGTTCTGGCCTGCTTTGCATGAGAAATGCTTTCTGAGTTTACAGGTGGAACAGAAAGTGACTGAAAGGGCTGCAGAAGAGTAGCTGAGTGGTGCCCTTCTTTTTCACTTTCAGATGAGAAGTCCTTCTGAAATTGGACCAAGGACTTTTTCACATATACAGGAGATTGTTCTCTTTCTGTTGGTTCTGTAACTGAGTGAAGTAAATCAGTCTGCTGCTGCTGCAACATGCTCTGGTGTGGTTTCGCTACGACCTGCTCAGTCTCCCCAACTACTAGCTGCGATGGAGCAGAAATCTGGGAATGGGACACGATGTGCTGAGATTTGGTGATCCTCTGGAACAGGTGACTCTGAACTTGCAGTTTGTCCTGGTTCACAGAAGATTCTTGGGATTTCATAAATAGCTGCCTAAAGACTGGTCCTGCTTCACTCTTCTGCAGGACACCTTGCTGTGGAGCATCTAGAAACCTTGTTCCTGGCCTAAAAGTCTCTTCAAAGCCACTAAGCTTTGGCTCCCCAGGGATTTCCCCTTGTGATTTTAAGAGTGGACTGAAGGACAAAACATCTGGATGGTCAATGTTATGTGCCAAAGAATCAAAAGCAGGGGAAGGTCCCCCAACTCCTTGAGAAATGTCTTGACCTGAAGCAGATGACACCTGAGCCACATAAACACCACCTCCTTTGCTTTGGGTGCAAGCTGGTGGCACATTTCTAACCCACTGGAAGCTGCCACTTGACTGGTGAGAAGTGGCAGGAATCTTTTGGCCTCTGATTAACGGGAAATGAGGAATACCGCTGTTTGACCAATACTCCATGGGTGTGGTTTCTAAAGGGAAGGGAGGTTCTGAATTTGGCTGTCGCTCTTGCAAATTTATGTTCTCTGCTGGCCCAAGTACAGGTACATTTCCAGGATTGATGATGGTATAAAAATTGGAAGACGTTGTATTCTTTTGACAAGAATAAATTTCCTTCATTTCTTTATCACCAGTGGTTTCCATGAGCATCGCAGAACTTGTGGGAACACAGGAAATCTGCCCACAAAGAGAGGTGCAAGCTTGCAAGGATCTCCTGGAGTTTGGTTCATTCTGTCCCACGGAGGGTGAAGAAGTGGGTGGAAACTTCTGGCCAACAAAGTTACTGACAATACACCTCAGCAAGTCTCTGTTGGCCAAGAGGAAATCATTAGGGGCTTGAGGTTCAGGATGAACAGCCCGTCTCTCTGCAGTTCTGGTGCTACTGGATCCCATCTGGATACGGGACTCATGTGGAGAAGGGGCACCTTCAGAAGCATCATCGTCCTTTAACAACTTCAAACCATGGTGCATTTCATAATGCCGACGAAGAGACCGATGGTCTGAGTAACTCTTATTGCAACCTTGTTCTATGCACATGAACGGTTTTGTTTTTTGGTGGGTTAGCATGTGACCACTCCTAAAGTTTTGGAAAAATAATTCATACAATCTTTAAAAAAAAATGCCAGCATTGGAATAGGGACACATTCCTGCACCACAAAAAGGAAGAACAGTTCAAGCATTTTCAGCAAACTTTTTTTCCAAAACTAACAATTTACAAATGTGAAATGAAACAACCAGGTCAGGTAAGCTTGTGTAAGGAAAAAGAAGAATTTTGGCCCTGCTGTATAGACTACTTCAAAGCTTCTTCAAAAACCATCCAGGAATGGTTTTGTTTGTTTGTTTGTTTGTTTTAATTTGGTTGCTCTCACCACTTTTCACTTTTGTTACAATTTCTATTTTGATGGCCAAATTTACAAAACTACGTGTTGTTTTTTAATTTACCAGGGAGACAAGTATATCTGCTTTTCTCTTCTCCTGCTGTTCTGCTATCACACATCCTCAGTAACAGATGCTGAAGACAGCTGATGTTTACCCTTCCTGTTGCAAGGAGGCAGATGTAGCCATAGTTGGATCAGCTAGAATGAAATCTCTAGTTTTATTGACTTGCTTATTGCAGACATGCTGCAGTCACCTGATACCTATAGTCAATGTTTCTGAATCAACATCCCTCCAGTGCTGATTCTGCTAAGAGAACCTTCCATCTAGACAGAAGATGCGGACAAAAAGGTGTGGGTTGGATGGGCATAAAAAGACTCTGTAAAAACGGAGGTTTTTGGCAGAAGCTCTGTTAACAGAGGTATGTTTATAATTACTTTAACTGCCTTGTCATCAGAAGGGAACTTTGGGTAGTCAGAAACAACTTTCTGACTACAACTGGCCAAGTTCTTTTGGTTCTGGAGTTAGGAAGGGCAGGCAGAATGTCAAAGAAAGAGAATTTAAAGAAGCACGGCCCAAGGCTAAGAGAAGAAGTCTAAAGGAAGGAACGAAGAGGAGTGAAAAGGTGGGTGCACTCTCAGGGGTAATAAATCTATGCCTCAGCTGTATGTCAAGAGCTGTCAGGACTACCTCTGAAAATCTGTATCTCCAGATAATTGGCCCTACAAAATGAATCATCAGACAGGGATTTCACTGGCCTAGGCACTGACCAGGCACTGGAGTGGCTTTGCTCATCCCAGCTGTCCCTTCAGCTTTCCTAACCAAGCAGGGCTATAAATGCTTTGTGTGGCCAATAATAATCCTTTTTTGTTGTTGTTGTTTTTGGCTATGATCCCTGGCTCAACTTGCATACTGAACAGTGAGGGTGCACACAGCTGAATGCTCCTCTAAAATAACAAAAAGAAAACCCCTCCAGGTATAAAAGAAGATGCCAGAGAGAAAGGTTCTACCATACATTAGCCTTCTCTCTACTCTAGCTGAAATGAGTCTGTAGCAGTATTCCATCCTACAAGCCTCCAACTCTAATCTAAAACATATCATTGAGGCACAGGTTAACCACTCTTAGGGATAACAAAGCCCAGATCTTTGGCCATAGGCTCAAGCTTTCATGGAAAATTCTCTCAATAACAAGATAATGTGGTTGCTGGAAAGCTACAAGTGGCAGGAGGAATAGAGGGATATTATTTTGGTCTCCAAGAAAACAGTTCAATAGCTTTCCATAGTTTCACTTTTTTTAGTTCAAGATACTTTCCCTGTAAAATCTTTGCATCAATATCCCCTCAGACAATTACTCATCCCGCAATTCTCTGTGTGCCTTAAATTCTTTCAAACATCACAAAGTGATATTAGAAAGCCTCTGTTTCCAAAATACCAGTTGCCTATTCATAGCTGGAACTCCCTGGACTAGTTCTACGAAACCATCATTCTACTGTTCAGACCATAGTTGCAAAGCAACTTCAGTAGCAGTTTTGCCATTTACGTAATTTAAGGCAGATTATGTTATCCACAATGACTAAGGAATATTAACTGTGCACGGTTATTTGCCATGTACAGATGCAATCTGAAACAGACTGTATTTCTACTGTAGAAGAATTATCCTCATATATTTAAATCAGTTTTATTAGCAGATACATACAGGTGGTCCTGCCGCTTAAATGCTTTGCTGCAGATCTTACAGACATGCTTCCGTTCCTGGCTGTGAGTCACGTAATGCTTGCTGAGTGAACTGGTGCTACTGTAAACCTTCCCGCAGAGGCTGCAATCCAGAAAAGGAGCTTGAGGGGAGCTTTGCTGGTTCTTTCCTTTCTTTCCACTGCCAGAGTTGGATCTGCCTCCTTGCTCCACTTCTTTTGGTGCTGAAGGGGCGGGAAGCCCTAATTCTAAAAACATTAAAGACAACTTGACTAGTATTGCTGCAGTTAACACGAGTGTGACCTAAATAGTTTCCGGTTCAAATCTTGTTTTCCCTGCTAGGCAGTGTTAGGCAAGCCAGTTTTTGCTTAGTCCCCACCCCAACACTTTTCCAGCGCATGAATAAGAATACCAAATCAGTTTGCTGTAAAGGTTGATTAGATAGTCACCACATTCACCCACAAACTAAATGCCCCAAATCTTCAAGATCCTAGCTTACTGCTTCATATGTAAGTGTGCTAATTCATAGTTTTGTTTTGTGTTCTCCTATAAGCAGGAGCAACTAAACTCACCAGGAATTACCAAGGTGGAAAAGCTTAGCATTAGCAGGAAACAGAGTTCTGGTCTTGGCACTCATCTAACAAAACTGGGAACAGAAGCGAACTTCAGACCTTGTCTTCAAACTTTGACTTTTTAAAGGAGGAAAATGACAGGAACCCTGCTTTGGATAGGAATAACTCCAGGCTTTTCCATTCTGGTGAAGGAAGCTCCTGGTTGGCAAGGAATTGTGCAAGACATAGCAGCACACTTGCTTGTGAACTGTATAAACCAGGATCCTGAAAAATCTTGTCTCGGTATTTTGTGGGAAAACAGCCAATGAATGGAAAGCACTGTCAAACCTGGGGGGGTGGGGGGGGAATGCCAAGTGTGACTCCACTATATTTCTCAAAATAGAAATGCTCTCAAAGGGAATTTCTGGAGTTTAAATAATGAAGAAGACTTTGTCAGAAGAAAAATATCCCATCTCCAAGCAATGGCTTGGTTCCACATGGCAGAAGAAAATAGTACACATATGCCAGCCCTGGAGCTTGTAAGAGTGATGGGTGAATTCTGCTGATTTTGCAGAGTAAGCTAAGTTCACAATATTCTCCGGCACAAGGATCTACCAGGTGAGACAACCGTTTTGATTTTTCAAAATAATCTCTCTTTTAATGTTTTTAAATGGTTTTAACTCTTTGTTGTCGTCTCCAAGCACGTTTCGCCAATCTGTCCCATACCACTTTAATCCTACACTTTCAGCACCAGAGTCCTCAGAACTCTTTGTACATCAGCAATCCACAAGTTGCAGCTTCCTCGCATGAGACTACTGTATGTTTACAAATGTGCACCTGCCGTTCATGTTTTATGGTCCTTTTCGTGGAAAAAACAAGAGTGTGCACACAGCAGTGAAGAGTGATGGGAGTTACCTGGCAACAGAGGGAATTCTCAACAAATCTAAAGCCAAAACCGGTGGCCGACAGTGGAGGGGTTAGGGCCAATTTTCATCATCATGCATCCCTTGGTGGGCTGTATCAGTGCACTGAAACACTTTTAAAAATAAAAACAAACATCTTTCCAGGTGATTTGTCTTGCCCCTGTCCCACCCAAATGGCTCAAAACCATGTAGATTGGACATAGCAGTTTTCCTCCCCAACCCCTTAACATTCCTTGAAAAACTCACAGAAGGCCCTCCCTCTGGAAAAAAAATTAAATAAAAACCAGACAAAATAGAACCAGAAAGTAATGTCACTTCTGGTTTCAATTTTGGCAGATTTTCAGTGAATGCTTTTGGCTTTGGGGAAGGTTTCTCAAAGCATATGTGGAACCGCTTTTGAGTCATCTTGCAGTAGGGACTTGGAATAAAAATCACCAAGAATGTATTTATTTTTGTAATGGAAGGCTGGGGCATTTCAGAGACCACACTTTGCCCACCTCTGATTTAGAGGTGCCCTATATATATATATATATATATATATACCAATATATATATATATATCAGCTAACCAGAACAACTCACCCTGCAAGAGTGGCCGCGAGTCTGTGTCACAGTCCTCGAGGAGTTTAGCAGAATCACAGTCCTTCACCGAATACAAAGACAATGAGTCCAGGTTGTCCTCCAAAGAGTCATTATTGATATTTGTAGCTGAAAGGCTAGGATCCACATCCAGGTTGCTCAGTCCTGAATAAATCATCTCTCTCATATCTGGGCATAAATCATGGCTGAAAGTATCATTACAGTCCAAAGCCTGATTCCCTGAAAACTCGTGAAGCTGCATCTCCGATTGGAGGGAACTATCATCGCATGGATACTGGTCCATTTTTGACAACCGTCCTCTGTTTGTATTTTACGTTTCAGTATGCTAAACAAAAGATTAAGAAGGATGTGTGAAGAATGAAGAAGAGACTACAAGTTTGAGTCACAATTATCAGAAGCTCAGACACTATCCTAAATGTAAGCTAGATACTCTCAGATAAAAATGCAACACAAACATGCCTATTTACATTTCAATTAGAAAGAATATAAAATAGTGTTATGAACAATTTATAACTGCATTTACAAACAAGCAAACCGTGGATACAGAGAACGAACAATGCGAGGCAACCGGAAGTTACTGTGCTCATGAAAAACATGCCAATGTTTAGTGCAGAGATAAATCTGTTTAGATTCAGCACATGTACATTTAAAATTATGTATCACACTTTAAAATGGTAGATTTGCCAACTGAAGTTTTGGGCGATTAACAGTTGGGAGCCGCTTGTAAATGGTACTGACAAACATTGATCTGCAGGAAGATTTAGGTCCAGCACACATGGCAGAAATAATCCAGTTTGAGATTGCTTTAACTGCCCTGGCTCAGTGCTAGCGGATTCTGGGAATTGTCGTTTATTGAGACACCAGAGCTCTCTATTAGAGAAGGCTAAATGTCTCACAAAACTACAGTTCTCAGACATTTCCTAGCATTGAGCCAGGGCAATTAAAGCGGTCTCAAACGGGATTATTTCTGCCATGAGTTTTGGACTCAAGCCTATCTACAGAAGCTCATGCTGTTGCCAGCTTCTTTCTTTCCGTTGGTCTCAAGAGACGCTACAAGATCTCTTTGCAGGCAAGAAAAATGCAAGGTAAACGAAAAGCTAAAGACACTCATATAAACATAAATCTGTTGCTTTTTAAATTGTGCTCAAATGGAGGACGTTTTGAAATTGACACAGAAGGATGGGAGCAGTAAGGCATGTCCTGGAAAAGGAGATCAAGGCTCCACAAAATGAGAGGGCATCCCAGGGGGAAAAAGCAAAATCTAACAACAGTCATATCTATAAATGTGTGTAAATTTCAAAGAGATAGCCATGTTAGTTGTAGCATCAGTATATAGAGATCTTGTAGCACCTCTGAGAATCACTGAAAGAAGTTGGCAGTTTCTGGTTATGCCATTCAAATTGAAAGTTAACACTCCTAATTTTTTTGGGGGGGGGGGTCTGTGGGGCAAAGAGGAGAACAAGCCTCTCCTTACCATAATATATAATATAATATATATAAAATATAATATAATATAATATATATATATATATACATATTATATATAATATATATATTATTTATCATCATCTATTTACCATATATATTATGCTTTATTTATATATATATATATAATATTGTGTGTATATATATATATATATATAAAATCATATTATATTTATGATTTCTTTTTAATTTACTTAATTTTATAATTGGGAAGGGAGGGTTAGGGTTGGGGTTTGCTTTTCCATCATTTTTTGTATTGTTTATATTTTGTTGTTACCTGGCTCGATCCCCAAAATGGAAGAGACAGGATATAAATAAATATTATTTTCAGCTACCGCTCCCAGGAATGGTCTGCTGGATGAGTTGCGTCTTATAAAGACACATCTCTTCCGGCAGGCCTGCCCTGAAACTTCCTGATCCTGGCTCCAAAAATTGAGATCTACATTGTATATATAATCTGCCGAGGATGTATAATGTTTTTAATCTGTTAGTGTTTTTAATTCATTGTTGATTTAAATTATTTTTAAGGGGTGGGTGGTTGGAAATGGGTTGTGGTGTATTTTTAACTTCATATGTTTTAATCTTGTTGTACCCTGCTCCGATTGTGTCCTACAGAGGAGTGGGTTAGAAATAAAGATGATGTTGATGATTATTATAAAATATGTTATATGTATATGTGTATATATATGTATTATATAAATATTTAAATATATATATATAATGTGTGTGTATATATATATATATATATTTACTATATGTATATAATATATATTTTATACATATATGTAATATACATACAAATTACGATATATATATATATATATTATATACATATATATTATGATATATATATATATATATATAAAATGAGTGCATAGGCTTATTTGTAATGTATATATATATAAAATTACTATATATATATAATATATATATATTTATATATTTTATATACATATATATTATGATATATATATATATATATATATAATTATAAGTTTCTAGGCTTATTTGTGGCTAAAATGGTGGTGCCCCAACTGACACAAACTGACAAAAAACAGGGCAGAGGAGGAGGAATAGAGAACCAAGGAAGGGTCTAGAGAAGAAAAAAAAATTGGGGTTGTTTTAATTACTATTATTATTATCATTATTATTATTATGCACCCTTTTTTAATTTAAAAAAAAATCAAATTTTAAGCTAAAAAGGGGGAAGGCTGTTTTCTTTCAAAATGCTCCAAAAAAAGGGGTCTAAGAGAGTGTTACCTGTTAAAGAAAACAAGGCCTGAAAAGGGAGGAATATAAAGAGGAGGGAATAGAAAAGGAAGGGAAGGCTAAAGAAGGTGCTGCTTGCTTTGCTTGCTGCTGCTTTTACCCGTCACGCGCATGCGCAGTGCGCTCAGCCTGATTCTCTTCGCTGGCCACGCCCACCAGCCAGCAGGGAGAGGGACTAATTTGCATTGGCCACGCCCTGTTCTTGACTCGAGCTCTCTCCTTCGCTGGCCACGCCCACCAGCCAGCCGGCTCCGCCCCCGAACGGCCAGAGGCCGTTCGGGGCGGAGCCGGCTGGCTGGTGGGCGTGGCCAGCGAAGGAGAGAGCCCGAGTCAAGAACAGGGCGTGGCCAATGCAAATTAGTCCCTCTCCCTGCGATCCTATTGGTCCGCGCTTGGTTTCGGCGGGAAAAGAGTTCTGTGTGGGGGAGGGGGAGGGAGAAAATGGCCGCCATTTTGTGAGGAGAAATAATTGGAATGAAAATATTTTTGAAATAAAAAATTGGGAATAAATGCAAGTCAAGAAAGGAAGACTATTCCTTTCTATAAAATCCATATATACTATATAGACTGTATTATATAAAATTATATAAAATCCATATATACTATATAGACTATATTATATATTATATATTATATATACACTATTATATATAATATAAACTATTTTTATATATATATACTATATATATATATATATATATATATAATATATATATTATATAGACTATAAAAACCATCCATGTTCCCCAAAATGCCAAAATGAATATACAGTAATAATAATCCAGTTTGAGGCAGCTTTTTAACTGCCCTGGCTCAATGCTAAGGGATTCTGGGGATTGTAGTTTTGTGAGGCATTTAGCCTTTTCTGTCACAGAGAGAGAGAGAGAGAGAGGGAGCTGGGGGCACAATAAACTACAATTCCCAGGGTTCCCTAGCACTGAGCCATGGCAGTTTTAAAGCAGTGTCAAACTGGATTGTTTAAGCTCCAGTGCTTTTTGGACCTTAATATTTCACACATGTGGGAAAAAATTATATATATTAGAATTATATGTGTGTGTATATTATGTATTATATTGTATATATAATATATATATATTATATATATATATATATATATATATATATAACATATATATAATATATATATTATATATATACACACACACAAACACACATATAATATATATATATATATATACACACACATAATATATAATAATAAACATATATATAGCTACACTAATGTTGACAATATCAGAGACTGTTCCTTAAATTATCAATAAGTCACCTTCATTAAAGACCTGTGTATTATAATAATAATAATGATAATAATAATAATAATAATAATAATCACTTTTCTCTTTTAAATAGTATTATATTTAATTGTCTTTTGGGGGGGTTCTATCTTTTTATCCAGGCAATGTTTTATCTAAATCTATTTTATTCCATGTAAACCGCCTTGATTTCCCAGGCAGAAAGGCGGGATACATAAAGTAAAATTATTTATTATAATTATAATTATTATTATTTATGTATTTATATCCCGCCTGTCCCTACAGATTGAGGTGGGTTACAGAAACAGAATTAATACAATAAATTATTATTATTATTAAACTTTATTTATATAGCGCTGTAAATTTACATAGTGCTGCACATGCAATCAAAATAGACGGTTAATAAAATACTTAATACTTAATAAAAATACTTAATAAAATACTTAAAAACAAAAATCAGCAAAGCACAGTCCCCTATCCCTCCCACCAAAAGAAAAACAGTAACAAATAAAAATACAGATTAAAATAATTAAAAAGGCAAGATGAAAGGAGACAATTTTGGGTAGGGAGGACAGTCAGTACCAGAATAAAAGGGATGTCAGTTTGGTGCAATACAAATATTATGCCTAATAATAAAACATCTTGCCCTCAGGATTAAACTCTAGAGACCCTGACTTGTATATAGTTAGTGTGCGTATATATATACATATATATATATGGGATTTATACAGGTTGACCAGGCAGCCTCCTTTTGCAGGACACGTCTTACGTTTCAACCTTCTTTCCAGGAGGAATTGCAAAATGTCTTCCATTTTGTGTCTGTGTATATATATACACACACACACACACATACATCACAGAAGCCCATTGAAACCCATTTTGAGAGAAAGGCAAGACAGAAATCCAGGGTGACAAGACGTCATAACTGCAAAGGATGACAAGGCACTGCAAAATGTAGGACATTCAACAAACATATAGGACGCCACCAAATCAAAGCTAAAAACACAAATATAAATTCATGCTTCTTAGCCATGCTCAAAATGGAGGACATCATCACTGCATATTCAAACATGTGCTCAAATAGTAAATCTGGAAAAAGAGATTTGAACTACACTATTATTATTATTATTATTATTATTATTACTACTATTATTTTACATGTAGGTTGTATGTGTAAAAGCGGGAATGAAGGAAAAAGGAATATTAGGCGATATTATATAGAAAAGAGGATGTAGGATTTAAAGGATTTTACAGTGCAAACCTCAGTAATGATAATCAGGGCCATAAACCCAACTGGAAAAAAAACTAAGGGGATGCTATATTGTTTTAAGCTGAACTGTTTTAAGTGCTTTTTTCCCTCTCATAATGGTATTTTATCTCTTTAGGAGTAGTTTTAATTTGTAAGCTGCTTTGTGTCCCAATTTTGGGGGGAAAGCAGGACATAAATAAATATAGTAATAGTCTAAATCATTTCAATAGGATCTTCTAATTTTCACTTTTTATCCGTTTTAGATGTATTGCATTTTTAAACAGTAAGCTACCTTGAGTCCCCACTTTTGGGAGAAATATAATAATCACAACACAGTATGATAGACGTCTAAAGAGACGTATATAAGATTGCAGTATTCACAACTAATTGAAGCTTCACTGATGAGTGGCCAGATGGGTTTTTTTTTCCTAGCAAAACTTCTGAATGGCCAAACATAAGGTTTATCCTAAATCTATAGGATAAGGGGAAAGATTCATCTCTGCTTATCATAAAATTAAGCAAAAAAGGCTTGTAGTGGATACTATATGACAGCAGAATACCTGCTCCTTTAAATCTTGTTCTATGAGTCTAATCGCAATGCAGAGCATTGGAAGTGCAAACCCCTAATGCAGGCCCATGTTTAAAAGTGAAAAGGGATATGTGACTGTAGAAAACTATACCTTTCCCAGCTTATGCTTTGCCATTCAGCTCTATTTCTTATAATTTTTATACCCTGCCTTTCCTCCAATGTGGTCAAAGTAGCAGAAATGTCTCTTCTTTTCATCCTTACAACAGTCCCTTGAGGTAGGTCAGGCTTGCAGGGAAGTAGCCTAAGGTCACCTACTGAGCTTTGTGGCTGAGTGTGGACTTAAACCTGGATCTTCCAAGTCCCAGTCCAGAAAATCCTAAACATTGCATCGCACAGAGACCGTATAAACCCTTGGTCACCTTGGTAGACACTAAGGAAAATGAATTCCTGTAGATAAAAATCTCAGTGCTTTTTGTCCTGAGTGCTGTTATACTAGATTGCTTCCACGCTCACTCTTTTCTCTAAAAGCCATCCTTTGTTCCCTCTCCTTTTACGGCAAAATCGATATTGATGTCATTATCAGATGGTTACAGTTCGGTATTTTCTAGGTTGTCCTCATGTTCCCCCCAACCCCATCCTTTATTTGTGACCATTTTTTTGTAAGAAAACACAGTTGAAATCTAGTATGGGCACACAAAGCCTCTAATACAAGGCTTTAACTCAACATTTCCAATTGGTAGATGCTATCCATTTTATCACTTCTTCTTCTTCATCTTCTTCTTCTTTGGACATTATAAGTTTAATTATTTAAATATTGGATACTTTTTCTTTAAATAAAAATAATGACTCCAAACAGAGCAGGAGAAGAAAAAAAAACACAACTGTGAGGGCATCTTTTGTTCTGGGAGAGACAACTTGATCTCTTTTAGTCTCTGCTAATTTTTCTGAAATGTTGTTATTTCCTTCTTTCTGATTAATGTAAATTTCTTTATTCAAACTGATTAAATAATCAATGTCTGGTTAATTCTCTTTCTGTTCCTTCAGTCCAGTTTCCTGAATGACTTGGTTTGATTCTCCTGTTGATTGCAAATACTTTTCAGTTTCTTGGGTTGAACCGGATTCTCTGTTCTCAATCATTAGATGATAGGAAATTTCTAACACCTTCTCGGAGTCATTGAATGCTGGACTCCTCCTGATCATCTTCTTCATTGGCCTGCAAGATCTGTCACTTCTGATCATGGCTGTGGTATTAGTGATGAATATCAGCATAATCATCCAAGTTCCCATTTTCATTCCTCTGAGGGAGACTTTAATTATAATTTTAGTACTTTTTGAATTTTTTTATAGTGAAATAACAGTATTTAGCTATTAAAAATGGAAGGGGGGGATAATAATTAGACAAAGGGAGTGATTATAAATAAATAAATAAAAAGATTAAATTTCTAATATTTCACAGACAAAAAATAAAACAGTACAATAGCAATAAAATTTATATTCCTATACCACTTAATATAATAATTACAGAAAATATTAATGAAGAAGAACAGACAAGCTTGGAGAGACTGCAGCAGTTGCTTTTTCCTGCATCCTAATAGGAAAGGCATGAGTCTACCTGCTTCTTCCCCTGAGTTATAAGAGTGCAAGCTATTTTTGCACTTTGAGCTTAGTTATCAGCAAGTAAAGTAATCTAAAAACAAAGGGAGAAAATGGAAGAGCCAGAAACAGGGATATTTTAAAAGCTACTAAAAAAAGGGATGGCAGGACAACCAGGACTCTCCCTGCAAAATTAGGACAGTTGGAAGTTATGGTGGCATGGCCCTTCTGGGATGTCCTTGGCTTTGACATACCTGCCCACCCCAATTTTGGCATGAAATTAAGCCAAATAGGGTACTGAGTAGATATCAGGTTTGTTTTATGTGGTGGACAGCCTAAAGAAGATGGAGGAAAGGCCTCTTTTTAGGTTGTAATTATTCTAAGGGAAATAATGGATATAGAGAGCAGTACTGTATTGAGAAAAAGAGGCAAGGAAGAAAAGTGACTGAGGACATTATCTTAACCTGTCTATGCCCTGCCCAGTATGCCTTTAGGGTTTTTTTCCCTCTTTATTTTACCTTTACTTTTTAACATAATTCTTTAGTTCTGCTACTGTGATTTAAAGAAAATAAATGGAAAACTAAATAAATGTCTGCTTGGGAATAGCAAAGAGGAAAGGAGACAGGGGAAAAGGAGAAGAAGACTGTGAAACAACATGATTGCCAGTATCACAACTGCCACAGCACTGTTTCGCACCTGAGGACCAGCACATTTGGGGGTTTGCGGGTTCCCCCATCAATGAAAAGCGATAGCTAGGCTTTGGAGACACAGCATTGAAGACGCAACAGGTACAGGTCAAAGGAACCCTAAGAGGTCTCCCCTATGTCTTACAAGTTAATGGTGTTTAGGAGTACATATAAGGATATATTCTTATTATTTAATTTCATTCAATTCTTATTGCTTTTTAATTTTTATTTATTTTTTTTAAGTTTGTCGAGACACACTGCATAAGGTCTATCTTAGGTTTGAATCTGATATTTAAGTTTATGGTTATGAAATTGAGAGGCTTGAAGGATAAAGAAAGAAGAGGAACGTTGGTTCAATTTTTATTTCTTCCTAGAGCGGCCGCAAAGTGCACACAGGACTCTTTCACACAGGAGGAATTTCTCCCAACTTCGAATGCAGCCAATGCGAACTCACGTGAATTCGCTTGTTTAGTGAATTTACGTGAATCCCCATTGCATTCGGAAGGCATTTGGAATGACTTCCCATTACCTGAAAATGACCCCTCCTTGCACAAAATTGCGTGAGAAGCTTTAATTCCCAATAACGTGAAACCCCAGGATTGCGTTTGGATTGCCCTTGGATTATACTTCCAATTTCCCACGTCTGAAAGAGTACACAGAGCCCTAAGGTCTCCTAGGAGCACAGGTTGGGAGCCTCTGCGCCATTATGTTTAATGGGACTTGGGCATCCACAGATTTTGGTACCCACAGTGGGTCTTGGACCCAAACCCCAGTAGAGACCAAGGGCCTATTGTAGTCGTACAAAAAAATGGGTCCTTGAACAGAGTCCAAGATAACTAAACTGAGGTTGGCACACTCCACCCACATCATGAGAAGGCAGGACTCTTTAGAAAAGACAATGATGGTGGGGAAAATGGAGGGAGATAGAAAGAGAGTAAGACTGCGGGACAGATGGATAGACTCCATCACAGGGACCTGAGCAAGAAGGTAGAGGACAGAGGGGCTTAGAGATGTCTTATTTATCGGATTGCCACGAGTCAGGGTTGACTCAAAGGCAGCTAACAACCAACTGTAATAATAATGAAATAATAGTAATTATAAACTGGTTGAAAGCCACGCAAGGAAGTCCTCTCCTACCTCCTCCTCCTCCTCCTCCGCTGCTATGAACATTCCTTCTAAAGGTTTCTACAGCAACATGCTTAGAATGGATGCCAGGGACAGAAAACCCTAGAAAGCAACGGGGGAGAGAATCCCCACCAACTGCAACGGCTGATCCGCTTCCCTATTAAACCCAAGGCCCAAAACTAGTCATAGTCTCTAAACAACACACAGGTCTGAATCTTGGAGGCAAGGGACCAGAGAGAAACCCTAAATTGTGACTCACTCAAAATGTGTCCCTCCAAATATGTTCCCTTTCAGAACTCAATCCTGTTCTAAAACTGAAGGAGGGAAGGTGGCCTTCTTTTCGCAGCTAGCGATGGCAGATCAACTGCCAAAATAATGTGCGTTGACACACTGCAGAAAGAAGCCCATTTGGGACTGCTTTTTAACTGCCATGGCTTGGTGCTACTAAATCCTGGGAATTGTAGTTTATTCTGACACCAGAACTCTCTGACTAGAGAAGGCTCAATGCCTCACAAAACTACAGATCCCAAGACTCCCTAGCATTGAGCCAGGGCAGTTAAAGCAATCTCAGACTAGATTATTTCTGCAATGCATTTTGGGCCTTTTAACTGCTCTGGCCCAGTGCTAGGGAATTCTGGGAAGTGTAGTTTTGTGAGACATTTAATAATTTAGCCGTCTCTGTCAGAGAGCTCTGGTGTCACAATAAACTACAATTCCCAGACTTCCCCAACTGAGCCAGAGGGGCAGTTAAAGTAGTGTCAATCTGGGTTAATTCTGCAGTGTGTTTTGGACCTAAGAAATCTCAAAACTGGATTATTTCTGCATTGTGTTTTGGACCAAAGCAGTCTGAAACTGGTTTGTGTCTGCATTGTGTCTGAATCTGGATTCTTTCTGAAATGTGTTTTGGACCAGAGCAGTTTTAAAACTGGATTACTTCTGAAATGTGTTTTGCACCAGAGCAGTCTCAAAAATGGGTTGTTTCTGCAGTGTGTTCTGGACAGGAGAAGAACTGAATTGCTGGAAAGCCTTTTAATCTTCACCCCTCTTGCTCTGCTCCTTCCTCCTGATGATCATTGATCTCTTAAATAATTCTCTCCTCCAGCCTTTTTATAGCTCTTCCCAAGAAGCCAGTCCCACCCAAAGAGGAGAAGCCCAACTCCTTGGAGCCCATTCAAATCAATCCGTCCAATGGCAGAGAGTGTAAACAGAGGAGCAGCAGGGAAGCCCTGCCCCTGGACTCATGAGCAAGAGAGCGCAGTCAATCACAGCCCGGCTGCCTAATCAGGGCAAGGGAAGGCTGCTGGCAGCCCAGCCCTCTGCTCCACTTTGAGCCAATCAAGGGGAGCCAATCTCCGGCAAAACCAGTTTTTAATTAGCAATTGCAAGCCAAGGAAGGACCCATTTGCTGTTGAGCTGGGTTTAGCCAGATGCCTGACTGCCTGCCTGCCTGGCTGCAGAAGTTTATTTATTAGCAAAGCCTGGCTTGGCTGCAAGCATTGCATTGAGGACTAGCTCACATTACACCAAGAAATCCCCCTCCTCCTGCTTTGCTTCAGTTGCATCCAAAGAAGTAACTGAGTTACTTACTGCTTGCATTTTTTTTCTGTTCTTCATTATGATAATGACTTTTTGCTCTGGGGGAAGCAGCAAGGCATTGAAAGCCAATCCCTTGCAAAATTGTCATCATCATCATTATCAAAATTTATTTGTATCCTGCCTCTCCAAGCAAATCTAGGCGGCCAACAAGAATAAAACACCCTTAATTTTACAAAAGTTTATCAATACGTCCTACATAAGGCCTATTTTAGGCTCGAATCTGATATTTAAGTTTATGGTTATGAAATTTAGAGGCTTGAAGGATAAAGAAAGAAGAGGAACATTAAATTGTTTAATCTGGTTTACATGGATTATTTTGGAAGTGTGCTAATATTAGAATATAGTAGTTATTGTCTAATATGTGCTAATATTAGAATATAGTAATAGAATATAATAGTTAGAATATATATACGGTAGAGTCTCAATTATCCGACATAAACTGGACCAGCTGATATAACTGAAAATGTTGGATAATCCGGAAGGTCCAAAAAAAGCCTTGAAATCACTATGAATTGCAAATGTATTGAAGTTCCTATTGCAGTAACAGTAAAAGTAAATGTAAAGAAATGGCTGGTCAACATTGTGATGTTCAGTATAAACAGTTTAGTCCTCTGAAAATTTAAAGAAATCACAGATTTTTAAAAAAAAATCACAGAAAATTTAAAGAAACCATAGCAGCCGCAACGTTGGATAATCCGGAATGATGGATAACCGAAGGTTGGATAATCGAGACTGTACTGTATATATATATATATATATATATGTTTGTGTGTGTAATGTTTTATGGGTGTACTATGTTTAGTATTATTTTTGTATTGTATTGTATAGTACTATATTTTTGTTCTTGATGTTTGTCTTGTGATATATTAAATTTATTAATAAATATAAATAAAACACCCTTAAAACACAATAAAACAGTTATCATCATTATATCCCAACCTTCCCAAACCCGCGCATCCACCATAAAATACAAATATTAAGCAATTTTTTTTAAAAAGGCAGATGCAGCTCAGGACAATAGTGGATGCTTGATGGAATTAACAGAAAAATTACTAGGATGTGAATCTGGGAAGGCCTAAATTCAAAATAATGAATTTAAACATTTTTTTAAAAAAAGGGGCAATACCACACTAACAGCTCCACAGAGAACCCTAGAATTTCCTATTTAAATGGCTGGAATTGCTAAAGGCTGCAAACCTCTTTGATTGTTAAATGAAATAAATTACAATTTTTTTAAAATGTAAACTTCCCGCAGTATTCAATACACGTGTTACATAGGGTGTTGTATAATTTTAAAGTGTTTTGAACAATTTTTTCTTTTTTTAAACTGTATTTTGTCCTTTTATCAAGTTTTAACATCGTAATGGTTTAATTCTGTTTTTAATGCGTCACTTTTCTATGTTTTTAACTGTACTGATCTATTATTCTATTATTATTTTAGGTTATAAGGTTTTTATGATAATGAATCATTATTTGGTATTTTAATGTATTTTAATGCTGTTTAATGTTGTAAGCCGCCTCAATCCAATTGGAGAGTCAGGATATATTATTCTCTGGGTCCCAGTTCTGGGAAAAGAGCAGGATACAAATATATGTAGTAATAATGATAATGATTTTGCAAGCGATTGGATTTCACTGAGTGCTAACCAATACAGCCAAGGTCCAAAACACACTGCAGAAATAATCCAGTTTGAGACTGGATGCCAGGGAATTTTGGGAACTGTAGTTTTGCTAGACATTTAACTTTCTCTGTCAGAGAGCGTTAAGTGCCACAATAAACTGAGCCAGGGCAGTTAAAGCGGTCTCAAACTGGATTGTTTCTGCAGTGTGTTTTGGACCCAATTTTACTTGAGTGCTAAGCAAATACAACTAGGATGGAGTAGCTGTCCATGCAACACTTGTCCTGAAAACCTTTATTATAAAAAGTTAGTGAATTTAGAAATATATGGCTCAGTTTATGTCTACGTCACTGGACAACCTGGGCCCTCACCAGGCTCCATATCTGTCTTTTTGTTGGTGTTGTACGCCTTCAAGTAATTCCACCTTATGATGACCCTAAGGTTATGGGTTTTTCCTGGCAAGTTTCTTCTGAGGGTTTTTTGTCATTGCCATCCTCTGAGGCTGAGAAAGTGTGACTTTCCCGAGGGTTTATGCGGCCAAGCCACGTTTTGCACCCTGGTCTCCAGAGTCATAGTCCAGCCACCATGCATCACTGGTTCTCAGTTTGCATTTAGAGTAATTCAACGGCAGAATACTCTGGACCATCATCAGGTTCAAACTCAACACTATGTAATAAATTATTCTTATACATGGTAGAAAAACAGTGTTGAGATGGAATTTTGTATGGGTTCATAATAAGATTAGAAAGAATACTAAATGATTCTTGGTTCAGGCTTGTTATGACTTGTTCTGATTGATAAAATAAAAAAAAGTGACTCGTTCTGATTAATAAAACAGACATCACTTGTTTGTTTTCAGTATCCAGATCAATGGCTCTGGACCGAGCAGATGAGAAAAGCCGTTGAGAATGACCCATTATAAATACGCTTATCAGCAAGTCCCAATGAACTAACTGGGATCAAGCAAACTCAGGACTGGCAAACCTATGAATGCTTCCTCAAGTAAGTGCTATTAAACGCCATAAGACTTGTTTCCAACTAAGCATACACAAAAAAGTTTCATATGATGCAGGTCTTATTAGTGATCTTTTTATGAAAATATACTTTGTGATAAAAGAGCAAACAACTGAGTTTACGTTGTGATGTTTTTGCATTGAATTTTCTCTTCAAAAGGCAAGGTCTTTGCATTTAAACGTTTCCTTCAAATTCTAATGTACAGTTTATTGAAACATGCATTTTCCCTGTGTCTAATACCCTATAGTTCTGGTAATCTGGACATAAAAATAGCTTATTATTCACACTAAGTCTCCATCCTCATTAGCAAATTTATTTCCCTAATGTTTTTAACACAAATTGCACAAGTACGTACTCAGAAGCCCATTTGATTCCAGTGTGACTTCCATGAATGTGTAAGATTGCAAACTTAAATTCCTAGATACTTTATGAGCTATAGAGCAGTGCAGTAGGTAATATCCAGTACAGAGGGGGGTTTTTTGGTGGGGTTTTGAGGGTATAATGTGTCCATGTTCTAGAAGAGTTTCTTCCTGACGTTTCGCCAGCATCTGTGGCTGGTGTTTTCAGAGCAGGCTGGCATGGAAAAGGGTTGGGTATATTATGGTGGGAGGATATGCAAAAGAGGATTGGTGTCTGT
Organism: Urosaurus nigricauda; assembly: GCA_034509955.1. Lineage (NCBI taxonomy): Eukaryota > Metazoa > Chordata > Lepidosauria > Squamata > Phrynosomatidae > Urosaurus > Urosaurus nigricauda. The sequence continues at coordinate 28,783,087 of JAOEGL010000007.1, read as the reverse complement.
TCGATTAGTGCTCATTGTCTGCTGGGAAACCCCTGACCCTGGGAGATTTCTCATTTGCATTTGTTGAGTCTTCATCTTGCTGTCCTTCAGGACTGGTAACCAAACCTTGTTTCCTTTCAGGGTTTCCTCTTTCCAGGTGTCCAGGTGTTTGCGTATTTCAGTGGCTTCCCTGTGCATTCTGACATGATAGTTGTTGGCACGGTCCAGAATTTCAGTCCTTTCAAACAGCATTTTATGCCCAGGATGGCTATATTATTATAGCATGTTTTGCTCCTGCTGATTTTTCTGGCTGACCCAGTCTGCAGTGTCTCTCGTGTTCTTTGATTCTTGTCTGCACACTGCATTTGGTGGTCCGTACGTAGACTTGTTTGCAGTTGCATGGTATGCGGTAAACTCCTGCGGCCGTGAGAGGGTCTTTCTTGTCCTTGGCTGAGCGAAACATTTGCTGGATTTTCTTTGTCGGTTTGTAAGCCATTTGGAGATTGTGTTTCCTCACCAGTTTCTCTATTCTGTCTGTGACTCCTTTGATGTACGGTAAAAATACCTTCCCTTTGGGTGGTTGTTTGTCTTCCCTCCTCTGGGTTTTTCTGGGCCTGGCAGCCCTTCTGATGTCTGCGCTGGAGCAACCATTCGCCTGTAGAGCCCGGTCCAGGTGCTTCAGTTCATGTCCTACATGTTAACCTTCTGTCCGGGAAGAATTCCCCAACGCGCTCCATTTTGAGCAAGACTGAGACGCATGAGTTGACATCCCTGTGAGTGTTTTTAGCTTTTGTTTTTGGGCATGGCCTCCTTTTTTGCAATGGCCTCCTTTTGCCACTAAGGCAACTGGTCCCCCTGCTCCTTGTCCACTCTCGGAGGGCTCTCCTTCCTTCCTTCCTTCCTTCCTTCCTTTCTTTCCCTGCTGGCCCTTTCCCCCTTTAATTCAGCCCTGGTTTGACAGCCCTGGAGGGGGATGCTATTTTGGAAGAACTGGGAAGGGGAGGAGGAAGGGCAACACCAAATGCAAATGAAGTGGTGGGAGATGTTCTTATTTTTTTTTAAATTGCATTTAATTTAATTATGTTTTTAAATGTAATATATAAAATTGGAAAAAGGTGCTACTGGAAGAGGTGGAAGATTATTATTATTATTATTATTATTATTAATTTAATTCAATGTTAAAAATATAAGATTGCAACAGGTGCCATTGGAAGAGGTGGAGGAAGAGTTCATATATATGCATTCAATTTAATTTAATTTTTAAAAATATAAGATTGCAAGGAGGTGCTGCTGGAAGAGGTTGTGGAAGGTTATATATATACATAGAGAGAGAGAGAGCGAGAGAGAGAGAGAGCACACATTTAATTTAATTTAATTTTTAAAATGTAAAATATAAAATTGCAAGGAGGTGCCACTGGAAGAGGTGGGGGAAGATGCTGTTGTTGTAATTATTATTGTTGTTGTTGTTATTATTATTAACCTTTATTTATATAGTGCTGTAAATTTACACAGTGCTGAACATACAACCTTTTAATTAGAGGGTTATTATTATTATTATTATTATTATCATCTTAATTTTGCATTTAATTCAATTTACAAAATACAGAATTACAGGGAGGTGCCATTGGAAGAATTGGAAGAAGGTGCTCATATTTTATTTATTTATTTTAAAAAATGCATTTAATTTAATTTTTATAATATAGGCTTGCAAGGAGCTGCTATTAGAGGAAGTGAAGGAAGACATTTAATAAAACATTAAATTTTATATATTATAAATTTTTTTATACATTTTAATAATTTTTAAAATTTATTATAAAATTTTATAAATTTTAAAATTAAATTTTATATATTTAAAATTGCATTAAATTTTAATTTAATTTTCCAAAACATAAGACCAGTAACAAAACTGCAGGGAGGTGGGAAATTTATATATATATATATATATATATATATATTGCAATCTCTCATCATCCTTATTATTATTATTGTTGTTGTTGATGTTGTTGTTTATTCCACCTTGTTTTGTTGCAGCAGAGAGAGAGAGAGAGAGCCACAGAGCCTCTCCTCTTCCTTCCTTGTTTGGGCGTCCTGCAGCTGCTTTGCTTTTGCACTAACTCTGCTGCTGCTGCTGCTGCTCCTGCTCCTGCTCCTCCTCCTGATCAGGCACCGCGCTGGCCGGCTACGAGTGCTGGGTGCCTTGTTCCCGGGGTCCTTCGCCGGAGCCCGTGCGGGGATGTCTGGGAGACCCCGCGCCGACTGCTGCTCAAACGTCTCGGTGAGTTTGTGGTGACAATAATGGAGCAATTTCTCTTTAAATCTAGGCTTCTCTTCTCTCTCGACGCCGCCGCCGCCGCCCGGGGCTCCTCTTCTGGCGGCAGGGCCCTCAAGGGGAAGGAAGGGGGGGCCACAGAAGACACAACCCCACAACAACAACCGAGGAGGAGGGAGGGAGGGAGACTGCTCTCTCTCTCTCCCCCATTTCTCAGCCCCAGAAGCCCCCCTGGCTGCCCCAGTCCACAAACAACACACCCCCCCTCTGCACACAATGCCCCATTTCACAACAGCCCCGTCAGGAGTTAAGGGGCACAGAGAGAGAGAGAGAGAGAGGCCACCTCCTGGTCCCTGGGAAGGGCTTGGAGGGAGGCCTCGGCCAGAGTCTCCTTCATACTCATCCATCCATCCACCCTTCCTCTTCCCTCCCTCCCTTCCTTCCTTCTTACTTCTCTCTTCCTTCCTTCTTCCCTTCCTCCTTTCCTCCCTTCCTTCCTTGTACCCTCCCTTCTTCCTTCCTTCCTTCTTCCCTCCCTCCCTTCTTCCTTCCTTCCTTCCTTCCTCCCTTCCTTCCTTCCTCCTTTCCTCCCTTCCTTCCTCTTTTCTTTCCTTCTTCCCTTCCTTCTTCCCTCCCTTCCTCCTTTCCATCTTCCCTCCCTCCTTTCTTTCCTTCCTTCCTTCCTTCTTTCTTCCCTCCCTTCCTTCTTTCCATCTTCCCTCCCTCCCTTCCCCCTTCCTTCCTTCCTTCCTTCTTCCCTTACTCCCTTCCTTCCTTTTTCCTTCCTGCCTCCCTTCCTCCCTTCCTTCTTTCCATCTTCCCTCCCTCCTTTCTTTCCTTCCTTCCTTCCTTCTTTCTTCCCTCCCTTCCTTCTTTCCATCTTCCCTCCCTCCCTTCCCCCTTCCTTCCTTCCTTCCTTCCTTCTTCCCTTACTCCCTTCCTTCCTTTTTCCTTCCTGCCTCCCTTCCTCCCTTCCTTCTTTCCATCTTCCCTCCCTCCTTTCTTTCCTTCCTTCCTTCCTTCCTTCCTTCTTTCTTCCCTCCCTTCCTTCTTTCCATCTTCCCTCCCTCCCTTCCCCCTTCCTTCCTTCCTCCCTTCCTCCCTCCCTCCCTTCCTTCCTTCTTGCCTTCCTTCTTTCCTTCCAGCCTTTTGGAATAAAGGTTAAGAAGGGAGGGTGGCCCTAGATTTCCCCCTAACCATCCACCCTTCCTTGGTATAGAGTCCTCCAAGCTCCTGAAATAAAGATATTGAGGGGGGTCTAGGAAATTTTCCTCCCCCACCCTTCCTTGGTCTATTGCCCTCCAGGCTCCTGATAGAAAGGTTTTGGGGGTTGTTTAGATTGCCCTCCACCCTTCCTGGCTAAAGAGCCCTCCAGGCTTCTGAAATAGAGATATTGAGGGGTTCCAGGAGATTGCCCTCTACTCTTCCTTGGTATATTGCCCTCCAGACCTCTGGAGTTAGGGGTTGGGGGGATTCTGGGAGATGCTCCCATCCCCAGACATCTACCCTTCTTTAGTCTAGAGCCCTCCAGGCCTCTGAATAAAGGTTTTGGGGGGCTCTAGGAGATTGCCCTCCACCCTTCTTTGGAATAGAGCCCTCCAGGCTTCTCCAAGAAGGATTTTTTTGGAGGGGGACTTAGAGATATTTCCCTTCTCCCTTCCTTGGTATATTGCCCCCCAGACCTCTGGAATTTGGGGGGTGGGGATGTCTAGTTTTCCCCTCGACTATCCACGTTTCTTTAGTATAGAACCCTCCAGACTTCTGGGATAAGGATTAGGAAATTCCTCCCCAACCAAATCAATACCCCCTCAACCTTCCTTGGTATAGAGCCCACCAGACTTGAGTAAGGGTTTTTTTTTGGGGGGGGGGGGACTTTAGGAGATATCCTCCCAACCATCCACCCTTCCTTGGCATAGAGTCCTCCAGGCCTCTGGAATGAGGGTGTTGTGTTTGTTTGGTTTTTAGTGGAGGGTTCTGGGAGATTTTTCTCCTTCCCTCCCTCCTTGCTTGGTAGAGCCTCTCTAGGCTTCTGGTATAAGGTTTTCCTTTTCCCAGCATGATGGGATTTTTTCAGGGGGGGGAGCAGATAAGAGAAGGGGAGATCCTTTGCAGCGTTTGGATGAGTATGTATGGTCTGTTTTGCTTGTTTTATCCCTCCACACGCATCCTATTCCATTTCCAAAACAAAAGCAAAGGGTTGCCTGTCCCTACCTACTTTATAGTAGGCAGGAGATGTCTGGTTTGTTTATTTCCATCCCAGTAGTCCTGCTAGTCACATCCCAGTGAAAGGCCCGAAGAGAAAGGGGAGAGCGGATTTGTTTTCTGTGGTGTCACACTGAAAGGGGGAAATCTGGCGTTGGTGATGTCTGCTTTTGAAAAGGCATTTTCTGAACATTACAGTGACATTTTGATTCAGGCGGTGTGAGAACGGGATTCCTGGGCTCTGATATGTTATTTTTAAAGACTTAACAGAAGTGGGCCATCATCTCCTTCCCTCTTCCACTGAAACCTCCTCTTTATGAAATCTCACACTTGGGCTTCTGGCCTTCTCCCGCAATCCGTTGCCTGCCTGTTTTGTGCTGATATGGTTCAAGAGAAAACAGGGCAGCACAATGAAGCAAGCAGTCTAGAGGTTTCCCTCTTAAGTGATTTTTGTTGCTAAATGCTCTCTGTACAGGTCTTGTGTTCTGGCAAATTCATTATCGTGTTACCTCGAGGAGATGCCTTTCTGTGGAATAAAAACACAGTTGTTGCTTTTTCAGGTGTTCTGTTCACTTAATATACATATCACGGCTCCCTCTCCTATTTTTTTTTTTACACATTTGTATTTGTTTCTTGATTCTCTTATGCTTTTCTCCACAGGCGTTTGCAATATGTGCAAACTTTAGTTCTCTGCCTTGGCCTGTTTTTCTTTATGCCCCATAGTAGTCCAACTTAGTTAATCTCTTCTGGAGTTTATCCAGACCCTTACCTACCTCAAAGTTCACAGTAATAAAGGAACTAAAATACACAAGAGGTCGTTCTATATATGTTGTTTAAATCCAAAGTAAACAAAGAACAGATTTTTTTTTATTTCACCCTGAAGCTACTCTCCCCTTACCCTGGCTGAAATGGATTCATGTTCAATGGACATCTCTGGAGTGAGTTATTTATAGTAGTCCTGATTTTTATCAAAACTTTCTGTGCTGAAAATTAGTGTTAATGAAAAGGTGTTTGGAGACCTAGAGACAGGGCTGAAATTTATTGTGTCTGTTTTTGGCTTGAGTGGACTCGGAAACAATGGCTTTTGACAAACACAAGTACTGGAGTTGTGTTACTTATTTTGATTATCTTAATATACTCTAAGGTAACAGTATATTGTTGTTTTGAGTTATTTTGTTGTTGTTATTTTATGTTGTGTTTTTACCTATAAACATTATAGTGATATGGATTGGGATTGATTTCATTAATAGTCCTGGTTCACCTACTGCAGGATATCCGAGTACCTTCTTAAGTGTTTGACCAGCCAACTATTTCACTGAAAGAACCTGGCTATAATTGTGTACATATGATGCTATTTCACTGAATGCATTTATTCCAAAGCAAGGCCTATAGAAATTTCCCAGGCGGCCAAGAAGATGTGGTCAAAATAAAGGTTTTGCTATCAGAATTGTTAGGTAGCATTTTAATTTTGTTTTATATGCCTTTACTGAAACAACTGTCCAGCTGTTCTTGTACCATTAAGAAATGGATCAACAACAGCAATTGTGATTAATGCACCTCCTTAGAAAATAAGAGAGGATTAAGTTTGATCCCTCCTGTCTGCCATAGATTCGGGGTTTGAGGTTTGTTTCTTTGTTTTTAAGGAAACATGATTTAAGATTTTTTTAAAAAATAAATGTTCCTTTGAAGTTGTCCTAGTCTGCCTTGTTGTGTGTGTGCCAAATTATTGTGCATCAGTTGGCACTGATCCATTACATTAGTGGGAGCTAGAGGTTCATGATTTCTTATTAGCTCTCAGCAAGTAGTAAAGGTATTCTTCATCTGTGACAGCTACGAATGTTTAGGGAGAAGCAAAGTTAACTGAAAACGTGCAATTTTCTTCTGTTTTAGTTGGAATGGAGTTCTTGTGGTGTCTCTTATTTTTGATGCCAAGTACAGCTGTCCCCTTTACGAAATGTTGCGTGAAATAAAGAGAAGAGCCTTCCTTAACTACACAACATGAAAAAAAAAAGTTTGAAACCCCGGAATGCTTCTTGTTTGTATTGCAGGATGCTTGAGATGCTCTGAGGCAGGAAGTGGTGCTACGCTCCAGATATTGTTTGGACTGCAATTCCCAGCAGCCCTAGCAAAGCAACATATTCATTGGTGAGGAATGGTGGGAGTTGCAGCTCAACCATGTCTAGAGGGCCGCATGGTCCCAATCCTCGTCCAAGGATGTGATTAACAATAACACATCCTCTCCTTTATAAAACAAAATGGAATAACTTGCTGATCAGCATCTTCCTCCCCCCCCACCCCCGCCATGACTTGTTATTTATAGCAAGGGTACAGGAGAATTATTTAGGTTATGCTCATCTACAGAAGCAGCTCCAGTATTTAATATTAGTAAATGCTAACAACAAATGCTTGGAAGTGGTAATGGGCTAGGCAAGGACTAACAAACTCAAGATTAATCCAGACTAAATGGTGGTGGTGGTGCTTCTTCCACCACTGCTGCTGCTGCTCTTCCTCTTCTTCTTCTTGTGCCTTGCTTTCTCTTTAATAATATATACTTTTATTATTTTAATTATTTACTGTACAGGGGTCATTGGTATCTGCTCTGGTTTGGTTCCAGGAATGCCTCCCCCCCTCCCATGGATAACAAAATCCATGGATGCTCAAGTCCCATTAAATACACGGCACAGTAAAATGGTGTCCCTTATATAAAATAGCAAAATAAAGGTTTCCTTTTTGGAATTTATAGCTTTTTCAACATTTTCAAGCCATGGGTAGTTGTATCTGTGCATACAGAATCTGTATATATGGAGGGCCAACTGCAATTTTAATTTAATTTTGACGCTAAACATGAGTCAATGGTATGATATAGTAGCAAAAACAAGCCAATGTAACTCTAGAATGCATCAACAGAAGTATGGCGTCCAGCTCAAGAGAAGTAACAGCTTACTCTGTTCTGCTGTGGTCTGACATCACCAGTTCAGGACACCACAGTTTAAGGATGTCAGCAAACTGGATTGTGTCCAAAGGAGGGCAACCAAGGTGGTAAGGAGCCTGGAATGGATGAGGGAGTTGAGTATGTTTAGCCAGAGGAAGAGAAGACAGAGGCGATCTGATAGCTGTCTTTCAAGTATTTGAATGGCTGCCATGTGGAAGATGGAGTGACCTTTCTTTCAGCTGCCCCAATGATAGGACCTGGACCAGCTGATTTAAATTACAAGAAAGGACATTCCAGCTAAACATGAGTAAGAATTCCCTAATGGTAAGAGCTGATTGAAGGTGGAATACAGAACCTCAACAGAAGGATTTTCAGTAGTTGGTGGATGGCTAACTCTTAGGAGTACTTTAACTAGGGGTTTTCCTCTGGCAGGGAGTTGAACTAGATGGCCCTTGGGGATTTCTTCCAACTCTGTAAATCTTTTTGTGGACATGGACCTGTGGTAGCATATTTGTGCATTAGCTTTTGTCCGCACTGTGTCCTCAACAGTTTTTCAAGTGGTGCGGACTGACAGTAGGTTGCAGAAGGTTTATAAGTTAGGTCCAAAACACACTGCAAAAATTATTCAGTTTGAGACTGCTTTTGCTGTCCTGGCTCAGTGTTAGGAAATTCTGGGAATGTGGCTTAACCACCTTGGTCAGAGCTCTGGTGCCACAATGAACTAAAATTCCCATAATTCCCTAGCACTAAGCCAGGGCAGTTAAAGCAGTCTCAAACTGGATTGTTTCTACAGTGTGTTTTAGTCCTTAGTCTGTAGAACAGTGGTATTAGATAATGGCACAAGTGGCAGTGTGTGAGTAGGTTTCCAAAGAAAGGCGTAAAAGATAATGGCATAAATATGGAGAGAAAATTTTAAAAAATCCCCCATAAGGCCACTTACAGTATCACTGTTACAAATGAAATTTGGATATAATGCAGATATATTAAAGTTGCTCTTTCCTACCATTTAGTTTTTTAGCAACTCAGGGTAAGCATATATATTCTGCCTCCTGAACTAACACTGTTTTGCTCTGTCACTATCTCCTTTGCTTCAGAAGGTCCAGAGTTTTTTGTCTCTCTATCCAGCAGGTCCTAACTCTGTACAGGTTGAGTTTCACTTATCAGAAATGCTTGGGACCAGAAGTGTTTTGGATTTCAGAGTTTTTCAGGATTTTGGAATATTTACATACACATGATGAGATATCTTGGAGATGGAACCTAAGTCTAAATATGAAATTCATTTATGTTTCATATACACCCTATACACATAGCCTGAAGGCAATTTTATACACTGTATTTTTTTATAATTTTGTGCATGATTTGTGTACATTGAACTATCAGAAAGCAAAAGTGTTACTGTTTCAACCACTTACATGGAGAATTTTGGATTTTGGAATATTTCAGAATTCTGGATATAGGAGACTCAACCTGTACTGGATTATGACTTTTGTCAGTAAGTTGTCATGCTTAGTTTCCTTATGAATGTAGAACCAAACCAATACCTTTGATTTTCACATTCTTCCACTTTATCTCTTAAAAGATGCAATTTTATAATGTAAAATCTGGGTGAGCTACTTAACCCAAGCTTTTGGAATGTGCTCCTAGGTAGTAAGTATATCAGCTGTATTTAGTTAGAAACCAATGTATTTTAATTGTTATACTAACCAATTGATGTACACGCTTGTTCACAAAATACATGAATTAAAACTTGGAAGCTTAATGGAAATCAATGCATCCTACAAAAATGCAGTTCTTTAATTCCCTTAGTAGGCAATTAGAGAACCACTCATTTGAAACATCGAACTCTCAAAGTATGTCCCCTCATTTGAGAAGCATTGCTCTGAACTTAAAACTGTTAACAATATAGAAGAAGAAGAAAATGATCAAGATAATCATGGAAATATCATCAAATGCCGTTGTACTCCAAATCAGCAATTTGAGTAGATTATTGGTTTGTCTTGTCTGAAAGTCCTCCTTGAAGAGCTTGGTCTCCACAATGCCAGGAAGGCATATATTGACTGCACCAATATATGATTCCCTCCATCTCTGGGTCACTTTCTAGCGGTTCATGGAAAAGACAGAGGAATCACTTGCATTCCTCTATATACCGTAAGGCAGGGGTTGGAATTGTGCAGCAGTCCAGATACTGTTGGCCTACAGCACCTAACATTCTTCACTATCTGCTGTGCTAGCTAAGACTGTTGAAAGTTGTGATCCAGCAACATCTGGTCTGCCACATGATCCCAACTGCTGCTTTAAAGTTAAACATAATGAAAACAAAAATAATTACTGTGGAAGACATACAAAAACTCTACCTAGACAACGAGGAAATAGAAATAGTTAAAGAGTACCCCTAGCTAGGATCAAACATTTATCGAATGTTGATAAATGTTGCAGTCCAGAAATCAGAAAACTAGGAATGGGAAAGCTGTGAAAGAACTAGACAAGATCCTACAAAGTAAAGATATACAAATGAACACTAAAGTCAGAATCGTCCAAGCCATTGTATTGCTCATCACCATGTATGAATGCAAAAGTGAAGGAAGCAAATAGGAGGAAAAATCAACTCATATGAGATGTGGTGCTGGAGGAGAGTACTGAGGACAGCCAAAAGCACAAATAAATGGGTTCTTGAATAGGTCAAGCCTGAAATCTCCCTGGAGGCCAAGATAATCAGACTGAGGCTGTCATACCCTGACCACATCATGAGAAGACTTAACTCATTAAAAAAGACAATAATGTTAGGAAAGATAGAGAGAAGTAGAACGAGCGGAAGACTGCATATCAGATGGATAGACTCAGTCAAAGAGGTCACGGGCCTGAATTTGCAAGACCTAAGCAGAGCAGTAGAGGATAGGGGGGCTTGGAAATGTCTCATCCGTAGGATTGCCATTGACTTGGGGGCCCTTAACCACCACAACAAATCAGAAGGTCACGAAACTGACTTGTTGCAAGGAATTAAATATACTGTCGGCCTTCTTTATCCATAGATTTTTTTTATCCACGGATTCAAGCATCAATGGCTTGAAAATATTCCAAAGAAAGTACGGTATACATTCCAAAAAGCAAACCTTGATTTTCCATTTTATATAAGGGGCACCATTTTACTATGCCATTGTATTTAATGGGACTTGAGCATCCACGGATTTTGTTATCCACAGGAGGGTCTGGGACCAAACCCTAGAACATAACTAGGGTCCACCGGGGGGGGGGTACTGACACCCAACTCCAGCGGATAACAAGAGCCCACTGTAGTTTCTGCATTATTCTAACTGAGAAGGATCAGGAAGGTACAGTTCTTTTTTTGGGGGGGGGGTCCTTATCCCATCAAGAAGCATGTTGGAAAGGTCTGGAATGATTTACTCATGGAGAATACAGGTAATTGAGATATACACATGCTTGCATTTGCTTTGTTGAAGTTCTTAGCTAGTGCAGTGGATGCAGATGAACCTATACAGTAGGATCAACAACCAGTGGTCCCAGGACCGATTATGGTCTCCTCAACAATGCCAGTAGGCCCTCATTTGTCAATCCAGAGACAAAAAGGACGTAGAGAGACCAACAAACGTGGGCATTGAATTTAATGGCATGCCTGTAAGAAAAAATGTTTGTCAGTATCTCAAGAGGACATTGAAAGAATCCCAGACAATCCAGCATTCTGCTTCTGATTGGTTTTAATAATCACTGTTGAGTTCAAAAATAGAACATAACAGTATTCCTTGGTAGCATTGCTCCCCCTGTTGTGATTTCCTTTGCAGGCCATAGAATGGGCTTGCTGTTTTAAAATTATTTTCTGGCCAAAGCTCAATTTCAACATGTAATACTGTAATTGGGAGGGCATGGGTTTGTTGGGTCTGAGCAGAGTGGTGGAGGATAGGGAGTCTTGGAGGTGTCTCATCCACAGGGTCACCAGATTGTGATTACATGTATTGCTTTTAGTGGGTTTCTTTACTTTGGAGTTTACTCCTCAAGCAGAACATATAAGACTGCATCTGTCTTAGTCTCCTGTAGTATTTTGCAAAGTGAACAATGAAGGATAAACTCGAGCTTCTAAGTCAGGGTTTCTTAAATACTATGGGATGTGTAAAAATAGTCAAGTAATGTTGTGAGAAGAATCAACTTGTTGTCTTCATCTTACTTTAGAAGATTTGAGTTGCATCCGTACCTGAGTTTAATTTGGTAATGACTTAGGCTATCTGACTTCCAGAGATCCCATTCTACTGCCAGGCTCAAAAACAAACAAGAAACTGAAATGCTGCTGTTGAAAAGTTCCGCTCCCCATTCTCCACCAGCCAGATTGATAAATTCTGGATCTTGCAATGTTGTGTATTCACATCCACAAATTAATAACTGTGTGATAATTTACTCTGAGGCACTGGAGTAATTGGAAAGTGTAAGTGCATACTTTTAATGCAATTAAATGGGAAACTTAATAAACTTGCTACATTGGGGACTCATCCCTCTGAGGGATTTTAATAACTATGCGCCTGTCAATCCTTTAGGGGCCACTTTGTGATCCTAACGCTGCAAGGTAGAAATTAATACAGCAAGAATCATAATAATAGTTTCTGAGCTGAAGTTTCTTCCAGTGTTCAAAATAAAAAGGAATAATGTGGACATATTTATTTATTTGCTTGTAAGTAGTCACTAAGTTAACAGTGGCTAGGCTGCACATTTCTTACCATCCCCTGCTTATGGTTCCTTGAGGCTTTGAGCAATATTTCCTACAACCTACCTCATCTGTTAGCCATCTATAGTGCTGTTAACTTTTAAGTGGGGCTACATTTTACTTTTCCCTGTTTCATTCTTTTTGCAATTGGATCCCACCAGCTAGTGCTTTCTTGCTATTTCTTTCAGAAGCTGGGGACTACACACCCTTTTAGCACCATGTGCCTTTTGATGATTGAGCACAGCTGCCTTCTGTACATATCGCAGCTTGCAATGTACCTTTTTCACAGTCTTTCCCTCAAAGACCTTTGTACCTTGACCTACGGTTTGCCATAGTTTCTCTGAGCCTATTATAGTGGAAAAAAGGACAAGCAATGCAGAACCAGACTAATAGCGCTGCCAACAGACAGCAGCGATTGGCACACATTCTCATCCCCAAATATGCCCTGTTTGGTTTAATTTTGTGTGTGTGTGTTTTAAAAACCCTTGATGCTGTACACATTGTGCATCTAAGGCAATGTCATTTTAAAGCATTTGTGAGGAATGCAAAACACAAGATGGTGAATATATTGCATCACCCTGTTTTCCTTACTGTTCTACTTAAAGTGCCATCACAGTGTACACTATGCCTTTCCTCCAAGGACCTGAGGATTATGTTATGGTTACCCCTTTCTGTCTTCACAACTGCCTTGTATCGGCCATGGATGCGCAAGAATGTAATGCTCAGCTCTTCTCAGTCCAAATCTGGCTCTTCTTCAAGACAGCCCAGTGGACTCATAACTATAAAAAGATTTTGTCTCTGTCTTCCTGTTAAAAGAAAAAGAAAGTAATAAGATTCTCATGTTAAATTTAAACCAACCAACCAACAAGAAACATATTTTAAAAATTTAAACCCTAGAAGAGATGATAGTAGCAGGAGCTCACCAAATTTAAAGAAGCATGAAAACAGTGAAGAGTTTAACAGGTCAGATAAGGATAAAAGGGACTCTATGCAATAGTGGAAAAAATCAGAGAATGGGCAAGGTAGGCCTCCTTAGGCAGGGAGTTTCACAATTCATTGCATACAAAAAGTAGGCTTTCCAACGTCCACACCAACCATTATTGAGATGTTAGACAGAAATGGAGAAGAAAAAGGTTCATATGGGGAGAGGCAAAACACTGGCCATCCTCATTCTAACTTATTTAGGCATGGAAATGAATAGGAAACCAGTGAGGTTTTGCAAAAGACAAATCACTTGCTCCTATTAATGAAGGCTAGTCGAGACTTCAGTAGCAAATGTCAGGGGGAAAGAGAAATAGAATTAGGTTTCTTCCTAATAGCTATTATCAGTGATTGGAGGAGGGCATGGACATACAATTTTTCTAAAGCTGAAGACTGTATTACACCTATATAAATCCCTTTTTCTTTCAGACATAAGCCATTCCGCAATTTTTTGTGTCTACGGTATGGAAGAATTTATGATCCTACTGGGTGGGCTGCATATAAATGTTAATGTTGGCTACAGAAACATTCTGTTCTGTGAAGTAAGGTGTGCAGTTGGCAAGGGAAATATATACCAGGAATGAGCCTTAGGCATGTAACCATTCACAACTTTGCCCTCTCTTTCGTCCCTACTCAGAGAGATTGTTGCCCAATCCATTGTTGGTGTAGTGACATGATTCAGTATCCCTCTGCCAGTTTCTACAAGCAATGTGGTATTGTGATATACAATAAAAACCCTTCAGTGTTGTTTGGGCACTAAACCAACAATGTGGAATTTCCTTGACTGCTTCAAAGAAGAGCCTTGGAAGAACGACCCACATTTTGTTTACAGGCTTCTCTCGTGATTTAAGGCTTGACAATCACTTTCTTGAATAATTCTTTAGTTTTCTATTTACAGCATGAGAATAATATTTCCTTTCTTCCCAATGAATAAAGCCATATTAACAATTAACATGCTGAGATAATGATAACAATGGTCCTAATATAAATTTCTGAAGTAAAGTTTTATTTAAAAGAGCTCAAAAGGTTAAAGCAGGTGAACTGTAGGTTGGGTGCAGCTTACAAAGCCTTCTTACCAGACCCTGGGTAGTTTTACTAAGGGATGTGTGTGTGTGTGTGTGTTTTAAAAAGAGCTGTTGGCATTGCCACCTGTTTAGTGGAGAATTAGATGTCCTGTGTGTTTCAAGCTGGAAAAAAGTTTTAATCCTAAACTCCGTAACAAACAGAGGACATCCTTGAAAAGAGTCTGTGATCTTCCAAAAAAGAGTGTCTTCTTTCATCATTTAAAAGTGAAGGGGTTTGAGCCATGTTAAAATCTTTGTGCTTTGAGTTTTCAACAGAAAGTGCAAATGCAACTACAAATGCAGCACAAGAATTGTGTGTACACACAAGGAGGTACACCAGATACACTCTGACAGAACAGAGAAATACAGAGTATTTCTCTAGGACAGCCATCCATTCTCTCTGTGTAGACAAACTATTTATTTATTTATTTATTATATTTATTTGTATCCTGCTCTTTTCCCAGGAGTGGGATGTCACAGCATTAAAAACAGTACAATTAAAACATTTTTAAAAATGGTTCAACATCCCAGCCTGTCCTCATAACAATTCCTTAAATGCCTGTGTGAACAGGTAGGTCTCCAAGGAGGGAGCCATTCTGATCCATTCCTTGGGCAGGGAGTTCCAGAGTCTAAGGGTAGCCACTGAGAAGGCTCTCTCTTGCGTTCCCACCAACCGTGTTTGTGATGCTGTTGGGATGGAGAAAAGGGCTTCTCCAGAGGATCTCAGACTCCGGGATGGTTCATACCAGGAGAAACAGTCTGTCAAATAGTGTGAACCTGAGCCATGTAGGGCTTTATAGGTGACAACTAGCACCTTGAATTGTATCTGGTGCTAGTTGTATGATCTCTGTAATCTGCCCCTGTTAACAGCCTGGCAGCAGCTCTTTGAACCAGCTGAATTTTCTGAACACTTTTCATAGGCAGCCCCATGTACAGCCCACTACAGTAGTCCAAATGGGATGTAACCAAGGCATGTACCACCGTGGCCAGATCTGGCTTCTCAAGGAACAGGCGCAGCTGGTGCACAAATTTTAAATGTGCGAAAGCACTCCTGGTCACAATTGAGACTTGGGCCTCCAAGTTCAAAGCTGAGTCCAAGAGTACTCCCAAACTGCGAACCTGTGTCTTCAGGGGGAGTGTGACTCCATCTAACACAGGCTGGATCCCTATTCCCTGATCTGCCTTCTGACTGACCAGGAGCACCTCTGTCTTGTCTGGATTAAGTTTCAACTTGTTTGCCCGCATCCAGTCCATTACTGAAGACAAGACACTGGTTTAGGACCAGGACAGCCTCCTTGGATTGAGGTGGGAAGGAGTAGTAGAGTTGAGTGTCATCTGCATATTGATGACACCACACCCCAAAACTCGGGACAACCTCCCCCAGCAGTTTCATGTATACGTTAAACAGCATAGGGGACAATACAGAATCCTGAGGGACCCCACAGGTCAATGACCGTGGGGGGGGGGGTCGAACAGGAGTCCCCTAATACCACCATCTGAGTTTGCCCCTCCAGAAAGGAATGGAGCCACTGTAGAACGGTGCCTCCAGGCCTCATCCCAGAGAGGCGGTCCAGAAGGATACCATGATCGATGGTATCAAAAGCCACTGAGAGGTCCAGGAGAACCAACAGGGACACACTCCCCCTGTCCAGTTCCCTCCGTAGGTCATCCACCAAGGCAATTTAGGCTGTCTCTGTTCCGTAGCCAGGCCTGAAACCAGACTGAAATGGAGCTAGATAATCTGTTTCATCCAGAAGCCCCTGGAGTTGGGAAGCCACCACACATTCCAAAACCTTGCCCACAAACTAGCCTTTATAGGTGTACTCTACCTGCCTCAACCCACCTCTAGCTCCAGGTGACTGACATTATATTCAAAACTGAGAGACAAAGGATATGAGGCTTAGAAAAGTACTTAGTACTTAGAAAAGATGCAGTTCCCACTGATATTTAAAAAGTACAGTGGCACTTCACTCCTAATCTCTGAACAGCACCATCAGGCAAAAATACCAAAACGAACAAACAAACAAAAAGCAAGAGTAGGCCATCACTGATTTAAAAACCAAATATCTCAATTCCCATTTCCCCACAGGTAGTACTGAGGCACTGAATTAATCCTGTAACGTTATTTCCATCATTGTCCTCTATTTAAAATTTGATTTTGGTGAAGCTTACACATTTGAAACTGAATACAGTAATACAAACTGAAAGTACTGTATTATGTTGAATAAATGTGAGGTATTCAAGTTACTACATTACATTTCTGAAGGTGTGAATCTTAGTCCACTTGATCTTGCACCAGATGGCTGCCTCTTTTCTGCCATTAACTAGAGGTGTCCGTCTGTCAGAAGGAAAGGCCAAAAATGATCATATGTTTAGCTGACAACTTCATTCCCTTGTGTCCTGTTGGTATACCTTAAAGCAAGCCAGTCAGATAAGCTGAGGGTGAATTTTGACATGACAGCTGCCAAGTAGGACATCCATCTGTTCTGATGGTCTAGTGTCATCAGAGTGCCAGGTGAAGACTAATTTGTGCAGCCAATATTGGCAAAGTTGTCTAAAGACTTTTTGGCTAAATCTAATTCAAAAGCCACACGTATGACAATTCTCTGGCTGTAGTTGCCCTTTTCCAGGCTATACATTGTTTTTCTTTCCTAAACAATTTGGGGACTAATTTGACTTTCTCTGATTTTGATCCACTGTCTCCTTCTCCTTTAATATGTGTGTGTATGTGTGTGTGTGTTGTTTTCTGGCTTTGCATATCACCTTCCTTTCTTCAATCCACCTATCCAATACATTTCTCTCTTTTTTATTAGCTCTTCCCTGTGCTTGTTGCCAATATTTTTTTAAAAATGGAGAGAGTATGACTTGACCATACGCAGTGTTCTTTCTCTTGGTTTACTGGTTTTGCACATCTTCAAAATCTCTGTGCTAAAATCAGGAGCATACTATTGAAGGTGCAGATCTATCAATCCCAAAACTCTTACTGAGTTACTTATGTGTGTAAAAAATAATAATAATTTATGTACCGATCTTGTTCATTTCATGTTTGGACTTATTTTTTATATGAGTAGCTTTCTGGATTCTTAATTTGAACTCATGACATCTGATACTACCCTGTCTCCATCTCTCTTTTTCTTAGAACAATCTATCATCATCGATGAAGCATCTATAGTTATGATTGTGACTGATTGCTGACTCCATTGTATAGCATCTATTCTCTTTTTTAAAAGCCTGCCATTGGTAACATTAATTGTGTGGCCAATCTCCTTTACAAGTCACCCACGTAAGGAAAGATTTTCTAATGGAAACACAGTATGGAAGGCACCTAATTCTTCTACCATTTATTGGTTTTCCTCAGATATTGCCCCACTGTTGTTTCTTTGCTGGTGCCCTAGCCTCTTGTTTCTCTTGCAAGTAAGGATCTGAAACCTTGAGGGAGGCCAAAAGTAGTTAAGTGTACCACATTTCAGTGGGGAGAGCAACAGGAACTTGGTTAACAATATAATTTTTAATTTTAATATTTTGCAAATCTTAAGGACATTTTTAGAATGATAAAATAGTAATTGAGTTGGTAGTTTGTGTATCTCAGTCCAAAGAAAGAATGTTCATTTCTGAATGTTGCTGTCAAGCCAAGAGGAGGCTTCTCTGGCCAAGGCCAGAAGGAAATGGTAGTTCTGAGCATCCCCTTGGCCCAGAAATGGGGGCAGGAATGGATGGTAAATACAGTTCATCCTTAAGAAGGGTGTGGAGAGCTACAGCCAGATTTTCTGCTGGAGTAATTATTGGTTGACAGCATCATATCCATAGGGGAGTTTACTTTCTAAGACCCTCTCCCCCATGGATACCTGAAACTACAAGTAAAAAGGGACCCTACTATTTTCAATGAGATGCACAACTTCCAGCCCAGGCATACTATGGAATCACACTGGAGGACCTAGAAATGCTGGAAGCTGACCATAGAATTGCACATGAGAACCTAGAAATGCCTAGCGAGAAGATATTTTTTCATACATGGGTAGGTAAAATCATGGATACGGAATTCACAGATATGGGGGTCATATTGTACAAGGGGTTTGTGTTTATCTGTGGCGTTAACAGTAAAATGGAGCCCCTTAGTCAGTGAGGCCTTGGAGCATTCGCTTCTGTTGCACCATTGATAAAGCAGTGTTGCCCATAATGCAGTCCTATGCATGGGTTATCACAAGTAAGTCCTATTACATTCAGGATGGGGTTAACAGGTAAGATTTCTGACCTAATCTACTGAAGTCCACATCCCAAGTAGTGAATGAGAATATCCACAATATTCCATTATTTGTTCTCCAGATGTCCTGGAATGGCATTCCTTCCCCAAATTCAAATGTGTAAGCTGAACTCATGAAGGCCAGAGAGAAATTCTTTTGTCTCTGGAAAGTTTTAGTGGACACCTTCCTCCCTACATACAACCAATCCTTCAGGACAGCTCCAAATGGTCATTATGTTCTTTTTAAAAACTATTTTATAATGCCTCTTTCTGAATCCTCTTTCACTGGCATTTCTTAAAGCTTCTCCCTCTGATAATAACAGTTATAGTGGAAAGGATAAAAGTGAAATCAATCTGTGTCTTGTTAAGTCTTATACTGTATATGCTTAGATTGTCAAATTGATCAACCCAATCCTCTTTGAATTTCATGTAGCAAAAGTTGTTCGCCCACTTCACTAAAATCTATAGGCTATGGACTGACATTAATTGTCATGATGTGAAATTCATGCATTTCTCCAGGTGTTGGACTGTAGTCCTGGCCAGCATCACCAGTGGTGAGAAATGTTGAAAGTTGCAGTCTAACTAGATGGTTCCCATCTTTGTTCTCAAATGATGATCTTTGAAGATGATTCTATGATTCTAAATGTAGAGAAGAACAGGTAACTTTGATTATTTTTTGAGATCTCAGAATGTATCCTGGCACAACACTAGTTAAAGAATGTTCAGTGTGTCTTAAATTAACTTCAGTATTCTTGTGAGGATTTTACCAGTGTGAAACATTCTCAGGGACCACCTAGAACAGTGTTCCCAAACTTTGGCCCTCCGGGTGTTTTGGACTTCAACTCCCAAAAACCCTAGCCAGCTTGGCCAACAGTCAAGCATCCTGGGAGCTGAGGACCAAAACAGTTGGATGACCAAATTTTGGAAACCACTGATCTGGAGGTTGTTTGTCCTCCCCCATGTTAAAATGCTGCTTAACCACTTCCCTAGTCAAAATGCTTTGGTTAATGGAGCTTCTAATCCCCCTGTTTTACCCCATGGAGTATTGTATCCCCATGTGGTTCGCTGCCTTTAACCCACCTCCATCCCTTCAGTGTCCTCTGCTTCCTCCTCTCTGTCCTTGATTCCAAAATTCCAGGAGGTTGCCATCACTGCTCTACACCTTATGCCCGCTCGATGGACTCTTGTCATCTTCTCGCAACCTTTAGCGTGCCTTGTTCATCTGCTTTTGGCAGTCTTGAACAATGAGCTCTCTTCTTAATTCATCCTTCCTGTTCCTAAGCAACAGAGGCATGTTGGAGAGGAAAGTCGTTTCCATCAGTTGGCCGGTTGAACCTTAAGGGACATTCTTTATTCTTTTCTTTGGAGTGGATTAGAAGGACATTTCTAGTTTGATAGGCAGTCCCTGATTCAAGAGTATGACACTTCATAATTGGAAAGAAAAGTCACTTTGATCAGCTGCCCTAAAGCGGACGCTTTGGGCTGCTTGAATTGCAAGGCCAGCTTTGCCTAAATTCCAAATCTTTCCTATTTTACATCTACTCATTTATCTACATTTACATAGATTCGTGTTCCTTAGATGCAGGGGAGGGTACCACTGGGAGGGGCACAACCAGTGTTAAATGCAATTGAAATGTTTTAAGACATGCATGAGAATCACATGGATCTCCAGGTTGCTGGATTGCAGCTCCCAGCAGCCCCAGCCGGCGGAGCCCATTGTGAAGGATGCTGAGATTTTCAGCCCACATATGAAGGATGCTGAGATTTGCAACTGTGCCGTTCCTATCCCTGTTACAGAAGAAGGCCAATTTTAATTATCAAGTGTTGGGCAAAAATGCTTATCATTCTAGCTATTGACTTCTTCTGACCTCTGGCTTGAAACCCCTGGGATATGAGAACTTTTTTTTAGGAGGAGGGAGATTGCTGAGGTGGTTCTAGGCATGGACAAAGAGAATGAAGGAGGATTGCTTGGAGGATACAGGAACTATGAGAAGTAAGATTGGGTCAAAAGGCTGAAGGCTCTCTTGCGTGTTTCAAGGAAACCAGGGAATGCAGTTTGCAGCTAAGGCCCCCTCTGCCAAGATTTCAGCAGCGGTTTGAGAATACTTTGCTCTCTCTTTCCATTCAAGGGAACTGAGGCCTGGGGTTTTCCTGAAACAGTCAATGTAGGCAGCTTTTTAAAAAAAAAACTAGCTCAGAATTCACATAAAATAATTTGCAGTTGAAACATTTTTAAGGCTTTTGCCAAGACTTGTGTGTAAGGGTGAGTGTGTGCTTTGAAGAGATCCCTCCCTGAATAGTCTGTAGTTCAGGCAAGCGTGACAGCGTGTCTGGTGTACAGAGATTGAGGTAATATTTGTCTGTAATACAGCAAAAGGCACAGAACGCCGTGCTCTCCGTCTCTTTTCTCCCATCCCTTGAAAAGGGAACACTTTGCCTCCCATTGTACTCCTCCTCCTGCTCCTGCTGTGGCTGAGGGAATGCTAGTCTGGAAGTGATTTCAAGCAAAATGTTAGAAGTAAATATGGCATGTTTGGGGGGGGAAGGGAAAAGGAAAGGGAGAGGAGCTGTAGGGGACAGAGAAAAGGAAGGTCTCCTGACCTAGAAATGAGATATTTCAGCCGCCACCTATGGACACAGCAGCATCAGCCTGGCCAGAACTGGAAACTTTCCAAACGTCATTGCTCTGCCACTCTTTCCTTTTAAAACTCAGATGGCAAGTTGCCAGTTGTTGTTGTTTTTTATTTCTAAATTCAGTTTTGTGCTTTTATGAGATGCCAAAGTCCCCTCAAAATGTTTCAGAACAATTGTTATTCCTCCATTTCACATTTTCTCTTCCCCTTTCAACTGTGACCTCAGCTTCTTTTAATAAATAAAAAGGTTTTACTTACAGGAGAGGAAACAAGCATATTTCTTCCTCCATTCTATTATTTTGGTTGATTTACAGTGAATTAAAATTGTATTTGGCCAGGCAGCCACCTTGAAATAAATGATGATTGTCCAGAAACATTGCATAAGATATTGTGCTATGGATTGGAATTCTGGGCTCCGACTTGTCTTTTATTTGTGAATCCTAGAAGAAGCTGAGAGAGAGTATTCATTGGTTTAGTCTTCTTCACTTCAGCTGTCCTCTTCTGCAATGTAGATTATTTCCTTCTAGATACGCTACCATGCCAGGTCATAGCTTTCCTAAAGAATCAAAGAAAAAATTTGGATAGTGGAAATTAAGAGACCGTTCATGTCCTTAAAGCATATTGTAAAATCTATTATTTGCTCATTGTATTTTATACTAGTTTTCACAGACAATATTATCCCAAAGCAGCTCACATTCATTTATTTTGATATTAATAGCTTAAAACATCCTTAGTTAGCATGATGAAATTCTGTGTGTGTATCCAGTCCTATTCTGCAATATAGTCTGTAGGCAGGAAACAATTTTTTTAAAGTTGAAAGTAGTCCGTGAGAAGTGGCCATACAGGTTTTGCAACAATATAAAACCTTGTCAAACTGTTTTATCATATGGGAAAATGGGATGAGGCGAAGCCCCTCTTATTCTTTCAGTTACAGATATCTGTATTGTATGTACACAAAGTGAGCAAATTTTTAATTTGCAAAATATATTCTGAACGTACAAGTTTTCAGTTTGTAAATAAATCTGTGGCAGCGGGAGAGCTGGAGTCATTGTGGAAGGGATTAGGAATAGAAGAAAGACCTGTTCCAGAGATAGTAACTTCTTCCTCCGGTAACTTCCTTCCTTCCTTACTCTGAAGCACCGTCAGGTTATATGGTGCTTTCCAGGATGTGTATGGTTAAAAATGGAATCAGAATGAATGAGGAATGAGGCTAGATGGTGGTGAAAGTACAGTAAGCAAATTCAGTTACACTTCTTTGATACTATCATATGACACTTTTAATTTACAGAATTTAGCTACTTGAATGGGCTTTGCAGGGGAATTTGACAATACCAAGGGCTATTAGCAAAGTTTGGGAAAGTTTATTTTTTGTTTTGACTACCATTCCTACATTTCTTCAAGATCATAAGCCACCAGATCATGACAAGCTGGCTGATGGAGTGGTGGGAGGATGCAGTTGTAGTCCAAAGAAACTAACTTTGCCGTGCTGTAGCTATTAGGCATAATGGAAATACGGAATTACTGAATGCAAGTTGCTAAGGAGCAATAAGGAGTGAGGGCACTTGCCTTTAGGATCTGCTTATAGGCTTCCCAGAGACATATGTTGGCCTTGTGGGAACAGGATATTGGGCTAGATATGATCCTTTGTTCTGAATGAATGTGGGTGTCCCCCTCCCGCCCTATGTAAAGGCAAGAAGTTAAAAGGGTTTCACAACAGCACCCTGCTAATTCACTATGGGGTTTTGGGTTTTTTTGCAGTCTTAATGGCTTGAAAATTTCATAAAATAAATCTGTATTTTCCCTCACTCCAGATTTTGTGTCCAGTCTCATCTGGGCATTTACAGACTTAGAGGAACTTAGAATGGATACAACACCCCTGTATGGCAGCTGTTCATGGATTTAGGCCATTTAGGTCATATTACTTAACAGAAGTTGTTAAGGACTCTTGAACCTTAAGGGACATTCTTCACTGTTTTCCTTGGAGCAAGTTAGAAGACATTTTCAGAGTTTTACACTTGCATAATTTGATTATGTTACACATTTTAACAGATGCAGACTGTATCGTGTGACATTTTATTGAAATAACTAATCCTGGTAGAGTAGACCAACTTTACAATTACACTAAACTCCTAATCGCCTTCCATTACAGATCAGCTTCTTTCCACACTTCCCACAGAAATCACCATGTACCTTTCCCCTATTGATACCTATTAAAACCTTAAATGTATTCCCATGCAGACTTTAAAAAAAAAAATCCCTGACTGCTGAGGTGTCTAGAAGTTGACATTTTTTGTCAGCCCTAGGCATTGCTCAGTCCTAGTGACTGAACTGTTTGAAAGCTTTTGCTCTGTGGGCTGAAAAATCATACTTATCTTTGGTTCACGTAGTAAACATAAGCAATGCAAGTGATGAGTCATGGTGTGTTATGTCTTTCTTTACAAAAGATAAATTAATATTTCCATTTGCATGCATATCCGAGTGA
The DNA here is from genome assembly GCA_034509955.1 of Urosaurus nigricauda. Taxonomy (NCBI): domain Eukaryota; kingdom Metazoa; phylum Chordata; class Lepidosauria; order Squamata; family Phrynosomatidae; genus Urosaurus; species Urosaurus nigricauda. The sequence goes on along the minus strand of JAOEGL010000007.1, from coordinate 28,759,597 downwards.
TCGAGTATCACAAAGGTGATGAACTTAGTTTAGAATTAACCCTTGCAAGCACTTGTCAAGGTTTCCTTGTGCAAGGACAATGGACCATTTATATGCTTTGTTGTGGATGAGTGCTTAAAATAAGTTGTACAGTGGGCCCTTCATTTACATGGGGAATCTGTTCTGGATCCCCTGCGTAAGGGGAATTCTGCGTATTCTCACGCCCCATTAAAAACAGTGGGGCGCATACTTGCAGCGCTGTGCGTTGCGTGTGCCACAGGCACACACGGCATATGTTTTATTGTTGCTTGGCTTCAGCATAAGCTTGAAGCCGCATATAGTGCACCCGCGTATGGCACAGGCACACTGTATGTTTATGTGCCTTCAAGTTACCTGCTGATTTACGGAAACCTTATGAATTTTCATAGGGTTTTCTTAGGCAAGGAATCATCTGAGGTGGTTTTGCTAGTTCCTTACTCTGAAATACAGCCTACAACACCTGATATTCATTAGTGGTCTCTCACTCGGAGAGTAGGGTTTACCTTGCTTAGTTTCTAAGATCAGATGGGACCTGGTGCCTTCAGAGCATTTAGACAGCATATAGAAGGGTGGGTTTTTTATTGTTTTATATTGTTGTCGTGTGCCTTCATGTCATTTCCAAATTAGGGCAAACCTAAGGTGAGCCTGTCACAGTGTTTTTGGAGCTGAGAGTGTGTGACTTGTCTAAAGTCACTTGCTGGGTTTGCATGGCTCAGCAGTGAATTTGAACCCTGATCACCAGAGTTGTAGTTCAACACTTTCTAGTGAGACCCTTTAAAAAGTTGACTTCTTTTTCTGTTCACCATTTTCATGACAGCAGAATGATGTCACAAATATGCTGCAGTTTCTCTTTAAGATATTTTGGGTACCCACCAATAACAGTATTCAAACATAAAATATAAGGAGAAGCTGAAGCATGTATCAAAGAAGCAGGCAATAAAATATTTACCACTTACTGTCTTTTCCTCACTAGTATAGTAGTCCCCGCCTGTTGCATGGGAAACCTGGATTCAGTTCCCTGAGAGAGAGGCTGATTTTGTAAAGCCGCTGTGCTGTAGTAGTCTGAGTGTTGGACTATGGCTCTGGAAACTAGGATTCAAATCTTACTTGGCCACTGGGTGACCTTGGGCAAGTCACATTCTCTCAGCCTTAGAGGAAAGCAAGGGAACACCCCTCTGAACAAATCTTGCCAAGAAAACTCCATGATAGATTTGCCTTAGAGTCACCATTAGTTGGAAACAGCAACACCTTGCTGTCCCTTTCTTATTTTAACCCACACTTTAAATCTGTCTGTCTATATGTGTGTCCATCTCTGTCTGTCTTAAAAATCTTCCTCATATGTTGTGGAAGACTTGCTTTAAACAGGATTGTAACTATATAAACATATAAACATGCACTCAACAATATAAACATGCACTCAAACAGCCCTACGTCTGTATACTTTCTTGAAGTGTGTAGTCTCTTGCAGGATTCATCTCAACAAAAAGAACTAACCAGGGAGCTCACGGAGTTGCCCAGTTGCTTTTTTACCTTTATTCCTCTCTCCAATCCCTGTTTGCCCTGGAAAGAAGGAACCAGACAAAGTCGTTGTGGAATCAAATTAAACAGAAGCATGGAAGAAGTTGTGGGTCTGAGGGAATGGTTGGAGAGTGTGAGAAATGGCTCATTAGTTCCACGTTCCTTCCTTTTTTTCTGTGTGTCAGTGCTCTTTATTCAGTTACAAATGACAGTTCCTACAATTTAATAAATGAATCCATACCTACTTTATAGGTGAAAGTATATGGTAAGCAATTAACTATTGTGAGTATGGTTCACAGGCATTGACAGCATAAGTGTGACTTGTGGCTATTTATAAGTCAGGTAGTTTTGCTTAAAGCTGAGAAGAGTAAGTTGGCCTCTTCACATGTCTTAATTTGCCTCCAGGTAGTTTCTTCTCAGCAGAAAGCCTGCTGTTACCTGAACAATCCCGTAGCCTGGCAGCAGTTAGTAGTTTCACAGTGGCTCTGTTGCTTCTTGGAGGGACAGGGGCTGCTTGGGGATTCTTGTTTGACTCCTTGGGCATTGGTTTGTGGACCCCCCCCCCCCCAAACTACTCAATGTCTACCTGAAACCTCTGGGAGAGGTTGTGTAAAAGTATGGGGTATGGTGCTACCAGTGTGCTGATGACACCTAACTATGTTTCTCCTTTCCATTACATTCCAAGAATGCCATTTTGGTTCTAAACGTTTGACATCAAATAATGCATTGGATAATGCATTGGACAAATTGAAGCTTAATTTGCCAAGATGTTCCTGATCAATCAAAAGGCAGGCTAGGAAATAGGGATTTGTTCTTTGCTAGATGGAGTTACGCCTTCCTCCCTCCCCAAAGACACAATTTTGCAACTTGGGTGTACATCTGGACTCATTATTGAACATGAAGGTCCACCTCCTGCGGTGGCCAGGAATACTTTTTGCACACTTCAGGCTGGTGTGTCAACTGCACCTTTTCCTGGAGATGTTCCTTATCTGGCCATGATGACACATGCCTTAGTTACATACTAAGTAACTATTGGATTAGTTTGTTTGGATCTGAAGAACGTCTTTACAGGTTCTACTGTTGCAAAACTCAGAATCCGAATTTTTAAAAAAGTAAAACTAAGAGGATAATTTGACTAGTCAATCTTAAAGAAAGAAGCAAGTTCATACTGTGCCAGTGACTGTAAAATACTAGGTGCTACACCACAATTTTCATTGGCACACAGAAATTAGTAATTTTGTCATCTGAGTGACAGATAACCGCTAACAAACCCATAGTATGTGGGTTTTGTTCTTGTGTGCCTTCATTTGGGCAGAGGCTCAATTTTTAAGTGGAAATGGCACTGTGGAGTCACACAGCTACTAGAACAGATAAGGATCCTTAAAGATTTCCAACTTCTATGGCTGAGTTTCTTGTTTTAATGGTCCAACCAAAATCTTCCTCAGGGCTTTACCTGGAATGGGAAAATGGCTTAAAGTGCTCCTAAATGTCTCTAATGGCCATGCTCTGGGGAACGGGGACAACGAAGCAATGGGAATGTTGGTTGATGGCAAAGCTTTGACAAATTTGGATAGAGCCAGTTTTGAGACCTACTCCATGATGCTGATGACAGTGAAGAAAGAGTACTTCTCTTCCACCAATTGATCCACTCTTAACATTTCTTGTGTTTTACTACACTTAACGCTGCATGTTTGGTTTCTTTTAATGTCCCCCCTCTCCTTTCGGTTAATTTATTAGTTTGCAGCTGACTGTTCAGTTACTTTTCTGTTCAGTTTGTTTTTATTGTGTCTATATTAATCTGATTACTTTCTGACTTGGATAAAATAATTATTATTGGAGTTAATGAATAAGTCATGGGCCAAGTGCCTCAGTCTTTACAATTTTACATAGATTCATCAAATAGATAAGTGAGAATAAACTATCTTCATTACTTACAAGAAAAAAAACACCCTCGTATTTTTATAGACTGTTATTCCTACTCCTTTAAGGAAGCAGAGATGCCTGGAGTGTTTTGTTACAGACACAGTGGGTTCCAAAGATTTTTTGGTCCCAGAGACGGAAAATCAAACGGTGTCCCTCACTGTAGTAAAAATGTGATAATCTAATTATTGATTTGTTTTGGAAGTACTGCTTTCCCTAATCTATGGAAGGCTATGGAAGGAGGTTTGCTGCCGCAACCTGACTAATGTATACATAAGTTGTTGTATAGTTATCCCCCCTCACAAATATACTCTAATTAAAAATTCTAACATCTTGCAGCCTGCATCCCAGAATGTGAGGAAGGTATTGCTTCTTAGTTGGTTGGATGGAGGGAGGAAGATCTGCTCTGAAGAATTTACTTTGAATTTACTCTTGCCTCTTTCAGGCTGCAGTAAACACTGGGAGGAGAGTTTTCTCAAGCACGCCCTCCAAGGCTGAGATTTTAACAAATTCTGAATCCTAGATGCTCCTTGTTGTTGTTCTTGATACTCTTTATTTGAAAGAGCTGTTTGTAATGCAAAATCTGAAACATGAATCCATGTTTCATTTTGTTCTTAAACTAATTGAAAAAAAATACATAATGAAACCTGCTCCTTTGCTAGACCAGATGTGCAGTTTGTGCACAAGGGTTTCTGTTATATCAGGTGTGGGTTAAGCCTTTCTTGCCAATTCTTGTCCGTTCAGTCTCACATACATGACCCCTTTTTGCTAGAAGTTGCAAAAGAGGCATCATTAACTCCTGTTGGGAATGTAATTAGGGGCCAAGAATTGTAATAATTGGTGCCCATTTATTTCTGTCCCGACATATGGCACAGCATACCAGGCGCAAAAGTGCTCATGTACCACCAGTGGCAGAGGAGTATTTTGATGCACAAAGCCAGTTAACACTAGTTAATTGGGACTAGAAACTCTTTAAAATTATCTGGAAGCTCCAAGTAGTATAGAATTAATATTTTAGCCATTGAGATGGTTTTGTCTAGATGGAACTATATTAGATGAATAGTGCATATTCACTACTAAGCCCGATTAAAGCTCTGGAGCTGAAATATTGGAAGAGATGCCTCCTCCCATAGCAAACTCAAATGCTTTGGGGTCATCAGAAGAGGTCCTTCCTATAAGAGTAATGCATTTATCATTGGCCAAAGAGAGGAGGTTCTCTTGTGTTGCTTAAGATACATAGCCACAGGTCTAGTGGTCTAGTGCAACTCTGCTGGACGTTGGCCATAGAGTCACACTAGAGGACCTAGACATTCCTATAGAAAACACATAGGCATTTGTTGACCCTCCAGGGCAATTCTGGTGTCAACATCTCCTGGATGTTGGTCATTTAAAAATGGTTATAATGTTTATATTTTTAAATTTAGATTTGGATTTTGAATGTTGATAGCCATGTGGTTTGAGTGGTTTGAGTTCTGGACCCTGTGGGACCTGGGTTTGAATCCCTGCTCAGTCATGGAAGCCACTGTCACACTCTTTCATTAGGAGGTGTGTGTATATGTGAGAGGCAGGCAGCACAAGTGTTTCTGTGTGTGTGTGTGTGTGTGTGTGAGAGAGAGAGAGAGAGAGAGAGAGAGAGAGCATATGCATGTCTGCACTCTTGAATGGACAGGGAAATGTAAATTTCAGATTTTAAATCTTAATTGGTTTTAGTGAAGTGTGTTGGCCATCAATCCTGCCGAACAAGCTTGCCCTTACCTTTTGATCATTACCCTATTACAATGTAGCCTTTACATTTTTATTTAAAAAGTATCCATATTCATAGTCAAATTAGGTTTTTTAAAAAAAATATATGGTGAAGAATTATTGACAGACAGAAGCACTAGGCATTTTAAAAACTGCATTAAAACCAAGAGAAAACAGCATTCTTTGAGTCTGTAATCGGTAGTTTTTCTTTTGGCTTTTCCCTTTCCAATGCTATACAAATATGGATTTTTTAAAAACAAATTTTCTCCATCTTTTGCATCTTGTTTGAAAACCTGTCTACAGAGGCATATTTCTGCAGGAATCCCTCTTCATAAAACCCTGCTCATTGCTTTCCTCCCACCCACCCCCCACGGCTGAAGGAAAAAGATAGTGTCCCTGCTGGTCATGCATTGAAATGGAGATTTCCTGGATTCCCTATAGAATTCTTGCAGACTCCACAAATCCCTTCCTGCAGGGAGATTGTAATTTTCAACTATCTGTACTACAGTATGCTTTGTTGTTTGTTGCGTGAGTGCTACACACAGAAAGAGAGACACACACATAGAGCCCTTGTCCCTTTTCCCTCAGTAGAAAATCTGTTTATTGTGACGTAGAGAGAAGACACTTGAGAGGAAGGGGACTACTTCCTTCCCAGTGCGCATGTGTGCGATAACTGCTATTGTGGTTTGATACATGGGCCTTCAGAGAGCTCTGGCATTCCCTCCTCCCATGTTGCTGCAATAATCTCAGATTGTCTTCTCCGGAAGTGCCAGACAAGCAAGCAAGAGGAGCAAAATGATCTATGAACAGGAACCGTTCCTCGGAGGGCTCCACTTTTTAGAAATGTTAATTGTAAAAGGATTTCAAGATAATTCTCTGTGTTTTTTCCTTCTCCTTTCTCCCCACTGCCCCCACAAGGACTGCTGCTGATCTGCATTTCTACACTAATAGCAAACCCCCAACCAGTAACACAAGGATATTTTTTCTTCTTGTTGTCTCAGCAGAGCTCTCTGTGTATCAGGCATTGGCAGAGGTTGCTTCCTACTGCAGCTACTATCTGTTGTTGAGAGGTTTTCCAGGGGTTGTAGAGATAATCGGGCCACCAGCTCCGGAAGCCAACAAACTCTTTTCAAAATAGGAGGGAATCATTTTCAGCTTTGTGGCTTGGATCCTCCCCTTGTGCAATCTGAAAAGCTTGGTGATAGCATTCTGACTGATTTCAACAGAAAGAATCCAAACAGCAGTATTCATTTGGGTGAAATTAAGAGGCTCTTGGGGTACACAGAGGGCAGGTGAAATCTAATATCCATGAGAATATGAATACATGATTCATAATTTCTAACAAGATTAGGTTAAAAGTTAACCCTGCTCCAATGGTTGTTGGCCCTGTGTTGCCAAAAGAGTTGGCTTTAAACCTTTCCAAAAATCTTGACTAATTCACGCTCTTTATTTTGTCTCTTAGAACTTGGCCGAAACCATTGAGAATCAATCCCACATATAACGGTTTAGACCTAACTTTGATCTTCCTAACCAAGGAACGGGAAGCATGTAGTCAGCATAGCCAATGATAAAAAATGATGAAAGCTGTCGTTCAACAACATCTGAAGAGCCATAGTTTCCTTATTCCTGCTCAAACATGTCACACTCAAGTAAGACAAACAGAAGGCTGGGGACTACCCATTCACAATATATCATTATGAAGACCATTCCAGTTATGCCTGGTTTTAGAAGTGAGAAACTGACACTCAGGAAGAGTAGCCGGCATTGTACAATACACTGGATCTGTGGCTGAGGTGGGTTTTTAGTGAAGATCTCTACTTGTATCATCACAGAAAGTTTTGTCTTTTGATGGTGGAATACATGGAGGGAAGATGAAATCCACTATCAAGACAATAGCCATAAGATTAATACATTATTCCTAAATTTTAATAAGATTAATAAGGCATATATTCAAGTAACATTCAACTCCTAAGGGAGGTGATTTAAGCCAAAAGTACAGTGAATTATCACCACAATTTCAAACCACTTGATGTTCCTGTGCACTAGCGTTCTTAAGTTTTTCCAGTGGTGTTTAACTATGACTTGACAAAAGATATTCCCTATGTAGGTCCTCAATCAAAGGCCCCTTTATTTTCAGTGGCGCTTCCTTTCTAACTAGAATATAAAAGAGCCTGGTCACATTTTCTTTATAGAATCATGCTTATTAAAAATCAGGTTACCTCTGGTTTTATCAGCCTGCACATGAGAGACAAGTATAGCTGACAACGTACCCAAAATGGTGAGTTGTCAGTGAAGGAACCATGTGTGATACTTCATTTGTTTGTAAAATGATCTTAATTCTCACAGAGTAATCTTTACACATATGTACAACCTCAGTTTGTTGAAATCCATAGTGGTTACAAAACCACATACACGTGTTACAAAAAGGTAGTTTTAGGATTAGGGAATTTCACTGTTTTCCGTTGCCATTACTGGCTGCATAAGAGAGTTTTCCTCTTTGAGGTGTTTGTATAAGACAGAGTGAAGGGAATACCCAAATGCATTCCTTTGAATCAGAAAAAAACTTCTAAATCAGCCTGTATAGACTAACTTCAGAGTTATCCAGGACCAGATTAGTCTGAAACCTCTTCAGCATCAACTGTGTAACAGCGCAACATCATTGTCCCCTTGCAGAAATCCCTTGTTAGGTTTTATACAAACACTTGTCTGACAATACTGACTGGGGTCAAATACTATATATACTCATGTGTAAGTTTATAAATTTTAATCAAAAAAATAAATTAAAAAAGGTTTATGTAATCCATTGGGTCAATGTAAGTACTTTACCGTAACTCCTATCAAAATATGAACCATCCCCTTCTCTGAGTAGACTGGCGAAAGGCAAGAGCTTGGCCCATCCTAAGAGACCTTAAAAGAAGCACTGACCTCCTCTATTCTCTCAGCTGTGGCACTACTTCTGGCTTTTTTAAGTGCCTCGCCGGGAAAATAATGGCTTTCTTTGGCATAATTTTCCTTTGCTTTGTCCTGTTCATCCTTTGTTACATGCCCCCAAATTTTATCCTCAACTTATGCACAGGCTATATCAAAATCAACAATTTTGTCCCCAAACCCTGCCCTTAACTTACCCATGAGGTCAGCTAATTATTGAGTATATGCTCAAATCCCATTAAATACAACCACATTGCAAAATAGTGCCTCTTATGTAAAATGGCAAAATCAGTGTTTGTTTTTTGGAATATATACTTTCATTTTTCATATTTTCAAGCTATGTCCGGTTGAATCTGTGGATAAAGAATCCATAGTTATGGAGGGCTGACTATGATATGCTTGCGAATCAAGGGCTGGGACTTAGGCTGGGGTCTGAAGGGCAGCAAGCATCAAGTTGGCTAGGCAGTAGTCAAAAGGCCAAGCTCTTTGAAGTTCAACCAGGCTTTGATGGATCTTTTGGCCTTATATAGTACCTCTTGCAAGTTTCATGTTACCCTATGCTGTGTATTCTTCCATGAGTCAAAATGGCTCATGAGCCAGATATCACATAGTCACATATAGATCCAGGTAACTCAGTAGTCTAGGCCTCAGCCTCAAGCCATAAGTTTCCAGAGTTCAAGCCCTAAACTGTATGGCACCACATTTACAAGTGAATTCCTTCACTATTTTGTTTGTGGCCACAAACATTCCTCTCCTAGAATAAATTATTTCTGCAAGGGTTGTGCTGAAGGCTGCATATGTATACAGAAACTAAAGATGACTGTATCCTTAGCCAACTGTTGCAGATAAATTTCTTTGGTGACTAAAACAGCAGTTTGGCATGTCACTACAGAGCTCCCACATGAAAGGCTTGCCGTGGCGAATTAGCATGGAATCCAGGTGCTTGGCTGGGAAGCTGAACAGTCTAGAAGAACTTCTGTAACAGGACTGAGTCATCAGAGCTTTGGTTGGTGAGGTGTGTGTATGTGTGGTTTTTAATGGTATTTATTTTAAGTATCTACTAAAGCTGCTGTACTCGATTCAAACATTGGCCGTTACTGTATAAATTGCCTGTCTTCTCCAGCAAGAAGTGTGTTTATACAGTGAGCGAAGCTGTGTTTCCCCACCTGTTGCAGGAAACCTGATTTAGTTCTGGCACCTTGTTTCTTACTTGTTAAAGGGATGCAAGAGGAATTACACATATTGGCAAACACACCTGTTATATGTAGTCCTTAAAATAATGGAATCATGTCCCAAACAGGCAATATTTCATCTGTACAGAGATTGGGCTGCTTATTTAAACAGAAGAAACCTGGAGTCCTCAAGATACCTTATAAAATAAAATAAAATAATAGAAATGGCAAGGAGACCTCTCTTCCTCAACATTAACATTTCCTTTTTTGCTGCTACTTTTGCATGACCTGGAGAAACTTAGCCTGATGCCAATAATATTTACATTTTTCACTGATTTCATTTATGTCCTTAGGAATAGTAATGTAAAATGTCCAGAAATTTTGAGGCCATGATGAAGGCAGAGCCTATTTTCTGGCTTTTTAAAAAATATGGCACTTTGATAGCATTGATCCTAATCAACTGTGTTCTGTCAACACTAACAAAAGCTGGCAAAGGAGGAACAGTTTGGTTAATCCTTACACTTCTTACACATCGCAAGGAATATGTGAGAAGTGTGGCTTGCACCAGGTGATGCCACAAAAGGGGGGTGACACCTGGTTGGGACCTTCTCCTGCTTCATCCCTTCTGGCTTGGCAGTGGTGGCAGACAAAGTGCTGGTAGCCCTCATACACATTGGGTGACACCACAGATGGGACTGTTCTCTTTCCCCCAGAAATCTGTCCTGTGTTTTTTGTTGCCTTTTTTCAAGTCATTTATGTCTTGCAGGGTCCCTAAATCTACCCTTTTGTGGGATTTTCTTGGCAAAATTTGTTCAGAGGGAGTTTGCCATTGCCCTTGTCTGGGGCTGAGAGTGTGCGACTTGCCCGAGGTCACCCAATGGGTTTCCATGATTGAGTGGGGATTTGAACCCTAGTCTCCAAAGTCCTAGTCCAGTGCTCAAACCACTACATCACACTGGCGCTAGGAGTCCAGTGATAGCTCCTGCCATTGACAGTACTTAGCCAAGTTGCAGGGATTGACTTCTTGTGGATCTGACTCTGGCTCTTAACAGCTTGGTTGAAGAACTGGGCATTCTGGACAAGAGAACTCTAGATTAACTATATATAGGTTTTAATTTCTCTCTGTTTTTGTGGTTCTTTATTTTCCTTTGAGACCTTTTGCAATCTAGCTTATTTATAAGTGCACATGACAGAATTAGTTGGGTGGGCGGTTCAAGGAGAACCAATCTTATTTTCTTATAAAAAAAAAAACAACACCAAAGAAAAAGTATATTGAACCTGGCTTCCTCGGCTTGTTATAGTGCTTTCTATGGGATTGTTGCTTGCATTTCCAAAATCTGTAAGGGCTAAGGAGATTATCATGACAGAACTTTCTTTAAGTCCTTGTGTTTCCATCACATATCAAGAAGGGAATGGGAATCAGGTGATTTTAAGAGCAAAAGGAGCATCTAGGTAGGAAGGGCTCCAACTTCCAAGAATTCCCTCCCCTCCACCTACAACATGTTTTTTTCCTTTCTCCCACTCATTTTTGGCACTGGAGTTCTGCCGAGGACAAAAAAACACCTGGGGGAATATATTGCATAGTGGCTAACCAAGTGTGATAGAAGGGTTATGTGCCCTGTACCTGTGTGTCTCCTTTGTTTTAAAAAGTGGGTGCATACACACATGCATGAACACACACTTAAGTTATATGGTATTTAGGCTGACTTGGCCTTAAATTAAATGGGTCACTCACTGTTACATCCAGTATGGCCCTAAAAGAGACTCTCCAGATTACTCCTGGCTTCCCCGTCCCTGTGCACCTCAGTGTTAGTTTATGAAAGCCACTTGTCTTTCACAAATATTTTAAATATACTAAAATTATTCTGAGCCCTCCAGCCCATCATAATTTACAGACTAGAATCACTTATTAGTCATGGATTTCTGTTCTGCCAGTTAAAAATAACTGCTGTGACTAAAGTATTCACTTTTAGGGGAAATCCTAACACTTTGTTGAAAGGGAAATGCTTTGCTGTTGTTGGGTTGTAGACACTGTCATGTTTCAAATTACATGTAGAAGGGACCTTCTTAAAAGGGTGATAAAGATGTCAGAGAGTGGTTCATGTGCAAACACATTAACAGAATAGTAGCCATAAGTAATGGGAATGTGATCACATGAAGCCCTAGTCTCAGTGCAGTTGGGGTTTGTCTGTCTTGGTCAAAAATGGGTTGAGAATGATGGATTTCTATAGATGTTGGTATCTGCTTCTTATTAGCAAAGTTAGTACTGTAGAGTAGTTTCTAGTTTTACTGCTTAGGACTGTGTAAACTATTGATGCAAGATTCCAAAACAGCATGAACATTTTCAAATGTAACTTATGAAAGGTCTAATAAGTAACCTTTAAATGTTGAATTTTACATACCAGATTGCTTATGAGTTTTAAGCTATGTTATGGTATGATCTGTAGGAGCATTTCTATTTCAGTTTTATAAGTAGGGTTGCCAGGTGTCAATAATAATATAATAATAATAATAATTTTATTTATAACCCACCCCTCTGAACAAGCCCCTCTATGTTTGACTTGGAGGCAAACAACAACAATAGCAAGCAAACATGGCCACTGCTGCTAGAGTCACATGGAAAACTAGGTTAGAGTGTTGAACTAAGATCAGAGAGACTCAACTTTAACTTGGTCATGGAGGCCAGTGGACCAGTGGGCTCTCTCAGTGTAGCTTACTTCACAGGGCAGTTGCAGAACATTGGAGAACACATATATTGCCTTAGGGTTTTTGGAAGAAAGGTGGCAAACAAAAACATTTTAAAATAGAAGTATGTAGTATATTCTCAGAGAGTGATTATTTACTATGTGCAATCCCTGGCTGTACATTGAGTGAGAGTGCTCTTTCCTTTATCATGTTTGTGCAGCATTTAGAGTGCTGGAAAAACCCTCTAATATCAATAATAAGTATTTATTATTCATGAGATTGGCTCAGGATCAGCTCAGTACAATTACCATTGTAATAATATCTCTGCTGTTTAAAACCAGCAAGTATAAAATCAGTGGATTTCTATGTTTGTATTGTGGAGGGGGGGAACCCCACTTAAAATTGACAAAATTGACAGATGTAACCCTACTTAAAATTGACCTGTAGTCATCTAGATGATGTAGGATTGCAGGTCCCACCAGCTCCAGTCAGCATAGCCAATAGTGTGGAAAGCTGGCAGTTAAAGTCCAGCAACAACTGTAGGGCTTCCACTGAGGCTGAGAACATGTGACTTGTCTAAGGTCACACAGTGAGTTTCATGGTCAAGCTGGACCCTGATCTCCAGAGTCCAACACTCAAAACCACTATGCCATGTTGGCTATATAATAAATAGAGATGCAAAACAGTCATTCCAGCAATCTTGATTTTACTTTTAGCCCATGATATAGATTGTCTATATGTATGTATTAAAATATTTCTATCCTACCCGATTCTCGGGGTAGTATACAATAAAATAAACTTAGGGTAACCAATAGAAATAATTTTAAAATATAGTAAACTTTTCACTTTTTAGCAGGGGAGATCTTTGTAAATCAGGTGGCACAGTAACTCTCAGATTACACAGTAATTCAGTGTTGGCAGTTGAGAAGTAAGCTAATTTTCATATTTTTGCTGCCATGCCATGTGGAATGCCTTACATAATCGGAGGACTTCAGCTGTGGGGAAGCATACATTGCTTTCTATCCACAGTTTCAAATCCTTTCCCTCCTTATCCTGGTAGGGTTGCCACTTTCCTCTCCCATTCCCTGGCTGTGGTTCTGTGCCTGGAACAGCAACCTAAAAGAGCAGGGAAAGAGCAAGTAAGCTGTGAGGGGCAGCAGGGAGAGAAGCAATCGTCCCTACATTCATGTCTGCTGAGTTACTGATAACTTAGCAGACAGAAGTTAGTTTGCACCTCCAGTTTTTGAAGTATTCCAGTCTGCCACTTGCACAACTCTCTTGCTTTCCTGTTAGTAATGAGACAGTAGCACCTGAACAAAATCCAAGCAGACATTTGGTTTATTTGTTGACTTTCAATGCAAATAAATTCAAAGCAACTTAGCACAATAGAAACAGAACAACATTTTGATGCATCTGAGGAAATAAATTAAAGTCTATGAAAGCTCATGCTGCCAACGTCTTTGCTACAAGATCTCTCTACAAACCCGATCATCCTCTGTATGTAGATGCTAAGCTCCTGTTTGTGCTGCAGAAGGGTTAAAACCTGTAGGGAACGCTGCCTTCCTGTTCCACAGGCTGCTCTTGATCTGCTTTGCTGAGATCTAGAAGCAAGCAAGAAACATATTAAACTGGCTTTTCCCCATTTCGAGTCGCTGGGGCTCAGGCTGCTCCTATATGCCAGGCTGCATCGTGTGGATTGCAGTCTCTGTCTTAAAATTATGTCCCCCTCCGGACTTCCAAAAGCAGTTCATGGCTATATGCTAATTGCAGTGCCGCCTGTTGGCAATCACAGGTGATACTTACCTCTGTAACAAGCTGTTAGCTTTCAAGAGACGATACTCTTGGGCTCTGCTTACTATCTGTGCGAGGAGAAAAATGTGCTCAAATAGTGCCCTAATGTGCCTGAATATCCAGCACATTGTCTTATAGGAAAATTTCTGTGTTTTTAAAAAAAATAACAGTATGTTTTAATTGTGACCTCTGAATATGTTGACGTGGAAATCACCAAGGATTAGTGTTCTGTGCCATTCAAAATGAGAAGAATAAACATAGGTATCCAGTCCCAAAAGTACATGCTTTCTAAGATGTGTGGAAATACTAATTTCAGAGACAGTGGTTTCCAGCATTGCTTTATGCGGACCCTCCACATTCGCTGGGGTTAGAGGCACAGAAACCCTGTGAAAGTGAAAAAAATGCAAATAAAAAAATACTTTTCACCTGAAAGGATAAGTCTTCCAGGGCAATTCTGTGGCCAATACCTGCCAGAAGTTAACCGTGAAATTGTGCTGGAGGACCTACAAATGCCTAGAGAAGTGTTCTCTCTAGGAATCTCTAGTCCTTCATTGTGACTTTTGGCATAGGTTGACAACAGAGTCATGCTACCTAGAGTTTCCTAGAGAGAACATATTAATCAAATCTGTGAATAATCGAAGCCACAAAAGTCAAAGCAGCAAATGTGAAGGACCAACTGTAGTTATACAATGGCTCCTTGTTGTCCGCTGGGGTTTGGTTCTAGTATCCTCCGTTGATAACAAAATCCATGGATTCTCAAGTCCCATTAAATATCATGGCATAGCACTGCATTTAATGAAATTTGAGTCCCTTATATAAAGTGGCAAAATCAAGGTTTGCTCTTTGGAATTTATACTTTTGTTGAATATTTTAAAGCTGTGGATACTTGAATCCACTTGAATCCGTGGATAAACACCCCATGGATAAGGAGGGCTGACCGTGTACTACTCAGTAACAAAACCTGTTGACTCCATGGGCACATGTTGCATATGTTTCCTGCTCTCTTGGGAGTGGGGTGGGGAAAACTATGATTTAGCAGCGGAATAGATATTTTATATGCTGAAGATCTCAGGCTCAGTTGCTTTTAGTGGTTGAGTGCCTTCAAGTCATTTCTAACTTGAAATGACCCTTAGGTGAAAGTGTTATAGGGTTCACTTGACAAGATTTTTTAAGAGGAAGGTTGCCATTGCTTTCCTCTGAGGCTGAGGTAGTCTGACTTGCCCAGATCATTCAGTGGGTCACCTCAGTGGGTTTCTGTGTCTGACTGGGAATTTGAACTCTGATCGGCCAGAATCGTCGTGGTTTGGAAGCCGGACAGGTTTTACACAGGCATAAAGGCCTTTACACAACTAGCAGCACTTTCTCAAAGGTGGCAAAAGGGGAAGCTAGAGAGGCATCCTTTTCAGGTTTGTGCAAGTTCAGTGTGGTGCTTGTTGCCTACTTTCGAGTTGTTTCCGACTTAAAACAATCCTAAGAAACTATCACAGGGTTTTCCTGGAAAGATTTCCTCACAGGGGGCTTATCATTGCCTTTCTGAGAAGCTGAGAGAATGAGCCTTACCCATAGCCACCCAGTGGGTTTCCGTGGCTGAGCAGAGAGTTGAATCCTGGTTTCCCAAAGCCTTAATGCAACAATAAAACCAGTGTACAGTGGTCCCCCGGTACCACACTGGTGGTCTCTAGTTTGTGGTTTGTGTTGTTGTTGTGTGCCTTCAAATCATTTCCAACTTATGGCGACCCTATCAGGGGGGTTTCTTGGCAAGATTTGTTCAGAGTAGGTTTGCCATTGCCTTTCCCTCAAGCGGAGAGCATGTGACGTGCCTAAGGTTGCTCAGTGGCTTTTAGAAAGATCTGGTCATAAGTGATGGAAATGATCTGAAGACCAGGGCTGCCAGTCAAAATAAACCAGACTGGTCTAGGTGGGCAAATAATCCAACCTGATATAAGCAAGTTTCCTCCATTCCATCCTCTTGTGAGCAGCTGTTCTTGCTTACAACAACAACAATAATAATAATAGTTTATTTATAGCCCGCTCCTCTGTACATACACTCGGAGCGGGGTACAAGTAAAAAAAACACACATAGATTAAAACAATCCCATGACCCGTTTCCAAACCTCCCACCCCTTAAAAATAGATTAAACTGGCAGTGATTAAAACAGTAATTATTTAAAAACATATAACAACATCCTAACCCTTCCTTATGCGGCCACGTCATAAGTGGGGATCAGAAACATGGGAGTAGGCAGGAAATCAAAGTCTGGGACCGAAGCCGGGGATAGGGAATTTCAGGGGAAGGCCTGCCGGAAGAGATGCGTCTTTAGGGCTTTTTGGAAGCAATCTAGAGATGTCATGAGACGCATCTCATCCGGCAGACCATTCCAGAGCTTGGGAGAGGTCGCAGAAAAGGCCCTCTGGGAGGTCTGTGCCAGCCTGGTCTTGATAGGCTGTAGTAGGTTCCTCCCAGAGGATCGAAGTGTGTGGGGAGGATCGTACGGGGAGAGGCGGTCCCTGAGATAAGATGGGCCCAAGCCATGTAGGGCTTTAAAGGTTAAAACCAGCACCTTGTACTGTGCCCGGAAACTAATTGGCAGCCCTACAATGTAGAATAAGGGTGGGCAACTACAGTCGGGTTCCCCTCCCCCCCCCTGACAAGGATCCTTGGGTCCCCATCAAATCCCACTCACCCCCCGTACCCATAACAAGTCCACTTCTACTTTTGAAAAACTGGTCTGCAACTGATACACAAGGGTGATTTGCCATATCTTCACACACAGAGCCCTACAGCTGCATTTTGCCCACTTGTAGTGCAAAGCAAGCTCCTGACAGATGCTTCTGTCTGATTCTCTAAACCCTCTTACAGCTTTAGGGCTCTTATTAATGTTTCCATGTTGTTGACAACAATACTTTCGCTGTATCTGCTCTGAGGAGCTCAGAGGCACCTTTAACATTTGCTAGCTGGAATAGAAAGGCTGAAAATAAATATTGGAGGATGCTTCTTGTTGAAGCATCTTGCAGCAGGACATTCTCTGGGACCCATATTACCTGGTGATGGTTACTGGTGAAAGCTTATTGAGAATAAGAGATCGTGTTTGTTTTCATCAACTCCTTTGATGAGTCCTCAAGTCAAGTGTTAGCTATTCTCCAGCAATGGCTAAAATGTCCACAGTGGTAGACTTTGAAAAGCTCTAGTTATAATGCCTAGCTCTTTGTATCTGTTTGATTCTCTGAAACTTAAAATATACATTTTAAGAAAAGCCATGTTACGGAAACTCCAGGATCACACTTCTGTTGCAGCTTGTGTCACTAGGAGGCTTTTCCTTGTTTCATTTTGCCTTTTCCTGGTTGCACAATCATGTAGTGTGTGTGTGTGTGTCAGTTCTAAAAATAGACTTAACATTGAATGTTATCGCATAATAAATGGAGTTGGAACTACTGTTGGCAGTAAGCATCCCCTTGCTATGAGCAGAAAGAGGATCTGCAAAAGAAACTGTAGCTCAGCTCCTAATATTATTACAGTCAATTCAGTGTGCATTTGCACAGCTGTTACTGAAACATTTAAACATTCCTGTTGCCAAAAATATGTTCTCTTCTCTTCCAATAAATTTCAAAATGAGGAGAAATAACATTTGATGCAGAAAGAAAATTGAGAGCATAAGGAACTTTTTGCCTTTCTTAGAATCTGGGCTACACTCAAGAAGCATTTTTGTACTCTTCCCTCCCCCCCCCAAAACATCCTTCATCTAACTTCTTCCAAATTTAGCAAACTGTCATTTGGAAAATAGGAGCCCCATTCTTGGATTTGTCCTCCTGCATCAAGATTTTGGCTAGTTGCTTGAAACCTCTTACTCACAAGTAGTTTCAGAACTGTAGTGCTAGATTCTGTTTCCTTAGACTTTCTAATACAGTACTTTGAAATTAAAAGTAGTGAACCTGAGCATATAATATTCCTTCCTTCCCTGAAGTCTTAAAATATTTTAATAGAAATAGCATTTGATTATTATATCCTTCTCCCCACATGACATGGACACATGTAGACATTTGTGACAGCATCTCACAGCTTTCCCAGATGCTTTTATTCAAGTACATTTACAAAGCGTAAGCAGAGTTGTACTTTTGTCCATATGAGTAATGCAACAAATTCTCCTGGGGTAATATCAGAAATATTTGCTTATGGCAGCAAGACAGTATCAGATATATGAAGCCTCAAAACAGGAACAGTAGAGGGTATATGAAAGAACTGTACACAGATTAGCTGCACTGCCTATAAAATGATGTATGGGGTGGAAGGTTAGGTAAATTTACATTAATATAAATAATACCCATGTTTTTGTCACTTCTTTAATTGGTTAAAATAAAGCCGTTTGTTACAATTAAAAAGCAATGTAAGCATGGCATAGGCTGGGCCTTGAGATGCAACAGAATGAAGGGAGAAAATATATCTTTTGCCTGGTTTATGCTTATCTTTTAAGGCAAGTATCTGTTGCATGCATTCAACACATGTTTCTCTGACCTGATATGATTTGTTTTGTATTATGAATGTGTGTGTATGTGTGGCCATATTGTCATTTTACATTTGCTGCCACAATTAAAGATCAGCCCTCTCTAAAAACACCACTATTTTGGCCTGTTTACCTTTCCAAACAGAATTTCTTTGGGCTGTCGAGGGTCAAAGGCTGTTCTTTGCCCACCTTATGGCCTACAAATGGCATCGTTGACTTTCCACCTGGGCAATGCCACCCCCCCCCCCATTGACTCTCCAACTAGAGTTGCCAGATTTTAGGATCTCAGTTTTACTCTCCTGTGATGGCAGTTAAGTGGGAGACAAGGGTACTCCAGTTCTAGTGCGCTCAACTCCAGGCAAGACGAAATGGCTATGTGCGTCTCCAGCCCATCTAACAGAACATCCAGATTGCTATCACTTGGAAAACTAAGTGGGTTTGTTACTGCAACTGACAAAGACTCCCCAGGGGAAGCTTACTTTGCTAGCTTCCTCCTTACCTCCCAGTCATTGTGCCAGGGCTCACCCTCCATTCTATTATGTATCCATCTTCCGTCTAGGAGCAAGTAGGCTAGATTAAATATTCTTCACCTCATCTCCCTTCTAATCCCCTCATTTCACCTTGATCTGGGAACAGACCTTTTAGGTAAGATTAGGCAAGGTCTTGATTCCAAACAGGAAAATACGTTCTGCCTGTGTATGTCTGAATGACAAGCTGTGAGCAGTTGTGGTTAGTATTGAATGCATGGTGCCTAATTACATCATCAGGGGCATCTCAGGTTTTGAACCGGAAACCTCAGGGCACGGGGACAATCTTCAGCTGGCAAGCATATCTCCAGCACACTCCACCCCTGTCTTTCTACCCAGCAAGTCATACAGCAGACACCTGGCTTCTTGGTATTACCTGGAAAAAGGTATGCTAGGGAGTTCCCCCTCTCATTCCTACTGGTATCTTGTGGCTGACTCCCTGCTCAGATATTGTAGGGAAATGCAAACTCATTTGTTGGTCAGAGGGCAACCGAACCCACTTCACATGTGTAGGTGCACAGATGTCCACCTGAGGGACCACTGTTGCAGGTAAGCCACCTTGACTGGGATGTGCGGTAAACCTGTGATTGGGACTTTAGTTCCTATTCCAGCCCTCGCTATGAGCAGGCTTCTGTTATTAGCGTTCCAACCTCTCCGTCGAACCTTGTGGCAGGAAGCAGAAGGGGGAAGGAACGCTGAACTGCAGGACAGCTGCCAAGTTTTCCTTGGGTTCTGATGCAATGCTGGGTAACAGTCAAAGATTCAATTTGAGCCATTTTATTTTCCGGCTAGGAAAACGTGTGGCAGAGCTGTTGTCAGGGAGTTTTGTGTTGAGAGAGGTCTGTGGCATTTTTATGCACTGTCTTATCCAGATATTGTAGAAATTTAAAAGCTTGGGGAACACTTCAGTGATTTTTAAAAGCCCCCTAACAATACTTATAGTTTTCTATTTTCTAATTAGTGGTAGTTTTGCCTTAAAATAAGGCACAGGTAGACTGTGAAGTCGAAGGCGGACTGTTCATTGTGGTCCAAAACACACTGCAGAAATAATCCAGTTTGAGACTGCTTTAACTGTCCTGGCTCAATTCTGGGCACTGTAGTTTTGTGGGACATTTTAATTTAGCCTTTCTGTCAAAGAGCTCTGTTGCCACAATAAACTATAATTCCCAGGCTTCCCTAGCACTGAGCCAGGGCAGTTAAAGCAGTCTCAAACGGGATTATTTCTGCAGTGTATTTTGAATCTTTGTTTCAGTTCCGTAAAAGGAACTTTATGTGTGGCTAATAAGAGATCATGATGGATGAAAGTTGGGCCAGCTTGTCCAACCCTTGATTTAAACAGGCCACGTGCCAGATTTCGAGCAATTTAAAATGTGTGCTGGGGTTTAAAGTAAGGTCTTTAGTTTGTGCATCGTTTTCTTACTAACCTGAAATGTCTATATAGCTTCTTTTCAAATAGCAATAATAGAGGTAGGAATGGTGTTTATAAGCCTCGGGTATAGAGAATATTACTTCAGTGAAGAATTTTAGACAATAAATATGACTGTTTTGTGATTGGATTATAATTGTGTGAAGTTACATGTTTAAGCTTTTTGAAACTGTATGGCCCTTTTATTATGCATACACAGCCGGGAAATAAGCAAGTTGGTTTGCACAATACTGTTGTTGTAAAGTACTTGGAGGTTAGTCCTCTGTGAAAAAATGTGCTGACATAAAACAGGAAATACAGTAGCATGAGTCAGTTGTTCTTCTGCTCTCTCATTTTCTGCTCCTTACATACCTGAAATAGTTAAATAATAATCTTGAATCTCTAGCTAATTCTTATTGAGCTAGACTTTTTCCAAACAGTAAGTATAGCCAGGCTAAAATTTGACTGGTAGTTAAATAGTAGCATTACCTTTGGAACTGCCTTTCCCAAAGATTGGAAATACTTTGTTGCAGATAACAATTGAGTTGAAATTAATTCCTTTATCATTAATAACCAGACACCTAACTAAGTTTCCTGCTAAGTGTAACATAACAAAACAAGAAAGTAAATACACTTGTCCCTCCGCATTTGCGGCTTTGACTTTTGCAGATTTGATTAGTCAAGGATTTTCTTAATATGTTCTCTCTAGGAATATCTAGGTCCTCTAGCGTAACTCTATGGTCAACTTTAACCAAAAGTTGTACTGAAGGACCTAGAGATTCCTAGAGAGAACACACCCCTAGGCATTTGCAGCTCCTCCAGCGCAATTCTGTGGTCAGTGTCTGGCAGATGTTGACCACAGAGTTACACCGGAGGACCTAGAGATTCCTAGACAGGTGTTCTCTCAGGTAAAAACATAGTGTTTTTGTTATTTATGGTTTTTCCACATTCACGGGGGTCCTGTGCCCCTAACACCAGCAAATGTGGAGAGACCAGTGTAATTGTTTTTAAAGAAATTACTGGGCCTTTTAATTGTAATGATAACTGTTTTTAACAGTGACTTTCACAATTCTGAGTCCATTCTACAATTAGCATTTGCTTTTGTCCAGGACTTAACTGTTCCATTGTTTGTGTGTATGTATGCACATGCATCTTCAAGTCACCTGCCAACCTATGGTATCCCTTTGAATTTCATAGGGTTTACTTAAGCAAGGTATACTCAGAGGTGGTCTTTCCAGTTCCTTACTCTGCACTATATTTTATAGCACCTGGTGTTTGTTGGCGATTTCTCAAATACTAACCGAGGCTGACTCTGCTTAGCTTCCAAGATCAGATGGGATCTGGTCCTTTTAGTTACTAGGTCACTATTCCTCATGACCTATAAGCACATTTTAAGCATTTTGATTTAATGTATACATACTTGATTTGCAGCATGAGCCATCAAGAGATTCCCAAAATCTAGTTAGTATTTTACTGTTCTCCTGCAGTGGCTAGAAGTGTGTATTTTTTCAGGGACTGGAGGATATCCAGGTCATCACAAGAATACAGTTTTGTGATTTGATCTGTTACTGTTATGCAATCTGTTAGATGCATTCAAAGCTGTTTTAGAATTTGGAAGCAATACCAAACAGCTGCACCTCTTTATACAAGCAAAGCACCCTTTTGTCTTTGCTTTCCTGAAGGTTAGGTATTGGTACTACATCAAAACTAACACTGCTCTGAATACCTGATTTCGGCATGTCACCTTTAATCCCAAGAAGCTTCTAGGTACTTTTCAGTCATTAATTAGTCAAGCTTTGCTGTTCTCCTGGGAGGCCGTCAAGTATATTCGGATCGGTAAACAGAGTCATGGAAAGGTGAAGTGTCTTCTCCAAGGGCATAAGCTGAACAGAAGAGCCAGAAATAGAACCCAAGAGTCCTTTCAACTCAGTCCTCCCATCCCTTTGGGAAAGACTTCTTCCCAGATCTGGAATCTTAGCTTGACGTTCTTTCTGCTTCTATCCCAAGTGTTTTGCATCTATTTATTGTTTGTACCCACTCTGTCACCCCATGGCTGCCCATGCTCTAAACTCTGGACTTCCCGGTGTTTTGGATTTCAGTTCCCAGAATCCCAGAATATTGGCTAAGATGGTTGAGGCTTCTGGGAGCTGAAGTCCAAAACGCCTGGAGGACCAGAGTTTGGGAATCAATGCTCTAGTCCTAGCACAAACACAGTAGGGCCGTTTCTGGAACGTCTTCCTCATTCAAATCTGTTAGGCTCCCTCTTTGCATGTCTTTTCCACCAAGGACTGTAGGCACTAACTATCATCACCTAGTTTTATTTCTGCTAGTTTTAATATGTAACATCTCTTAGTGTTTCTGCTATTAGCTGGTGGTTGTTTTTTAGTATCGTTCATTTCTATCATCTTCATTGTTGCTTTTAGCAATTACCCATTGGCTGTATTTTTATGACTGTAGTGTATGGTTTGATGGTTTTGATATACAACATATAGAGGGATCTTGTAGCACCTTTGAGACTAAATGAAAGAAAGAAATTGATCAAATGCATCTGAGGAAGCAGACTGAAGTCTACGAAAGCTCATGCTGCCAACTTCTTTCTTTCAGTTAGTCTCAAAGCTGCTACAAGATCTCTCTACATACTGATTCTACAGACTGATACAGCTATGACTCTGAATTCTTGTTATACAATGTAACCTTGAATAATTATTACTTGTCTTGACTGTACACCTTTGCTGACTGTACACTTTCATTCTTAGTATGGACTAAAGCGATAGACTGTTGGAAACATTTGCTTCTAGGCTCAGGCATGGAGCTGTGCCTACCTCTTTTTCTCTCCCTCTGAGGCCAACACAGTGGTATTTTATGTTATTCTTTTCCCCTTAAGAAAGGAACATAAGGTAATTGAAGAATAATGAGCAGTGCAACAAATAATGCAAAAAGTAAACTTTTCCCATCATAATCACAGGAACAATTTACTTCATAAATTTTATAATACATAACAGAACTGACTGCTTTGAAAATTAACTTTGTAACCTCTGTTTTTACAGCGTCATTCACTTCTCTTTGACTTTCTCCCCCACCTTGCTTCTCTTATTTTGGGGTTTTGTTTTATTTCTACATTTACTTTGTTGTTTCAGTACAGTTTTGTAATATTCATTATAAATGGACAGAAACTTATTTTGATGGAAGATGCATGAGATATTCTGTTTACAGGAACAATTCAACATGCTATTTATGACATTTAGGTTATAACAGATGTCTCCTCATATGACCCTGCCCAGAGAAAGAGTTTCTCAGAAGAGGGCCTTCTGTCAGTCTCACCACATTCACAGGCACAGATAGTGGGAACATGAGGCAGGGCCCTCTCAATGGGTGCCCTGAGTCTGAAACTCCTACTCATAATTTATACAGGCTGAACTTCCTTTATCCAAAATGCTTGGGACCAGAAGTATTTGGGATTTTAGATTTTTCAGATTTTGGAATATTTGCATATACACAATGAGACTTCGTGGAGATTAGACCCAAGTCTAAACATTAAATTCATTTATGTTTTGTATACACCTTATAAGCATAACCTGAAGGTAATTTGATACACAATATTTTTAATCGTGTTGTGCATGAAGCAAAGTTTGCATACAATGAACCATCAAAAAGCAAAGGTGTCACTATCTCAGCCACCCTTGTGACCAATTTGGATTTTGGAGTGTTACAGAATTCTGGATCAGGGCTACTCAGTCTGTAGTAATATTTTAAATAAAGTTTTGTACACAACCTGGTCCTTTTGCGTTACACAAGCATAGTTAGTTCTCCCTGTGTTGCTACATAAGAACAAGAGGTAGAAATGTTGGCATAAGGGACCAGGTGTTCCTTCTCTTTTTTGGTTGTGGCCTTTAATATAAATCTGTGTTGATGTCTTCAAAAGATGTGCCTTTGAATTTAAAATCCGCAATTGTGTTTCATGCGTACAATACGTACTGGGGTTTTGAAGAGATGAACAGTCTGTGCCTGAGATCTGCTTTCCCTTTCCATTCTGCCTGCTGAGGAGCTTGAAACCCATCTGAAGAATGGTCAAGGGAAAACAGTCACCTTTCCTGGTACCTCATTTGAGGCAATCTCTGAATTTCATCATGCTGAAATTTCCTCACATAAATAGCTGGACACTCCCTTGAAGCTGACCAGTCTAGGAATAGTCTAGTGTAGAAAAGAAGGGATAGGAAAGGTATGAAGAAGTGGGTAAATGGCAGGAGGGAAAGATAGATGAAGAGATAGGTAGTTAATACTAGAAGGGAAAAAAGAATTATAGAATCAAAGAGTTGGGAAAGACCACAAGGGGCATCCAGTCCAAACTCCTGCCCTGCAGGAATTCACAATCAAAGCACCCCCAACAGATGGACATCCAGCCTCTGTTTAAAAACATCCAAAGAAGGAGACTCCACTGGTCTCTGAGGGAGCGTTCCACTGTCAAACAGTTCTTACTGTCAGGATGTTCTTCCTAACATTTAGGTGGAATCTCTTTTCCTGTAGCTTGCATCCATTGTTCTAGGTCCTGTTCTCTGGAACAGCAGAAAACAAGCTTGCTCCATCCTCAATATGACACCTTCAAGAATTAGTGGCAAGGAAACAGTTAGGGGTAAGAAATCAATATGGAGTGAAGAAAGAATATGATAGCTTATATGTTTTATATGGTTTGTTTTGTGTATTTTTTGTAATGTGTTTTATATTAGTAGGTATATACATCATGTATATTACGATTTACAATGAACATATTTTCCAAAATAAAAAGAAGCTGCCCAGTCTAAGTGCATCTCCCCCCAACCAAAGGCCCTCAATAGCCTGTTTTATCTCTCCCTTCTCTGGCCAGAGACCCCCCTCTGCAACAATCCTTTTGTGGCGATAGTGGCATTTTGAGTCTCCCCCTCACCCCCTGCGAATGCACGGCAGGCAGTCTTGCTGCTTCAGAGGTCTGTGGCAATTCCTGCCTTGCGCTATTGGTCAAGACATGAATCCCAGCCAAGCTAAAGCAAGGGAAAGGGAGGGTGGAAAGGGGGGAGGAAGAGAGACACACACCATGTGTTGGCACATAATACCAGATGCTGGGTTTTCATAATGGGGAAGCCTTTTTTGCCCCAGGCACCGTTCATTGTTCAGCAGCCCCAGCAGAAGAGCTGTAAAAATAAAACCTCTGATAGGTGGATGAAAGTGTAAATAGGGGGTTAGTATTCCGGGTGATTTTTAATGGACTGCGCTACTGTAACTGAGAAGGCAATATACTCCCGAGAAGGTAACATCATACGACTGCTGGGATTTTGTTTTGTTTTGTTTTCTTGATTCTTTTTGTAGGATCGCTTGGATATTTTTCTGCAGTGTCTTGCGGTAATAAACGGATTGCCATCTGTGACGCTTTATTGCTTCTCTCGCAGTTTTGCATTTGTATTTCATTTTTTATACGCTTCTTGAAGATGAGAGCTTGGGGGAAGAATCTCCCATCCCACTCTGTTCTCCTGTGGTGGCAAAGAAATAGCTGGTCTTTCCTCCTCCAACTTATTCCCCCTTTTAGGTATCTGTATTTACATATGCTTTCACTACATGCAGAGAAGATTTTTTTTTCTAAACTTAGAGAGAGAGAATCTGTGCTGGGTCTGAAAAGGATAAGTTTCATATAAATGAAACACAGTTGTAAAATGAACAGTTCCAAGGGTTTCTAACAGTAAAATAGTACAATATTGCAGATTCTTCACAAACAAGTTTGTGGTTTCACTTTAAATATTTTTTTATTGAAATGATTTTGATTTTTTGAAACACTCTACGTATGTGTGTGTCCAAGTCACTTGACAACTTACAATGATCCCATGAATTTAATAGGGTTTTCTTAGACAAGGAATCCTCAGAGGTGGTTTTGCAAGTTCCTTCCTCTGAAATATAGCCTACAGCACCTGCTATTTCTTGATGGTCTCCCATCTAAGTACTGATCACAGCTGACCTTGCTTAGATTCCAAGATCAGATGGGATCTGATGGCTTTTAGAGTCTCTCTCTCTCTCTCTCTCTCTCAATCTCTCTCTCTTTGTGTGTGTGTGAAATGTCTTGCTAGAGTTTGGAACTAGAGAATTTTTATTTTTTGTGTGCCTTGAAATAGCTTATGATTTATGGCAACCATAAGGTGAACCTGTCATGGGGTTTTCTTGGCAAGATTTGTTCAGAGGGGCTTTGCCATTGCCTTCCTTTCAGGTGAGAGAGTGTGGCTTGACCCAGGTAACTCAGTCCATTTCTGTGGTGGAGCAGAGATTTGAACCCTGGTCTCCAGAGTCCTAGTCCAACACTCAAACCACTACACCATGCTGATTCATACTGAGAATTAAAGATGATCAAGATGTGAAATCATGTAAAAGCAATAGGGTCCAATTGCCCACAGATTTGGCTTATGCTGTTAAATTTGTAGTCAGCCATAATACATGGGTTCAACACACATGTCCCCATACTCAATCCTCTGCCCGTGCTGAGAACTTTGGAGATTGAAGAGCAAGGTTTGACCTCTTCATTCTGGTTTTGGAGAAGACAAAAACAGTTCCACATGAGTTGAATAGGAAGCATGAGGCTGACTTCACTCCCTCCCAGAATCCTCTGTTTCAAATGGGGGTGTCTTTCATCTGTTATAATGGAAGACACCTCAAAGTTGTCTGCAGTTCAAAGAGGAAAGAGCCTTTGTCTCTGGCAGAGGTTGTTGCCAAAGGGAAAGAGATTATTCCCACTGGCTCCCACTGAATTTGTGAGTTCTTGATAGAGGCCATCTCTGGTTTCTGAGCCTTGGGCAGAAATCTCCCAGCAGTGAAGTGTACAAACCTGGAAGTGTACAAACAGTTTTGTGAATTAGGCCGTACAGATCTTTTTAGCTGATTCTTTTTGTGAGCCACCTTAGGTCCCACTCAGGGGCATATAAATGAACTAAATAAATAATAATATAATAAAGATCTGCACCCCTCTTCTGCCCTGCCATCCATTATCCCTTGAGCACTTTTTTTAAGGGAAAGGGGCCCTTTCACACTACATAATTATAGCATTATAATGCCACTTCAACTGCTTTAGTTCCATCCTACAGAATCCAGGGACTTTAGTTTAAGGAAGTGATATTTAGGATTCTCACCCAAAGAGCTCTAGGACCTCCTCAAACTTACAAATCCCAGGATTCCTATTTGAGATTTCTGACTGTACTTTGTTTTCCATTTGCAAGGAAGAGGAATTTTCTGCCTTCTCGGTTTGAATGAGCAATCCTCTCCTCATTTTCTCTGGTGCTCAAAAAGGAAGGGGAGCGCAACTGATAAGAGTTTTGGAGATAAAATTGGTACACTGTTGGTAGGGACACATACTTTAATTGGAGAGGGGAGAACCTAAGCAAAACATGGAGAGAAGCGTCATTCTGATTTGACAAATCAGCCTTGTGCTGTGTCTTACCTGAAAATAATCTAATTATTCAAAGTCACTCAAATAAGGCAGAGGATGTGCTGCCAATTAAACCGCAGACTCCCTGCTCCCAGAGCTTTCTGTGGGAAAGTAGATGTGAAAGGAACTCTTTGGCTGAGAGTGCCCAGGCCTGCAAGAGCCAACTTTCTTTCACTCCTAGTAATTACAAATGCTTTCTCTTCTCTTGAGTTATTCGAAGCAGAAATGTTTGGCCTCCTCTTCCTTGGCTCACATACAAGCCAGGTACAATTGGCTGGCTTCAAACATGTTGAGATTTTATTGGTATAATACACGGGAAAGCACTGGAGAAGTGGTGGCAGACTACTAGAGAGGCACACTCATATAAAGTCCCAAAGATTAGCGGAGCAGCTAATGCTTATCATATTACATTTTATTTCAGGAGTTCCCCCTCTCTTCGTTCTCCTGTCTCTATAATACGTGCAAAGATAACTTAAGAATGGCATTCTCCAAAACTAGCTCCGAGATAAGGCATATAAGATGTAGAGCGGCTTCTTGAGTCGTGTCAGTTGCCACAAAAGGGTCTTTTCTATGAACTAGTTGTGTGTTTTGTTGCTTCTTTTTTGTACCCTGTTTGTTTTAGCACTTGAGTGCTTCTTTCAGACAAGACTGAGAGGAGAACAACTATCCAATTCACAGAACCAGCATCCGAGATGATAGTGGCAGCTCAGCCAGAAGCTCCGTAACGCACATTTGGCCCTAAATGCCTAATAGGCTTTCCAAGCCTGTTGAATATATTGTCTCAAGGCCTATGCACACAGTCACGTTGAAATGGCACTTACAAGAACAATTGGCTTGCTTGCTTTGGTCGTACTGAACTTGGGTGATGAAGGAAGCTCCATGCCTACCAGTGTGTACATGCATATCCCTTTCTCGATGACCGATGCATTTAAGTGGCGACTTGTATGTACAACTCTGCTCTCTCAAATTTAACACTACATGCAAAGCCTTCCTATTAATAATTTCATTTAACATATATCTTAGGTCAGGGAACCAGATGGATATGCTCCAAATACGAAAACAGAAACAACAGTGGGGTGGGGGTGGGGACTATACCTGGATTTGAAAAATGATCTTCTGTTTTGTTTTCATCTGTTTGTTTTTATATCAGCACAGTGCAGAGGAGCTCAGCAACCTAATTAAAAGATGAATTGGCACCCTGGGAAACTTCCTTTTTGTTTTTATTTTCAGGAAAAGGGCAGTCTGGATGGGTCTTTGTATTTGCAATGTATAGACAGAATAACTATGATGGGCAGTATTTGAAAAGCTGTTTCTCCCTACTTTTATATACAGTTCTACATCAGAGGTGAGACTCATGACACCTCCAGATGGTGGATTGTAATTTCCAGCATTTTTCACCATTGTCTATGCTGACTTGGGCTGCTGGGAGTTCCAGTCCAGTAGCATCTGGAGGGCTGCATGATTACTACCTCATTCTGTATAATGCACAAAGAGAGATTGCCTGACTATAAAAATATCCTAAGATACTCTTCAGTAAAGGATTCAGAGAGTCACTACTTTTGTGGGCCAAAAATGTTGGAGGTGAACTTAAGCACCACAATGCATTATCATCTGCCTTTTAAAAAAGCATACCTGCTCAGTTCATATGTCCCATCCGTGACTGCATCTGCTTCTCTATATGTAAACATTATAGACTGAGCTTGCTGAGCATCGACACTACTTCCTACAGAAGTATCTAACACAGCTCGTCTTTGTTCCTGTGAACATGAGACATGACAGTGGCCATTCTGTAGTGGGGACTGCTTTGTGGAAAAGGAAGAGGATGTGGCAGCTGATTTGACTGCTGTTTGTAATAGCTTGCTCCGTAAGATATGGCCCTGTGTGTGAACCAAGATGGTTTGACTGCCAGAGTTTTGATTTGCTTGGAGAGGATCCATGAGAAATGTGTTCAGGGGAGGAGAGGCAGTGATGGAGAGCCAGCCGCTGCCTTGCAAAGAGTTGTCTTACAAGGGAGCTTTAACAAGTATAAGAAAAGCCAGAGCTTTGAACTTGGCAAGCGGACAGGATCAGCGGGGGTTGGGGTGGGTGTCTTGCATTTCCAGTAATGTATTACGTGGCCTCGGTCTTCCTCCCTCTCTTCCTCAACTCATATATTTCAGTATGCTGTATGGTTATCAAGCCAAATATACTCACCTTTTAATCCAGAGATCTTAAAAGTGCCATTTCACATTAAGGGAAAGAGAATTCTTCGGGGATCTTTGGAGGGATTTTCCCCCCTTGTGCTTGTTCTGTGACTTCAGAAGTTACAGAAAATAACTATGTGCGTCTGTGTGTGTGTGTGGAGGGGAGATGTACATCATAAGAATGTACTATGCTGAGTGTCAGCATTGCCAGGAAAATCTGTACAGTTGGCCCTCCACATTTGCGGCTTTTGCAGATTTGATTATTTGCAGTTTTTATTAATATGTTCTCTCTGGGAATCTCTAGGTCCTCCAGCACAATTTTGCTGGAGGTTGACCATAGAGTTGTGCTGGAAAATGTAGAAATTCCTAGAGAACTCTTCTCTAGGTATTTGTTGGTCCTCCAGCATGATTCTATAATCAACATCTGGCAGATGTTGACCATAGAGTTGCACAGGAGGACCTAGCGATTCCTAGACAGGTGCTATCTTAGGTAAAAAGAATAGTGTTGTGTTTGTTTTTAGTTGTGGTTTTTTCACATTCAGGAGGATCCTTCACCTTAACCCCAGCAAATGTGGAGGAACCACTGTATTGTTTTCTGTGTTCCTAGAATGCAGCAAGCAGAAACCAAGGGACCCAAACTTTTTTTGGCAAGCGTGTCACAAAATCTGAAACAATGCTTACAGTAAGTGTGCTTGGTACAATATATATACCCCACATTTCACAGAAACTAGGAAATGTGTGTCCAAGTAACAGTGGAGTGTGATCAAGATGGTTACGGTTATTAATGAAGAACATCACACAAGCTAGGTGAGTTTACAACAGCTTGCTTTTGCCTGATCCTTTTAGGAAGGGCAAGATTCACCTCTTCTTCATCTTTCTACTCCCACTGAGTTAAATGAATACAATCTACTTTTACACTTTGAGCTTAGTTTGCACCAATTGAAGTAAATGGAGGGTGAAGCAGGAAAATCACTTGTGCCGTTTTGATCTGGGTAGTCCTGTAGTGTACTTTTGTGGTACTTAGAAAATTATTCATTTTTTCTCTATTTAAAGTTCAGACCCCTCCATTAAGTCTACAGCATTTTGCTTACTTGCTTCAACATTTCCTATCTCCCCTCACCAGGTTTTCTTCTGTCCCAATAGGGAAATGCTGGGATAATATTGTTAAAAAATGTTTAGATGTCCTTTGACTTTGAGTAGGTGAAAAGGATTTGGGCTGGGTGACTTTAAAAATAAATCTAAGCCTCTGTTCTACCATTCAGCCACACAACTTTTTCTATTTACAGAATATATTTTACTGCAATTTGATAAAAGGGTGATTTTGCTGTCACTTCCTTCCCACTCCCCCAGATTATGTGACTGTTCAGATTATTTATTTAGTTCATAATTCTATAGAAGTGTTTCGAGGGAGTTCTAAACAAGACCTTGAAAATTAATTTGGAGAGTGTTGATAGTGTGCTCTAAGAATAATTTACAAAGAGAGGAGGATAAAATTTCAAATTGATAGATCTTTATAGTCACACAAGCCAACAATTTGTTGTTGTGTACCTTCAAGTTGTTTCAGCTTATGATAACACTAAGGAGAAACTATCACAGGGTTTTGCAGGGCTGAGAGAGCCCTGGTGGCGCAGTGGTTAAATGCCTGTGCTGCAGCCCTTCACTCAAAACCATAAGGTTGCGAGTTCAAGACCAGCAAAAGGGCTCAAGCTCAACTCAGGCTTGCATCCTTCTGAGGTCGTTAAAATGAGTACCCAGATTGTTGGGGGCAAGTAGCTTACAGTTGTAAACCGCTTAGACACGCCTTAGGTGGTATGAAGCAGTATATAAATGAAGCTGTTTGTTTGATTTAGGTTTCCATGACTGAGGGGAAAATCAAACCCTGATTTTCAAAGTCATAATCCAACTTCAATTTAACTGCCCAGCGAAAGGCCTGGATATACAACAGGCACCAGATCCTGTCTGATCTTGTGATTGGTAAAGTCTTCCTTCCATA
This sequence comes from Urosaurus nigricauda, assembly GCA_034509955.1. Lineage (NCBI taxonomy): Eukaryota > Metazoa > Chordata > Lepidosauria > Squamata > Phrynosomatidae > Urosaurus > Urosaurus nigricauda. The sequence goes on along the minus strand of JAOEGL010000007.1, from coordinate 28,727,780 downwards.
TCAACAGATTCTTTATTCCAAAAAGATATACATTCCAAAAGAAAACCTTGATTTTGCTATTTTATATAATGGGCACCATTTTACTACACGCTTGAGCATTGACAGATTTTGTTATCCACAGTGGTACCAAACCCCAACAAGATACCAAGGGTCCACTGTAATTGAATGGGAGACCACCAAGGAATATCAGGTGATGTAGGCTATGTTTCAGAGGAAGAAACTGGCAAAACCACCTCTGAGGATTCCTTGCCTAAGAAAATCCTGTGAAATTAATGGGGGTCGCCATATGTCTGCTTGAAGGCACACACACATACACACGCATTAACTTGACCCAGACCTTGATGGAAAGAAACTGAGCGTCAGTGAATTGCTTAGTTCTTGACCTTTTCAAAGCAAGGCTGCCAAAAAATGATGTCTTCATTCTACACTGTACTGTTGTCTTACCTTTCATTAGGCAAAATCCATCTATTCCCCACCACCATCACTTTTCTGTGGATTGCTCCTGTTTGCCACTGTGTGTTGTAGTTGCCAGAGGCAGCTACCACTTAGGAGTGAGAGAGCAGCTTCAAAAAGACAATGCACAGAACAGGGATGGAGCTAGACAGCCTAGCAGTGTTCAAAGCCGCAAGGTAGAGACGTTCTGGCAACAAAAGCAAAGGAGTCATTGCAGTGTATACGAGCAGCAGATAGTGTGTGGCTGTGACAGTTGGAGCTGGAAGGATAACACAAAAAACCTTCACCTTTGGATGTAGGAACTAGTATGTAGTATGGATGTTGGCTACACCGACTTTTACCCAGAAGAGTAAGATAAAAATTTTATCCAGGTTTCTATGACCTCTGTGTAGTGTCATTGGGAAGAGCGTGGAACCTGAGCAGTGATGTCTCTTCAGGTATACACAGAGGCTTGTGATGGGCATTATGTTGTTGTGTGCTTTAAAGTTATTTCCAACTCATGGTGACCCTAAGGCAAACCTATCAGGGGTTTTTCTTTTTAAGATTTGTTCGGAAGAGATTTGCCATGGTCTCCTAAGTGCTCTAGAAATGAATAAATGCAGCCTTTGATTCCCCAGAAATCCCAGACTATCCTTTCCTTGGTCAGAAAAAGAAAAGAAAAGAATTGCCTCTCCTAGAAACATCTAAAACAGAAATTCACCTTTTTACCTAGGTTGCACTCTCTCCTGCTCTGTTTAATGTCAAAACTTCCACCTGTTTTTCCAAACTAGAAGTTCTGATTTCTTCCTGTCTTGTTTTATTTTGCATGGTTGGCAGTCCACACATAGGCCCCCAGACCTTGTAGCTGCTCACCCTTGTTTTAGATGCTCCTCATGCCATTTCCCAGTTAGTAAAATCAGGGGTGCACAGATGTTAGCTGCTTTCATAGCTAGCCAACTTCTATGATTACAAATCCAGAAAACTGCTACCTCTACTGGCCAACCAGAATGCACAAAATATGTGATGCAAGCTTTCAGAGCTCTGCTGGCGGCTTCATCAGGCCACACCAGCTTTGCTGAGAAGAACTATAACATCATCTTGACAAAATGTAAGCCTATGACTCCACCATCATAATTTTTCTTTCTTTTTTTCTTCTCTTTGGTTGTTAACATCTCTACCTGATGAAAGTGCCAGTGGAGCTTCAAAAGCTTGCATCACATATTTTGTGCATTTTGGTTGGCCCATAAAGGTATTGCTGTTTTGTGAACTGTGGATGTTATTGTACTTTGCGACTCCTGGATATATTTTCTTCATGATTAGAGTTATTCTGCTCCCCTACCCAAATTGGAGTGTTCTTAACATCTTGAAGCTCAGTGTGGGACTGAGAATTACTCCCTGCCCTATTTTCAGATTTAAGGAGAATCGGAGAGTGCTGAATTTCAAAGGCATTCAAAGTGGTTCATAGGTGCAACAGAACTGTAGGGACAATCATGTTTCCTAAAGGATACAGGGACATTTCTGGTGGCAAACAAATGTATAAACTGCTCACTAAAATTATTTTGAAGTTTCATTATGCTGGATTCATAATAATAATAATAATAATAATAATAATAATAATCTTTATTTCTAGCCCGCTCCTCTGTGAGTACAATCGGAGCGGGGTACAACAAGATTAAAACATACAAATTAAAACACTTCATTGACCCATTCCCAGCCACCCACCCCTTAAAAATAAATTAAATTAGCAATAATTTAAAATCAACAACATTAAAAACATGATTCATCCTCCATAGTTCTTACATTGAGGAAAAAATAACACCAGGCAAGGGGTCAATTTATAGGTCCCATTCGGAGCTGGGATCTAAGAGGTGTCAGGGAAGGCCTGCCGGAAGAGATGCGTCTTCAGAGCTTTTTTAAAACAATCAAGAGATGTTATAAGGCGCATCTCATCCGGCAGACCATTCCAAAGTTTGGGAGCGGTCACGGAAAAAGTCCTCTGGGAGGTCTGCGACAGCCTAGTTTTCACCGGCTGTAGCAGGTTCCTCCCAGAGGATCGGAGTGTGCGGGGGGGTTCATACAGGGAGAGGCGGTCCCTGAGATAAGGTGGACCCAAGCCATGTAGGGCTTTAAAGGTTAAAACCAACACCTTGTACTGCGCCCGGAAACTAATTGGCAGCCAGTGGAGAGCCTTGAGCACCGGTGTTATGTGCTCTCTCCTTGATGTTCCAGTTACAAGCCTGGCTGCCATATTTTGGACCAGTTGAAGTTTCCGGGTTAAGCACAAGGGTAGCCCCATGTAGAGCGCATTACAGAAATCCAGGCGTGAGGTTACCAGAGCATGTACCACAGTTTCCAGGTCCCTCATGTCCAGGAAAGGGCGCAGCTGGCGTATCAGCCGAAGCTGATAACAGGCACTCCTGACCGTCGCATTCACCTGACAGGTCATGTGGAGCGACGAATCTAGGAGTACCCCCAGACTGCGAACATTCAGAGGAAGAAAGGGCAGTGTGACCAGTTGATTTACTAAGTGGGCATCTCTCTCTGTGCCTTTTGATCAGCTAATGAATACACGCAACCTATCAAGCTGTCATTTTTATGGATTTTTGCAAATAATTCTTTCAGAAACAGGAAAATTAATATCCCTCCAGGGATGACCTGGACTCTTTGACCTTGCTAAGCTATTGAAAATCACAGCTACAGAATTCAGAGGGTTTTCTCTCTCCTCCTCTCAGCTGTGAAGTATCTCTGGCCTTCTGATAATGTCACTTACTCGCTAGAGATTTCAGTGGGAAAAGGAATGGCCATCTGTCATATTTCCCAGTCAAAATACACTGGGTGTCTTTTGATCTTTCCAGACATGCTCATTGTAACAAAAGATACTTGGCAGGAAATGCAATAGAAATTGAATTTTGTCATTTATGTGTGTGCATCACAAGTGTGTTTGTTTGTTTTAGAAGTTCTAAAGCAAATTTTTATGCCATGATATGAGGTAATATTGTTAGGAAGGAAATGAATTATTTGCCTTACAAAGTCGTCTTCTCGAATTTACACAAAGATCCAGCTGAATTTATTAGCCATATTGATCCTATGCAATAGAAAACATGGAACAATAAGCCAGGATCATTTGGGCCAGGTAGTCATGGGGATGTTGCATGTTTTCCTGTCACATAATCTTCTTATAGTGCAAACATACCCACATTTACTTAGAAGTACATTCCACTGGATCAATGAGACTTTTCTCCAGGTAGATGTGTATAGGTCTACTCAAGGAACTGTGATGGGGAAGGAACATTTCGCTTACATCTTATGTACCACATGATATTTTCCTCATTTTAATATGGCTTCCAACTCTTTCTTTCAGTTGACATGGATGATGAAGATGGCCGATGCTTGTTAGATGTAATTTGGTAAGTATTTGCCCTTGACAAGAATAGTATGTCCTTTTCTCTTCTCTGTTGTGGCTGCGTATTTTCAGAATCTGAAGAAATATCAAATGCTATAATTTTCATCAATGCTTAATTTAAATTCTTTGAACTCCCCTCTATGATCATTAACTGTGGCTGCCGTTATTATATGCCTGTGGATAACGCAGGTTGGCATAACAGCAGGAATGGGTATCATGCAGCCCTCCAGATGTTGTTGGACTGCAAGTCCTAGCAGTCCTAGTCAGTTAAGAGGAATGGTTGGAGCGAACAGCCCAGTAACATCTGGAAAGCCACATGATTCCCACCCTGCATAGCGAGTCTCATTAACCAAAATCTACATAGAACAGCTGGAAGACGAGTTCCTGTGCATCTTCTAGCAACACTTATAAGCCCCAAGTGTCAAAATATATGTTTTCTAAGAATATGAGAATGCACTGCAAAGTAATAGACCCATTTTATTTTAGAAACTAAAATGGCCAGGGAGTATATTAACCTCTAAACTTTGCCTCTTCAAGCTCCGAGCAATTTTAGTAATGATTGCTGGGTAAAGTGAAGTTTAAGGCTTTTTCTATACACACACGCACACACACACACGCAATCCTAGATCTCAGAGGGTTTAACCCTCACCATCCTTTGAGGTATGGGGGTATGTTTATAGATGTACGTTTAATCTGTTTCTAACTTCTGTATGAAAAAACTTTTATAGTGTTTCAGTGTGGTTTTAAAACTTTTTGTAAACGTTTTTAATTTGTTGTTACGGAAGCTGCCTTGGGTCCCTACCGGGGATGCTTTGACTGGGAGTTCCTGCATGGCAGGGGGTTGGACTGGATGACCCTTATGGTCTCTTCCAATTCTATGATTCTATGGTAAATAATAAAATAAAATACAAGTTTGATGTGTGTGCTTACACATGTGCACAAAGATGTGTCCTCACTCAACACCCAACTGATGCTGAGTACAGCCCAAAACAATTGTGCATTCTCATGTTTAATATCAAAATGTAGTTTGTGGTAAAGAGTAACTTTACTGGCAATTTCAAGGTAATTCAGAGATCAAGACTACACTAGCACATACGGTAATAATTTTTTTTTAAAATCTACATTGCATTTGGTTTTCCTGAAGAAGGCATTTTCATTCTATTCTACAAGAGAGAGAAAATACATTTTGTGTGCATATGTGTGTACATATTTATATAAATATTTGTGTTATTCTGTTCCATCAAAATGCTAATAAACAAGTGCTGGACACAAATGTAGCTGATAAGCGAATTGTAGTAATCCTCTATTGGTAAGTCTTAAAAAATTAAGGGGATACTCTTCATTAAATCATTCCTTGTGTTGCTTTATCCCCCAGTGATCCTCAGGCCTTGAACGATTTTTTACATGGATCTGAAAAGGTGAGGTGTTGCTCTTGCATGTATTTCTAGAAGTGCTTAAGTTGCTGCATGCTTAATTAACAAATCAAAAAGCCTCCTTGAATTGCTTTTGGCTTCTGTGCTTACAAAGAGAGAAGTGACACAGAGAACAGAGGTGGTACCAATCCTTGAAATGATGACCTGGGAAGACTGTCCTGCCAGTCTTTTTCTCAAGAGAACGTTGGAGACTGGCAAATAAAAGCAGTCATAAAACTGCTTAGTAGTTACATACGATAAACTACTTTCTTTTTAAGAAGTCAGAGAGAAAACAAACAAACAGTGCTTTTTTCCACAATTGGGAATGTATTGATATCTCCTGGAAATAAATCCAGCCTCAGAGGGAGTGGACTTATGGCTTCATCTGCAGATACAGGAGATTTATTTTGGAGGTTTATACCTCCAGGAATCCCGCAGTCAGTACTGCCCCTGACCATGATGGTTGAGGAGATCTGCAGAATTGTTGTCTAAATAAAAGTAATATTTCCAAGTTCTGGAAATTGATGCCTTTTGGTCTCCATTTAGCGTGTTTCCTTGAACACTGTCAACCTTAAATTTACATTCACATACAGTAATTTGAATCTTTTTGGTTGCAGATTGACAGTGATGATCTCCTGGACAACACAGGAGATGCAGCCAGTGCCTTCTTTGAGGGTGCTGGGGTATGTATTTTTCACCTCATTTTTGAAGTACAGTTTATATTCCTCTTTGCATCATCATGTCCTTTCTTTGCAAATACATCATTTTTGTAATGCTCAGTGCATGATGAAGGATGCAAGGTTACATTCCCATGATGGCAGGCAGGCATGATAAGAAGGAAGAGACATAGGAACGCATACGTGTGCCATTAACAATTCAGCATCTCTGTTTAATATGGTTTAAAAAACTGCAGAAAATCACTAAACATGGCGACAGCCTGCTTCTAGATTCTTTAGTGCGAGACAGCTATTTGGATCAGTGTGGGTTTAAAGTTTGGTTATAAACAGGTAGGCAGAGCAAAGGCAAAATTGATAGGAGTGGAAACCTCTCATTTCTCTCATGTCATTGGGGGGTGGGAATCAATCTATCTACATATCTACATTTGATTCTGGGCCTGGCATATGTACCTATGTTATAGTGGAACAGACAAGTTAATTTAAAAACATATTTTACTCTAACCACTTTTATAGAAAGTATGGAGACTAAAATGTCAGAGGTAGGTAGTTCAGTCAGAGTTCACCTTAGACTGTTCACAGACCTGTTAATCGATTCCTTGCATGATCTTCCATAATGATTTGATTTCATCCACATAGTTACTGATACTGGGATACAATGAAAGGTGGTGGTGCAGAGCTGTGATTTGTATGACCAACTCATGTTCATTTTGAATCATTCATTTAGAGTTTTAGTTGTCCTTGGATGTTTCATTTGCTGTCCTTTTCCATCCTGGTTCTTTGTTCTGTTCAGTGGGGAGGGCCTGATCACGGTGATCAGCTTAGTAAAGGTTCGCGGGTTGTGAAAGCCTGGGAAAGATTTCTCTTAGAATGAGGTCAGTAACTTCCATTTGTGTGCCTTGGGAACCTAGATAGTGAAGTGCTTTTGTCTTGTACCAGATGTTTTCTTGTGAGGCATGATATAAGACAGAAAATGCTTAACCACTCTTAGTCCAAATAAAGTTGCAGTCAGAAGTTCATTGTAGTAATGTATGTTGAGGGCTGGAAGAGGAAGAATCATGACTGAATCTCCTGACTTTTTTCTTTGCCTAAAAGCACCAAGGGAAGGGGAGCTAATTCGGATTAGGGTTGTGTCTCTGGAGGCAATGGGGTTTTTAACCCTTTGACATTTTCCAAACTTAAATTGTCTCCCTCCAGCTAATATTTGTATTGACCTATTCCTCTTCTTATGACTCAAAGCAGCCATGATGAGGGTGAGGCCAGCGGAAATGAGGAAAAGGATTAAACTTTGATTTCTCCCTAATAAAAATGATGGCATCTTAAGAAAACAAGTGCATTACATAAAGAGCAGTGTTGTTTAAAATATTTGCATGCACACTCTTGGCCAGCCAGATACAGAGTAGATGAAGGATCCTTTCCGTGTTATCCAATAGAAATATAAATCTGCTGAACACAAAATAATCTAAAAATTCTGTTTCATTCATATCACAGAGATGCTTACTTTTCTCCCTCTATGCTTCCTCTTCATTCTTCTTCAGCTGCATGTACAGGAATCCTCTGGCAATCATTTGAACGCTGAGCAGAGCCAGCCCACAACAAGTGTTGACTTAGACTTCTTGGAAGATGACATCCTGGGATCACCTTCTGGAAGCGGGGGCAATCTGCAGAACTCAGACCAGCCCTGTGACATTCTTCAGCAGAGCCTGCAGGAGGCAAATATTACTGAGCAGACTCTGGAAGCAGAGGCAGAGCTGGACCTGGGGTCTTTCCAGCTCCCTACCCTACAACCAGTGGTCCATACTGCCTCTGATGGCACTCCACAGATTTTTTCCAGTGGGGCTGATCTCATTGGACTTCAGCAGCCTGCAGTGTTAACCCATCAGGCACTGGTGCAGCAATCAGTAGGAGCTGATGTGGTCAACAAGGCCATCAGTGTACAACCTTTTCTACAGCAAGTGGGCTTGGGAAATGTCACCATCCAGCCAATTTCCAACCTACAAGGGTTACCCAATGGGAGCCCCAGTGGAGCACTGGGCATTGGGCAGATTCAAGTGGTGGGCCAGCAAGTCATGGCAATTAATCAGCCTGCTCAGCAGATCATTGCAAAGCAAGTCCAGCCTTCCCAAGTGGCTACTATGCCAGTCGGCAGTTACATCACCCAGACTGCCCCAGAGCAGCAGCAGGTCACTCTTGCCTCTACTGGGGTGTCTCCACAGAATGCTGGGCTTGTCATCCAGAAGAACCTTCCATCAGTAGCCACAACAACACTGAATGGAAGCTCCATGTTTGGGAGTGTATCTGCCACCCAGGGCTCCCAGCCTCTCACCGTCACATCGAATTTGAGCAGTCCACTGGTGCAAGCTCAAAATGTGATCATTCACCGGACGCCCACACCAATTCAGCCCAAGCCTGCTGGAGTCCTCCAGCAGAAGTTGTACCAGATCACCCCCAAACCATTTGGCCCCAACAATGCTACCCTAACGATCCAGAATGAGGCTGCCCTCCAACAACAGAAAGCCCAGCAGAACTTAACCTTCATGGCCGGCAAAGCAGGGCAGAATGTGGTCCTTTCTGGCTTCCCGCCAGGACTGCCTGCCAACATGTTCAAGCAGCCGCCGCCACAGCAGCAGGCCCTGAGCAAGCCTATGAGCGTCCATTTGCTGAATCAAGGCAGCAGCATTGTGATCCCGGCGCAGCATGTCCCTCAAGCCATGTTGCAGGGTCAGAACCAGTTCCTTCTCCCAGGACAGCTCACTGGCACTTCTGCAGTTCAGATTCCCCAGCAGCTGTCAGCCTTGCAGGCTAACATGGGAGGCCAGATTTTAACAACTTCTCATCCTAGTGGTCAAACTCATATCATCACTAGCCAAGGACCTGGTGGGCAGCTAATAACAAACCAAGCACTGCCTGCCCAGATCCTCACCAATCAGAACCTGGCAAGCCAACTGAACTTGGGGCAGGTCTTGACGTCACAGAATGCACATGGAACAGCCCATATTCTTTCTGCTCCTATCCAGCTACAACCAGGGCAGGTTGGCCAGCCAACTCTCTTCCAGATGCCTGTGTCCCTGGCTGGTAGCCTGACAACTCAGAGCCAGCCCAGTGTTGCAGCCTCCCTGGCTGGCGGTGCCATCAATCAGGCTGGCCAGACTGTTATCCAAGGAGTCACCCTGCCTAACCAAGTGGCTATGTTAAATGCCACTGAGAACCTCAACCCAACTGTGACCATCCAAGCACCCCCTAGTGCTAGCAGCCAGAGTCCCAATCTCATTCAACCACAGCCAACTTCCAATACCAACCTGCTGGCAAGCAGCGACCAGGCAAACATATTAACCGTCCAGCCCACTTCCCAGCATACTTCTGCTCCTGCCCAGCTTCAGGTGAATGTGCAGCAACAAACTCCACCACCTCAACAGCCAGTGCAACTTCCTGGGACCTCTCAGCCCAGTCCTAACTTGGTGGCATCCAGTCCTGAAAAGATTATCTTGGGCCAAACGGCTGCTGGAACCGTCATCTCCCAGGATTCCATGCAGATGTTCCTCCAACAGGCAAGTGAAAAGTTTTCTAGTGTGATGGTTAGTTCTGCTAGTTTGTTAACATTTAATGATAAGGAGACAAGAAAGTTGCATGGCACTGACTCCGCAGAACCATCAAAACCTCAGTCATTCATTTTATTTAAAAAATAATTCTAGAAATAATGACAGATGAAGAGGGGACTTTTCAGATATATGCTTAAATCAGGGAAGACCTGCCCCCCCCCCCCAGAAGTCTGGATGTCTTTCCAGTTATTAAAATATATAACTTAATGTCCCACACTGTTTCCTCCTCCTTCGTGTCCCCCAATGCTGACTGTCTCAAGCCTTTTATCTCTTCCTTGTCCCAGATAGTTCCTGTTCTCGAACTGTATCACTCTTGGCCAGTCTCACCCACCTGCAAAATCTGCAACCTTCTTAAATCACAGTTTAGCCGAGTATGTGATGAAACTTAAGTTAATACATGGCAATTTCCCCTAATGTTTATATAACCTAAATTGTAGAAGAGGGGGAATTAAAACATCAGATGTCTGGATTGTGGAGTTGAAACAAGTTGAGTGTTATGGAAATCAATAGCTTTTTCACTTAAGTCAAATTTCTCCAGATTGGCTCTCCTTAGGCAGGCAGAAGAGCAGGTGAGGTATATTTGCCATTCATGTAGTGTGATTTCATGCATACCTGTATCTACGGTATCCATAGTATCCATTCTGCAAATGGAACCACAGCCCAGTCTCTGAGATTTAGGCTATATGGCTGCCATTACAGATCACAGAAAATCTTGCTTTTCAAAAGAAAATTCTGTGAACTTTTTAATTGAAATATTGTTTACGTTGATGTCTTTCACACTAGCCGGGTATCCGGAGGGGCTGGGAGGACATTGACTAAACGTGGGTGGTTAAAGTGGGTAGCTAACATAAACATGGTCCATGCTAAATCTCTTGGAAATTTCAGAAGGAACGGAGCCAGCAGCAGCAGCAGCAGCAGCAGCAGTTTTATTCAGCAACCCTGAAAGTGCAGCAGGAGAGTACTATGAGTGAATCCACAGTCTCTCCCCACCTGTCCATGCCTCTACCCATCTACAGCATAGCCACCACCGCACTTAGCACTACAAGCAGTGTCCCAGCCTCGGTGATAGTCAGCAGCAGCGTAGGCGCAGTCCTGCAGCCGCCTGCCAGCCGAGAGCTGAGCCAGAACCACAACCTGCCACCGGTGGAGTCCAAAATACCTCAGTTCTCAGCTGGCCCTTCGCAGCAGGCATTGGCTTGCCAGGTAGCCCTTACCTGTTTGCAGATCCACAAAGTTGCCTTGCTTTGGCCTGTTCTCCTGCCTTACACCTTCCTGTCTAACACGTCTGGGCATTTTTTTCTTAATTTTTCCCTTCAGCTTCTTGCTTTCTTCTGCACTTTCTCTGTGCAGACCACAAAGAGAGAGAAATATTAGCATCTCATTTAGGTTTGTGCTTGCAAGCATTCTCCCACAGTTCAAAACAAAGGCTAGGCTTGGGTGTTGGTGGTGATAGGATTTTTAAAAATAGCAATGGAAGTCTCCCCCTTGTGGAAACATTTGAATAAGACAAGTGGGGAAAGAGTAGTGTATGTGTGATTTCCTCAAGACTCTACCAACCAAGAGGTATATTGACATTCCTGCTCTCTTACAGGAAGATTTAGCTTCTTGTACTGTTAAGATGAGCAACAAATAACGGCGGAAATTTGTATGCCATAGTAGGATCATTTAGTTCCCAAAGAGCTTTACAAGCCTCTCTAATGATACCCAGTTTAGGAATGGAGAGAAAACTGAAAGATGATGGTGACAGCAACTGTTTATACAGTCCCATCAAGGTACAAGGCATCTGACAGCATACATTAAGACTGTTGACCCTCCACAGAGGAGGTTACAGTCCAAAGATGGGCATAACACATATGAGCCAACTTAACCAAGAAGCTTCCAGACATGAAACAGAAGCAGATGAGCTATAGCTATCAGCACAGCTTGGTAGGAACAGATACACAAGCACAATCCAGAAATGGGTATATGTCACCTACTCCCTTGTTTTTATAAGCCAAAGTGCTGAATCGTCTTCCTTCTCTTCCTGGATCCTGCTGCCAGTCTGTGGCCCTCGCCTGTTTGTCTCTTGCTTGCTTCCTTTTTGATCCTCACTAACCCTGGGAAGTCTGGTGCAGTTGCTGCTGCCTTCTGTTGCTTTCCTTCCCATCTTCTCTGTTCCCTTAGAGTTGCACATTGCACATGTGGTATGTTTCTATCTCCTGTCAGAATGCACATCTCTATCCTTGCTGTATATTTGGGATGAGGTGGGGTGGGGCTGAGGATTAACAGCTTGAGTCTCTGTGTGATATGTGTATGTTCAAAACGTTGTGTGAACCTGCAGAGGCCTTTCTGCAGTGTGGGGATGCTCTGCATAGGGCTGGTGTAGCTAAGGCATGGTGCCAGGATTTAGGACTCAGGCTTCTTGAGGAAAGATGCTGTGTAATAATTTTATGAAAATAGATTAATGACCAAGTATGTTTTCTGTAAATACATATTTTCTGTTCTCAGTGGGAAAACACCCTTAGAAGACAATACTTAATCCTGGGATTTTTTTAAATATATAATTTTGGGATTTACTGTTTGTAAAACGTTGGTGCGTTTTATGCACTTTTTTGCACCATTTCCTTGCAAAAAAACAAGCTTTTAAAATTGTTTTGTTTTCATAATAAAACAACTATGTCCATCTTTAACAGTCATGTGGGAAAAGGGAATAGATTAACAAAGGTAGTGTTGGAGATGAATTTCAATTTTTAAGTTGATTCAGTAGAAACTAGGAAAGTTTGGGTTTTTTTGTTTTTTTGTTTTGTTTTTTGTTTTGGTCTAGGACACTTTTGCAAGGAAGTGTGTGTGCATGCACCATGAGGGGATTAGAAGGATCCTGTCCCTTCTCCCAGTTCACCAGAAATAGCAGAAATCATAATCTTCCTCTCACCCTTGGTACACTGCTTCAGAAGCACGTGAGTTAATCTCCAGTGGTACCATCATCCAACATCTGGTTTTGGAAATAAGCTGCCGCTTAAGCCATGTGGCTGTTTCAATGGGAGAGGTAGAGGAAGGGGGCATTTTGAGTCACACTCAGTAGGATAACCTTTCAGAATTGGTTTCAATGTTTTTGTTGTTGTTAGTTTCACCTTAATTAAAGACAAGTCTTTGAAAGCATCACCTGCTAATGCCAAGCTCTGCAAACAAGCTGAAGCAATGAAATAGATTTGGCAGATGCCCCGTGAGTATTCTGGTTGGGTGGCATATAAATTTGGCAGTCTACTCCTGAAATCTTCTCCTTTTTGACTCAGGGTCAACTGTGTGAACTGAAAAGAAGGGAAGAACAAGCAACCTCAAGCTGGCAATTGTGAGCTTTTGGACTCTGTAATACTTGTCAGGTTCTGTTGGATTCTGGTGCCTAGGGACATGAGAGTGTTTTCATGAGCAGCTTCTAACCCAATTTTCCTCTTTCCTTTTTCTTCCTTTTCTCCCACCTCCATCCCCAATGACCCTCTTTCAGTTGCCTTCAGGGCAACAGAAACTCCCTGGAGCTTCCCCATCCCATTCACTACCTCATCCCTCTATGGGGGAGAGCCCCCAGCTCCAGCCCACACACCTGTCGCAGATGCAGTCTCCACACCAATCCCGTCCTCCTTCGCAGCCTCAGCCTCTTTCCCGGCCCCCATCCCGGCCTCACTCAAGGCCCCCTTCCCAACCTCAGACGTTGTCCCGGCCTCCTTCTGAGCCCTTGTCACGGTCCTGTACCCCTCAAACTCAGATGCAGAACTTGTATGTGATCCAGAATCAAATTGCTTCTTCCCCTCATGGCCCCAACCAACACCCCCTGCGGCCCCCCTCACAGCCTCAGGTACCATTCCAAGCACCACAGGCCCAGCCAGAGGGACAGCCTCAGTTGGCCACACCACCACATCTGCAGCTACAGGTTCAGCTTGCCCCCCAACTCCAGCCCCAGGTCGAGACCCAAGTGCAGGCTCGGCTCCAACCCCAAATTCAGGCTTCGTCGGAAGTTCAGCATACCCATTCCCCTCATTTCCAGCTTCAGTTCTCTGCCCAAGGCTCTATCAAGCCTCCCACGCCGACCCAGACGCTTCATCTCACCGCAGAACAACAGAGGAGTTTCCAGATGGTCCCAAATCAGTTTCAGGCACTCTCTGCAATTCCAGCTCCTATACCTCAGCAGAAGCAGCTCACGGACCGCTTTCAGCAGGTAGAACATGTGTCTTAAATGCAAAATTGGTGAGAAAGGGGATCAGCTTGCTAGGAAAGGAGAACCACTAAATTGTAATAATGTCATATTTTTTCTTCCTGCATTTTCGTTATCCCCACCCCCACCCCTCCAAAAACTCAATAAGGACTCCGCTTAACTGGAACATATCCTTCTTTGTTCCAAACACATAGAGTAAATAAGATTTATTTAAAACCCCAAAATCAGTTGCTGAAGCTAAATCACCCATGTTTATGCCACTTACATATACTGATTTTTGCCACTAGGAGGCCAGGAATTCCCTGTCTTAACGAAAATCTAGCCAAAGTTATCTTTGATTGCTGCACTAATTGAGTATGAAAAGCAGATGTAGGATTCCAGCACCGACCTCTCCAGATGTAAGATTCCAGCACCTACCTAGCTATGCTGGTTGGAGCTTTTGGGAATTCACTTCACCATCATCAACTTCTGCAAGGCCCTACAATTTCCACTTATATTCCCTATCACAAAATATTACGTGGCAGTTTGCAGCAGCAATGCCAGTGGGTTCTAGGGCTTTGTCTAGGTGAGCCCTAATTCATGATAGAACTGGAAGTCACTGGTACCTGGGCAGCCTGTAATTCTCTGTCTTATTTTTAAAAATTTCACCTAGGTGCCCCAGGGGATTATCCTGCAAACGAAACAGCCAACCTCCACTAGCCAAGCACCGCCTGTGCTCAACCAGTTCAGCAGCCAATCCTCTTCGGTCCTGGTTAGCAGCCAAGGACAGCAGCAGGTCACAGTGACGACAACTCAGGCTCCACCGATTCCTAGCCATGCGCCTGTCTCCACCGCAGTTCAGCCTTCCAACGCTGGTTCTAGCAAGGCAGCCCCAGTGCTTGAAAAGGGGCAAGTACAACGTGAAAGAGGAGGAGGAGGAAGCAGCAGTGGTGGTGGTGGAGGTGGAGGAGGAGGAAGTGGAGGCCAACCTGCTCAACCAGCAGCACACCTGCAGCAGCAAACACCTGTATTGGTCAAATCAGCTTCAGTCTGTAAGTTGATAAATCTCTCCCTTATATGCTTGGGTGGCACTGCTTTTGGGAAAGGGATGAACAGTATACTTTCATCCTTTTTGAGTATCACTCATCCTCTTTTTTGCTTCATGAGTTTGCATGTATCTGCCTCTCCATACAGACAACAGGAAGGGAGAGTTTCTTTCATTCTACTGCAGTCACTCCTCTAACTATGTGTATGCCATTGTGGGAAGAAGCAGAGGGGCTCCTCTGTTCCTCCAGTACATTTCACCAACCTTTTAGATGATGGTGTGCAATGCAATAGAGTACATTGCAGGGGAAGGGGAAGCATGGCTTCCCAAGATTGTTTTTGTGTACCTGAATCCCTTCAAATTCCTTGGACAATCCTTTTTCTCTCCAAAAAAGGGAGGGAAAATTTCCTCTCCTGGAACCGTCCCCAAGAATACCAGTTTTAAATAAATTGAGGAAGGGAGGCAGGACAGTTTAAAATCAAAACTTTTTTTAAAAGTGTGGGGGGGGGTTGAATTTCCTGGCCACTTCTTGGAGGGTTGTATTGTTTTTTTACATGAGTGGTAATCCATACCACCGCCACCACGAAGAGTCTCGGGGTCTGAAGGTAGAAAACTGGCCCCAGACCCACAACAATAGCTCGCTCCGATATACTTGCAAGAAAGTGGTGTGTATGACTGAGTGAAGGAAGCTGGTATAGAGCCATCTTCTCATCTCTTCTCTCACTGAATATATCACATATCTCTGCTTACCTGAGGCCACTAATCTGCAGATTTCTTCTTTGTCTGATGGCCTGTAGACTAGTAGCTGGAAAATGCCAATGTGATTACAGTTTATCTTTAGGTACAAGATTGGTGCATTACTCACTTCTTCCTCCTTGGAAATATAAATGGGAGGAAAATCTGGTAAGAAGTGAAATTTGGCTAGGTATTTTGCTGCATCTTTGTTATAAATGTCCAGGCATACGCATTCGTGAGAGCCAGCATGGCATAGTGGTTTGAGTGTTGGACTATGACTCTAGAGGCCAGAGTTTGTTTCCCTACTCGGCCATGAAACCCACCCACTGGGTGACTTGGGCAAGTCAAATGCTCTCAGTCTCAGCCTCAGGGAAAGGCAAACCTCCTCTGAACCTTGCCAAGAAAACCCAATTATAGGGTCACCATAAGTCAGAAATGACTTAAAGGCACACAACACACACACATATTGGTGCCTGTTAATGTTTGTCCTAAAGCATATGCCTGTCACCAAGTTCTCTGAGATTGTGCAATGAGAAAGAAACAAAAAGAGCTAACTGTTCTTACCATTAACCACTGGAATAACTTGCAGTCAGTGTCACTGATAATGTATTTTCTTTTGTGTGTGTGTGTGTGAAAGAATGATTCCAATCAATAATGTTCCTTATGGATACCTTTTACTAAACTCACATGCTTTTGCAGAAACTAGTGATTGAATGTTTGTGGGTTTTTATGGCCTTACCTCCCAAAGCATAAAAAATAGAAATTTGATTTTTTAAAAAAAGAAAGAAAAGGAATATCAAGAGTGGTTCTCAGCCCACCAGAAGGCTGGATTCCATGTGGAATTTCTCTGGTGTAGATTTGCCAGAATTGAACGGGGCTACCTCACTTGGCCAGGGAAAGAAGGCCTCCATTCTTTTGCCCCATTTGACAGAAAAAAAAAACACAAAAGGGTCTGACTTTCATCAAGATCCCCCAGCTGCTCATGACTTTTCTTGTAGAAATTCCGTGTCCTTCCACTTAAATTTTAAAAACCTCACTCTTTTCTTCCTCCATGTCTCGTTCTTCTAGTTAAAGATTCCTTGGCTCATTTCTTGAGAGTAAAAATGTTAGCCTTGGTGACGTGGCCCAACTCCAGCATGAATCATGGCTTTCTCCCAATCTTTTATAGTCGGGGACACTTTGCTGTCTGCTCTTAGCTGGTATAACAACCAAAGAGCTGGCTTTGAGTAGATAAACACAGATAGCCAGCTTACAGAATGTTAGGGGCTCCTGTAATCACCCAGAAGTTGTCAGGGATCCTGTAATATGTCAAGGATGTTGAGTTTTAATAGAAAAGTTACCACCTTGTAGTTACTGGGGCTTCATTGTTCCAAAACACCTCATCGTTATTTGGACTTGTTCGGGTCCACCAGCTTGGGATGGTGGGACGAGATATGGGCTGGTATTTTCTTGGTGGTTTACACTGTTATATAAAACTTATAAGGTACATTTTGGCATGCCATATCTGCAATGGCAGGGGAATGGTTGAGAGTTTATTGTGGTGCCAGATCTTTCTGACAGAGAAGGCTAAATGTCTTATAAAACTACAGTTCCCAGAATTCCCTAGAATTGAGCCAGGGCAGTTAAACTGGATTATTTCTGCCATGTGTTTTGGACCTATATCTCTTTTTAGAAGCGCTAAAATGTGTGTCTATGTCTTTTTCTGTAATCTGATTTGTTTGTGTGGGCATCTCCTCATCCCTGCCTCCCAATTCTCTAGCTGTTTCTACTGCAGCCCCTGCAGACAGCAAAGCATTTTCCAGCAGCTCCACAACTATATCTGGAGGCAAAGCAGTCCCTGGTCAAGGAAAACCTGCAGTTTCTCTCACCATACAGCAACCAGTTCAGGTGGGATTGTTAGAACAGTTTTTTGTAACAAAATGTAACCATGCTGTTATTGTCAGATTTTTTTAGCACTATTGTTATAGTTCTTGCTGAACCACCATCCTGAATCAGAAGCGACATCATCTTACCCATGAAGTTACTGTCTATAACTGCTTTGTGAGTTATCCGTGTTGGAGTTAGAACCATACATACATATCTGCCACTTTGAGGAGGTATGGTTCTCCTGTGTGGCCTATACCACCTCAAACTCTATGACTCAATTTGATCCTTGGGGACAGGGCAGCTGCATTTCAGAGTGAGTTGAAAAATGCCTGTTGTATAGTTCAAAATCACTCTGCCCTCTTATGGCATAAAGGGAAAACAATGAGCTATGCATTTTAATATAAATTAAGCCAATACCAGGAGAGGTTTTATTCACCGTGAGGTTAAACCAGTTTAAAACAGAGAGCAGAGTGAGGCAGAGTTCTATCTCTTTTTCAGCATACAGATGGACACTCTTTCTTTCTTTCTTTTATTTTTAGCTGATTACATTTGACCTAATTATTGTGAGGTTAAAGTAGGTAAGCTGAATGGGCAAGATATTCTGAAGGCAGTCAGAATTTGGAGTGCTGTATTCTGAGCACACTCCTAGCAACTCTGTCAGAATGGGGAAAAGTTGTTCCCATGCTCTCAGCTAATACTGTGAACATGCCTTCCTTCATCTTAATTACTGTAGCATCGGAGGTGGTTAATTAATTAAACTCATTATAATTTAAGCAGCACTTTATAAAAGCACTGGTGATCCATATAGGTAGTAAGGTTTTACCACTGCAGCACCAAAGAATCGAAATAAGATTCATCTCTATCACCACAGGAGATGGCAATGCCTTGACATTTGGTTTCTTGCTGTCTGTATTTCTAATAGCTTGCTTAGTGTATTGGTTTTTAATTTATTCCAATCCATGTAGTTTAAAGCTTCCTCCTTGCTTCTTTGGCAGGCTAAGCCTGGAGTCATTAGCTCTGTGTCAGGCCTGAATCTGGGGAAAAGTCCACTTCAGCTCCAAGTGGTTGGAAAGAGTTTGCCACAACTCATGCCTTCAGCACCTGCCCAAATCCAGCAGCAGGTGAGGACAAACACAATATGTCACTTTTTTAATGGTTCTCTTAATGACTTCTTTGACATACTTTTACCTTGGCACATTGTCTCACGGCTGGGTTCCCACCTCCCACCCACTAGAGTTCAGTATGCACAACACGTAACATTTTAGAATGGTTTTGCCCTGCTTTTTTGTCCCCATATAACATATTTTCTGAGGCCCTGACCATTTTCAAAACCCTTCTCTACACCCATTAAAGTTTGCTGAAAGATTCTCTGGTTCTGTAAAATGGAATATCCAAACACAAGCCCTATCATTACTGCCATCACTTTTTTCTAATGTCTCTTAATTCTCTTTTACAGTTACCGAACATGTTAGGTACTTCAAAGTATTTATCCTCATAATAATCCTGGCTGTGTTGGAAAATCTGTATTGCTGCTGCCTCACCAAAAGGCTGCATACAGCTGATGTATCTTGACAAAGTGAGATTTAAGAGATCCAGGCTCTACTCCCAGTGAGCCATGAAATTCACTGGATGAGCTTGGGATGGTGATTCTCTCTCATTCAGCCTTGCCTACCACACAGGATTATTGTGAGGTTAAAGTAGGGAGGATGAAAAGCCATGTATGTTTCCCTTGACCTTATTGGAAGAAATCTGGGATATAAATGTAGCTCGTATATAAAGTGATAAATTTTGAATTTCCCACTACCATCCACCCAGCCCTGACCTGCTCCCTTTTTAGATAGAAGTTGAAATGTGTTTTTCTATGTGGTCTCCAGTTCACTTATTGCACCTTTGTTCTTACGTTTCCTTTCATAACCAGTATGATAGCAAGCTTGGTAGCCTGAAGAAACCACCCCCGATGCTACAGCCCAGCAAGGAAGCTTGGTAAGTCCCTGCTGAGAAGAAATCCAAAGATCATGTGCAATTATAGAAGGAGAAGCACAGTACAGTACTAGAATCGTGTTGTTAGTATTTTAATCAAAGCTTGCCCTACTGAATTTCCCATGGATAAAGGCCAGGGTCTTAGTCACTGGCTGTCCAGTGTGAAACTGCATAAACATAGCTGGGCTGAAGTAGTGGATTGTGATGTTCTTGCCATGCACTTTCCCATTGTCCAGTGGTCACTCTAACTCTCAGCTACCACTGAAGACCACGTGTATCATACTTCCTAGGCTTGTGTGGCTGCATTATGGAGCTTGGTCAACCTCAGAGAACACCCAGCCACTCTTGTAATGTCATTTGCACCTGTGAAATCCACAACAGGATTTGGGCCAAGGAGTGCCAGTTTATACAATTGATTATACAAAGACATATGACATGAGAGTATCGAATATTTTCTTCCTCTCTTGTTGTTTGGTCCCCACATTGTGACATCTAACATATCATACTGCAAAGGGGTTGAGTAAGCAGGGATTATGTATGGGATGCTGTAGAAGACAATTGCTATCTGGTTTTGGTGTGCTGTCCAGAGCTTGAATAGAAGATGGTGGTAAAAAAGGTGTCTTGTGGCACCTTTAAGGTCAAGAGATTTATTTTAGCTTGAGCTTTCATGGATTACAGTCTGTGTCCTCAGGAAATGAGGTACAGTACTAACGCCTCAGCTGTATATGGTTGTTGGAATGAGGGTAGAGTGGAATGGGATGTATAAAATAATCACATTTTTAACACTTTGAAAGGTTATAGTGGGCTTGATATTCTGGGATAAAACCTCTTTGCATTCTTTCCTGCTGCATCCTTTAGTTTCTTGGAGCAGTTGCATAAACACCAGGGAGCAGTCCTCCATCCTGATTACAAAACCTCATTTCGGTCATTTGAAGACGCTTTACAGAGGCTCCTACCATACCACGTTTATCAGGGAGCTCTGCCTTCTCCCCATGACTATCGGAAAGGTGAGTTGATCTGGACTGCATGGCATCTCTTTGGCAATATGGAATCTTCAAATATTTAGCTTAACTGTATTAGGTAATTCAAAGTTTACAGCAGTGGTTCTCCAAAGGCAGGGTGGGACCTCCAGGGAAGCAGCAAGTTACTCAAGCGGGGTGAGATTTGGAGAGCCTGATCCCAACACCTCCTCTTCCTCTTCTTCCCAAAGCTTTTCTGTCCTGAAGGGGACACGGCAAGGAGGGCACTTGGAGACTCCACTTGAGGGAAGATGAGAGCTATTTCCTTATAAGATGTTAAAATATGAATATACATGAATGTGTAAATCAAAATATGCACACTAAACAAACAGAATATTTTTTATTCATATACTATATCAAGTGCCAGGGTGGCACAGTGTCCAGATGTAGATGTAAAGGGGGTTTACAAAAGCAAAATGTTTGAGAATCATTGCCTTACATCAGTTCCCATTTAAAGAAGAGCCAGCATGGACTAGTACTGTAGTTTGAGTGTTGGACTGGGACTCTGGGAGATCAGGGTTCAAACATGCACTCAACCATGGAAATCCATTGGGTGACTTGGGCAAATTGCACTCCCACAGCATCAGAGGGATGCAATGAAAAACACTTTCTGAAAGCTCTTGTGATAGACTTGCCTTAGAGACACCATAAGCTGGAAATTACTTGAAGGAACACCACACACCCATACTTCCTATTTACAGGAAGCAAGTATATGACCTGTTTTTCTCTCTGCCTTCCTGCTTTCCTCATTCTGCTCTTTTCTAGTAGATGAAGAGTTTGAAATGGTGTCAACCCAGTTGTTGAGACGCACACAAGCCATGCTGAACAAATATCGCCTGCTGCTCTTGGAGGAATCACGGGTAAACTTATTCTTCAGCTGCCTCTTTTTTTAAGAAAATATCTTTATTAATATTTAATAACTAAAAACAATAACCAATAAAGCATCGTTTCAGACCCAACATATAATAGTGAACAAAAGTAAACTAAAAACTAATATTAATATTCAGCTGCCTCTTTGAACAGGTAATTGTCAATAACTAGCCTAATCTAACCCTTCACTTTGATGCGCATTCATCTGACAGGCTCAGTTGCCAAGAGGCAAGCCGAAAGACTTGTGGGTTGTTGTGGTTAACATGTTTCTTTTTGAATTGTGTTAGTATCTTTAATTAAAAATCAACACAAGGCAGCAAATATTTTATGAAAATAATATTAGGATAGGATTGTTCTTATGTTAAGACAGCTCCACTTTTTAAAAAACAAATCCAAGTTAGGAATGAACGCAAATCTGTAAAAGATGCCAGTCTGCTCTTATTGACAATACTTGCTTAGTTTGAGCTTAGTTTGCTTGATATCTGAAATAAATATTTGATCAGGAGATGTTAAGTTATTTTCTTTCCTTCTGTTTGTATTATAACAGATGCATTCTTTATTTACAAATAGAAGGGGCAGCAGAATAAATGTATCCTCTAACCACAGTTTCCTGACAACTTTAATACAGGATTATTTTATTAAATCCTCACCACACATTTATCAGAGTAGAATTTAAAGCATTGTAAAAAAATATTGCAGTCTTCCAAAAGAGATGACAAGGGGAAGGGGACTGCAAGAATATATGAATTGGAAGGTAGAGTGTCAAGAAGCTCAGTCTGGTGGTTCTTAAGAGCAAAATCTGCACCTGCTTTGCCTCCACCTGATCCTCACCATTATTTCCTGCTTTTTGGCAGAGAGTCAGTCCTTCAGCAGAGATGGTGATGATCGATCGGATGTTCATACAAGAGGAAAAGACCACCTTAGCTCTTGATAAACAACTAGCAAAGGAGAAGCCAGGTAAGAGGAGAGGGGTGTTGCTTTTTAAAACTTGAATTATGCCTTGAATATGTTATAAACCAAAGAGTGTGTCTGAGCATGTGTGAACTACTTTTCTTTCACTAATGGGTAGCCACCATTGGCCTCTGTAGCTGCCATTATGAAGGTAAGAATTTCCAAGGCAGATGGTTCACTCTAAGGCAGGCTTGACATCTATCTGATCTTCTTGGAAGTGAAGCACTGTGGAGAATAAAACTATTGAGAGTGTGAGAGTCAGAGACAAATATGGGGTTAATTTAAGCAGATATGATTAAAAGACATAGTCGTGCTAGTTGGTTTCAGCATATAGGAGTCCTCTAATATTTCTCTAATTTTTAGCATAATATGTCCATGAAATATTATGCTAGAAATTTCTTTTTCACCATTAGGAAGGTCTGGTTTAACATTTACAAGGTGGAGACATTGCCTATGTTTCGATTATCACATCTGCTTTTAATAATCTGAAATATGAGGGACCTTTTTGCCTATTTATGCAGCCTATTCTCTCTGACTCAGTTCAATAGAACACGTCTACCGTTCAGTAGAACACGTCTCCAGCTTTGAGACAAGACAAGCTCTTAAACCATGGTTTGGTTTAAGAAGTTGGTTTGTTGACAGAGTTACAAGCCTGAAGTTTCTTGGAAACGAAGCACTGTGATTAATTGGATGCTGTTGC
Organism: Urosaurus nigricauda; assembly: GCA_034509955.1. Lineage (NCBI taxonomy): Eukaryota > Metazoa > Chordata > Lepidosauria > Squamata > Phrynosomatidae > Urosaurus > Urosaurus nigricauda. The sequence goes on along the minus strand of JAOEGL010000007.1, from coordinate 28,704,929 downwards.
ATTTCATTCAGAGGTGTGATAAAGGATGGGATAGGCAGGTTGTGCATGTTGGAAGAAAGCTCTTTCATATACATCTTGTTTCTAGGCTTACATACAGTTATTGAAATGTAGCCACCATAAGTAAAAGGGCATGATATTTTTCTCTTACAGATGAATATGTTTCCTCCTCTTCGCGGTCACAGAGTTTTGCCTCATCTGCGGCTCAGGGCTCTCTGCCAAGCAGTGTCACTTCAGCTTCTGAGAGCCTGAAGACACCTCCAGTGCAGATGGCAACCCAGATCAACCCCACAAAACTGGTCATCAAGCACAGTGGAGGCTCTCCCTCAGTGACGTGGGCCAAGGCCTCTCCCTCACTGGATGGTGATGAGGATGCCTTGCCTTCCAGGAGCAAGCCACCTATCAAAACCTACGAAGCCCGGAGTCGGATCGGACTGAAACTGAAGATCAAGCAGGAGGCAGGACTTAGCAAAGTGGTTCACAACACTGCCTTGGACCCGATTCACCAGACGCCGCCACCCGTCTGCACAGTGATCAAAACAGCGGACCAGCACTCGTCATCCTCAACTGTTGCCGCTGCCACCACTGCTACCACCACCACTGCTACCTCGATGGCAGGGCAAATGAATGGGACAGTTGACCATATCACTGCGGCTCCAACGGAGAAGAAACCTATCGTGACTTACTGCAGGCTTCCTCTTCGGAAGACTTATCGGGAGAATGTGGATGCTTTTGTAGCAGATAAAGCCCCAGACGCCACCCTGAAAGGAGGTACCCCAAAAGCCGACATGGTGCCAAGCACTCTGATCATCAAGCAGGATGGTGGGTCCAGGAGCGTCATTACTTCCCACAAGACTCATGAAAGTTCCTCTGTGACTGTGGCAGAGAAGGGCAGGCCAGAAGAAAACACCAAACATACTTTTTTCAACCGGAGTGATGCCCGTTCCCTCGTGATGCAGGAAAGCCCTGCCCCTCCCAAGACCGACGATTCAACCAGTGGCCTTATGAAGGAATTAGCAGAGGTTGAGGATGAGTTTTATCACCGGATGATAAAGACCGAGCCGCCTGACCACGGTTCTGCTCCTGAACTCTCATGGGAGGTGCCTCTCCCGCCAGCCAAACGTCGGAAGTCGGAATCTTTCGATGTGGACAATGCCAGCTTCTCCAGTGACAGTCCCCCAGATGACTCGCTTAATGAGCATCTACAGAGCGCCATTGACAGCATCCTGAATTTGCAACAACCTCAGGCTGGGGGCCAGAATACCCGAACACCCTCTTCTTCCTATAATTCCTCCTCTTCCCCTTTCTCCTCCCCTGTCCACCGCACAGACACATACCTTGCCCCCAATCACAATGGCGGCCTTGGAGCAAGGACGTTGAATAGATAACAGAAATGGAAAGTGTGCGGAGACTGTACAAAGCGAGCCAAGGACTGAAGCTGGAGCAGCTTCTGCTGGCTGGAAAAATGGTTGGAAGCCAAGCTGCCCCTCCTTAGAGACCCTTAGAGGATAGGGCTGATACCAGAAGGGAAGCGTGAGGGTCTCAGGTGGAGAGGGCAACAAGAATGTCCTCCAGAGGCTTCATCCATCCAAGTGTTGATATGATGGGTTTGGGTTGTTGTAAAGTACAAGCTGTGGCTGGATTTACAATACACTTGTCTCATCACATGCACCGCTAAAAGAAGAAGAAGAAAAAGAAGAAGAAAGTTCAGCAACTGCCAGGCAGGCAGGTGGGAGGGGGTTGGATTGGGGCCGATAGGTAGTGTTGGCTGTGTAATATTTAGATTCTGTAACAAATTGCTAATTTGAATCTCTGAATGATGATGATTGGATTTATTTTCCCCCCTCTCCTTCAAACTCCACTACTCTGTTGAGAACGTTTTAACAAATCCCGTGCCCAAAGCCAGCAGGGAGGCCAAAGCAATGGGGCAGGGGGACACGTCCCTGGGAGTTGCCACAAAGGGCAAGTATGTAATTGATTTTTGTCAGGTTTCTTAAGTTATTTTAAGTATAAACTATCTGCTTTCTTTTTCCACCTCTTCCCTTTTGACAAAAAAAAGTAGGTTCTGAACAAAACGCAAGAAAGAGAGGTGAAATGATACAAACACTAACACTTAAAAGCAAATAAAAATGGTTATGAGTTTACAAATCAACGAGTTTGAAAGAAAGAACCAGTCTCCTTTTGGATGCGGATGGGGCTGGTTAACATGGCCGTGAGTAAGGAAAGTTCTGGCAAGAGGGTAGCTGTCTCTTCCTCTCTCCCACTCCCCCCGTTTGAAACAAAACAGAGTCGGGCTGACGGTTTCATAAGAGTGGGATCTAACTGAAATCTCAGTGTTCACAGTGTACTGCAGTGTAGGTAGCTGCTCCCCTTGGTAAGTCAGGCAAAGGCAGGAAGGCAAGCAGTTTCCTCCTCTCTGTATCTTTGTGTTCTTTCACCTTTTGTTTATAAGTGGCTCTCGTGGTATGAATTATTCTTTCTGGTCCTTCTTATTTTTAAAACCACACCTTTGCCTTTCTCTTCCCATACAGCTTTACATGAGTTGTGGGAGAGAATAGGAACCCCTTTGATGGGATCTGTTAGCATCTTGCTTTAGTCAGCTGGAGGAGAGGAAAGCAACGCCAGCCACACTGGGTTGAATCTAGACTAAATTTGCTTAACTTTCTTCATGGATTTCATTAGTGTGGGGCTAACTCAATCTAGATCCAACCCTCCAGAGCTCACTAATACCACTCTGCTGGTCACTGATAGAAATAAAAAAGATCTGTCTTTGCAGTTATACAGTTTTGTGCTATTTTCCTGCTAGACTTTCCACTAGCTGTGGAAAGTTGTTTTTAAAACTAATTTCTTATTTCACTTTTCTTTCTCCGATTCTCTCTCTCTCTCTCTCTTTTGTGTGTGTGTGTGTGTGTGTGTGTGTGGTCTATAACTTTTCTTTTCTGAGGCCTGGTAAGCCTTATTGGAATACAACTTGCAGTATAGAAGTTTGAGTGCTAATAGTAAGGTGGATTGGACAAAAGAATTCCAGTAACAGAAATCATAGTATCACGGCTGTCAAAAAGCCATGTTTCCTAGTCTACTTTAGTCTTGGCTCTAAGACAAAAAAAAATGATAAAACCTTATGTTAAAATTTCCATCACCGGGTGACCTGGGATCAAAACTTAAATTAAAATTTCCATCACAGGGGTGACCTGGGATCAAGTTAATGTAAGATGTAGTCTTTGGTTAACAGCAGCCTGGGAGAGTTGAAAATCAGATATTTAGAGAGAGCCCTCAAAACCATTGTATGTGAATCAATCCAAGTCTCTTTCAAATAATCAAGAGTTTCTTTCCCCGCCAGAAGTGTTCAAAAGCTGACAAGACTCCTGACAGAGTCAAGACTAAAGTGTTGCACTCAATGTGGCAATGAAGGTGCTGTTAGGCAGCCCTTCATGTTTAGGTCCCTCCACTCTATAGTCCTTTGTCTTTTGCGTCTCTAGTTCCCTTGTCCCTGCCAGACTTTGCATAACTACTCTCCCATACCTTTGGAAGTGCCATCTCTCTTTCCTTTTTTTCTTGTGTGGCTTATTGGTCCATTGCCAGAGACTGGGCAGAGTGGCCATTGGTGTACTTAAAGGCTTAGAGAACATCCTTCAGGCTGCTTCTTCCAAAAGCAGGGACCTCTTCTCTTCCTCCACAGCTGGACTGTGTGACAGAGAAAAAGAGAAAATGGGGCAGGCGATGCCTTTTCAGCAGGCAGCCTTCTGTTCGTGGCAAAATGTGCACATTTGAGTTAGCGCAGAACTCTTTAACAAGCAAAGTGAAAGATGCTCCCTTTTTAAAAAGAGCACAAGTCCTTGCTCTTTAAATATTTTTAGCCACTGCTTGTTGTGACTTGGCACAATGAAGCACAGTATATGGGCAGGTAGAAACTTGTCGTAATGTCTGAAGTGGCCCTGACTCTCAAAAGTACCTTTGCTCTGACTGTAGCCACGAAGGAATCTCTCTCCTGCTCAGTGAGTTTTGGATAACACTCTGAGAGAAGGTGATGACAATATTTTCCTGCTTTATACCTCTTTTCTCATGGGGGACAGTAGTCCAACATCTCTCAGCAACAAATCTGGATTATTATTACCCTTTTAGTGCTCAGGGCCCTCTGTAGCGCATTGCAGATTAGCTGACATTTCTTCCTCAATCTTGTTTACAACCCAGTATTGTAGTGCAATACCAACAGCACAGTTCCAGCCTTGATTCTTAGTCTTTTCAGGTGATCCTCAGTGACTTCTTCACTATTTTACAATCTTCTAAACTAACCTTCAGATGACAGATTTAATGGGGGGGGGGGGGACAAAGAGAGAGAGAGAAAGAAAGCCTGCAAAAGCCCAGACCACCCTTGTCTATATATTCAGTGCCAAAATATCCCTTTGTGCTATGTATGGATGAAAGAGATTTTAGAGACAAGTAGAGAGCTCCCTGTTACCTTGAGGCTTCCTTGTATCCAAGAAACCTTCAAAGCCAGGCTGTGGTTTTCACTTACTTTGTTATTACTTCTTTGTGGAACAGTTGTGAGGTGAGCTTTTCCACAAAGATCTTATCTCCTCAAGTGGGAATTCATCTCAGCTATCTAGAGAATTGATATGAGCATGTAGAAATTTTCCCAATTTTGCAATAGAGATGGTTTTTCTACATAACTTAAAAACAGACAGCAAATCTTCCTCTTCTCCCCCCAAAACCCTAGAGTCACAGCCGGCTTCATAGGACCAGGTCCTTTTTGACTGTTGTAGTATAAATCTTGGGAAAAAAGGCTGCATTTGCACTGGGTTAAACTGGGTTAAACGGAAGTGGGAATGCCCAGAGCATACCCACATTTTTAATTTGTGCCCCATTTTTGTTAGTGTGCCCCCTCTTTTGACAGCATCTTCGTTCCAAAATAGGCACTTTACCTGAACTTAAAATGGACTTGTATGCGCTTGCACACAAGTTAGAAAGCAACGACTGTACAAACAGCTGCAGTGTGAAATAAATGTCTGTTTAGAACTGCCCTACAACAAACAGCCACTTTATCTACTAACAAAACTGGATACAGTCTTTTGTGTTATTTCCATTCCCTTTTTCTTTCTTGTTTTTTGTAAGAGAGAGAGAGAAATACCTTTCTTGTTATTACATTCAGATGAAAAGCAGAGCAGCTTATTTAGTTGGATGCCTTTCCACAATATAAACCAAGAGCAAGACTAAGGCCAAGTACTGGAAGTCCAACTTTGTCTCTTTGGAATGGTGCTAAGCCCTTTGCGTTCACCCGTTAGCTATAAATCTTCTGTTTTCTCTCTTCTGCTTTCAGAATTCTTTATTTATTTATTTTTAAATGGTATTAATTCTGATTTCAGGGAGTCAGGAATTTGCTGCAGCTGCCTTGAGAATTCCTTTGCATTTCTCATTTCTACATTTGCTTTTCCCCCCTTTCTCAAGCAGTCCTGAAACAAAATTTCCTTGATACTTGTCTTTTTCCCTGTTAGCCTTGAAGATCACTGCCACGGCCAAACTCTGATGATAAATTGTCCTAAGGGTTTTGAACTCCAGAGCTTTTTAAAACATTTTTCTTGGAGGGATAGTCCAAAGAAGCCTGAGCTGAAAGGACACCACAGCTTTTCTGAATTGTACCTTTAATGTATTAACAAAGCAAGCAATTCTCTTCAGAATAGTAACAGCCATTCTGTTATACAGTACTAGGGTTGCTCCTCTTAAAAGGCTAAGTATCTGCAAACAGTTAAAGGTATGCTCTTAAATCAGTCTCAAAAGAGATGTCACAGTTAGAAAAGTGAAAACAACTGGCGGTCCCCAAACTTGGAATATTCTGAAGCCTCTTTTTTATTCACTTCTCACCCAAATATTAAGAACAAATTAGGTGAAGCCTTAATGCAGACGTCCTCAAATTGACATCCTCTGGGTGGGATGCACTACAACTCCCATAAACCCCAAGCCAGCTGGCTGGGGAGTTAGGGGAATTGCAGTCTAGTCCACCTGGAAGATGGCACCTTGAGGAAGCTTGCCTTAACATATCCATCTATTTATTCTGTTATTTTCATTCTTTATAAACAGGGCCCCAAATCTTGTCCATAGTTGCAGTTTGGGCAGTTTGGAGAACTGAAGCGAATACTTTTGGGATAACTAGTTTTGAAAGAACAGCCGATTCTAAGTGTAAATGATTAGGTAGCCAGGTTATTTGTCCCAGTGCCCAGGAAAGATCTCTTACATCAGTTTCATGGAATTCTGACTTCTTTTCTCCCAGCACTTCATTCTCTGCTAAGTACATACAACATGTATGTGCACAATGCTTTGTTGTTTTAACATTTGTTTGAGGTTTTTTTTTAAAAGAAAGAATGTATGTTTCCCCCGTTCTCCTTTGCTTGTTTGCACCTGCGGGGCTAGCTGAACACACGGAGAAATCTCAATGCGCAAATATTTTACGCATTGCTCTTCTTGCAAGGCATGTTTGACAGATATTTGCACAGGCATGCGATGGTAGAAAGCTGATCAGGGCCTAGTGTAACTAGTTAAATGAAAGACTGAATTTAGGCCTGGGTTTCTTTTAAATAGTATTATTATTCTCTTGCCTTATTATCACTGATATGTTTTGACGAAGGACAGAGAACTTACAAGTAGAGGTTTCTGGGTTCCATTTTGTTTCACAGACCAGTTTCTAAACATTCATTTTTATTATTATGTCGGAGTGATAATGTCAGGCATCCCCCCCCCCCCCAAATGATAAGAAGTAATGCCCAAAGTGCTTCAATCACGGAACTGGAAAAGCAGACGATACTGTAAAATTTTGCTCTTGATCCAAAGCTTTTTTTTTTTTTTTAGCATCAGTCCCACCTTCTTTAAACTTTACTGTGTCTTGTGAAGTAGGAATAAGAATTTTGTGTCCTTAAAATGTGGTTTGCTGGAGAAGAACGTTTTAGGGGTGTAATTGAACCAAAAGTGAGGTTAGAAGGTCTACATTTCTCTCCCTTTCTCTGTCTTGTTTTGTCTCTGACGGGATGTTTCATTAGCCTTCTTACCAGTGGTGAAAGCTGCTGAAGAAAATGGTTTACCAGAGACCCCAAGCCCTTGGCTTTTTGTGCTTTGTTGCTCATAAATGCACAATGCCTCACACAGATACGGTTCTGTCTTTGTCAGAATGTGCATGAAAGATTTACTGGATCAGGCAGCAGATTCCTTTTAAAAAGATGATCCATTGGGAAAGTCCCCTGTACAGTTCTTATTCATTTCTGGCAAGTGTTTGAGGCTGTCTCATTGGATTGCCTCTTATACTGTAAAGAGAAATGGAGATATCATTTCCAACACATTGTATGGCACACAATTTAATTGTGCCATTCCTGATTTAATTTTGCATAAGGCGATATTTTAAAACATCTTTCCAATGTTTGCCTCATTTTCCAGTCAAACATTTCCTATGGCTGCATCCGCAGTGAAGAAATAATCTTGTTTGACGTTGGTTTAACTGTCATGGCTCCATTTCTAGGGGATTCTGGGGATTGAGAGCTGCGCTCTGGTGTGTCAACAAATGACAGTCCCCAGAATTGTCTAGCATGGAGCCATGGCAATTAAAGTGGCAGCAAAATGGATTGTTTCTGCAATGGAGATAACAGCCAAAATCCTTTTAGAAGAAGGCCAGAAAAAACTAGGACTTAGTCCCACTCTGTTGCCCCGATCCAGAATCCTGTATGTACTCTGAAGTATCACAGCCTTCCTACACAAACAGGGTTTACCAGTCAGTAGTAAATTTGTTCCCTCCATAAAGTAGAACAGAATTCTAGCATCTGTGAAGAATAACAAGAGGTTCCTCTTTTGGTGTGAAGAGCTGCTGAAGGAACATCCTTCCCAAACAAAGGCAACAATCAGATCTGGCTTTGAAGCTACTTGGCTGAAGCTTACAGTGCTCTCCACCTAATCATTCCCTTGTTATTGTTGGGTGAAAAACATACGGTTAGGAAGCAATAAGGGATTTTCTGACTCCCAAGCTGGTGGGGTTTTCTTCTTTTTATATATATAAATATATATAAAATGTATATGACATTGTTTGGCTTTTTTTGTTTTGTTTAGTGTCCTTTTATTTTCTTCTAAAAAGTGTGGATTTGGGAATGTTAGCTCATTGGGTTGCCATCTCTTCACACTGCAAAAACGGTTAAGTTGGGGGAAAAACGTTTCCCTCCCAATGAAAGGTTAATCTACATTGGCATTCTTTATTATTTTTAACGGGGACATATAATGAACATCTGATTCTTTCCAGTATTTTGAAGCATATTAAAGTGACCATGGATTTTTGTTTTGTTTCTGTTTTATAAGCACAAAGGTAGAGGGGAAATTTCCATCTCTCAAGTGCATATTTAAATTTACATGGAGTGTTTCTTTTTTTTTTTTCTTTTTTAAGGGAGGGGTATTGGAAAAGAGAAGGAAAGATGCAGATTGCAGCTCTTGGGAAGCTTCCAACCTGTGCAGTTCAACTCATTGCTCATTTAGAACTTAAAATGGGCTCCATACGAAGGTAAAAGGCCATTTCCAAAAGTTCAGGAATCCCAGTTAGGTCCTTCTGTATCTGTATCCTTCAGCTTTCCCAGTAAAAGAAAGCAAAATATAATACCCCACTTCTTTTAGTATTAAAAAAAATAACCAAGATTTTCTTTCCTTCCCCTGCTGGTACCAGTTTGAACGTCATCACAGTTCAGAAAAACAAAATATAGTACTATAAAATAATTTTGTACTGTATTTATTGTGTATAACAATTTTTTAAAAGAATTATGTACATTTAGTACTTCTGTGTAAATTAAATTGCTCTTCTTTTTAAAAATGGTACAGGAATTGGTTTGGCTTTTCTTGAGAGGAAGGTAAATACGGGGAATGGTTTGCAACAGGTATGGGAAGGGCTTTTTGGAAGAACGTTTTCTTTGAGCATTATAAAATAATCCAGAAGTTGTCCTGTGATGTGTCAATGCAGAACAACGTGTGTAATGGAGCCTTTCAGAGTGGAGATGGACCAGTGTGTTGGTGTGTGAAAGTACAGTCAGTGAAAAGGGAACAGTGGCAGTGCTGCAAGAAGAGAGTCTTATAACAGTGTTTCATGCAAATAGATTTTATTACAGACATTATTGTATAAAGAGTAAAAAAAACCCTGTTGATTATGTGTTGATTACAACCCCTAACACAGATGCCAAAATACCTATTTTTAACCATATTCATGCATGTCAGAATCAAAAAAAGCTAGCAGTTTCCCCTCAATTTTGTATTTATTTTTTATTTATTTTTGCTGGCAGCAAACTGCAGATTTTTTCTAACTTAGAGCTTGGAAAGCTTAATCAATACAGAAACCTTTTATGATAGCCATGAATCATGATCATTCAGTGATGATTCTAATGAGGACAGCTGGATCAGCTCTTCCGAATCAGGAGGACTTGATGAGGTCCAGCCACTGAAAGGCAGAAATACAACCAGATGAGCTTCCATTTCACATCGGGATTGTGCTTTAGTAGAAAAGGTAAGACAGCTGCAAAGGCCACCAAGTGTTGAAGGGGATCTGTGTGTGTATAGCAGCAAGCCCCTTTGGGGCTGGAGAAATCCACTTCACAATTTTAAAACTGGCCAGTGAGCTACACTGAAAACTCATGTGAATACCACTCTCCACACCCATTCTTGCACTAGCATCTTTGCACACTTTCTCTTGTTGGAACAATGAAAGATAGTCATTCCATAGATCAGGGGGTGGTAAATATGTGGCTTTTCAACTGGTCTTGGGCTGAAACTCCCAGAAACCCTAGCCATGATAGCCAAAGGCAAGAAATACTGGAAGCTGCAGTTCAATAACTTGTGCAAGTAAATGAAATACTCATGGATTTGATTTTGGTTGTTAGTTTAAAACCTGCCAGTTAACCAAAATGCCACTCTTCTGTCCTTGCCATCTATAGAGGAAGAGCATTGCATAGGTTCACCTTGGCTATTAATGAGGTGAATGGGGTCACTTTAATTCCAAAAACAGCTGTTAAAGCTGCTGTGGGACTTCACACTCTTGATTTTCTTCTTTTCCTCTTTCATGAACACATAACACATACACTAGCCCTTTGATGCTCAGCATCAGAATGCAGTACCATAACTACTTTCAACTTGGATGAAATGGGAGAAATCACTGAGCAAAACTTGTTTTTAGTTGTGAGAAGTTGAAGGCAACCCCTGTTCCTTACCTTCTCTTCGGGCAGGTTGCTAATAAGCCAAGATTTGACCTTTCCTGTAGGAAAGAAACCGGAGGTTTATCATGCCAGGCAGCATCTTCAACTGCAAAAAGTGTGCAAGTAGTGCATAGGGCTGAGGACTGGACAAAGAATTGGGCTTAAATTTGCACAGTAATTTATCTTGCTGAGTTGCATTGGACACCTTTCAGCCCATGGCATGTACTGGCACAGGTTAGAATAAAATGAAACAGTATGTTTGGACAATGCTTGTAAGTCCATGGAGAAAGGAAATGATACAAGTGTCATGAACTGTCATAGTGTGCTGCAGAATCACAGAGTTGGGAGAAACTCGTAAGGCCAGCTAGAATAGCACCCCACCAGTATCACAAAACAAAACCCAGCTAAATCTTTGCTGAGAGGTAAACAGCCAAGCAACCCCTGTTTAAAACCCTCATGGAAAATTCAACACCCTCTGAAGCCATTTCACTATGATAATAAGTTGAGAAAGAAGTTATTGCTTACGGAAAACACTTTCCAGGAGAACCAGGCAAGTTACAAATTTGTCAAAGCTTATTTGATAGAAACAATTGCTGAATTTCTCCAAAAGAACCTTGATGGTCTCGTTGTTTAAGTGGAACCCTGCATAAAAGCAGATTTAGCATTAGCTGCATTTTGTAGACCTGAATCCATTCTGCAAAATAAGCAAACCCACAGGTTTACACTAAGATGTTTCATCTAGTTGTGGGTAGCGAGGGTAGGGTATGTGGGCTGAAACCTAACCCTTCCAAATCTTATTTAGCTGCCTCTGTCATTCCAGCATTTTGCCCATGCAGTATTCTAAAACCTTATTTCTGCACCTTTAAGGGCTAAACAGTTCGTTTTAAAAGATATCAGAAAAGCATTAAGAACAACATGTAGCCCTGATCTTACAGTGCTTTAATGTGGGACACAGTAAGGGTAGTCATGAATCTGTTCCCTGAAGCCCAGGAGTTTGGACCCATGAACATCCCTGCCAGTTAGAGGTATGTAGGAAGAAAATGTCTTCTTGTTAATGCTCAGGCCCTGTTTAAGCGCATTGGCCTAGGGTTGGGGATGCCTAGAAACAGATCTATACTTCCCCTTACCCATCGTTCACTCTATCTTTTGACACATTAGTCTATCCAGAGCAGAGCTTCCTTCTAAGAAATTCAGCTTGGCTCTCATTCAGACCTGTCCCTTCTGATCCAGAATCCCTCCTGCCTTGTAATATATTTTATCAGCAAGGTTCTGTAACTATTTTCCCTCCATGTTAAAGGCTGAACTTGAGATGCTGCCTGATTGCCACCATCAACCCTTAGTTTTCATTAGTCTATACCTGACCCTACAAGATAACTTTCAGCACAAACACTAGCACATTCACTGATGGGCAAAATGTTGTATCGACCATCTACATTGCTTGATAAACTCTTCTTCCTTTTCTGAACATTGCTATAGATTTGAGACCACACTGATTGTCAAACTTTGGTCTTCCAGGTGTTTTGGACTTCAGCTCCCAGAAACCTCAGCCAGCTTGGCCAACAGTCAGGAATTTTGGGAGCTGAAGTCCAAAACATCTGGAGGACCAGACTTCGGGAACTACTGGAATAGCTGCATTTCCTCCAGAGGCTGCATCTGCACTGCAGAATTAATGCAGTTTGGCACCATTTTACCTGCAATGGCATTCTGGGATCCATACTTTTTTGGGATATTTAACCATTTCTGTCAGAGACCACTGGTGCCACAACAAACTACAAATCCCAGGATTCCATGACATTGAGCCATGGCAGTTAAAGCAATGCCAAACTGCATTATTTCTGCAGCGCAGATGGGGCCAGAAACTTTTCGTTGTCATAGCTGTACATTGCAATACCCAACCATCAAAAGGACAGGCACTTTCTACATATGAGTCTTTTTTGCACTGTATCAGCACATCCGTCTCTGCAGTTTTTCTAGAGCTGTTCAAATTTCTGTGCAAATTTCTGCTAACACCAGCTACAATATTCCCCAAATATCATGTTAAGCAATAGTTTGGATGCATTTAGTGGAAGCATGGCATATCAGAAGAATCCTGCAATGATGATTCCTTCCTAACTCCACTTGTAAGAAAGTTTTTTAAAATGGTTCCTATACATATAACACAAAGGCTTCATAAAAATTCAATTATATAATATATAGAATAATCCCCTTCACTCTTTTTCACCTGCAGCCTCCAAGGCACCACATATTTCATAGGCATCCATGGTTCCAGAGACATCAACATCATATTCCTTAAATATGCGCTATGGAATATAAAGGAGAAATTTAGTATCTTGTGACATAATGCACACGGCAAACAGTCCAGAGTGTTGGCTAAGAGGCATGAGATCTAGGCTTGTGTGTTCTTACATGGACTCCAAAACAGGAGGAGGGCTTGAACTGAGCCCATGAACTGTCAAAATTGGATCACCAAGAATCCTATGTGGTTGAGCCTTTGCTGGAATTATCAGTCAGAAAGTGTACTAGATGGTCAAACACTAAGAGATACTAAGATGGCAGTTGTTGAGCCCTCCCAGGGATAATAAAGCCTTCCTGCCCTGCAGCCTATCCTAGGCACTCAAGAAGAAGCTACACTTAACAAATGGAAGGCACTTCTATGTGCATATTGTCCTTGTAAGACTTTTCTTCTTTAAGGATGTTTCTGTGATAATGGATGGGGGAAGTCATTTGACCTCCCCTCGCAAGAAGACAAAATAAAGATCAACCTGCCTGCCAATGTTGGAACTTCTTACTTTAAAACAGTTCCAGGGTCCCTATTGGTTTATTTAAAATGGTTATATTTTGCCTTCTCAAAACAGTTTACATGCTAAAACAGAGACAAAATTTTTTAAAAAATATGCACCAACTGTGTGTACAATTTGGTGGCCCCTTAATTCCTAGTCCGACAGGGTGTGTAGGGGCAAGAGGCCACCGGTCCTTTCAGTGTCTGGCTTGTACTCACCACCCATTCATTGATCTTAGTGATGCACTGCTTAAAAGCGTCTCTTGTCAGCCTGCCTGTTCCACTCTCCTGTTGGTCATTAAGGAAAAGCAGGTGATAACATTGGTTGCTGTTAAGAATGGGGACAGCACACACTGGAATATAACCTGCTAATGTTTAAAGGTTTGCCACTTTTATGAGCCACCTTTGTGCCTTTTAAAGCCATGAGCTGCATACCTCCCACTCTCATTCCCTGTCTGACTAGGAGCCTTGGAAGTCAGATTTAGAAAGCTTCAATGCTGGAAAGGACAGAGCTTCTGTCCTTTTTAAACATCTTTGTTTTTATAGAAGGACCAATGGAACAGGACAGGGTGGCCCTCCAGATGTTGGACCACAAGTCCCAGCATTCTTCCCTACTGGTTATGGCTGACTGGATATGAAGTAACTCTTTCACCCTTCAATAAAGGCTAGTCCAGATGTCTAAGCCTACCCCAACAGGACGAGTAGCTGTTCAGCTATTAGTACTACTGCCTGTCTTGTCCCTGGCTTGACAACTGAACAGTCAACAGGCATTCCCCTGGGAACTGGATCTGTCCCTGGGTCTCCATAGGACTAATCCCCCACTTCCCATTTAACCCATAGTTCCAAATGCTGTTCTGCAAAAGGATACATCAAAATGCTGAATTATTTTTTGGCAGTCCTCCATAGAAAAGCCACTTTTCTGCAGTTCCAGGCCTAGAGAAAAAAGTGGTGAAAACATGAGGTCAATGTTACTGCAGCAGGTCTACTGGACAGGAGCTGAAGAGATTAAATAGGCATAAAAGGATCCTAGACCCCATGATCTCCATGAAATGGATCCAGTGGTTCAAGGCTCTTGTGCCTTTGCAACTCAGGTGGTGGAGGAAATGTTTTATACATAGCAGGGCAATAGCCCGACTATATTCACTAATATAACTAGAAAGCAGTTCTTTGTGAAGCTTTAGGAGAACAGCTTTTGCCTGTTAAGTAAATAATCCTGAACTTGATTAATCATTTTAAAATCCACCTGAAGGGTTGCAGAGTGTGAGAGGACAGACAAGCCCTGTCCTCTTCCAAAGCTAAACCTGTAGCACCACCAATATGGGAAAGAACTAAAGGACAGCAGAGAGAGCCTAGCAGGTCAGGGACATCATCACTGGATACTCACCACTGATGTAGGTATTGTCCATAAACATCTTAAATTCAGAAGTGCCTATCTTCTTATCCTAAAACAAACAATCCACAGGTGGATGGGTGGTGGTGGAAATCATACATCTGGCCTCCTGTATCCCATATCCTTCCAGATCATGACCCTATGAGGTACTTCTCCAAGCCAAGGCTTTATATCCTTATTCCTACAGGGGAATCACCTCTATTGGTCCTGTTGCTGTTATGAGCCTTCCAGTTGAATCTGACTTATGGTGACTATGATTAGGCTATCTGGGCAAGATTTAATCAAAGAAGGTTTGCCATTGCATTCCTCTGAGGCTGAGAGAGTGTGCTGTGCCTCTCAAACCTCCCAAACCTACTCCCCTTCCATCTTCACAATCTGTCTCTTCCTTTACTGCTCCTGGTTGCAACTAGAGCACCAGAGCAGTCCTGGCTGTGTTTCCAGGCTTGAACACCCTTCCTTACCTGTCTGGCATATTGCTGGAAAGTTATGTCCATCATCCGGTTGACTCCAGTTTGGGGAGGTGGCTCAACCTTTGAGGAAAAGAAGTTTGAATATTATAAATGCAACATATTTAGGTAACTAATACCCACTTACTTTCCCAAAGATCCAGAACAGAGTCACCCAAATAGTTACTTTTATTGATAGTACAGGGATTAATTGTATCTGCTCCTTGGGCACAATAATTCAGTCTGCAAATGAAGTGCATGTAAAAAGTACTCTTCTATTTTAAAAAATCACATAAAATCCTAGTGTATGGAAAACACAGTATCAGGAAGAAGGTTCTAGGTAAAGAAGGTTTTTTTGGTGACAAATTAGTTTTCTGTGTACAGCAAGTGCTTCATATGAAGAACTGAACTGTGTGTTCATATCTAAAGCAACACATCCAGACATACATTTGCCACTCCTATGAGAACTAGACTTCAGTGATAATTTCTTTTTAAATTCCTCAAGGGAGTATGCCTGAGTAGTCATGAGATCAGAATAATCCTAGATAATTCATAGAGCTATTTTAAGTACATTTAATTCTTAGGGCTTTATCTTTCACCTTTAGTAAAACTAAAATCCGTTTTAGAGCAGTTTAAATTAGCAGGCACTGTAAACTTTTACCACAACCCTACCATCAAGAATCCTTCTTCAGTTTTGGTGAAAGCTCACACAATACTTGTTTCAGGCTAAAAATTTAAATCTATGCACCCAACCACATGAAATAGTAAAACAGGCCATTACTTTAAGTGTCTTCTCATCCGCACTGATTTCATCATCGAATTCCCTAGAAAGCAATTTTACATCATTAAAAACTTCTGCTTTTGGCAGGAGGCCTTTGCCACCCATCTTCAAATTCTGTTACGAGCACAGAAATCTGGAGATGTATTCTGTCATTCTACTGATTGAGACAATCTGATTTAGCTAAATAATGTCATTTATATATTATCAATGTAGGTTAAGTTTCTAGCTCTACCCCCTGTATTATCCCATAATTCCTCATATAGAAAGTGATTTTCCAAAGACCCTTTTCCACAGAAGGAAAGTAACAGAAATACACAAGAAAGGTGTGGGGGGGAGGGGGAAATATTATCTCTATATTAATAATGCCTAAATAGTACTAGTATTTACAAGCTGAGCATGAAATCATTACTTTTTGGGGCTATAATTTTCAGAATCCCCAGCCAACATGGGCATTGGCAACACTGGCTGAAGGGTTCTGAGAACGGTAGTCCAAAAAGTAACTTTCCTAAGATCTGGATGGAGTTCTTTGCATCATGTTGTGATGCAAGCCACAGGCCTAATTTTTTTAGTCTGTGTTTCCCAAATGTCCTTAAATTTACAGTAATTGTATAGATCCAGACTTGAAGACATGAGTGTGAATCCTGAAGATTAAAATTCTTGTGAGGGCTCCAACCCATAGAAAGCATAACTGTAAATTAAGTCACTTCTACTTTAAGGAAGTCTCGGGTCTCTAGGGACTTCACTCTAACTCAATCTAGCCTGTACTGTAGCAGTGAAGATATGAAGCAGTATCAAAGATGTTGAATGACCCAAGTCACTCAAACCTTTATACGTTGAGATAACTTCATTGGTATAACTTTATACATTTAAAAACCCAAAGTGATTTAAAAACTCACAAGCACTCGTGTTTTGTTTCAGTAAAGATGCGGAGGATGAATTCAGCCTCATTGCGATGTGTTCTGGTGAAGGGAATAATAATATAATCTCCAGGGGGTAGCTGGTAGATGCCTGTGATGTCCTTTGATGGGTTAGATTCTACAACAAGATTTCTGAATGTAGAGACCAGTTTTCTTCTTTGGGTTGTAGTCAGCAGCTGTAAAGACTGAGTAAAAAAATGGTGATCCATGAGAAAGAGTAATTTTCAGTCATATAATGCCAATGGCACATTGTGACATGTCCATAACTGGGGGCACGTACACATGGCATTAAGCATGCTTTTGAGAACAAGAAACTGCTGCCAGTGAAGGGTCTCTTCCAAGTTCAAACAGCTTCAGAGGAGTAGATCACAACAAGAAAAGACAGTGGAAAACATCCTTTCTGTCTGCTGTGATCCTGGCCCTATGCCTGTGCTACCCTGTTCTGGTTCTGTGCTGGGTCAGTCCAGGCAGCTGTGGTGACAGGAGGGTATTTGCATGCATGCATGTCACCACACCATAGACCCACTACAGCCATGTATCCAATACCTGCCTCACTGTTTAGTGAGAAGAAGCTCATTACAGCCTGTAAGAGCAGAAACAAGGCACCTAGCTACAACCTTGTGGCCAGGTGCCCCCATCAGACATCACAGGCCATGGTGGGGGTCTTCTTACCAGATGCAACAGTGAGGCAGCTGCAGGGTACCTGGGGCCATCTGATCTGCCAGCTGTTACCAAGAAGATTCTTAGACACTTTACAGTAAACAGCCAGTCTTTCTAGACCAGATCAAGACCAGGTTAAGGCCCCTTCAGGCAGGGATCAGACCAGATCCACCCAATCTAAGTCTAGTCTGCTGGATCCAGTATTAGTCCAGGGCTAATATGAGTCCAGGAGAAGCACAACCCTTTTGTCCTATGCCTACAGGACCTCTGATAATTACCAGTTTGCCATGTATGTGTGTGTCTATAAAAATAAACATTAATTACAAACATGCATTTAATGTCATGCTAAGTTTGATCCAGATTAATTCCTTACAGCCATTATGCTGCCCTGGGCCCAACATTTGGTTTACACAATCAGATTGCTATCTTGGAACAAATGCACTTAAACCTTGGCTTCACTTACATACTCCAGGGATGAATTGGGGATGGAACAGACACATAGCAAATATAAAATGGGACAGACAATGAGAAAGTGTCTACTGTGTGTTCAATTGAAACATATATATTTATTTTCCAGGATATTCTGTAGGGGAAAAATACTTGTACATGTTCTAATTTTCCAAATAAGCTGTTTGTACAGGTATATCTTAGATAATGTGGTAAGTATATTCCTGGGCATTACTTTAACAAAAAAATTGGTGCCAGGGGCAGAAATAATAGGGACAGCTTCTTGTACCACATAACAGAATAGGAGTTCAACATATTTCAGCAAGCTTTATATCCAAAACTACGTAACAATATCCATACATGAAAACAGCCAGGTCAGGTCAACCTTGTATAATTAAACAAAAACATTTTGAACCATCTACAGACCACTTAAAAACTTCTTCCAAAATGTGTCCTGGCATATTTCTTTCCTTTATCAGTCTCCACTTAATTTCCATTTTGATGGCTAAACCTTTAGATCTATGCTTTTTAGCATGTTGGGGTAGCTGAGGCAGGCTTATTGCTTTTCTCTGTTTTGCTGGAGGCTCAGTAAGGGTTTACTTGCTCAGTAAGGGATTCTGGAGGCAGCTGTTTTTTACTTTGCCCATTGTGGGCATGCACTCACAGCTACACTAGGATCAGCTGGAGTAGAATCCAGCTCTTTCTCAGCTCAAGCCTCAATTTCCTGTAGATAAGTTGATTCAAATTGACAGTGTTTTTCCAGGCCTCCTTTATTATCAACTCAGGGGTGAATACTGCACCATTTTTTTCCCCAATTTGACAGAAGATAAGGAGGAAAAGGGATCTGGGGGCATAAAAAAGACTTTGTAAAAAGGAGATTCGTGGTCAGAGTCTTCGTTAATTGAGGTATGCCTGCATTTTGTTTCTTATAATGGCAGAGTAAAAAGTCTGGGCAATGGAACTTGTGGAGGAATAGGTCAAGAGCACATTCAAATACATTGCTTGAACTGATAATGGAGATGCAATGTTATCTATGAGAAAAATTGCAAAAGGCATCCAAAAGTTGTTTGAAGCATCCAAATAAGCTTGGTTTAATAACCTTTAAACAATCTTTACTTCTCTTTTTAATCTAGTGCAGATTCTGCTAGCCATCCAAAATGTGCTCCATCACAAACTCAGTCAAATTCAGAGGCATTGTTAGGGGTGTGTAGATCACACTGGGTGACAACTCACAAGGGGGTGTCATCTGGAACACTACTGGTGGGAAGGAGTGCAGAAGGAGTTCCAGGTCTGGTGATTTTGCTGGTTGGGTGGGAATGCGAGTCTCCTCCTTTCCCACCTGACCAGCCGCTGTGCCAGAACTGAAAAAGGCTATTGAAGAGGAGAGAGGGGATATTAAAAAATTATCCACACTGGCTGTCAAATATATTAGGGATGCCACTGGTCACATTTCTCCTCTCCCTCCCTTTCACTTCCATCTGTTGTGATGATAGGAAAAGATAACCTCAAATGAAAATCAACTGGATAGTTACCTCTTTAGTTACTTCTTTGGGCATCTGCAAGACAAAATTAGGTTGAGGAGAGATTAATGCAGAGCAACTAAATATGCAGCTGCATGCAGAAAAACCAGTCTAATCTAAAATTAATATTTTATTTTCTGTTTTAAATTATTGTAAGCTGCCTTGTGCCCCTTCGCAGGAGAAAGGTGGGATAAGATATCAAATAAAAAATTAAATTAAATACAGTTCTCTACCCTTCTCTATGATTTTGGTTTCCATGATTTCAGTTACCTGGTGTCAGTCACAGTCTGAAAATATTACAGTATGTAGTTCCCCCCTCACTTATTTGTGGTTTTGCACTGTGGTTTCCTGTTACCCCTGCTCAATCACCATCCAGAAATATTACTGTTACAGGATTTGGTACTATCCATGGTTTCAAGCATCTACTGTACTCAGAGATGGGTGGGTCTTGAAATGTATCCCCCATGGAAGGGATAAGGACTACCATAATAATTTGTTTGGGAGCAAAACATTCTGGATATTAAGGTACCTCTTTAATTACTCAATAATGTAACCTTAGGCAAGCCATACAGAACCTAATATTAAGAAATGATTGTAATAAGGACTGTTCCAAGAGTGAGAATGTACATGGACACTAAAACAAGTTTAGGTGAAGTAATATTATTGATTTAACAGTTAGAAACTGACAGGTCCTGGGGCAAACCCAAGTATTTTAAGTGTTGTCCAATGAACAATATAATTCAAAGCAGGTTTACTTAAAAGTAGATTCCACTGTATTCAGTATGTTAAGTGTGCATAGCCCTGTAGCCCAGTTTGCCTTCCTTCCCCTCCTACTCTTGTCAGGAGCAAATTTTTCAGCTGCAGGAAGAAAAGAAACGGTAAAGTGTATGCAGGCAATATATCAGAGAAGATGATGGAACAGAGCGGTGGCCTTCTAGAAGATCGCTTTGAGTGGTCCCTGACATTTTTATTTAATCATACCCCCTGGAACTTCACTAATAAATTAGCGAAACTTCACTAATAATCATTGCCAACTGAACAGTAGATCCGGAGATTCATCTGTCCATAGTTGGTCCCATACCTGGAAGATATAAAAGTAGAGTTGCAACTGTTGCTTTCCCTCTGGTTTGCCCTTGCGCCAGTTCTTCTGCATCAAGGAGACAATAAGGGGGCAGCTGGATTTCTGGAGTTGATATTTCTTTCCCTTAGGGTCCCATTCTGCCTTGTCCGGCTCCCGCAAGGAAACAATGCAATAAGGGTTATTCCAGAAGTTTTTATCTACACAATAGAGAAGACAGGAGTCTCAAAATTAGATGTGAACCCATTTGGATATTCAGATGTACTGTACTGCACTTGAAACCTTGGACAGGAGAACTCCACTATAATTCCTCTTCTAAACATGCCTGCTCCATTACTGTCTAATTATTGAACAAAGGCAGATGGTGTACCAAGACTGCACAAGTTACCACAGGGTATACCATTCTAATATCTATGGCCTTGTTTTATAAAACCCTGCAATTTGTCATGAGTCACATGCAGCCTCCACAAAGTCATTATGAGGCCAGAAGTAGCTCCCAAATTATTCTCTATTAAAAAAAAGAATGGCCAAATTCTGCCCTTTCCCATATTTCTTAGGACGAAAAGAACAATTTTGCCATCCTTCTCCCCACTCAGGCCATTTTAGAGGCCTTTTTAAAAGTAAGAAATTAATTTGAAGTTGACTTCTGTTCGATGACCTGTTTTAAAAGGGGGACTAAAATGGCCTGCAAGGAAAAACCTAACAAAAACAGAAAAAAAAATAAAAGGCACAAATAATATCGAGGGTAAGTACACTGTGATATGGCAAGAGGAGGATGCCCCCCCTTCCGAAAATCCTGGAGAGCTAATGCTACCACCTCCCAAACATTGCCAGTTGTCCACTCTTTCTCTGGTTCATTCTCTCTACTAGAGAGGATAGGTTTGCCCAGTAAGGCCCTTCCCAGGCTCTGAGATTTTAGCACCAAACCCCAAGACAGGCTGCATCTACGCTGCAGAAGTAATCTAGGTCGACACCACTTTAAATGTCCTGGCCCCATGCTCTGGAATTCTGGGAATTGTAGTTCGGTGACACATTTGGATTTCTGTCAGAGAGCTCTGGTGCCACAACAAAGTACAATTCCCATTCTATTTGAATAAAAATCTATCAATTGAGAATATATATATATATATATATATATAAAACATTTTAAATCTCCCATGAATTTAACTCATCAGCTCCACACAATTCCACCTTCCCCAATAAAATATACATCAGAAGAAAAGGTCCATGCCTCTGTGTTTCCCAGCTGGTTAGATCATTTATTAGGTATTTACCCAGTTTCATGAGATTACATATGGCCAGGGAAGAACAGAACAAAATGACAGAGAGGGGATTTTTAAATTTTAAGATCCCAGCCACGATAGAAACCTCTCTCTCTCCTTCCCCCTCACTTCCTTAGCATAGTCTGTATTAGTAGCTCTTCTGAACACCCACAAGCACCAACAATGAGCTTCAACCAACATGAGCCCAAAGATTACCCCATAAGTTGTGGCCATAATTAACACCCTTGATCCAGCGCCCATGGTAAGTTGTAGGTTTCCAAGAATAGTGGTCTTCCTCTTGTTTTAGTGTATTGATGCTTAAATGGCAGATATCCAGTTGCTGAAAACGCAGTTTAAAATCATCCAGCTCCATCCTAGTTAACCAGAATCAAAGCAGAGAATATAAAAATATACTGATAAAACAGGGCTGTGAAATTAGTACAGTGTGTCGGAGTTGCCACTGACTGTCCATTCAGACTGTAAACCATTATACATCATTTTGAAGGCCCTTGTGGGTTGAGGTAATAAAAGAAATGTTTTAAATAAATAAAATACAATTATCCCACAGTCAGAGTTGAGGGAATAGTGTGGAGACAATCAGGAAGTCCAAAACGTTTGTGAATTTGTAGCACCTTCCATTCTGTTCTAGCGCTTCTAATGTAAGTGCAATTGAATTAGACTTTGGAAAAAGCTTATTAATGTTCAATAAATTGTTTTTTTGTGGAGCTTTCGGGCTATGTGGCCATGTTCTAGAAGAGTTCCTTTCTGACATTTCGCCAGCATCTGTGGCCGGCATCTTCAGAGAATGATAGCCTGGGAAAGGATTGGAGATATATATCTTGTGTGACCCTGGACTCTTTCAAACGGGAGGAATTTCTCCCAACTCCGAATGGAGCCAATGCGGATTCATGTAAATTCGCTTGTTTAGTGAATTTACATGAACCCCTGCTCCATTCGGAAGAACCCCTGCTCCGTTCGGAATTACTTCCCATTACCCGAAAATAACCCCCTCCTGACCGAATTTGCATGCAAAGCTTTAATTCGCAATAAAGTAAAACCCATGATTGCATTCGAATTGGCTTCCCTCTTGCCCAAATTTGCGTGCGAAGAGTTAATTTGCAATAATATAAAACCCATGATTGCATTCGAATTGACCTTAAATTATACTTCCAATTTAGCCTTGTATGAAAGAGTAGCCTGGGAAGGAAGGAGTAATTTGCAAATGTATTGTTCTGTTGCTAATGGCAGTCCTCAGGGTGGGAGGATATGCAGACAAGGATTAATGTCTGCTAACTGGTGCTCATTGTTTGCTGGGAATCCCCTGGCCTTAGGCTATTTCTCATTTGCATAGGTTGAATCTTGACCTTGCTGTCCTTCAGGACTGGTAGCCAAGACTTGTTTACCCTCAGAGTTTCCTCTTTCCTGTTGAAATTGTCCAGGTGTTTATGGATTTCAATGGACATGACTGATCTGCAGGGCAATCCATGTCATCAGCAAGGCTGGCTTGGTCTGAGTGGTGTACCACACATTACCATCTAAATATGCAGGGGAGAGGCCTGTAAAACCATTAAGTTTAAACACTTTCAAATTACCTAACTCCACCTCTATGCATAGCATGCCTAAAAAGGGCAACTCAGTTTAGAAACCAGTTAGTCATTCTCTATGTATTTCTGTGCATTGATCTAGCCTTTCAACATGCTGTATTGTTATATGCTTGTCCCTCCACATTTGCTGGGGTTAGGGGCATAGAACCCCTGTGAATGTGGGAAAACAGAACACATTTCTAGGAATCTCTAGATTCTCCAGTGTAACTCTGTGATCAGACATTGACCATAGAATTGCACTGGAGAAGCTACAAATGCCTAGTGGAGTGTTCCCTCTCGGAATCTTTATAGGTCTTTCAGTGTGACTTTTTGTTAAAGTTGATGATAGAGTTGCACTGTAGGACCTAGATATTCCTAGACAGAATGTATTAAAAAAATCTGTGACTGATCAAAGCTGCAAAAATCAAAGCCACAAATGTGGAGGGACAAGTCTACAAGAAATTATCTGGGATGCTGTTGGGTTATTTGAATCAATTATTGAATTAAAATGGATTGTGAAGACACAATCAATGATGGTTCCAAGGTATAACAAAGACTGAGAACATTCGGCTGGTTCTGTGATGGCTTTGCTTACAATGTCTAACCGTGAAGAGATACAGTATAAAGGAATCTTATAGCATCTTCGAGACTGAGAAAAAGAAATTTCTAGCATAAGCCTTTTTGGACTCCAGTCCACTTCATCATATGTTATATGTACAGCACTGTGTAAACCTACAGCGCTATATAAATAAAGGATAATAATAATAATAAGAAGAAGAAGAAGAAGAAGAAGAAGTTCCAAACTAGAGTCCATGAATGATTAAGCTAGATTTTTTCCCTCAGTCTTGAGCGTAGTACAGGATTCCTTTATTCAGTGTACCACAGGATTCCTCATTTATATTGAAACAGGCTAAGTCTTTGAATCTCTAACAATATTAGAAAACTCTTACCAGAATTCACCGTCTTCTTTTTTCTTGACCAGTGTTTCTTGGAGTTGAAAATCAATCTTTGACCACATTTCTGAACTAAAGCCAAGGGAAGAGAAAAGAATAGGAATAAGGTCAGAACTTTTGTTTTATGACTATCGGTAAAACACAAATAAATTAACAGGTATCAACATGGAGAGTTAGCTGCCCTCGAGTTGGCCTCAGCCCATGACAACACTGTGCATGAGACACCTCCAAACCCCACTATCCTCCATTGCTCTCTTCAAGTGAATCTAGCCATCTGGTGTGCAGTTTTCCTCTTTTTCTCCTACCCTCCTCCTTTCCAAGCACTAGTGTCTTTTCAAGTGATTCATGCCTTCTCATCATATAGCCAAAAGTATGACAGCCTCAGTTTTGTCATCTTGGCTTCCAAGGAGATTTCTAGTTTGGTCTGTGCAAGGACCCATTGGTTTGTCTTTTTGGCTGTCCACAGTATTTTTGACAACACTCTTCTCCAGCACCACATCTTAAATAAGTTAATTTTCTTTCTTTCTTCTTTCTTCACTGTCCAGCTCCCACAGCCATGGTGTCAGGGAATACTATGGTCTGATTTTGGTGCTCAGTTGTATATCTTTACTCTTTAGGATCTTATCTAGTTCTTTCATAGCTGCCCTTCCCATTTCTAGCTGTCTTCTTCTTTCATGGCTGCAGTCTCCATCCTGATTGATGTTTGATCCTAGATATGGGAACTCTTTTAACTATTTCATTTTTTTCCTTGTCTAGGTTGAACTTATGTATTTCTTCTCTTCATTATTTTTGTTTTCTTTATGTTCAGCATTAGGTCTGCCTTTGCATTTACATCTTTAACATTCCATAGTAATTGTTCCAAGTTTGTGATGCTTTCCTCTAGTAATATGGTGTCATCTGCATATCTTAGATTGTTGGTGCTCCTTCCTCCTATCTTCACTCCCCCTTCTTCTGAGTCTAAGTCAACATGGAGAGAAACACTACTAATTTTAGGCACATGTAACAGGATATCCAAAGATTTTAATTATCACCCTTAAAAAAAATTGACATAAAGTTTGTTTTGATTTGTAGTTGTTAATTTATCTCTATGTAGTCACCATCCAGATTTACACATTTTCCCCAGCGTTTCTTGACCCTCCAAATACCATTATTGTAGAAGTCTGCAGATTGCGCCTGACCAGGATTTTACACTTTAGTCACTTCTGGCAGAGCCAGTCACAAAAATAAAGGATGCAATGAGTTGATTTTCTCAGCAATGTGCACTTAGGGACCAATGATGACACTGACAAAATGTCATCAATATGCCATAATAACTTCCGGGTGATGATTATTACTTTACGATACCCCTCATAAGGCACAAACTGCAGACTTCCACAATATCAGGTATTCGGAGGGTTAAGATACGCCAGATGTGACTACATAGAGATAAGTTAACAACTACAAATCAAAACAAACTTTCTGTCAATTTTTTAAAAAGGTGATCATTAAAACTTTTGACTACCCCCTCGTATCACTGTAAAGGTGCATTGTCTGTGATAGCCAGAACCTATTTCCAATATCCCCCCCTGTAGTATTAAGCAGCCCCTGTTTCCTCTCTACCCACAGTATCCATTTGGCATTCTCACTTGTCACTCCAGTTGCCTGTCCACTCTGTTTTGCCCCAGGGATTCCGTAGTTTCACCAGCCTCACCTTCTTGCCCTCTATGTTGAGCTAGGAATGAATACAAAAATGTGTGGTTGAGTCACATGTTTCCCATTTTATAGAAGCTCATAGCAGTACCAAAAACTGCAGATGTTTTGGTTTGTTTCCTTCTCCACATTTTTCTTCTATGAAAAAGTGGAAGAAAAGATGGATGTGGTAAACACCTTTACCCCTGCCCCACTAACATACCATGAATGAGGTGGGGAAATAGTATTTTAAAAATGCCACAGCTGACTGGAATCATCCTCAGATTATGTATTATGGTGATAAGCTAGGAAAGAGAATAGAATCCAGTGCCTGCTTATAGATGCATTTTTCTCTGGACCATGTGGAAAGAATAACCCACTCCTAGATAACCTCCACCACTAAAGAATGAATGGAAATTTAAGGTGGTGGACTTTTCTCAGCTCAATATGGCAACTGCTCCTATCAAATATTCTTTATTCTGCATAACTATTAATGCTAGAGGATTAGATTCTATGGTTTCATTTGTCCCTGGATGCATGTAATTATTTAGTAGAAATAACAGTAGACCAGGGACACACACTTTCTTTCTCTACTCCCCTCCACAGTGTTCCCTATACTATTTTCCCTTCAAAGGGATCCCTCAAGGCTTCATCTTGTTTCTCTGATCATCCTTTGTCTGCTTCCTTTTTGTGGCAGCTCTAAACGTCAGAAAATGCTGATCTGAATTATTCCAAGACATACCTTGTAGGTCTGAATGATGGAGTAGGCATGCTTATCCTCCAGCCCATTTGCATCTATACCTTCAAGACCCTAAGGGCAACCAAAATTTCACAGACTAAACAATCAATAGTTGCCAGCAACAGGGACAATTAATTCTAAAAACATTAAATACATTATATATTATTTTTGAGACCAAAACAAAAAGATTCTTATGCACTTGGAAAATCTCTGTTTCTACTAAGGATCTGTAGGTCGCTAAAATGAGTACCCAACTTGTTGGTGGCAGTTAGCTGACATATTGTATACCGGTTAGGGAGTGTTTAAGTGCACTGATAAGCAGTATAGAAATGTACTTGCTATTGCTGTTGTCTAGTTTTTAATTGATACTGTTGTACAGTCCACCTGCTCCAGGCTTATTATCTGCAGATTTAACCATCTGCAGATTGCAAGCCACATTGGCCCTAATGGTGGTGCATGCATGTGGCCATAAGCCCTCCATCGACTGGCCCCTTCTTATTTATCTGAACTTCTTTCTCCTTACATTCCTACTTGTACCCTCCATTCTGGTTGTCAAGGTCTCCTGTCCCAGCCTACAATTTCCACTGCCCCGTCCCGGATTCGTCCCTTCTCACTTGTTGCCCCTCAGTCCTGGAACCTTCTTTCCTCACATGCGCGCCTCATCACTTCTCTAACCTGTTTCAAAATTGAGTTAAAGACTATATTGTTCAGGGAAATGTTCCCAGGATTGTACTCTTGTCTGCCCCAGGATGCCTCATTTTAACTATGCATTAAGAAGCTGAGCCCTCCTTCTACTCCATCTGCCTTGGTTCAGGCCTCTGAGGGAGAGAACTGCTGGATTTGATCCCCTTCCCCACCACCATTCCCTTCTCCTTTTGTGTCATGTCTTTTTAGATTGTAAGCTTGATAGCAGGGAACTGTCTAATTAAAAATATTGTTTGTACAGTGCTGTGTAAATTTACAGCACTATATAAATAAAGGTTAATAACAACAACAACAATAATCTGTATCAGTACTGTAGCAAGCAGCCTGAATCAGGATGGATGTATTCATCTATATAGTGTTCCATATTTCCAATCACCACTTAGGAGATTACTAACGTAGCTTTTAAACTGTGACTACACCTGGGAAAAAGTGGCTTCGTCAATACATATTGCACACCTCCATCTCCAACCCATAGCTGCTATGTTCCCCAACCACAATTAGGTTTTAATTGTTAGAGGAAACCCATCAATGAGTTGTCAATAGTGTAAATGCCCAGGTGTGAAACAGTTATGTTATTGCCAATTATGTGGTGTCAGTGTTCTCTCCTCTCTCCTTGGCCCCCTTCCCTTTGCTATTCCCAAATTAATTACCTTCACCCATTTCTTTTATTCTTAAACTTTTTTTTACTTATATTTCAGTAGCAGAGCTCTGGAATTGCATAACTTTTTTTTTTTTAAAAAAAATCCTGAAACGTGTTTTTTGTGGGTTTTTCGGGCTATGTGGCCATGTTCTAGATGAGTGTATTTCTAGAAGACAGCAGCAGTCCCAGTTGTGCAATTCTGAAGATGTGTAATATTGGAGCTCTGAACACAGTATATATGTATAATTTTTAATTGTTTTTATATTTTTATTGTGTCTTGCAAGTCACAGTGGGTCCCTTTTTGAGAGAAAGGTGGCAAAGAAGTTAATAAATAGGGGTTCCTATTAGGTATCTCTCTCTTTATGACTACAGTAACTGTCTCTCTTTCAAGATTCTAAACTGTCTTTATCTTTTAGTTAGTGAGTCTATCTAGCCTGATTGCTAGTCTAACAGTCTCTTCTCCAGCTTCCTGCAATATACAAGATGGTAAAGATTTCTTTCTTTGTCCAAACCAACTTCAGTCAGATTAGGCTCAATTTTTTTTGTTAAGTAATTATTTATTAAAGCCAGTATTATTTTTTAAAACTACAGACTACATGTTTGTTGTCTTTCTGAATCAGTCTTCAATCTTTAGAAATACAATTTTAGATAAAAAAAATATTCATGGTCACACATTTCTTCTATTCTGCTAATGAAAGACAGAATCTAACAAGTTTATCTTTCATATTTGTATATTTAAGTGTTCTTTAAAAGGATTAAAACCTTGGAAACTGAAATTACACCCCACAAAGATGATGATGATAATATTTATTTATTTATTTATTTATTTATTTGTATCCCACCTCTCCCTGTGTTAGATCCAGGCGGGTAACAGCAAAGAACAACAACAATGTGCTACAGCATTAAAAATATAATAATAATAATAATAATAATAATAACAATAATAATAATAATAATAATATAAAAAAACATTAAATTAGAACTCAAAATAAAATCGGAAAACATCTGATGGGGGCAGTGAGACAGATGGACTATTAAAAAGTCTGAGGAGGTCAGTTAGGGAAGGGCTGCTGGAAGAGATCTGTCTTTATCACCTTTTTAAAGGCCTCCAAAGATGTAATATGGCGGATCTCTTCCAGCAGGTCATTCCATATTTTTGGAGTGGCAGCTGAAAATGTCTTCTGGAAGGTTGCCACCAGCCTGGTTTTCTTTGGCTGCAGTAGGTTCCTCCCAAAGGACCTGAGTGTGTGCGAAGGATTGTATGGGAGGAGGTGTTCCCTCAAATATGCTGGACCCAAGCCATGTTTCCTTTCCTTTTTTTTTTTAACTGACGTGATACTGCAAGAACAGGGCTCATGCAGTAAAGCCCTTTCTCATGATTGTGACACCACTGTCACAATCATAATCCCTCCCCCCTATTTATTTTATCAGGAATCAACTATATGGGGAAAAGGAGGTCCATTCTATGTATGATCAGAATATGGGTGAGTGACATTTTCATTAGGTTTGAAGGGGTGTTGGACTACTAGAAGTTACTTAGTGAAGTATACTGATAGAGAACACTGGTCATTGTCTTTTCTAGATCAGTAAGTAGACTCAGGCCTTACTTCTTCCCTCCTTTCCCTGGAGCCTGTTCCTGCTTCTTCCAACTACAAAGAGACAGGCTGCACATAGCACCTGTAGATCACAGTCTCACCCATAACTTAATGTTATACATGTGGTCATGTCCTTTTAATTCATTGTACAAAAGGCTATCCAGTAGTTCCTTGCACAGTGTCTCTTCCTGCCCTGCAAACCATTTAGTGGCCAGAGGAGGGATGCTGGTACAATTTTTGACCAGGGCAGGAGATCAATAAAGGTCTCCCAGCTCCCATCAAGAGGTGGTTACAATTACAAGAAACGTCTAGGGGCAGAGTTGAGAAAGATAAAGAAGGACCAATTGAGTGCACACTGATAGTGGTTACTAGATTCAAATCCAAAAATGTGTCTAGCAGCTGTAGTGGCTCTCCTGTCTCACTTTGTTGGTCTTTTCAACTCGCCACCCATCGTGAAGAAGGAGAAGCAGGAGAATAGCAAGAGAACCAAGTAAACCATAAGTGTTTGAAATTTATCTTTTTAAAGAAAGGTTGGGATTTCTAATTAGGTTATACTTATACATGCACTGAATAGGAAATTACACTACAGTATACACAATCAGAAGTCAGATCGGCACCCATGCAAACTACTATTCACTTACTTTTTCAAATATGCTTGCTCCCAGCAAGGACTTTCGTTCCAGTGCCATCTCCATGGTTTCAAAAAGCTTTATATTGTTTTCACGTACGTTTATTGTCTGTCCAATTCCACCAGTGAAGTCAACAAAAGCCTCATTCAGTAGTCCACCATCTATGGCTTCATATGAGCCATTAAGTCTTTGCAGAAAGAGAGGGGGGGGGGAGTACAAATGAGTAGCATGTAAAAATGCATTGAAGAAAGTGTGAATCCAAAATTCTAGGAACAGTACACAACATAACTAAGTCCCTGTGTGCCAGTTCTGCCCTGCTGATCGGCTGACTTTCTAGATATAATTTTTTAAGGATAATTTTACAAAGTTAAATTTTACAAGACTGTTCTGCCACAAGCTGGGAAATCTCCCTTGATTCTCTCATTGCTCATCAACAGACTGTTGAGGTTTTTAAAAAGTACTACTGGTCCTCTATTTTTATATAGAAATCATTTCTTAGTGAAACAAAGTCCATGGAATTCCTGTCTGACTTCTCTATTTAAAAAAGGAAAAAAAAAATAGTACAGTGGGCCCTTAGTATCTGCTGGGGTTTGGTTCTAGCCCCTCCCCCTCCCATGGATACCAAAATCCATGGATGCTCAAGTCTCATTAAATACAATAGCAAAGATATATATATATATATATATATATATATATAATAGCAAAATCAAGGATTGCTTTTTGGAATTTAGATATTTTTCAAAATTTTCAAGCCATGGATGCTTGAATCCCTGGATAAAGAATCCACCTATACAGAGGACTGACTGATTCCGAATGGCTATGCATGGGCACAGAATAAGCCATTTGTGTGAATTTGCAGATGGCCACTCAAAGAAATACGGTTACAGGTAAGCAACCTGTCCTTACGCAGTGTATTTTGGACCTTAATTAAATGTATTAGCAGTAGCCTTTTGATGTTCCACAGTGGCAGTTCTTTTCAGAGCTCAAGAGCAACAAGTTACTAATAACAACCATAATTAACCAATTCCCCTTTTTCAGGCAGCAAGAGTACAGCTTTCAAAAGTAATGTAAGAAATAAGTGGGACATTACTTGCTTAATGTAAAGAGTAATGGTTCCAGTTGCTTCCAAATGTTAGTTTTAAAGGGGATTTTAGAGACATGTAGACAGTCATTTTTCAAGTTTCAAGCCAATCTCTCTGTTCTTTCTTTCAAAAAAGTAAAGAGTAATAGAAAATCAGGAATTGGCACCATGTATAAAGCAGCAGAATTAGTTACTTTGGCAACATTGCAACAAGCAATAACACCAAATCACTTTTCAAACATTGTATTGAAGAATAGGCACAAATTGCAATACTTTTCAAAAATAACTTTCTAAGCTTTGCTTCTCCTGCTTGGTACAGATGCTAAAAATCCCAACCCATCCAATTTGCTTCTGAACCTTGACATCTTAATGCAGGATGAAATGCTACAATGTATGTAAAAGTAAAGGCACAGGCAATACAGCATTATATTGCATAAATTGCCCATCCGCCTGAGAATCTGCATAAAGAAATTCTGCAGAACTCACTTGGCATAAGCTTTCTCCAGCAAAGGCATCCAGAAGTCATCATTGTGTCCTGCAAAGCGTAGCTTTCCATCCAAAACAGGCAGGAGGTCATCCACCACCACATCCACCCACCGGCCATATTGCCAGAACTGGAGAAACAGAAGAGGCAGAGAGCAGATGTCATTCACACCAAAGTGTGCGTACACTTTGCATAGGAGACAGAATCTGTCCGAAAGCAGTGCTGATGCTGGTTTTTCCAGCTGAACAGAGAAGGGACAGCAGTGCACATCCTACTGAAGACTTGATGTGGATTTTAACGTATAATGTTTCCAAAAACCCTTCCTATTCAACAGAATCTAAATAGACTTTATTGGGGCTTTTTAGACCGCCCAAAAGGGGCGGTCCATAGTCGCCCCTTCAAACGGTGAGATGAGGCCGAGGCTGCCACACGGGCAGCCCCAGAGGCCTCATCCTGCCGCTTTTGGAGGCCGTGGGGAACCGGCAAACTGCCGGTTCCCCGCGGCCTCCAAGCGGGGTGCAGCGGGCGCTCTGGGCACCTGCTGCACCCTGCTTCCCTCGGCGGGGCTGAAGGGGGAAAGGGGCCGCCGCCGCAGCCCCTTTCTCCCTGGGTCTTTGCCGTGGCCATTTAAAGGCCGCGGCAAAGACCTGCCGCAAAAAAAGAGCTCCGTGTTCGAGCTCTTTTTTTGCGGAGTGGGAAGGGCGCGATTGGCGCCCTCCCGCGCCGCAAAAGCATCACAACGTGCGCAGTGTGTCAAAACGCTGCACACGTGATGACGCCTTTGCGGCACCTTCGTATGGACGCCGCCATCTTTAAATGGCGGCGTCCATATGCTTTAGGGTTAGGGAGGGTGTAAAAGCTATGCCCTCCCTAACCCTAAAGACGGGCTTTCTAGCCCTATTCACGCCTTAAATTGCCCATCTAAAATGGGCCATTGTATTCTCTGCCTGTTGCTTTTACAGCCACTTATCTTCTGTTTCTATCTAGAAGGCCACTGCCAAGTCAGTGTTCTCCTTATTCTCTACCTCTGCCATCATATAATGTTTTAAAGTCCAAAAAAGGCTTGAGGAGTAATCTAATAGATCATGCCATTTGAAAAAAAGCTTTCAGTGTTTGGTCACTCTCCATTAGTTGTCTAGGGTCAGTTGTCAAATTACCTATTAATCATTACTAAATTATAAACTAATTATAAAATAATGATGATTATGACAATGCTAATTCATTTCTGAGTTCTGTTTTACATATGCTTTTGTGCACTCTGCAAAACTATTATCTCTCACCAACAGGCAGCAGAATTGCCGTATGTGTGTGTGTGTGTGTGTTTAAATGTAGGAGGGGCTTTGCTCTGTTGAAAGCTATTTCTTCTATTAATATAATTCTTCAAAAGTTACCTTCTCCATGGACTCCATAGCCCCAAATGCTCCATTCTGCCCCATCTATTCCCACTCTGCCCTGTCTCCCCCATCCTTCTTGATTTTGCCTCCTTGCAAAAATATATGTCATTATCATGATTAGAATTAAGTTTCCTGGGGACAGGTCCTGTCTTCTTATGTCTTGTTATAAAGTAGCATGTGGATGAATAAAGATTCATTGATTGGATTTATAACTTGACGTTTGCCACCAAAGGAACACAGATCATAGGAAGATTGAACAACATACAATAAAAAATACAAATTATAAAAATTTAAAAAATAAAATTTAAAACACTCCAGTGCAGAAATAAAACACCCACACAACAAAGGCTCAATTTCTCAGCAACTGGTCAGTTGAGAGGGAAAGCCCTTATGGATATAAGGCCTTTGCCTGATGATTGATGGGTATCTCAATAATCTTGTAACCCACCCTGAGTCCCAGTTTTGGGGAAAGGGCAGGACATCATCATCATCATCATCATCATCCGCAAGAACAATTCAGGTTCTAGTCTTTGGAGCAGCAGCAAAGAAGCTGGTGCCATCGTCTACATGACATCCCTTTCAATATTAAAAGTTAGCTATTGTTTCACATCTCATCTTCTCCAAATGAGTCTTGGTTTTACATCTAGGATGTTTTGTGGAGGACCGAATTCTACTAGACTCACCCGGAAATGGAAGATGCCAGCATATTCCCCCTCATCAATAAATTGATCCAGAGGGACCACTCTTTCCAAGAGCTGAGGGTGAAAGGTGAGGGATGCAGCGGCTGCCATGAACCAGCAATCACCTGTAGCAGATGGAAGGGCTGGAATTTATTTTGTGCTACCATTTGAAAAAGAAAAATATTATCATCATGACACCTCCAGAAATTAAACATCCAGCATCCCACTTCTCACACCAAGAATCACTCTCTGAGCATTGTTTCTCATCATTACATATACTTAAAGATTTTTCTCTCCCTGTTATATGTTCTCTTCATTTAAGTGTGAAACTGCTTGTTGTGTATGTGTTAGTTCTGCCTGTGTGTTGCCGTTCAAGTTATCAGTCAGTTTGATGTTTTTCTCCAGTGCATTTATTTTCTTGTAGGTTAGTCTGGAATTATAGGTGAATTTTGGGGTGCAGAATTTACCTAGCCATCAACCATTAATAATATAAACTTCACATCTTTTCATTGGCCACAAAACATTTGAGTCACATGTAGCTACTGTGGCAACTGATGGGCTTTCTAGATTGGCAGGAAAGTGTGACATGAAGTTGCCTTTTCCTTAATGCTTAGCAACTGCACCACAGCCTTTAGATGGAGCTGCACTGTTCTGCAGTTTTTAAAAAAGAAGCTGGGAAAACCAGCACCTTTTAAAAGGTGCTTCTTCTCCCCTAAAACTCAAAAAAAAGAAAGAAAGTGTTTTCATGGCACACTTTCCCTTTTTCTCATCTAAAGGCTAGAGTTTCATGCAGCCATGAACACACTTCTTTTTGCCAATCTAGAAAGCCCCTATGCCTGTCAAATTTCTGTTTTGTAGCTGTTAAAGGAAAAGAATCCTGCAAGGCAAAAACAAAGCAAAACAGACAAAGGCTGGATGATTTAATAATGAAACATGAAGCTACAAAAGAGAATGGATTAAATTTAATTTGATCTGTATCTTACCAAGTGTGTTCTGAAGAACATCATCTCGAGTCATTCCATGGTCCTTAAATTTGGGGGTTCCATACTTGCAAATGTCCTGTATAGACAGTAAATGTCTTGTGATTATTAAGGTTGTTATTTTGTTAGGAAAAATATATACTTCACATACTGGAGATTCCATCAGTTTTATTTGTCATTTTTAAAAATCTTACCTTTCCTTCAGTAAATTTAGGAATAATGATTTCTTAGCCTGATAAATCTGGGAGCTCAGAATTATATTTAACCCTCACCTATAACATTAAGCTCTGTAATTTACAAGACTACATTGATAATAAACTGTTTTTCCTGGGAAGTGGTTGTGATAACTACTAAGTGGAAGAATGAAAAAAGACTATGGACCTTATCAGACGGGAGGAATTTCTGTTTATTGTGAATGGAGACAATTCAAATTCCCGTGAATTCGCTAATTTAGCGAATTCACGTGAATCCCTATTGCATTCAGAATGCATTCAGAATGACTTCCCATTACCCGAAAATGACCCTCCCCCCATTGCCCAAAACTGTGTGAGATGTTTTAATTCGCAATAACGTAAAATCCATGATTGGATTCGGAATGACTTTCCTTTTGCCCGAAATTGCATGAGATACTTTAATTCACAATAACGTGAAACCCCATGATTGCGTTCAGATTGCCATTGGATTATGCTTCCAATTTCCGATATCTGATAAGGTCCAAAGTCCCACATTCTGTGTTATGGTCCAAAAACCTTTATTTCTTAAAAAGCCCAATTCATTTTGGTCTTCCCACCAATTGGCCTTCTTCAGGAGCAATATTCTGAAATTTCTAGATTTGCAATCTGCACTCTCTGTCAAAGCAGACTTTTTGAGTATTAAAAGGAAGAACACTGTGAATTCAACCACTGTGAATACACTTTTTCCAGATTTTTGCTCTGTTCCTGCCTGTGTTAACTACTAACCCAGATACAAAATGTCTTATTTCTAACTCACCTTTGGCCTCTTCCAAGTAGTGTTTTGGGAGACCCTGGTGTCAGGTCCCAGTTTATGATATCCGAGTGATTCTGAAGAGGCTTTGAAGTAAGGATCTGTGAAGAGTTCTCCCTTTCGGAGGCACTCTTCCTTCAGTTTCCAGTAATTTTGTTCAGGGTGGAAATCCAGAACACGGCCATCTTCACTGATGGTACTAGGGTACTTATGGAGGCGAATAGTGATACCTGTGGGAGCCATGACTGAGTCAAGCTGTGGCTATTCCATTTTCTGGGGCCATTTTATAGTGTACAAGGACAATGTTTATCTTGGGTGTGTACAGAAGTACCTCCTTTTTTCTGTGCTCAGTCCAAGATTTTGGTCATGCCACACAGGAACAGTTTCCTGAAAGGAACGCTGCTCCAGATAAGGCAACTTTTAAATCATGAGGTGACAACTTTAACCACAGCAAAGGTGGGGCAAAGCAGCAAAACCAGATGTCAACTTGAATCCTACTAGTAATCCAATTAAAGTGGGACTCAGTGAATTATTTGCTGAAAGCTGAGTCAACACTTTGCAAATTCTATTGATTCAGGAGGTCTACTTGGGATTTGTGATATGGATTCAGGCTGTTGGTTCACTGCTGTATAGAAATAGCATGTGGCCTTAATGAAATTTCTCTGTGCCATGACAATCCAGTCTGAAAAACATGAAGACCCAAGCCAACCTAGCTTCATCATGACTGAATTATTTACTACTGACAGATGAGAGAGAAAATACACGTGCTTGCAGACACTATTGTTTATTGATATACATAGCACAGATGTCAATGCTGGAAGAGGAGGCAAAGCAGACTAGCAGATGCTGAGTTAGGTCTGCTAAGAACCAAGTTGGATCAAATCATTTTTGCATAGTGGAAGTTCCCCAAAGCCATTTCCTCTGAACCATATTCTAGGTCCTAGAACACAGCTCAGAGATCAATAAGTCAAAATTCAGAAAACAGCAAGTAGTCTGTACTGCGGTCTCTCCTATCTTCCAACTCCAATTTCCATCATCATGGACAAAGGGTATAAGAGCTGGGCGCTGTCATCTAACAGACTTGGAGGGCATCGGGAGAAAGTTTATGTAAGAAAAAGCACAAAGAGAAACCCAGAAACAAAGTAGGATTTAGGAGAAGAAAAGCTCTGTTTCTATTTCTATTTCAAGCAAAGAAAGATAACAAAATAAAAATGTTCAAAAACAATGAGGCCAACCACACATTCTGCATAATGTCTCTGGTATGGTAGAGAATTATCTGTAATTGTTATGCCCTTTAAGTTGTGTCTGACTTATGACGACCCTGTCATGGTGTTTTCTGAGGCTGAGAGAGAGTGATGTGCCCAAGATCAAGTTTCCATGATTCCAAGAATCCAAGCAGGGATTCAGACCCTGGTCTCCGGATCATCGTTCAGTGTTTAAATCACTACACCATGCTGGCTCTGGTGCATCTTATTTTCCTCAGGATGAAGCTGGGCTTGAAACTGTAGCTCTGTGAGCATAGACAAACTTGTGGATAAGGAGACAGGGTGCTCCAACTGTTTTGGGAAAGGCATTCCCTCCTCAATCCCCAAATTATCCCTGTAAATTAAGGCCCACTGGGACTGATGCGTCATGGAGTAGGGTCAACAGAGGTAGAGCCAAAGGGTCTGTAGAGACAGTGCCAAGTACATCTAATTTTCTACCCAAACTCCTTCCTTTCAAGGTCTAAATTAGGATTGAGAATCATTGGGCTCTCCAGATATTGGTGGACTGCAAGATCCATTAACTATAGCCAGTACATTTAGCTGTATAGGAGTGTGAAGTGTCAGAGCCTAACAACATCTAGAGAGCTACATGATTCCATTGTCTGGCCTCGATACACTTTGAATTCCTTTGTTGGTTGGGACCTGTGCATTGTTGGGGTTGGGGGGATGGAGCCCATCTGCTCAAACCAAGGGTCAACTTTGATACAAGTAATG
Organism: Urosaurus nigricauda; assembly: GCA_034509955.1. Lineage (NCBI taxonomy): Eukaryota > Metazoa > Chordata > Lepidosauria > Squamata > Phrynosomatidae > Urosaurus > Urosaurus nigricauda. The sequence goes on along the minus strand of JAOEGL010000007.1, from coordinate 28,667,362 downwards.
GACCCAGAGGCGAAAGTGAATAAGGCTACTGGTCAAAAACAGCTAATACTTGGGGAGCTTCAGGAATTTACAGAGATAGAGTAATTTTGCTTTTCAGGTTCTTGGCAGATAGACACTTCTCAGGAATATTTCTGATATCATGAGGCAAGTTGTGACACAGCAACACCATATTAAGAGAAATGAAGGCCCAAGTGACTTACTACTTTTGTGAAGAGATTTCTTGGCAACCCACTACAATGCTGTGTAGTTTTGAAGAGGCACCATAATGTCCTGATAGTTTGGATTTTGCCTTTTATTACTCATGGCAATCTATACGTAGTTTGATCCACGGGCCAAAACATCTCCCAACCCCTGCCCTGAGAGAATCCATTAAAGCATGCTCCTGCAGCAACATGTTATGGAAACTGGCTAGCCAAAGAGATTGGAGTTTATCACATGGGAGGAATTTCTCTCAATGGCGAATGGAGCCAATTCGCAATTACGTGAATTCACTAGTTTAGCGAATTTACGTGAAATCTGATTGCATTTGGAATGCATTCAGAATGACTTCCCATTTCTCGAAAATGACCCCCCCATTGCCTGAAATTGCATGAGATACTCTTAGACACAGTCACGTGAAACCCATGATTGTGTTCGGAATGACTTCCCTTTTGCCCAAAATTGCATGAGATACTTTAATACGCAATAACGTGAAACCCCATGCGTTCGGATTGCCATTGCATTATACCCCCAAATTCCGTCCTAAGATAAACTCCATGGAATCTTGTTTGAGGATATTTTCCACCAGCTTCTCTTAGAAGACTCCCAGTAAATATCCCAAGCAAAGAAACAGCCATCCAAGAGCAAAGACAACTGTCTCTGCCTAGCCAGGAAGTTCCCCAGCTTCTTGAAAGAGTCAGAGAAAATGTAAAGGTAAAGAGAAAATGTTCTCTGAAGATGCCAGCCACAGATGCTGGCGAAATGTCAGAAAGGAACTCTACTAGAACATGGCCACATAGCCCGAAAGCCCCACAAAAAAACCCTATGTAAATGTAAATGTTTATTTTGCAATTAAACCAATAAAATATGTCCATATAAAAATATGTCCATATAAAATCTACAAAAACCTAAAATATGTTCTGTTTACAAATAATATATATCTTAATTGGGACATTTAATATATATATATATATATATATATATATCTTAATTGGGACAAATAATATATATCTTAATTGGGACATTTACAAGGCAGGTGTTGGTCTTCTTGTTGAGACAAGATTTCAGCTAGAGGTCAGGATGACTATAGGAGTGGACCAAAAAAAAAGAGAGACTTCCCTTATTGTTTCAAGAATATAAAATCTATTTCCCTCTAGCAGTGATTTATCTCTTTCAAAGTGGCAGATCTCCCCAATTGATTAAATTGCTCAAATGGATGGGGAGAGAATTTTGCTTGGATGCTCCTCCTTTGATTCCTGTTGGGTTTCAATTGTCCATTTGCTTTCAGCGTAACAACTGAGAGGTTGCAGCAGTATGAGGGCAGCGTGCATAAGCAACCCTTCATTTTCAAATATGTTTGTTGCAGAGTCTTTTTAGCTTATAATGTGCCGTTATTTTTCCATATAAGGTGGCGTCTCCAGCTATCAGTGTCTGTGAGCAGCCCCAGCATGCTCCTTTATTGCTAGTATTTGAATCAGTTTTGGGTTTTAATCCAAACTTTAAAAGGGCTATCTAAAATTGTTGCTATTATTAACTACCTTTGTATTTACAACTCATAGCAACCCTTGCATGAGATATCTCAAAGTCCTCCTATTCCCACCTTTCTGCTCAATTCTACAGGTTTAGGTCAAATCTAACCATCTGGCATGTGGTTGCCCTGTCTTTCTACTACCTTCTACTTTTCCTAGCGTTATTGTCTTTTCGTATAAGTCATGCCTTCTCATGATGTGTCCAAAGTACAGTGAACCCTTGTTATGTTCTAGGGTTTGGTTCCAGAACCCCCGTGGATAACAAAATCCGTGGATGCTCAAGTCCCATTAAATACAATGGCATAGGTGTCCCTTATATAAAATGGCAAAATCAAGGTTTGCTATTTGGAATGTATACTTTTAAAAAATATTTTCAAGCCTTGGATACTTGGATCTGTGGACAAAAAAATCCATGGATAAGGAGAGCTGACTGTATGACAGCCTCAGTTTAGTCATCTTAGTTTCCAAAGAGAGTCCAGGCTTGATCTGATCAAGGGGCCATTTGTTTGTCTTTTTTGGACATCCATGGTATCCTCACCACTCTTCTCCAGCACCAGATCTCAAATTAGTTGATTTTCTTTGCATCCGCTTTCTTCACTGTCCAGCTCTCACATCTGTACATTGGATGACCCAAACTTTGGGTTTCAATGCCATATCTTTGCATTTTACTTCTTTCATTGCCCTTCCTATTCCTAATCTTCTGATTTCCTGACCACGGTCTCCGTTTTAATAAATCTTTGATCCAAGATATGGGAAATCTTTGACTATTTCAATTTCATTCTCATCTAGGATGAATGCTGAACCTATTTTGGAGACAGAGGTCACAACTTGCATACCTTTTGTAAAGTTTGGACAAAAACCCAGACAAGTAAACTCTTCCATAGTAAATGGAAATTGATTTTCCTATTTTAACATCTAGCCCCTAAATATAGGAACACAAAGCACAGTGAGAAGAAACAAGTGAAAAACAATAAAAAATGTCTTTATTTTTTCATAATCACATCCCACCTCTCTTTTTAAAACTATGTATTAATTATAAACCATATTAAAAATGACAGGCATCTATTAGGCTGTCAAAATGGGATAGAAAGTTATTTTGCAGATTTGTTATGTTGTGATTCCTGCATTCAAAAACAATATGTTTGAACATTAAATAATGCATTTAATGTTTCTAATCATTTTTAAACAAACTGTCGCACACAGAAAATAAAGTGTGCTGTTTTACTGGAGAATACTCTTTAGGAAACGCAGTGCAAAAGGTGTGCTCTCTAGTTAAAATATATTATCTGAAAAGGATACACTATGAAACAGCCACAGTTATTTCACTGCTGTATGTTTATTTCTATATGTTTATTTCTTATTTTGCTTGACTAATAAACATCATTCCAGCTCCCCTTTCTTTTCTTTTCATCCTCTTTTCTTTAATAATTCTGATGTCTTTCACAATGTTTTCTCCATTGTATCCTGCTTTTTAACATCTTGTTGTTGTTGGGTGCCTTCAAGTCATTTTCACTCTACGGCAATCCTATGGCAACACTATCACAGGGTTTTCGTGACAAAATTTGTTCGGAAAGGGTTTGCCTTTGCCTGCTTCTGAGGCTGAGAGAGTGTGACTTGCCCAAGGTCATCCACTGGCTTTTCATGCTTGAGCAGGGATTTGAACCCTGGTCTCCCAGAGTCCTAGTCCAACACTCAAACTATTCCTGCCATTTGTATACTATGTTTTTTCAACCTAGGCAACCATCTTCATCATTTAACCTCAGTCTGTGGTACAATATTTCCATAATTAACTTTTTAAGTGGTCTTCATGATGATACAGTTATACTTTTTCTCATTCAATATTTAGAAATGTTCCCTTTTTTCCCCTCAGTTTTTTAAAAACTTTCATGTTGCTGTGCTTTTGATTTTTATTAATGTCAAATATCTTGAAGTCAACTTGAATCTTTTTTCCTCATCCATTTCTTTGCTATATCTGTTCCTGCCTTTAGTTTTGATATTAATGGTGTTTTGCTTGAGTTCCTTGTAGACCCACTTTCTTTTGGTTTAATATTTAATTTGATAATAATTCCCTTCCCTTCACTATATTAGCAAAATGTCTTTAAAACCTACTTTAAGGTTCAAATAACCCATCAGTCTGTATCAGAAACTTTCATGAGGAGGCTTTTTCCTCACATATTTTATTCTTTTCTATCACAAACCCATATATCAGACCACATTATTATTAATGTCGGTTAATCATACAAGAATATTCTCCTTTTCTCCCTGGTTTTGCTGATTTTGGTGGAGGTTTTGTATGTTTCTTTTCCCTGAATTTATTATTTGAATTTTTAAAATTCAATTTCATCTCTGTAGGCAAAAATTCTCCTCACAAAATCTATATTTTTTGCAATTTTGAACATATATGTCAACATTTTTCTTTATTTTTTCATAGTTCATTTTCTCCTTTTAATTTTTAATTGTCAGCTTTCCGACTGTCACTCAGGGCTTTCCTTTCTTGAGCGTCTACATTTTTATCCCATTTATAATTTCTCTTTCACTCAATTTATGATTTGAATTTTTAAAAAATTCCAATTCATCACCGTAGGAGGGAAAAAAATCTCCTCAGAGGATCTATATTTTTGCAAATATGTTGTCCTATGCTCTTTTTTGCTTTGCTTGTATATATATGATTGTTGGTTTTTCTTTACAGATTACTTCCTGTCATATTTATTTATTTACTTAGAGTATTTATACACCGCTCTTCAGCCACAAACCCTCTCAGAGTGGTTTATAGATGGTTAATTTGTGGTTCAGCTTGCCTTTTGAAGTCCTTTTTTCCCCTCACAAATTTACCTCAGTTTTGAACATTTAGCCATTTTTCAAAAACCAACTGTCAATTTCAGTTGTCCGAACACCAATTCCCCCTATTTTTTATTTCATTAACCTCAGAGATGTTTTAATTCTGGGCCTATTTTTACCAAAACCAACAAATTTATTATTATTTATTATGGTCCCACTAAAAAGGTCACAGTGTTTCCCAACATAATCTTAAAAGAACTATTCTTGTTCACTGGTTCCAGCCATCTTGGAACGGTTGCCTCAGTACAGGCCTCATGAGGAAGGAGGGAAGGCCTGCTAAAAGGACATTAACTCATGAATCTGCTGCCACATTGCAGAATAAATGCAGTTTGATGCCACTTTAACTATCATGGCGTCATTCTGAGGAACCCTGGGGTTATGCACATAATTTCTGCATGCGGAAAACATGTAGAATTGCAAAGAAAAGATAAGTCCAAAACATATTGCAGAATTAATCCGGTTTGAGACCGCTTTAACTGCCCTGGCTCCAGTTTATTGTCGCACCGTATCTCTCAGAAAACTTTAGCTCCCATAATTCCCTAGCATTGAGGCAGTTAAAGCAGTCTCAAACTGGGTTATTTCTGCAGTGTGTTTTGGGCCATAGCTTTCATTCTATTACTGATGTAATCCCTAAGGATAGTCACATAAGAGAATTTCAGTAAATCTGTTGCCTGTAGCCCAGATAGAAAGCCCATGGAGTCCCAAGCCACTTGCATTTGCACTGCAGAAATAATCCATCTTGACACCACTTTAACTACCATGGCTCAGTGCTATGGAATTCTGGGAACTATGGTTTTGTGAGACATTTAGCCTTCTCTGCCAGGGAAATCTAATGCTAAAATGTACTCCAGTTCCCAGAATTCCATAGCATTGAGCCATGGAATTTAAAGTGGTCTCAGTGTGGATTATTTCTGCAGTGTGGATGCAGCCCTAGAGATAAGAAGAGGGGAAATATTGGCTACTGTAGGTCTTGAAACACTGTCCTGGCTGTGCCATTTTGAAGCAGATCCATCAGGGTCTTGCCTTGGAGACAGATATGAGGAAAGAAAAATAATTTCTCAGACGCCACCCATTCTGCTCTCTTGTCTTTTGACTTATCATATCAAGCTTCCTTCTAAGGGAGGCATTTTGGCTCTCATGCAAGCCTCATCCCTGTCCCTACTGATTCAGAAAGTAAGCACAGCCTCGCCTTCTCTTGACCATATTTTGAGAGCAAACTCTGTAATTTTATTTTCCAATTAAGGCTTGTAAATGCCGCTCATCTCATGCCACTGCTAGTCCTTTCATTTGTATTGCATCATAGCTAACCCTGTCCAGGCTGACCCAATGTCCTCTTTTTTCAAGACATGCATTTCATTTCCACCTTCTGTCCAGGAGGAATTTCAAAAAGTTCTCCATTTTGAGCATGACTACAAAGCATGAATTTACATTTCTATGGAGTTTATCACACAGGAAGGAAGCGGCCAAATCCCATTCAAAAATGAGGTTGAAATCCAGGAAAATCCCTCAAAAGTGGGATTGTTTTCGGATGACGTCATGCACATTGAGCATTAACTTGACATTAACCTGTGCAGAAAGTGGGCAAAATGGGCCACTTTTTACTTTTGGGAAAATCCCAAAAGCAGCTGATTCTGGCCACTTTCTGTTGGGTTAATACTCCATGTCGAGTTAATGCTCCATTAGCCCAATGTGTTTCCCAGGATTTAACTCTACTTAATCCATGGGATTTGGCTCAGCCTCCCATTGATAAGATATGAGTGTTTGGAGCTTTTAATTGGTAATGCCCTAAATTTTTCTTGAGCATCCTACATTTTGCCTTGAACTTCCTACTTTTTGTGGTGCCGTGTCCTGCTTTGTGGTTAGGATATCTGGTCACCCTGACCCTATTTGCTCGTTTTTACTGTGGGTTTCATGGCTGAGCTGGAAATCGAACCCTGATCTCCAGAATTGTAGTCCAACACTCAAACCAGTATGCCACACTTGCTCAGCAGTCACGATACAGTCTCAAAAATTTTGCATGTGATTTTTCCTTCTGTCATGTGTAGTACAGCAGTCACTAGGAAAAGACAACCATCTAGAAGCATCCTATAGTGGAAGTCCTTCCATATATATATATATATATATGAAAATTTGTAAAAATTATTATTGAAAATCCAACTGCATACTAAAGCATTTTATTATCTTAGTTTTATCCTTTCATCCACAGCATAAAAAACCAGTTGCATTTCATGGGTGTTCATGGGAGTAGCTGCTTTTCTTCTGTGCTTTATTTATTCTGATTGCAGAACTGACATAGTCTTTTTGCAGAACCTTGAGAAGCTTATCTAACGTTCTAGGTGTATAATGAAGTACAATCATCATCCACAGATGATTTTCAAAAGCAGAAGTTGGTTGGGTGACCTCTTCTGAATCAGGGGGATCTGGCCAGTGCCATCCACTGAGGAAAGAAAGAAAGAAAGAAAGAAAGAAAGAAAGAAAGAAAACCCAGTGAGCTTTCATTGTCTATGTGGACTCTGTTTTAATAAACATAAATGATGAAGGCATTGCAAGGTCAGGAGAAAATTGAGGGAAACCACTTTTGTCTTGATAATAACTGAGTTTCCATTATTTTCATTTCATGGATAATTCATTAACACCGGGCAATTGTGGTGTCTCCTCTTTCTTTTTTCTTGCTGGCCCCATTTTGTCTCTGCTGGCACAGAGGCACTTTAAATTCATCATTAGGGATATAGATTGTGTCCATGGCTCCCTCCTACAGAATAATGGGATTTGTAGTTTGGCAACCATGGAGAACTCTAAACATCTCATGAAACTTCAAATCCCAGGATTTCATAGGATGGAGTCATGGCAGTTAAAGTGGCATCAGAGGGCTATAATTGTGTAGTATGGAAACATCCAAGTGACTCATTAGACCTCACACTCTTTCCTCCTTCCTTACAGAGGACAAAGTTAAAGGGAATAGTCCAACATGAAAGACATTCTGGCTTGCAGGGAGAAGGGGAAGAAAGTTCAAGGGGTAAGAGATGCATTCAGATTTTTAACTTTATAAACCTGTAAATAAGCCTACAGCTCATCCTCTCTTTCTCACCTCTTTTTCTGTCATGTGGACAACTCCATTTCCATCAGCATCTTGGCTTTTGCACCACACTAGTGAAAGAAATAGATATGCCATATCAGGATCCCCATTCATTTAGAGACTCTAAAATTTAGAGCTAAGTCCTGCCCATACTGATAAATACTCAAATTCAGTGCTGGAGGTTCCCAAATATTAGATCACGGGAGGCAAAACACAGATTGGCATCTATATTGGTAGATCTCTGGATGAAGTATAATACGGTAGACTGATGGTCTAAGAGCCTTCTCACATGAGAAAAGAAAGCTGAGTATTTTAAGTGTATTGAAGGGAAGGACACAAATGTGATGACAACAAGAACACTTGGGAGATCTTTTTGGCCTTACAGAAAACACTTTCCAGGTGCACCATGAGGAAAACAAAGCTGCTGAAGTCTATCTGGAGCCATGGATTGCTGTATTTTTGCACAAGGGTCTCTGTTGTCTGATTATTTAAGTGGAATCCTAAATACAAGCAGATGCAGGAATATTAGCACGTATGGCACTTAACAGTATGGAACTAGATTCTGCCAGTCTCAATAAATACTGTAGACTAAGCAAATCTATCTTTTTGTTTTCTTTGCATAGTTTATTCTAGATCTGCCAGCTCTCAGGACAGAAACCATTCAAGGTCTAAAATCCATGTCTTCTAACCCAGTGTTTCCAAATCTTTGATCCTATGTACACTAGCAAATATTTCAATTTGCAACTCTGTGGCACAGATGTCATCAAAGAGAACCCAAACCTCTACCACAAATGGCCTTTTTGAAGTCTAAAAAAACGGACTCATTGTCTATTTAGTTTAAGTATTACTTATGAAAGAAGGCATCGGGCAATAGCCTATTGCACTGGCCCCATACAACCACCAAATATTTGTAGATGTAAAGTCTTTAAACTACCCTGTTCTATAATAAAGAAGTACAAATGCAACGGTAGCCATAAGACAAATTTGAAACTCCTTGCATGACAACTTTGTTAGGCTAATTTTAAAAAGGCACAAAACAGTGTTTCAGCAGAACGGATCTGCTTGCTTAGATAATTTTGTACCATTTTGTCAACCTAATAAAGGTATAACCACAATATGAACCCTGGAATAGTACAGCACATTTTCAGGAATAATACAGCACATTCTCTCTCTGCACTCTCCATTCTTTTTCACCTGCAGCATCCATTGCCAGCCGGATTTCATGGGTGTTCATGCTGCCAGACCCGTCCACATCATAAGTCATGAATATATGCTTTGAAGAACATAAGACAAGTTAGTGTATGAGAGCTGATGCAGTGACGTTTTTATTTATTTCATCTTCTGTATGCTTCCGTCTGTCAGTGCAGGTACTCACAACACATTCAAAGCACAAACATTCAAAACAAGCATTATCATAAACTGAAATTACTATGCATCCCAGCATTAGAGTAGCAGGGATCATCCATTAATATGATGTCAACCGCAATTAAACAATACACACAATATTAAGTATATTAAACTAATATTATATATATTAAACTAAATCCCCAGTGTTCACCTTTGTAAAATGGATCGTGGTACATTAATACAATAAAATATTAAAATTACAAAATTTAAAAACTTTATAAACAATATTAAAATAAATTAACTGTCATGACTCTGACCTATGGAATCCTGGGATTTATAGTTTAGTGTGGCAGTTAGAATTCTCTGTGTGAGATCTCAGGCACAATAGTTCAGGAGAGAGGACCTACAATTCCCAGGATACCATAGGATGGATCCATATCATTTAGAGTTGTACCAAACTGGGGTAAGTCTTTACTATAGATACACACAGAGAGCCTATTTTCTGGATATGCACTCACCTCCCATTCTCGCATCCTATTGCAGAACTGCTTAAAATCACCTAGTGTCAGCTTGTTTGGCTTATTCCCCTGTGGTATAGTTAAGGAGAAGCAAATGATGTATTGTCGGGAATACAGCATCTTCCACATGACATGATAACCATTTTGAAATATCTGAAGGGTTGTTGCGTGGAAGGGTATCTGTGTTTGTTTTCTTCTTTAACTGTGGTTTCCTCTATTGGCAGGAGGTTGGAATAGATTAATTTTAAGGTCCCCTCCAACTCTGTAGTTCTACTGCTCCTATTATTCTCTTTCCTCTCAGTGACTAGTCCCTGTTTACTTCTCACCAGAAGGATACACTGAAAAGCTGGATGATTTTCTGGCACTGCTCCTTGGAAAAGCCACCCGTCTCCAGGGATGTAACTGCAAAAGACAGTGTTACTTTCTCAATTGCTTCCTTATCGTTTTATTTTGTGCATGTGAAAAGTTCTCTATTTTTTAAAAAAGCAAAACAAACCACTCTTGTTTCATTTTGTGCAAAAAATCTGTTTGCACAAAATGTAATGTAAAAAAATCTGTCATTAAATTTTCACCAAAAAGCTCAGAAATGCAAAAAGGAAAAGAAAAAAGAAAATGTGCAAAAAATTCTTATACTCTCACCCAGCAAGGAGCAGACTTTTGAAACATGTTGTCCTTGTGCACAAGGAGAAAATAAATAAGGATTTCCATTTTTCCTGTTGGCCTATCATTACAGCCAGCATATTTTTTCTTGACACACACTAAAGGATGTGAAAGCCAATTCTTTTTGGATTTAAAATTCTAGGAGGGACAGAAAGGGGAAAGATGGCAGAGTGAACCCAACCAAACATACTCACAAGGAGTCATAGACTGATTCAGAATGCCCTGGAGTTCATCAATGCCCATTTGTTGGTCCTGTAAGAAACAAAAAGGCAAGAATGGTCACACAGCATGGGCAATGGACCCCTCCACCTTCTCCATGCCAAACAGGGTCAGGGATAATTAAAACCTTCATCTGAGGAAGATACTACCTCTTCTACCATACTGCAGAATTAATGCTGTTTGACATCACTTTAACTGTCATGCCTCTATCCTACGGAATCCTGATATTTGTAGCTTGTTGTGACACCGGAGCTCTCTGACAAAGAAGGCTAAATATCACACAAAACTACAAATCCTAGATTTCCATAGCATTGAACCATGGCAGTTAAAGTGGTGTCAAAATGCATGAATTCTGCAGAGTAGATATCACCTTTTTTCGGTTTCTCCTTCCCCTCCCATCTCCATGGGATCAGGCTTTCCCATCCCCCCCCCCCTCAGATGTCACCCACAGCACTGGTTTACTTCTGACTGTGAAGTGGTGCTCAACAAAATACCAAAGTGTGTGTTCTTCATCTTTTTATCCTTTTGTGAGGATTCACAAATTACCTTACCTGTCCTGCATATTCCAAGAAAGTTTTCTCAAGTATTTTGTCTTGTCCAGTCTTGGGTGGCATCATTGCCTGGAGAGAAAAAGAAGCTTGAGAGAGAAAGGGGCACAACTTTGGAGTAGTAAACCTGCTGTGAATCCATAGTCACCCTTTAAGGACAAAATGTCTGGATCTTATCATGTTCATAAATGCACCTTTCTTACTCAAAGGAGTTTATCACACTGGAGGCATCTCAAGCAGAAACAGGATTTAAAACCCAATAAAACCCCCCAAAAAGATATGCAAAAGCGGAGTTGATTTTCAGACACATCAGGGTTAATGAGCATGAATGCAACATTAACCCAGACAGAAAGTGGAGAAAAACCAGCTGGTTTTTATTTTCAGGATTTTTCAAAAGTAAGAAGAATTGTGTTTTGTCGACTTTCTTTCTGGGTTAATGTCATGTTAATGCACTTTAATGCCAATGTTGTCTGATAATCATTCTGCTTTTACGGTTTGTTTCAGTTTAAATAGCATTTTTTCCTCCCACGCGATAAACTCCTAAGCCTGGTTGTGTAGAGGGCTAACTGGTTGGATCTCATGACATTCACAAATGCTTCCAGTTCCCACTGGCTGTGTAGAATAATGATTGACTAGATCTTGCATGAATCCACACAGAGCTTTTTAATAAATTAAACCCTAAAACATACTGATTAAGCTAAGACTCTCGGGATGCTACGTCCAAGCCAAGAAACACACGCATTCAATCCAGCACTTGGACTGTGAATAAACATATTGAAATAAACAGCACGAGAAGCAATTACCTGCAATGCCTTGCCATCTGCACTGATTTCTGCATCAATTTCCCTAGAATGGAAACTTCATATCATTAAGGAATTTCTAAACCAGTAAATCTGAGCATTACCCCACTACAACCATGGAATAGTCCATCTGTCCAAAAAACACCAGCCAATCTGAATTTGCTGAAACCCTAAATCTGTAGCCACATACTGTTCAGGGCTGTGTCTGGTTATGTGGCAGCCTTGGAACAACCCAAATCAAGATGTATAATAGCTAAAAACCAGTCAGATTATTTTGGCACATCAAGCAGGAAACCCAGCAAGCACTTCTCCCATTCTGGGCATTCAAGTTACCACTGGACAAATTCGGGAACTTAAAATTTACTGCTCTTTCACGATGACACCCAGAATTTGCTGCCCAAGGTGGCTACGTGTTCTCCTTCTTGCTAGATCTAGACATAACCAAATTTATTTTCATAAAGTACGGGGGCAATCTCAAAGTTGCCATAGAACCCAGGTTGGAATGTAACTCTTTCAACCTTTACATGTAAGGACAAATTATTAAAGTAGTTTTTTCCCTACAAAATTAATGTACTCTCACCATATTCAGACACCTCAAAGTGCAAAAACTATTCTGCAGAGCAAAATAAGTTTGCTTGGTTTTTTGCTCAAAGACCCTGTTTTCTGTACACAAAACACAATTTGCTGTGAAAACGGTGTTTTCTGTATAGAAACCCATTAACTACATAGAGAACAGGGTTTGTTTGTTTGTTTGTTTGTTTTTCACACAAAACAACATGCATTTTTCTTCACATAGTAAGTCCTCCACAATACTTTGGGATAACAAATACCAGAACAAAATTGCACAACATTCTCACTGAGCTATTATTTTTCCAGTGAGGTTTTTTCACTGTTGGGAAACCTGGGGGGGTTTGCCTTGAAAATGAATACTTGTGAATATTCTTTCCACCCCTAAACCAAAAGAGACTTAGGGAATGTATAGCTTTTAAAACAAAACAAAACCTGGACCAGGCACTCACAAGAACTGATGTTTCTTCTCTGTGAAAACGCGGAGGGTGAAGTTTGCCTCTTCCAAAGGTGACTGGGTGTTAGGGATGATCAGATAATCCCCAGGGGGTAACTGGAGGTATCCTGTGATGTCTCTTGAGTAACCACTGAAAGGGGGGCTGACAGGCTTCAGTGTGTGGAACAATGCCTTTCTTTGGGTTGTGTTCTTCAGCTGGAGGTACTGGAAGGAAAAGTGCAGCCCATGAAATCATTCCATCAGAACTTGGAATAGCTGGTGACTTCCATGGGAGTTTATCACACGAAGGGAGTTGGAAGTATAATCCAATGGCAATCTGAATTCAATCTTGGGGTTTCGCGTGATTGCGTGAAAGCTGATCATACACATTTTCGGGCAAAGAGAAGTCCTTCCAAATGCAATCATGGGGTTTCACGTGATTGCATGAGAAACTATCACACACAATTTTGGGCACTGGGAGGCAATTTCGGGCAGTTCTGAACACAATGCAGTGTCAATACGCAATCAAGTAAATTTGCTGAACTAGCAAATTTACTCAATTCCGAACTGGCCTCACTTCCATTTCTTTTGAAATTGAGAGAAATTCCTTCTGTGTGACAAACTCCATATTGTCAATGGAATGGTGACTCTGCTCAGGATTTTAGCCTGAACTTTATATGAGCACTGACTATGTTAGCTAGAGTTTCTGAGTGATCTGGTCCAAAAGAAAGAATTTTTTTTCCAAGTACTGTCTCGGAGGAGAAGCAAGCCCCGCTGCCTTCCCTAAAAGAACCCAAAGGAATGACCTTACAACAATTCAGCCCCAATGAAGATTTCTGGGCCAAATGATTTCTGAGCTGAGAAGACATTATTTGGTTGTTGGGGTAAGATTTCTGTGCTGTTTGAAAAGAAGCGGAGCATTCCATGTTTCATACCACACAGAACCAGACGCACCTTATAATGTAGATAGAATATACTGTATCTAAAACATAGTATTAAAATTTGCAGCTCCCTCAAAGTGGTATCTATTTAAAATATCATATTGAAAACAGCACTGAATGAAAAGTAGTTAAGCACTTAAAGTACATATAAAGGAACATTGGAGAAATAGTTACTATTGGATCCAAACTCCATCTTCCTTCTCCATGAAATTTACCCACTAGCATTGATAGAAGTTAAATTGCAACAGTATATAGAAGGGCGGCATGCTTCCTATGCCAGATGTAATGTTTCAAGGTTTTGTCGCATTTTTAAAAAACATAAAAATCTTCCCTTTGTTTTGAATTGAATGATACTTTTCTTTCCTTCCCATTTTCAGCTGAACATGTTTCTTCCTCTTACTTCCAGCCATACCATTCCACAAGCAAAACAAAACCAACTTGAGCTGTTACCTGTTTGGTCACCTGCAAGGGAAGAGAGGGACAGAGGAAGAATAAGTTTAAAATAATTAGTAGGAAAGCGAGAAAGTCATAGCTGGGAAAGCAAATAAGCTAAGTCTACAGTCCTGTTCATGTTTCACTTTGCAAAACCTTATTGACCTTAATGGGGCTTACTTTGAATAAACACTTTAGGACTGTGCTATAAAATACTTTCTTCCTTTGCTCCCTGAGCTAGAGGTACATATATTCTTCCCTTCTCCAAAGATCTGCAGTTTATGGCAATCTTTGGAAGAGAATACACTGGTGGTTGAAGATTCTTTTTTCTTTTTAAACTGAATTATTAACAGATGTGCAAATATAACAAGCATTTGTGGAAAGCGTAGAAGCAAGCACAAGGCCAGGATTGCTGGTCTTGTGTGTGCCTTCAAGTCGCCTGTTTGTATTCTATCCATTGCCCCCCAATCTACCCCTTCTAAACATAGGAATATTAGAAACAAGGAGTCCTTGGTCCTGGTAATTCACATGCTCTCCAGTACTTCACAAATAAACAAAAAGGGCACTTTTATAGTTGTGTTATTTGTAATATTTATATGCAGCCCCCCTTCTCCCATCCCTGCTCCTCTGTATCTTCTGTGTGTGCGCATTTGTATATGTGCCTTCAAGCTGCCTGTCAACTCATGGCAGTGCCATGAATTTCATAGGGCTTTCTTAGGCAAAGAATGCTCCGAGGTGCTCTTGCCAGTTCCTTCCTCTGCAATATAGCCTGCAGCACCTGGTATTTGTTGGCCCAGTGCCTGGATCTCATCCCCTAAATCTAGAATAGAGAACTGCAGCTAGTCTGGGGACCAGTTTTCTGATTTGAAAAACAGAGTGTTGAAAAACATTAAACAATGTCAGTTGGCTGCACTGTTAAAAAGAGAACAACTGTGTCCCAAAGGTTTCAAACAAAAACAATCCAGCTTCTCTTTGTGGGAGAAGAAAAAGGACACTCCATGGAGTCTAATGCGGGTGAAGGCTGTAACAACAGCTTGGGGGGGGGAGGCACATCTGGCCACTGGGCCATATTTTATCCACTCATATACTAAATGGCCCTTGAGCAAACCTTGTCACCACAGACTATATTAGATCTGGGAAGGGAGCACTTGTTCCCTAGACTCCATGCACCTACCTGGAAGACCTGAAAGCAGATGAGCAGAAAGTCCTTTCCCCTCCACCTGTTCCTGCGTCGGTCCCGCTGCATCAAAGAGACAAGGAGGGTGCATTTGGGGTCCTGATATTTTTGTCCCCTTTCCTGCTGCTTCATCAGCTCTTTCTCGTCTGGCTGCAGCAATGAAACATGGAACTGGGGATTCATCCAGAAGGTGTCTGTAAAGTGGAGAACATCTAGATCTCAGAATCAATTCCATAACCACTTGGCTATCAGAGCACACTTCAGGCTTGTCTTGGGGGAGTTCAAGAATGAACCTTGCAGAAACATAGCCTGATTCATCAGTATCCCATTTCTGAGCACAGTCATATTGGAGAGTTCTTTAGGGTGTAATGTTTGCCAGATGTTCTGAGTTAAAACTGGCAAAGTTATCACATTAAATTTAAAGGCTATAATCACTGCTAATATACTTGCTATTTTCTTGGCTTTATCTTTTTATCCATTTTGACATGTGCATCATTTCTTAGCCTTGCCTGTCACTGGTCACCTCCCCATAACATCTCACAGCCACCATTGACCCAAGTTCCTTCCTCATCTATCCATCTTTCAGCGTGCACACAAACATTTATTCCTGCTGGAATTTTGTACGTTCTTTGGCATCATCTTCCTTTGCTTCATTCTTTACATTCTTTGTTACATGTCCTAAATTTCACTCTCGACTTATACATGTGATACATGTGAAAATCCCCCAAGCCTGCCCTTGACTTATGCATGAGCTCAACTTATAGTCAGGTACAATGGGATCTCATCTTCCACATGCTTGCCATCACAGATTTCAGCATCTGCGGATGGCAAGCTCCATTTTGCCAAATAGCACTGTGTGCATGTAGCCACACTGGCAGGCGCACATGGTTCACTGCCATTTGGGGCAATGTGACTTCAGGCTGTAGGTTTCTTTGTATCCACAGGGAAGGTGGGTCCAGAATGGATCCCCCATGGATAGGAAGGTTCGACTATATATACAGTAATACCATGGCAAGAATCCTATCACTCACATACACTGGTATCACTCCCCATTACAGCAGCACATGCATTTTGAGGAATGTTGCAAAAGGAGGCATCCTGTATCTCCTCGCAGTATGCTCTTTGAGTTAAGGTTTGCAACAGCACGCAAGTGGTGCTTGCTCATAGCTCTGTCTCCTGACAGCCAAGCCCAGAGAATTACCCCATGGTTGGAAGGTCCGACATCCACCAGCAGTGTGGCCTTTGACCCAGCATCCTTGGAAGCAGTTCATGTTCCAGTAATGGTGGGATCCCTCTTGTGCATTGCTATCACTAAAGTGGCAGATCTCCAAGACATCAAAATGACATATAAAATCAACCAGTTGCATCCTGGATAGAGGGAACAAAAGAGATGCAGTTACATAGTGCCACCTGTTGGCCTTTTCTCTGACAGCAGTGTTCCTACAATCACACCTGATATTTTTTTCGGTGTGTGTGTATGTGTATGTGTATGTGTGTTGACTTGTAGCAATCCCATGAATTTCATAGGGTTTTCTTAGGCAAGGAATCGCCAGAAGTGGTTTTGCCTGTTCCTACCTCTGAAACATAGCCTACAGCTCCTGGTATTCATTGGCAGTCTCCCATTCAAATACCAGGCCTGATCCTGTTTAGCTTCCAAGATCAGACAGGACTTGGTGTCTTTAGGTATTTAGGCCCTTTTTTTATGTTCAAACTGGGTGAGGATGAGTAGCAATATCTAAAGATCTGCTTTAGAGTCTGGGGAAACTACTGGCTGGTGTGGGGAGGGCCTAGGAGTTGTAGTCCAAAAAGCAACTTTACAAGCTGGATTAAACATCTGGTCATGCATGGGATGCTTGTAAACACTGGGGAAAAACACACAGTTCTGAGCACCCTTGCCCTTTTTTAGAGTGGAGGCCCAATTCCTTACCAAAATTCTCCATCTTTCAGATCAACTACATGAAGCTTCTTCCTGAGTGCAGGGTCCAAAGATGACCACAGTGGTGACCTGAAGCCAGAAGAAAAACAAAAGCCAACACCAAGAGACATGGAAATGAACTGCTAAGAGCTTTCACAGGAAGGCTGGTGCAATGAAGACACCATGAGGCACTATATACACTGACAGGTAGGTGAACGGAGGTTAATGGAAACAAGTCATATTCCATGGTTAATGGAAACAAGTCATATTCAACTGAGTTGTCAAACCTGGCTTCTTTTCCATTAACCATAAATTAAGTATAGTTTTGTGGGGGGGGAGGGGTAACCCTAAAAAGTCACTAAATTAAAACAGGAGCTTCTGATATCTCTTTCACAGGTGAGCCAAATTGTTGGAGGAGGGAACACGTGAGCCCAAATTTTATTGGGACATCTGAATGCAAAACAGTGGACATGCCCCAAAAGCAGAAGCATAGCTGGGTAGACGTTTGTAGTTGTAACCTAACACAAGTGGAGAGCATCAGGTTGGGAAAAACTGTCCTAAATGCCATTCTCTCCAGCCCATGACACATACGGGGGACACTCACTTGTCACTCCAGCGGCCAGTCCATTCCTGGTAGCCCCATGGATTTCGCAGCCTCACCAGCCTCACCGTCTTGTCACCTAGGTCAATCTAGGAAGGAATGTTCAACTTGCTATATTCTGAATCATGCACCCCTCCAGTTGTTCTTGGATTGCAACTCCCAGCAAGCTAGCCAATACAGACGGTGGTGATCAATGTTGAAAGCTGCAGCCTAATGCACCCCTCAGCTATTAATTCCAAGCAGAATTGCAGTATCAGGGCAATGCATTTTCGCCTGTGTGATGATGTTGTTAATTATCATCAAGTCGATTTCAGCTTATGAGAACCTTATGAATGAGAGATCTCCAAGTCCAGACCTGCTCAGATCTTGCAAATTCACAGCTTCAGCTTTCTTGGTTGAGTCTATCCATCTTTACCTCCTACTATATTACTATACTATAAATCAATAAATCAATAAATCAATAAATAATATTATGGATCATGCAGCCCTCCAAATGTTGCTGGACTACAACTCCCAGGTTGTTTCCATTGGCTGTGCTGGATAAGGCTGCTGGGAGTTGCAGTCCAACCACATCCGAAGAACCAGGCTATTCCCACCCTGGAATAAACAAAGGCAGGAGAGAGAGACATAAACATTCCTTTCCTCTATCAAGCAAATTCTAGCCCCATTTTTCCCCATTAAATCCTCCAGCATTTCCTCTTGTTCCCCAGCTCTTCATTTTGTTGCTTCCTGCATTTTGACATTCAGTCCTCAAAGGGAGGAATAGGTCAATCTGATCTTCCAAGACATACCTTGCGGATCCCAGTGATGGAGTAGGCATGGCCTTTCACCAGCCCCTCTGGGGTTGGTGCTTCAATGTCCTCAGGCCTCTTAACCTGAAATAGGGAGAATAGGCAGAACAATCAGACTGTAAAATTCAAAGACATGCCCATGTTAGTTTGGAAAATCAGTATGCAAAGGGATCTTGCAGTAAGTACCTTTGAGACTAACTGAAAGATAGAAGTTGGTAGCATGAGCTTTCTTATAGACTTGAGTCTACTTCCCCAGATGCATCTGAGAAAGTAGGCTCAAGTCTAAAAAACTTCATACTACCAACTTCTATCTTTCAGTTAGTCTCAAAGGTACTGCAAGATCCCTTTGCAATCAGACTGTAGTTACTTAAGACACAGAGAGTCAAATTTCATATTAAAGGGAATGTGTACTCCCTTCAGTTAGTCCCTTTTCTCTCTGACAACAGGATTTGTGTGCCTCAACAATCAAATTTGCAAATTACACCTGAATTTATCTTCTAATGAGGCATCACAAAACAAATATGCTCAATGCAAGATGAATGCGGCAAAGCAAACCCCAAGCAAGTGCCACGATGACAAACACATGTCTTTCACTACTCCAGGAGCAATTCTTCTAAACACATACTAAACATATTGTCTAGTTTGATCCTCTGGGTGCCTAAAATCCAGTTCATTTTAATTTAATAATTGCTGCAGTCTAAGGGACAGACGAAGCAGATGAAGGATTTGGAGAGCTAGAGTGTACATGTTGTTGTTTGGTTTGGTATAGTCTGAAAAAATAAAGGTCAGGGTGGTCAAGAACTGAAAATCTGTACTCAGCCAAGACATCATTTGATTCATGGAAGGAAAGGCAAAGTACACAAAGCTCTGCACAGGAATTAGTGCTTCTTGCAGACTTCCATTTGCCTGTACTCACCTCAATGTGTGCTCCCATCAAAGAATTCCTGCTCAGTGCTGACCGAATAGTCTTGAAGAGCTTGGAGTTAGGTACTTTTAAGGAGAGGGTCTCCCCAATTCCACCAGTGAAGTCCACAAAGGCCTCATTCATGTATCCTCCATTCATGGCTTCATAGGAGCCATTTAGCCTTTTTTTGCAGGAGAGGAGAGGAAGGGGGGAGGAATAAATCATAGCATAAATAAATGTACTGGAACAGTTCAGCTCTCTAGGAATAGTATCTATGTATCAAATATAGACAGTTAACCTAGCAGAGATATGAACGTTTGGGGGAAATTCCTCACTGACCCTTTTTTGAACTATACCTGGCCAGGTAGATTGGGGAATTGCGGAAGTTGTAGACCAAACAAGAAACTTTTCCTGGCCCTTTTTATATACAGGCATACCCCACTTTTCAACTATCCCCTCCCCCAAACAATCTGTTCTTTTGATGCTATTAAGTTGTTTCTAGAACCCATTTATTCAATGCATGGTCTGCTCTTTTGACAAATTTAAGCACAAAAGTAAGTATGAATACCTGTACAGTGCTATATTATCAGCACACAACAGCACACTTATGTGACCATACACTGCTTTTTATTTTACTTTTCATTCAGTCTGTGTACTGAATACTGTAGTATTAGTTCATGGCTTCATCATATGCTTATAATACAGCATTTTATAGGTATCTATACTTATATTTGTGCTTATACATTAATACAGTACAATACAATATACAGTGATACGGCCTGAATACCCTCAAGGCACCAGATCCTATCTGGTCTTGGAAGTTAAGCAAGGTCTGCCTGGTTAGTGTTTTAATGGGAGATCACCAATGAATACCAGGTACTATTGGCTATATTTCAAAGATGGAAACTGGCAAAACCACCTCTGAGGATTCCTTGCCTAAGAAAACCCTGTGAAATTCATGGGGTTGCCATAAGTCGACAGGTGACATATCCTTCTCCCATAATTTAAAAACTTAAAGATATACTTTATACTTGCCACTTAAATTCCGTAAAGGAAAAAAATTACAAACCAGTGTGCTGTAATTCATACTGTGGTCAGGCAAGTGAGAAGTAAGGGATGCTGGCATAAAGAAATGACACCTCACTTACTTGGCATAAGCTTTTTCCAACAAAGGCATCCAGAAACTCATCGTACTCCGGGGAGCGCACGAAAAGCAGCTTGTCTCCCATGGTTGGCAGCAGGTCATCCACCACTACATCCACCCATTGCCCATATTGCCAGAACTAGAGGATTCAGAGATAATAAAAGGTCAGTGTCAGAGATGGAGAGGAAGAGAAGACTAAAGACAGGATGTGTCCCTCATTCCCTGTACAGGTGAAAATGGGTGGAGATTATGTGGCCCTTCAGATATTTTTAGACTCACGTCTCATGTCTCCTAGCAGGGACCACCAGTGAGGAGGAATGCTGGGAACTGCAGTCCAAAACATCTGGAGAGCTGTATGATTCTCACCCCTGTGGCCAGTCATCTAACTTCAGTCTCTGATAAACAGGTTTGGTATATTTTTGGAGTGTTTGGAAATCCTTAGTAGGTTTGCTACGGTTTGAGATTTGGGATGATGGGTTATTGCTTGCGGATGTTGTTTGTTGATGATGGGAGAAACGGTGCACCCACAGGGAATAAGAACAAATAATATACCCCCAAGAAACTGAAGCTGCATCTACACTGTATAAATAATGCAGTTTGACACCACTTTAACTGCCATGGCTCCATCCTACAGAATCCTGGGATTTGTAGCTTGGTGAGACACCAGCACTCTTTGTTAGAGAAGGCTAGAGATCTTGTAAAACTGCAAATCCCAGAGTTCAGTAGTACTGAACCATGACAGTGAAAGTGATGCCAAACTGCATTATTTCTGCAGTGGAGATGCAGCCTTAACTTCTGGATCCTTCTCACATATTTTAAAAGGGATGGTGCTGTATTCTGTCCTGAAGATTGGAAAAGGGAGTAACCTGTTTGCTCTTTGGACTGAAACCCTGGACAGATTATCAGTCCCCACTTATACCAGAGGTGCAAGCCACCAGAGCCCACATCTGGAAGAGCTGGAAGAAATCAAGTCACTGAATCTCTGGGCTAAGAAAGAGCTGGAATGTTATCTTTGGCCAGAGAGTGGAATGCACCATTTAGTCACTGTGAGCAAAAGAGACAAGGATAGCAGTGAGTATCAGAGTCTTGAGCAGGACTGTGAAATTATCCCTGGAGAATCATAAGGCCACGCCAGGCCATCTCACCTGGAAATGGAAGATGCCAGCATATTCCGCACCTTCAAAATGTTGATCCTGTGGGACCACCCGGTACAGGAGTTGTTGGTACAAGGTGAGGGATGCAGCAGCTGCCAGGAACCAGCAGTTACCTTCAAGAAGTGGGAAGAAAAAACTAGTTTGGACATTATTATTATTATTATTATTATTATTACCCGCCCCTCTGAACGAGCAATCGGGGTAGGGTACAACAAGTTAAAAAGCAAGTACAGTTAAAAAGTTACAACCCGATCCCTACCTCCCACCCCTTAAAATGGAATTAAACTAACACAGAATTAAAATAAAGAAGTGCAAGTGACATCTGTTGCAACAAACTGTGGCAGTATCAAGAGCTGTTGTTCAAGATTATAGCCATTCTGTTCTCTCTCTCCTCTCATGATCTTTTGAAACAGCCACTATCACTCGTTCTCATCCTTCTTCCCAGAAGGCAGGATTTGCCAGTATGAAAAACAGATCAGGTAAGCCAAGGCAATATCTTGGGGGAAAAGAGTGATATGAAATGATGCCAAACCAGTATGCTTCCATTCTTAAACTAGTGCAATTGTGGCAAGACAGCAGGCTAATGCTAAAGTCCATGGTCACTGTATGTGCATCAGATTTATAATAGGCACTGGGTTTTATAGGGTGAGGCAACATCCTACATCCCAAACATTAGACACATTATGAAACATTAACGGAGATTGGTTCTCCCTCTAAATCTTGGAAACAATGCATTTGTGGAAAGACTGCTAAAATCTTTAGACCCATCACAGAGTTACAAATGTTTCACTTCAACTAGGTTGCTTCATATTTGTAGTATAAACTTAGTCCAAGGAATAATTAAGGTTGACACCTTTTTTAGGAACTGGTCCTTTTGATACAGAAGCAGATTAACAGGAAAAGCTTATCCTAGGATGGAGATGTAATATCAGGTAGACTCCACTGGATTTTTATGCAACAGGCTGCTATTAAAGGTACAGAAGTGGTGCAGATAAATAAAGATACCAAATTGAATTAACAATGAAATAAGCAAGACAAGGTACAGAAGGAGGTGTTACTGCTATGGGTATTCTGCGATTTAATTCAGTACATGAGACAGAAAGGAAATGGATGAAGTTTTTCCCTCATGGGGAGAGATGGAAAGATGGTCAGTACAGCTTCACTTGCTGAATTTCTGTTCTGCAATCATCAAAGACACAGGAGTCCCAAAAGAATATAGGGTGACGATAATAGTGACACAAGGAGGTACAGAGAAGGACAGCAAATGAACAGTTACCCAGTTGCCCCTGGCAGACATCTGTCCGATTCATTCCTTCACGAACAAAGTGGGGAGATCCATGCTTGCAGATGTCCTGTAAAAATAGCACAGAGTACAAAGGCTGCAGCAATTCTATGGCTTGTAGTCCCAGAAAGGAACTTTTCCAAGCTCTGATGAAGAGGTGTGTCTCTTCCTACTTGCTTCTTACCTACAACATCTTATCTCCTCACCATGTTTGCCCTCAAGTAGAAATTATGAATATTGCAGTTTATAGCCAGCCACTGCTCCACCTTTCCATTGATCTCTTTATAACCATTGTACCTTGCTAACACTACTTCTTGTTTGAATATTTCCTGCCCACAGCAAGCATCTGGTGAGCATGGAGGAGTCTTACCATAGGCGTTTCTCACTTTTACCTTCCCAAGATCTAGCCATAACAAAGCGCTGGGCCAAGACTTTTGGCTGCTTGAGGCAGAGTAGCATATGGTGTCCCCCTACCCATGTCTCCAACTCAAGGTACATTGTGCCCTAACACAGTCATATTATTTTCGTGTGTGAAGCAACCCTCCGCCATCCCTGGTAATATGTGTTTGTGTGCCTTCAAGTCACCTGTTGATGTTTGGGACCACATGAATTTCATAGGGTTTTCTTAGGCAAGGAATACTCAGAGATGGTTTTGCCAGTTCTTTCCTCCAAAATATAACACCACCTGATGTTTGTTGGCAGTCTACCATTCAGGTACTAATCAGGGTTGACCCTACTCAGCTTTCAAGATCAGAATTACAGTTACGAATTAAATAATTAGCCATTCTCATCTTTTTACAATATTGCAAATGTGCTACCTGAGGGGAAGGGAGTTTAAAGTGCATCTAGGACTGACCACACATATCCTCCCAAGGCTGTTTCTGTGCTCTTCAGCCCATTCCAGACTCCCTGGAGTTCCCCTTTTCTGGCCAATTTTTAAAAATTGCTTCTCTTTTCAAAAAGGCTACAGCATCTCCTATATTATTTAGCACCAAAATATACTCATTTTGCAAAATCAGAAGGTGGGGAGCAGTTTTGCTGTCTGGAGTCAGAAGACTGACTCTCAGACCTACTGCTGTCGTCTACCCTGATAGTAGTGTCAGCACTGGAGCAACAGTATACTGGCTGGTTATTACAGTGCTAACATTTCTTGGGAACAGCTCTTAACAAAGAGTGAAGCATGCACAACATAGAAATATTTCTTCTCCCCAACCCACCTTTGGCCTCTTCCATACCACCTGCTGCATATTCACAGAGCCAGGCCCTAGCTCACGGTATCCAAGCGACTCTGCACAGGGTTTGAACTCAGGGTCGAGGAAGAGGCATCCTTGTTGGAGGCACTGGCGCTTCAGTTCCTGATAGTTCTGATCACGGTAAGGTATAACTCGGGTCGCTCCTTTGGCGTCGGAGTCCTTGATGAGATGGATGGTGATACGGGGGCGAGACATGGTTGAGACCAACTGTGGCTTGACCATTGACTTGGGTCCCTTTATAGAGTGCAAAGAGGATAAACAAAGGCACCTCCCAGTTTCACCAGAGCAAACTAGAAGTGTTTCACTTTTGGACTTGGATACAGGGATGCTGAATTTAACCCTTTGAAGTCCTTTAAGCTAGTGTTTCTTAACCATTGGTCTTCCAAGGTTTGGGGCTGCATGGCAAAGGGTTAGACCAGATGGCACTTGTGGTCTCTTCCAACTCATTCAGTATAGCCAATGGCAAGGGACTGCAGGAGCTGAAGTCCAAAATTTACAATTATGGGAGATAGACTCCTGGGCTGCATCTGCACTGCAGAAATAATGCAGTTTGACATCACTTTAACTGCCATGGGTCAATGCTGGGATTTGTCATTTGTTGTGGCACCAAACCTTTCTAGCAGAGGAGGCTAAATATCTCACAAAACTTACAAGTCAGCCTTCCCCAGCCTGATGCCCTCAAGTTGTTGAAGTGCAGAAACCATTGCTCAGCAGAAACCGTGGCTGAGCATGCCGACTGGGGAGGATGAGAGTTGCAATCCAATACATCCAGAAGGCAACAGACTAGGAAGGTTGCCTCATGATATGACACCTCTACCAAGCAAGGCAGCCTTTTCTCTCAATTTACAGTTAATGGAACTGAGATTTCAAAGAACATGATTTGCCAAAAGCCACCAGTGGAGTCTAAGGGCAAATGCTATGAAGGATCATATAGATCAGGGTGGATCATTTTCTGGGCAATTTGTGGCCCTCCGGACACTGTTGGATTGCAATAACCATCAGGCGTAGCCAATTGTGAGGGTCAATGGGAGCTGGAGTCTGACAACATCTGAAAGGCCACACGTTCTGCACCCTGAAACAGATGAAAGTTCGTTTAGGATGTCTTATGTACAGATGTTGTACATGCATGTCATCAGGAACACAACTGCCCTTCTCTCAGAGTCAACAAAATCAAGAGGAAGATTAGATCCATTTCTCATCTAACAGATTAATATGGCTGTTAGAGAGTTAATGCCTGTCCTGACTTTTATGAGGGCCATAACAGTTAATCTTTCACCACCTGGGAGGGAAGCAGCAAGCAACCTCTTGCAAAGCAAACATAGTTAGGGCTTGCCAGGTATCAAGATATTGTACTTGTCCATTGAGTATCTAATATTTTGTTGCATTAATTAGATATTTTGAATTGGAAAGTGTTATTTCTGGAGGGAAAGGTCTATGCATCCTGATGTACTAAATGATAGCCCCTGGGCCATGCCAACCTACAGACTAGGGCCACCCAAGGGACTTTGTTGCCTAAGGGGAAGAATAAGATGGTACCCATCCCATTCGGTAAACATAATATAATCAGATTGGCGCCTGGTCACTCCAGTTTAACACTGGCAGGGAAAGAGCATCCTTCCCCATACTCAAGGCCAGCAGCCGAGATTAGGGAGCATACAACAAGCCACACACTTGGAAGGGAGGAATTGTTCAGAAGGAAACCAGACATCCAACTGAGATAATACAGAGGCAGAGAAAGTACTTAGATTCACCTGCTACCATCAAACTCCTTGCCACACCTTTTATTTTTCATTTATTGAACATTCCCCTTTGCCTGTTTGTATTTGGAATTATCAACGCAATCTAATAATCAAATAATCCAAACTGCAATAAGACCAAAGAGTCACATTACGTATCCATTAAAACATTTATTAGTATCACATTCATTAATCATTAAGAGACCTGTAAATCCAAAAAGGAATATTTCCAGAGGAAGCAAACTCAGCAGTATAGAAAAGTCCACTAAGGGCCAACACCCCACTTGGTCTGAATGGAGGTAAAAGGGCTGCTTCACCCTGATTCCTGGCTCCAACCATGGGCTGCTGCTTAAGAAAGAAAGAAAGAAAGAAAGAAAGAAAGATTAAATTAAACATGCAAACAAATTAAGGCTGCATTGCAACAAGCAAAGCTGTAGAAGTGGTTTACGAATCTTTACAGACTGGAGTTGAAATTTTGCAACCTCTTGGATGGCAAATGGTATTGTACACTCGAAGGGGCACCTCTCCTGCCCAATATATCTGCTTAAGCATTGAATTGACCATTGTCCATGCCAACTGGGGATGATGAGAGCTGTTGTCTTCTGAAACAGCCAGAAGATGCCAAGTTGGAGAAAGTTGTTGTTGCAATGTGTGCTCTCTTGCTTAAGAACAGAGGATTAATTTATGTTGATCAAATCTGGTCCAATATTCTTTGCAAAAAGCCCAAAAAACCAATGGATCCCATGTTATGGGCAACTGGAATACTGTTAACTATCACCCTGCCCTGGCATATTGTTATTTGGTAGGGAAGGAAACCCATCCTCTGTTTACCCATACTTTGTAAAAAGAAGTAGAAGAAAAGAGAAGTAGTAGTAGTAACAGTAGCAGTACTAGGAGGCCTAAATACTCTGACAACATCACATCCCAAGTGAGCTTGGAAGCTAAGCAGGGTTAGTCCTGATTAGGACTTGGATGAAAGATCACCAAGAAATACCATGTGGGCTATATTTCAGAGGAAGGAACTGGCAAAGCCACTTCTGAAGTATTCCTTGCCTAAGAAAACCCTATGACAGTGACTTGCAAGCATGTACACATGCACACGCTAGCTGCTAAGAAAAATGTCAACATTCATATTTGTTATGCCAATGAGAAAACACAAAATCACACCTTGAGGCTTATTTTTCCGCTTTGAACCACATGATGGCATCAGAGGCCGTTACTTCCCAAAGCCACATTCTTGCAACTTTGGAGAGAGGAGAGAGTGTCCATAGTTTTTTTTAATTATTTTTATTTTTTTGGCACATTGCTTGTTCTCAAATTGTTAACTGTCCCAACCCTCCCAACCCATCCCAAATAATTTATGTTAATGTATTCTGCTCCCTGCCTCTTGGCAGCTGCTCATCCTGGCAGCCAGCTTCTCTTCCAAGCAGGAATCCTCTTCAGATGCTTCTTGGGATCTTAGAAGCGGAGAGGGGGAAACATCACCATTTCCACAAATAAACAAGAGGGATTTTCCATCTGAAGCTGGCATCAGTGTGTATGTGTGTTTCCACCTACGCTGTCCTTGCCTGTACTGCGCTGTTTGTTGCTGGCTTTCTGCCTCGTCCCATAGCATTTGGAAGAAGAAAGTAACATATTTTATCCAAAGACAGAAGAAACTCTGTGATTCCCACCTATGAGCAATTTTTTCCCCATCTGCCAAGTGAATTCTGTGCTTTGGGGACCAGAATTTTGGATAATAAGCACATTTTTAGCTGTGAGAACATCATCAGAAGATCCTTTGCCTCCCGTAGAAAAGAATCTCTCTGGGGATCTACTCATCTGAGCTCTTGACCTCTTTAAATATCTGGACCAACCCACCCAAGTCAAGCCTCTTTGACTTAGAAGATCTACAGCAGAGGCACCACCCAAAGGATCTGCTGGTTTAAGTTTATTTTGGGTCGTGAACAGATTAGAGAGACCCATAAACTCACCGGATATCTTTTCAACACTCAAGATTTCAAAAGTCTTTGGGTCACATTTCGGGGCCTTGCCTGTTTTTTGATTTACTTCTCGGAAACATTTGTGGGCTTTCCACCCAAACTTTAATTTTGGCCACATTTTCCCCCTCCCTACTCTTTTCGTCTTCACCTCCAATTTCTTGCTTTAGAGCTCCATTCCAAGGGAGTAGGCATCGTGCCATTTTCCCAACACAGTCAGGATGTTCAGCTGGATGAAGAAGAATGAGAAGAAGACACCCGAGGTAATCCGCACCGTTACGGAGGGCCTCAAGGACCTCTACAAGAGGAAACTACTGCCAGTGGAGGAATTCTACCGCTTCCATGACTTCCATTCTCCAGCCCTGGAGGATGCCGACTTTGACAATAAACCCATGGTGCTGGTGGTGGGCCAATACTCTACTGGTAAGACCACCTTCATCAAATATCTGCTGGAACAGGATATCCCTGGGAGTCGCATTGGGCCCGAGCCCACCACGGACTCTTTCATTGCTGTGATGCATGGCGAAACAGAGGGGATCATACCAGGCAACGCTCTCATCGTCGACCCCAAAAAGCCCTTCCGGAAACTCAACCCCTTTGGAAACACCTTTCTTAACCGGTGAGTGCCCCAACCAGGGGTCTTTTCCTTCTCTTATTTCTGTCCTTTGTATGCATTCTTCAACCACCCTGCCAGCTGCATTCTTCAGTCACCAAAACCAGTCCTGATTTTGTAGGGAGAGCCCTAGTTAATATTCTGCTGTCCCATTTTTCATCTGCTTTTAAAATGCCCAAGGCTCTCCCTCCTACTCTCACTTTCCCTGCTTACTTCAGTTACTGCAAACTGAGTTCAAAATGCAAAAATTGTTTGCAGTGGGGAGAGAACAGGGACTGGTGGAATCTAACCCTTCCCAGTAGACTCAAGCAAAAGTAATTTGCTGCAGCTTGGCTGTTCTTCCCCATGAATGACTTCTGCCATCTTGACCACACTCTGAGGTTGCTTGGCCACTTGCGTCCCCATTTTCATCTGTCCAGTGTTGCAAGACATGGAGGATGCTTGAATTCTTGGCTGATTTCAGAAGCTAAGCATGCTCGAGCATGGTGAATACTTGGATGGGAGACCACCAAGGCAAATTCCCTAAGCTCTCCAGGTGAGGCTAGGGAAGAATCCTGCCTGATACCTGGCTGGAAAGTCCTTGCTGCCAGTCAGAGCTGTTAATACTGAGCTAGAGATGGACCAATGGTCAGTGTCAGTCTAAAGCTCTGTCTTATATTCTTTTTGGCAACACTAGGATCAGATAGAAAGGAGAGAGTCCTGAGCTTTCTTACCCAAAAGCCATCTGTATTAATGTCAACGTGGCACTGAATTTCAGGGTTTGAATCCTATTGTGAGAGAAAGGCAGGATATAAATCCAGTGAATTCAATTTATTGATATAAATGCAATAAATAAATAAATAAATAAATAAATGACCCCACCCCCCACCCCCAAAACAAAACTCTCTCTGTTACAATTACATCTGGCCTTCCCAAGAAGCTCAATGAGTTGTTCTCTCACTACTACCACCAGTATAATCGCAACAACCTTGGGAGCAAAGCTGGGCTAAAAACATAGTGAACACCCCACAATCATCATCATCACCATCATCACCATCATCACTATCATCACCATCACCACCACCATCATCATCATCATCATCATCATCATATGATGATGATGATGATGATGATGATGATGCAACCTTCATGTCTGGAAAGAGGGTTAGCCTTCCCATTGCTTATCTGACACTGAAGCCACATTGGCTTTCTCCCAGCTGATAGGAAGGTCTTTTAGCCAGAAGAACAAGACGCCGACTCTTTAAAGTTTTTTAAAAAGCAGATAGAAGACATATTTTTAGCAAGTTCAGCTTATCTTGCTAAGTGAAAGCTGCCCCAGCTAAGTCTCCCATCTCCCATTTCAGTGCAACCATAAAAGGGATAGAGGCATCTTTCACAACTGGTCATCTTCTCCTCCCTGTGTCTGTCTTCTCCTTCTTCTAAAACAAGTATCATAAAAGAGAAAATGATGGCTAGGAATCATGCGATCCACCATGCATTAGGGTGGGGCAGAGGATTACTGAAAACTTAATGCAAGCAGGGATCTGATCTCTGAGGATGTAGATTAAAATTATATTGCTTTGGGCCCTCACTCTTAAAAGAACTACCACCTAGTGCTCTGGTTGCCTGTCCTCTCTCTGGTACAGCATTTGAGTGCTTAACAATTGTGCAATAGTCAGAAATCCAGTAGGTAATGGTTTCCTTGATGTGACGTTTACATCTCTCTATATATATGTAAATGTCACAACAAGGAAACCATTACTGACTATTGCACAATTGTTAAGCTCAATTATATATATATATATATATATATACACATACATATATAGTACACAATTATATCTACAATTGTTGTTGCGCAATATTTATATCTATATTGGCAGAGGAGCTTTGCCTGTTGAATGTATTCCTGTTCTGCAGCTTTTGAGGCAGAATTGGGAATCCCTTTTCAAACAAATAACCATTTTGTTTGATGTAAAACACAATAGAGAAAAGGCGGGGAGATAAATCTAGCAGCATTTTTAAGACTGATGTTTTATTTTTTTATTTTAGCATGTCATGGGTCCACTTCTTCAGATGTTCTGACAGAGGGATCTGATTCTAAACTGGGAATTGTGTAACCCTCCACATGTTGTTTGACTGCAGTAATAATTAAAAAAAATAAAATAAATAATGCAACCATACTTTTAAGAGCCCTATCGAGAGAGGCATTCGTAGGGTTTTCAGATTTTGGTTCTCTGGATATATTTTTTTTAATTTCAGTTTTCCCAGAATCATTGATCATTAATAAAGCTGGCTGGGACTTTGGGGGAGTTGTAGTCCAACAACATGGGAGGTGAGGCAAAAGTTGGGAGCTATGATACATTATACTGCTTGCCGTCTTTCCACCTTGCAGCCAAGGTTTCAAACTGGTTACAGAAAACAATGCCAAGGACAATGTGATGTTATTAGACTGGAACTTCCAGCAGCCTTAGCCAGTGGGAAATTGTGTAAATATGCTTAATAATTTCACACACCGTCACACAAAACCCACCATTAAAGTAGTCACAAAGAAGCATTAATGCGCATCTTTTTACGTCCGCTATTTCAACGACAACACATTTCCGATATCGCTTTATTTGCACAATTGCGCGTGATAATCATTCGCACAATTACTCACCATTTCCACTTCATTTGTGAGATGTTTTAAATGCTCTTTAATCTCCCTTTAATGCCAAAATCAGCCCCAGTGTGGTAAACTCCATAGAAGTTGGTAGCATGAGCTTTCGTAGTCTTGACCCTACAGCATCTGAGGAAGTAGGCTCAAATCTATGAAAGCTCATGCTCCCAACTTCTGCCTTTTAGTTATTCTCAAAGGTGCTACAAGATGCTTTTTCATACTGATTTTCCCTACCTTTTTGAGTTCTACCTAAATTACCCGGGTAACAGTGTCGACACGTAACAGTGCTCATGATTCTTGGCGGGGAAACACTGTTTAACTCCTAGACTCTGCTCCCTGTTGAGGGGATCTCCCCAAACTCCTTCTCTTTCTTTTGTGATCTGCTGCAGATACTGTCCAGCTAAGCAGGCAGGGAAGGACAAGGTAGAGAAAGAGCTCTGTGTGGATTGCAAATGGGCACCTCTTCCCACCCTCCTCATTCTTTGCCAGGGTGAGGAATGGAGAGAAGTAGGACTGAAGTTCTTTGGTGGGGGTTGTGAGCCCAGCTCTCTGGAATGCAGCAGGGCTCTCCGTGCCAAGATGTCCTGGTAACACCCCGGCATCTCCAAACGGTTAGGAAATAAATTAGCTGTCCAGATGTGTTGGCTGTTGGAGCCAGGAGGGAGCTGTTCCCACAAGACAGAGGCCAGGGGGAAATGGGAAGGCATAATAAGACAGGGCTCTTGTGCCCGTAACAGCTGTGCTGCACAGTGAAGAAAGACAAGACCAGGGCAACCATATGGGAAGAGAAAGAGTTTCTTCCCCACATTTATGTCTACACTCATTGCTGTGTGGTTTCGAGTCATTATCACCGGAGTTCATGACACTGGGGCTGATTTTGGCATTAAAGAGAGATTAAAGCCCATTTCAAACATCCTGCAAATAAAGCGAAATGGCAAGTAATTACGTGAATGATTCTCACACGCAATTGCACAGATAAAGCGATATTCAAAACACATTGTCACTGAAATCCCGAAAGTAAAAAGATGTGCGTTAATGCTTCTTTTTGACCACTTTAATGACAGGTTTTGTGCAACATCATGTGAAATCGTTTCGCATAATTACGCAATTTTTCCAGGATATTCACATATAAACTCCTGATCTCCTTCGTGTGATAAATTCAGGGTTTTCTTGGCACAATTTATTCAGAGGGGTTTTGCTTTTGTCTTCCTCTGAGGCTGAGAGATTGTGACTTGCACAAGGTCAACCAGTGGATTTCCATGCCTCAGTGGGGATTCAAACCCTGGTCTCCAGAGTCATAGTCCAATGTTCAAACCATTACACCCACTGGCTGCACACATCCCTATTTAAAACAGTTTTAGACAATGCACTTTTTTGATCCCTTATCTCAGAATCCTCCAGCCAGCATAGTTGTGATGGAGGATTTGGGGAGTTATAGACCCAAAAAGTAATGTTTCAAGCTCTGATTTTAAGAGCCAGACTTCTTTTAGCAAATGCTGCTGTCTTTTGTGGAAGATCCACTCCACTATTATATTGAGAGACACAGCCAAGTCAGAATATTAACTCGGATCTTTAAATATCAAAAGACGCTTGCCAAATGCAATGTAGGGTGAGCATCTTGTGACCTTAGCATTGGCACAAGATGGGAGAAATGTCTGCCACTTCTTCAGTCAAGAAAGAAATGGTCTGTGACGAAATTCTCCCTTCTGTGGTAATCTTAACCGAAAGAGATGATTCCTGGAACATAGTGAACTTTAGAAACTGAAAATGTGAAAATAGTCACCAGGAGACTTATGACCAGTAGACTTATGCTTATAGCATGCTTTGCTCATTTAACTGGAGTCAAGGTGCTCCCTTTAACATAGTCACTGAAGAAAGAAAAGGAGCTGCTCTGTCCATTCAACTTTATGGTATAAGGTCTTTCAGATCCTTTTAGCATGGAGGTAGGTTTAGATATACCAGTTTAGGTATGCTAGGCCTGAAGTAGAGAAGGTTAAGAGATGACATAACAGCCATGTTGAAACATTTGAAAGGATATTATATTGAGGATGGAGCAAGCTTTTTTTCTGCTGCTCCAGAGACTTGAACATGGAGCAATGAATTCAAGCTAAAGGTAACAAGATCCCACCTGAACATTAGGAAGAACTTCTTGATAGTAGGAGCTGTTTGACAGTGGAACACGCTGCCTTAGAGTGTGGTGGAGTCGCCTTCTTTGAAGGTTTTAAACAGAAGCTGGATGGCTATCTGTCAGGAGTGCTTTGATTGGGTATTCCTGCATGGCAGAGGGCTGGACTGGATGGCCCTTGGGGTCTCTTCCAACTCTACAATTCTATGATTCTACGAGTAGCTGAAGAAGTCATAGTGATCTTTAAAAGTTCCTATATCCATGTGTGGGAGGGGAAAATATGCAGGGAAGATGACTTTAAAGCAGAGCTGGAGAAAGCTACTTTTTGGACTACAATTCCCAGAATCATTCTGGGCATTTCTTTATGGAAGGGGTGAGAATCATGCAGTCCTCCACAAGTTGTTGGACTGTAGCTTCCAGCATTCCTCAGCATTGATTATATTGGCTTAAAGCTAATGGGAATTCCAGTTTGGAGGGATGCACAATTCTCAGCCCTGTCATAAAGCCATGGCATTATGGCCAGAGACTTTGAGCCCTTTCATATACTGACAGAAACCCTACTGTTTTTTCCTTTGCTGCATCTCCTTGCCTAACCTGAGATCTATTTATAAAGCTCAGACCAATTCAGTCCCAAACCTCTTTTTGAAAGGTACAGCTACCATCTTTCCAAACTGGTGCAGACTTCTTTAAAGCTACTGTTAGTTGCCATTTGGCCCAAGACAGTGGGAAACTTTGGAGTTGGATGTCCGGTATTTTCCGACAGGCTCTACTTTTAGCATCTTTGTTTATACTGGATGATCCATGCGCCTTCCTCCATCAAGGGGTTTGTAAACATAAACTCCACCCTAGGCGCATAGCACAGCCGAGTTTTTGGCAGCTGTCCCTTTGGTTCTTTGTTTTCCCCACCTTGTTTCCCTCCAGGGACTGAGGATCTTAGTTGGGACCCCACAATCTGACATGCCCCTTATGAGATAAAACTGAGAGAGATATTTTTTAAAAATCTAATTAGAAATATCAAGCATACACAAATGTTCATTGTGTGTTTGAAATAAAGAGTGCTATCCCCTATCAAAAAGACTGCAGACTTATGCATAGCCACTTGAGAGTGAGTTCCATTCAACCCAGTAGGACCCAAATACAGGTAAACACGTCTCGGGTTACATTCTTGGTTCTCTGTCTTTTAATACTATATTAAAGGCACTCTAGAATATGAACAATTTGTATATAAACAGGTTAATCTATTTTACTCTTTAAGACAGGCATGCAAGTTTTAGTTCACTTAAGGCTATGTAAATTGTTGGCTCATCTGATGTTCGGCTGCATTTCACATTATCCCTAATCAGTACGGCCAACAATGTTGTGTTGTGGTTGTGGCCTGAAATGCACATTATGCGGTGTGTCCTTATGGGGGGCCTAACCCGGGCGGTGAGAGTTGTGTGGCGGGGTTTTTTTTGTGTGGGTGGTATGGGGTGTGGGGGGAGTAGTGTTTGGTTGTATGGTAAATTCGATTTGATTTTATTTTTGGTCGTTGTTTTTAGCTTTCTAGTGGGCTCTATTTAATCAGTCCTTCCAATGAGGTTTGCTGTACAATCAAACGCCAGTCAAGAAGTCCTTCCTAATGTTTTATCAGCTTTTTCTTCTTGCCACTTGAAACCCTTGGTATAGACATTGTGCCTCAAAGCAGCAGAAGACAACCTTGTTCTGTCTTCCACAGATTTGTATAGATTGTGATAACATCAGTCTTAACTTCCTGGCTCCTCTTAATCAATTGGGACAAGATGGAATTGGTGGAATCGCAGGGAGGGGAAGGCTCAACCGAAGAAGCAAATTAGGACAAAGGCATGGAACAGGTGGCCCTGCAGCTCCCATCATTCCTCCCCATTGGCTATGAGGGCTAGGGATATTAGAAGTTGCAGGCTAATAGCAGCAATAGCAATAGGAAGTATATTTCTATACTGCTTATCAATGCCCTAAGTGGTTCACAGTGTGTAAGCTAATGACATCTTGAGGGGCATAGAAGCTGCACCCACAATAACTGCATATCCTCCAAATGGCCCAATTTAGCAGGGACAATCATCACCAATCCTCTGTCAACCCACTTTTTCCAGATGCTTTTAAAATGTCCTGGTATATTTTTCCTCCTTCCATTTCCCCCCTTCATCCCTAGCATACAGGTAACACTCAACCCAGCAGGAGGGAAGAACAACATTCTGCCCTTCCCAGTAGGCTCAGGCCAAAGCAAACTGCTGCAGCCTCTCCTAGCTTCTGGGTTCTTCCTCATCTAATAACTTTTGCCATCTTGACTACGCTCTGATGTTGCTTGGCCACACACGTCCCAGTTTTCATCTGTGAAATGTTAAAGAGTATTTTCCTGATGTGGCTGCTTCAGCTAGGTGGGTACAGAAAGAGCAGCTTTCTGCACCACTGCAGGAGGTAACTGCGCAGCATCTGCATTTTCAAGGAACATTTAATTGAGTTCCTTGATCAAAGTCCTCTCATCTGCCAAGATACAGAACATAGCTGTAATGGAATAAAGGCAGAAAATGGGAAGAGACCACAAATAAGAAAATAACTCTTATCTACTTCCGACAAGTTAACATGCTATTTTCAATATATTTTGACACACAAAAGGAAAGGGGAATGGCATATTTGTCCTTCACTCAGAGCAGAAAGATTTGGAGCCAGGACTGGTGGAAGCTGTAAATTTATGAACACCCTGGATTTTTCAAGGAATGCAGGAAGGGCTCTGCTTAATTTTATATTTCCTGTTTAAAATAAACATTTATAAAGCACCTTTGGATTTTAAATCTCCAAGGCAGCTTACAAAATATGTTAAGAGCAAAGCAAATGTTGAATACAATTATGCCTAAATGTGAGGTGTAACATAAAGGTAATTAATGAATTATAAACTCAGGTGTTCTTGTGTAATATCTGTGCTCAAAGGCTTAGGCCAGGAATGGACAACTATGGCCCTCCAGATGTTTTTGGCCTACAATGCTCAATAGCAATAGTCAGCATAGCCATTGGTGAGGGATTATGGGAGCTGAAGTCTCTCAGTTGTCTGTAACTACTTTAGATGCTGCTTGTAGATTGTCATAAGGCACCTGTGTGCAACACAAACCGTTTTCATTGCTCTCTTCTCCACACGCCTGTCACCCTGACTTTGACCTTCTCTCCCCTTAGGTTCATGTGTGCTCACTTGCCCAACCAGGTTCTGGAGAGCATCAGTCTTATAGACACCCCGGGAATCCTGTCAGGTGCGAAACAGCGCGTGAGTCGAGGTAAGGTGATGGGGACAGGTATTGGGCCCCCCGAACTCATCCTGTCTTGTAGGTATTTCTCGCTTTCTTTTTGGTGCACATTCAAAGTCATCCATGGAAATCCTGAATCAAAAAGTTGGATGGGAATTTAAAGGTGTAGGGCTCATCTAATCCAAGCCTGTGCTAGTGTAGGATGTGATAGGTGTAGGAGCTGAAGGAAATGGACGCACAGATTGTCATCTCGTCTCTTCTACCAGTAGAAGGGCATGGTCCAGGAAGAGAGAGGAAAATAGCAGATATCAACAACTGGCTCCGCAGATGGTGTCGCCGAGAACAATTTGGATTCTTGGATCATGGGCTGCGGTTCCATGAGGAGGGACTTCTAGCAAGGGATGGGCTACATCTCACGCCAGTTGGAAGAAACGTTTTTGCCAACAGTCTGAAGAATCTGATCAGGAGGGCTTTAAACTAAGTGATCTGGGGAAGGGAGACAGCAGTCTGGAAGGCAAAACGGCTAGAAAAAATAGTCAAACTGACATAGAGGGAAGAAGACAAACAGTGCCAGGACTCAACAAAAGGAGCCAAAAAAACATGCACAGGCATCAAGTAAAGGGGACACATGGTCTTAGATGTCTCTACACTAATGCACAGAGCATGGGAAATAAGCAAGATGAACTTGCACTCCTAGCACAACAAGGGAAATATGATATAATAGGCATCACTGAAACCTGGTGGGATGAGTCTCACGATTGGAATATAGAAATAGAGGGGTATAACCTTTTTAAGAGAAACAGGACAAACAAGAAAGGAGGAGGAATAGCATTATATGTCAAGGATATTTACACCAGTGAAGAGATCCAGGACATCAATACTGGAAGCCAGGTGGAGAGCATCTGGATAAAAATTAATGGAGAGGGAAACAACAGGGATGTTACTGTGGGAGTCTACTACAGACCCCCAAGTCAGACAGAGGAAATGGATGATGCCTTTCTAGAACAGATGACCACGCAATCAGGAAGGAGAGATGTAGTAGTGATGGGGGACTTCAACTACCCGGATATTTGCTGGAAGTCAAACTCAGCGCCATCCTCAAGATCTAGAAAATTCCTCACTTGCCTTGAAGACAATTTCATTGTCCAAAAGGTGGAAGAGGCAACAAGGGGATCAGCTATTTTGGATCTGATCTTAACCAACAGGGAAGACCTAGTTGATGGGGTGCAAGTGGTGGGATCCTTAGGTGGGAGTGACCATGTTCTCCTGGAGTTTGTTATACAGTGGAAAGGTGAAGCTAAGCATAGTCAGACACGCATTCTAGACTTTAGGAAAGCTGATTTCAATAAACTTAGAGAAATACTGGGGGTGATCCCATGGTCAAGAATACTAAAAGAGAAGGGAGTTCAAGATGGATGGGAGTTCCTCAAAAGGGAGATACTAAAGGGACAATTTCAGACAGTTCCAATGAGGAAGAAAAATGGGAGATGTCTCAAGAAACCAGTATGGATGACTAAGGAACTTACAACTGAGCTAAGTTTTAAACGGAACATGTATAAGAAATGGAAAAATGGAGAAATCACGAAAGAGGAATTCAAACAAATAGCCAGCGCATGTAGGGATAAAGTCAGAAAAGCTAAAGCGCAAAATGAACTCAGGCTTGCTAGAGACGTTAAGAACAATAAAAAGGGCTTTTTTGGGTATGTCCGCAGCAAAAGGAAGAAGAAGGAAACAGTTGGGCCACTGCGTGGAGAAGATGGCAAAATGCTAACAGGGGACAGAGAAAAGGCAGAATTACTCAACACCTTCTTTGCTTCAGTCTTCTCAGGAAAGGCAAAGGGTGCCCAACCTAAGGATGATGGGGCAGAGGACAGAATAGGGGAATTTCAGCACAGAATAAGTAAGGAAACAGTACAGGAATACCTGGTTAATCTAAATGAATATAAGTCTCCAGGACCAGATGAACTACATCCTAGGGTATTAAAAGAACTGGCAAATGTAATATCGGAACCAATGGCAATCATCTTTGAGAACTCCTGGAGAACAGGAGAAGTCCCTGCAGACTGGAGGAGGGCAAATGTTGTCCCAATCTTCAAAAAGGGGAAAAAAGAGGATCCCAACAATTATCGTCCGGTTAGTCTGACATCAATACCAGGAAAGATTCTAGAGCAGATCATTAAGCAGAGAGTCTGTGAATATCTGGAAGATAATTCCATAATCACAAAAAGCCAACATGGGTTTCAGAGAAACAAGTCATGCCAGACAAATCTGATCTCTTTTTTTGATAAAATTACCAGCTTGGTAGATGAAGGGAATGCTGTGGATATAGTATATCTTGACTTCAGTAAGGCCTTTGACAAGGTTCCCCATGACATCCTTGCAAACAAGCTTGTAAAATGTGGACTAGACAAGGTAACCGTTACATGGATTTGTAACTGGTTGACTGACCGAACCCAAAGGGTGCTCAACAATGGTTCCTTTTCATCCTGGAAAGAAGTGACAAGTGGGGTCCCACAGGGCTCTGTCCTGGGCCCAGTGCTATTCAACATCTTTATTAATGACTTGGATGACAGTATTGAGAGCCTAGTTATCAAATTTGCAGATGACACCAAATTGGGAGGAGTAGCTAATACCCCAAAGGACAGGATAAAAATTCAAAATGACCTGAATAGACTAGAAAGCTGGGCCAAAGCTAACAAAATGAAATTTAACACAGAGAAATGTAAGGTCCTACACGTAGGGTGGAAAAATGAAATGCACAAATATAGGATGGGGGACACCTGGCTGAATGAGACAACACGTGAAAGGGATCTAGGAGTCCAAGTAGACCACAAGTTGAACATGAGTCAACAGTGTGATGCAGCAGCTAAAAAGGCCAATGCAATTTTAGGTTGCATCAATAGAAGTATAGTGTCTAGATCAAGGGAAGTAATAGTGCCACTCTATTCTGCATTGGTCAGGCCCCACCTGGAATACTGTGTCCAGTTCTGGGCACCACAATTCAAAAAGGATGTGGAGAAACTGGAGCGGGTCCAAAGGAGGGCGACTAAAATGGTGAAGGGTCTGGAGACCTTGCCCTATGAAGAATGCCTTAGGGAGCTGGGAATGTTTAGCCTGGAGAAGAGAAGGTTAAGAGGTGATATGATCGCCCTGTTTAAATACTTGAAGGGATGTCACATTGAGGAGGGAGCAAGCTTGTTTTCTGCTGCTCCAGAGAACAGAACTCGGAACAATGGATGCAAACTGCAGGAAAAAAGATTCCACCTCAACATTAGGAGGAACTTCCTGACAGTAAGAGCTGTTCGACAGTGGAACACACTCCCTCGGAGGGTGGTGGAGTCTCCTTCCTTGGAGGTTTTTAAGCAGAGGCTGGATGGCCATCTGTCGGGTATGCTTTGATTTGGAGTTCCTGCATGGCAGGGGGTTGGACTGGATGGCCCTTGTGGTCTCTTCCAACTCTAAATTTCTATGATTCTATGATTCTATGATTCTATGATTAAAACAGTATACCCATAGCTTCCAGTATTTCATAGATCAATCTAGGAACACATGTG
Source organism: Urosaurus nigricauda (assembly GCA_034509955.1). Classification (NCBI taxonomy): domain Eukaryota; kingdom Metazoa; phylum Chordata; class Lepidosauria; order Squamata; family Phrynosomatidae; genus Urosaurus; species Urosaurus nigricauda. The sequence goes on along the minus strand of JAOEGL010000007.1, from coordinate 28,627,136 downwards.
GCCAAGGAAATTCAGAGTGTGATCAAGATGTCAAAAGTTCATAATGAAGAAGAACACACCCAAGCTAAGAGGGCTGCAGCAGTTTGCCTTTGCCTGAGCCTAAAGAAAATACTCCAGCTTCTCTTCTTCTCTCCTCTCTGACTAAGTTCATCACTGCTGAGGACAAGAGGGGAAGTGGGAAGAAAGTGAGAACCTGGGACATTAGAAGCAGCTGGGAAAGTGGGACAAAAGAGGATTATTCAGGACTATTACTGCCAAATCAGTACCCTTGGAGGGTGCAGATTAATCATTTCTTTAAAGACCTAAGCTGACACGAACCCATCATTGCCACCTCCTGCTCCTAAACCCTAGACACTAGGGCTGTACAGACCACTCCTAAGTGGTGGCCTGCAGCTGCCCTTTTTAGCACCAGATTGGGGCTGTGGCAACCACACGCCACAGCCCACCTTTCCACAGCGCCACAGAAAGGGTGCCATTTCTGCCAGCACCACGGCTTTTCTGCACTCCTTTGGGGTTGTGTCATGTAGATGCAGTGCCAGAGGAGGCCTGTGATGCTACCTGCCGTGTGGTGCGGCATGCGATGTCACACCGGCCTGGAGGCAGAGTCGGGGCATGAGTCGTGTGGATGCCATACGGCAACTCCACCCTCAGGCAAGCCAAAGATGCTGGTCTGTACACCCAGTTATAACATTTGGATCATTTTTGGTGAGATGTTTTTTTTCTGAAACTGGAAATATATATATTTTTAGATGATAATGCCCAGGCCCCAGAATCTCCCAGTCTACTGTTCTGGGAATTGTCTAAAAGACTAAGTTGTCCACGTTCTGCTTCCTTCATGTCTGCACCTGCTTCAGAAAGTATCCAAGCAGCCTTTGGTTGGTTCTTCTCTCTTGTTCACAGTCTCTGCTGGCTCTGGCATATCCCTGGGTGTTTGGTGGCTCTTGGCCAGGCCTCGGTATATCAAGCCCTATTGTGTTCCTGTCTGCCAAGGTCTGGGCTGGTAAATATTGATTCAGTCTCTCCGAGGCTGATTTCAAAGGAAACAAAGAGTGTGCAGATTCATTTCAAAACAAAGGAAGCAGCTGTATGGGGGGGGGGGGGGAAGCCCTACCCGCATGAAAGGGGAGCAGCCCTATGGGGAGACAGAGTGGCAGGGAGGAGAGTAGACCAAAGGATTAAGGTTCCCAATCTCCCTCCCATGTGCCCTTGATAACAATTTGATATGGAAAAATGTAAACAGCTTAAGTTTCTGGAAAAAACTATTACCTTCCAACTGTCTCAGTTCGGAAGTGACAGTCCTGATTAATCCACTCTCATCCCACTTTTTCAGATGCTTTTAAAATGTCCCAGTTTCTCTCTCCTCCTCCCACTTTTTCTTGTCATCAGGTTACTCCAATTGCTGCAAATTGAGTTCAAAGTAAAAAAAAAAAAGTTTGCACTGTGTTAACTCAGTGAAGGAGAAGGAGATAAGGATCTTGCTATTCCCTGCAGGCTCAGGCAAAAGCAAACTGCTGCAAACTGTCATAGCTTATGTGTTGTTCCTTGGTAACATCCTTTGCAATTTTGACCACACTCTCTTGTTGCTTGGCCACACGTGTCCCGGTTTTTATCTGTGAAATGTTGGAATGCATGAAAACTTTCTCTTCTAAATTTCTTCACTTTATATTACTGTCAAAGGAATTGGGTGTGGGGGTTCACAGCAACAGCCATGTAGACACCCTGATTGTAATAATAATAATAATTATTATTATTATTATTATTATTATTTGTATCCCGCCTCTCCCTGTGTTGGATTGTGTGATTGTGTGAACAAAACACAGGGCAGAGTGGCTCTGAGTTAGTGCAAGGTCAGATTTGACAGAGTTTGGGGATGTTCCCCATTCAGTGACAGCTCCCAGCATGCCCCAGCCAACATGGATGGGGGATTCTGGGAACAACAGTCCCCAAATGTAATTTTCCTAGGTACTGTAGAACACACACAGAAACACATATATTGTATAATAGTTTTTAAAATGCAAGGAAGACTTTAGCTCAAGTAGGAACAACTAACTTATAAAGGCTGCTATTGAATGGGTGCAGAATGGATGTAAAGGAGGGAGCCCAAAGGTACAACAATTTTGAGATGGGCTATTCACATTCCTAGGTTTGTCAAGACTCTTGAACCTAGACACAAGTGCTCTCCTTGAGATGAGGGCCAGGGGATTCCAAAAACATTTCAATGACATGCACAAAGAATAAACAAATTGCTCATGAAGTTTATACATTTCCCCCATAGGAATCCCAGAACAGCACAGATGAGAGTTTGCCTGCATTTTATATTTACAGCAACAAAAACAACAACAACAACAATAATAAAATTTTATTTATAGCCCGCTCCTCTGTATCCAATCGGAGCGGGTTACATCAATTAAAAATGACAAGATAAAGCATACATTGCCCATGCCCAACCACCCGCCCCTTAAAATAGAATTAAACTAGCATCAAATTAAAACAACATAATTAAAATTACAATATAAAAATAACAGCCGTTGTATGGATATCCAGCTCAAGATGTTGAAGAATTAAGAGGGAGGCTTGATACAAACAGAGCAGGGAGTTAAGAGCTTTCTGGGAAGGCCTGCCGGAAGAGATGCGTCTTTAAGGCTTTGAGGCAGCTCAAACTTAAGAAGGTTCCCCTTGGTTGAGTTTTATTGTTTTGCAGGGATTTGATATGGGTTGTCCTCTAGTCAGCTGATACCATATGCAGCACATTTCTCTATCTCTCTCTTTAGTTAAGATCAACCAGCATTTAGGAAGAAGCATGTAAGCTTTTGAGTTGCACAGAATTCCCTCTTACCTGATGCTGAAAGGAATTTTGATAGCAGAGGGACTATTCATGAACATGGCTGTTGCATGAAGTCGGCTTGAAAGCATCACAACAACAACATAAACATATATGGGTTGAGTCTCCCTTATCTAGAAGTCCAAACTCTGGAATACTCCAAAATCCAAAACTTTTTTCATGAGTGGCTGAGATGGTGACACCTTTGCTTTCTGATGGTTTGATATTTACAAACTTTGTTTCATGCAGAAAACTTTTAAAAATATTATGTCTAAAATTACCTTCAGGTTATGTGTATAAGGTATATATGAAATGTAAATGAATTTTGTATTTAGACTTGAGTCTCATCTCCAAGATATCTTGCTAGGTGTATGCAAATATTCCCATCCCCACCCCGACCCCTCAAAAACTTGAAATCCAAAGCACTTCTGAGCTCAAGGATTTCATATAAGAGAGATATAAACTGTATACATTTTGTATATAAGCAGGAAGAGAAAGTAGTCTCGTTGCACCTTTAAAACTAACCATTTTCCCCACTGTAGGCCAAACGTTCTACTTTTATCACGGAACAAACAACTTTGGAGTAATATCAGCCACAGACTCTTTCAAACCTTTTCCAGCCTTTTGGGCAATGCTATCCAGACTGCTTGCGCAAAGGGGAGATAACACAGCTGGAAAAGTTACTGTTTTATACTACAGTGTCTAGAATTATCCTAGCCAGCATAATTCACATGTCATCCCCCAAAAGGTCATGATTCTGGATTCTGGATGATATGCTGCTTGGGGGGTTCTGGGCCATGCAGTCCAAAGAAGTAGGTTTTCGTAGTATGGAGTGAATCTTGTGCTTTTGGCTAGAGGAGTGAATGCTTCTACATGGTTCTGGGCAACCTCCTTCACAGAGGAGTAGGTTTGGGCAGAATAAAATGGAAAGACTGCATCAATAGCAAGAAAAGAAGGTTTTGCTTGCTGGAAAATTCTGTGGAAATACACTGGGTCCCAATGGAGCTTCTAGAAAGAGATGGGGCTGCAAATGGACTCTTTTCCTGGACAGCAAGGGTTAACATGTTCCACCCAAGGTTCCTTCGTGAGGACAGGGTGAGGCTGGGGCAGCCCTTTTGGGCTCTCCCTCTGACGCTTACATTCCTGTACTCCTTCCCCCTTGGAACTGCTGGTTTCCACCGTGTGGGATGTGCTGAATCTGGATGGCTTTTCATCCCAGCAAGACCAGAGATTGGAAAGCTATTCTGGGGGACTACAACTCCTGTTTCCCCTGGTCAACGTGCTGGAATGTTAATGCCTCAAAATAACTTATCTAAGCTTGCCAGCTCATGATCCTCCCAGGACCTGAAATTTCCAGGCAAAAACCTGAGACAGAGATGGCCCCCTGGTCATGTCATTCCCTTCAATTGTCCCTATTTTGCAGGAAAATTCCTGATTAATCCTATGATGTCCCACTTTTTCAACTGCTTTTAAAATGTTCCAGTTTCTTTCTTCTCCTTCTGCTTCCCTGTTTGCTTACTTCAGTTGCTGCAAAATAAATTCAATGTACAAAAGTAATTTGTACTCAGCTCACCTGGGTCGGGGAAGGAAAGTTGTTCTTCCCAGTAGGCTCAGGAAACGATTACCAGTAAGCAGTATGCTTTAAGCAGTAACCAGTGTCTCACACTTTGCCATTCAAACATACACATAGATAGAACATATTTTTCCCTGGTTGCAAACTAATGTGCTTGCACATTGCAATACTTGATTTAACTAGTCTTTGGAAAGAGCAGAAAGCTGCACAAGAAGCTAGGAAGCACTTTGACTGAGGTTTGCATGCAGCTTTATCTCTTGCCCTGAGATGAAAATTTGACCCTCCACCCATTGTCCAGACATGAGCCACCAACACTGGATTTCTGGACAGCACCCTGGGATCTGGCAATCCTAAACCTATGTGGGCTAAGGAGAGAGAATGGACTCTCTCTGCTCCACCTCCTTCCTCGATTTCCAACTTGCTGTCTGCAGAGACTAATAATTGGAGAGCTACACAAGTTTCCAGTATTATCTCTATATTTTATGTGAAAGTATGTAGGGAATCTGGATATGCCCCACCTCAGTGAATAGGGTGAAGTGGAACCTAGAGAAACGTGGCACCCTGCAAATAATATGGTCTTATTTATTACAGTGGCATGCCAGGAATCTGCCTCCTTGTGTACAAGTTGTCCTTCTGGGCTTGTAACAAGATGTGTGCTGTTGTGCTAGGTTTTTCTGCACTAGTACATTCTTCTGAGTTCCATCCACTATATGTAACATTCTAACTATCATTACAAAGGATATGTTTTGTAGATGAGTGTGCCATTGATTCCGCAAGTGGCAGAGTGAAGGAATAGTCTAACCCTCCAGATGGTACCATATAGAGGTAGCGAAAGCAGAGTATAGGAAACTTACTTTTTTGAATGGTAACGTCCCAGAGTCCCCAAGCCAAGCAGCATGGCCAATGGAGTCATTGAAATATAATGTATCCCATACTCTCCTAACACTTCACAGATTAAAACTGGGATATGGGTGCCAAGCAACATCATGGCAAACATTATTAAAGGGGAAGAACAGGCAAGCTAGGAGACGCTGCTGGTAAAGGAAAGATGCCGTCCCCTCTTTCTCCTCTTTCCCTTGCTGAGTTGGTTGAGTGCAAACTACTTCTGTGTTTGAACTCAACAGTTTGCTGCAGTTGAAGGGAGAAACTGGAACGTTTTAAAAGTTACTTTTTGAGACTACTGCACACATTGGCTATGCTGACTGAGTACACTGGCGGATATAATATCCTTCTCAGGCCATAAACTGGGGCTGTGGCACATTTGTCTCTACCACCTCTGTCTCGAAAAGGAGAATTTTCCCAAACCTCACTTACAAATGGCACCATCTGGCTTAACTTCTGAAACAGAGCTGCTCTTAAATGTAAGACCTTGATGCTGAAAACATCTCATGTGATGGAGGTGCAAACAAGGCTAATAAAAGAGTGCTTCTGCACATGCAAAGATTTTTTGCCTTTCACAGCGGGACTGTATTTAAGTGGGGTTTCTTGGTTCAAAGTTGTGGTTTCTGGATGGTTTTGAGCCACATTGCCTCTCTCTTTGTATATTGTTCTCATAAAATGGAAATGCTGGATTGTGGAAGCCTGTCTTCTTAAGGAACAATAGTGTATCCAGAAAGGAATTCCTTGATTTTGGAGGGCTAAAGCTAGACAGGGCTGGGCTAGAATCAAATCTTATCTGGGGATTTGTTGGAGAGACTTGATGGGACAAAACAGAAGAAGGTGAGAAGCCACAGTCTGCTCAGTCTCTGTGGGGGAAAAGCACCCCTTGTGCCATGGCAACTGAATGCACAATGATTCACTTGCAACATACTGAGGAATGTCTCTGTCAGTGCCAAGGACAGAGGAGGAGGAGGAGGAAGATGAAGAAGAAGAAGGGATCCTTTCCAGGACAGGACGTGGAACATTCACATGTCTGTATGCAAAGGTGGTAACTAGGAAACTGCCTGGGAGAAGCAAAGGTTAGCGTTTGCCTGTGCGGAGCTCAACAAAACAATACATGGATGGTCCTTTGCTGAACAACCATGAACCTTGTCCTTCTCATCTCTGGTCTGTAAAGGTAGAGTTTAGAAACTGTACCTTTCAACTACAGCTCCCAGAATCCTCTGCCAGATGGGGATTCTGGGAATTATAGTCCACAAAAGTAATGTCTCTTTGTTCTTGTTGTGTGCCTTCGAGTCATTTCTGACTTACGGTGACGCTAAAGCCAACTTACCATTGCATTTTCTTGGCAGAATTTGTTCAGAGGTTTTTGGGTTTTTTTACCCTTGCCTTCATCTGAAACAGAGAGCATGACTTGGCCCAGGTCACCAAGTGGGTTTTTGTGGCTGAGCAGGGATTTGAAACCTGGTCTCCCAGTGTCCTAGTCCAACACACAAACCACTACACCACACTGGCTCAATGTTTCCTAGCTCTGAGTATATACCAATCTACTGTTACCACACTTGAAACCGGGCTGGGAAGCAGAATGCCACTTACAAATGCTTCTCCATGATCAACTTTCCCTTTAGAAAGAAGATAAACTAGGCGAAAACAACAGCAACAACATCCTGAGCTGATACCTTTCTTCAGCATGCATGCTAACTTTCTATTGGCGAGATTAGATTTTAGTTTTGTTTCCCAAATGGTGATCATTCAAATGTAATAATATTTCAGCTGTATCTAGAACACTAGCTTATTCTCCCCTACTACCTTGCTTCCATCTCAGTTTCCACATTTTTCCCCAAACCTGTCATCAGCAGCTTTAATTTTGAAATTTTGAGCTGCTTTTCAGAGGAAGGCCTTCGTTCTTGACCATATCAAGTGATAGAGATTGCAACAAGGGGTGATTCTTGAGCTTCTGGGCATGAACCAAGTGTTTGCCCTTGACAATAAGGTTGTGCAAGTTGGGCACTTGGATGATGAAGCACACATAGGTCAGAAAACATGGCTTGGGTTGTGCTTGAGTTCCCCCCCCCCCCTTTCTTTCTTTCTTCCTTTCCTTTCCTTTCCTTTTCTTTCCTTTCCCTGTTGTTAGGAAAATGAACATTAGCCATGCTGGCTCCCATACTGAGTGTCATCAAAAGTCACTTTTCCATTTTCTTGTCTCTGGTTGACCCATCAGCTGTGTATCTTGTGGATCTTTTCAGTGCTCAATAAACCTCCTGTTTTGGCCTGGGTGCCTGATGGGGCAGCAAAAGATTAAAATCTGGTATAAAACGCAACTCCGAAATGCAGCAGCCCTATGCTGTTTTCATGGCCCTGAGGCGTCTTTCAACCAAATCTCACCACGACAGTCAAAAGCGCAGACTTCCTCTTCCTGAGCTTCAAAAGGCTGGAAAATTATGGGTATCGTTTGAAAAAGTTTCCCTCCTGCCTTGGGAATTGAGCTGGCCAGTACTGTCAACTATGAGGGACTCTTTCTCACCCACGTCTCACCCCGGCCATTCCACCCACACAGATTGGAAGGTTTCTCCTTGTTTCTCCGTCCACTCGCGTGTCGATTACTGCCCTGGTTCTGCCAGCCCAGGCCTGCCTTTTGCTGGCTCTCTCGCCTGCATGTAGCCATGGAGCTGTGGGATTCCAAAGTGGAGAGGAAATTCCTGTGGCATGTCAGCACACGTGGGAGCCAAGCGGCCTGCCCATCATTGTGAATGATTGTTTCTTCATTGGGAGATGAGGAAGGGAAAGATGTGCTTGTGCCACTCTTTGCTATGGAACACAAGTCTCCAATCAAATTTCTGGAAAGTCAAAATTTGGAATCCTATGCCTTTTCCATGCCCTCCAACATTTCATAGCTGAAAAATGGTACTCGTATGACCAAGCAACATCAAATCATGGTCAAGATAGTGACAGTTATTAATGAGAAAGAACACACAAGCTAGGAGAAGCTACAGCAGTTTGCTTTTGCCTGAGACTACAGGGAAAGACAAGATTCTGCCCCCTCCTTTCTTCTCCCCGCACTGAGTTAAATGGAGTGCAAAGTAATCCTGCACTTTGGACTCGGTTTGCAGCAACTGAAGTGCGATGAAGACCAAAGTGTGGAAGTGGGAGAAGGAGAGAGAAACTGAGACATTTCAAAAGGGATTGAAAAAGTAAAATGACAAAGGATTAATCAGGATTATTCTTGCCAAATAGGGACGGTTGGAGGGTATGCTTTTCACAGCTGCATGATAGGAACACAAAAGCCCAATGTATTTTGAGTCCTGATCCAAAACATTTTGGAGGTAATGGGTTGGGGAAGGTGGCAATGTGGGTCTCCCTTTTATTATTTCTGCTTGCTGATGATCCATCGTAGATGTCAGTTATGTTTAACAGGAAGAGCTTATAAACACATGCTTTGCGTTTTCACCCCCCCCCCTCCTCCTCCTTCGCTTTCTCCTTCTTTCCTTTCTTAAATAAACACAAGAAACTGATGGAAAAATCCTTTCCAGGCACACCATCCCTCCTCAACAATTCTCCATTCTCCTGACCTAACCAAGGCTTGCCATGAGCATAGTGTTCCTGAACTTTTATCTGTTATATCTGACTAGAGACAGTGGACTTACTGGCTGGAGGATTCTGGTAGCTGTGTGGTTTGTTTTTCAGGCTAATAAACCCAAAGGGAAAGTGGGTAACATACCATTTTGAACATTATTGATCTTTGTATCTTTCTTTGAGTCCTCCTCTTGTCTGCACAATTATTGTAAGATCCTCCAGAAATGCAATAGCTGACAAGAAACAGATGCACAACCAGGTATTCCCTGCCGACACTCCCAATTCTCCATTGTTAATTTCTTTACAAAAGAGGTATTGGTGCAGGCTCAGGCTTGCTTGGGAACCGTGCCTTTCAATATAAAATGTCTTCTATCCAGAGCTTCAAAATTTTACCTTTTTAAGGGGTACAGTTCCTTGGGGAGCCATCATAGGATAGTGGTTTGAGTGTTGGACTACAGTTCTGGAGACCACGATTCAATTCCCCGCTGCGCCATGGAAACCTATTAGGTGTCTTTGGGCAAGCCACACTGGAGATCAGGGTTCGATTCCTGGCTCAACCGTGAAACCCACTGGGTGATCTTGGGCAAGTCACAGTCTCTCAGCCTCAGAGAATGGTAATGGCAAACTCCCTCTGAACAAATCTTGCCAAGAAACCCCTGTGCTAGGTTTACTTCAGAGTCACCATAAGTCAGAAACGATTTGAAGACTCACAACAACAATAATTCATTGTATTCCTTCAATGACCATGCTAGCTGGGGAATTCTGGGATGCAGAGCCATAGAACTGAAAAGGCATTCCAAAGTCTTCTGATCTAGTGAATTGACAGTGCAGGAATCCATAACTAAGCATCCCTGACATAGAGCTATAGACAATTCTGTGTTGTAGTCCAAAAAGTCACTTTTCTGAGCTTTGATTCTTGGCCTGTTCCCAAGTGTGTGACTCACACTTAACTCCTCCATGGGGAACAAAAAGCACTCTGCACATACCCAGAGGTATTTATCAGTTAAAAGTATCAGGTCTGAGCCCTGGAGTTCAAACCAGATCTGGGAACTGTTCCACCATCCACCTTAGTGTTAAATGTTGCTCTGCCCGTCTTTCCCATAGCTTGGAAAAGTTATTGGTTTGGGCTACAACTGCTACAATTTCTGAGCCAGCAGATTCTTGGGACTCTTTCAAACGGGGAGGAATTTCTCCCAACTCCGAATGGAGCCAATGCGGATTCATGTAAATTCGCTTGTTTAGCGAATTTACATGAACCCCTGCTCCGTTCGGAATTACTTCCCATTACCCGAAAATAACCCCCTCCTGCCCGAATTTGCATGCGAAGCTTTAATTCGCAATAACGTAAAACCCATAATTGCATTCGAATTGGCTTCCCTCTTGCCCAAATTTGCATGCGAAGGGTTAATTCGCAATAACGTAAAACCCATGATTGCATTCGAATTGACCTTAAATTATACTTCCAATTTAGCCTTGTATGAAAGAGTCCTTGGAGTTGCAGTCCCATAGAAGTCCAACTTTTGCAAGCTTCTGAGGCTTTGGGGTTTGTTTGTTTTTATTGGGGTTTTTTGCCAGCCCTGGGGCAAACTGGGGCAGAGAATGGTTCCTTTGTCTAACCTTCCCTAGCTCTATCTTGTGACACCAACCCAGTCTTCAGCATTGCAGACTCTTCCCCAGAAATAAAGCATGTGCCACCATTTAGACCTCTGGCAACCTCTTTTTCCCCTTCGTGAGCCAAGGAGGCCCCATGGTTCACTGAGATAAGAGCTGTGTGGCCAGTTTCCCCCCTCCTTTTATTTAGATCTCCCATCTTTATTATTTTTCTTTAGTGTGTCAGAACAATGAGCCCTCATTGCTCAGACTTTCCTATGGAACGCTTGGTTTCCTTTTTTGGTGCTGTGGAACAGGCCCTTGTGAACCTCAGCTGCCAAGAGGCAGCGAGGAGGAGCGGCTGAGTGGATGGCTGGGATCCAAAAGCAAAGAGAGCTATGAAACTTGTTTCATGTTGATGGGGGTGGTGTGGAGGGAGAGAAGAGGATGAAAGCGAGCCAAAAGCAGAGGGAAAAATCTGCTTTCCTTGCTCAGGAAAGAGGCATGCAGGTTGGTGGGAGTGAAGAACCACACTGAAACATTCCCTGTAGGACAACCTCTCCTTCTCCTTCTCCTTCCTCTTCCTTTTTAGTGGTGGCTCCAGGGTCAATGGGGCTATGAATCGGCTCCAGATTCTAGTCCAGACTTTAAAGACGTGACCCGAGTTGCTGAACTTGATATCCCCCAAATCGGCTGCACCCTGGACAACTCCTTTACAGCCTGGACTAAAATGAGGAATGGATTTATCGCTCCACTGACACATCATCCCATTTTTTCAGCTACTTTTTACATGTTCTAGTTTTTCTCCCTTCCCTCTTAGTTCTCAGCTTATTTCAGTTGCTGCAGTCTGAAAGTTTGCACTCAGTTAACTCAAAGGGAGGAGAGCACAGGAAGCGAAGAGATCTTGCCCTTCCAAGAAGGCCAGACAAAGGAAACCTGCTGCAGCTTCTCCTGGCCTATGTGTTCTTTCCCATTCATTATTTTTGCCGTCTTGATTCTCTGCAGTGTTGCTTGGTCACGCATGTCATGGCTTTTGTCTGTGAAATGTTGGAGAGAATGCTGACATGAAAACCATCATCCTGTCTTGTCTTTTCCTTTTCATTAATGAAATTGGTTTGGAGGATGCCCCAGCTGGGTGAGGTTTAGGAGAGAGAAAGAGGAAACGTGGGGAGTCCAGTGCTAATTCAAAATATAATTCAGCCCAGGCTATTTTATTACCTGAAGCAAAGGAGAAAGAGAGTGTGCCATCCCTCCTTACTCAGTGGTTGAAAAGCTGGTTGGACTTTCAGTTGACTCTTTCTTAAGTACTGGTTATGGGCAGAGTTCTTGCCCATCAAAGTTGACAGTAATGAACCCAATGGTCAGAGTTAGCACAAGCGAGCTTCTTATGTCCTGAATCCTGTTGGTAATGCTAGCTAGAGCAGACCTGCTCACTTGGGGCATCAACACATGTAGATATCACTGATTTAATGAGTCTATTGTAGTCGAGACTAACATCAGGATTCAGGTCTTGCTTTTACGTAATTTGTTGTACAACTTGATGGAATGTCTCCCTCTTTCCCACCCTACTAATTCATTACTATTAAAATAACCACTTTGAAATGTAACTTCTTTACACCTTCATTGCATACCCTCCAGGACACAGGCGGCAAAGCAACACTGGAGTGTGGTTAACATGGCTAAAGTTGTTAATGAGGAGGAATAGAGAAGTTAAGAGAGGTTGTAGCTGTCTGAGCCTATTGGGAAGGGCGAGATTCTTCCCACTCCTCGTCTTCCTCTGCTGACTTAATTGTGTACAAGCTACTTTTGTATTTTGCGCTCAGTTTTGAGCAACTGAAGGAAGCTGAGAAGAAAAGAGGAAAGTGGGAGGAAGAGAGAGAAACTGGGACATTTTAGAAGCTGCTGAAAAAGCAGAATACCAATAGATTATTTGGGACAGTTGGAGGGAACATTGTTGCCAGGAAAAAATGACACAATACACATGATGACATGACTTGCTGTAACCCATTGTTTCTGAAAGTAATGAAAAATCAATGTGCAGTCGAAGGCTTTCGTGGCCAGCATTCATAGTTTTTTGTGGGGTTTTTTTTGGCTATGTGGCTGTGTTCTGGAAGAGTTTATTCCAGATGTTTTGCCTGCATCTGTGGCTGGCATCTTCTAGATACCAGCCACAAATGCAGACAAAACATCAGGAATAAATTCTTCCAGAACATGGCCACATGGCCCAAAGAAATCCACCAAAATAAAAATAAAAATGGAAAGTCACTTTATTAGCCCTTCAAAAGCATTGCAGAATAACCTCTTGGCCCACAATCCTTTCCTTTTGCAGGCTATGACTTCCCAGCCGTGCTGCAGTGGTTTGCTGAGCGTGTGGATCTCATCATCCTCCTCTTTGATGCCCACAAGCTGGAGATCTCAGACGAGTTCTCAGAGGCCATCCGGGCCCTCAAGGGCAACGAGGACAAGATCCGGGTGGTCCTGAACAAGGCCGACATGGTGGAGACGCAGCAGCTGATGCGGGTCTACGGTGCCCTCATGTGGTCACTGGGCAAGGTGTTCAACACCCCCGAGGTGCTGCGTGTCTACATCGGGTCCTTCTGGTCGGAGCCACTGATGATCTCTGACAACCGACGGCTCTTTGAGCTTGAGGAGCAGGACTTGTTCACGGACATCCAGAACCTGCCCCGGAATTCTGCCCTGAGGAAGCTTAATGATTTGGTCAAGAGAGCCCGTTTGGTCAGGGTAAGTACTGGGATAGTAGAGGAGGGAAAAGGGATAAAATGAGAGAGTCCTGGTAGTATTCCTCAGACAGAACATCAAAAGAGGGCCATGCCCTCTGACTCTCCCGATTTGGCAGGGACTATCCAGATTAATCCTCTGCTGTCCCACTTTTTCAGCTGCATTTAAAATATCCCAGTTTCTCTCTCTTACTCCCACTTTCCCATTTTGTCCTTAGCTTACTTCAATAGCTGCAAACTGAGTTCAAATGCAGGAAAGAAGAGGGACAGGAGGGTGGAATCTAGCCCTTCACTGTCGATTTAGGCAAAAGCAAAAGTCCCAAAAATGTTTTAAAATATGGGAAGAAATCAACTCAGAATGACTGGAGATCCACTTTCAGTTCTATGGGAGAGCTGAGTGGCTTTAGAGTACATTTACTACAAAACCACCAAACACTCCAGAAGTCTTGAGGGACACATGCAACCGGCACTTTCTCCACCTCTGTCTCAGACCACAGGCAGAATGTTTCTATTGTAATGGAACCAGAGGGCAAAATAAAAGATGGTACATTGAAATGGTGTTTCCATTACAATATGAAAGATGGTGAAGAAACCGAAATAGGAGATCATCTTCAAAGGCCTAATCTAATAGGGGAATGGTTGCATTCCAACCAAACTGAGATAAGTAGGACAGAGGTCCCATTGTGGGTAGGATGAACAGAGAAATGGTGCAAATGGACAACCCCTTGTAGAGTGAGCTGAATAGTAGTTGGCCATGTATCACAGCAGAGTGATCTTTAGGAATGGGCCTGAAAAAGAGATGCATTGGCCAATCTGAGAATGCTATGTCAAGAGTGACCACGATGTATATGTGTGAATGAACTGACATAATGGACAATGTATCTGTTGCAACAACATCAGATTGCAGGGAGGACCAGAGAGAACAGCAGGCATTATTCAAGGATTTTGGTGACATGCAGGTGGGTGAATTCTGGGCACAATGGATGGCTGTGGTCAATGGGGGAGGCTTTTCTCTCACAAAAGGATAGGCAGAGACAGGTAAGCGTTACTTAATGAAGAAATATCCTAGTGCAGTGTTTCCCAAATTTTGGTCCTCCAAGCGTTTTGGACTTCAAGTCTCAGCATTCTCGATTGTTGGCCCAACTGGCTGGGGCCTCTGGGGACTGAAGTCCAAAACACCTGGAGGATCAATTAAATCACTAGAGCCAGTGGGTTCCCAAACTTTGGTCCTCCAGGTGTTTTGAACTTCAGTTCCCAGAAGGCACAGCTTGGTTGGCAGTCAGGAATTCTGGGAGCTGAAGTCCAAAACGTCTGGAGGACCAAAGTTTGGGAAACACTGTCCTAGTGGAATGGAGGGGGGCATGCTTGAACAAAGGGCTCAGCTCTTCTTGTCCACTGGTAAAGATGAGCCCATGGAGGTGGAACGGGGGAGAGAAAGGAAGGGAAATAATAGCCAACTTTGCCTATTTGGCAATTGCCTCCAAGGTCATGAGTATCCAGCTCTCAGAATTCTTGCTTCATCCTTAAATTGCCTACCACTGATGGACAGAGCTTTGTTTCTCAAAGTTTTGGCATCTGATGGAAGCCTTACACAACTGGGTGCCTTCCAGATGTTTTGTCTACAAGTCCCATTGTTCCCCATGATGAGAGTTATAGTCCAGCCCACACTTTATTTATTTATATCCTGCCTTCCTCCTGGCACAGGGACTCGTGGAGGGTACCAGTCTGTCTTAAAGACTTAAGCAATTGGACCACAAAAAGGATAACCTCTCCTGGGATGGAGCACTTGTACCATCTTCTCCTCCTGGTCCCTCATTCTTTTTTCTCCATTGGAGGACACTGCTGTTTCTTTCAGTGCCCCCCCTTCTTTTAAACTGCTGCTTTTCCTGTTCTCCTTAGTAGGAGAACCCACCCACTCTCCAACTGGAACAATGGTTACATCCCCACAGAGGAAGTCTGTGTATTGTGCTTGAGGGTACGACGTGTTTATGGACTTGGCCACCCCTTTCCTATTTCCCAGTCCCATGTATTCTGCTCTGTTTTCCTCATTAAGCCTTTCCGACAAGGTAGCGCCTTCCCTTGCAGTCCAGATTAAATGAATACAGGGCCTTGATCCTAGGCCTGATTCCCACTACCCTTTAAACCGGATTGAAAATCGGTTTGAACCGGTCCAAATGACCCTGGTTCCCACTTGAATCGATTCACTGAAGCGATTCGGAGAGGGGGCCCACTCGCTAGACCCATTTAACCTGCGTCTTTTTGATGCTGATTTTTTCTGTTTCTTTTTAACTCTGCCAAATTGAGAGAAGTGGAGGCATGAACATTAGTAAAAAGAGTCCTCAGAGCTTGGAAACCTTATTGGTGGACCACAACATTCAAAGCAGAGCTTTGTAACAAGTTAGAATGAATGCAGTTGACCTATAGCTAGTTTCTAGAATCTAGGGTGCCGTGACACATTTCAAAATGAATTTAAGAAATAAGAACAAAGCTAATTCATTATTTCATTTACAAACCTTATTATCGGTGTAGTGAGTAATGGTTTCTATTTACTTTCTAGGCATTTTCAGAGGAGTTTTTCAAAAGTTACGCTGTTATCAATCCTAAGCACTGTTTTTTCCTCAAAGAAGTAATGACCTCTACAACAAATTGCATTACAAAATACTTGTTTTCTCCTTTGTAATATGCTACAGAATGAACAACTTTGAAAAAGTATTTTCCCATACTCTGGTGCATAGCACCATATTTATTTTCTTGGTTTGATAACAGGACAAAAGGGTAATCGAGTTAGTTCGATTTCACCATGGCTTAACAGAGTTATTCTGACACACAAGCTAAAATAATAAATAAATCCTAAGACCTTTCCCTACTCTGAGCACTAAAAATATAAGAATAATTTTAAAAAACGCTGCTTGAGGTGGCTGGCAATCTGCCTAATGTTGGGGCCAGCCTCACTCCCTCCATTTGCATGTTCCAACTTTTTCTCCTCTAACAAAAGGTGCTTCAATAATGACTTCATCTGAGGACTCCAGAAGTCCCTTCAGTAATGTTCAATCTTCCCAAGAGCAGTAGCATGTTACTCCTTTTACTCCCTTAGTTGTCACCTGGTTCAGGCGCCTGGAAAGGACAGGCATATCATATCTTCCAACTTTTCACAGACGAAAACTGATCCCCATGTGAACAAGCGACAGTACAGTGTGACCAAGTTGACAGAAGTTATTAATAAGGAAGAACACACAAGCTAGGATAGGCTGCAGCAGTTTGCTTTCGCTTGAGTTTACTGGGAAGCACAAGATTCTGTTCCCTCCTCTCCCGACTTCTAAAGGCAAACTACTTTGGCACCTTGAATTCAGTTTGCAGCAATTCAAGTAAGCTGAATACAAAGGGAGAAAGTGGGAGGAGGACGGAGAAACAGGGGCATTCTAAAAGCACCTGAAAAAGTGGGACAAGAAAACATTAATCATAACTGTCCCTGAAAAATTGGGACAGTTGGTGGGTACGGTATACTCTAGTTTAATATGATATTGGCTCTTTCTGTGCGCATCTGCAAGGAGAGGTGTCTCAGATTTTTACAATGGGTGGCAGCTTATTGTAAAGCTGGGGAACCTCCAAATTTTGGTGTCATGGGGAAGGTAGCATTGCTTTCTGGGGAACCCCAAGAGAACCTCAGGAGTGCCAAATTCAGCCCCAGAGTCATTTCTGTCCTAACTCGGTGCTCTGTATTCCCATCCTGCTCAGCTATTTCCCTATCAGAGATACAGGCAAGATTTACAACCTGGCTCCTTTCTCTGCTCTTTGTGGACACATCCTCTGCTTACTGCATCCTGTCTTGCTAAAGTCTCAAGCCTCTCTCTCACGCCCCAGGCGCCTCCGGTACTAGCTTAGCCATCACCTCAAGATGTACCGTCTGTATCCAGCTGTCTCTGTGGAGATTTTTCTTTTGGTCCAGACAATAGGCCCTGTCGCTTAGCACAGGAAGCAATGGGACATAAATCTAGCTAAGAATTGGAATAAAACGACTCCAGAAAGGCCATAAGGAGAACATGGTCTTCTGGTCAGAAGCAGAGGATGCAGCCCTTCCTCCGGAGGCAAGGTTTCTGTGCTAGAACCTTCTGTAAAACATTGGTGCTTCATCAGTCACATCCCAACTAACAACTAAAGGGAATATCTTAGATTCCCCCCCCCCTTTTTTCCCCTAAACCGTCTAAAGTCTAAAACAAAATTGGGCTGCTTGAACAAATTCCTACTTTTTGTCCTTTTTTATCCTCCAACCTTCCTTTCCTGAAAAAAAGAAACAAACCAACCAACAAACAAAAAACCTAGCATAGCCAGAGCTTGTAAAAGTAACTTGTTACGGCTACACCTCCCAGAAATTCCCCCAGAATTCTGGCAGATACAGCCTCCCAAAAGTAACTTTCTTAAGCTCTCACCTGGATCTTCTGGCATTTCTTTCGTTTCCAGCCAACTTCCTAGTCTTTTCTTCCATCACCACAGCTTTGGATCCTCTCTTTCTTTTTGGTCAGCATTTTAGCTTTTGGTTCTTCTGACTGCTAGGCTTCACTTCCTTTGCCTTCACCTGAGCTTAGGCTGTCCTGTGTGCTTTTGCTCACCAACCATGCCTCACAAAAGCTTCCTGGTTTGTCTTCCTCTACCTCCTTCTTATTTCTAATAACTTTCAAAAACCCGAGAACATTTTGTGACATCAGAACAGTTCCGCCAGTGGTAGAAAAGTGGTGATTCTTCAACAGCATTTGGGGTTCAGCCTCCAAAAACTCAACATTTCCAACATAAAGAACGCGCCCACCCCCCAGCATTTAATGTACTCCCTCTGTTTCCCGGACCCCCAGGTCCATGCTCACATTATCAGCCATCTGAAGAGGGAGATGCCTTCCGTCTTTGGGAAGGAGAACAAGAAGAAACAGCTCATCAACAAACTGCCTGTTATTTTCGCCAAGATCCAACTTGAGCATCACATCTCACCTGGCGATTTCCCCGACTGCAACAAGATGCAGGTGAGGACTGTAAAAGCTGTTACTCAATAGACTAGACTGCCTGGGAGGATGGTGACATCTCCTTTGGTGGTCTTTTGATAGAAGGTGGATGGATATCTTTGGGGAGTGCTTTAATTATGTATTCCTGCATGGCAGAGAATTGGATTAGATGGCTTTTATGGTCTTTTTCAGCTGTATGATTCTTCGTAAGCAAACAAGTTATTGGGTAACTTGATGTGACCTGCCACAGGCTGCTTGAGAAACATGGTTCTGTGAGCACTGTCTGATCTCCCTTCGTTGGCCAGAGATATATGGTGATAAATAAGCTGGATCCTAACTGGTTTCACAGCACATCTTCATTGTTATTTAATGCAATGGTTCTAAAACCTGAGGCCTCCAGATACTTTGGGCTTCAGCTGTCAGAAGCACCTGCCACATGGCCTACAGCCAGGGATTATGGCAGCTGAAATCCAAAACATGTTAGAGGAACAAAGATTAATGTGTGTAGTGCTGTATTTGAATGTTGCCAGGGCATTGGCTGTAGGAGGCAGGACCATTCTTCTGGGCTATGTCATCTCCCCCTCCCCTGATTTGTTTTCCCCCCAGGAAATGTTGATGGTGCATGACTTCACCAAATTCCATGGCCTGAAGCCACGCATGGTGGATGCTTTAGATGAGCTGCTGACTCTAGACATTGCCAAGCTGATGCCGCTTTTGCGTCAGGAGGAGACGGAAGTCCCTGAGCAGATTGTGCATGGTGGCGCCTTTGATGGCACCCGGAACGGTCCCTTTGTTGAAGGAGCAACTGAGGGGGCCTATGAGGGGATGGATGAAGATGAATGGGTGGTGACCAAGGACAAGCCCAAATATGATGAGATCTTCTACAACTTATCCCCAATGGATGGCAAGCTCAGTGGCACAAAGGCCAAAACCTGGATGGTCACCACCAAGCTGCCCAACTCCGTCCTTGGCAAAATCTGGAAGCTCAGTGATGTAGACCGCGATGGCATGCTGGATGATGAGGAGTTTGCTCTTGCCAGCCACCTGATTGAAGTCAAGCTGGAAGGACATGGCCTACCATCGGATCTGCCCCGCCATCTTGTGCCACCTTCTAAGCGCCGGCAGAAAGGGTCAGCTGAGTAAGAAGGCATTTCGAGAGCTTGCCTCCCATCCCTACACCAGGCTTGAACTGCTCTAGTAGGCCTTGGTTCTTCTCCACCTTTTTATCTTCCAACCAAGTCAGGCTTAAGAAGGTATTTTAAAGGCTTTAATTCCTCAAGAAGGTCTCATACTTGCTTAGCAAACATGTGCTGGATTGCATGAGGAGATACTCCTTCCTCCACACTAAGCTTAGTTCTACCTTCTGCTTTGTCTTCTGTCCCTATCAGACTCAAGAAGGCTTTGGTCTGCCTCAACAAGCTTCAGTTCTCTATAGGTTTCAGTCCTTCAGGCCTAACTAAATTTGGTCTTCAAGTTCAGCTCTACACTTTCAGCCTGCATTCTAGCTATGCCAATGACCAAACATCTATCTATATTGGACTGGACTTTTCTAAGGCATTTTCCTTCCTCAGAATCAGAGAGCTCCACACTTTATATGTTTGTTGCACAAGAACACTGCTTCCTCCATGCCAGACTCAGACTGTTCCAGGAGGTTGCAGTCTTATCCACTAAATTTTAAGAGAAAACCAACTTCAGTCTCCAAACCATGTTAACTTTGACTTCAGTCCTGCTACCAGCTTACATTCTAGCTGGCCCTAATCTCCTCCTGGGTCTCCCTATCCATTAGAAATGGCAAATGTCTTGTCTACTTTAAGCCTCCCTGGCATGGAATGTGCAGCTATTGACAGCTGTGTGTTGTTGCAATGTTGTCTCTGTGTTGCCGATTCCTTCTGTCAAATTGAGGGTGGAATAAGATGAAGCAGAAGTGTGAAGCATGTCACGGAAGAAAAGGCTAGAAAAGTTGTTGCCAACTTATACAAACCCATGAGCAAATAGAGATTAGGGATGCACTTGATGCATATGATCTCTTGATAGTGATGCACAGGATACTAGCCTGTTAGATTAGTCTAAAAACACAACAAAACATGGGAAGGCTATAGTTTGACTGGAGGAAGTGAAGGAGGATGTATGTTGGTTTTCTTCACCATGCAAACAAAATTATGCCTTCATTAAGAAAGAAAAATATCAGTCTCTAAAGGGATAAAATGATGAGGAGGCCCTTATCTGACGGAAAGTCCCTCACTGCAAGAACATAGTAAGTGCAAAAAACAAATTTGTGTTGGGCTGAGGACAGTTTTAGAACTGGGCCAAGATCATAGGTGGGATCTGGAAGGGGATTTGTGGTGCTAGACCTCGAATTCAGGGGTTAGGTAGTGACATGCTTTGGGCAATAGTAGCTCAATTGCAGTCTTTGAATTGTTTCCCTACACAGCGATGGGAATGTCATGGGGCTTGGAGAAGGGTACTGTTGGTTTTTTGGACTCAGCTTCCAGAATTCAAATGGATTCTCGGTGACCATGCTGTCTGGGGGATTCTAGGAGTTACATCTACAAAAAGTAACTTTTTCAAGCCTTGAAGGGCCCTCAGTTTGGACTTTTCAGTTGAGATCCTGTCCACCAGGCGTGTAGTATATCATCACACCAGTGTAGTCACAATTCCATTGCATTAAATTACACCACCATAGGTAAACTGGGTTGTGTTGTTTTGCAACAATTTGGCAGGTACTTGTGTCATTGCAGAGTATGTCTCTGCACAAGGAACCAACCTTTGATGACATCCTAAACAGCACAGATACTTGCACAAAATAGTAAAGCCAATGTCAAACTTTTTGTGCATCCTCGGTTAACCTTCTGCCCCTTGTGATGGTCCTCAACTGTATTCAGTCCCATGCAAGGAACCGCTAGGATCCGGTACCCTCCAACAAGTCAGATATGAAAACCAGGACATGGCCAAGCAACATAAAAATGGCAAAAATTATAAATGAGGAAGCACACCCAAACTAAGACACACCGCAGCAGTTTGCTTTTTCCAGAGCCTACTGGGAAGGATAAGATTCTGCCTTTCCTTCTCCTACCCCCCAAGTTAATTGAGCTCAAATTATTTTTGAACTTGGAACCCAGTTTGCAGCAATTGAAGTAAGCTGAGACAAAGGGGGAAAGTGGCAGAGGATTAATCGGGACTTCGAAATTTCTTCATCTGCAGGTGGCCACGTGCCCTGCCTTGTGGTGCTACACTCCAGCCCAGTTGGTGTTGGAGGCAACTTCTTCCCTTTTCCGCAACCATCTTAGGCTTCACAATGTTCTTTTGTTTTGTTTTGTTTTGTTTTGTTTCAAAAGTTACTTTTTTAAATCTACAACTTCCAGAATCTGAGACATTCTGGGAGTTATAATCAACCCCCAAAGCAACTTTCCCCACATTCCGTTCCCGTTCACCCCATCACCCTTTTTGTGCCTTTTCTTTTACTGGGACAACCAAAATCCCACATTGCTCACACACAGCACAATCACGGTGCTCCTTGTATCCCAAGAAGGTAGATAAAGGACTGGCCTAGAAGGACTATACCTACACTACCAACGTGTGTTAGTTTTATATTAAATATTCCCTTCTCAATCTGGCTGGGAACTGCTATTTAGTCAAGGTGCTGGGAATTCTTAAGAGATTCCTAGTTCTTGACATAAAACTGTATTTCCCAGGAGTGGAGGGCTGGTCACTGAAAGATGCAAGGACTGCATCCACCCATATTCTCAGGTTTAGCAGATACATCTCTATAGTCCTCTGGAGGATTGTGAAATACTTCTAGTTAGGGCTGTGTCTTCTTTACCAAAGAATCCAGGAAATCACATTCTGTCCTTAGCAGAGCTTGAAAAAAAAAAAACACCCAACACTTTTATGACCTACGTTTACTATGGAATTCGGAGAGTTGTCATTTGCAAAAGGGACTTTTCTAAGCTCTGCTTCACACAGTTTGTAGAAGAGCCTAAACTGTGGGTGGTAAACCTTTCCCCATTAGGCTCCTTGCATTTTAATAGTTGTATAGATATTATGAAGGAGTATTGGTAGCTGCAGGTTTATTCATCCAGCTTCAAAGTTGAGATCTTTTAAGATTCCATGTTAAGGAAAAAGGAGGAATGTGTGGTCCTCTAGATGTTTCTGGAGTTCACCTCTCTCACCCGTTACCAGCAGAGCCAGTTCTAGAAAAGTAAATGTCATTTTTAGAGCCTCTTCAGGTCATTGGCTGAGCTGCTGTGATTTCACAGATTTTACTATTTCTAGTTAGAATAGTTAGACAGGCCAAGTGCTTCCTGTGAAGAACTAAAGCTGAAAAAAGAGCCCCAGACAATTTTAGGGATTGTGGAAGGGTCTTCAAGAAGGAGATCTTGGAACAAAGGAGATCTGGATTTTACACATTGATTCCAAATTATGCCCTAGGCCCAAGTCTTTAGTTACATAGGTTTGTATATTTTTGCTTAGACTTGCACATTTCTTGCTTCCCTTTTTGGATTTTTTTTCATTTTTTATCTAACTTCAAGGGGATGATAAAGAGTTAAAATGGAAGTAAAAAAGTTTTCCAGCTATTTCTCAAAATCATACAGTCTAGCAACTTGCTATTTTTGTTATATATAAAAAGAAATGTTCCCAGGATGTCTTTTCTTTTGTTAGACAGTCCTGATTTTGCCCTGGCATAACTAGCTTAGGGTTGTATGTAACACACAACACATTCCATCCACTGATTCTATTGTTTGGAAAGCAGACAACTATCAGTAGCACTGTCCAAATCTACTGCCTGTTTTTCTCCAGCTGTGTTCATGCAGTCTCTGGAGGATAACCGATCCAGGACAAGTTTATTTTCAAGTGAATACTTGTGTTTGAACTTTGCCAGGAAGAACGACTATTCCACCAGTGTTGCCTTATGTAAAATTGTTTCTTCTGATTCTACTGTAGTAGTTAGCTACCTACTCCCTTATCACCATTCACCATCATGTTTATTATTATGGCACTGCAAAAAAATCACATGCACATTCTCATTTGATATGTAAACAGCAGCTTTTATCTGCCTGTCTCTCTTGGAGTTTGCCTTGGGGCCAACTTGACGTTGCAGATTAAAGTGAATTTGGGGAGATTTCTGGGCTGGGTGGAAAAGACAAGGAACAAGGCGTGAAACTGACAAGCAGCCACAGAAGGCCTGTGTGAAAATTTGCAAGGATGGATACCCTCCAATGTTTTACAGGATACGTGGGCCAATAATATCAGAGTATGCTTAGGATGGGAAATGTTATTAATAAGGACAAACAGACGAGGCTGCAGCAGTTTGCCTTTGCTTGAGTCTACAGGGAAGGGCAAGATTCAGTGTGATGTAGGGACTACAAGGGTTTGAATCCCCGCGATGGAAACCCACTAGGCAAGTCACACTTTCTCAGACTCAAAGGAAGGCAAATTCCCTCTAAACAAACCTTGCCAAGAAAATCCTGTGATAGGTTCACCGTTAGGGTCATCTAAAGACTTGTAAGCAAACAATATCAATGTGGACAAAGGGGGAAAGTTGGAGAAGAAGAGAGGAACTATTGTAAAAGGAGTTGGAAAAGTGTGGTGCGGAAGAATTAATCAGGATTGTGCCTACCATTTAGGAAAGTTGGAGGGTAAGAGGATGGTGTATCCCTGCAGTGGAGAAAGTGGGTCCTATGTGTGCCTTTTCTGTGACCTCTCCAAAACAACCCCCACATGGCATTGTGGACCTTTTCAAAAGGACAACACAGAAACCAGAAGCGACACAACATCACTTCTGGATTGTTGATAACCAGTGGTGAAAAATGCCCTCCAGCCCTGGCACAGTTGCCCACCCCGCCCTAGAGAGTGCTTCTTTCTAAGGCTCATCCTGCGGCATCACGCAGTGCTTCTCAAAGCCATAGTCCCTGGACCATTGGCTGGCAGTCTGCAGAGGGTTTCTGGGAAAGAAACAGCTGTAGCCAAGGGGCACAAATATGGTACCCATCCTTGCCAGCTGAGAAGAACAATGTCTGGCCCCCTGCATCAGATAGCCTGGGAATCACTGGAGTAAACTTCCTCTCACCTCTTACCCCACTGTCCTAGGATGGGTTCTGTCCTGTAGTTGGGACTCATAGCTGTACTAGTTAAAAACACCGATATCTGCAACTCAGACCCCCAAACTCCACAGCCAGAGCAAATAATGCAAATTATCTATAGAAGGAAAAAAAATACACTATGAATATCCTTGTTTACATTTGCTTAGTTTTAGCCTGATTCATTCTGCTGCCAAAATGTACCTGGCGTTTCTGCATCTGCAAGGTTATCCCCAGTCACTTTTACTGTAAGGGAAGGTGGGAAACATCTGCCACCCACCACCACCTCGTTCTTTGGCACCGACAAGAGCTGCCCCATCTAGAAGGATGCTATGGCAAGAGGACTGGCACGACACTTCAGGATCAAGGCAATACATATGTTTCATTCCAGCTGGGTGGGAAGTCTAGGGACCCTTGCTGTCCAACGTTCCCTGAGGTCCAGCTGCCAGCCTTCTTGTAATCTTCCAGGGATCCAGGGGTGCAGTCTGAACTCTAGGAGGGCCTTGCTGCTTTTGTGATGTGCCTCTAACAGCATTTCAGCTGGAATAAAAATGTTTATTTACCAACCTGAGTCTAGTCTGTTCGTTTCTTCTATTCTGCAATGTGTTGGGGATTGGTTCCATTGCCAAACCATTCTCATTGTCCAGAAGATCCTTCTAATATTCAATTGAAATCTACCTTCCTGTAATTTAAAACCATTAGACCTGGTCCTACCCTCCGAGTCAGCACCCTGCCCCATCCTCTCCGTGAAGCCCTTGAGGCATTTAAAGAGTGCAGTCATGTCTTCTCTTCACCAAGCTGAACATGGGTAGATCCTTCACCCTTTCCTAATTTGTTTTACTCTTCATGCCCCTTATCCTTGTTGCCCTTTTCTGAACCTGCTCCAACTTGTTTATATCCTTCTTAACATAAGGCATCCAGAATGGGATGTAAGATTCTAGATGACACCTATTGGAACTATTACTAGGAAACGATAATAGTTCAACTGGGAACCTACTGCTGTCTATGTCCCACCAGTCTACACTGGTTGGCAGAAGCTCTTTAGGATTTCAAACGGATCTTTCCCTCACCTTATGAGGAGATGCTAATGGTTCAATGGGGCATTACTACTGCTTGCATCCAACTATTGATTTTCCCCAAAGAGTCTCTGATGATAACCTCACAGATACATGTGGAGACAACTGGTTTTCTAGGTGTCTCCATCCCAGATGATACAGGGCTCATTCCCCCATCACTGCACAAGTTACATTTGGGCTGCAACCTCCAGAACCCCATAGGCCATTGGCATTTAAAAGGAGCTTTAGGAAGCTCTGCCCATATGCAAACAGGGATGGTCAGGCCAACACAGAGGTTTTGGGGTGGGGACTAGATTTGGAGCTCCACGCAGCTTTTCTGTTTGGCAGGGCATGGCAAGTGTTCCCAGTCCATGTGAGTCACCCACTGGGCCACTGCCAGAACACTCCCAACCCAGCCAAAGGAAACTTTCAAATTCCTTTCTCAGGCCAAAAAGAACAAGCGGTACCAAGCTGCTCTGAACAAGCGATCCCACAGTGGGGCTGGCACTGGGGCAAACTCCCATTGAGACTGACCCGCTCTCAGCCTTCCCTGTGTTGGCAGAGGGTCCTACCAACATATGTAGTACCCTCTTTGCGGATGCTTTGTGGGCAGGACCATTTAGATGGGGACCATTTTGGATGGAACATTCACACAATTCACCGCAAGGCTGCCTGGAAGAAAGTCAAGGTTTTTAAATGCTAAAAAAAATAGCAACAACCCTAGTGTATAGCAACAACCCTGCTGCATTTTTTTAAAATTCAGCCCTGCATATTAATCTGCAAAAGTAAACAGTTTTCATGAATTCCCTCCAAACTCTATTAATAATTTTTGGCTAATTGTGTCCATCCTGATCAACTCAGAAATTGCCAACTTTTGAAAAGTTTCCCTGAATATTTGCTTGGAACACGCTTTGGTCACCGCAGTTGACAAGGCCAAAGGATATTCGCAAGCCCCAAATAACATGGCTTCAGATCTCTATATGACTAATAAGCTTGGAATGAAATATCTGAGCAGGAGGATATATACCCACCCTTCTGATGACTATTTCTTTCTTTCCATTACTTATACACTGGACTATTAACTCTCCTGTCCTCCAAAATACAAAGTTTGCAAGGCAACTCACAAATGATAACATACCTCCAACTATCCTGATTTGGCAGGAAAAGTCCTGATTAATCCTCTGCTATCCCACTTTTCCAGCTGCAAACATAGTTTGTACTACTTTAACTCACCTGGAATGGGAGAAAAAGGGGCAGAATCTTCTCCTTCTCAGTACAGTCAGTTAAAAGCAACCTGCTGCATCCCATCTTTGCATGTGTGTTCCTTCTCATGAATAACTTTTGCCGTCTTGAATACACTGAGCCACGTGTGTCCTGGTTTTCATCTGTTCAATATTGGAGGGTATGTGATAAAACATTTATTTCCAACATTTAAAACAATTAAATGTGCTTAATTAAGAACAAGCAAAAGTTTAAAAACCAAACCAAACTAGAAGCAACCCGAAACATGCTTTCAGCTGATCCCAGTTAATTCCCAAAAAGCCTTGTGGAATTTTTTTCAAAAAGAAAAGTATGAAAAGACGAGAAACATAAAAGTCTCTTAAGAGAAAATATCCCATGCTCTGAACCCAAGCCTTTCCCCCCAGTTTCAACCCAACTGTGTGCCTTCCAGTTGTGTTGGGCTACAACTCTCAGCATCCCCAGACATACTGGTTGGGGATGATAGGGTCTGTGATCCAACATCTGTAAAGGTTCTAGTTTCAGTATAGGGTTGCTTTTCCACACTGTTGATAAATTAAACAGTGCTTAGATTACAGGTCCTTAAAGGGCAACAAATATGCATGAAACATTTGGTAGCAAGAACTCTGGCATCCTAGATTTTGCTTCTGCTGTTCTAATCTGGTGAACACCTTCTGCCCAGGAGGTGAAAGAATTGACTTTTGTGTCCTAGGAATCGGCTCACCTTAATACAGGATTTCCTCTCTGTATGCGGGAGAAGAGAATGCAACTCTGTGCTTCCTTGCCACTTTGACATTTCCAAGTTTGTGGTTCTGATTTGGAACACACGTAATGGCCCTTAGCTTGCTGTACCCTTTGCCCTCGATGGAAGAGGGGCACGGCCAATGTAAAGACCCAAAACATTTTGTAGGCGCTGGAAAAAGAGGGGAGGCAGAAGGTGGGGCAGGAACGGGGGAAATGAGTGTCAGGGAAATGCACAGAGCCAAGCACAGAGTGTGCTTGCGTGGAAACTTGGCTCTTGGGTAAGGAATGACGCAGGAGGTTCTGCTGCCTCCAGGACAAGGAGAAAGGAGACCAGCTTCAGGATTTCCCTTTCTTCTTGCACCCTAGTACTAAGCAAAAACAGAGCTATGTTTAACATTCCTCTGGACCAAGACTGAAGAATATCTGGCTTTCCCATCATCCTCCACCAACTAGATTGTGCTGATGGGAACTGGTGTCCCATAACATCTGGAGAGCCACCAGTTCTTCTGTTGTAATAGAGGTCTTGCACCTTCTCGGATGGACAGCCACTGCATTTCCATGCACCTCCATTCTGACATGGGATCCTTCCTCACTATCTTAGGGGTTGTTCAGACATTGTTCTTTTCAGCACGACTATCCGAACAATCTCACTCACATGTTCCGGTTTTGTTCACACTTTTTGGTTTTATCGGAACCGCATCTCTACACATCTCTGCGAGTTGTTGCTCCCGCGTGTCAGCACTGCAAATAAAGATGGAGTCGATGAGACAGATGCATTCAAAGCACCCCTTAGAGGTTTTCTGTGGTTTTTCTGGGCTATGTGGCCGCATCATAGAAGAATTTACTCCTGAAGGTTTTCCTGCATCTGTGGATGGCATCTTCAGAGGTTGGTGGAAGTGAGTGGGGTATATATATATATATTTCTTCTTCGTGGTCTCTGCGAATCATACAAATGGGTTTTACTGCGCATGCGCAGTTCAGCTCGGAAACTTCTGGAATCACTAGGCAGACTTCGGATTGCAACTTTTTGGCGGTAGCCCCGCCCACCGCTATATAAGTCCCCTGCTTTCCCGCTCTTTCCTCAGTTCCATTTTTTCCGCCGCGCTAGCAGCTTGGAACTTCGCTCACTCTGTTAGATTACTGTTTATCGGACTTTGGACTTTGGACTTCGGACTTCGACTACGTTTTACGGATTTCGTTTGGATTTGGAAAAAACTCGGACTTGGCTTGACTTGGACTGGTCTGACTATTCTCCCGTGTTGCCGCGCTCTCTCGGGCGTTCCTGCCACGAGCGATGGCCCCGCCGTTCAAGGAATGTGATACCTGCGGCGGCAAGATCCCTGAGAGGGATAATCATAATACTTGCCTTTTGTGTTTGGGCGAGGGGCACAACCCTAGATCGTGCGCCCAGTGCCAGTCGATGACACCGCAAGCGAGAAAAAATCGCGCTGCCCGCTTACAGGCCGCTCTCCTTACAAAGGTCCTATCGGGGCAGGCCACGGTGTCAGGGGCGACGACTGCGCCCAAGCCCGCGGAAGCTCACAAGCCCGCGGAGACTCCGAAATCGATGGAGGTCGCTGCTACTACAACGCCGACCGCATCTTCTACCTCCCGGGACCGGGACGGAAAGGCCAAACATAAGGCCAAAAAGCGGGCTAAGGACCATCCAAAGGATACGCCCCAGTCAGCACACGGTCAGGCCAAGGCGGGCTCGCACTCAAAGAAACCTCAAGAAGGTACCGATTCGAGTGCGCAAAAGGCTTCGGATTCGAAGCATTCTAAAAGGTCTCATGACAAACAGACGACCGCATCCGGACACGACTCCAAGAAGAAACGGCATGTGTCACCGGCCTCGGACGACCCGTCCAGAGAGGTATCCGTACCGACTTCCGTTCCGAGAAGATCCTCCTCGGTACCGAGTGCTGTCGACTCCGCGGCTAAGACCACGCCGGACCGCCCTCGCTCGTCGGGGACCCATGCTGTCTCGGTCGAGGACCTCGACATACAGGTAGTTTCAGACCAAGACCCCCCGGTGCTGTCTCCTCCGGTCAGGAAGAGGAATGAACAATCCCCCGTACCAAGGGCGGAGACCCAACAACAGCGTTTCGATTATGTCTATGACAGCGAAACGGATATGTACTACATGCCGGTGGGTCGAACGCTGCCACAACACCGTACTGAAGTAGTGGACAAGTCGTCATCAACAACGAGGCATGACTCGGCGCGTTCATTGCACGCGGTCTCTGCAGCGGCGACGCAGACGAGTTTTCATAGAGACAGATCTCCATCACCGGTGGTCCTGGTACATAGGGAGGACTCCGATTCGGACATGGAGGTGGAAGCCGCGATTCCGCAGTCATTCCACATGGAATCGGATGCATCAGACCTGGAGCTTCCCGAGTCTCCACAAGAGTTGTACACCCCGGGGGCAGCTTCTCCCAGTGACGATGTGCGTTCCTTCACTGAACATGTCATTAGGATGGGAAGAGCCCTCGAACTCGAGGTGAGCCATATGGAGGACGATGCGGCAGATCCAATAGAGAAGAGGATCCACGGGTCGGTACCAACACCCCCCTCCATTCCATTCCTGCCGTCGTTGGAAAAGATCGTGCAACGTTCGTGGGAAGCCCCTGCCTCCACCTCGACATCGAACCGGAAGGTGGAGAACCTATATAGGATCACTCCATCCCCAGCGTCATGGTTGTTCTCCCATCCCAGACAAAACTCCGCAATTGTGGAAGGAGCCCAGAGGACCTTCACCACAAAGACTTCGACATCTCCTTCAGACAAGGAGGCCAAAAAGATAGACTCGCTAGCTAAGAAGACATATTCATCGTCCATCTTGGGTCTGAAAGTGGCGAACTATAATGCCTGTATGGGAGCTTACATACAATATCTGATGGAACGGATGGCTCCCATCCTAGACGACGTTCCAGAGGAAACCAACAAGCTAGCCATGGAGCTCAGAGATGAAGCACACTCCATAGGGAGCTGGCTCATTACCTCGGCCAGGCACTCCGCTGACTGTGCTGCGAAATCGATGTCTGCAGCCATAGCCTTGAGGAGACACGCATGGCTCAGGGCCTCCGACCTCAATGCAAATGCGAGATCTACGATTGAGGAGATGCCTTTCGACAACGCCGGTATTTTCAACAAGGAGACGGACGACAAGTTAAACTTTAAGTATAGAATGAAGTCAGCCGCACGGAAACACGGTATGTCTTCCTCTTCTGCACCTACCTACAGACGTCGGTTCCGTCCGGTTCGGCCTGGTTTCACACCTTACAGGCGACCGTTCCAGCAAGATAGACCGTACCAGCCCCAGGACCAGCCTAGACAGCGCTATCCGTCACAGTCATCATCTTCCTCAGGCCGTCGACAGCCCTTGCCCCGATACCGCAAGGCTTTTCGCAGACAAGAGACGGACCAAAATAGGAAGAGGTCCTGAAGGACAATAGCGTACTTCGCCGACTCCGGTTCCTGCTCTCAGGACCGACTTAAGCCCTTTTATCACACCTGGGCTAAGATCACGTTGGACTCTTGGGTCCTTCGTATTATAGATAAGGGCTATGCCCTCGAGTTCGAGTCCCTTCCCCAGACGGGAAACATCATTTCCACGCACCCCTCACCTCCCCTCCTCGACGAAGTACGCACCTTGCTGTCAAAAGGGGCCATCTCCCGAATTCATTGGCAGGAGGCCCCACGTTGTTTTTTCTCGAGATATTTTACTGTGCCCAAGCCAGATGGATCACTGAGACCCATCTTAGACTTACGAGAGCTAAACAAACATCTGCTATATCGTCGCTTCCGTATGGTAACGTTGGCTTCTATTTTACCCTTGTTACATCAGGGCCTATGGTTCGCGACTGTGGACTTGAAAGATGCTTACTTCCACGTGTCGATACGGAACGACCACAGAAGATTTCTAGCCTTCGCCATCGGCTCCAGACTCTACCAGTACAACGTGCTGCCCTTCGGCCTCTGTTCCGCTCCGAGGGTCTTCACAAAGTGCATGGCTCCGGTAGTAGCCTACCTCCATCAGAAGGGCATCAGGGTGTTCCCTTACCTAGACGACTGGCTCTTCGCCGCGGACTCAAGGGACCAGTTATCATCAGACGTAAGCTTCGCATTAGACCTAATGATCTCCCTAGGCCTAATAATCAACCGGGAAAAGTCGACGCTGATCCCGAGGAAACAAGTAAAGTTCATAGGGGCAATTTTGGACTCGAATCGATGCAAAGCATTCCTACCACCGGACCGGTTTCGGACGCTCTCCGCCTCCATCACGGCGTGTATGTCAAAGACCATAATACGTGCCCGGGAAGCGCAGATAGCGCTGGGACATATGGCGTCCACAACCTTCGTCACCCCTTGGGCGAGGCTAAGACTACGGCCATTCCAGAAATGGTTCCTGTCTGTCTTCAACCCTTTGTGGGACCTACCTTCAAAAAGACTTTCGGTTCCGACCTCGGTATCGACCACTCTGAAATGGTGGCTGAATCCGAAGAACGTATGCACGGGCATGCCTTTCGCCCAGCTGCAGCCGCAGATCAGCTTGACAACGGACGCTTCTCTCGAGGGCTGGGGAGCACATGCAGCAAACCTGACGGTAAAAGACAGATGGTCCCCAACACAGAGACTTTTGCATATCAACGTGTTGGAGATGCTGGCGGTACAGAAGGCCCTAAAGGCTTTCGAGGTCATCTTGCGCAACAAGGTAGTGCTGATCATGACAGACAACACAACGGTCATGTACTACCTCAACAAGCAAGGAGGTACCAGATCGCCAGAACTGTTGGACATGACACTACAGATTTGGGACTGGTGCATATCGAAAGGTATTTCCTTGCAGGCAATTCACCTCCCGGGGGAACAAAACAGTCTAGCGGATCGTCTCAGCAGATCCTCGACGGTTTGCCACGAATGGAGACTCCATCCCGAGACGGTGCTGGACTTGTTTCGCAGATGGGGAGAACCAGAGATAGACCTCTTTGCCACCAGGCAAAACGCTCACTGTACACGGTTTTGCTCCCGATCCAGGGATCCAGCCTCCCTCGGAGATGCCTTCCTGTACAGGTGGTCAGGAGACATGGTGTATGCCTTCCCTCCCTTTCCACTCTTGACGAGGGTAATCGCCAAGATGATCCGGGACCGGACAGAAGCAATCCTGATCACACCATGGTGGCCGAGACAGACCTGGTTCCCGTCGGTCATGCACCTCGCCGGCTGGCAGTACCTGAGAATCGAACCTCGCCCGGACCTGCTCACCACGCACAACGGCCGAGTTCGTCACCCGGACATGGACAACCTCCCCCTGGTCGCTTGGAGAATTCGACCGTAGACAACTTACCGGTACCGATTCAGAGGATGATTCGAGCAGCACAGAAACCGGCAACCGCGAAGTCGTATGCCTCGAAATGGAGTAAGTTTGTTCAGTTCCTGGCATCTCGAAACCTGAAACCTGCCAATGTCTCGACACCGATAGTGCTCGAGTTCCTGATGACATTGGTAGATGCAGATCTTTGTTTAACTTCAATTAAGTGTTACCTTTCAGCTATATGTTCACATTATGCACTAGGGGGGAAGCCCTCATTCTTTAAAGATCCTTTAGTAAAGCAATTTTTGAGAGGGTTTAACAATCTTCACCCCCCGGTTGTAGCTCCGGCTCCAACTTGGAGTTTGGAGGTGGTGTTATCCTCACTAACAAATAGACCCTTCGAGCCCATGGCTACAACAGACTTGAGACTGTTAACTTGGAAGACAGCGTTCCTCGTAGCCATTACGTCTGCTCGTCGGGCTGGAGAACTTTGCGCCTTGCGGAGAGACGAACCCTTCCTTAGATTTCATAAGGAAAAGGTAGTCCTCCGTACGGATATTACTTTTTTGCCAAAAGTTGTTTCTACGTTTCACATGTGCCAGGACATTGTGCTCCCGACTCTAGCTCCGAACCCGACCACCGATATCGAACGCCGTCTCCACCTGTTGGACGTTCGGAGGGCTTTGGCCTTCTACCTGGACAGGACTTCGGGTTCGAGTCGCTCTAATAGACTTTTCCAGTGCTACTCAGAGCCAAAGAAGGGACTGCCTGTAACTGCTCAGAGGTTTTCCAAATGGGTGGCGGGTACCATCCACCTCTGTTACGAACTGTCGGGCAAACCTCCCCCTGCTAGAGTCCGGGCACATGCAACTAGGGCGGTAGCTGCATCCTCCGCCTTTTTGTCGGGAATACCGTTGGAGGATGTGTGCAAAGCTGCGGTCTGGTCTCAGCCCTTGACTTTTATTAGACACTACAGGTTGGACACCAGGGCTAAGCAAGATGCAGCTTTTGGGAAAGCAGTGTTGGTTTCAGCCATACAAGTGTAATGCCTTTGTGATATATTTGCACTCCTTTTACTAGTTTACAAAATGTGTTTATAACATATGCAGCTCTTGATTCATATTTCACAGTGTTTACTGTTTTTCCCTTATGGGTTCTAATGCTGTTATTGAATATCTGATTTACTTTTACTTACAATGCCAATACTTCTGTATATGGTCTATGTTCAAAGGTACAATATAGCACATATGCTCTACTGGTATGTAGCAGATGAACTGCTATCCATCTGAATTCGGGTTAAATTCGGGAAATATTAGTTGCAACTCTTGATACCTCAGGGAATGTTCGGTATAGATTAATGCGTTTAAACATTTGTGTTCAGTTTTGCCATGATTTCAGGGCTTGTTGCAAGAATAAGGAGTGTTATTCTATGAAGACCAAAATCCTTTGTGTTATACACACGGCAATGTTAAATGATATATCACCAAAGTGTCCTTTTGGAAGAAGTTTTGTCATGGTGTGTAGTACTGTTTTTAAAAAAAAAAAAAAAGACCAACACAGGCATAATACGGGTGTATTATATTTAATGATTTATTGATGGTTTTGATTACAAGGAAATTGCACTTATGTTTGGTTCATTGAACACATGATCCTCTGATTGCTACAGAGATATTGTGCTGATGAGAATGCAAGTTGAACACTTTAATAAAGTGACTTGGTTTAACATACTTTGGCCTATGGACACTCCCTCCGCCGTAAACTTAGCTTGCTAGTCTGAACCCATTTGTATGATTCGCAGAGACCACGAAGAAGAAGGACAGGTTACTTACCTGTAACGGTATTTCTTCGAGTGGTCATCTGCGAATACATACAAATCCCGCCCATCCTCCCCTCAGTGTCCCGCTCATAGAGGGCTCCATAGTCGCTTTACGCGGCGTAAAAAATCTATGGAACTGAGGAAAGAGCGGGAAAGCAGGGGACTTATATAGCGGTGGGCGGGGCTACCGCCAAAAAGTTGCAATCCGAAGTCTGCCTAGTGATTCCAGAAGTTTCCGAGCTGAACTGCGCATGCGCAGTAAAACCCATTTGTATGTATTCGCAGATGACCACTCGAAGAAATACCGTTACAGGTAAGTAACCTGTCCATATATATACACATATATATATGGTGTCACCCCATTCACTTCCATGCCACCAGCCTCTGAAGATGCCAGCCACCAGATGCAGGCGAAATGAATGCCAAAGTAAATGAGATGAAAGGCAGAAGGGTGGTTGAGAAAGACAAGAGAAAAGGTTAGATGTAAGTTAGAAGAGAATTGGTGTAAGTGAACAGAACGTACATGGAAGTGATAAGAGGATACTTTTGAAGGAGGGAAAAGAAAGAGTGAAGAAGAAGTGGATGGTATGGAAGGATTGAGAGAGAATAGAGAGAGAAGAAAGGGGAGAGAGAGAGAAGAGAGGAGAGAAGGAAATGTAAGAGTAGTGTAAAGTGAGAAGGGTAGAAGGAAGAAAAATAAGAAAGATAAGGAAGGAAGTTAAGTAATATGATAGGTTATAAATAAAAGATATTAAAGATAGATGATGCTGTAAGAAGTTAAGGACTTTATCACACAGGGAAAATCAGAGGTTTAGACATCAATTATACTGTCAAAATAGCGCAACCGCGATTAGCATTGTTCACACGATGTCACGATTAAATTGCCAATATCCCGGGAATAAACAGGCAATAAACAGCAGAAATCCCATGAATGATTTGTTGTTGTTTATTGCCTGTGTATCCCCGAGATAATGGCAACTGAATAGGGATGTGTGTGAAAATGTTAGCTGGGATCGTGCTATTTTCACGGGATAATCGGTGTTTAAATCCCCCTATTTTCCCCGTGTGATAAAGCCTTCCTAAGAGAGGTAAGTGGTTAGAGGTTGGTTTATAAAACACGTGTCGAATGTGGTTGTGAGTTGTATGTTTGGGATTATGATGGGGGTGTTTTGAATTTGTATGCCTTCAAGAAGAAAAAGGAGAAATATATCCGCCAGTCCTTAACTTCTACGAAAACAGTTAGTTAGGTGGTAGTTGGCAAGAAGAAAAACACAACCACAACTTTGCAACCACACCCAGTGCCCAGCCCTTTGGGCGCCACAAGGACTGGAGTTAGCCTGCCCCTTAGTGGCTGGAGATCACAACTACCAAACATTTTATTTTAAGGATGAATCCAATAATATCCAAACTCCACCAAACAGAGATATCTTTATTGGACCAAACAAAATGCACAAAATATATGTTGCAAGGTTTCCATTCTTGTTGCTGTTAGCTGCCCTTGAGTCGGTTCTGACTCATGGCACCTCCAAGGATCCTGATCTTCCCTCACAGTCTTGCCCAGATCTTGCAAGCCCTTGCCCATAGATCATTAATTTTAAACATGGATTTTATATTTAATTATTGTCCTACGTGTTGCAATATAAATGTTGCACAGTTTATCATATGACGGAATTTGGGGGTATAATGCAATGGCAATCCGAACGCAATCATGAGGTTTCGCATGATTGCGTATTAAAGTATCTCATGCAATTTTGGGCAAAAGGGAAGTCATTCCAAACGCAATTGTGTGTTTGACGTAATTGTGTATTAGAGTATCTCACACAATTTCGGGCAATGGGCGTCATTTTTGGGAAATGGGAAGTCATT
This sequence comes from Urosaurus nigricauda, assembly GCA_034509955.1. Taxonomy (NCBI): domain Eukaryota; kingdom Metazoa; phylum Chordata; class Lepidosauria; order Squamata; family Phrynosomatidae; genus Urosaurus; species Urosaurus nigricauda. The sequence goes on along the minus strand of JAOEGL010000007.1, from coordinate 28,590,860 downwards.
CTGAATGCATTCCGAACGCAATCAGAATTCACGTAAATCCGCTAAACTAGCAAATTCACGTAATTGCGAATTGGCTCCATTCGGAATTGGGAGAAATTCCTCCCGTGTGAAAAACTGTATAGAGATGTAGCTTAATATGTGCATTTTATGTAATGGTTGTGTTTAAACTATGTTGTAACTGGCCTCCAGCCGTGAGGAGAGGCAGGCAAGAAATAAAATTATCATCAATATCATCATTATTATTACTACTGAGTCTATCCATCTGTTTTGTGGCCTCCTTCCTCTCTTTCTTGAGAGCCAAGGCCCAAAAAGCAGGATATATTGAACTGGAGTTTGTGGAGGCCCCAGAGCTCTCTCCCTCAGAGACCCTAAATGTCTCACAGGAGAAAACAAAACTACACTTCCCAGCATTCCCTAGCATTGAGCCAGGGCAGTTAAAGTGGTCTCAAACTGCATTATTATTTCTGCAGTGTGGATTGGACCAATGACACACAACAACAACAACAAAGAGTGAGATAGTGACCTAACAAGTACCGGAAGTTTAGGTTGCGTGCCATGTCCACCTTTCCTCTTTACCCTCTAAAGTCTTTATAACTTACACAGTACCGGAAGTTTAGGTTGCGTGCATTTCCACCTTTCCTCTTTACCCTCTTAAGCCTCTTTAACCTACACAGTACCGGAAGTTTAGGTTGCGTGCATTTCCCCCTTTCCTCTTTACCCTCTTAAGCCTCTTTAACCTACACAGTACCGGAAGTTTAGGTTGCGTGCATTTCCACCTTTCCTCTTTACCCTCTTAAGCCTCTTTAACCTACACAGTACCGGAAGTTTAGGTTGCGTGCATTTCCACCTTTCCTCTTTACCCTCTAAAGGCTTTATAACCTACACAGTACCGGAAGTTTAGGTTGCGTGCATTTCCACCTTCCCTCTTTACCCTCTTAAGCCTCTTTAACCTACATAGTACCGGAAGTTTAGGTTGCGTGCATTTCCCCCTTTCCTCTTTACCCCTTAAGTCTTTTTAACTTACACAGTACCGGAAGTTTAGGTTGCGTGCATTTCCACCTTTCCTCTTTACCCTCTTAAGCCTCTTTAACCTACACAGTACCGGAAGTTTAGGTTGCGTGCATTTCCACCTTTCCTCTTTACCCTCTTAAGCCTCTTTAACCTACACAGTACCGGAAGTTTAGGTTGCGTGCATTTCCCCCTTTCCTCTTTACCCCTTAAGTCTCTTTAACCTACACAGTACCGGAAGTTTAGGTTGCGTGCATTTCCCCCTTTCCTCTTTACCCTCTTAAGCCTCTTTAACCTACACAGTACCGGAAGTTTAGGTTGCGTGCATTTCCCCCTTTCCTCTTTACCCTCTTAAGCCTCTTTAACCTACACAGTACCGGAAGTTTAGGTTGCGTGCATTTCCCCCTTTCCTCTTTACCCTCTTAAGCCTCTTTAACCTACACAGTACCGGAAGTTTAGGTTGCGTGCATTTCCCCCTTTCCTCTTTATCCTCTTAAGCCTCTTTAACCTACATAGTACCGGAAGTTTAGGTTGCGTGCATTTCCACCTTCCCTCTTTACCCTCTTAAGCCTCTTTAACCTACACAGTACCGGAAGTTTAGGTTGCGTGCATTTCCCCCTTTCCTCTTTACCCTCTTAAGCCTCTTTAACCTACACAGTACCGGAAGTTTAGGTTGCGTGCATTTCCCCCTTTCCTCTTTACCCTCTTAAGCCTCTTTAACCTACATAGTACCGGAAGTTTAGGTTGCGTGCATTTCCACCTTTCCTCTTTACCCTCTTAAGCCTCTTTAACCTACACAGTACCGGAAGTTTAGGTTGCGTGCATTTCCCCCTTTCCTCTTTACCCTCTTAAGCCTCTTTAACCTACACAGTACCGGAAGTTTAGGTTGCGTGCATTTCCCCCTTTCCTCTTTACCCTCTTAAGCCTCTTTAACCTACACAGTACCGGAAGTTTAGGTTGCGTGCATTTCCACCTTTCCTCTTTACCCCTTAAGTCTTTTTAACCTACACAGTACCGGAAGTTTAGGTTGCGTGCATATCCACCTTTCCTCTTTACCCTCTAAAGCCTCTTTAACCTACACAGTACCGGAAGTTTAGGTTGCGTGCCATTTCCACCTTCCCTCTTTACCCTCTTAAGCCTCTTTAACCTACACAGTACCGGAAGTTTAGGTTGCGTGCATTTCCACCTTTCCTCTTTACCCTCTTAAGCCTCTTTAACCTACACAGTACCGGAAGTTTAGGTTGCGTGCATTTCCCCCTTTCCTCTTTACCTCTTAAGTCTTTTTAACTTACACAGTACCGGAAGTTTCGGTTGCATGCATTTCCCCCTTTCCTCTTTACCCTCTTAAGCCTCTTTAACCTACACAGTACCGGAAGTTTAGGTTGCGTGCATTTCCCCCTTTCCTCTTTACCCTCTTAAGCCTCTTTAACCTACACAGTACCGGAAGTTTAGGTTGCGTGCATTTCCCCCTTTCCTCTTTACCCTCTTAAGCCTCTTTAACCTACATAGTACCGGAAGTTTAGGTTGCGTGCATTTCCCCCTTTCCTCTTTACCCTCTTAAGCCTCTTTAACCTACACAGTACCGGAAGTTTAGGTTGCGTGCATTTCCACCTTTCCTCTTTACCCTCTTAAGCCTCTTTAACCTACACAGTACCGGAAGTTTAGGTTGCGTGCATTTCCCCCTTTCCTCTTTACCCTCTTAAGCCTCTTTAACCTACATAGTACCGGAAGTTTAGGTTGCGTGCATTTCCCCCTTTCCTCTTTACCCTCTTAAGCCTCTTTAACCTACATAGTACCGGAAGTTTAGGTTGCGTGCATTTCCACCTTCCCTCTTTACCCTCTTAAGCCTCTTTAACCTACACAGTACCGGAAGTTTAGGTTGCGTGCATTTCCACCTTTCCTCTTTACCCTCTTAAGCCTCTTTAACCTACACAGTACCGGAAGTTTAGGTTGCGTGCATTTCCCCCTTTCCTCTTTACCCTCTTAAGCCTCTTTAACCTACACAGTACCGGAAGTTTAGGTTGCGTGCATTTCCCCCTTTCCTCTTTACCCTCTTAAGCCTCTTTAACCTACACAGTACCGGAAGTTTAGGTTGCGTGCATTTCCCCCTTTCCTCTTTACCCTCTTAAGCCTCTTTAACCTACACAGTACCGGAAGTTTAGGTTGCGTGCATTTCCCCCTTTCCTCTTTACCCTCTTAAGCCTCTTTAACCTACATAGTACCGGAAGTTTAGGTTGCGTGCATTTCCCCCTTTCCTCTTTACCCTCTTAAGCCTCTTTAACCTACACAGTACCGGAAGTTTAGGTTGCGTGCATTTCCCCCTTTCCTCTTTACCCCTTAAGTCTTTTTAACTTACACAGTACCGGAAGTTTCGGTTGCATGCATTTCCCCCTTTCCTCTTTACCCTCTTAAGCCTCTTTAACCTACACAGTACCGGAAGTTTAGGTTGCGTGCATTTCCCCCTTTCCTCTTTACCCTCTTAAGCCTCTTTAACCTACATAGTACCGGAAGTTTAGGTTGCGTGCATTTCCCCCTTTCCTCTTTACCCTCTTAAGCCTCTTTAACCTACACAGTACCGGAAGTTTAGGTTGCGTGCCATTTCCACCTTCCCTCTTTACCCTCTTAAGCCTCTTTAACCTACATAGTACCGGAAGTTTAGGTTGCGTGCATTTCCCCCTTTCCTCTTTACCCCTTAAGTCTTTTTAACTTACACAGTACCGGAAGTTTAGGTTGCGTGCCATTTCCACCTTCCCTCTTTACCCTCTTAAGCCTCTTTAACCTACACAGTACCGGAAGTTTAGGTTGCGTGCCATTTCCACCTTCCCTCTTTACCCTCTTAAGCCTCTTTAACCTACACAGTACCGGAAGTTTAGGTTGCGTGCATATCCACCTTTCCTCTTTACCCCTTAAGTCTTTTTAACCTACACAGTACCGGAAGTTTAGGTTGCGTGCATATCCACCTTTCCTCTTTACCCTCTAAAGCCTCTTTAACCTACATAGTACCGGAAGTTTAGGTTGCGTGCATTTCCCCCTTTCCTCTTTACCCCTTAAGTCTTTTTAACTTACACAGTACCGGAAGTTTAGGTTGCGTGCATTTCCCCCTTTCCTCTTTACCCCTTAAGTCTTTTTAACTTACACAGTACCGGAAGTTTAGGTTGCGTGCATTTCCCCCTTTCCTCTTTACCCTCTTAAGCCTCTTTAACCTACACAGTACCGGAAGTTTAGGTTGCGTGCCATTTCCACCTTCCCTCTTTACCCTCTTAAGCCTCTTTAACCTACACAGTACCGGAAGTTTAGGTTGCGTGCATTTCCACCTTTCCTCTTTACCCTCTTAAGCCTCTTTAACCTACACAGTACCGGAAGTTTAGGTTGCGTGCATTTCCCCCTTTCCTCTTTACCCCTTAAGTCTTTTTAACTTACACAGTACCGGAAGTTTCGGTTGCATGCATTTCCCCCTTTCCTCTTTACCCTCTTAAGCCTCTTTAACCTACACAGTACCGGAAGTTTAGGTTGCGTGCATATCCACCTTTCCTCTTTACCCTCTAAAGCCTCTTTAACCTACACAGTACCGGAAGTTTAGGTTGCGTGCCATTTCCACCTTCCCTCTTTACCCTCTTAAGCCTCTTTAACCTACACAGTACCGGAAGTTTAGGTTGCGTGCATTTCCACCTTTCCTCTTTACCCTCTTAAGCCTCTTTAACCTACACAGTACCGGAAGTTTAGGTTGCGTGCATTTCCCCCTTTCCTCTTTACCCCTTAAGTCTTTTTAACTTACACAGTACCGGAAGTTTCGGTTGCATGCATTTCCCCCTTTCCTCTTTACCCTCTTAAGCCTCTTTAACCTACACAGTACCGGAAGTTTAGGTTGCGTGCATTTCCCCCTTTCCTCTTTACCCTCTTAAGCCTCTTTAACCTACATAGTACCGGAAGTTTAGGTTGCGTGCATTTCCACCTTTCCTCTTTACCCTCTTAAGCCTCTTTAACCTACACAGTACCGGAAGTTTAGGTTGCGTGCCATTTCCACCTTCCCTCTTTACCCTCTTAAGCCTCTTTAACCTACACAGTACCGGAAGTTTAGGTTGCGTGCCATTTCCACCTTCCCTCTTTACCCTCTTAAGCCTCTTTAACCTACACAGTACCGGAAGTTTAGGTTGCATGCATTTCCCCCTTTCCTCTTTACCCTCTTAAGCCTCTTTAACCTACACAGTACCGGAAGTTTAGGTTGCGTGCATTTCCACCTTCCCTCTTTACCCCTTAAGTCTCTTTAACCTACACAGTACCGGAAGTTTAGGTTGCGTGCATTTCCACCTTTCCTCTTTACCCTCTTAAGCCTCTTTAACCTACACAGTACCGGAAGTTTAGGTTGCGTGCATTTCCACCTTTCCTCTTTACCCTCTTAAGCCTCTTTAACCTACACAGTACCGGAAGTTTAGGTTGCGTGCATTTCCCCCTTTCCTCTTTACCCTCTTAAGCCTCTTTAACCTACACAGTACCGGAAGTTTAGGTTGCGTGCATTTCCACCTTCCCTCTTTACCCTCTTAAGCCTCTTTAACCTACACAGTACCGGAAGTTTAGGTTGCGTGCATTTCCACCTTTCCTCTTTACCCTCTTAAGCCTCTTTAACCTACACAGTACCGGAAGTTTAGGTTGCGTGCATTTCCCCCTTTCCTCTTTACCCTCTTAAGCCTCTTTAACCTACACAGTACCGGAAGTTTAGGTTGCGTGCATTTCCACCTTTCCTCTTTACCCTCTTAAGCCTCTTTAACCTACACAGTACCGGAAGTTTAGGTTGCGTGCATTTCCCCCTTTCCTCTTTACCCTCTTAAGCCTCTTTAACCTACACAGTACCGGAAGTTTAGGTTGCGTGCATTTCCACCTTTCCTCTTTACCCTCTTAAGCCTCTTTAACCTACACAGTACCGGAAGTTTAGGTTGCGTGCATTTCCCCCTTTCCTCTTTACCCTCTTAAGCCTCTTTAACCTACATAGTACCGGAAGTTTAGGTTGCGTGCATTTCCCCCTTTCCTCTTTACCCTCTTAAGCCTCTTTAACCTACACAGTACCGGAAGTTTAGGTTGCGTGCATTTCCACCTTTCCTCTTTACCCTCTTAAGCCTCTTTAACCTACACAGTACCGGAAGTTTAGGTTGCGTGCATTTCCACCTTTCCTCTTTACCCTCTTAAGCCTCTTTAACCTACACAGTACCGGAAGTTTAGGTTGCGTGCATTTCCACCTTTCCTCTTTACCCTCTTAAGCCTCTTTAACCTACACAGTACCGGAAGTTTAGGTTGCGTGCATTTCCACCTTTCCTCTTTACCCTCTTAAGCCTCTTTAACCTACACAGTACCGGAAGTTTAGGTTGCGTGCATTTCCCCCTTTCCTCTTTACCCTCTTAAGCCTCTTTAACCTACACAGTACCGGAAGTTTAGGTTGCGTGCATTTCCCCCTTTCCTCTTTACCCTCTTAAGCCTCTTTAACCTACACAGTACCGGAAGTTTAGGTTGCGTGCCATTTCCACCTTTCCTCTTTACCCTCTTAAGCCTCTTTAACCTACACAGTACCGGAAGTTTAGGTTGCGTGCATTTCCCCCTTTCCTCTTTACCCCTTAAGTCTCTTTAACCTACACAGTACCGGAAGTTTAGGTTGCGTGCCATTTCCACCTTTCCTCTTTACCCTCTTAAGCCTCTTTAACCTACACAGTACCGGAAGTTTAGGTTGCGTGCATTTCCCCCTTTCCTCTTTACCCCTTAAGTCTTTATAACTTACACAATACCGGAAGTTTCGGTTGCATGCATTTCCCCCTTTCCTCTTTACCCTCTTAAGCCTCTTTAACCTACACAGTACCGGAAGTTTAGGTTGCGTGCATTTCCCCCTTTCCTCTTTACCCTCTTAAGCCTCTTTAACCTACACAGTACCGGAAGTTTAGGTTGCGTGCCATTTCCACCTTTCCTCTTTACCCTCTTAAGCCTCTTTAACCTACACAGTACCGGAAGTTTAGGTTGCGTGCATTTCCCCCTTTCCTCTTTACCCCTTAAGTCTTTTTAACTTACACAGTACCGGAAGTTTCGGTTGCATGCATTTCCCCCTTTCCTCTTTACCCTCTTAAGCCTCTTTAACCTACACAGTACCGGAAGTTTAGGTTGCGTGCATTTCCCCCTTTCCTCTTTACCCCTTAAGTCTTTTTAACTTACACAGTACCGGAAGTTTCGGTTGCATGCATTTCCCCCTTTCCTCTTTACCCTCTTAAGCCTCTTTAACCTACACAGTACCGGAAGTTTAGGTTGCGTGCATTTCCCCCTTTCCTCTTTACCACTTAAGTCTCTTTAACCTACACAGTACCGGAAGTTCAGGTTGCGTGCATTTCCCCCTTTCCTCTTTACCCCTTAAGTCTTTTTAACTTACACAGTACCGGAAGTTTAGGTTGCGTGCATTTCCACCTTTCCTCTTTACCCTCTTAAGCCTCTTTAACCTACATAGTACCGGAAGTTTAGGTTGCGTGCATTTCCACCTTTCCTCTTTACCTTCTTAAGCCTCTTTAACCTACACAGTACCGGAAGTTTAGGTTGCGTGCCATTCCTACCTTTCCTCTTTACCCTCTTAAGCCTCTTTAACCTAAATAGTACCGGAAGTTTAGGTTGCGTGCATTTCCCCCTTTCCTCTTTACCCTCTTAAGCCTCTTTAACCTACACAGTACCGGAAGTTTAGGTTGCGTGCCATTCCTACCTTTCCTCTTCACCCTTTACCGGAAGTTCCCTCTAGCGCTTAAAGTAAAATGGCGCCCGGGAGCGGAAGTGAGCGCCCTCTCCACTTCCGGTCGGGCCTTTCTCTCTCTTTCTCGTGTCTCAAAATGGCGTCGTCGTCAGGGAAGTCTCCGGGCGAGGCTCCTTCTTCGTCTTCGGCGGGTTTTCTGGGCTTCGGGCCCAACTCCCGGGACCCTGGCCGGCCTCCTTCGCGTCGGGCGGGCGGCAAAGGCTCCAGGAACCGCAAGAAAGGCTGGAAACGGTGGAGGGGGCCCGAGGCGGAGCTGGGCCGGGAGCTCGGAGAATGGCTGCGGGAGAAAAGCGACGAGCTCAGGCAGATCGGGTCAGGCTCGCTCTTCTTTTGGATCAAGGCTATGGAATTCTGGGAGTTGGAGTTTGTTGTGGGGTCTTAAGGCCCCACAACAGACTCCAACTCCCAGAATTCCACAGCCCTGAGCCACTCTGGGCTCCAAAACATACTCCAACTCCCAGAATTCCACAGCCTTGAGCCACTCTGGGCTCCAAAACATACTCCAACTCCCAGAATTCCACAGCCCTGAGCCACTCTGGGCTCCAAAACATACTCCAACTCCCAGAATTCCACAGCCCTGAGCCACTCTGGGCTCCAAAACATACTCCAACTCCCAGAATTCCACAGCCCTGAGCCACTCTGGGCTCCAAAACATACTCCAACTCCCAGAATTCCACAGCCTTGGAGCCAGAGAAAAGAGTCAAAGCGGTGCCAAACCGGGTTATTTCTCCAGTGTGGATGCAGCCTCTCTTTCTGGCTCGAGGCTGTGGAATTCTGGGAGTTGGTGGTTTGCTGCGGGGCCCCGAGCGGAGCGTTCCCAGACATTGACAACGTTGGTTATATCAAGCGTTATCTTTATTTTATTGCTTGAACGTTGAGACGTATCGCGTTCAGTTGTTTTCGTAGGTAGATTATCTGTTTCGATTGATCGTATTGGGGCGGCTAAAAGCAATATTCAACTCTTGATCCCTATAATCGATATCTATATAACCGAGAAAAGGTGGAACGGGTGGCATAGAGGTTTCTTAACGCATATTAATTGGCTTTTGATGTACGCAAGATTCTTTACTCTCTGATTGAAGAAATTTCTATATGTTAAAAATTATCTGTATCCAATAGAATTTGCCAAAGTATTCTCTTTGTCTTTTGCCTGCAAAAAGTGTCCCTTTGCTCTATTCTTGGCCTCAGAATCGGGTTGGAACGGCACTTCCAGTCTGAGAACTTGCTAGCAATAAAGCTATTTTGTTGTTGTTGTTGTTTTAAATTCAGTCTGGGTCTTCTCCTGGGTTATTTGTTCTGTTCAAGAACCCAACATCAGGGTAGAGTCCGTTTTACTGAAATCTACTACAGTACGTACAGCGCTATTATTAGATTGGGATATTGGCAAGAGAAGCAACTCGGGGTCGGGTCGGACCTTTGGTTTAGTCTGAAATCAATTGAACCATCGTCTGTGTCCAGAATTGTTGAACATGTGGGCACTCCCAAGTAGATATGTACTACTTGCCCCAAAACCCCTCCAGCACAAAGGGGATGTCCTCCTTGTCATTCATGCCAGCTGAACAGGGGTCAGGTATACCATCTGTATACAAAGGTTGAAATGAGTTTCTGCTGAAAACATTAACAGGATGCCATTATTCTCTTTCCAGGGGGCCACTGTCAGAGAAACCAGATGAAAGCCTGTTCTTTGTAGATGTTGGCAATGAAGCGAAAGGTAAGAGGGTTGCAACAGAGAAGGGTGAGATATGGGAGCTTGGCACTTAAAGGGACCCACCCCTTCCCATTGCACATGATGATCGAACACCTCTATACACTTTGTCCCTCCACATTCGCTTGGCATTAGGGGCACAGGAACCCTGTGAAAATGGGGGGGAAACACCATTAAATAAACAGTACTTTTTCAACCTGAGAGAACTCCTTTCTAGGAATTTCTAGGTCCTCCCAACAAAACTCTGCAGCAGAATTTGACCATAGAATCATGTTGCAGGACCTACAAATGCCTAGAGGAGTGTTTTTCTCTAGGAATCTTTGGGTTCTCCAGTGCAACTCTATGGTCAACTTTCAGTAGAATTTCTCTGGAGGACCTAGAGACTCTTAGAGAGAACATATTGCTCAAATCCACAAATAATCAAAGCCGCAAATGTGGAGGGACAAGTGTATTCATTAATCCATTCATTCAAGTCAGTATTGTTCATCGCCTCTCGACCCATCAGGTCTCCCGAGGCAAATAACCAACCGATAAAAAACACTTTAAAATACTAACTAAATAACAAAAGCCTTATTAAAAACAGTCCAAATTTCTCTCTTTAAAAAAGACAGTTACTTAAGAAGCCAGAGCAGACACCCCTAATTTTAAGATTCCAGTTTTAAGATCCCATAGAAACACTATAGTCTTCACTGCCCGCCAGAAACTCAGAAGTGATGGAGCCAGTTTACCACACATGAGGGAGTTCCACAGTCAAGGTACCGCTACATAGAAAGCCAGTCATGTGTGAACACCAGCCTAGGCTGAGAGGATGATGGGACATGTAACATGACCTCTGCTGATGATTTTAGAATCCACATAGGAGGAGTCTTTCAGATTTCTTGGCCCCAAGCTCTAAGACTTTATAGGTCATCTTGTTCTCAGCCCTTTCCTCTAGCACAGAGGTTCTCAATCCTTAATGTTCTAGCTGTTTTATACTTCAGCTCAGCCAGCAGGACATTGGGGAGACGAAGGAAAATCTATGCACAAGAGCTGTTTAGCTGGGTGTTTTGAACTGGGGCTTTTGAATGTCTTGAGCTAGATCGTCATCTCATATTTTTATACAGTGTGAGTGTGTGTGGCTTGTGTTTATATCATAAATTTCTGTTTTGTGGTGGTTTGTTTGTTTGTCTGTCTCAGCTCCAAAACAGAACTGTGCCAAAGACAAACCTTTGAAGATTGACTTGATCCTGCAGCCAGATTCCAAGGTGCCTCCACCCAAGGAGTAAGTTTTCTCTTACATTTTGCTCAGTGTATGTGTGTATGCAGAATAAACTCTGGGAACTCGCACATCCTGGAAAGGGCTATTAAAAACCATCTCTTGAATGTGAACCTTGAGGGTAAATCTAAATCAGTGGGCTAGGAAGGGAGGAGGCTAGTTAAGTGATTAGTTATTAAAAGTAACTGATTAACAACTGATAGGCTGTTACACCGGAGACTACAGCCCTGTTGGTTCACTATTGTGACATGATAGCAAGAATGGGGAACATGAAGGCTTCAAGATATTGTGGGACTACACTCTGCCAGTCCCTAGCTGGGATGGCCTATGGTATGCTATGCTGGAAGTTGTAGTCCAGCTTCATCTGGAGGACCACGTGTCCCATGTCCCTGCCATGTAACTTGCTTCCTTGACTCTTCAGATTAGGAAGAGAGCCTTTCCATTTGTGCTATCACAAGACCTCTGGAGTTGGTTCTGCAAAGGGGTGGGAGAATAAATTGCCCTTATCTTTTTGTTGTCCTTCCCAGCATCCTCGCTCACCAGGTCCCCAATGCCAAGAAGCTAAGGAAGAAGCAGCAGCTTTGGGAGAAGCTGTCAGAGAAAGGGCTGATTCCCCGGAAAGAGCGCCTCCTTCAGGAGAAGTTGCGGAAAGCACCAGCGGTGAAAGTGAACTCTGAGGAAACAGGAAGAGGCACCAATCCCTCCAGGGGATTTTATGACATTTGGTCAGACTCAAGTAAGTTAAGAAGGAGTGACATGGAGGTCTAGAATTTTGGCATGCTCTTCTTAGATTTTGAAGGAAAATGAGATCTGGTGAGTCATTAAATTTGTTGGTGTGGAGGGTTGTCATTAAAATTGTTGGTAGACTGTAAGGGCCATACTAAATCAGACCATGTCTGGTTACCACAGCAGCCACCCAGTTGTTTCAGGGAAGCCTGCCAGTGTTGCAAGAGTTCAGTTGTACCTGTGTGTCTTAATTCTCTGATCAGCAGAGCTAGATGCTGGGCCTGTGTGGGTTTTTTTGTGACTGAGTAAGTATATAAATAGATCCAGCATGGCATAGTGGTTTGAGCGTTGTGACTCTGGAGAACAGGGTTTGAATCCTGGCTTGGCCATGGAAACCTACAAGGTAACCTTGGGTATGTCACATTCTCAGCCTCAGAGGATGGCAATGGCAGCCCCCCCCCCAAAGAAACTTGCCAAGAAAACTTCTTGGTTTATCTTAGGGTCACCATAAGTCGGAAACAACTTGAAGGTACACAGCAACAACAAATGTTATATATAGAGCTTCCTAACCCTCCACACCACTTCTTTTGACTATAACATTTATATTTCAGCTGTCTGCAGTCTGAAGCTACAATATCATGTCAAATTCTTTGGGGAAGAGGCTGTTAGTGGCTGTTTGATGGATAGTCCCTCCACTACTCAAGGAAGAGCATCTTTGTATATTACTTGCTGGGGTGTAGAAGTGGGGTGGGTCAGAGCTGCTCTGGTGTTGCATAGATGCTTTCCCTTAATTCTTCTTCCAGTGCTCTGATGGACATGGTTTGCACTCCATACCTTGTTGGCTCAGTCTCTTGGCATGCTGTGCTCCAGACTGCATGGACTCATCTCTAGATTAGACAGATGCCAAGGGGGCACTGAGACTCTACCTGCTAATATCACTTTCACCCTCTGGGCATATCCAGCAGAATATGAAAAGTGGCCCTGTGTAATAACGATTGCATATAGGTGATAAACAAAAATGCTCATTGTCTCTGTGCATGTATCCTAGAGTGGAAGGGTGTGTTGCATAGGTGTTTGTGTCTTATAGCAAGCTTGAAGTCTGTTTTCACCTTTTCTGATGAAGATTTCCAGTAACATACTCATAACCTACACTGCATATCAGTTCCCTGCTTACCTTTACTTGTTTGGTGTTTCTTATGTTACATGATGCATGGTTTTTCTAAACTTCAGTATCTGGATTGCAGGAGTCAAATAAGGCACACTATCCCTCATAGCCAGCCTTCTGCAAATCTGCTGCCTGTTGTCCAGATGTGTTGGACTACAGTTCTCAGTAGCCCTGTAGTTTTTCTGGTTGGTGTGTGGAGAGTTGAGGACATCTGGTTGGCACCATGCTGAGGAATATGTCTGCTGGAGAATTTACAGGGCCTTTCAGGTGTCATTCTAGCTGCCTCCAGGAGAGGTCAGCAACTGCCAGCAGCTTAAAGAAAGTATTGGCTGAGCATCTTGGGAAAACTTTATCACCATGTCTGGGTCTCTTCTCTCTCTTGGTCACCCTCCCGCTCCAAATATTTTAGCATTTTTGGATCTAACACAGAAATGGGGATCCTGGTGTCTTTGAGATGCTGTTGGGTTGCAAGTCCTTGCAGCCTTAGACAGAAAAGGTAATGGTGAAGAGCCCTCCCAGAGGTCTGTTGAAAGTTGTGGTCCAACAACATCTGGAGGGTTTGATTCTCACATATAAAGTCGCTTAAGGTTTACTAGTGTTTCCATGGGCAAGTAGTGACAGCCTAGGTCCAGGAGCTATGAATCTTGGATCTCTTGCCAGCATAGCTGCAAACTAGCACATGGTGGAGAAGTGAAGACAGAATGTGGGTAGGTCGTTTTTGGGGTCTCTGTTCCATGATGATGGACCATCTGGTGGCAGAGAGAAGCCTGTGTCTTCCAAAGAACATTCAGCCAATTGGCTTGGCTGCTTCTGTAGGATTTCCACCCTGCGGGGAATCCCTCCCACACATGCTTATGTTGCTTTCTAAAGGAGTTCTGGCTCAGGAGAACAAAGAGGTGAGGCCAAATTAGCTCCTTTCAACAGGTGCATTCATCCTATTGCGCTCTCTCCTTTTCCCTATCCTCCAGTTTTATTTATCCTCCCCTGACTTTTCTTCCCCCTTCTCCTCTTCTTCCCTCCTGCCCCCAATCCTCTGGGGTCGAGGGTTCAAGGCTAATCTTAGTCTCTTAAATCACAAATTGACCTCCCTCTCTAGAACGTGACTGCCTTCCCACGCTTTCCACTGGGGCTGTTTTTGTTGCTTGTGCCACTGCCAAAGCAAAGCTACACCATAGAGCAGGATTACCTCTGCTCCCAGGGAGGGTTTGGGATCCTTCATTTTCATCACTCATCCTCTTGTTCTGGTAACATTGGCTTTTTATTACTTTTGCTGAGCCTCGTGTTAATCCTCAAATTTTAAGGGAGTCCCAAAAGGAACACAGTGTCACTTAAGAAGGATTAGTTTCCCCTTAACGCAGGTTTATGCCCCTCAGTCAAGGTGATGAGAGTGAATGGAAGGCTCTAATCATGTCCTGTTTGTGTGAACTTGGAAACAAGTTGTGATGCTTTCAGATTACTATCAGGTCTGTAGTTGGTTCTCATTCCTATGAGTGCACTAATAAGTTTGTGGGGGTGAATTGAGGTCCCCATGTCAGTTTATTGCTTGCTTCTATATTTAAAGTTAAACCCCATCCTGTCCTAAAGTTTGGGGTAGATAAATGTATGTCATTTTGGGGTAGATAAATACATGTACATTATTCTGTCTTATCTTTCTCTTGGCTTCCAAATGGCAACCTGCATCTTGCACCCCTTTCAGTACAGACATAGGCTTAGGCTTTGGTGGGTCCCTAGTTATACAATGCTCTTTCCTCTTCTCCTCACAGATCCACTAGATCAAGCTCTAGCTGGAAAGGATACTTGGTTCCTGGAGCAGACCAAAAAAAAGCCAGTCACGGTAAGTGGTCAGCCAGTTCCTGAACAGAAGGAAAGTGTAGGAAGGATTGGTTTTGGACTCCAGTTTTCAGAATTGCTCTGCAGGCATGATGTGTGACCATGCTGGTTGCATTTCTGGCAGTTAATGTCCAAAATAACTTGCAAAAGCTGGGCATTGGGTGGCATGGAGATTGAAGCTACAAACTGGTTCAGTCTATTTATTGTTTCTTTTAGAGGCCAGAGAGATTGAAAAAGAAGCCATCACAGTTGCCAGCCGTCGAGGTCATCTCACCAGGAGGGTCTTACAACCCCAGTTTCCAGTCTCATCAGGTATCTTGGAAATTTGGGGGGTAGACTGGGAAGCAGCAGTGGTATATTTCCCCCTTGATGGATACAGTTGATAGAGCTGCTAATTTAATCAGGAAAGAAACCAGAGGATCTAATTACATTTATTTTCTTAAGGAATCTAGAATGCAAGTTTCTTGTATGGGGTTGTATAGGCCTTCAAGTAATTTCTGGCTTGTGGTGGGCCTAAGACAAATCTATCACAGGGTTTTCTTGGCATAATTCATTGGGAGTGGGCCTACCTTTGCCGCCTTCTGAGGCTGAGAGACTGTGTCTTCTGCAAGGACTCTGAGTCAGTTTCCATGGCCAAACAGGGATTTGAACCTTGATCTCTCAGTGTCCTAGTCCACCTGTCATGCTGGCTTTTGTAATGGGTACAGGTGAAAAGTTTTGCAGAGAGTAGAGGAACATGTCCTGGTGAATTTGGTTTGTAGGTAGTAGCATTGGGAAGGTTGTGTGAAGGAGTCACTGGGCCACTTTTTCCACTACTTACAGTTACCCCTTTTTTCTTTCTTTATTCCCACCCACCCTGATCCCAATGTAGGCATTGCTCCTCCAGGCACATGAAATTGAAGTAAAGAGACAGAAGGCAGAAGAAAAACTGGAACGTCAGCTGAAGTTTCCTACAGTGGCTGAGGCCCCCACCCAAGTGAGTACTTCGCCCAAAATGACAGGCGTTGACGTGCACTGGCTAGGATTCTGACATTGTCTTCAGGAGGAAAAGACAATGAGATGTTTGTCTAAACCTCTTAACATTATACTCCCTGCACCTGAGCAAATGCATTGTGGGCACATAACTCTTTGTAGTTTTGTGAGAATTACATAGAATTGTGTGTGTTTGCTTGTCTTCTAGACAGAATTGTGTTATGTTAAGATATCTGGGGAGGGAGACACTAGATTGAGGAGTAATTGTCTCCTATGGAAAAATGAAGAGGGGTCCTTTTTAAAACCCCATCTTTGAGAGTATTCATCTGAGTCATCAACCGCCTTCCTCATTCTGGTGCTTTTCAGATGCTTGGGACTATTTTTTATTTGTTTTCTGTCCTTACTTTCTCCTATCATGAAATTCAAGGTGTAGCATACAGCATATAAAATTTCTTAATACAAAAGTTAGAATACACTTAAACTAAATTGGATGTTTAAAACACAAGTTCAACTCCCTTCACCCATGACTGTTGTTGGTTCTTAACTGCAGGAATAATGGAGTTTGACACTGCTTTAACTGCCATGGCTCCTTGCTATGGAATCCTGGGATTTGTAATTTGTTGTGGCACCAGATCTCTCTGACAGAGAAGGCTAAATATCTCACAAAACTAGAGTTCCCAGAATTCCATAGTATGGAGCCATGACAGTTAAGAGGGTGTCAGACTGCATTACTTCTGCTGATTCAGAAATAGTAGATTCAGCCATGCTAACTGTGAATGATGGTAGTTACATTCCAAACTATTTGGAGAACACCAGTTTGGAAAGCTAAGGCACCTATTTATAGCCCCTTCTAAAGGGTGTCAGTGAAAGACCTGCCATTAAATCCTTTTTCCTGGTCAACAGTTTTCAGAAGAGAGTTCCAAAGTGTCTGCCATAGCCATTCCTCTCATGAAATTAGCAATTGATAAGCATTCAGGGAACAAACCTTAGCAACCACAACTGTAAAGCAACAGTTTACCAACAGGCTGCAAATTCCCAACTTGCCCCCTTCCTTGTCACTTGATGACTTTCAGTATTTCCACTATTTCCTGAATCCTTTTTTAGTGTGAGGACCAGGGAACATTGGTGTTAGGCACTGCTCCTTTTTCTTTTCTTGCTCCCCTCACTCTGATACTTGGCCTGAGGAAAGGGGTATATTTAGCATCTTAATAGGCCTGAGCCTTTCAAGTCTGTATCAGTTTAAGGGGATGTGCTGGCCTCTGAGCATTGGTACGTAATCCTGCCCAGAGGTGCCAGAGCCTGGCACTCAGCAGCTGCCTCCCACACGCAAGGGAAGCCCACAGCATACCTAGGGAAGGAGCTGGCAGTCAGCCCAGGGCTGACAGGCTTGCAATGATACTGTTTTACCTTGGCAGGGTATGCAGTTTCTTGGCCCATTTGTGTTTTGAAAATAACCTCAAAATTGTGACATTGTACTCAGATCCTGAAGTGAAGATATTCCCCATTTTGGGGGACTGTGTCCTCACCAACCTGGTTTATCATTAGAATGAGGGGCTCTGCTAAGTTCTGGTACAGTGCCTAGGCAGTGCTCTGCCAGCCATATGGTTTCTGTTAGGGTTTGGGCAACAGTTGCATGTGAAGCCACTCAGGGGTGTGTAGTGTGCCCTGCCCAGTACTTCTTCCCCTCTCTTTGCAAAATGTTTTGTGAACCTGGGGCGAAGTGTGCACCTGCACTACCATTAGAAAGCCAAATTGAAATCCCTCTCCTTCGGCCTGGTGCTGTCTAGATTTTACAGACTGTAGCTCTCACTATCCACAGCCAGCTGCTTGGAAGAATGTTCTCCAGGCAGGGTGTGTGAATTTGGATGTGTTTCTGTACCACTGTTTTTCCACTGGCTTACGTTACAACTCTTCCACCATCTTACAGGAGACGGTGTTCCGGGAACAGTGTGAGGGACTCTTGGAAGAAGAATCTGATAGTGAGGAAGGACAGGAGACCCCATCAAAGCCCCAAGAGGAGGAACTGCAAGAAGATGCTACCATTAGGATGGCAGCAGGAGAAAAGAAAACTGAGCGACAGCGTAAGAAAGAGAAGGAGGCCAAGCGGCTGGTGGGTTTCCCCAGATTATGGTGAAAGAGAGTGGATGAACTTCAGTCTAGTAGAAGATTCAAATCTGTTTCCCTTCTCTGGATTTGAAGTTGTATTGGAGGCCTCTTGAACCTCTCAGTTTACTTGCCTTCTCTGTAAATGTCTCCCCTCCTCACGCCCTTTTCCTCCCCATCTCTTGTCTTAGCAACAGATGCCTGGACTCTTTAAAAGAGGGGTGATTTCCTTTGGCAACACTGGGGGCCAAATTATCACTTGCTTCAAGTCCCATTAGACCAAAAATGGCAAGAAAAAGGTGGGGAAAGGATTGGAAATTAGAGATGGAAGGGACCTGATGTGTTTTCACAGGGAGATTTTGTCCCCTGTGGTTTGAGTGTTTGACTGTGACTCTGGAGAAACAGGATTAGAATCCCCACTTGGCCATGAGAGTACAACAACAACAAAATCTCTATTCACAAATGCTGCACTGGGAGACTTTCAGGAGTGTCATTACCCCTGCTGTGTGCAGAGGGTTTTTTTTAACATGGGAGAGGTATCAGAAGGGTGCAGCCTGGAAACATTGTCTTGGAAACCATGTGAAGTCTATGGGTTACAGTGTCCACTTCTCTCCTTGATTGGTTGTGAAGGAGAAAACATGGAATATTTTGGGAAGGATTCTGTTCTAGACTGTTTCTTTGATCAACTGGCTAGTTGCCATTTGGGCCAAGGCTTTGTTTGAACTAGGACTCATACCTGGGTCTCCTTTTCATTACTGTGGTATAAACATTTCTTTGAATTCAGAGAGTGGGACTCCTTAGGATCACTTATAAGTACATCTGTCCTCACATCTATACAAATAGTAATATTTTATTTACTATTTTGAACTAGTCAGGGTGATTTATACTGGAAAAGAACACATTTGAGATGACCCTGTAGTAAAGGCCAGTAGTGCTATGTCCATATTGCCAGTTTATGTACGTTCAAGACAATTGTTTGCTGAGCATCACCTGCTGAGTCCTCCTTGGAGATGAGCTTTGAGCTAGACTCTTGGTTTGCATCTCTCATAGCCAGGAAATATACAATGGTGTGTACAGTTGAATTGCTGGAGCCCACCCTGTGTGTGATGACAGGGTGGGCTTGTGTCTGCTGTGGTTTGTGGATAATGGTTGGTTTTCAGGCACCCACCTTTGAACAGGACTGTGTTTATTCGACTATTCTGTGGGAGCATAGAAAACCAACACAACAGGACCCAGGATCCAGTTCCCTGAGAACCCCACTTCCATTTAAAAATTTTAAAAAATCAAATTTCTATTCCTCTTTTATTTCCAAGGCAACTGCTGATAGCATAAAACACAAACCGCTAAGGTTGTTGAGACTATCTGTGCTGGAAAGTATGTGGACAGTTTTCGCTGTCCGTTCACTGGCCAAAACAAGTGGCAAGGTTTCCTGTGCCTAAAATCTAGGATCCCTGGCATTGCAGAGCTGTTTCTGCCACATAATTTACAAAAATCAGAATAAATAACACAGAGCAAGTGTGTATCCAGAAGTGCTCCCCTTTCCAAATGTATGTTAGTGGAGTTCTTCCTTGGTGCAAAATTTGGACTGTCTTGGTGGACAATTCCAGCTGTTTTCCGTTTCAGTACATCAGAGGCATGGACTGGCCTGTGAGTGCATAGTCTGCTTTTTTGTTTTAGTTTTCCCTGGACAAACATACAGTGTGCCCATGAGTGCAGTTCTTTCTGCAGAGGCACCTAAAGCTGCTGCTGTGGCATTGCTCTCTGAGCTGCCCTTGAGAAGCAGTAGCAATTGGGGTGGCCTCCTGGGCCGCCTGCCAAAGGGAGCTTGATTATCCTCCCTGTCGCTGCGGCTGCTGTTGTTGCCGCTGCTGCAGCTCCTGAACATGCAGCCATCTGGCAGAGCCCAGCGCCTGCCATCTGCTCCCTGCAAGAGCTGTGTGGAAGGAGGGGAGGGAACCAGCTTCTAGGTCCTCTTCTCCATCCTGGCTATGAGTGATGTCATTCTGGCTAAGAGATTGTTTGGAGATGCCTTAACCTGCATGGGGTGCTGTGCGTAGAAGAAGGTGAAAGGAGCAAGAGCTGTAGTTTGTTCATGTGCATTCAAGTCACTTGTTGACCTATGGCGACCCCGTGGATGGAGTTTCTTAGGCAAGGAATACTCTGGAGTGGTTTTGCCAGTTCCTTCCTCTGAAATACAGCCTATACCACCATTCATTGCTGGTCTCTCATCTTAAGTGTTAACCAGGGCTGACCCTGCTTAGCTTCCATGATCAGGTGGTATGTGGTACCTTTTGGATATTTAGACCCCATCCTACATAAGGCCTTGTTCTCTCCAGTTACCCACTCACCTAGCTCTCACTCTTTCTCTCTCTCTTTTCCCATGCAGAAAGCCCGAGAAGTGGGGGAGAAGGCGGCACGGCTTCGGCGGCAAGAGCTCTTCCAGCTGAGGTCCATCAGGCTGCAGGTGAAGCGCTGGGAGGCTGAGCTGATGCGCCGAAAACGACTGCGGGAGGCCAAACGGAAGGCAGAAGCCAACAAGCCCAAGCGACTTGGCAGACTGAAGTAAGAGCATGGGTAGGCCAGGGTTGGAAGGAGGATCTTATCTGGGAGGCACCCACTGATATATTTAATCCTGAGGAGGACCATGAGCTGGGACAGCAGAACTTGTTCTGTTCTGTTTTGTGTAATATATCTAAGCAGATGCCTTTCCCCCTTCTCTCTGGCAGGTATGAAGATCCTGATATGGATGTGCAACTGAGTACTGAACTTGCAGACTCCTTGAGGAGGCTGAAGGTGAGTAGGTGCTTCCCTTCCCAAGCCTTTGGGCTACATGGCTGTGAAGAGCTTCTATAGATAAGGGCTGTGCCTAGAGATCACTATCTCCTACACATCAGTTGTTACCTAAATTAATACCTTCCACCCCCTATGTACTGTCTTCTTGGGTTGATACAGTGCTTCGGTCTCCTGAACCCTTCTCTTTTTTGAATCACAGGGTTAGCTTAGGCCAAGAGCCTATCTGTGAGCCAGAGTTCTGCCCATGCTACCCACCAAGGAATGTGGGTGGAGATGTGGATTGTTAAAAATGACACAAAAATGCAAATTCAGAGGTGGCTGAAACCCTTTTTGGGGTTTTGGGGAAAAGCAGGGTGTTAATGGTAAACATTGTGTGGAAAGGCCCGTTTAAAAGGTGGTTTGCATCTCCAGTCTACTTCCAAGACAGACAATTCACCCTTTTTAAAAAAATGCTTAAAAGGGTAGTTTGGAAGCCTGGGAAGGGGTTAGGGTCAAGAGCCAAAAAAAATTTATGGGAGACCCAGTTTGGCCATTTCTGGTTTAGGCCATCCATTTTTCCTGGGAACAGTTACCAGCCCGGCTAGTTTGACCTTTGAAAGGGCAGGATCAGAAAGTAATGGAGTGTTTCAGGAGGTTCCCAGTAGAAGGAAAAATGAAATCTGCCTCCAAGTAGCTCAAGAGAAGGTTGGAAGAGAGTTGAGCTTCGCACATTCTTGCTTTCCTTTGGTGTCCAATGATGAGACCCATCCTTGCGCTCGGAGAATTTGCAGCAATATTTGCTGGGAATGTGAAGGTCACCAGGGGCTCCCTGGCCCTACCGAGTAGGTAAGGACTGGGGAGCTGAGGCACCAACCAGAAGTGCTTTATTACCCCCTCCATTGCCAACTTGAGAGTTCATCCACTTGTGGATCTATGAGCACTAGTAGATTCAGGCAGTTCCTAGTGTCCTTGGTTAGAACTTTCTGGGCTGCCTTGCAATGGATTTTCAGACTTCCCCATTGTACCTGTATTACATGACGAGGACTTTGGAAGCATGGGCTGGCTGGGGAATTCTGAGAGTCATCGTTCAAAATAGTTTTTCCAACTTCACCCCTCTCCTGACTTCCTGACACCTTGTCTCCACAACTTATGAAACTCATGAAAATCACTGTTGTCTCAGGCACTTAATAAGTGTATGTGAGGAACTGATGCTGTGTGAAGAGTTGCACTCTTGGCACCTTCAGGGTTGGTACAGGAGGTGTAAGTGCAAAGCAGTGAGAAGAGTGTTTAATATTCATCCCACTGGACCCCCACCTCCTTTTGCTGCAAGGGAAAGGGGGAAATCTGGCTGTAGTATGTGTTGGAAAATTATTCAAATTACAGGTAGACTGATTGGGGCAAACTTTAATGTTGCATTGGTGTGGATTTTGAAACTAGATAGCTATATTTAAAAGGGGGGCAGATTAAGAGAGAAGGCGACCTTCTTGTGCTCACATGAAATCAGAGTGAGCACAGTGGGGCCCTAAGCTGTTTTCCAGCCCCTGACTCCTTACCAAGACTTACTTGTCCTTTTTTTCTGCCAAAGACATGAATTCTGCCTTCTGGAAGCTTGAGGAGCAACAGTTATTTTAAAATAGATCACAGGAGTTTTTTGTACTGTTTAACAGAGAAAAAACCTATACTTTTCCCTCCCAAAATCAAATGTGAATTTCTGTGGTTTTTTAACAAAAGTATAAATTTTGGCAGTTCAGGTAATCCCACCCCACCCCAAGGGTCCCATGGGCAGTAAAAACGCACCTGGACTATGCTAAGCAACAACAAGGAAACCCAATAATAAACATATAAACAACAGCAATCCTGGTATAACAGTAGTATAAGATTCACAATTACATAGTAAGCTATGCATAATGCTACCCTGTAATCATATTACTAATGTAATGATTAAAAAACTGTGCTCCATAAGACAAGCCTTTTCTTCCCTTGTGCCTCAAATGTTACAACTTGAAAGCCAATAAATTACACCAGCAGCTTAGTTTCCCCCTGTTGAGAACATTTCTGGCTCTGCAAAAGAAAGAGGGAGAAGGTGAGGCAGGACCAGGGGAAGTGAGTCTGAAGGAATTGCACAGAGCCAAGTACAGTGTGTGCCCTTTGGCAAACCCTAGAATCATGTGGCGTTGCAAAAACTTAACAAAGCACCAGAGTGGCACCAGAACTTGGGAAAGGTACTTTTTGTTGGGCTACAGCTTCTGGAATCCCCATAGTGACAGGGATTTTAGGCATCACAGTCCATGGAAAATAATTTTTCCAAGTTCTTTGTGGCAGAAAAATAGATGCCTATATAGATAAATTTAAGCTTCAAGAAATTATTTTGCATTCAAACATCCTCTTCCACCCATTTTACATGTCATTTTTGTTTCTTTTTCTCTAAGCCTGAAGGCAGTATCCTGAAAGACCGTTTCAAGAGCTTCCAAAAACGTAATCTCATAGAGCCCAGAGAACGCGCAAAGTGAGTGAAACAACAATATTGGATGATGCCCAAGCAGTATCACCTCAAATTCTTGTTCGCTGAAGCAATAATTCTTTCTCTAAATTATAGTGGGAGGCAACTTTTGCACTTGGTCGAGGAACTCAAACTTATAATCAAACCCAGAACTATGATTCAGAAAGAGAGATAACGGAATAGCCTTGTCTGTGGGTTGGTTAGTTGGGCTGACCAGCGGGCTGGTTGGCCTCTCAAAATAAAGTTGTGTACCTTGAAGTCATTTCCAACTTAGAGTGACTCTAGGGTAACCCTATCATGGGGATTTCTCAGCAAGAATTGTTCAGAGGAGGTTTGCCATTTTCTTTCTCTGAGGCTGAGAGAGCTTGGCTTGCCCAAGGTCACCCTGTGAGTTTCCATGACTGAGCAGGGATTTAATCCCTGGTCTCAGTGTCGTAGTCCAACACTCGAATCACTGAACCACACTGGCTTTTTCATAACAAAGTAGTGTGGGCCCAGATTCAGTTGTTATTGATGCTCAGGTCCCAAGAAAGACTGGTTGGTCTGTTGATATGTTGCATTCACCCCAGCCTGCGATAGATTTACTTGTTTCCAAAGCAGAGCAGAGGTTTCTGTGTGCTGCTCCTGAAATGGCAGAGATACTTTGCATACCTCTTTCACCTCCAGAATATAAGCACCTCCATAAGTGACTCAAGCTGTTTTTCAAAACCTAGAAAAGAATGTTTTTTGTTGTAGTTTTGGCCTGGATTACAGTTCTCAAAATCCCATGGCTAAGGGATTCTAGTTGTTATCCAAAAAAGTTACTTTCCCAGCATCTGTGGGAATTTAATTGAACACTCATGTTTACATGCCTTCAAAATTCTGGGTGTAATGCCCTTTAGCTGGTTCATTCATGAGTGTCCATCACTATTAGTTTGCATACATGTCTGAATGATGAACCTACTGATATCATTTCACAACCACACCAAACACTGTGCTATTATTTGAGGAAATTGGCTCACACTCTCAAGTGGATGAGTCATTGAGCAAAAGATGTAGCTCTTCAAAGAGGTATTAAGAAGTCAGAATCTCTGAGCCACTGTGAAGTTTGGTGAGAGCAAGCATTTAGAGTAAGGGTAGTGTAGGTCCTTTGGAACAAGGAATTTCTCCTCAGCCATGGAGGTCTGCTTCCAAACGTCTGTACAGATAACACCACAATGAACAAAGTCAGAGTTTGTGTTAACTCGGATGTGTCGGTACTTGCAGTTCTGGGTTGTTGTAGTTTTATGTGAGGAAGGAACGTGTGTTGGTTGCACTGAGTCCCTAAAATTCCTTATTCTTTCTTGCCAGATTCAAAAGGAAATATCGCCTTAAATATGTTGAAAAACGTGCCTTCCGGGAGATCACGTAAGCATCTGGAAAAGCGTGTGGTTCATCTCTTAGTAACTAAGAAAACTTGGAAATAGAATGGTGTGGGGGTTTTTTGGTGGGGGGGGGACTATAATTTTCCGAATTCCCCCATCATCAAAGCTGGTGGGAGAAATCTAAAAATTGGTATTGCAAAAAAATAAAAGGTCTGGTATTGCAGAATGACATTTTTCAGCCTTCTACTGTCTGCAACAAGGCTAGCTAATTGATCCCATTCTGCAGACCAATAGAAATGTGGCAGCGCCTTTAAGACTAATTGGTTTTTATTTTCTCATGAGGTTTTGTGGATATAAATCTACTTCTACTCTCCCTTGTACCATGGGGTCAAAAATGTCCTTCAGTTAAACCCATGTCCTGGTATCAAGTTAGATTACATAATGTTCTCCATTACACTGGTCCTGTTGGAAATTTAAGTCTACTCTTTATGTTTGGCAGAATGAGATAATACAGTTGACAATGCTGACATGAAGAAGTGAGGACTTTTGAGAGACGTTTACGTTCCTTTGAGGCCACCATATCCTTTCCTTCACCTCCACAGCCTCCAGGCAATTGACAGCTGCCATAGGGTTTGGGGAGCACACATCCCTTGTAGTTTTTAGTTCAGGGCAGCTAATGGCCCAGCGAAAAGGAGGTCTTCCCTTTGGTTCTCTCCCTTCCAAGTAGTACCTGTTCGTCCCAAACGGATCTCTCTCACACCTAGTTCAGATGGTTTAGCATTCTGCTTCTCTCTTTCTCCAGTTTACTGGTGTTATCTGGTTTCAGAGAGAAATGTGGCTGAATACAGCCATTCATCTCCTTTGGTTTTTGACTCTTCCACTCAGATTCACTGTTGTTTTCTCTCCCTTCTCTGTCTCTTTCTACAGGTTGTAGAGCATGGATTGCACCAGGGAAACTCATCCTGTCCCCCCATGTTTCATTAAACTCCATAAACACACTCGAGACATCATCTCTTCTTTTTTCCTTGTTGGTCTTGAATATATGTTCCCAGTGGGAGAGGGTATAACCCTATTTCTTTTATTCATCATGCGAGAGTGACCCAGTGAGTCATCTAAGTCCACAACTGGACATTCTGTCCTAAGCCTGTGTCTACTCTGCTCTTAAAAGAATAATTCCAAAATCCCAGTAATGGTAATGCCTTATTATAAAGCTAATTCAAGGGTCACAACAAGTGTTGCATGGTTTTGAGATCTCCAGATCTCTTCATTAATAGAGATATATAGAGCAGGTAGTAGAAAGTCTGATTTGATGATTTAGGTCATGATGTCTTGTGTGATTTGTTTTTAAATAAAATGGGGAAGCAGGCTTTTATAGGCATCTGAATTTCATGTAGAAGATGACAGAATGGTTTGAAGTTGCACCTGCCTAGAACTGTAGGATTGCCAACAGACACAAACTTTTGATCTTCAAGTTGGTTCACTGCATTTTGTCTTAACCTTGTAAGTTAATATCTGTTTGTGCTTACTTTGCATAACTTAATTCTGGGTTCTGCTTAGTGTTGAGAAAGAAATGGCTTCACGTGTGCTGTGTAAATCCTTTATGTGTGGATGGGAGCTGAGATTGTCCCAGGCAAAATGCACAGAGTGGGGTGGGCTATCAGTAGAGCTTAGCAAAGTTACTTTTCTGGAAACTCATTAAGAGCTGCTGTGTTTGCTGCAAATTTTGGAACCTACAATCAAAAACGGTAAGCCTTCCAAGCTCTGACCACCAAATAGCTACATGAAATTCATTATATACAGAGTTAGTAGATGTCTCATTATTGGATACTGAGAGAACATGAGCCAAGTGTAGACCGCTGTATTCTTCTACCTTGCTCAAGGTGACTTGGATCAAATTTTTTAAATTCTGTGAAGCCATTGTACTTGAACCAGTTGAAAGGTGGGGGGGGGGGGGGGAGCTAGCAGTACATGAAGTGCAGGTTCCTGTGGCTGGGAGGATGAAATCCCCTGGCAGGGGAATCTCACTTTGCTTGTCCCCAACCTCACTTTACCACCTACTGTTGGATGTAAAGGTCTGGACTATGGAGGGTCTTAGTGTAATCCAAGAGAGAGTAGTTCTTAATCTCCAAAGACTGAGTGAGGATGGGTTTGTTGTACCACAGCAGCAAGGGTCCTTCCTACTTGTTCCCAAAACGACACTCCTGCCTGCCTTTTCAACCTCTTCTTCCTTTGCTGAATCACCCTAAGAACTGAGAAGCTTCATCTTGACATTAAACCCCTGAATCCTCCTCACCCCTGCTGTGTCTTGTCCTATTGCTGGCTCCTCACTCTTCCTTCCTTTCGAGTATTAAACTGTCAGCCGGCAGCAACCCATCCTGCCTAAGGGAAAGGAGATTAAAACACCCCCACTTCCTACCATGAGATGCTGAGGATTTGTCTTCCAGACCTTTGATCATCTCAGCAGCTCTTCTCCATCCTTAGTTTGTCAGCATCTCACTGAGCTCTTGTCTTGAGCGTCCCCCTGTCCCTGCTTGGTATCAGGATATAAGTGCAGCCGGCAGCCTGGGGGGCCAAGGAGAATCCTCTGTAATATTTTAGGCTGCTTTGTGCATCGCCGCGGAACCCTGTGATGCCCATCTGCTTCTGTTGCAAAAAAATATATAGGTCACCTGGTTTGGGGGAGGCGAAGGTTGGGGAGGCAACAGGCTTCCCAGTTCCTCACCAGCTGTCAGCAAAGAGGTGGCTTTGGGTGTATCTTGTCTCCTATCTACTTGCTGTCACCTCGAGGGCTGGCTTTCATTTGCGATGAGCAAGGCAGCACCATTGGGATTTCATCTGCATGGCTGAACAACATCTGGCTCCTTTTTCTGGTTCCTCCCTCCTCTTGCTCCCATACTAGTCCCTGTATCCTTTCCCTTCCCCTTCAACCTGAGGGAGGTAGTGCTCACTTTTTGGAATAGATGGGGCCCACTTCAGAGTCCTTTTCTCCTTTTTCCACATTGGCCCGTGACCTACTTTGCTACTCATGCCGTCAGGCACCTGAGCACCACTTGTGTGACCCACTGCCCTGGAGTACTTGCCTGTGTTGCAGCACACCTGCTGTTCCTGTGAGCTGCCAGGTATCCCTCCTATTCATGCACACGGTGAAAAATTGATAAGACCTGGCCTATACAAAGAAGGTGAAATACAGTAATGCCACTCACCATTACAGTGCTCCTGCCCAAAGTTTGTGTGATCCCTGTACATTTTCATAGACACCTGTTTTGTAAATGAGAATTATGGTTGCATTTTGCAAGTGTGAGAAGTAAAGCATGGTTCTTTAGAGGAGGTGTAGGCCTGTGTTCATGTCCAAGTGACTGTTCTGACTGCCTCCTTGGAGGACTGCAAAGATCTGCTGAGTCTATACAAGTGAATTATAAATGGTCCAGTCACACCATCTTGTGCAAATAGATAGCAGAATTACTGTCCTGAGTTGAGATGGAAGAGAAATGTGTGTGACCAGTGTCCTTGAGAGACAGAGAGCAGTCACCATCTATTTTATGGATGCTTCTAATTCACATTGCTTGTACATTCCTTTTTCACGCAACTTGCTGTGGAAATTGCAGTCAGAATGAAAATTCAGTGTATTAGGTGCCAGCACTCTTTAGGGGAAGCAGAGTGAATTTGTTGGCCTTGGCTCAGCTGCATAGTTTTTGCCATCAAATTGACTTGGATAGATGGCAATTCTATGAAAGAAGGACCTCTAATTCACCCTATCAACAGCCCTGCTCAGGTCTTGCAGACTCCAAGCCTTGGCTTCTTTGACTGAATCCATCTGGAAATCTGTCTTCAAGTCCCACCTCATGATTTCTCCAAAATATGACAAAAGTGGTGCTCCCTTGGCTTCTAGGGAGAGTTAGGCTTGATTTGCTCTAGCGCCCATTTATTTGTCTTTTTTAGCAATCCATTACATTCATAGAACTCTCCTCCAGCCCCCATGTCTCAAATGAGTTGATTTTCTTCCTATCAGCTTTCTTCACTGTCCAGCTTTCACAGCCACACATAGAAATTGGAAATAACAGCTGCAAAGGCATGATGCAAAATAAAGGCTTGCGTGATGTTCCTTTTATTTTGCCTCCCCTCTCCTTTAAAGGAGGATGTTTGCCTGGCATTTCCTGAAAGCTGACATCACCAAGCATAAACAGTGGTGTGATTTAGCAGTTTTATAACCAAGGAAGTGTTAAGTGCCTACATTTGTTCAATCTTTGCACAAAGTTGGATGTTATTAATTCCATATTCCATGTGGGGCAGGTGGGGGAGAGGTAGATTCCTTGTAGTGTGTTGCTAAAGCAGCTTTGAGCCATATATTTTCCTACCTCTCCTAGGCTGAGAGAGGCCTTCCAGGTGTTTTAGTCTACAACTTCCCTTATCCGAGTGCATGATTGTGACGACTGTAAACCAGCACACTGGATGAAGTGCAGGCTTGGCTAATACATTTCTTTGATTCTGTTAGGAGCAGCTCCCTTCTGAAAATGGGATCCCATTTTGCCAGGGATGTGATTAAAGGGCATTCTCTGCGCCTAAGGATCATGCATGCGTGCAGCTGAAAATATGGCAGGGAAGTGGATAAATAAATTACCGTTTGAATTTCTGCCTTAATCTCAAGAGCTTGGAAGGCAAAACAATGCTGCCTGCTCTAGTCTTCTGTCCATTTGAATGAGAGTTTAAATGGGCTCAACATTGCTAGGCTCGCTTACCTGCTTAAAGATAAGTTTTCTTGTGCAGAGTCTGAAAACCCGGGGATTGTGTGATGGGGGTTTCTAGGTGAGAGAATGTAATATATCTGGTGGAGATTTTCTTACAGGGAATTCAAGAATATAGTCTGGGGAGTGGTAGGCAAGGAGATATCTTGCGTTCTCTTCCCCAGATGTCTATAAAGCCAATAACAAGCTGTTCTCCCCTCCCTTCTTTCCCCTTCATTTGGTGTGATGTAGAACAGAGAAAGTGCCAAAGGAAGCAGGTGTGAAGGAGAAAAGGAGGGGACGGAGAGGAAGAAGCACCTGTGTTTGGATCTTGCTTTGTCTGTCCTCTGCTTCCTCCGAGAAACAAGGCTCTCCGCTGCTGCTGCCACCCCTGGTCTCCAGGGACTCTGCTGTTAGTTCAAGGCTCAATGGTACATTACAGCATCCATGCATAATTGACACTGGATAATGCAGTTTTGCTGTCATGTGCGGGAGCCAGCCCCCCCCCCCCCTTTTCCAGCTCACATCTGGGTGTAAAAATAGAAGCAGAGTCCCTTGCTAAGAATAGCGTCAAACTCCCATCCGTCTCCTCTGCCCCAGGACTGAGACCTGGGGTAGAGAGATACATGAGGTGGAGGAAAAGAACGCCATGACCCCATACCAATTCTGGTACTGCAAAGGGGAGAACCAAACGACATCCAAAGATGTGTGTCCTTCTAAGCCTGCTTCTCATGGAGAGGGGAAAGCAGTGGTTGAGCCCTACCATGTTATTGCAAGTGAATGGGATGCTCCATGTTCCTGCCTATTGAAAGATAGCATCCCATGGAAAAGGCTAGGCTAGGATTGATTGTCCTGGCATGCTAACTCTCTCCATGCAGAAGTTTGGTTTTTTTGGCTTAGGTTTTTGTACTTGGGTATGCACTTGTATAGGAGCCAGCATGGTGCAGTGGTTTGAGCGTTGGACTTGGACTTTGGAGACCAGGTTTTGAATCCCAGCTCAGCCATGAAAGCCTACTGGTTGATATTCTCTCAGCATCAGAGAATGGCAATGGCAATGGCAATTTCAAAGACTAAACTTAGTAGATAAGATTGTAAAATATAAGCTACCAGATGTACAGTATTGTATAGTATAACAGGGGCCAGGGGGGGGGATAATGGGACATTCACTGTAATCTTGTAAACTGTTGCTTTGCTTTTTGCCTAATAAAGAAAAAAAATCCTTCCAAGAAACTCCCTTGTTCGGGTTGCCATAAGTCGTAAATTATGAGGGCACACAACAACGTGTGTGTCTTTACAGTATATGCTGATTGTTGTTGTATGTCTTCAAGTCAACTCTGACTTGTTGAGACTGTACCCTAGGGTTTTCTTGGCAAGATTTATTAAGAAAGGGGTTTGCTCTTGGGTGACATCTGTCACCCAGTAGTTTGCATGACCAAGCGGCAATTTGAACCATAGTCTCGCAGAATCCTGCAGCCACTACACCACACTGGCTTGTGTTCAGCCAGTAGGAAGGCTGAAAATAAATGGAGGCCGACATCCCATCCTAGTTCAATCTCATTCTGTTTTTAGTACTTCCGCAAACAAGGTTTAAGGGGGATCATGTGTTATAGTAGATGGGTTTCCTCTGCCTTTTGTAGTCACGTAGAGAAGAGAGAGAGAGTTGGAAATGTTGGGGCTGTGTGTATTTAGAAAAGGGAGAGGAAGGAAGGAAGGAGAGAGAACATGTCAGTATCTGTGTTCATGCTCTCTGAAAGAGTGATGCTCAATGTGTCATTCCTCCTGTGCATAAAGGGTGTGCAGAAGATGCACAAAGCACTAGGTTCTCCCAGGGTTGCCAGTCCCCTAACTGGCTTTGCTCTTCTGCCTTAATCAACATATCATGAGAAGAAATTAGCCAGCTGCTATGCCCCAGTTGTATGGAACCTTTTCATGGCATGCAGACAGAAGTGATTCTTCTCCCTTTATTCCACTGCTGTATGCAAGGCTGTTGTTTTACAGGCACAAAAACAAGGGGAAAAATAAGTTGGCCACCCCCTGTTTGACTGTATCCTTCCACTTTTAACCTATCACTTTGCACTTGTCTCATCTTGGCATCCTCTTAGTAGATGAGCAGCAGTGGCAGGGGGGGAAATGACAGGTTAACAGCTGCCAAAGCCCTGCTGGGCAAAGGCCTCTATTAATAGAGATATACATATAAATAAGATCTCACCTCCTTCCCAGTGTAAATGAGCAAGCTTTAGGAGATGGGGAAGGAATTGCCTTCCCCAACTCAGGCTGACTTCAGGATGGATGGATAAAGGGCAGAGATGTAGCTGTGCTGCAGAGGGCATTTCGACAAGAACCGGGTGCTTTTTGTGAGCCCACATGGTGCAGTGGTTTGAGTGTTGCACTAGGACTCCAGGAAACCTGGGGTCCAAATCCCTGGTCAGCCATAGAAACCCATTAGGTGATTTTGGGCAAGTCACATTTGAAAACATATCTATTTTCTGTTCTTTCTCCAATACTCTGATGTGGCACATTGGACCTGTTGACATTCCATCTATTGCAGATTTGCCAAAACTTAAGGAGCCATCCCCCCCCCCCCCAGGGTACGTTTGTGCCTTTGCCATCTGAGTAGCAGTTTGTAGTAACTTGCAATCAGAGCTTGAGCATGTTAACTTTGGAGGGCTACATCTCCCAGACTCCCTCACCAACATGGCCAGGACAACTGGGGGAATTGTGAGAGTTGCAGTCAAAAAAAGAAGGTAGGCTGAGTAAACTGGATAAGTTCTTGTTGTGTGCCTTCACATAGTTTCCAACTTATGGCAACTCAAAGGCCCTTTTCTTGGTAAGATTTGTTCAAAGGAGGTTGGCCATTGCCTTCCCCTGAGGCTGAGAACATATGACTTGCCCAAGGTCACCTAATGGGTTTCATGGAATTGAACCCTGGTCTCCAGAGTCGTAGTCCAACACACACACACCACTATACCATGCTGGCTGTCAAGAAAACATTAAAATACAGAATAAAAATGAAGGCCTAAATATCCTGAAGGTACCAGATCCTGATCTGCAAAGAGGCAGCCCTGTTTAGTATTCAGATAGGCACAGCGCCAAGGAATACGAGATGCTCTAGGCTATATTTCAGAGGAAGGCAATGTCAAACCACCTCTGAGTATCTTTTGCCTAAGAAAACCCTATGGAATTCATGGGGTTGCCATAAATTAACAGGTGACTTGAAGACACATACACGTAAGAGTAAACTACAAGCAGATCTCTTGCTTATAGAATGGGCTTGGTTTGGGAGACAATTTCAGGCCACTGCTGGCCTATTGCATCTGGTCAGCCTAAGACACATGTTGGCAAATGGTAGCCTCAGGGTTGAATCTGACCTTTTCTTTCATTGCAAAATCTCAGGGGGAGTGAGAGAGATGAAGTGTGTGGTGGCTGTGCTCTGCTGCTTTCGGAGTGGAGTAGGGAGTCCTTGCTCCTTCATCCTCTCTTCAGAGCCCTCCTCCAGAAGAATGACTTGCTGGTCAGGCAAGTTTCTATCACCATTTGGCACCATTTTCTTTCCATATTGCTTTAGATGTTAAAGTAAGATGGCTATCAGGGATGTCATTCAACACAGACTGCCTGAGTATGTCATCAGCTTGACTTTGGATCTGTTTGAGTCAAGACTGCAGATCTTTTAGTCCTAATGATGTTTTGCTCCAAAACCTCCACAGTCCGCAACTATTGGCCATGCTGTCTTGAGCTTCTGGGAGCTGAAGTCTGAAACATCAGGAGGGTCACAAGGTCTCCATCATCAGTACAAGATTGAGATAAGGAGCAAAGAGATAGATGTGCTTAAATGTGGCTAAGCCAAAAAACTTATCCAAAAAATAATTTGAGGAAAGACAGGGCTCGGGCTTGGACACGTTACGGCTTTGGGCTACAACTGCTAGAATCTCTTACCCAGCATGGCTGGGAAGGTTTGCATATTATGATGCAAAAAGAAACCCAAACTTTCCCCAAGCTCGGGGCCTTATTTGGACTGTAGCTCTCATCAGCCTTAGTTAGTACTGTACAGACAAGGTGAGAATGGATGGGAGTTGCTGTTTGGGAACATCTAAAGCACCACTGATATCATATCTCTAAAATAAATGGTGCCTTAGATACCATATTGGTGAGGGCAGGAAAGCTCAACAGACATGGCCGATGGGCCCTGAAAGCACACCTCCCATTCTAGTGGTGCCTCCAGTACCTGCCCTGCACCCTTCTCTTCTGTGTCCTAAGCGCCTTGTATTTTTGTCTGAACTCCTTTGCTCATCTGTTTGGGCCACCAAAGAAGCTTAAAGGGGGTTTACACTCTTAAGTGCACCACAGGAGGGCAAGTAAAATGGAGACGGGTGTGACACCAAGGGGATGCCCATGAGCAGCTTAGGGGATGGGGACAGAAGGAAGTGGGAGGATTAGCAAATGTAATAGAGGAGGAACTGTTGCCTGGACTTTGTGCCTGCTGTCAGCTATCCTCCCCCCCTGGCTTCTGGAAGAGGAAGCTTTTTTTGGGGGGTGAGGAGATGAGTCTCCTGGGGTTCTTCTCCGTAGGAGGCAGGAAAGGCTCTTGGTCAGACCTCCTGGGTTGCCTCACATCCCTTTAGCACTGAGAGATCTTGGACCGTTCAGCCTGTGCCTGTTTGGTCCCTTGCAGGCGTGAGCCAGATGGTGCCCAGTTAACCTCCTTCTCTGCTTTAGACCTATTAGAAGACAGATTAAGGGATGAAAGGCCACTGCAGCTGACAGCGGTGGGAGGGGGCATGCGTCCATGTGTCTCTGTGTGTGCGCTCACGCGCCGGTGCATCGGAGAGGAGAGGTTTTGCCTTGCCAAGATCTCTTGGGCTGAAGCAATGGGACAGCCCTGTACCATGGCAGTTGGACAGAACTGGGGGAGAAAATAAGAAAGGAAGATTTGGAGAATTACCATCCAAGGGAAGACAGCATGCACCCATAGTATTATTGTTCCTGATGGACGATGCATTGCTAGCATTGCCTCTATACAGAAGCAGATCCAGAGCTGAAAAAGCAGTCAAGCTGGCAGGGAGATTTAGGGAAGCTGAGCTGAGCTGACTGCTGGTATTCTTGGAGTCTCTCATTCATAGGATCTCCATAAGTTGAAGTCTACTTGATAGCAAATAACAGTCCTTTTATGCCTCCTCCTGTGCGTATTAGAACAACCTGACATGCAGAAATTAAATCTTATTTGTCGTGGCAATAGAATAGGGGTGGTGGCTAAAGTGTTGCTCTCCCGGTGTTGGTAAATTTCAACCCCCATCATTCCTCAGCGTTTACTCTGCTGACTAGAACTGCTGGGACTTGTAGTCCAAAACCTCGAGAGCCATACTTTGTCTACCCCTGCGACCAAATGCTGGGGAACTTCATTACCTATTTAGATCTGTAGATCATGCTGCTCTTAAAGATAGAGGAACAGGTCTTGGTTTTTAAAAAATGGTAGCCCTACCAGCAATCTAAGAGGCACTGATCTGGTTGCCTCTTCTTTTGGAATATTTTCAGTGCCACACAGAGAGGTAAACCTGTTCTTCTTGCCTGCCCTGGTCTTCTAACCCAAATACCAACAGAGAATCAACTAGGGAGAAAAATGATCAAAACATTCCTTTTTTTTTTATTGCATACCTTACTGGGTTTTTGGTTCTTCTTTTTTAAAAAAAAAAATCACGCTTATTAAATATTTACATTACAGCAGCTGAGAGAACGCCAGTCGTGCAAGAGAGAGTTCAGGGAGAGCCTTCTCTCATCTCCTCCCTATTGTTTGCTTTTCCCAAAGGGGGGAAATACACATGTATATCTATAACCCACCAAGCGAGCCCCCCTCCCTGTCCTCCCCCCACAAAAAGCCACCTTGCTGCTTCATGCGTTTGCATCACCTGGTCCATAAAAAGGAGTCATAGGCACAAGTTTCCACGAAACCCACTGTTTTGCTTGCACCATAATCATAGTAGTTAACTAAGTGTGTAAAGTATGAAATGGAAGCCAGATTGAAAGAAGACAGGGAGCAGACCTCTGCTCCGTCTGCTCTTCCCTTGGCTCCTGAGGGGCTGGATTTCTCTATTCAGCCCTTAAAGCGAATGTGAAGCCCCTTCCCCTGAAGTTGGAGGAGAAGGACTGTGGAAAGCACCCGCAGAATATTGCATCATTAACTTGGGAGGTATTGTGGTCAGTTGTGTAGGTTGTTCAATTTGTTGTTTTTTTGCATGGGCAAAATCACGACCTGCTGACAAGACCCCCGTTTCTCCACGGGATTTGACAAAACTCAAACGTAGGCAGACTCGCTCGACTGCGTCCGTCCGAGCGTAGGCACTTGGGCCAGCGAGGAGATGTCCTTCTTGCGCACCTCGCAGATGGATTTCCGTCTGGCCTGCACTCCCCGGATGGCCGTCTTGATCTTGCGCCAGCCGAGGTGGTTGAGCTCAGCCAGGTTGAGGAGGACACAGATCCCACTCACGGCAAACATGAAGACCAGGAAGACAGTTTTCTCGGTGGGGCGGGAGACGTAGCACTCCACTTCTTTCACGCACGGGTAGCGGTCGCATTCAAAGATGGCTGGCACATTGAACCCATAGAGGAAGTACTGTCCTGCTAGGAAACCAATCTCCAAGGCATTGCGGAAAACCACCTGAAGTAGCGGGAGAGAGAGGCCAAGCATTTGAAATCCTTACAATTCAGATGCCATTGGAATAGTAAAGAGTTTATACAAGGGGTGGAAAGCTATGTCCCTTCAGATATTTTCCATCCACAGTATCTGTCAGTCCTGGCTAATACTGTATAGATTGTCAATTATGGAAGCTGCAGCGTGAAAACATCTGGAGGACCACAGTTGCCCACTCTTGGTTTATGTGAATAACTTGGGGAAACCAAAATATTAAGGCTTCTCTATTTTTCCTTAATTGTTTGTGATTTGTTGCACTGAGTATAGCCTCTGTTTATTTGTATTGACTTTTTGACTTATTTTGGTTATTGTTTCATTTAGAAGAATTGTAGTCTTTTGTTAAAGCTGTAATAAATTGTGGGATAAAGAGGAACAGAAGCAAGTCATGGCCATTGGGACTCAAATTCAGAGAAAGGTCAGCCTGAATAGAATAATAAGTACAGTTTGCATCTCCCTTGTCTGGAATTCTGAAATACTCCAAAACCCAAAATTGACTACACCTTTGTGGCATCTTTGCTTTCTGGTGGTTCAATTCACTTTTTTCCCCCCACATACAATAAATTGTGCAAAAAATTACCTTCAGCTTATGTGTATAAGCTGTATATGAAACATAAATGTATATGAAACATTCATGCTTAGACTTGGGTCCCATCTCAAAGGTATTATGCATATACAAATACCGCAAAATCCAAAAGACTCTGAAATCCAAAACACTTCTGGTCCCAAGCATTTTGGATACGGGAGACTCAACCTGTATTGATCTGAGGTAAGATGACTTAGGGCTTTATCACACAAAAGAGTTATAGCACTATTATTCCAGTTTAACTCCCATAGCAGCATCAAATGGAATCCTAGGATTTGCAGTTTAGGGAGGAACAGTTTAAATTCTCAGCCAGAGAGCTCTTGGGCTTCGCTAAACTACAAATCCCAGAATTCCACAGAATGTTGCCATGGCAGTTAAAGTAGAGCAATAGCACTATAACAACATAGTGCACTAGGATTCTTAGGGACAACCTAGGGTCCCCAAAAGTAATGTTCCAAAAGTAATCCCCAAAAGTAATGTTCCCAAGCTCCGCTTTGCTCTATGAACCCCTTGATCCTAGAAGGTGTGCTACGAGACTCCCAAGTGCTGTGAAAGGGCCAGGCTCCCTGTTGGTACATAGTCCCTTTGCAAGTCTAAGAAATGATCTACAGTTTTCCCCATATGAACTTGTATATGTCTTTCTAGGAAGGTCATATTCTCCCTCCCATCATCCTGGTACTACATCTCTTGGGAACTCAGGAAAAAGCCTTCTTGGTAGCTGCCTCCAGCACTAGAACTCCCTTTCCAAAAAGGTTCGACTGGTACCCTCTTTACTATCTTTCAAACTCCAAGTGAAGACCTTTTTCTTCCAGCAGGCCTTTTGGGTTTTATTTTTTAGGGGAAATGGGTTTTGTACAATGTGCCGGACTTTTATTTGCGTGTGGGTTTTTAAAATTATTTTCACTTTAACAGGGTTTTTTTCATGTTGATAATTTAATTTCACTTTAATGTTTACATGCTATGAATGTTAACCATGTGTGTTATAACTGCTTGAAGCTGCCTTGAGCCCTGAACTAGGAGAAAAGTGGGATAATAATGAAAAATAATGGGACTGGACCTTTGTCGCCTCTTTGCTTAGAACTGAATGAAAAGACTCCTTTGGAGCTGTCCCTTGTGCTGAAATGCTCCATCTCCAGCTATTTTTTCCCCTTGAAACTTGGATTCCTTTTCACACTTTATAAATTATAGTGCTATGATTCCACTTTAAATGCATTGCTGCATCCTATGGAGTCCTGGGACCTGTAGTATGAAGGGGCACTAGTGCTCTCTGATGATACCACTCCCTAAACTGCCAATGACAGCCAGTGTGGTATAGTGGTTTGAGCATTGGACTGTTACTCTGGAGAGTAAGTTTCAAAGCCCTCCTTGGCCATGGAAACCCATTGGGTGACCCTGGGCAAGTCACATTCTCTCAGCCTCAGAGGATGGCAATGGCGAACCCCCTCCGAAGAAACTTGCCAAGGAAGCCCCATGATAGGTTTGCTTTTAGGGTTGCTGAAAGTCGGAAACAATTTGAAGGCAAACATCATCAACGATAAACTGCCAAATGATTCCATGGATGCAGACTGGCAGCAAAGGAATTGTTCAGAACACAGAATGGCCCTTTCACACTCGACAATTACAGTGTTATCATGTCAGTTAAACTGCCATGGCAACATCCTGTGGAATCCTGGGACTGGCAGTTCATTGTTGAAGCAGACTAGAAAAGCAATTGGCTTGGCACATTGGAGCCAATGGCCCCGAAGAAGAAGCAGCCGAGGATGTTGCAAACTTTGTTAGGCTTTGCGGATTCTGCCTTGAGGCCTGAGCGCAGCTTGTGCCTGCCGCCGCCGCTGCTGCTGCGCTACTCTTCCTCACCCTGTAAATCTATAAATAAACAGATGGTCAATGGGATAGACCACAAAGACCCCAGTGCTCTTCCTTTTGCAAAGGCTGCTGGGAAGGGCGATCCGAGTGACACGTACTGCCAGGGCCGTGCAGTCTTTGCATGTTGTTCGTGCAGTTGGCAATTCTGTTTTAAGGGGAACTCAGTAAAACTGGCTTCCGCAACCTGAGTAAATTCGGTAGTGAAAGAAACAGATTGCACATGGTTGCATATGTTACACAGGTTAGCACGATTAATAAGTGCCTAGGCAGAAGGAATGTTAAGCCTTCCAGACAACTAGAAATGCTGCTTGCCACCTTTAACAGATTTTAGTCAGGCATTTTTTCCACGCAATTTCCAGCCTAACTGTATGGGCAAAAGAACTAGTAACTTAGTTTTTTGTGGGTTTTTCGGGTTACGTGACCATGTTCTAGAAGAGTTTATTCCTGACGTTTCGCCGGCATCTGTGGCTGGCATCTTCGGAGAAGATGCCAGCCACAGATGCCGGCGAAACGTCAGGAATAAACTCTTCTAGAACATGGTCACGTAACCCGAAAAACCCACAAAAAACTATGGATGCTGCGCATGAAATGCTTCAACCAGTAACTTGTTCATGTGTCGTCTAATGAAAGCTAAGGTTCTTTGGCTGAATAGGTTCTACACCAAACATAGAATACGCAACCTTCCTGATGCTGTTGAACTGCAACTCCCAGCAACTCCCTAGCCAGCACAACCAATGCTGAGGAATACTGGGAGCTGCAGTCCAACAACCTGTTTATACACACATTGCCTAATTCCACACTTAATGTTCAACTGCATTAAAGATGGGTGCTGGGAGCCATGGAGCTCAGTGGTTTCTGGAGCATCCAAGTTTAGGGGGCAGTGAATCTGCTGTGAGCATTTAGTTTAGTTGGTTTCCAGCAAGGTACAAGGTGTTGTGATCTTTAAAACCCTGCATGGTTTGAGTCCAAGTTACCTATAGGATTGCCTTCTCCTGTATAATCCCCCTCATACTCACTGGTCTTACTCACTTACTTTATCACATGGGAGCGTCCAAATCCCGTGGATAAACAAGGTCTAAATTAAATTATTTTATGCAATTTTAAAAAGAATTAAATAACAGTATTATTTTAAAAGCATGGTTAAAAATCATTTAGAACACATTTAAAACATGATTACAAGTTGAGTCTCCCTCGTCTGAAATGCTTGGGACCAGAAGTGTCAGATTTTGGGGAGGTTTTGGAATCACCAGTATTTGCATCTATGAGCATGATGCAATATCTTGGAGATGGGACTCACGTCTAAACACAGAATTCATTTATATTTTGTATACACCTCATACGCACAGCCAGAAGTCATTTTATACATAATATTTTAAATGGTTTTGTGCCAGGAAACAAAAAGTTTGTGTACACAGAACCTTCAGAAAGCAAAATCACTATCTGAGTCACCCATGAAAAAAGTTTTGGGTTTGGGGATATTTCAGATAAGGGAGATTCAGCCTATAAAATTAACCTAATTAAATCAACTTAATTTTTTATTTAAAAAATAGAGCACACCACTTCACACAAACACTACTGCTGCCTAATTTTAATCTCAAAGGTTTATCTGTATTCAAAAGTTTTATTTACAACAGAAAGACAGCAGGGACGAGGCCAAGCAGACCTTCCACAGCTTGGGAGCAGCCATGGAAAAGTCACCAAACTAGCAATCCCAGGATTTGAAGGTGAGTAGCATTGTGGTTTGAGTGTTGGACTATGACTCTGGAGATCAAGGTTTGATTTCTAGCTCGGCCATGAAACCCACTTAGTGACCAGAGGCAAGAAAACCTCATGATAGGTTCACCATAAGTCGGAAATGACTTCAAGGCACACAACAACAACAACAACAGGGCTCCAGAACATTCTGACAGAGAAGGCTAAATAGCTCCCAGAATTCCATAGCACTGAGGCATGGCAGTTAAAGTGGCGTGAAATTGCATTAACTCCTCAGTGTAGATGCAGCTCAAGATAATTTCCCAAATCCGATTGGTGCATTCCAACTATTTCTCCTATTAAATAAATTGTTGAATAAGGAATCAACATGTTGCTAAGTGCCACTGATTCAATGCATCTTCTCTAGTTGGGACTAACAAGAAGGTTAAGACTAATATGTTCTTGGAGCCTAGAATGGTACCTCACCATCCACGGGCTTGCCGTGTGCAGATTTGTGCATCCACTGATGGCAAGCCCTGTTGTCCCCAATGGCGGCACATATTGCACCACCATTAAGGACAATGGGACTTGAAGTCTTGCATTTTTTCATATCTGTAAGGTGTGTGTCCCAGAACGGGTCCCCCACAGATATGGAGATCCGACTAAACTTTCCCTTGGAAATGCTTCTCCTAATGGTGCAGTAAGGAGATCCAGACACTGAGCTTCTAACCAAAAGGGTTCTCAACCCTTGGACCACCAAATATTTTGGACCAGAAAGGCCAAACACTATGGCAGGTGGGATTCTGGAAATCCCAAGCATCTGGACAAGAACATGATTCCAAGCATCTGGACAAGAAATTCCAAGCATCATGATCAAAATTTGACAAAAGATTTACCTGGATGATGTAGAAGCGGGAGATGCCCTCTTGACGCTTGACCTTGGAGCTCTTGGGCGGCCGCAAGGGAGTGTTGGGGATTTCCTTCACCTCCAGGCAGTCAGGTTCCT
Organism: Urosaurus nigricauda; assembly: GCA_034509955.1. Taxonomy (NCBI): domain Eukaryota; kingdom Metazoa; phylum Chordata; class Lepidosauria; order Squamata; family Phrynosomatidae; genus Urosaurus; species Urosaurus nigricauda. The sequence goes on along the minus strand of JAOEGL010000007.1, from coordinate 28,550,162 downwards.
CCTTGGACAAGCCATCAGGATTCTGCACCAAGATACCATTGACGTTCTTTACTTTCTTGCCACTATCGCGGGCACAGTCTTTTTCCAGGAGCGGGTAGAGGAAGGAGTACCGTCGGTCCCGCTGCTTAGCCGACTGGTGCACCGAGTAGGTGATGAAGCAGAGGCTGGGGGTGCACACCAGGATAATCTGGAAGACCCAGTAGCGTATGTGCGAAATGGGGAAGGCCTTGTCATAGCAGGCCTGGTTGCAGCCCGGCTGCAGCGTGTTACACATGAACATAGTCTGCTCGTCCTCATAAACCGTCTCTCCTACAATGGCCACTATCAGAATGCGGAAGATCACCACCACCGTCAGCAGGATCCTAGAAATGGCAAGTAACAAGAGTAAGGTGAGAAAAGAGCTCCAAGATCTTCTGGAGAGGCTCGTCTCTCTATCTCGCCACCTTCTCAGGATCCTTTGGAAGGAACAAGGGAGAGGGCCTTCTCGGTGGCAGCTCCCAGGCTTTGCAGCTCCCTCCTAAGGGAGGCCTATCCTTGCTCTCCTGCCAGAAAATCAAAATATTATTTTAGAAATTGACTGGAATGGCGTGCTGTGCTATTTTATGGTTTGTATATGGCCTTTTGAAAGCCAGTATGGTGTAGTGGTTTGAGCGTTGGACTGTGACTTTGCAGACCAGGGTTCAATTCCCTGCACAGCCATGGAAACTCACTGGGTGACCTTGGGCAAGTCACACACTCTCAGCCCCAGAAAACCCCGTAATAGGTTCACCTATTACCCCCATAATAGGTTTAACATACACTGGAAACAACCTGAAGGCACACTACACCAAATATAGACTTTTAATGAACGTTAATGTTCATTTTAACTTTATAAATTGTTTAATTGTCTTTTAAATAGGATGTTTTTTGTATAGGTTTTTAAAAACCTCTATACTGCTTTTATAAATGTAATATATAATATAAAATAAAATTTTATTTGTAGCCCACTCCTCTGTCCAGACAATCGGAGCGGGTTATAACAAAGTTAAAAAGTCACAAGCTTAAACAATTCCAATAACCCACTATCTAACCTCCCACCCCTTAAAATTGAATTAAACTAACAATAAATTAAAACCAAGCAAACAATTAAAAACACAATATATCCTCATAAAAGCAACCATTCATTGAGTGGCCACACCTTGAGTGCCTTTATTAGAATTAAGGCAAGATATAAATGAATTAATAAATGACAAAAAAAAAGAGCTGTCCTGATTCCTGTCCTTTCTGGACTTAGTTGGCTATGGTCTGAATCATGTTGGTTGCCTTAGGCATACATAAATCCCCTTGTGAAAGCATTTGGACATTATTGTCCAAATCAAAGCATCTACATTCAGCCCAAGGGGATGGATGCAGAGCTGGGCATGCGGATTCTGCTATGCGTTTAGTTGAACAACATTGCCATTCAACACAAGGCTTGTGTGCTACCACAATCAATGCTGAACTCCACACGTGGAGATTTACAGTGCACTACAACCAGCATGGTGTAGTGGTTTGAGCATTGGACTACAACTCCGGAAACCAGAGTTTGATTCCCTGTTCGGCCATGAAACCCATTGGGTGCCTCAGGGAAAGGCAATGGCAGACCTCCTCCGAACAAATCTTGCCAGGAAAACCCTAGGATAGGTTTGTCTTAGGCTTGGTGTAAGTCTCAGAAATGACTTGAAGGCACACAACAACAACAGTAAATGCTATTCAAAGTAGTTATCTGTGGACCAGGTGCCAGTCTGCAAGACATCAGCGGGCGGTCTATGGCCACTTTCCATTAAGATATGCACAACCACAGCCAATGGACAAAAATACCTTACTAGTCCCTAGCACATTGGAGAGGTAGGGATGCTGTTCCCGAAAACCAGGAGGAGAATCACTGTGTTTGTTACACAGTTCCAACATAGGATCTTTGCCTATGTGTTGGCACAGTGTTAGGCTTGGCACTTGAGGTGGCACAGTCTTTTCTGTTTACTTATGCAAGGGTCTACCTGATCTGGTTGTTTCATTTCATGGGCATACTGTTAGTTTTTAATCGAATGTTTGCTGAAACATGTTGAACTGCTCTTCTTTCTTGCAGTGTAGAAACCTATCCCTATTCTTTCTGGTTTATTTTTATTCCCAGTTATCTCCTTAACTGAGGTATACCTGTCACATTGATATAATACCCTCTTTTTACATGCTTCCGTGTATCATGACATAAATCATAAGAAAAGACACTGATGCTAGGAAAGGGGGAAGGCCGTAGAAAGAGAGCAAGACCACATGCCAAATGGTTAGGCATAGGATGGATGGGAGGTCTTGGAAATGTCTTGTCTCCTTGAGTTCAGGTTCACTCAATGTCAGATAACAGCAACAACATCTGCAAACCCTTTTTTGTTTCAAACAACTTTGCTGAACCATTCTTCTTGTTGGTGGTCCAGGAACATATCCCTATTCTTTCCATGTTATTTCTGTCTCTGGGCCCAAATGGTCTGCTAAAGACACCTGTTTCATCAACTGAGGTTTACCTGTTACACTACGAGTCCCATCAACCCTCGCCCTAGGCCAAACTGGTTGAGGCTGATGGGAATTGGAATCCAAATGACACTTGGACAGTGATAGATCCCTCAGCCCTGGAGCTGACCAAAAGTAACTTTTTTTAGGTTGCAATCCTGCTGGCAAACCCCACTGAATGTCATGGGACTCATCTCTGAGGTCCAAAACATACTGCAGAAATAATCCAGTTTGGGACCACTTTGTCTTGGCTCAGTGCTAGGGAATCCTGGGAATGGTAATTTATTGTAGCACCTGACAGAGAAGGCTCAGTGTCTCACAAAAATTACAGTTCCCAGAATTCCCTAGCATTGAGCCAGGTCTCAAACTGGGATATTTCTGCAGTGTGCTTTGGACCTGAACCAACATTATAGGATTGCACTGACAGGCTTAACATGGACCAAAGGGAGGATCCCTGCTCTTCTGGAGCCTATAAAACTGGAGAATCCCAAGGACCTAAAGGGACAGAAGTTTCTTTGGTAACCCAATATCTGTCCATTTAGTGAACTGTCATTTCTGCACATAAAGGAAAGGGCAATGGGTTTTCACCAACTCAGCATTCTCCGGTGAAGCTGCAAGAACTGGAGGAACTGGGGCAGGGAAGGGGTTGAGTTGAGAAGATGGACTTGTGAAGAGAGGAAAGAGGAATTCCAACCAGAAACAACATGAGCAATGAAGATGAGCACTGGACATCCTAATACTTCAACACTTTTTTTGGACACAAAAACTGATCAGAAAACAAAAGCAAGCAACCAGGTTGGAGTTTAGGGAGATGGATAACAGAATACATAGTTAGATTGCAATGGGATATGCCTAGTCAACAGCAGTAAAGCTCAGTGAGTGAGTATTGCAGCTGCTGTCCACTTTCACAAACACAGAATAACAAAAAAGATGACATGATCAATGTGTCTGGTAGGTTACAGAATTATTAGACAGGTCCCTGTCCTGTACAGCTTGCAATCTAAAATTCAATGCAGGGGAATGACATGGATCTCCGTCCTCAACCATCTCTGGCTGAAACTCGTCCAACATTAAACTGCTGGACTAAAATGCATCAATGAGTTTGACTGCGTTCATTCAGTGTTTCCTTTCTTGCATCAAGTGCCAAAGGGGTCCAGTAGAGCACATTTGAGGGGGAAAATAGTGTCAATTCTTGCTGATTTTGGGACTATACCTTCCAGAATCCCCCACCCTTTATGCCTGTTGTATTTCATGGGGCTTTGAGCCCAGTCTAAACCCACAAATATAGCCATGAGTGGATTGGCCACCTGTGGATAAAAAGTCACGCATCTCTTCCAACTTTCCTCAAGACTGCAATTCCCATCATTGACAACCAGAAGAGCTGGCTCCAGTTATGTGTGTGGGGACTCATCAGATTATCTTCTAGGTCCCCAATACTGTCTTATCTATGGGCCTCAGTGGGTTTATTTGACTGTGACTGCAGTCTCCCAAATAGCACATTGCACAGCTGGATCTGGCTGTGCTTTTCTTTTCCCACAACATCTCCGAATAATACAAGTTGTTGTTGGAAAGCTGCCTTCCGACATCCCAGGAGTAACATCATTCCAAGGGGGAGACCAACTTGACTACATTTATCCACTGGAGAAGGAGACGCAGGAGCGATCTCACTTCCACTTCATACCAGAAAGGTGGCTTGGCTTGAAGAAAGAACATTTTGACCCATCGTTGGCCAAAAGAGCAAGATCTGCTAGCCAGTGGTCAAGTGGGGCCACCAACTGGAGAAGATCACAGTTGGCCAAAACTGTGTTTCAGTGCCCAGATTTATGGAGAAGAAGGGGAAAAAAATACTTTGAGGGGTGGCAAATCCTAGAATCCCACCAGCCGGTATGGCCACTTTTCTCACCCAAAGAAATGGTGGCAACCTGGTGGAGTGGTAAACCTGCTCCAGTTTTCAGTTCAAATCTTAAAGGAGCTATCAATTCCTACTCTATCCAATAGGCTCAGCAGCTTAGATTGATCCTTTAAAGAGCACTCTCAAACTCAGAGAAATGTTATTGCTTTGCTGACAGAGGAGACACCAGCCACTGCTCCTGGCCATCACTTTTTTCGTTGATGTATGCCACGTTGGGTAACAGTGTTTGTCCCAAAAATGGTCAGTGAATGAACTTGGCATTGCTCAGAATGACAGGCCAGGAGGAAATTAAAATAAAAGAAGTGGGCAGGCCTCAGAAGTAGGCTTTGCCCAAGAATGTCAAAAGATGACACCATCCTGGGGCCAAAGCAACTGAAAATAAATAACTAGAGCAAAGGACATGCCAATGACAGTGCAGCATCTCAGGTTGGTTGCTCTTCAAGACGGGAGGCTGCCATGGATGGACCATTTGTCTGATGACCAGTGTGAATAGTTTTTTGTGGGTTTTTTGAGCTATGTGGCCATGTTCTGGAAGAGTTTGTTCCTGACGTTTCACCAGCATCTGTGGCTGGCATCTTTCTCTGAAGATGCCAGCCACAAACACGGGTGAAACATCAGGAATAAACTCTTCTCAAACATGGCCACATAGACCAAAAAACCCACAAAAAACTATGGATGCTGGCCATGAAAGCCTTTGACTCACACCAGCATGAATGTTCCTAAGCGATCCCCTTCCAAACATTTTGGACTACAGCTCCCACCAGGCAGCATGGATAACAGTTAAAGATAAAAGGAGTTATAGTCTATAACCTGTGGAAAACATCCGATTAGAGAAAGTTATTGGAGGGCTTTCCCATCTTTCATTCTTCTCTTTTTCACTTTCTCTAACTCCATCCATCTTAGTATCGACACACTCAGTCTTCCCCCTACTTCAGCAATCTACAGCTGTAGTCCTCCTGATGTTTTTTGGCATATCAGCTCTAGCCAACATATCCAGTGGTGAGGGATGATGGGATCTGCAGTCCAAACCACCTGTGCCCTACCTCTTTATTCCCATCAGTGGCCTTCTGCCCTTCCCGGGGCTATTGCACACTTGACTAACCCTCTCTGTCCCATCCGGACTGCAGCGTCTGCCTTTGACCAGCCAGGCTGGCCCTCCTTTCTCCCCGTCACTCCCTGCTGCTTCTTGGATGCCTTCCTTCCAGAATTAATGTGGGTGCTACAGTCTCCCTATCAATGACAGCGGAGTCCTAGAAATCGGAAGATAAGGAGGCAATAGAGACCAATTGCAGTATGTGTCGGTGTGTATTCAGTCAGTAGGATGGACAAAGGAGACGGAACGACTTCTTGAGGTTAACTTCCCCCATAGTAGGGGTGAGCAATGTCCTTCCAGCTGTTTTTGTTTTGGCCTGCCGTTCCCATCAGCAGAGCCATTGGTAAAGGATTATGGACAATGCATTCCGACAGTATGGTCATGAGTTGACCCACCTCTGGAAAAAAGGGTGTTATTTTTTTACTGTGTAAATTTACAGCGCTATATAAATAAAGGTTAATAATAATATTTTCTTAAAAGATACCAGAAGGATGTATCAGTCCCCAAGAGTTCTCTCCCCCTCCCCCCCCCCCCCCCCCCCACTATACATTATAATCTTTCAGCTTTCTTTTTGCTATTTCCTTAGTCCCTACAAATACTCAATTCCTATCTTTTATACAGAGAGTGATTCAAGTTTATCTGGGAGCCATACCTTCTCACCTGGAAGTTCCAAGATATGTTTGAAAGAGGACAGATTCTGTGATTACTTGGTTGTGTTGGAAAGTGTGGTGTGGAAGTCACTGTACATGCTCAAATAATTCTTCTTTTGCCACCACTTTTCTCTAGCAGTACTACTATTGGTGACATACACGTATGTAACTTGAGTTATATGCATATATGTCTTCTTCTGCATAGTGTGCCAGGGGGGCTATTTACTAGCCCCTGCATACCATCTAAATAAAATTTCTCCCCCAGTTACTGCCAAGCCCTGGGAGGGAGTACAGCTGGGGCTATTTCCTTTCTAGTGGAGGCAACTCATGCATCTAAGAGGAAGAGAAATAAGGTTGGTCTCCTAGGTCATTATGGTGCAGTCGCTTTTTCTATAGTTTCCATTCATTGCCCCATGTCCTAGTCTCTGGAGCAGCAGGAAACAAGTTTGCTCCATCCTCAGTATGACATCTCTCCAAAGACAGCAAAGAAACATCCTGCCTTGGAGTGAAGGGGAAGAGAAATGAAGACACTCTTCATTCAGGGGACTATCGACATTTCTCTTCCCCTTTGCTCCAAGGCAAGATGTTTTTTTACCCTCTTTGAAGGGATGTCTTATTGAGGATGGAGCAAAGCTTGTTTTCTGTTGCTCCAGAGAGTAGGACCTGGAACAGTGGGTGCAGGCGACAGGAAAAGTGATTTCACTTCAACATTAGGAGGAACTTCCTGACAGTAAGAGCTGTTTGACATTGGAAGAGGCTGCCTTGGAGTGTGATGGAGTCTCCTTCTCTGGAGGTTTTTAAACAGAAGCTGGATGGCCATCTGTCAGGGATGCTTTGTGAGTTCTTGCATGGCAGGAGACTGGACAGTGTGGCCTTTGTGGTCTCTTCCACTTCTATGATTCTATGACAGTGGAGTTTATCATACGACGGAATTTGGGGGTATAATGCATGAGGTTTCACGTTATTGCGAATGAGTGTATCTCACGCAATTTCGGGCAATGGGAAGTCATTCCAAACGCAATCGTGGGGTTTCACGTAATTGCATATTAGAATATCTCACACAATTTCAGGCAATGCGGGGTCATTTTCGGGCAATGGGAAGCCATTCTGAACCCATTCCTAAAGCGATCAGATTTCACGTAAATTCACTAAACTAGTGAATTCACGTACTGTAATTGCGAATTGGCTCCATTCGCAATTGAGAGAAATTACTTCCATGTGATAAACTCCAGTGATGAGAGAAATCAAGGCAGCAGGAAGAAAACCCTCTGCTGTGTTTGGTCTGCCCCTTCTCCCCCTATATGCCCCATTCCTGCCCTCCACAGGCTAAAGCAGGAGTGGGCAAAGGCCAACTAAACCACTCCAGGGTGAACTGTCCGCTCCTGGGACCCAGGGTGCATGTTTGTATGAGTGTGAGCAAAACTGGATTGCCAAAAATGCCAACTAAACAAAACCTAAAAATAGATGTAAGTACACTTCTGGTTGGGGGGGGGGAAGTACCCACTCTTTTATAAATATTAAAAAATATAGGGATTCTGTTACCTATTTCAAGGACAAATCACTTCTGGATGCTTCTAGGAGACACAGTTCACATACACCTTCCTTTTTCTGGCCCCTAGAAAAGAGGCCACCTGAAGAATCTGGAAAAGCTAGGGTCTGCAGAAGGCAGACTTTCCCAAACCATATTTTAAAGGGAAAAAGAACCAGGCTGGCAAAGTAAATCTAGACTGTGAAGTCGAAGGCTTTTATGGCCGGCATCCATAGTTTTGTGTTGGTTTTTTGGGTGCTTTGGCCACGTTCTAGAAGAGTTTATTGCTGGTGTTTCGCCAGCATCTGTGGCTGGCATCCTCAGAGAATTTCTGGAACATGGTCACACAGCCCAAAAAAACCAACAAAAAACTATAAATCTAGACTGAAAGGAGTTTAAAAGGGTCCAGCAAGCATCATCCTTCCAGCTTTCCTTGGCTGCACTAACTTGTAGCAGCGTTTCTCAACTTGTTGCCCTCTCGATGTGTACTGACTACAGCTCCTATCATCCCTCCCCAGCCAGCCATTGTCTCCTTGCCATCAGCTCAGGAAAATGCAAACTGTTGCATCAAATAAATACATATTTTTAAAAAGCGAAATAACAAGCAGATCTGCAACAACCAAGAGTTTTGTAGAATCCAGACTTATGACGGCATAAGCTTTTGGGGATTAGCCCACTTCGACAGACTCAGGGAATGTTACCTTTTGGAAAAAAGGACCATATATCTAGGCCTGCAAAGGGAAACGCTATACATGCCTGTACATGTGAAAGAAAGAAAGAAAGAAAGAAAGAAAGACACACACCTGCCAACTGAGGACAGGGAAACCTCATGTCTATGCCTGTTTCTGTCCAAATCTATGAATATATGAATGAATGTGAATGTCTATGACCGCTTCTGTCTATTCGCAAAGAGAAAGAGATAGTAGCTATACACCCGACAACTGAGAATAACACTGGACGCATCTGATGCTTTGGGTTTTAGCCGATGGATGCTTATGCCATCTTTAACGTGGAGCAAAACTCCTCATTTTTGGATAAGCACGAGGCGGTGTAGACAGAGAGAGAAAAAGAGGGAGGGAAATTCCTAACCTTCACAAAGCAAACCATTTTGCCCAGTGACAGCGGAAAGCGCTGCATTGCCGGCACCTCTCCAACCACTAGACGGTACTCTCATTTTCTCTGCAAAGAAGCATCTGAAACGCATGGCTGGATGTGCACAGGAATGCGCAGCCTGCTTAGGGGTTTGTGGCTCCAGGTTTTCAAAATTATTGGGGAGGTGGAAGAAATGGCAGCACCTATAGCCTTCATATAAGAAGGTGCCTAGTGTAGGGCTTTGAGTGTTGGATCTTGGAGACCAGGGTTCGATTCCCAACTCGGCCATACAAACCCAATGGGTGACCTAGGACAAGGCACACTCTCTCAGCCTCAGGGGAAAGCAAGGGTCTCAGAATGTGATGGAGTCCCTTTCTTTGGCGGCTTTGAAGCAGAAGCTGGATAGCCACCTGTCAGGGGGGGCTTTGACTGTGTATTCCTGCATGACAGAATGGGGTTGGACTGGATGGCCTTTGGGGTCTCCTCCGACTGTATACGATTCCATGAAATCTTGCCATGGTTGGGGTGCCGTAAGTCGGGAACGACTTGACGGCACACAGCGAACAAAATACCAAGCAGCAGAGCATTTCTACAGGTGCAGCTTCTCCCTCCACTATTTTTCCCTCCAGAGGACAAGCTGCACCTGGCAAACCCCAAATCCTAGAAGCCTAGAGTTTTGGAAAGGGCTTTATATTTATTTAAAATAAATATGCATTTATATATTTATATATAAATATTACAAACACACACACACACACACACTTATATATATCATTATACTCTCTCTCTCTCTCTCTCTCTCTCTCTCTATATATATATATAATATTTATTTAATATATAATATAAATATATAATAATGAATGAATGAATATTTATTATGGCACTTGGCTGGCACAAAATATATAATATTTAATATATATTATTAATAATATATATTATATTATATATAATAAATATATATATATTTATATATATATATAAATCCATGGCTCTTCCTCCCTTGAGTGACTGACCAATGTCATCCTCGCTGGCAAGGAGCTCAAAAATGAGGACCTGCTGGAGAAATGGAGGACATGCCCAAATAAAATTCCACCTTTCCATCCAGGAGCTGACCAGATGTCCTCCATGCCCAAATGGAGGACATGCCAGGCAAAAATAGAGGGCATGCCTAAATAAGAGGGGCTCCCATCTTTCCCCAACCTTAGGCTGACCAGATGTCCTCAATGTCTGAATAGAGGACGGGCCAAGGAAAAAAAGGAGGACATGCCCAAATAAGAGAGGCTTCTATCTTCCCCAACCCCAGGCTGACCAGATGTCCTCACTTCCAAAATAGAGGACATGCCCCAATATGAAGGGCTCCCATCTCCCCTCCTCTAGAGTGATTAGTAAAGCCTCACCACCCAAATGGAGGACATGACACCAAAATGGAGGACATGCCCAAAGAAGAGGGGCTCCCACCTTCTTCCTGCTCAGGCTGGCCAGATGTCCTCCAAATGGAGGACATAGCAAAAATCAATGGAAGGTATGCCCAAATTCAGAGGGGCTCCCCTCTTCTCCCCACCCAGCCTGGCCAGAGGTCCTCCAAATGGAGGACAGGCCCCCCAAGAAGAGCTGGAAAAGTCTTGGTGGAAGGGAGGACATGGTTAGTCTTTAACAATGCTTTAACAATGGTCTGGTTCAAAGGCTATGGAATTCTGGGAGTTGGAGTCTGTTGTGGGGCCCAGAGCTCGTTGTCTGACTCACTGGCTATGGAATTCTGGGAGTTGGAGTTTGTTGTGGGGTCCAGAGCGGAGCGGAGCTCCGCTCTGGACCCCACAACAAACTCCAACTCCCAGAATTCCATAGCGACTGACCCAGACAACGAGCCCTGGGCCCCACAACAGACCCCAACTCCCACAATTCCATAGCCTTTGAGCCAGACCAGAGTTAAAGCGGTGCCAAAGCGATTCCTCTTTCCAGTGTGGCTGCAGCATCCTTCCCTGCATCCCTGCATCCTTACTCGTGGTCCTCCTCACCTGCCAATCATGGTGGAATGCTGTTGGACCGCAGCCTCCAGCAGCCTTTCCAGGATGGTCCACTCTCCCATCGCTCCGAAGGCGGCCTGGGCCCCTCTCCCTGCAGCATCCGAAAGAAAGGACGATGGAGGAGGAGAAGCAGGCGCCTCCGGACTGGGACCCCAAGCCTGGACCACCGGCACCAGAACCAGAACCAGCAGAACCAGCCCCAGCAGCAGCAGCAGCAGCCCAGCTCCTCCTCCTGGCTGGCCCTAAGAGTCCCAGGCTGCCCTCCTCCTCCTCCTCCTCGCCATCAGCTGGAAGAAGAGGAAGAAGAAGAAGGGAAGGGAGAAGGAGAGGAGGAGGAGAAGAAAGAGGAGGAGGAAGGATGGGGGCTGGCAGCAGGAGCATCCGCAGGGACCCCCGGAGTCATCCCTGTCTCTGGGCTCAGGAGAGAGAGAGACTGCCTGACTGCCTTTCTGGCTGTTCTTTCTTTCCTTCCTTCCTTCCTTCCTTTCTGTCTTTGTTTTCTTTCTTTCTTCCTCCCTCCCTTCCTTTCTCTCTCTCTCTCTCCTTCCTTCCTATCTTTCTTTTCTTCCTTCCCTTCCCTTCCCTTCTGTCTTCTTTTCTTCCTTCTTTCCTTCTTTCCTTCCTTCCTTCCTTCCTTTCCCTCCCTCCCTTTCCTTTCTCTCTCTCTCTTTCCTTCCTTCTTTCCTTCCTTCCTTTCTTTTCTTCCTTCCTTTCCCTTCTGTCTTCTTTTCTTTCTTTCTTTCTTTCTTTCTTCCTTTCCCTCCCTCCCTTTCCTTTCTCTCTCTCTCTTTCTTTCTTTCCTTCCTTCCTCTTTTCTTCCTTCCCTTCCCTTCTGTCTTCCTTTCTTTTCTTTTCTTTTCTTTTCTTCCCTCCTTCCCTCCCTCCTTCCTTCCTTCCTTCCTATCTTTCTTTTCCTTCCTTCCTTCCTTCCTTCCTTCCTATCTTCCTTCCCTTCCCTTCTGTCTTCTTTTCTTTCCTTCCTTCCTTCCTTCCTTCCTTCCCTTCCTTTAGGGACTGGGAGCCCTCTCTTCTTCCCTGCCTGAGATCGAGGGCAGCCAAAGGAAGCAAAGGAAGAGACCAAAGCAGAGGAGGAGGAGGAGGAGGAGGTTGTGTGTTGGGTGGGTGTGTGTGTCTGATGCGTGTGTGAGAGAGAGGGGGGGTGGAAGGGGACGGATTAAGTGCAAGGCACGCGGCTCTGGGTGTGTGTGTGTGTGTGTGTGTGTGCCTGGGAATGGGAGTGTGTGAGTCTCAGTCTCTCTGCTTCTGCATCTCTCTCTCTTTGTGTGGATGGGTGTGAGTGTGAGTCCCTGGGCCTGTGTGTGCTTCTGTGTGTGTGAGTGTGTCGATCTCTATATCTCTTTGCCTGGGTGTGAGTGTGAATTTCTGTGCTTCTGTGTGTGTGTGTGTGTGTGTGTGTGAGTCCCTGGGCCTCTGTGTGTGAGTGTGTCTCTCTGTGCCTGTGTTTGTGTGCATTTATCTCTGCATCTCTGGGTGTGAGTAGGAGTCTCTGGGCCTCTGTGTGTGTGTGAGTGTGTCAGCCTCTATGTCTCTCTGACTGTGTGCGCGTGTGTGTGTGTATGGGTGTGAGTGAATCTCTCTCTCTCTCTCTCTCTCTCTCTCTGCACCCCATGTGTGTGAGATTGTGTGTGTGTGTCTAACCTCTCTTGATGTGTGTGTCTATCTGAGTGTGAGTGTGTTTCTGTGCTCCTGTGTGTGTGTCAGTGAGTGTGTATCTCAGCCCTTCTGACACTGCCTTGTGTGTCTCTAAGCACCAGCTCCAGGGTGACCAGATGTCCTCTTTACTACCAAGGAGACACCACCATAATGGAGGACCTTCCAGGACAATGGAGGACACCCCAACAGAAAAGCTCATGCTGTGGCCAGACCAGGCAGAGACCCTCCATCCATGGGAAGGCTTTTTATAAAGGGGTTTGTGTGGCAAGATTTATTCCAAGGGATTTTGCCATTGCCTTCTGAGGCTGAGAGAGTGTGACTTGTCCAAGGTCACCCAGTGGGTTCCATATGGCCAAGGCAGGATCGAAACCCATAGGCCAGTGCTAAACCACTATACTGTACCAGGATGGCTCTCATTACTTTATATATCTCTGTGTGTCTGTGTGTGTATTTATACACATGTGCATATATATATATATATATATATATTGTTAAGTATATATATAAAATATCTATCTCACTATATATATATATATATATATATCACTATATAGATGTAGATATCACTATATCTATCTCACTATATATGTATATGTATCACAATATAGATATAGATATCACTATATCTGTCTCACTATATATATATCTATATCACTATATAGATAAAGATATACATATCATTATATCTATCACTATATAGATATCACTATATCTGTCTCACTATATATATATATATATATATATATCACTATATAGATAAAGATATACATATCATTATATCTATCTCACTATATAGATATATATATCACTATATAGATGTAGACATCACTGTATCTCACTATGGATATGTATTACTATATAGATATAGATATCACTATCTCTCTCTCTCTCTCTCTCTCTCTATATATATATATATATCACTATATAGATAAAAGATATGCATATCACTATATCTATCTCTATATATATATATATCACTAGGTCAATCTCAGAGATATCACTACATAGAGATAGATATCACTATACATAAAACTAGAGAAGAGAGAGAGAGTTATATATAATTGTATATTATATGTCGTGTGGTACAAAAGTGACAGTGTGATCCTGTTTTGTGTGTGTGTGGATAAAATACATACTTGGCTGCTGCTGTTTGCATCAGCGTCATTATTTCACGCTTATTGTCACCATCTTCCTTATTGCCAGAGAAAGAGATGGTTGTATCTGCCCACGAACACTCACACCCCTTTTGCGGCATTTCAGCTGCATTCATTACTGCAATGTGTAACACACCACACACACAGACACAGACACACAGAGGTGGCGGGGTTCCTCTATATCCAATATGATTGGCTATCGATTAGGATTATAGGATTCCTAAGGTTTTTGTGTGACATCTGTGTTGCTGGACTGTAAAAACTGGCTGGAAAAAAGACGAATGCAACTTCCCAATGAAACACACAAAACTGCCTTTGTGCTGCATTGCTGCATACAAAGTCTCCTTCCCTTCCTCTCCCTCCACAGAAAAGCATCCATCCCCTTGCAACACAATCCCAATCCCAACACACACCTGGTGCATCCGATCTGTGTCTTGTTTTTGTGATGGAAGGGGATTCCAGCAGATGAGGCATTTTTGAAAGCCACTGTTGCGTATCTGGACACACAACCATGACTCTAAAAGTGCCTTTGAAAATGATCTTGGCTTGTGGGCACTTTGCGGAGAGAAATGAACCCCGTACAACTGAATCAGGGAACTGCATCGTTTCCACCCATTTTGGTGCCTTCGTCAAAATGAGCGTGGATCCAAAACTGAAATAATGCCTGGATATGTCTCTTTTTCCAAACCCAGATCAGTGGTGTTTTTTTAAACCATTTTTCCCCTAAGCTTTGGGATGAATTTTAAGGGTTTTTCCTACTTTTCGATTCAGATCCTGTCCGGCGGAAGAGGCAGCGTGGCGTGATGGTTTGAGTATTGGACAAGGAATCTGGAAGACCAGGGTTCGAGTCCCTACTCTCGGCCACTGGGTAACCTTGGGCGAGTCACACACTCTCAGCCTTGGAAGAAGGCAATGGCAAATTGTTCTGAAAAACTCTTGCCAAGAAAACCCTAGGAGAACACTGTTTTCAAGTGAGGTGGGCTTGACGGCATGTAACAATAAATTTTCTGGCGGTGGGTAGAATAATAATAATAATTTCTAGTATATGGCAATATCAAACCACCTCTGAGTATCCCAATTGCCTTTGTTTCTAGCAATGAAGAAGAAAAATGTTATTTCCTAGCATTGCTTTTGTGTCCCAAACCTTTCAGGGCCAGCAAAGATGTGTCCTTTACTTACATCAAACCTCCGTTCTTCACTACCATCATAAATACAGCTCTAACACTTCAAGAAAGTTGCAGCTCTGTGACCTTCCACTGTCCCAATTCTTCCCCTAGAAATAACTTTTAACAGCCATGCCTGATGAAAAAGCCTGTGAGCTTCAAAAGCTTGCACAATGTATTTCCTGCAATGTGCAATGTGCAATATCTATCACTGCAATGCTATGCAGTGGGCCTTTGGTTTCTGCAGGGGTTTGCTTCCAGGACTCCCCCATGGATCCCCAAATCCGTGGATGCTCAAGTCCCATTAAATATCACGGCATAGCAAAACGGTGTCCTTTATATAAAATAGCAAAATCAAGCTCTGCTTTTCGGGATTGATTTATTATAATATTTTCAAGCCGTGGACGGTTGTGGAGAAAGGATCTGTGGATACAGAGGGACGACTGTATTTTGCTGCATGGCCAACCCAGCTTCTCCTGGATATGTATCTTAAGAAAACCCTGTGAAATTTATAGGGTTGCTTTAAGTTGACAGGTGTCTTGAAAAAGCACACACGCACATACAGAAATGGATTTGCAGTTCTGTATTGATGTTTAAAAAATTCACTTTCTGAATGTCAGGATTGTATGTAAAGGAAAAGCTTTTTACCATGAACGTTTTCCATGGGAGAATGGACACTCGGCAACCCATTTCTTTAAAAAATGCCCTGCCAGCAGTTGCGGCTTCTCTCCCTCCTACACAACCAGCTCCCCACCACTGCAGTCCCTCTTCTTCTGCACCGCTTGCCAAGGTCCAGCAGCAACAGCAGCCATGAGACACACACACAGACACACACCCATGCTGCAGTCCTTGAAAACTGAGCCTTTCCACACATTGCACAGATGCACACTTGTATCATCTTTCCTTCAGGTCTTTCGCCTGCTGCCAGAAAGCAAGGGCTCTCCTGCACACCCCCATTCAGTGCTATGGCTCAGGCGGCACCTTGTGCCAAGCAGTCTCCGAGGTGGATGCCAAATTTCCACCTCATGCCAGCAGACCACGGCTGGAGTCCTGTTGGCACACCGAGGCACTGGTTGCACTTTCCCCAGCAGTGGTGAGAGAAGACTGAGAAAATCCCTTGGCCCCCAGCAGCCAATTTCTCCAATTTCCTTTACAGCTGCTCCTCTTTCTAATATTGCACCCACAAGAGAAGGAGGGAGAAAAAGAAAACAAGATTACACTCAGCCCTCTTTATCCACTGATTTTTTTTAACCACGGATTCAAGCATTCACAGCTTGAAAATATTCCCAAAAAGTATAAATTGCAAATAGCAAACCTTGATTTTGCCATTTTGTATAAGGGACACCGTTTAGCTATGTCATTGTTATTTAATGGGACTTGAGCATCCATGGATTTTGTTATCCACAGGGGATCCTGGAACCAAGCCTCAGTGGATAAGAAGCATCCACTGTATATAGAAAAGCAGAAAAAAGCAGAAAAGGTCATCTCCAGTTACAAAGTGTGGAGTTCATACACCTGCAAAGCAGAGGAAGGCAAGTAACGGAGGATATTGTATCAGAGGGATATAGGAGTTTATCACACGGGAGGAATTTCTCTCAATTGCGAATGGAGCCAATTCACAATTATGTGAATTCGCTAGTTTAGCGAATTTACGTGAAATCTAATTGCGTTCGGAATGCATTCAGAATGACCTCCCATTGCCCGAAAATGACCCCCCATTGCCCGAAATTGCGTGGGGTACTCTAATATGCAATTACGTGAAACCCCACGATTGCATTCGAAATGACTTCTCATTGCCCGAAATTGCGTGAGATACACTCATTCGCAATAACGTGAAACCCCATGATTGTGTTCGGATTGCCATTGCATTATACCCCCAAATTCCATCATATGATAAACACCTAACCCTCACTGGTCCTGATGCAAGAGAAGGAAATGCTCTCTGCTCTTCAAGCAACATGTCCCTAGCGCCACTCAGTGGACTAATGGGCGCTTGCACATCATTCTCTTGCATTGCTAAGGATTGCAAGTAGGCTCTATCATTGGCTGAAGTTGTGTCCTGCTTTCAGCCTTATGCTACTAATCTTCCCTTACAGTCCCCAAAACCCACATTTCTCATTGTTTTGCAGGAGGGATGAGCACCATATCCAGCCACCCAAGACTGGTAATTCTTAATTCGATGGGGGTCTTATCTGATGAAAGCTTTGCAGCCCTTTCCTCCGAAGACACACCTAAACTATGCACAAACACCTTTCCATACATTATACAGGTATACCTCAGTTAATGAAGTTATTGTGTTCTTGGGCATGACGATTTCTTTTTAATTAAAAAATTATTATACAAATTATAACAATAAAACCCAAACCCAAAATATAAAGAGTCACTTCATAATCATCGTATCAACTATTATCGATAGCCTTCTAGATCTGTATGGAAAGGGGAGAATATCAAATATGTCTCTCCCAAAAAACTTGTTGTCCTCGTGGGGGTTACAATTGCTCTTGTTGTTTGTGAATATATTCAATGAAAATCTGCAGGGCGTGACTTCTTGAACATAAAATTTGGTACCAAAGGCAGAAATAACATGGAAAAAATAAGAACATTTTAAACCTTCTAGAGACCTGTGAATGCTTCTTCCAAAATACATCCTGGGATTTACTTTTGTTATGATGGAAGAAAGTGTATATAAGCACATAGAGAACACAACTCCCAAATGTTGCTTCTGTGGACTTACTGGGGAAATGAAATGTCTTCTATTACTAACCTGTTTGTAAAGTTCCCATTGCTATGAGGGGAGGACATGTGAACATTATTTTCTTTGTTTCTTTCTGCACTATATAACCCTTGGGAGTTCATTTTCCATCAGCCTTGATCTGTACCCGAGCCTCAGTGTCCCATATATCCAGCAATGGGACCTGAATTTGATCACCACCCAGGGATAGTCTGGGTAGAATTTGTTTGGGGGGCCCAGTTCTAACATTGTGTGGGAATGTGAGACCCCCATGAGCAAAAGGATGCTTCTCTGCCATGCACCGTCTGCTACATCATGATCTTATAGTAATAACGTGTATCAGCAAAAGCACTCTTGGGGAGGCCTGAAATGGAGACCGAGACAGGCCACGTGCTCTTTCCCACATGTGGACATGACCGTCGGGACCCTTCTCAATCTTCTCATTGACAAGCCGTCGTGACACTTGTGTGACGGCACCCTTAAGCTTCCTTCCTCTTGCCCTCCTTTTGAACTCCCCCCCCCCCCCCCAGTCTTCCCTTGTCCTTGTTGTTGAGGGCAGATAGGAAACAGGCACAAGCAGAACCCAGGACAAGGTCCCTCCTTATGACACAGGGAGGCAGAAACAGCAACATAGACAGAAAGGTGGGAGAGGACAAAATATTGCCCATGGCTCTCCTCTTCTGTTTCAAGTTCATAGAATCGAGGAGTTGGAAGAGACCTCAAAGGTCATCCCATCCCACCCCAAGTAAAATCCATCTGGGACTCTATAAACTTTTTGGTTTTGCTGCCTGTTTAGGATGGCAGAGTGTGGACTGGATCATGGGATGGAGAAGAATGTGGGGAGATGGTGGAAAGATCCAGGGGAGCAGTGATGGGAAAGTGGACAGCAGCAGGACCTTCATTCAAAGTACTGGCACACAAGAAAGACAAGGGGAACCAGCAGCCTTTAGGATCATGGAGAGAATGAGGAGCTAGAGCACATGCTGGCAGGGGAGCTACAGCACATGGAGGTTGGGTAGAAAGGGTAGCAAAAAGGACCCTACTTAAGCTTTATGAGCTTCACATTTGGGACCCTGCGTAAGCTTTATGAGCATTGCCAGGGTTTGGCTGGGAGGTTGGAGCTGGGCTGCCTCTCTTGCTTCCTTTCACTGGACAGGCAGAGAGAGGAGAGGTAGCAGATGAAGCAATGTTTGTGATGTTTGAAGCTGTGTGGGGAAGGCACAGCTCTGGGGAAGGAGAGGGAGGAATATCTGGGGTTGATTCTTTTCCGCTCTTGGATTGAGAGTCCTTCCTCACTAGGGAGAAGCTTCTCCCTTTGCACCCGGTCACCTTTGGAGCAGCCAGTTGAGCAAAGACCAAGAAGGCTGTCGCTCACACCAGTTTTGCCACAAGGCCAACATGGGCAAGAGGCTACTTGGCTGATACTCAGCCAGTGGGTGCAAAGGTAGAATAGCAACCGAGAAGCTTCTTGCCCATGCTGGTCAAGATTGGTGCAAGTGGGAGGCTTCTTGGTTGCTGCTTGACCAATTGCTTGATCCTTTCCACCAGGTCATGCTGGGAGCAGCAACCAAGCAGCCAGCCAGGTAGCCTTCCTTTTGCTGTAACACTGGAGTGGTCAAGACAGAGGAATAGGTTTGGGCCATTGCTGCTGCTGTATTTGCACATGAAAGGCTAAGGCAGACGAGGAGGCTATGGCGAGCTGAGCATGGCTGAGGTAGATACCATTGCCTGGGTGGCTGGTGCAAAATCAGTAGGTTTAATATCAAGAAATAGGCATTGGGTGGCACTAGGGTTGTCACCCAAGAGAAAAGGGGTAGCCTGAAAAAGTTTGGGGACTACTGCACTTGATCATGTGGACTTCATTGGGTCCACAGACCTCCTTTCAGATGAAAGACCACCTCAGCCCTCAGCCTGTGTAATGCTATGGTTGCTTTGGAGGACCTCCTCCTGAGCAGTGTTGCTTTGCAGATGGGAAGGTGGCAGGAGGCTGCCTGCCCAGGCCTGGCGTGACCCGGTTCTTAGGCTCACATTGGGTGGGCTCTGAGCTGTTTGTCCAGGGAGTTACCCAGGGCAAGAGGGGGATTATATTTTCACTTCCTTCCCCCCTTACCGGTGAACCTGACGTGTCCTGAGATTTCCAAGGAACCCAAGGCCAACCCAGGTGGCTGGAAAGAAGCTTGAAAGTCTGCATTAGGGAAGGGTAGAGAGAAGGCGATTGGCGTGCTTTTTAAATTTAAAATAGGCTTGTTATCTTTTCTAAGCAGATTGAAAAGGCATCATGGCACCGTAAGGTGAAGCCACTCAAGTCGGAATGAAGTAAAAGGGGTGTGGGAAAGAGTCAGAAAGTGGCTTGGGGCACCCCACTTGTTAAGACAATCCTTGTTTTGTTAGTGTAAATCTCGGAGATTTCAATATGTGGAATTATATTTCAGACTGCAGGCCAACTCTGCACATATTCAGAGCATGGGAAAGATCATTTTGGGAACCACAGCTCTAAGAGTAACCCAGCCAGCAAGGCTATGGTTTATAATTTAATAGAAAGCAAGTTCCCCTAAGTTGTGGATTTATTTATTCATAGGTAAGCCCCACTTAGTTTAGGTTGCTCTAATAGGTATGTACCGGACGACAACTTTAGGGTAGAGTAAAGCCCAGAGATCTAGGTCAGAATCCCCTTGGTGGCATAATGCTTGTGTAACAGGGGTTATGCAAGTGTGAGCAGATTTTCTAGCACTGTGCAAGGAGGTATCTAGTATCTCCTTGCACAATTGTTTTCCATAAGCTATGCAACAGCTGCTGCACATTTCTGGACACTGAGACTGTTATTAACAAATCGGGACAGTTTGAGCGAAACAGTATATTGTCTGGCTTTGGTTTCTTTTCAGAAGATAATCAAAGGCCTGATTCCCATTACCTTTGAAACCAGATCACAAATGGGTTTGAACTGGTTCAAACGACCCTGGTTCCCACTTGAATTGATTTGCTGAAGCAATTCGGGGGGGGGGGGGGGGATGTGCTAGACCCATTTAACCCGGGTCTTTTTGATGCTGATGTTTTCCACATCTTTTTGGATAAATCAATTCTGCACAAGTGTGAATCAGACGTGGATTGGAATCAATTTAAATTTGCCCTTTGGCCAGCTGGAGCAGGTCCATTTTGAACCGATTTATTCATGAATGTGAACCACAAGTGGGTTATTTTATGGGGGAAAGTGCAATCGGGGCAAATGTAGTGGGAACCACGCTGGATGGCAAACCGCTTTTTTTGTAAGTGGGAAAAGCTAAAGGTAACTATTTTGGTTACCATGAGAAATAGGTATTTTTTAAAAAAAAATGTGGCTATAACAATACCTAATTATTCTTAGTTATAATAATTAACAACCACACTTGTGAATTGCGTTCAAAATGTAATTTTCCAAGTGCTCAAGAGGGCTTGTTGGCACAAAGGGCAACGCCTGCATATGGAGACAAGAATGCCAATCTGTTCCACAAAAACCCACTCAAAGAAATGAGATCTATAGATGGCACAGGCCCTTTGAGAAAGGCACAGGACTGATTCTTGGCTGCTGAGCCCTTGCCTTTTGATTCATCTTTCTGGAACGCTGCTGCTTGGGTCCCGGCTTGCCAACAGCAGTATTTGTCTAGCGACTGGAGTGTCCCAGTCCCTGCCAGCTGGCTCCAGGGAGTGGATTGAGTTTGCCTTGTTTGCTGGCTAGAAGCCCACCGTTTGGAGGTTGAGAAGGAGGTTGCCCCTGGATTTTGTAGTGGCTTCTTAAGGCAGAGAGGCCAAAGATGTCCTTTAAAGATGGTGCTTTAAGCTGAGGTCTTTGGCCTTAGGAACTCTATGGATGAGCTTTGGAGGGTCCATGATCATCAAGACCCTGGGTTGGGAAAGATGTTGTAAAGTCCCATACAAAAGGAACTATGGAAAATCCACTCTCTCACCCTCCCTAAGCTCATATTTTAGCTTCTGTACTCCATCCCATTCCAACTGACTGGTCAGTGGAGAATGAGGCAGTGATGGAAAAACATCCATCTTACACCGCCCTGATCGTAGGAAGGGCGGTATATAAATAAAATTTTATTATTATTATTATCCATCTTAAATCCTTCCACCATTTCACAGATGAAAAACTGGGTCACCTGTGGACAAGCAACATCAGAGGATGGTCAAGATGGTAAAGGCTGTTAATGAGGAAGAATACATAAGTTAGGAAATGCTGCAGCAGTTTGCTTTTGCCTGGGCCTACTGGGAAGGACAGGACTCCATCCTGTCCTCTTCTCTTGCTCTGATGTATTAAAAAGTGCAAAGATCTAACACTGAATACTAAAGTTTGGATCATCCAAGTCATTGTATTCCCCATCGTCCTGTACAGACGTGAGAGCTGGACAGGGAAGAAAGCCGATAGGAAGAAAATCAGTTCATCTGAGATGTGGTGCTGGAGAAGAGTGCCAAGAATACCATGGATGGTCAAGAAGACAGACAAATGGGATCTTGATCAGATAAAGCCTGAACTCTTCCTGGAAGCCAGGATGACTAAATTGAGGTTGTCATACTTTGGACACACCATGAGAAGGAAAGTTTTAAAAGGCAATGATGCTGAGAAAAGTTGAAGAGAGGAAGACTGCAAGCCAGATGGTTAGATTTACTTATGGAGACCATGGGTCTGGGCCTGAAGGCAGAAGACATGGAGTTTTGGAGATCCCATCCATAGGGTTGCCATGAGTCAAAGTCGACTCAAAGGCAGTTAACAACACCAAAGCAACAATTAAAATGGTATCATGGTGGTCTAATTAAGTAGTGCAAAGGACCCCCCCCCAACACACAAAAGTTAAGAACCAGAACAAGTCTGCATTCTCTCATCTCTCGTTTTTTATTTCTATTTGACGATTTGTTGGTTTACTTGTTTATATGGTGTCAGCCACCCACGCACATAGTATGTAGTGCTTTGCAAGTAAAAGCTTTGACAGGTCCCTACCCCCAGGGACTTAAAAGCTAAAAATAAGCACGAAGAAACAACCGAGGAAGATGTGAGATGGGGATGTGTGTGGAGCCATGGATGGAGGTGAACAAGGGAGGACAATGTGCAGTCGTTTTTTCAACTACACATACTTTGACCTAGCGCCATTAGACTATTGGTTGCTTCAAAGGTAGATGCATTGGCTTTGTTTGAGAATTCTGGGGTCAAATCAGACCTGGTTTTTGCTGTGTGTGTGAGAGAGAGAGATGCAGTTAAAAAAGGAATTTTTCCAAGTTCTGGATTTTGCACCAGCAACCCAAGTGCCTGAAAATCTCAGAAATGGTAACGCTGGAGTAGTTCAACATTTCCACATCTGGAACATTATGGATGTGTTGGAGTCCAATTCCCATCATCCTGAGGCAGCATTAGCCATACTGGATGAGGATGATGGAACCTGTATTCCAGCAGATTTGCCTGATCTGACCTATATCTCTGTCCCCAAGCTCTTTTTAGTTCAGCAATAGGGAAGCAGCTATGCACACAACACCTATTTGTTGTTGTTGTTGTTGTGTGATATTGGGATCTTTTGCCCCAAGAAGTAACAGATGGGAAAGAAAATACCACTTCCTAGAGTTCCGGCTTTGCAAAAGTTGCAGTGTTGGTCTGTTGCAGCGAAAAAACTAAAGGTCTCTTTTATACACAGCAGGCATAACACTTTAATCTCACTTTTAATTCCCATGCAATGCCTATATTCCACGGAATCAAGGGTTTGTAGAGTCTGGAGAGCTCTAGGCCAGACAATTCTAAACACCTCCTGAAACTGCAAATTTCAGGATTCCATAGGATACATAGGCCTTGGGATAGAAGTATCACACTTTGTGTAAACTGCGGAATTAATACAGTTTGACATAGCTGACATAGGTCAATGCTTTGGAATTTCGGGATTTATAATTTTGTGAAATATTCAGCCTTCTCTGTCAGAGATTCTCTGTCATCACAACAAACTACAGATCCCAGGTTCCCATAGCATTGGGCCATGGCAGTTAAAGTGATATCAAACTGCCTTAATACTGCAGCGTGGCAGCATCCCAGGGCACCTAGAAGACAAACTTATTTATTATAGTTTGAGCTTGCTTGGACTGTGATCCGTGAAAACTCAAGCAATAATAAAACTGGTTCATCCTTCAGGTGCCGCAGCATTCTTTACAGAATCCCAAAGTAATGTCATGCAGCTGCTGTTTTCATTTTTGTGCTTGTTTTGGTTTGGTTTGGCTCAGTTGACACCGACCACGTCAAATCCGTGGTCTGCCTGTCATGTCAGGTTTGGCCTTCTGTGCTCACACAGGCGCAGCTGGACGCGCGTTCCAGGACTGACGGGCCAGTTTCCCCATCAGTTGCGATCATGTCATGTGGAGACATTCATCTGCTTGCCTGATTCACAGGCGCACATTTGTGTCCCGGGAACATGGCCCCGGGAATAAGCAGGGGTCTTCCGATGTGAGACAAATGTGTGCCAGGTTGTGGAAATGAAAGCTAACCATGAGTTTCGGAGCACAGAAAGAGATCCTTCCATTCCCTTAAAAAAAAAAAAGTTTGGCATTTATAAAATATAACATTTTTTTAAAAAAATTGCATTTATAAAACTTCAACCCATGTCTCAGTGGCAGCCTCTGCTTCCAACCTTCCTGACCTGAAATGTGTTGGACTTCACATCCTCAAACAAACCATCTAATTGGTTGGGAATGAAAGCGAGTTGTTGTCTAACACATCTTAAGGCCATCTGGTTTAGGAAAGCTGTCATATTGTGTATCTACACTGTAGAAATAATACAGTTTGACACCATTTTAAGTGCTGTAGCTCCATCCTTTGCAATCCTAGGGTTTGTAGTTTTACAAGACTTTTAGCTTTCTTGGCTGAAGAGTGCTGATGTCTCACAAAGCTACAAATCCCAGGATTCTGTAGGATAAAGCCATGGCGTTTAAAGCGGTGTCAGACGGCATTATTTCTAAGTGCAGATTCACCCCAGATTGGGAGAGGGAATGTGGAACTTTTTAATTTTTCAGGAAAGAGAAAGAAAAAGTGGGCATTTTGGAGAAGTTGATCATCTAAGTACTTGGGGAAAGTGGTTTTAAACAGGAGAGTTGGGCACGACAAAAACCGTCCTGTCAAAATTGATGGGACTTTTAAAATGTGCATCCACATTATTCAAATATAATACTACAATACCACTAAAATCTGGAGGGGAAAAAACAGGTACAAAATCACAGACTTTTGGGATTTTTCCATCAGTGCAGACTAGCCCTTACCTGCCATGGCTAGATCCTATGGAATCCTGGGATCTGCAGTTTAGGGACAGGCTTTTAAAATTCTCAGCCAGAATGCTCTAGTGGCTCACAAAATGTACTATTATATTTGTGTTATATGAAAGGGACCCACCTCTTCGATGAATTTGTGCCCAGCTTTAACATTAAAAAGCAATAATCTGGAAGCGAGAGTATTTTCAAACTAGTTACCCAAAGTAACAGAGGTTTTGACTTGCCAGAAAAGAACAAAATGCAAATCCAGTGGAAGATCTACAAAGTTTGGGCATGTTCCTGTCTTGGATTACAACTCCCAGAAATCATGCTGGTTGGGTTTTTTGGGGGAATTATAGCCTTTAAAAGTGGTTTTTCTATGTTCTGTGGTAATATAGTGTCTGTCAACAGATTTCCTTATTTATAATGGGCTTCCAAATCCTCCAGCTGTCCCAGTTTGGCAGGAATTGTCCCAGTTAATCCTCTGTCATCCCACTTTTTCAGATGCTTTTAAAATGTCCCAGCTTCTCTCTTCTCATCCCATTTTCTCCCTTTATAACTTTATTACTGCAATGTGAGTTCCAAGTGAAAAAGTAGTTTTCAGCCAAATAAGGAGAGGCAAGGAAATCTAGTCCTTCCCAGCACACTCAGGGAAAAGCAAACTGCTGCACTGTCTCCTAGTTGTTTCATGAATAACTTTTGCCCTCTTGATCAGTTTGTGATGTTGCTTAACCACCTGTTTACTGGTTTTCATCTGTAAAATGTTGGAGGGTATGGTCTCCGCAGGCCCTTAAACACTCCATAATTTGTTTCAGGCTACAGAACGAATCCTAGGGAAAGGTAAGACTTGAACCCAACTCCAGCTCCTTCTTCACGCTAAAGAATGGAATGGGAAGAGGGAGGTCGAACTGTGCCCTTTTCTTTTTGCTTGTAGTTTTCCCGATGAGGATAATGGGGTCGGTTTCCTGTCCAAAATTTAACCCAGCTTCAAACAACGGGGCACCTTTAATCTCTGCCTGAGAGGGGGGGAAAGTCAACAAGACTTTGTTTTCACCACAAGCAGTGGCGCCATGCAAGGATCTTTACTTGTCCCAGAGTGGTTTCCAAGAAAAAAAAGCAAGCAGGGGAATGGGAGGTGGGTGCTGGGTGCTAAGGACAGTCAATATTGACCGAGGCACTCGAAGATCTGAGCAAAATGAGCTCATGGCATTCTTGAGGAGTACAGAGGTGCCTCGGGGTTAGGCCAGGATGAGAAAGTGGCAGAACTTCCTGGGCAGGTTGGTTGGCACGCGGGAACCTGGTAAAAGGAAATATGTGCCATTTAAAGAAGAGGCAAGAGTTATTGCATAAATCCCCAAATAGATGGGCACTGGAACAGGAGACCAATGGCTAGGCTAGGGACTCCCCTAAGACCCTTGAAATGATCTGTAGTTTTGCCTGGCCAGACATGATCAATCATTTAATAATGATCATACACTAAGATATATTAGAAATATTTTTCTTCTTATCTTTTGAGTAAAATTCATTACCATATGGCAACAACAGGCATCCGCTAATGCAATGGCATCTTCTGGCACTGTTTTACTCTGGAGTTTATCACATGAAGGAAATTGGGAGTTTATCCTGTGAATAACCTGGGAAAATAACGTAAGTATGCAAAACGATTTCACACGATGTCGCAAAAAAACTACCATTAAAGTGGTCACAAAGAAGCATTAACACACATCTTTTTGCTTTGGGGATGTCAGTGACAATGCATTTCCAATATCACTTTATGTGTGCAATTGCGTGTGATAATCATTTGTGCAATTACTCACCATTTTCACTTTATTTGTGGAAAGCTTTAAATGTGGTTTAACCTCTCTTTAATGCCGAAATTAATCCCAGTGTGATAAACTCCTATGTTTGTTTTGTTTCAATTTATAGTATTTTAGACATTTTGGGTTTACATTGTACCTTTGTGCACCATCCCTGGAGAGAGAGCTGTAAATATGTTGAATAAATTAAATATGTTCAAGACAGAATTCAAAGATATAGCCGTGTTAGTCTGTAGAAGCAGTATGTAGAGAGATCTTGTAGCACCTTTGAGACTAACTGAAAGAAAGAAGTTGACATCATGAACTTTTGGAGGCTTCAGTCTACTTCCTCAGATGCTTTTGCAAACCTGTGAATGGTTCGTTGTTGGAGCATTCCTTGTTCTTCCCGGGATAAATCCTCTCAGATCACAACGTATGTGAACATTTTTGCTGCAATCACACAAACTTCATGAGAAAATGCCCTTTTAATCCCCAGATTTCCGCATGATAGTCTCCTGTCTTCAAAACAGACATTTCCTTTTTGCTTTTTTAGTTTTAATGGTGGAGCACTCAACATTTCAGCTCTGAAATGGTACCATTCATGAAAAGATGTCCTGCTTCTATAAACGAGCCTTTAATTCACATAACTCAGATTATTTCCTTCTTAACGCTTTTTAATCGTTCTTGTAAAGTTGCAATCAGCAGAGATTAAAGAGGGACCCAAAAGTGGATTAGTTTGGCTATAGATGGAAATGTGTCTTCTAATTAGAGTTAATGAATGTAAGCACGGTGGTTAAATTAAAAAGAGAGAGGTACTAAGGCATATGATCTGTCCCTTTCACTCTTCCATATCTGTTCTGGGACCACTATTCCCAAAATCCAGGATAGAGAAATGCTGGCTGTGGCTAGCTGATGCTGCAAGTGTAGTGTGCACATGTTTAGAAATATGTGGATTGCTTCATAGTGGGACTAAGACACTGAAAACAGGCCTTGGGGCTGAGACCTGAATTAAACTAGGCCTTGTCTACATGGGCCAGGATACTTATGGCTGCTCTAACCTCCGCTATTACCTGGCCCACCATTCCTATGCCAGGGTGGCTGTTCACACACATGTCCCATTGAGCTATCTGATGCATCCACTGCTAACACAGGTCACTTTGCTTTGAGGTCAGAATGAGGTGCCCAGCTTCGATCACATGGATGGACATCTCATTCGGACCTCAGTGAGCAACTGGCACCATGGTACATGTGCCAGCCAGCTTAGTGGGACACATTTCAAACAGTCACCCACCAGGTGTCATAATGGAGGATTCTGGATCTTCCCTTGAAGATTCGGAGCAAAAGCTACAGTTGGCCCTCCGTATCCACCGATTCCTTATCCGTGGATTTAACCATCCACAGTTTGAATATATATATATATTCCATTTTGCCATTTTATATAAGGGACACCATTTTACTATGCTGTTGTATTTAATGGGATTTGAACATCCATGGATTTTGGTATCCATAGGGGGGTCCTGGAACCAAACCCCAGCAGATACCTAGGACCCACTGTACATTATTTTACTTGTGTTTAAGGGTATTATATCCCAGTTCTGAAGAACGTGTCAGACGTCGGTGGTCTGTTTGCACCAGAACCAGGGTTTGGGCCATCATCCAGACTGCCCACAGAGAGGATCAGAGAGTTTGGTTTATTTGGTGCATGTATGCAATGCAAGGTTGAGGACCTGCATTCTGTTGCTGGTCCCAGTGGGTTTTGCTTATGTGTAGACTTACTATTCAACAGTTGTTTGAATAGGGCTATTCTAGTTTGGTCCGACCCACAAGTTTCCAGACTGAGTGCATCTAATTTGCACAGTGATAGCACAAATATGGGATCTAGGGGCTACGTGAAGCCTAAATGCTATGCCCAGCGCTGGACTTGAGGCAACCCCTTGTGCCCTGAGGAAACAGTCTTATTTTCGGGGAAACACGGAAACAGAAAAGTACGCAGCCTCCAAAATTTTACAGATGAAAACTGGGACACTTGCAGCCAAGCAAGATCAGAGTGTGGTCAGGACGGGAAAGAAGACACAAGCTAGGAGAGACTGCAGCAGTTTGCTTTTGCCTGAGCCTACTGGGAAGGGTCAGACTCTTCTCCCTTCTCTCCTCACTTTCTTGCTGATTGAGTGCAAATAACTGAGCGCTTTGTACTTCAATAAGTGAAGTAAGCTGAGGACAAAGGGGAACATAGGAGGAAAAGAGATACACTGGGACATTTTAAAATTCACTGAGAAAGTGGGATAGCAGAGGGTTAGTCAAGGCCATCTCTGCCAAACCAGGACCATTGGAGGATATGGACATAGGAGTTTATCAGACGGGAGGAATTTCTCTCTATTTTGAATGGAGCCAATTCAAATTCACGTGAATTCTCTAGTTTAGCGAATTCACGTGAAATCCCATTGCATTTGGAAGGCGTTCGGAATGACTTCGTATTAGCCGAAAATGACCCCCCATTGCCTGAAATTGCATGAGATGCTTTAATTCGCAATAACATTAAACTCATGATTGCATTCGAATTGACTTCTCTTTTGCCCGAAATTGCGTGAGATGATTTAAAACGCAATAACGTGAAACCCCATGATTACGTTCGGATTGCCATTAGATTATACTTCCAGTTTCCGTGGTCTGATAAACTCTATAGCCACTGTTGAGGTTTAAAGGTATAGTCCAGCAATGTCTGAAGGGCCTAACTTGCCCACCCTGCACTAAATGAATCACGCTGAACTTCTCTGGCACAAATGTTGCAAAGCAGCATTTAAAAGCTGAGCATTTTCCCTTCCATCTGTGATGATTTGGCTGCCAACACAAGGCAGTCTTCAGAGCGTCTGGATGTGAAACATGGTCCCTTGTTTCCTGCTTGGGTACATATTTGTTCAATGGTTCAAAACAACCCGAGTAAACGGCGGCATTATTGCAGTGAAGTTCCAAACAGGTATTTGCAAAAGCCGCTCGGTGCCAAATTATTTTAGATGCCATCAAAGAACGCTGAGTCTTGGAACAGAAGCCGGCCAAATATTTACTAGGCAGCACAATTTTTGACTGACGTAGCAGCACATATCCACTGAGTTAGTACAATTTCAAGTGGCTTATTTCTGAACAGACAAGATGCTGGGGTTCAAAACTTTATTACAGTGAAACCCAATTTTTTTTTCTGGACTGCATCCTTTCCAGCTGAAGACGGAAGCCAGAAATCCTTCTTCCAACCGACATTTGCCCAGACTTAGAATGCAACGTATTTGCAATAAGATGATGTACTAACACATTATCTTTTGTATTAACAACTGGAGTGGAATTACTTTCCTGTATGGAAAGGCCATGGCTGTAATTCTGTACTTTTCAGTGGATTGGGAAGAATTGTCTGTCTGTTACTCATTACTAAGTTTGCACATAGGCTCACTCTGAGTAAAGCAAATGGAAGGAGAGAGTGGTTGCCTTGTGCTGTACGTGGGATGGATTGCTTTGTATTTTTTGCTGGTTTCTCAGTTTCCAAGGTGCAATCTCTGAACTGACCACTTGGGGAGGACAGAGGGCATTTCCCTGTATTTTCCAATGGCACAATAGTAACAGAAATGACTTGGTTTATAACAAGTAAGTTAGCAAGTTGCCTTTCTGTATTGCAGTAACAGGAACAAGTAGTGAACTGTCAGGTGATCAGAGTAACGGATAAAGTAACTAGTTCCTTTTTACAAGTAACATTCCTCTTGGATATTGAATAAAAATGATTTTACACATATAAAAAAGTAATGTTCAGAGCTTTGCATTTAGCCCCAAAGCTGCTTCTACCTAAGCAAAATCTAGAAGACGGAAGCCAGAGCCCAATCCAGATTAGAAATACTGTTGTTGTTGCTGCGGCTACTACTTCAAAATTAAAGCAGCCAGTTTAAGGATGCTTTAAAACAAAGCGTGACGGACCCCAAAGCTTGTTTTTTGGGGGGCCCTTGGTCTTTTCAGACTCTCTCGCATGCTTCTTTTCATACTCAGAAAGATGAACGGACTCTCCAGGAAGCCTTCAGTAGCAACAGTTCACCTTTTAATTTGTGAATTGTTTCCATAATTTAATAAAAAATAGTATTTTCAGGGGTTTTCCCTTCTTTGTGCAATTTTTGGCAGTCCAGGTGGCTCCAGAAAGCATCAACAAATGTCCCCTAGACTTCAACAGTTTCCCATGCCTGCTTTAAAATATAAATTGGTTTGGCCCAGAGGTGGCCAGGTATTATTTCAGGGAGGTCATATTTTGGAATATTTTAAAAACCATGTTGAAATCTAGCATGTTAAAAAAGACACGTATCAGACTGTCCTCCTTGCGTTGCTCCTAGTTCAGGAACGGGATGGCATCAATTTTGGTTTTGGGCGTGGGTTGTGTGTCTAACTCGAATCTTCATGGTTGACTGATACGTGTTAAATTTACAAAGCAAGACTGCAGACTTGGGATCTCTGAACAGTTAATTAAGTGTAACTTGCCAGAAACGTAAATCGAAGAGATTTATAGGGCAACATCCAATCTTACATAAATGCATCATTCACATAATTGGGAAATTACAGGCTGGAACTCCCTAAATGCAGAACCAATAACTCAGCCATAAAATGAGTGATTCCAAAGGGGTTGGTTTGAACCGCAAGAAATGATTCAAACAGAACAGGATGACGTAAATTCTACGTTACAACTTTTTATATGGCTCACCCGAGGGGGGAGAGCAGGATGGGTAAATTTAGATCTACTACTACTAGCTTTTTCAATCCAAGATCATGGAAACTATTTTTAACATCTAGATTTTCTCCTTCAACATCATTTTTTAAAAATTAACATACATGTTAATAATGTGGCTGTTATGCATCAGTATGCTCTGAGTTCCTCATCCAGCTCTGCTTAAAGTCTCAGGAAAAAAATGCTCGTGTTTCAAATGAAGAAGCAAGAGATGAAAATTGTTGATGTGCGCTTTTAAGTCGTTTCCGACTTATGGCAAGTTGTTTCCAATTCATGGAGTTTTCGTGGCAAGATTTGTTCAGAGGAGATTTGCCATTGCCTTCCCCTGAAGCTGAGAGAGTGTGACTTGCCCAATGGGTTTTACAGCCGAAGCGGAAATCGAATCCTGGTTTCCAGAGTTGCAACCCAACACTCAGACCACTATGCCATGCTATGGTCGGTGTTTCTACTACAGGGTTTTCTGAGGCCAGTGGATATCAATGGCTCACTGTATTTTAATTCCAACCGGGAAAATATATTATCCATACATGTTTGCTTGTATGTTTGTGTTTGAATGACAAGCTGTAGGTAACTGTGGTTGTTGCTTAATGCATAATATTTAAAGACAGCACCACGTCTCATCCTTATGACATTACCACGTCTACCTCTCAGGTTTTGCATTGGAAATCTCAGAGCTTGGTATGATCCCGACCTGTCAACCATACTTGCCATAAACCCTGATACAGGGAAGAAACCCTTTCATTGACTAGAGAAATAATTAGGTATTCAAATACAGTCAGTGCCAACGCAGTTTTATTGCTGAATTATTATTACCCTGAACAAGGCGCTTGTTAATATAGCAGCACAGCAGTTACAAAACGTAGTGTTTCATAGATACTGGATGTACGTACAGTGAAGTTGTTCAAGAAAATGGGAGGGGAAAAAACCCAGTAGTGTCTGATGCATGTACTGTTTGAGAGGCTCTTCAAACAAATTTATTGAGAAATAGACTCCGCTTGTAATTCACTTATTTGGGCAGGATCCAGCACTTGGCTTCTGCAGGTGGAACAGGGACCCTGGAACTGTTTTTAAGGTGTATAGATGGGAGGCAACATTGATATATAGGGTGTTATTGGTTTTTGCATACTTGAAGGTACTTGGAGGGGGAAGGTTTGTCAATGGAACATCCTTAAATATGAAGAAGACTCAGGAGTTTATCATGCAAGAGGAGGAGACATAGACAACACATGACCACACAACACAACACATGACCACACATTTGCGGAATTGGAACAGGATAATTTACCGCACCCGAGGGCTAGCACTATACCAGCCATATTGGGAGCTTATTGACAGGTTTTTCCATCAATCACAAGGTGCAGTTTAACCACACTTCCAGGAAAAGGCAGTGATGAGAGGGAGACAGCGTCATCCAATAGGTATCAGCAAAGATGCTACTATAAAACCTGAATGGCAGTTTAAAAGCTGTGTTTGAGCAAGTCCTTGAATACGCATAATGTTTGCTTAGAAGATATCTTAAAGCTTGATAAAATAGGCCACCCACCCCCTGTTCTGGGTCCATGGGTAAGTCCGAAGGCTTTTTCACGTTCATCTCCGTTTGCAGTAATAGAAGTAAATTGGAAAGTGGACGGAGGAGCACCAAACTGGAATGTAATAAAAGCATCTGAAAATGTGGGATGACAGAGGACTAATCGCCATTGTTGCTGCCAAACTGAGACAGTTGGCATGCTCTTAAAAGGAATTCAATGAGCCCCTTATGCACAGTCCAAGCATCGTGCCTCTATTACTCCTAGAAAATTGCAATGCAACCCTCTCCACCCCATCTTTTGTCTAATTTAAAATAAAATTAAAAATGGAGAATTGATACCTTTCGGTTATTGTCATGTCCATTTAATTCCAAGTTCAGTCCTAAGTAGAGTGGACCTACTGTAATAAATGAGTTTTGTTAATCGTCAAGTACATATTCTATTAGTATGTCTAGCTGGGACATCTGTCTTTCTGTCTATCTATCTATCTATCTATCTGTTTACAGGTTGAGTCACCATTATCCATAATTCCAAAATCCGAAGATATAGCCATTTTAGTCTGTAGAATCAGTACATCGAGAGATCTTGTAGCACCTTTGAGGCTAACAGAAAGAAAGAAATTGGCAGCATGAGCTTTCATAGACTTCAGTCTACTTCCTCAGATGCATTTGGTGGAGTGGTGCATATGGACTTACCCAGACATATATATGGCATTGGTTATGTGAGGATGTACTCTGAAGTACTCCAGAATCCAAAATTGTCCACAGGGTTAGCTGAGATAATGACACTTTTGCTTTCTGGTGGTTCAGTGTACACAAACTTCATTTCAGATACAAAATTATTTAAAAATATTGTGTATAAATTTACCTTTAGGCTATGTGTACAAGGTGTGCCTGAAACATAAATGAAACTCATGTTTTGACTTGGATCCCATCTCCAAAATATCTCATGATGTATATGCAAAAATCCAAAAAAATCCCAAATCCAAAGAACTTCTGGTCCCAAGCATTTCATATAAGGGAGATTCAATCTGTATCTTTATGAATTCTTGCAGTTACGAATGCCTTTTTCAGATAATAACCTCTGTTTTGGGGATCAGGCGTCACATCTACTTTACCTTATAGAGAATGGTTAATATCAATTTGTTCAGCTATGCTCCATGACTTCTAAATGCAGAAACAGTCAAGTGTCAAAACGGTAACTTACAAAACTTGGGAAAGTATCTACTATATAATCATGTCCCATGTGTCTGTGAGAATCTATCTCCTAACTTTTCCCTGTACCGCTTCACTAATGTGGACATGAAAATTACTGTTAGAAAGACAGGCAATGGAAGAAAATAAGGGATTTAAAAAAGGTGTGTGGCCCCAAAATAACTTCTCCAAATTCTGATCAGAAGGCCAGCCTTCTCATTTTGACTCCCCTCCAATTTTCCCTTTTAACATCCCCAACACAAAACATCAGGTTGGTCTAACTGAAGGCATAATTTAAGGAGATTTGGCTAGAACAAACCAAGAGCATCATATCTATAACTTGCAGAAGCAAAGCTGGGAGTGGAACGGTTTTGCTTGAACTGCCTTGGAGGATTTGAAAAATGCTTCTTCACTGCGCTGGCCAATATAGTAAACTAATAAAAATTTTAATACAGGAAAAGTGCAAGGCAGGACTAAGTGGCAGCATCAGATAGTTTATTCATGCTGTAACTGTCTGGATGTCTTCTTAAATGGCTCCTTTGAAGCATCCCATGCTTGTTGATGTTGGAGACAGGATGCTAGGATCGATGGACCACTGGAAGATGGAGGCAGACAAATGAGATCTAACTGGCAGCAAAGTGACTGGGGCAGAAATAGGGCTCCCAGGTTAGTATCATCCCAGACCTTGAGGTTTCAGAGCAAATGCTGGAGACCAAAGGATGACCCTTGGTAGTGTCATGTGGAATGGAATCTGGTAATGTCATTTGAACATCAGCTACATTTGCTCAGGGCATGTGATTCAAATAAAAATGAAAAGTCTAACAAATGGTACAAAGGAGTGAAGGGAGGGAATGAAGTCTCTGGAGAGTGTACAGCAGCCACTCCAAAACAGCCTGTATCAGATGGGCCCAACAGCGCACAGTTGTTGTTGTTTTCAGGGCAGTGCTCTCACTCTGGACTCTTTCAAACGGGAGGAATTTCTCCCAATTCCGAATGGAGCCAATGCGGATTCATGTAAATTCGCTTGTTTAGCGAATTTACCTGAACCCCTGCTCCATTCGGAAGGCATTCAGAATTACTTCCCATTACCCGAAAATAACCCCCCCTTGCCCGAAATCGTGTGAGAAGCTCAAATTCGCAATAACATTAAACCCATGATTGCATTCGGAGTGACTTCCCTTTTGCCCGAATTTGCGTGAGAAGAATTAATTCGCAATAACGTGAAACCCCAGGATTGCGTTTGGATTGCCCTTGGATTATACTTCCAATTTCCCACGTCTGAAAGAGTCCTCTGAGTTACTTCCATTCACTCTGCAGCTCAGACACTTTGTAGAGACCAGGCCCTGACATCTGGGAACCCTATGCAGAAAAATTCTGAGAGAGTTTGGGATTTGTATTGCTGGGATTTGTGTTGCTGTGTATTTTTACCAGCCTTTTCCCACTGCGTGTTGCTGGTACAAGATTAGGCAATATTCTCACATTATGTTCTGGCAGTGGCATCACTAGGATTGGTGTCCCTCACATGGACCTTCTGGGATGAGGAGGAACCCAGTTTCCTGATGCAGCAATCCCTCTCCCTGTAAGTAAGACAGCAAAGATGGGACACCCCCCTGAACAAGAATATTTTTTAAATTACAATGGATCCTTGGTATTTGCTGTGGTTTGGTTCCAGAACCCCCCTTGGACACCAAAATCTGTGAATGCTCCCGTCCAATGAAATATAATGGCATAGTAAAAAGGTGTCCCTTATATAAAACGGTGAAAACCAAGGTTTGCTTTTTGGAATGTGTGTCTGTGAGTGTGTGCAAACTGTGGATGGTTAAATCCATGGATATGGAGGGACGACTGTACAAAAAGTCTCCACCCTCAAGGAAAGAGGAAATCCAGCAAACAGGCTCCTCCAAAGGACAATGGTGAAAAGGAGCCAAACAGATTTGGAGGAGGAGGTTGATGGCGGGAAGAGCAGAGAGAAAGGTCTGCATTTTCAAAAGAGAGTGGCGCACCAAGAAGAGTCCCCCTTTCTTTCCAAGGGTAAAGCCTTGGAGCAACTTGCTGGTGTCCAGTGTCACCTCCCCTGATGGTGCAATTCACACACTTTGCACCCCCCTAGTGATGCCACTGGGTGCCAGACATTCTGCATGAGCATTCTCTTGTTACCACATAGTCTACCCTTATTCTTTTGGGAAGAAATCTCTGTAGGCTACCATGGTTTGCCAAATGAAAGGCTGCTCTCCGGAGTTTTTACAAGGGGCTGTGCGTTGGGTTCGGCACCAGGACTCGAAGCCAAGCCCTGAAGAAAGAACTTCTCCTCCATCGGAGATCTGGCAAAACTGTAGCCACCGTCCGGCTGAGAGATGAGGCTACTGTCACAAGGCGTGTGGGCTCCCTGCCCTGGATGGTTGGCCTTGGAGTCCTGAAGCTTGGCTTGCTTCTTCATCTTGTAGCGATGGTTCTGGAACCAAATCTTCACCTGGTTTGGGGTGAGGCGGGTAACGGTGGCCAGATGCTCACGCTCTGGAGCAGTCAGGTATTTCTGGATCTCAAACCTCTTTTCCAGCTCGTGAACCTGGGCCCGGGAGAAGAGCACACGCCGTTTCCGCTTGGAGGGGCTCCCTGTGAGGAACTGGGGTGACTTGATCATCTCGCTCAGGTAGCCCAAACAGTCCACACCAGGCACGCTGTATCCAGAAGTCCCCACATACCTGGAGACTGGGGGGAAAGGAACAGAAGCCCATCTATCTGTCCCATAATCAGACCATAGCAAAGATCCTTTTTTAGACTCAGTATGACCACGACTGACATGATCTGCGATTGCACTCTTGCCGTTTCTTGGCAAAGATTTCCAGATCCTAGCCCAGAGAGTACTTGCATACCTCTAATTTTCTGAACATGATAAGGCAAGATAAACTTCTAGCTGTGTCCTCCTTTGCCCCTGCAATCCATCATTTCCCAGCCCACGATTCTCCAGATATGTTGTGCACACACACTCCTGTCATCCACAAAACCAGAGCAACTGATTTTAGGAGTTGTAGTCCAACACATCTGGAGGACACTAATTTGGGGAAGGCTGCTGCTACACATCACCCTCAGTCCAGAGCAACATACCCTCTAATTGTCCCAATTTGGAAGGTACAGTCCAATTAATCCTTTGCTTTCCCACTTTTCCAGCAGCTTTTAAAACACCCCAGCTTCTCTCTCCCCTTCCCTTTGCTCAGCTTTGGCCTCAGCTTACTTCACATACTGCAAACTAACTGAGTTCAAAGTGCAGAAGTAGTTTGCAGTCAGTCAACCGAATGGGGGGAAAGCAGAGGAGGGGCAGAATCTTGCCCTTCCCAAGAGGCTCAAGTAAAAGCAAACTGTTGCAACCTATCCTAGCCTGTCTGTCCTTTCTCATTAATAACTTTTGCCATCTGGACTGAACTCCAACAGCCACATATAACCTAGTTTTTATCATTTACATGCTGGAAGATATGGAAGTAGTAGAGAGCCAGTGTGTCATAGGAGTTTATCATACGACGGAATTTGGGGGTATAATCCAATTGCAATCCGAATGCAATCATGGGGTTTCATGTAATTGCATACGAGTGTATCTCACGCAATTTTGGGCAAAAGGGAAGTCATTCTGAACACAATCATGGGGTTTCACGTTATTGCGTTTTAGAGTATCCCACGCAATTTCGGCCAATGGGGGGGTCATTTTTGGGAAATGGGAAGTCATTCTGAATGCATTCCGAACACAATCAGATTTCACGTAAATTCGCCAAACTAGCGAATTCACATAATTGTGAATTGGCTCCATTTGCAATTGAGAGAAATTCCTCCCAGGTGATAACCTCCATAGTTGTTTGAGTGTTGCAGATGTGACTTGCCCAAGGCCGCCCAGTGCGTTTCATGGCCAAGACAGGACTTGAACCCTGGTCTCCCCATGAAACCCACTGTCAGATTCAGGGGAAGGCAATGATAAACCTCTTCTGAACAAATCTTGTCAAGAAAACCCAATGACATGAAATCCTATGATCATGGCCCTAGGGCTGCCATAAGTCAGAAATGACTTGAAGGCATACAACACACAATACACATGGAAGTAGGAAGCGGGAAGCGGGGGGATTGCAACTCCCAGAATTCTCCAGTGGGGGATTCTAGGTGCAATAGGTTTTAAAAGCCTCTCCTAACCTCTGCTTCAACCCAATCTGTTGGAACATACCAGGGCTGTAGGTATGCAACAGTGCAAAAGTTTTGTGGGTGGCAGTGTATAACAGGGCAATACAAAGCTAACAACTTTGCCTTTGGCTATAGAACTACACACTACACCATTATAGTTCTGTTATTCCACTTTAACGTGATGGTTGCCTCCTGTGGAATTCTGGGGGTTGTAGTTTAGCAAGGCTTAAGAACTCTCTGGCTGACAGTTCTAAATGCGTCTATTGGCAGGCCTCTCCAAATGATTTTTAAATTGTGAATTTTAAACGTGGATTGTTTTAATAGGCTGGATGGCCATCTGTCGGGGATGCTTTGATTTGGAGTTCCTGCATGGCAGGGGGTTGGACTGGATGGCCCTTGTGGTCTCTTCCAACTCTATGATTCTATGATTCTATGATTCTAATATGTGTACGTCTTGTTTGTCCTTTTAAACCGACGTGTGTTTTAACTGATGTCTTTTGAACAGATGCTGTTTGTTTGTTAATTTTTGTTGTTCCCCACTTTGATCCATGGAGAGAGACAGGTAAGAAATCATCATCATCATCATCATCTGTATATCTCAGGATTCAACAGGAAGCAGCCATAGCAGAATAATAGCCCTATAACAATGTGGTGTGACATTGCCTAGGCTTTCTGCTCAGCCTCTAGCCACCCCTAAAAGATTTCTAAGCTATGCTTAACCAGAATATGTGCTCTGTGCCCAAAGCCTTCAGAGATCCAATCCAAAGAGATAAGAGCATCACTTACTGGAAGAGTAGAGTCCATCTGGAGGGCCACCTGGGTACCATTCTCCATGGTTTACCCCGTTCCTAAAGTTCTCTTGAGGATAGGCAGGCAGTTCTCCAGGACCAGAGTATGTTCCCGAGTAGCATCCCAGCATGGGATTCTGGGAGAGGCAGTGTGGGGTGATGGAGAATCGGGAGCCCCCCAAGCTAGGTTGGTGGGCAGCACCTGGCATAAACTGGGCAAAATCATCCAGGGCTTCTACAGCAAATCCTTTGAGGTCTTCCATGGGGTCTGTTTTAGAAGGAAAAAACATGGGGAGGGTTTCGGACAAATCCTTCCACACTGTCCCTTGCTTTTCTTTCCCACCAAACCTCCAAACCAACCCTGTGTAAGCCAGGGATGCTTAGAGGTTAATGGGCCACGCTCTTCCTTTTTATCTGAACTCTTGCACCTTATCAGGGATTAAGGACTCCACCTTCCACAATGGAGCCACCCCCCACTTTCTTCAATAGCCTAACCAAACAGTAAGAGTCAAGAAGCAGCCAGTCTTCCTGAGATGATGGGAGCCGCAAACTGGTTTGAAAATAGTCTGGGAGAGAAGAGGGTCAGAGAAGAGATTCTATTCTTTAATCTTTCAATAGGGATCGCTCCACCAGCTGAAGGTGGCATTGCCCTAGAAGGAAAGGTAAGATGCCCATTTGGGTGCACACATTCAGCAGTCACATCACAGATGCCAGAAGCTGGCATTGTGGGGGCGAAAGGTTGAATCTCCTAAGATTGTCCGCTTTATTTGGTACCCTCCAACTATCCTGATTTGACAAGGATAGTCTCAGTTACTCCTTTCTTGTCCCAGTTTTTCAGCTGCTTTCAAAATGTCCCCGTTTCTCTCTCCTCCCTCTTTAGCCTTCTGTATTCAGCTCACTTCCATTGCTGCAAATCGAGTACAAAGTAGTTTGCACTCAATTTGGGCTGCATCTACATTGTAGAAATAATGCAGATTGACACCTCTTTAAGTGCTGTCGCGCCATCCCCTGGAATCCTAGGATTTGTTGTTTTATGAGGTCTTTAGACTTCTCTGTCAAAGAGTGCTGGTGCCTTAGAAAACCACAAACCCCAGGATACTGTAGAATGGCAGTTAAAGTAGTGTCATGCAGAAAAAATCCAGTTTGACGCCGCTTTAGCTACCATTGCTCCATGATATGGAGTTCTGGGAACTGTAGTTTGTTGTGGCACCCGAGCTGTCCAACAGAGAAGGCTCAATGTCTCACAAAATGACAATTCTCAGAATTCTATAGCATGAAGCCATGGCAGTTAAAGTGGTGTCAAACTGGATTAATTCTGAAGTGCGGATGCCGTCCTAGAACTCCCTCATTCACAGGGCTTGAAGCTAACTTCATGGTAATTAACATTGTCCGTTCTACCATTTGCTTATTCCCTCTGGAATCCTATTGTGGCTTTAAAAAGGTAAGGTAGTCCCTTGACATAAATGTCTAGTTGTAACCGACTGTAGAGAGCAATGCTCATCTCCATCACTAAGCCGAAGAGCCAGAGTTGTCTGAGGACTGCTCTGGTGGTCATGTGGCCAGCATGACTGCACCAAATGCTGTTACCTTCCTACCAAAGTGGTACCTATCTATCTACTTGCATTTGCATGCTTTTGAACTGCTAGGTTGGCAGAAGCTGGGACTAGTGACAGGAGTTTATCTCATCATGCGGCACTTCGACCTCGAATTGCCAACCGATCTTCCAGTTCTCAGAATTGGCATCTTAGCCACTAAGCCACTGCATCCCTTGTAGCTTTACACCGGCATAAATGATGGATTTCCTAGTGGCTGACTGCACTTTCTTGGAGGTGACGCAAAGGAAGTACCCTGTTCAAGATTTCCCAAACCTTGTTACAGTGGCACACATCATTGCACAAGCAGTTGACTTCTCTAGGACTTTCCATAAGTGTAGTCCTTAGCACTAAGCGGGAAGTTGGGTCAACTGTTGCGCAGGTGGGAAATACCAACTCTTGTGGATTCAGTTGCACAACTGTGTGATCCAGTAACTCCAGCGCAACCATTCTGCTTTAATTTTTAACTGTGCAGTCACGAATAGGAGCTTGGCCTATGTCCCTCTGCTCTGAGGAAACATTCCAGAAAACTCAAAAACTCAATTTGTTATTGTATTTTGGACCTTGGAGAAGTCACATGCTGTCAGCATCTGGAGAAGGGAAAGGCAAACCTCCTCTGAACAAATCTTGTCCCGTAGGGTCCCTGCAAGTTAGAAATGACTTGAAGGCACAGAACAACAACAACAAAAGGATGGAAAGCATGGAGAGCCCTTAAGCCATGTTGATTTCGGATTGATGTTTGGTGGTTGTGAGAGATTTGGCACATAAACAGAACCCTGAGAAAATGCTGAGTTATACGTATACATTTTTAATCTGCAGCAAAATCAATTTTCAGTACTAGAGTTTTCAGTCTGACATCTTAAAATATGCAACAGCATCCTATTATTTATTCATATAATAGCTTGCTCTTTCTTACGGTTCTTGGTGGCTATCCATTGACTTTCTTGAGCAGATCCACACTGCCTTGGCTTTAATAATGTTTGCTGTATTGTTTTTGTCTTCCTGGATCATTCTTTGGACTCTGATCAAGCTTGGCATCTTTTTGGCGAGGGAGGGGAGGATGAAATGTTTTAGTTGCATTAATGATTTTCAGAAGGAATGAGCCAGCTAAATCTGACAGCTTTCTGACAACATCTGTTTTTTTATTTCCTGGATTTGCTGTACAAGCAAAGAGATGAAAGCTATAAATAAGTATCAATGGCTCAAACAGAGGGTTTTATTACTGCAAAAGTGTGGTGTGAGCAAGGGAGGGAGGAGGATTTTTATCTTTGTTCAGTCTAGTGTCTTTTCTTTTGCAGCGATCACACTTTTTGCTGACATGAGACGCACAATGAGGCATCCTGCGGGTGGTGAGGAAATGTATATCAAGAATGAGGGGGGGGGAATATTAATTTATCATGAAGATTCACAAGTAGGAGTCAGGTAGAAGTTGAGCATTTCTTGGGAAAGTCCAAATTTTGCAGTACACTGGAAAAACAAAAGAGAGAGAAAAAGTTATGTTTTATTTAACTTTCATTCCATAATGAAACTTAAAGGGATGTACAAAGGATTCTTTTAGTGATCTTCTATCCAGGAACTAACCAGACAAATCTGCTTAGGTCTAGCAATGTAGAATACCCTCCAACATTTCACAGATGACAATCTGGACACATGTGGCCATACAACATCAGACTGTGGCCACGATGGCAATAGTCATTAATAAGGAAGGACATGCCACCCAGGAGAGATTGTAGCAGTTTGAGTTTGCTTACTGAGAAGGGCAAGATACTATCTCTGCCTCCTTTCCAAAAGTAACTTTTTCAAACTCTTTATCTGGCCAGTCATATATCTACTGCACCTAACTTATATCTACCGTTACTTAACTGTGTCCAGGTTCAATTTAAAGTGCAAATATGAGTCTCAAAAGGTTCATAGTGGCCTGAAGGACTGCCTTTACTCATAGGAACCAGATGGATTTTTTAAAAAATTAAGATATGTTGAGTCATCTGGAACTCCAAAATCCAAAATTGTCTACATGGGTGGCTGAGATCATGACACCTTTGCTTTCTGCAAACTTTGTTGCATGTAGAACATTATTTAAAATATTGTGTATAAAACACAAGTATGATAACCTCTCTGGTTTAATATGGTTCTTACCAGTATTGATGCGCCTCTCCGGGCCAAAACACACTGCAGAAATCATGCAGTCTGAGACCATTTTAACTGCCCTGGCTCAATGCTAGGGAATCCTGGCAATTGCAGTTTTGTGAGGCATTTAGCCTTCTCTTTCAGAGAACTGTGGTGCCACAATGAACTATAATTCTTATAAACTATACTTATAAAGCAGTTAAAGTAGTCTCAACCCGGATGATTTCTGCAGTGTGTTCTGGACCTCAGTCACATCACGGGCCAAAAAGACTCAGAATGGTGCAATGCAAACCATCCCTTCCAGCTTCAGTCTATGTGTCCAAAAAACATATATGCATTTCATCTTTAGACTTGGATCCCATATCCAAGGTATCTCATTATGTATAGGCAAATATTCCAAAATGGGGGGGGGGGGGATTAAAAATCCAAAATCCAAAACACTTCAGGCCCCAAGCATTTCAGATAAGGGAGACTTACCCTATAGTTTTGTGTTACCTGGTTGTTGGAAATAGGACAGTTGTATTTTGAGGGCCCACTAGGAGGGGATAGAAACTAATTTATGTTTTCTGCTTGCAGCTGGCGCAACAAGCTGGAGCATGTCCAGAGGAGGATGACCAAAATGGTGAAGTGTCTGGAAATCATGCCTTATGAGGAAAGGTTTTGGGTATGTTCAGCCTAGAGAAGAGACACTTAAGAGGTGATATGATAGCCCTGTTTAAGTATTTGAAAGCGATGCCCTATTGAGGATGGAGCAAGCTTGTTTTCTGCTGCTCCAGAGAACAGGACCCTGAACAATGGATGCAAACTACAGGAAAAGAGATTCCACCTCAACATTAGGAAGAACCTCCTGAGAGTAAGGGATGTTCAGAAATGGAAAACACTCCCTGAAGGAGTAACAAAGTCTTATTTAGAGGTTTTTAAACGGAGTCTGGATGGCCATCTGTTGCGGGTGCTTTGATTCTGTGTTCCTGCACGGCAAAATGAAGTCAGACTGGATGGCCCTTGGGGTCTCTTCCAACTCTATGATCCTATGGCATCTATGGCATCATGAGATTTGAAACACTGGATGCCTGTTCCCTAAAACAAAGACACAGACACACAACCGACTGATACATGATGTATATACTCATGTATCAGTCTAGCAATTTTAGTCAAAAAACTGACCCCAAAACCCTGGACCAACTTATCCATGGGTCAATCTAAGGAGTTTATCAGACCACGGAAATTGGAAGTATAATCTAATGGCAATCCGAACACAGTCATGGGGTTTCACGTTATTGCGAATTAAATCATCTCATGCAATTTTGGGCAAAAGGGAAGTCAATTCAAATGCAATCATGGGTTTAATGTTATTGCGAATTAAAGCATCTCACGCAATTTCAGGCAATGGGGGGTCATTTTCGGCTAATATGAAGTCATTCCAAATGCCTTCCGAACGCAATGGGATTTCACGCTGAATTCGCTAAACTAGTGAATTCACATGAATTCGAATTGGCTCCATTCGAAATAGAGAGAAATTCCTCCCGTCTGATAAACTCCTAAGTACTTTACCTTAATTCTTATAAAGAAAGGAACCATTCCTTTCTATGAATAGAGTGGCAAAAGGCAAGAGCTTAGTCCATCCTGGAAGAAACTAAAAGAAGCACCACCGTTCTCTATTTTTTTCCACTGCGGTGCCAAATTCTGACCTTTGTGAATGTCTGGTGGGAAAATAGTAGTGTGTTTCGGCATCGTTTTTCCTTTCCTTCATCCTTTGCATCCTTTGTTACATGCCCCTAAGTTGTACCCTCAACTTATACACTGGTTATATAAAGAAAATC
This sequence comes from Urosaurus nigricauda, assembly GCA_034509955.1. Lineage (NCBI taxonomy): Eukaryota > Metazoa > Chordata > Lepidosauria > Squamata > Phrynosomatidae > Urosaurus > Urosaurus nigricauda. The sequence continues at coordinate 28,505,620 of JAOEGL010000007.1, read as the reverse complement.
CATAACTTTGGCTCGAGCATATACTGCACTTCTAATATTTCAGAGCTGAAAGCCTGGATACCAGAGGTGAAAACCTGAAAACCAAGTAACACCAAAGTGTGGTCAAGATGACAAAAGTTATTAATGAGGAAGAGCATCCAAGCTAGGAGATGGTGCATCAGTTTGCTTTTGCCATGGAAAGGCCATGATTTCGTCTTCGCCTTCACTACTCTCCCCTTGCTAAATTAATGGAGTTAAAACCCTTTTGCCAAGTGAACTCAGGTTTATAGTAAGTGAAGTAAAGTCAACACAAAGGAAAAAAGTGGGAAGAGGAGACACAAAAACGGTAGAAAAACTGGGACAACACGAGTTTGCAGATGACACTAAACTAGGAGGAGTAGCTAATACACCAGAGGACAGGATCAAAATTCAAAATGACCTGAATAGACTAGAAAGGTGGGCCAATGCTAACAGGATGAAATTCAACGCAGAGAAATGTAAGGTTCTGCACTTAGGGAGGAAAAATGAAATGCACAGATATAAAATGGGGGACACCTGGATGAACGAGACCACATGTGAAAGGGATCTAGGAGTCCAAGTAGACCACAAGTTGAACATGAGTCAACAGTGCAATGCGGCAGCTAAAAAGGCCAATGCAATTTTAGGCTGCATCAATAGAAGTATAGTGTCTAGATCAAGGGAAGTAATGGTGCCACTCTATTCTGCTTTGGTCAGGCCCCACCTGGAATACTGTGTCCAGTTCTGGGCACCACAATTCAAAAAGGATGTGGAGAAACTGGAGCATGTCCAAAGGAGGGCAACTAAGATGGTGAAGGGTCTGGAAACCATGCCCTATGAGGAACGACTTAGGGAACTGGGGATGTTTAGCCTGGAGAAGAGAAGATTAAGAGGTGATATGATAGCCCTGTTCAAATATTTGAAGAGATGTCATATTGAAGAGGGAGCAAGTTTTCTGCTGCTGCAGAGACTAGAACGCGGAACAATGGATGCAAGCTGCAGGAAAAGAGATTCCAGCTCAACATTAGGAGGAACTTCCTGACAGTAAGGGCTGTTCAACGGTGGAACACACTCCCTCGGAAGGTGGTGGAGTCTCCGTCCTTGGAGGTCTTTAAGCAGAGGCTGGATGGCCATCTGTCGATTTGGAGTTCCTGCATGGCAGAATAAGGTTGGACTGGATGGCCCTTGGGGTCTCTTCCAACTCTATGATTCTATGATTCTATGAGTTAAATCAGGACTCTCCCTGCAAAAACCAGACAGTGGGAGAGTATGGTGTTGTGTTAGCTTACTTAACGGATAATTTTAACAGTTAAGAAAAGGGATCAGATGTGTGTCTGTGTTTTGGAACAGGCACCCAGTGTTTCAGATCCCATGATGTTGCCTCTCTCCAGAAAGATGACGCAGAGGGTCCCAACTAATGTTACTCAATCGCAAGGATCGTCGCTCAGAACACACAAGCGGGCCTTGTATTAGAGAGTCGGTTTCATGTGTCTCTAAGAATCAGCTGCTCCGGGGCACGGCCGATCGAGCCATGTCCGTGAAAATCCGGAAATGCGTGATTTTATGAACAGTCTGCTTTGGATAACAGCCTGGAATAGCAGCCCAGCCTATGCCGGAGTTGTGTAATAGGTGTGTTAGGCATGTCTGCACACAGTTTAGGGCTGAGTCCACACAGCAGCAATAGGTATGACACCGTTTGAGTGTCAATGCTAGGGAATTCTGGGAATTGGCGTTTGTTGTGGCAGCAGAGCTGATGCATCCACACTGGAGAAATAACCCGGTTTGGCACGGCTTTAATTGCCATGGCTCAAGGCTATGGAATTCTGGGAGTTGGAGTATGTTGTGGGGTCCAGAGCGGAGCAGAGCTCCCACAACATACTCCAACTCCCAGAATTCCATAGCCTTGAGCCAAGGCAATCAAAGCCGTGCCAAACCGGGTTATTTCATGGAGCAAGCTTGTTTTCTGCTGCTCCAGAGAACAGGACTTGGAGCAATAAATGGATGCAAGCTCCAGGAAAAGAGAGATTCCAGCTCAACATTAGGAGGAATTTCCTGATAGTAAGAGCTAGTTGGACAGTGGAATATGCTGCATTGGAGTCTCCTTCTTTGGAGGTCTTTAAACAGAGGCTGGATGGCCAAGTGATGGGAGTGCTTTGATTGGGAGTTCCTGCATGGCAGAGTTGAGTTAGACTGGATGGCCCCTTGAAGGGATCTCTTCCAACTCCAGGGTTCTATGTATCTTCAATATGCTTTGGACTCATTCAGTATGCCTTGGGCTTCCTTCCTTTGGAGGTCTTTGAACAGAGGCTGGGTGGCCATCTGCTTTGATTGAGAGTTCCTGCATGGCCCTATTCCAAGATTTTTATATGATCCTATATAGACATGGCTGCCATCATGTCATGTGATTCATCCCCAACTGGACCATGCCATTTGGGGAGAGGGGGAGAAAAGAACCAGTTGACAGCCTTTTGCTGTGCCTTTTAAAATTATTATTTTGCACCTCCTAGAATGGACCATATTTAAAAGACGAAAGGGGGGGAAAACCCCATAAAGAGGGAAAGGAGAGGCTCTCTTGGATTTTAATCTGTTTCCTTCCCCCCCTTTGCAAATAGTGGACTCGTCCGAACCTCCCCTTCAAAAGGAGGACCTTGAACGTTCCAAATCAGAACGTTGGCGACCCCAGCGTTCGGTAGGTGCCTTTGATCAGAAGCTCAGCGTTCCATAAGAACGTTGGCGGCCTGAACGTTCGGTCGCTGCTGGGAAGCTGCCATCAATCATGGCTGTCAAAATCAAGGTGGTCTATTGGTAAGAAAATTTGAACATCATCATCATCATCATCATCATCATCATCATTATATTACAATAATAATATTATTATTATTATATAATATTATTATACTATATAAATATAATTTATATATTATATATTATATTATATATATTATTATAATAAATATATTATATATAATATAATATTATTATATAAATATAATAATAATAATAAATATAGTAACACTACTACTACTACTAATATAGCAATAATAATGTTAAACTATGATATTATTATAGGTTGGTTGTACTCCCTTTCCCTCCCAGCTCTTGATTGACTTTTCTTTTTGTGTGTTTTCTTCCAAAACTGTATAATTCTCTTTTATTTAAAGGGATAAAAAGAGGTTTAGCTTCTTTTTGAAAAGGCAAATATGATAGGATAAGTAATTCTGATGGAGAATAATTAATAATAATAATATGTGTTTCATAAAGGATCAAGCAGGCAGAACATATGGTCAAGAAGAAGAAGAAGAAAATGAACTTTATGGTCTTTTTAGTGCATATAGTGCCAAAATGTTGTCCCTATATTGGGAGAAAGGTGGGATAGAAGAAAATAATAGTAATAGTAATAATAAAGACACAAATAGTGTTCAGTTCAGCTTGAACTGTCCTGGTTTGATGCTAGGGAATCCTGGGAACTGTAGTTTTTTTGTGAGACATTGAGCTATCTCTGTTAGAGAGAGAGAGAGAGAGGAAGCCACAAGAAAACTACAATTCCCAGGATTCCCTAGCACTGAGCCAGGGCAGTTAAAGCCTTCTCAAGATGGATTATTATTGCTGCAGTTTGTTTGAGACCTAGACAAAAAATCATGGTGGTCTATTGGTCAGAAAACCTGGCAGGGACATAATAATAAAAAATACTGTAATATTAATATTAATAATAATGCTATGCTATGCTGTTATTATTGGTTGTTGTAGTCCTCTTTTTCCATTGGCCTTTCCTTTTGTGTGTTTTCCTCCTGAACAACTTGCAATTCTCCTTTTTTAAAAAGGTTTAGCTTAAAAAAAAAAGACTAACAAAGGGTTTGAAGGGTGAAATGCATTGTGCGTCTTCGCTTAGAAATACACTGTAGAAATATCCCAGTTTGAGACCACTTTAACTGCCTTGACTCAATGCTGGGGGATTCTTTGAATTGTAGTTTTGTGGGACATTGAGCCTTCTCTGTCAGAGAGAGCTCAGGTGCCACAATAAACTACAATTCCCAGGATTCCCTGAACAGTTTAAGCAGTCTCAGACTGGATTATCTCTGCGGTGTGTTTTGGACCTAAACAAAGGGTTTGTAGGTTAAGCTTAAGCCGTTGTGTGTCTTCACTTACTACTACGATTTCTGAGGCCTGAATCTTGGGCATTAGTTCCGACTAGAGGAGGAATAATAATAATAATAATAAATTATTATTCCTCCTCTAGTTGGAACTAATTGGGAAGCGTTCCTACCCGAAGCCAAAGCCATGCCCTGGGAAGAAGTCTTTCAAATATGAAGACTCTCTGGATATTTGTTCCAGCTGAGATAAATTCCACAGTGAAATCGCTTTAAAATTATCCAAATAAACCACTATAAATTTTATGAATTTTAACATGTGTCTTTTTATATAATACAGCTTTTTATTAACAGCTGCATGTCACGACCCTTTTTGGGGTGCACTTGCAGCATGACATTCTGCAGTGCTTGCTGAATTGAACACTATTTTTGACTTCATATTTGCACTAAAATGTGCGATGCAAGGCCAGAAAGTTATTTTTGTTCTTTGCATGTTCTGTCTGCTTAATCTTTATGAAACAATTACATTTTTATTAGTAGTAGTAGTAGTAGTAGTATTCCTCTTCCTCCTCCTCTAGTCGGAATTATTTATCATATCATATTTATTTGTATCCTACTCTTTTCCCAGAACTGGGACTCGGAGCGGCTTGCAACATTAAAAGAACAGTAGCAATTAAAAACATAGAAAAGGGGAATATTAAAATGGAATTAAATTATTCCAGTATTAAAATAGCTTGTTAAAAGAATAAAATACAGTTTAAAAAAATAACGCTATTTAAAACAATTTAAAACGGTACAACGCCCCAAGATTCAGGCCAGCATGGTATAGTGGCTTGAGCATTAGACTATGACTCTGGAGACTAGGGTCCAAATCCTGGCTTGGTCATGTAAACCCACTGGGTGACCTTGGGCAAGTCGCACTCTCTCAGCCTCAGAGTGGCAATGGCAAAGCTCCCTTTGAAGAAACCTGCCAAGAAAACCCCTTGATAGGGTTGCCTTAAGTTGGAAACAACTTGAAGGCACACAACAACAACAACAAAAGAGATGTCATCATCACTACTATTATTATTATTATTATTGTGATTATATAGCCTGTCTTTTTCCTAGTTTGGGACTCAGAGTAGTTCATAGTGGTTAAGCATTTCGAATGTACAGTTGGCCCTCCACGTTTGCAGCTTTGCCTTTTGTCTTGCCTTGATTTCAAAGCTTCTACTAGTTGTAGACTGGAAGGGCTACTATTCCCAAATGCACAGGCTATTTGTCAATAACTGCTGCCTTTGTTACGTGAAGAAACCTTCCAGGTCAGTGCTTCTCAGGCACCTCAGGCTATCTAATGTAAGGGGTTGGCAACTGGTATGTCCCAGGGATTGGCACTAAATTGATGCCCATTGGGTATAATGGTTTCTTTCCTTCCTGGAAACTTTCCTGGGATAGATGCTGTTCCAAGGTTCATCACTTTGAGTAGCACTATTTTAGGTTGCCTACACTACACACTTGGGCTGTCCTTTTATTAAGTTATGTCTCTTGTAAGTAATTTTTTCATGGCTGAGATTGAGAGAAGAATCCTTGGCAGTTTTAGATAATTTCTCACAGTACCTACTTTTAATTTTGTGTTTTTGCAGTGGGGCCTGAGGATACAGTCCCAAGGTAAGCTGATTTTTCTTCCTGACTTCTTATTAAAAACTAATTTCGCATCTCAGGCTGCAGCCTGCTTGGAAGAACCCAAAGAACTTGATGGATACATTGGTTTAGTTGACATAACTTGCAACAGCTCTGCTCATTAGGACAGTGCCACAGACCCTTCTCAAATCTGGATTAGGAGTCTAGAGGGAAGGTTAGCAGGGGTCCATGCTCATCTTAATTTTTCCCAAGTACCCCAGACAGGTTTGGATGTTTCTGAACTCTAAAACTAATGTCTCCTTTTTTTTTTCCTTTGATAGTATCAGCAGCTCAGGAAGCAACTTGAAAAAGAGTTTCCGGGCAAGCTGGAAATTGTAAGTATACGCTCTTGATATTGCTTGAGTTGTCTTGTTTCTCTATGATTCCTCAGCATGGGACTGTAGAACTGTTGCTGACCCAAATTAGCTTCAGAGGTCCAATCCTTACTGACTCAGTGCTAGGGAATCTGCGGAAGTGTAGTTTATTCTGGCACCAGAACTCTGTGACAGAGAAGGTGAAATGTCTCCCAAAACTACAGTTCCCAGGTTTCCCTAACATTGAGCCAGAGCTGTTAAAGTGGTCTCAAGACGGATTATTTCTGCAGTGTGTTTTGGCATTGAGAGAGAGGCAGCGCTAGTGTCTAACCAAACTACAAGTCCCAGAATGCCATAGCATGCTACTATAGCAGTTAAAGCGGAATCCTAATGCTATAACTGTTAATGCGTTCTGGATCTTAGGGTGCAACCACCCTGCAGTACTAAAGCAATTGGATACGACTTCAATTGCTATGACTCTATTCTATAGAATCCTGGGATTCAGTGAGGCAACAGAGCTCTCTGACAGACTAGGCTGAATAGCTCACCAAACTACAAATCCTGGGATTTTATAGGGTAGAATCATGGCAGTTAAAGTGGTGTCAAACTACTTTGATTCTGCAGTGTGGCTACACCTGTCGTCTTGATTCGTTCAGAATGGCCTTATGACTTTATGGTCTGTAACTTGAATATGCCTGAAGCAGAAGGTGATACTCTCTTCCACTTCTACCCCTTTTCCAGGTAGCCTTGTATTGTCTCCTCTTGAACTGCAGGAACATAGAAGAATGTCTTAAAGAGAGAAAATAAATAGTATGTTGAGAGAGCATAGCACCCGTGAAATGAACTGCAAGAATGAAGTTGGCAGCATGCATTTTCCTATTCAGTCTACATCCTTAGATGCATTTGGAACTAGACTTAAGTCTAGGAAAGCTCATCCTGTTCACTTTTTTCTTTCAGTTCGTCTGAAAGGTTATATAATATCTCTTTACATACTGATTCTACAGACTAACACGGCTATATCTTTGAATTAAGAGAAAATAAATGCTCTGACTAGTAGTGTTCATCTATAGTTTTTGAAAGACACCTCTACCCATCACCTATTACTTGATACTTCTAACTGGTGGTACTGGGAATTGAACCAAGGACCGTTGGTATGAGAAGCAGGGCTCTCCCATTAACCTATGATCCGTCTCCCAAAAGCAATGAGAACCTTGCTTCCGTACAAGAAATTTTAACAAGGAAAAATTCACCTCATTTGTGGTTTGTGCCATTAGTAATTTTAGCTAAATTACAATAGTATCTCAAGGATTTGGTTTTCAGAACTTCTTAACTGAAGGTCTAAAATAACTGGTCAAATTCTTTTGTTCTCTGACTTCATGAGGGAGATATATGTGTACCACCTTCAACAGAGGAAAAATACAAAATAATTTTTTGCAGAAATATTAATATTTATTTATTTATTTATACCCCGCTCTTTAGCCCTAAAGGCTATCAGAGCGGCTTACAATTATTATATTTAATTAGATTGTTATTAATTACTGAACTAATAAGGTATTTGATTGGCCTGCAAGCGATGCCCATACAAATTGGGTTACTTGGGATGTATAGTCGACGGAACAACGATGCAATTCAAAACACCCATCTCTTACAGCTGGTATCCAGGAATACGAGGACTTAAGAGGTGGGAAGTTAGGAGGCTCTCATCAAATGAGAAATCCAGAAGGTGGAATGACTTCATAAGTTGACTTCTCCTATTTTTCCTCTTTTTTCTACTTAGACTGGGGAAGGGACTCCTCAGGTCACAGGATGGTTTGAAGTGACAGTGGCAGGGAAGCTGGTGCACTCCAAAAAGGTAAGGGCTCCTCCAGTCCTCCTGTTTAAGATGTGCTTCAGTGTCACCAAGACCTTGAGAGGCACAGTTTTTGAGATTACGGTTGTACAAGCTGATGTGGGTAGGATGACAATTAAGACCCACCGTGTTTCCCAGAAATTAAGACAGTGTCTTATATTAATTTTTGCTCCCAAAGATGCACTAGGTCTTATTTTCAGGGGATGTTTTATTTTTCCATGAAGAATTCACGTTTATTGTTGAACCAAAAAACAAAAACAAAAAAAAAAAAAAAACGGGCATGCTTCCAAACAAAAAGGTCTTACTTTTGGGGGAGGCCTTATATTTAGCAATTCAGCAAAACCTCTACTAGGCCTTATTTTCAGAGGATGTCTTATTTTAGGGGAAACAGGGTAGAACACTGTTTTGGCAGCTTAACCTGATAGCTTTTTGGACTGTCCAGCTCTAGACTACTGGACTCAGGGTGCATCTCCCCCATATGAAAAACAACCTCTGCTACATTCCCCCCCCCCCCCCATCTGGAAACCATGCAGCATCGCCTGAAAACTGTGCAGCTTTTCCTCAGAACTGCACAGCTTTCAATATGGAAAAGCAAAATGCACAACAAATTGTGGGTTTTGCAGAGAAACAACTGTTCTCAGGCAACCATGTCTGTATTTTGTACAAGATAACTGTTTTCTATGTAAGGAAGCAAACAAACAGCATGTTGTCCAATAAAAAAGCTTTGCCCAGAAAGCAGGAGTGGTGCCCAACAAAGCCACGAGTCTGCACCTTTGTTGGCATGAGGTTCTTCTCCTGCTGCATTAATCTTTGGACTCTGCAACTTTCAAACTGACAACGCCTGCAGTCACGATATCAAACCCTTTACTGTATTGTTTGTATAGGGTTACAGCGTGAAATTTAGTTTTGCATTTTGTGTGCTTTCTTCAAGGACATAGTGAAAAACATTATAAGCAGGTTTGGGCTTTTTTGTTCAGAAAGCAGCACTATTTCTGTGCGTAATAAAAATTTATGGCAAGTATAGGTTTCTATAGCAAAGTTGCAGAGTTTCTCAAATTTTTGCACAGTTTTCAAAAAGTGTGCCGTTTATGTTGTGCTGTTTTTCTTGAGGGTTCAGCTCCAAATTTAACCCCAGCTGGGAAATGGACAAATTTCTGTTCCATCCCCACTCTCTCATAAAAGAGGAACTCAAAAAAATTAGTTATGATTGATTGATTGATTGATTGTTCAAGATGAAATGCAAGCCTCACGGCAACTAGAGGCAGAGGCATATTCAAAATAGTGAAGATTCTATATGAAGAAGCTGGGACTCCTAGGATTTTCTTTGGGGATCTGATCAAGTCAGCAGCTTCTGAAGTTTTCCTTTCAGAGTCAACCCATCAGTGATGCCATTCCATGAAGCACTGGGGTGTTGGGCTTGGAAAATGGCTACTCCGGCAACCCTCACTGGTGGGGAGACCTGCTCTGATCTGTACAGCTCTCCAGAGCCAGGAATTATCTTGGCTCATAGTCTGCTGTTGCTATTCCTACTCCCAAAAAGTGGAAGCAATGGCAGCCAAAACCCACATGCTGCTTCTAGTCACTGGATCTGAGCCCACTTCTTCTTGAATGCTGGAGTCTGTAGCTCCTCTGAGGCATTTTTTGTGGATTGTCAGAGGCTGGCACTGTGGGGGGCTCAGGGATGACCAGGAGGATGTCCTACTTGGTAGCATAGGGTTTCCTAGTCAGCACTGCCCCTCCTGGCACCAAAGTCCCACAAGCCTGGCTGGTTGGATTTGATGGACTCTGACTGTGGTCATCTGCCTCTTTCTTTGTGGAGCTCTGTTGTGCTTTCACACCATCATCTTCCATGCCTTCCCCCTCCTTGAATGGATGGGAGGTTGATTGGGTAACTGCTGATGGGTGGTAGTGGTGTGCTCAGGAGGGCAGCAATTTACACCCATCCCAGATAGTAAGAACTTGGGCCATCCTGTTTCCTTGAAATGTGAATGGAGCTGAAGCACTCTTCTAATTTTCTTTCTTTCTGCCAGAATGGAGATGGCTTTGTGGATAATGACACCAAATTCCACAAGATAACTATGGCCATCAAAGCAGCTTTGGCATAAAATGGCTTTGAGGATGCAGCAACTGCTCACTGGGAGTAAAGGTAAAGGCAACTCTCAATATTTCTTCTAAAATATCTGTTCAAGAATCCTGAATCTTTGTTGGTCTTTGTTCCTTGTGGAAATCCAAACTGCTCTTCTAAATCAAAGCAAGCCATTGATTGGTATATACTCCTTTTCTTCAAAACCTATGGCAGGAGACTTGTGCATATTGTTCACATCCCTCTAGTGGTGGATCTGCTTCATACACTGACTCTGAGAACTTCAACATGGTGACGCCAAATGTCCTTGCACATCAAAACCAAATCTGAAACCTGATTGGGTTCCCAGGGACATAAAAAGCTTCTGTCTTGCATCTCACAAAAAAGTGATGCATTTGTCAGGTGCAAAAATGGCCACACAGCCTATTAGCAACCTCTTGTTTTTCAGAAGATGCTTCATTTTTGGTTGGTGTAGAATTGCATACCTTAGATGTAATTTAGAAAGGTCCTGGCATATGAAGGACAGAAGCTCTAGCTCACTTTCACTGGTTCCACCAACATAAGTTGTAGGAAGAATATTCTCTGGCTTCTGCAAGGGCAGCCATCCTGAGCCCAGCTTCACCACACACCCCTGTGCTGCCTGGCTTTCCTTACACACAGAAGCAGCTTCTGTTCTTGTCCAGGCAAAGACTCCATCCTCTGTTCCACCAGTTGTGCAAGGATATGTCAAGGTTCACCCTGTGACCTATTGGGGAGAGGTGTGAAATGCGAGCCCTCATTTAAATTTCTGTGGAGTCCCCAAATTTCTACCATTGCGTAGTGAGACATTGAAGCTTGTGAACACCTTGAGCACCTCTGTTTGTTGGGTTTTCATTCCCCTGGTAACTTTGCCCACCTGCTCAGGTATTGCAGACATAGAGCCGTGGTTGTGGCTTCCTTGACTGCGTCTATCAATCTGTAATGTGGTGATCCTCTTTTCCTACTGCCTTCTACCTTACCAGCAGTGGTGTCACAAGGGGGTGCTGTCCACATTGGGTGACACTCTACAAATGTACTAAGGTTTCTGTATGGTGTGGTGTGGAGGGAGGTGACACCATAAGTTACCACTCCAGGTGACACCAATCCTAGTGACACCACTGCTTATCAGCTATTGTCTTTTCTAATGAGCCATGTCTTTTCATGATATGTCCAAAGTATGACAGTCTCAGTTTAGTCATCTTGGTTTCTAGGGAGAGTTCAGGCTTGATTTGCTCTGGGACTCATTTATTTGTCTTTTAGCAGTCCACAGTATCTGGCTAAACTTTAGGGACCAGGGAATGCAAACACAGCAAACAGAAGAGTTCTAGGTGTGAACCGTTTTAATCATCTCATTCACTGTACCACTAGAAACTTTGAGAGTGAAGGCAAATTCCATCAGGGAGGCGGAATTCTTATTTGATTTCCTGGCAATACTTTCTTGTGAAACTATCTAAAGTAATATCTAACTTTCAAGTCTCTCTTCTGAAGCTTTTGTGTACTTTCTGAGAGGTGATCGTCATAGGTTGGTAAAAGCAAATGTTGGTTTGCCTTGCCAATTCCAAAACTTTGTAACAAAATTTTGCCCTTCTTTCTTAGCTTAAGGAAACATCTGTTTTGTTCATCTTGGCCGAGCGCTTGATGATGGGAGCTGCTGAAATGTCATCAGACGCGTGGCAGTTCCCTGAAACCCCTTTGCGTAGGATGCCATCTTGAGCAAAGCCTGATGAAGAACCTGAGCTCTGGAATTTGACACCTGAAAGCAGAATTGGGCCTGGCACTACAGCTTCCACTTTGATGTCGTGTGTTCACCGTTTGCTGTATGTGGTCTTGTTCATTGTTTGTTGTATATGGTCTTGGCTTTCTTTGTGATTCTGGTTTTAATATTTAAGAGCAGTAAGTCTGGCCTTGGATTACTGCAGAGGATGACAATGGAGAGCCTCCTTCCCAATCTTTTGTTTCTGGGCTCTTTGGATATTGAATATTCTCAAATGCCTTCAATTTTTGAAACAAAAAAATTAGAAATGCTTCCAGAATTGCCATTGAGTCCAATCTTCCAAAAATTGCCTTAATCAGTTTTAGAATTCTGAAAAATACAATTTGTGAATACAGTCACTTTCCATTTTTCATGTTAACATTTTCAAGTTACAATGCTTTCTTTATGCCCATGTATGCCTTCTCTGATGGACTGTTTCTATTGAATGCAGTGAGCAGGTAATAAAATGCCTCTTTCAAGATGTTGTAGTCTGTGTGAATTCTTGCTCTTGGGGTTGTGTTCCAGGTTTGTTTAGTAAACACACGCTTACATTTTATATAACTATTTTAGGTTTGATTGGAACTGGGTCTGTTAGGGTATTCTACAACAATAAAGCTGTTGCTCCTTCAGTATTAAACACCATGGCTCAAGTCTGGTATGTATTTCAAATGATTCTTTTTGAATGAGGTTTTGTGGTATCCACCTTTTCCATCTCTTAGTATAGAAGGACCTATGTAGCCTAGATATTTCCATTGGAAATGGGATGCATGTTCTGAGGCTGTTCTTTGAAGAATGACTCAGACATCAGCCTAATGAAATAGCTTCTGCAATGAATAAAGAATTGTACAACAAAAAGCTTTTATTCCCTCTTCCCACCCCTTGCTTTTCAAGACTAAGAACAAAAATTAATTCCAATTTCTCTATTTGAGGCTACAACAAGGAATAGGCATGAAGAGGTCTAGGGATTTTCCCAACACCCCTGACACCCCAATTGTTTTAAAAAGATTTATAGACACCTTGTGCCCTTTGGGAAATGGGGTTAATTTCATCATATTTTTGCCTCCTGAAGTGTTAGGAACTGTCGGATTCAAACCACTGGAATGACTTGCATTCACTTGTTTAAAACTTCCTTAAGCCTAAATCAAATTGGAGGAGATGTGGCAGAATTGCCCATCACACCCTCTAGAACAGGGGTGGGCAAATGTGGGAAACTATGCGGGCACATTTGCTGTCCAGGAAACATTGGAAGGTGGCACCTGTCCCTTGCAAAATAAGAAAAATTAAAAAAAAAGAATTGTGTACCCCCCCCAGCACCTTCTATGGGACATGGGGATATGTTTTGGGCTTTCCTGGCCCCCTAAACGCCATTTTGACGCTCTATTTTCTTTTGTTTTGATCTGTAGATGGTCAAAGGAGCTCCAAGCATGGGGAAGTGCTCTCTATACACCCCAGAGATCATTTTGGAGCAAAACCAAACCAAACCCCAACCTTTGATCATCTCAAGACCCATATGCAGCCCTAGATAGTGGGAGGAGCCTTCTAAAGGAAGTGCTGCTGAGGCTATGTTGTCTGCATCTTACATAAAGCATGTATGCTACCTGTTGGAACATGCTTCATCAAAAATACCTTATTTTAAAAGGAAACAAATTGGCTTGGTGTGAGTTGTGGCCAACAATTTGTACCTATTACGGAACACTTAAGGGATAAATCTCCCAGTTTTCAACACTGAGCAAGCGCTCTTTGGTACCCTACCAGGAGGCTTATGTGAAACTCTGGCTGTAGTTGCCATGACAACAGGATGCAGTTACTTAGGGATTGTGGTTCTTGCAAAGCGCCACTTAATGGCTCTGTCAAAGCCGCAACCTCTCTGTCTTTCCCGCTTTCATGACGGGAGGCCGACAATGGAGCTGTGGCTATTGGGGTCCCTGAGCTCCAATATAAAATTTTTCTTTATGCTAGGAATATGCATAGTAGTAGATGGAGTAAAAGGGATATAGGAATACAAAATTTAAACAAAATTGAAAAGTTGTAGAGGGGAATGGAGGCAGGGATAAATGGGAAGAATATGCATTTTCAGTAGTATGGTTTTATCTGCTTTAAGTTGTTTCATGCAAATAGTAGAGGGCAGCTCTGACTAATGTGGTGTAGGATGAGGCAATGCCAAAAACTAATATAGTTTGCAAACAGTAGTTTTGTGTAAGCTATATGTACCCAATGGTTTTATATAGCATAATTGCTGTTCATAATGAACCAGAGGTAGGTTTCCTGGATGAGTTAGTAAGATAAAACAGACGGGATAGGTACTATACTTTCTATACTAAAAAGTGTCAGTAGACCAGCCTTCTGTGTCATAATACATTTGGCCCTCAGTATCCACATATCCTTTATCCATGGATTCAACCATATCCACAGCTTGAGCATCTTTTTAAAAATATAAATTCTAAAAAGCAAACCACGATTTTGCCATTTTATATAAGAGACTCCATTTTACTTTGCCATTGCAATTATTGGGACTTGAGCATCCATGGACTGTGGCATCTACAGGCAACCAAACCCCAGCAGATACCAAGGGCCCGCTGTATGTTACATAAGCAGGAACACAAGGTCCAAATTGCAAAGTGGTACCTTCAAGAGGATAAAATTTTGTGTTAGAAGGAACACTTAGAAGCAAACTGTGGTGGGTCTCCAGCCCTTGAGATGAACATGTTTCTTCAGGGCTCCAGTCAGCCTGCAACAAAAGCCTTATTGTACTTATTTTTCCTTAAGCATTCCCCATCAATGAGCTCTAAAAGGTTGCCAGCCTATTGCAAAACAATGCATATTCATTTGTTCTGGAGAATGGGGAAGAAATGAAAGTATAATACAAAGCTGAATGCTAGCAGAGGAAAGCATTGTGAAAAAGGGAGTGCCAGTGCACTTTCAGGATTAAACTGATATTTCAATCAGCTCACATATTCATTATTTTTAAAAAAATTAGAGATGGTTTCTCCCCGCCTTGCAGAAGCTAAGATGTAGCAGGCTTATTATTCCTTTATTTTTGCCAACACTGAGTACTGACAGGTAACCTAAGTATAATTTGTTTGCCACCATCGCTGCCAGTCCCACAAAATGGGTTATTAGTCTGTGTGCAGTCAGATTTGTTATCTATTTTAACAAGTCCGCAACGGTGACGGAATTTAGAAACATCATGTCAGCTGCTTAATACCAGGAATACCCTCAGAAACTGCGCTAGAATGGGACAGTCATGGGCCCAAAGATAACTTCAGAAAGGTTTTAAACTGTATTGGACAATAATATATCCAAGTCAGAAGGCATCTGGCCGATCTGAATATACAAGAGACACATAATCCTGTCCAATACAAAGGCTTTTTCACACTACACAATTATAGCACTAAATTTAAATGTCAGCACTATATAAAGGTTACTACTACTACTACTACTACTACTACTATTAATAGCACTATGGTTCTGCCTGGACTGCAATAGCTGCATTGTACAGAACAGTGTGATTTATAGTTTGATGAGGCACCAGAGATATCCCTCCATAAACCACAAATTCAAGGATAGAGAAGAAAAACCAGTTTCCTATTAGTGCCATAAAAGTGGTATAAAAATTACATGCTGAGGCTGAATCCCAAGTATGCCTTTGTGGAAATCAGCTCCCATTCATTTATTTGTAAGGAAATGTGCTTAGAATTCATCTGCAAATATCCGATTTGAAGTTTACTCTTTAAATCCTTATAGCATATGACTTTGTGCTGATTCTTCTACACATACCAAGGTTAAAAACTAGATAACATGGAAATGGTGGCAACAACTACGAAACTGGCTACTGCTAGTTTTGTGTGAGCTGCAAGATCTGGCATAAGAACTCCCAAGGCTATGAACAGGGAGCAAATACTTCTTATACTCGTATATGTTTTGATAACCGATGCTCGAATGTGTTGACGCAATTCATATAATATGTCTGATTTGGTGCAAATTGTTAAAAGGTTTTCGGACGTCAGGGTTCCAGCTCTATTTGATACGACAGGTGTGTTTGTGGTGCACTTTGCTTGTTACGAAATGTGAAAGATGCAAGATTACTCAGCACTTGACATGAGAGAAAGGTTGATTTTAATTTGCAAATTGCACATGGATTTGACATGTCACATCAAGGAGAATGGAGCAATGTGTAAGAACCCATTTTGATGCTTCATGGCACAATGTGACACAAAGAAACTTGGCATGTGTCATATAAGGAAGATAAGTGTGCACAGAAGAGGTTTGCCGCATGCCAGGAATGGGCAGCGTGGCAAATCTAGTAGCAGGGCAATTTTGGGGCCAAAAAGGGGAGAGAACCAAAGCCTAAAACAGCCATAAATTCAGCATTCTCTGAAGATGCCAGCCACAGATGCTGGCAAAACGTCAGGAATAAACTCTTCTAGAACATGGCCACAGAGCCTGAAAAACCCACAAAAAACTATAGCCATGAATTCACTTTTTGGATTTCGAAAAAATTGCCGTTTTCATATTTAACTATGAAGCTGAACCTCACATGCCATTTAAAAGACAAATTACCAATCTTGTTGGCTTTTGACGGGTGGGAAAAAAGTCCTAGTGGACAATAAAACAACTTGAAACCTTTGTACACTTTGTCCGCTCCTACTTTATGAGGTGTTTTAAGAGTCATGTATTTAGAGTATTTGTAATTGCACACCATCCTTCAGTCAAAAAACCCAAAAAAATTCCCAGATCCTTCAGACAAAAAAGAATCCCAGAACTGGCCATACAAATTATTTTCACTCTTTGGCCTGAAAAAGACTAATATTTTGTTTCTGTGGACTTTTAAAATTATTACAATATAAAATTATTTTTCACTCTTTGGCCTGAAAAGGAACCAGAAAAACAGAGCTGAAAAGGCACTCGAGATTGACTGAAGGATGGTAAACAACAAATATTTTATGTTTCTGTGGCCTTATTATTATTATTTTCACTCTTTGGCCTGAAAAAGTCGTCAGGGAACAGAAAAATGGAGCTGAAAAGGCGTTCAAGATCGACTGAAGGAAAGTAAACAAGTATTTATGTTTCTGTGGCACTATTATTATTACTACTACTTTTCACTCTTTGGCCTGAAAAAGTGTCAGGTACTGTACTAGAAAAATGAAGCTGAAAAGGCACTCGTGTTAGACTGGAGAACAGTAAACAACAAATACTTTATGTTTCTGTGGCCTTTTTATATTATTTTTCACTTTGGCCTGAAAAAGTCTGTCAGGGACCAGAAAAATGGAGCCGAAAAGGCCCTCGAATTCGACTGGAGGGCTGTAAACAACAAATGTTTTATGTTTCTGTGGTGCTTATGTTATGATTTTCACTCTTTGGGATGAAAAAGGCCATGAGAGGGACCAGAAAAAAATGAAGCTGAAAAGGCACTCCAATTCGACTGGAGGGTGGTAACTGTGTTTGTGTGCGTTTTTTATTATTATTTTATTTATTTTTTCCCACTTTTAAGGCTGAAAACGGCCTCGAAAGACCTGAAGCGTGAGGGACCAGAGCTGAAGAGGCGCTGACAAAATGGCGCCGCTCACCTCAGCCGACCCGCCGTTTTGGTTCCCCCCCCACCGTCCCCTCCTCCACACTTCAGCCCCGTTGCATGATGGTTAAATAGCCCTGGCCCTGAAACAACCCGCCATTTTCTGTTGGGGCTGGCGGCGGGAAAAGCGGAAAGAAGCCAGTGAAACAGCCGTCGCGGGAGACGACCAACGGTCGCTTGAAACGGCGAGGCAGAAGAACCCTGTCAGGTAACAGAAGGCGGCGAGGAGCCGCCGACCCCATCCCGGCCCTTATTTCCCTTTCTTTATTGCCATTTTGGGGAAAGGATGAGGTAAAAGAAGTGGAAAAAGGGGGGGTTGACGAGAAACTGAGGTCGTCCGAGGAGATACAGCCCCCCCACTAACTCCCAGTCCCGCCTTCCGTGTGCATCTCGTCTCTGATTGGCTGATTACAGCGGCCTCCTTGATAGGTCGGAGCTGCTGAGGTAACTCGGACGGGGATTGGCTAGAAAGAGGTGTCAATCACCCGAGCGGGGTTGTGGTTTTTTTTGTAGCCCCTCCTCTTTTCGCTCTGCTGGGATATAAAACCAATAATTGGCTGAACGCGCCAAGGCCAGTCGGGAGGAGGGAGGGGCTACTGCTTTGGAGGGGGACTAGAGCTGCGCGCGCATCTCTAAGTTGTGTTTTTTTTCCCTTCTGTGCCACGTGACGCGCGTGGCCCAATCAACAACGCGCCTCCTCCGCAAAGGCTCCTGGGGCTTGTAGTTTTGGCACTGGAAATAAAAAAGTATTCCCAGATGTGTTTTTTTTCCCCTCAGCCTGGTCTCCCAAAAAAATAATGTCGTTATTTCTTTCTGTCAAATAAAATATCGACTTTAGAGCCAGTGTTTTTTGGTCATTTTCGCGCCCAGCCTTTTATTGGTCGCTATAAATAGTTGTGGGATGGTGGAAGAGGCCTGCCGTGTTGCCATGGCAACGGCCTTTTTCTGCTTCTGTGGAGATTTTGAGGGCTGAGGGAAAATGATAATAATAATTTACGTCACTTCATAAACTGAGCTTTATCTTATTATTATCTCTTCTTCACCTATTTGCTTCCTGAAATGTAGAGCCAAAATATATATATATTTATCAAAAGTGGTACACAACAAGACACAAAACAAAACACACACACTGTTTATGAGCTTGTCTTAGCCCTATATTAGACACTTTAGGTATAAATGGGTGCATATTGCATCGATTTATTAAAAGGAAGATAACAAGTTGAGTGTCCCTTATCTGGAATCCTAATTTTATTTTATTTTTCAATTTTTAAAATTTTCTTAATTTTATTTTATTTATTTATTGTTTTCATTGGGGCATATTACTTCAAATTATTAATAGAAAGCTAACAAGTGGAGTGTCCCTTATCTGGAACCTTATTTTTATTTATTTATTTATTTTACAGTATTTTGCTTTTATTGGTGCATATTACTTCGATTTATTTATTAAAAGAAACATAAGTTGAGTGCATTGTAGAGGGGCGGGATATTAATAATAATAATAATTATTATTATTATTAGCGTCCCTTATCTGGAATCCTAATTATTAAAAATTTATTATTATTATTATTATTAGTAGTAGTATTAGTATTATTATTTTATTGATGCATATGTTTTTAATGTATTAAAAGGAAGATAACAAGTTGAGTGTCCCTTATCTGGAATCCTAATATTTTTAAAAAATATATTATTGTTGTTATTATTAATTTATTTCTTTTATGTTCCTTTTATTGGTGCATATTACTTAGATTTATTTTAAAAAGATAGCAAGTTGTGCGCCCCTTATCTCAAATCCTAAATTTTATTTTATTTCATTTTTTGTTTTTATTGGTACATATTATTTTGATTTTTTAAAAAGAAAGATAACAAACTGAGTGTCCCTTATCTGGAATCCTAATTTTTTTAAAAAAAATATTTTTCTTCATTATTTCATTTGTGTTTACTTGTTTTTATTGGTGCATATTACTTCAATTTTTTAAAAGAAAGATAACAAGTTGAGTGTCCCTTATCTGGAATCCTGAAATTTTATTTTATTGCTTTTGGGGGGAGTCAACAGTCATGTCCTCCTTTTCCCAGGACCTGTCCTACATTTCAGCCTCCTGCTCAAGAATGCCCAAATGTCCTCCATCTTAAGAAGCTCAGACGCTTGAACTTAACCATATTTCATGTGTTTTAAGCTTTGCTTTGGTCATGTCCTACATTTTTGGAGTGTCCTACATTTTGTGCTGCCTTTGTCCTCCTTGGCGGTTAGGACCTCTGGGTCACTCTGTTCTGAAATAACAACCAGCCCTCAGTATTTGGAGATTTTTATCCACATATTCAACTATCCACGGTTTCAGATATATTCCAAAAACATATAAATTCCATTAAGCCAACCTTGGTTTTGACGTTTTATATAAGGGACACCATGCTATTATGCCATTGTATTTAATGGGACTTGGGCATCCATGGATTTAGGTATGGGAGAGAGAGCATTGGAGAGTGGACATAGGATGCAGAGCTGTCGGCAGCATTTAGTTTTTCCTATAAATGAATCTCCTGCATTTTTCCCCCCCTCGGCAGGTTTCCTACCTTCTAAGAAACTCCCAGGATGGCGCGTACCAAGCAAACTGCCCGTAAATCCACTGGAGGGAAAGCACCTCGAAAGCAGCTGGCCACTAAAGCAGCTCGAAAAAGCGCACCGTCCACCGGGGGAGTGAAGAAACCTCATCGCTACAGGTACACGGACCTCACACTTCATGGTTGCACAAATATTTTGGCTGGCCTTATGAGATGGTGAGGGTCTGTCACAGAGATGGGGATTTGAGAGCGAAAGGATGCAGTTTGGTTTAGTCTTGTGTAAACATCCTCAACTGCCTTGCAAACATCCCCAACAGCCTTTAGTTTGGTGTAAACATCCTCAACAGCCTTGACCTCTGACTGAACGTTTTATTTGTTTATTGATTTTTAACACTAATAGTCTAATACAGCACCAAAATCAAAATGATACACACTCAGAAAATACATAGTAACAATAAAACAGTATAGAGAGAAGAAAAAGAAATAAGAAAAAGGGGGAAACCCCAGATAACTAAGACACAGCAAGGCTGTAAACCCACCCATCCCAATCTTAACTGTAAAGAAAATTAAAATAAAAGAGATGGGGAAAATATTATTCTACCATTCCAGATGCAACTATATAATCTTTTTTTTATTTTTATTTATTAGAGTATTTATACCTCACCCTTACTTTAATAATTTAATAATAATTTAATAATTCTTACTAGAATTATTTAATAACTGTTTATTGTTTGTCGTTGTGTGCCTTCAAGTCATTTCTGACTTATGGTGACCCTAGGCCAAGCCTGTCATAACCACATATTATTACATTTTGAGATTTCTTAGTTCTCTGAAAGTGCATAAACAATTTCTTGTCTTTCAAAAAAATCTTAAACTGGGTTTATCTTTTAAATTCCACATTAACTTGGCAATTTGGGCAAACTCAGCAACTTTAAATCAATAGTGTTTCAGTCTGGGGAAGCTTTAAAACCTATAGTTTGTGTCATTCCATTCAGGCCTGGCACTGTGGCACTGCGAGAGATCCGGCGGTACCAGAAATCCACGGAGTTGCTGATCCGCAAGTTGCCATTCCAGCGCCTGGTCCGTGAAATTGCTCAGGACTTTAAGACAGACCTGCGGTTCCAGAGTGCTGCCATTGGAGCCCTGCAGGTTTGTGTCTCATTCCCTGTTCCTTGTCTTGTCGTTCTTTTATGATTTCCACGTGGATTTCCATGGCCGAATAGGGATTTGAACCCTGGCCTCCAAAGTTGTGGTCCAGTGTTCAAACCACTACACCATACTGGCTGTTCGGCCGCTGTCCTATAATAAGATGCTACCTCTTTTGATAAAGCTAGTAATTGCTGCTCTTCAAGGTAAGTGCACAGCATCAGCTCCTCCTTGTGGGAATAGTTGGCACTGCAAAGATGGTGCATCTAAATCTCCGTAGACCAGTGTTTCCCAAACTTTGGTCTTTCACGTGTCTGGGATTTCAACTCCCACAGGCCCCAGCTAGCCTCGCCAACAATCAGGAATTCTGGGAGCTGAAGTCCAAAACAACTCGGTGGCCAAAATTTGGGAAACACTACCCAGACTCTTTTGCCTGTTCCTGTTCATTGGATTGATTTATATTTCACTTTTCCCACAATGTGTAATCCAGAGCAGGAAGGCTATTCCCTTTTTCTGGATTCCTAGGCAGATGGAAGGGAGCAAAACATTGCATACTGTCCTTCAGTTGGAAAACAGTACAATGGATCCTCCACATTCTCTGCAGCTAGAGATGCAGAACCCCAATGAAAGTCGGAAAACTGCAAATTTAAATATATATATATATATATATATAATGTATATTACTTGAGAGAACGCCTCTATAGGAATCTCTAGGTCCTGTAGCATATTGATCAACATCCACTAGAAGATGACCATAGAATTGTGCTGGAGGACCTACAAATGCCTAAAGAAATATTCAGTGCAACTTCTGGTGAAAGTTGTTCCTAGAGTCATGCTGGAGGACCAAGAGATTCCCCGAGACAACATATTAATCAAATCCCTGAATACAGTGGTCCCCCGAGATCCGAACCCCCCGGGGAACGAATTCCCCGGGGTCCGAAAGTGGCGGGACCGCTAAAATTCCCCCGGGATCCGAAGGATCCCCCGGGGAACGAAGCGGAAAAACCGTGCGGCCCCTTTAAATCGGCCGCGTGGTCCGTCCACTAAAGCGGTCCCCCGGGAAACGAAAGCTTCCAGGTTACGAAAGGTAATCCGGAACGGATTACCTTCGTAACGCGGAGGATGACTGTAATTGAATCCGTAAAAGTCAAAGCTGCAAGTGGGGAGGGTCAACTGTACATGGAAATCAGTTTTCTGAGCCATAAGAGCCTTGATCTCTCATACTTTTACAGTTTTGAAAGCACTGAGCAAATTCCCACCCGAATTCCCCAGCCACCCAGAAACGGCACTGGGTAATTGATACGGCCTGTCCTGTTTGCTTCTCCCCTCTCTGTGTCTGTGTATTGCAAAGTTGTTCCTTCCAAACCAAGCTTGTTTTGACTGTGTATCTCTACTTCTTTGCTTTGACAGGAAGCCAGTGAGGCATATCTCGTGGGTCTGTTTGAAGACACCAACCTGTGTGCCATTCATGCCAAGCGGGTCACCATCATGCCAAAAGACATACAGCTGGCCCGCCGCATCCGTGGCGAACGAGCTTAAGTTCTCCTCCCCATCTCTTTAACACTTACAAACCCTCCTTGGGCAACCCCACCTTGCTTGTGCAGTGTACTTAGAATACACTCCAGATTTTATTTTTATTTTTTTCTCTCCTAACTCCTGTTTGTAGTGGCTAGGATGTGTGAGGAAATGTTAGATTATCTATCTATTGTAGTACCTCTCCGGAATCAGGAGACTTGATTCCTGTTCATCATGTACAAGCAAAAACAAAACAAAAAAATCCTTTGAAATCTGCAAGACTTCTGGATGTTGTTTTTTGTAAATCTTTTTTTTTTTTCAGAATTGCAAAAAAGCAAACAAAAACCCAACAGGGGACATTTTTGAAATATCTGGTTTTGTACACACAACCTACGTAGATATAGGCATTTCAACGATAAGAGCTTTTGGTCTTCAGTTTGTAAAATATCTGCAAAGAACACTACACTTTTTTCCCTTCTGTTAGTTGAGTATTTTATTTTACTTTGTATTTAGGCTAGAAGTGCTTTCTAGATCATTTATTTTCCTGTTTTCCATTTGTCTTGTGTCTGTGATTCTGACCTTTGTATCAATAGGGACTCACCTTGAAGCAGTAAGAGAAAAATAATAAATGTTGAATGACAACATCTTAGTTTCCGTAATTTTTGCAAAGGGTGGCTTGTGGAAGGACTGTCTGTGTTCTTTCACTGGAAGCAAGTTGTTTGAGACTCTGACTATAAAAGATGCTATCTTGTTCAAGGACCGGGTGTAGTTTCAGGCCTTTCAAGGAGTTCTTTCAACAATGAAAGCTGATGCGTGTTACCACTACAACATAAGTTTTATTGGAGGAAAACGATGTCACAGGTAGGAAAAAGCAGAGAAATATTCCAGCCCTTTCACTGATGGGGTTCAGCACCCTCATGAGTAGCACAAATAAATTCTTTCAGTTGGC
The DNA here is from genome assembly GCA_034509955.1 of Urosaurus nigricauda. Lineage (NCBI taxonomy): Eukaryota > Metazoa > Chordata > Lepidosauria > Squamata > Phrynosomatidae > Urosaurus > Urosaurus nigricauda. The sequence goes on along the minus strand of JAOEGL010000007.1, from coordinate 28,482,121 downwards.
AGTCAAGTTCAGTCCCCATTGCTGTAAATCTAGGGAGCCCTTAGGCTGGAGTGCATTTGCCCCCAAGGCGAGGCTTATATAGTACAGAAATTTACATAGTACAGAAGCAAACAAAGAAAAGGTACACAAGCATGGCACACCACACTAGCAATGAGAACTCTGCAACAGAGAAAGATTCTTTCCCTCAGCCTGATCCCAGCTTTCATATCCAGCCCAAGAACTCTCCATATGTCCAGTGGTAGGGATTTGACTTGAATGCCATTGAAGGATAGTCTGGATAGAATTAGTTTGGGGGACCAATTCTGCCATTGGCTGTGAGAGGGATGCTGGACACCATTAGCAAAAGAGCTGGAATGCTTCTCTGCTGTATTTCATCTGCAGCATTGTTAACCTTTAATAAAATGTATGCTACAGTAGTGACATGTGTCCACAATTGGTACCAAAACAGCCCTTGGAGAGGCTTGGAGCTATATCCAGTTCCAGAGCAAGACAACTGCTAAAATGGCAAAAATGTGTTGAGGTGATTGTTTCAGCATTACTTAGCGTTTTTTGAATGTCCTAGGTGCTTCATATAACTTACCTTGTGAGATCTTGTAGCACCTTTGAGACTAACTGAAAGAAAGAAGTTGGCAGCATGAACTTTCCGAGTCTGAAGTTTACTTCCTCAGATACAGACAAGTCTAGGAAGGCTCATGCTGCCAACTTCTTTCTTTCAGTTAGTCTCAAAGGTGCTACAAGATCTCTATATACTGATTCTACAGACTAACACAACTATATCTTTGAATCTCTTATCCTGGTAGAACAGGTCTATAACTCTGGTCTTTATTTTATTGTGTTGTGAAGGCAAGGCTGACAAGAGTGGCTTGACTAGAGTGATTTGACTGGGTTCACAACAGAAGTAAGATTTCAACCAGACATGCTTGGCTGAAAGCTTAGCTTCTTGTTCTCTCTAGTATGGCATCTGTTTTGTACAATTGACTACATATGAATAACAACTTTAAATCAGGTTGCCATCTCTTGTTGGACCTAGTACGCTTTTCATGGCCAGTGAAACATTTTAAGAGGTGACACTATTATCAGCATGAAGATCAGTATTTTTTAAAAATGCCACTTTTTGTTTGTTTGGTTGTTACTAGTCCTGCTCACATGCCTTTTAAAATGTGGTACCCTTATCATTAATGCATGTTCATCTCCTGATTTGAAAGTAAAATAGCACCTAAGCTGCTGCTAAGGTTGCAATGTCTAGTTGATCAATCAACAAATCCAAAGTATGATTTTCAAAGCTGAACATTTGGATCTTGATGTTCTCTATATTTGGTGAAGCAACCTTTCCTGCTTCTTTTGAGGTACAATGTATTTAACTATTAGGGTTTTGTGGTCAAATAATCAGGGAACGTTAATCATTGCAAGCCTTTCAACAACTACTTTGAAGGATTTTAAGAAGCAGTCATCTGCACCCACAGAAGTTTTAGACGGTTCCAGAAAGATCCTCTGCTTTCTGGATTTAGTAGGTAGAGAGTGCCACCGTGTGGTTGTTTTATAACTGATGGCAGAGAAAGCCTTGTGAATTGCCAACAAACAAACAAACAAAAGCAATCTCAAAGATACATTCCATGAAATCAGTTCAGGTCCTTAAGTTTAAAGCAGCATTTTCAATTGTGCCTAGAGAGACTGCCAAGTTATGTCTTCCATTGACTCACTCCTGAGAAGTTGGTGGGCTTTTTGTTAGCACCTTGAGAATTCAGTTTTCTTTTTACAAAACAAATGAAGTTCCTAACCCTCGTGTTTCATGATTTCAGAGTTAAGCATAAGAATACCTGTGCTAAATAAGTGACGGTGAATATTTTTGGTCCATGGAGCTATGCCATCCAACTATTCTGCCCTCCACCAAACATCTCCCCAAATGCAAGCGTCCATCCATTCTTCCCAACAGTGGTGGACACAGCATCTCCTCCGTCAGATGTCTTGTCACAGCCCTCTTTTGATCAACCCAGTTTTGACCACAGGCCAACCCTGCCTTCCGTCCAGCTCTAAGGAAGACTCATGATCCTGTATTTTCAGAAGAGAAAGCCTTAATGTCCTCAGATGCCCATCTGCCTGTCCAAATTAACCACCCTGAGATGCCTGGCCTCTAATCCTTATTAAGGTAGCTAAAAGTGGGCTGGTCTGGGCCTATGTCACCGCACCGCTAAATTTAATAGAAACCTGTCAAAGGCAATCAAGTCAAGATAATCCACATCTTGCGCCTGGTATCAAGATGCTGGAGATGGAGAAGTGCAGGCAAATTGGCAATCACATTTTTGCAAAAGAAGCACCGACAGCTCACTTCTGGCATGACTGAAGGAACAGAACTATTTGCAAGCTTCTTCTACCCCCTACTTTGTGTAAGAACGACAGAGTTGGGCTGTTTTTAATGGAAACATTGGGTAAAAACATCAATAATGGAAGTCATATGGGAAGCAAATTTCAAAGTTATAGAGAGACAGGTCACTCAAAAATCGCAGAGTAGATTGAGATAGGTTCTAAATCCTATTCATCGGTGTCATCAAGGAATAGAACTGGATTCCCTGTAAAAGGAACATCTGATCAACAGAGGGCAGCAATGTCTCATTCAACACATTTCTTTAAAAACCCAGCTTGATTTGTCTGGCTTTAGAAATGCCAATCTTGTTTTGTTTAAGCATAAACATACAATGTTATCTGCAGGGCAGAAGCTTCAGAAAGTTGATGCCAAAAACCATATTCGTGTAATACCTTTTGAGAGGCCAAGTCAAGGTCAAACAAATAGGCAAGCTTTTCAGGTTTCCAGAGCTCTTCATCGGGCAAGATGTTACAAAAAGCCGAGGAAGGCGGAGAGGAGGGGAAAAAAGGGATGAACTGATGTTAAAAGTCGTCATATCCAGTGCTGAAATGTGAGAAGAATTTTGTGATGAAATGTAAGGAAAGTTACTAGTGATGCTTTTGCAACAGAAAGAGATGGTTTTTCATAGCTACAAATATGGATGGACTCAAGCCACATCCCTGGGTTTTCAAGACATGACATGATGCCATGGAGGCCAACGTAACCTGAAGCTACTTTGATGGCACAATAAAATATGGTGTACATCAAGCTACCGTTAAAGACAAGCTATCGGGTTCAGTTCAAAAGTTGAGAAACCGCTCACTGACAGCCAGAGGATAGAAGCAGGGTTGGAAAGTTGAGATTAACCCAACTCTGGTAAAGTTTTACCTCTGAATTTACAAAGGCTATTTACTGTTATTTTAGAGAGCCAGCATGGTCTTGTAGTTTGAGCATTAAACTACAACCCTGGCGATCAGGGCTCAATTCCCCGCCTGAGCATAAAACCCCACCAGGTGACTTTGGGCAAGCCACACTCTCTCAGCCTCAGAGGATGTCAATGGCAAACCCTCTCTGAAGAAATTTGCCAAGAAAATCTTAGTATTGACACTTTGGAGACCAGGGTTTGATTCTCAGCTCCTCCATGAAACCCACCGGCTAACCTTGGACAAGTCACATGCTCACAGCCTCGGGGGAAGGCAATGGCAAACCTCTGAGCAAATCTTGCCAAGAAAACTCCACGTTAGGGTTGCCAGAAGTGAAAAATGACAAAGGCACAACAAAAAGAAGTGGTTGCAATAATTTCAGAAGTTACCATTTGTACCCCATTTTTTCAAAAACAACTATCATAGTTACCTTTTAAGCAGTGACAGAAGGGAATTTTTCTTTTTATTTCAAATTCTAAAACAAGGTTCTCTTTTTGATTTAGGCCTTGTGTCCCTGCCTCCTTTTCCTTCATGGAGTCCAAAGGATGTGAGATGAGGGTTAGAGGCGTTTGCTGTGATGAAAAATTCTTCACCTGCGGAATTTCTACTTTTTATGTTGATGTTTAAAAGCTCAGGAGCAGTAAATGAAAGAAAAGAGATCAACCAACCCAAATAGTGAGGATAATGGAGACAAAGATTTTGCAGAACTTTTGTCCGCATTAGTGACAGTGTTATAACAGAAACAACACATTTTAGCTCATGCTAAAACAAAACCCGGGTAGTCTTAAATGTGCTGCCACATTTTTCCCCTCCCTTCTCTTTATACAGAATGTAGTTACACTCAGACGACCACAGATGCCAGGCTTGCAAGTATTAATCCCCTTTCGGGAACAGAATCTGCCCCTTTTCTCAATCAGGACAAAAAGCTTTGTGGCTATCATCTCTATTTTTGGACAGGAGTCATGCCATCCTATCTCCTGCCCAGTCCGAGGGGCAACGATGCCCTTGACACCAACCAACATTCAAGTGGAGAGCTGGTTTTCCTCAAATCTACCTCTTCTGCCAGCTTGCTTTCATTTATATAATGGATGGGAGAGAGGCCATGCCAGGTTTGGCTGCTAGCAACACAACAAGTCATTCAGAAAATAAAAATGTGACCAGCTTTTCTCTGTGTGTCAGAGAGGGAGACAGAGAGAGCACATGTAACCCACTGACGATTGCCATTTTTCCCATTCTCTTCTTGATTCTAGCATAGCTTCTGTGTATTGGTATCACCTTTTTAATCTGCTCCCACGCGTGTATCTTTAACATAACAGAAATTTCATACCCTCCAACATTTCACTGATGAAATCCTGGACATGTGAACAAGCAGCATCAGAGTGTGGTCATGCAAAAGTTGTTCATGAGGAAGAACACACAAACTGGGAGATGCTGTAGCGGTTTGCTTTTGCCTAAGTCTCCTGGGAAGGCCAAAATTCAGCCTTGTCCTCTCCTCTCCCCACCGCTGAGTTGATTAAATGCAAACTGCTCCTATACTTTCAAATCAGGTTGCCACAATATGAGTAAAGTCAGCCCTCTGTATCCACGGATTTTTTTTATCCAATAATTCAAGCATCCCCGGTTTGAAAATATTCAAATTATAAATTCCAAAAAAATTCTTTCATTTTGCCATTTAATATAAGGGATACCATTTTACTATGCCATTGTAATAAATGAGACTTGAGCATCCACGGGTTTTGTTGTCTGCGGAGGGTCCTGGAACCAAACCCCAGCAGATAGAAAGGGTCCACTGTAATCTAGGATGAAGAAGGGAAGTAGGAGGAAGAGGGGGAAACTAGGACTTTTCAAAAGCAGCTGGAAAAGTGGAATTGCAGAGGATGAATTGGGACTGTCCCTGCCAAATTGGGACAGTTGGAAGGTGTGTAGTTTAACATGAGAGAACTTTCCTGGAATGGAAGATAATGTAAAGAGAGAAAGCCTTGTGTTAAATGTCTGTGTGGTAATGGTGGGAAGCACAGAAATGGACTGGTAACAAAAATATGTCCCCTACACCTAGCGTAGTGTTGGACTTAGGTCTTTGTAGAGATCCGGGGTTCGATTCCCAGCTTGGCCATATGGATGACTTTGGGCAAGTCACACTCAGAGAAGATGCCAGCCACAGGTGCTGAGGAAACGTCAGGAATAAACTCTTCCAGAACACAGCCACATAGCCCAAAAATCTTCCAAAAAACTATGGATTCTGGTCACGAAAGCCTTCGACTTCACAGTTGGCATTCAATGTAGCAGGGAGGAGAGGAAAGAAGAGGACCGAATCTTGCCCTTCCCAGTATGCTCCTTCAAAAGCAAACTGCGGCAGTCCCTCCTAACTCTTTTTCGCCACCTTGATCACTCTCTGATGTTGCTCGGCCACACGTGCCCTGCTTTTCAGTGGTGAAATGTTGGAGGGTACGGCTTTGCAATCTCCCACACCCCACCCCAAACTCAGGTTTTTCTCCAATGGTGGAGTTGGCCTTGGTTGGCCTTGAGAAAAGGATTTACTGCCTCTCTATGGGATCCTTGCTACGCTGGACTTCTGCTGAGTGTGGCCCCTGTAAAAAAGTACAGAACACATGACCCTTAAAATGATCTGGAGACAGGCACTGGACTAACATTTATATAGATATTTTCCATAGATGGATTCTGTCCCTGTGTGCTTCTGTGAGTATTATTTTCAACGTAAATTATTTATGTCCTTGTATATGCTTTCTCCCCTTCTATCGTCCCCCCGCCTTTCACTGGAGCCCAGTCACATATGGGGTTCCATCACACTGAAAGGATTAAGGTTAATCAGCCACAAATCCCTGCGTCTAAAAAACAAACTAATCATCAAGATTTCCACACTCTCCACCCAGCTGCTGCCTGGCCTCCCAAGCCAAGGATGAGGAGCATTTTGGGGAGGCTGAGAGGTGGGGTGGATAAACCTAAAATCCTCTCCCCCCTGTTTTTTAGGGCGAACACAAAGTTACAAGCATTATACACATGCAGAACCTTATTATGGTCCCAGATCAGCCTTAACGGTTAGAAAACGAACAAGTCTCAAGGGAGGCCATATTGAGGAGGGAGCAAGCTTGTTTTCTGCTGCTCCAGAGAATAGGACCTGGAACAATGGATGCTAGCTACAGGAAAAGAGACGCCATCTAAACATTAAGAGGAACCTCCTGACAGTAAGAGCTGTTTGACAGGGGAGCATACTTCCTCGGAGGGTGGTGGAGTCCCCTTCCTTAGAGGTCTTTAAACAGAGGCTGGATGTCCATCTGTTGGGGATGCTTTGATTGAGAGTTCTTGCATGGCAAAATGGTGTTGGCCTGGATGGCCCTTGCGGTCTCTTCCAATTCTGTGATTCTAAGTTCAATATGAACAGGTACAGGTTACATAAGCCCAGAAAAATTCCAACATATGGGCATACAGCGACAGGGAAATAAGGTCCTTCCATAAGGAATCTGGTGGCAACAGTGACTATTGATAAAATTACTACAAAGGTCTAACCATTCCTAGTCAAGGAAGCTAGAACACGGCATTTTGCCACTTTGAGAATAATTTCAATAGTGGAATCTGGGGGAAAAAAGTACAATAAAAATAATTATCTGCCTGGAAAAGATGCGAAAATGGGGGTAAAATCATACCCTCCAACTATCCCTATTTGGCAGAGACGGTCCCAAATAATTCTCTGCTTTTTCAGCGGCTTATTCAATATCCCCAGTTTCTCTCCCCTCTACTTGCTTTCTCCCTTTGTCCTCAGTTTACTTCAAAAGGCTGCCAAAGGCAAAAATAGTTCGCACTCCATGAATTCGGAGAGGAGTGATGAGATGTCGGAGTGGTGCTGTCAGCTATATTGGAGAGGAACAAACTGGCCAAAGCACCTCTGAGTTTTCCTTGCCTAAGAAAACCCTTGGAAATTAATGGGATTGCCATAAATTGATAGGTGACCTGAAGGCACATATACACAAAGAACTGCAATAAAATATATTTTCGGCATCCTTAAAATACATGAGCGCTAAAAATTAGCCACATGTTCCAGGCACTTCCCCCTGATTTCCATCTATGCTTCCACTTTTTAAGATTAATTTCCAAAGGCCTGCCACCCTCAACACCAATTCCAGTCTCCCAATGACTAAAGTGGATTAGAATCCCCATTTCACTCCAGTTGTAAGTATACACTTTGAGAGTAGGAGAGGAGGGTGAAATCTCTCCTTTCACTACAGCAGCGGTTACATTCAGTAAGGTGATAAAAATGATGATAAAGTATAACAATCTTACATTAAGTGATCTATAGGAGGTCTGCATGATCATTATCTCTGCCAAATTAAAAACAATGTAGAGAAGTCTGAAGGCTTTCACGGCCAGCATCCATAGTTCTTTGTGGGTTTTTCAGGCTATGTGGCCATGTTCTAGAAAAGTTTATTCTTGACGTTTCGCCAGCATTCCCTGAAGATGCCAGCCATGGATGCTGGCGAAAAGTCAGGAATAAACTCTTCTAGAACATGGCCACATAGCCGGAAAACCCACAAAAAACTAAGAATATAGAGAACTCTTTTACACAGAAGAAGGGAATGATGCTAGCTTTGTAAAGTCAGGATTATCCCAGCATACCCTCCAACATTTCACAGATGGGAACCAGGACACATGTGGCGAAGCAAAATCCGAGTGTGGTCAAGACAGCAAAAGGTGTTAATGAGAAAAACCACACAAATTAGGAGATGCCGCAGCATTTTGCTTTTCCCTGAGCCTTTTGGGAAGGGCAAAAATCCTCCCTCTCCTGTTCTTCCCTCCCCTCCAAGTACAATCAGCTTTTACATTTTGAATTTGGTTTGCAACAGTTGAAGCAAGCTGAGGACAGAGCGGGAGGTGAGAGAAACTGGGACATTCTTAAAGCATCTTAAAAAGTGGGAGGACAGAGTAAATCAGGAGTATTTCTTCCAGATTGGGAGAAGTGGAGAATATGTCCCAGGTCCTGAGATTTCAGGGCTAAACCTGAGACACAGGGATGACAACTTGCGATATCACAGAGGGCAGCCCCTGGGGATGTTACAATGGTCATGGTACAAAAGGCAACAACTGGTGATGCCACGAAGCACGATACCTTAAGCATCAACCTCATTTGCACAAAATACACAATCCCAATAAAAATGCCGAGTCTAATAAATGAGGAATATATACACATACTTTTCAAGACTGCTCTCTTACTCTGAGATTCCTCCTTCGTAGCCTTTGGACTGGAAAAGAAGAAGATGGACCCAATTCCCAGAATGGTCAGAATTCCATAATATTCCCTGTGATAGGATTGCCTTACGGTTGCCATAACAAGACTGGGGGACTCTGCATGTGAGAGCCTTTGATAAGTCAATTGTGGAAGGAAGATTCTGTGGTCAGGAGAAGTTTGGGGAAGGAAGGAAGGAAGGAAGGAAGGAAGGAAGGACAGATGGAAGGACCAATGGACAGACCAGGGATATGGAGATTAGGGGTGGTTCTGGAGCTCTCCATTCCACTTTGCTGGGAAATTTTGGGGCATTTTTAATGCATGAATTTAATATTAATTTATACAGTATATGCAAAAAGAATCCAAATCATCTGCTGCTGAGACTGTGCAAGATGGTGAGACCTGCCTTGGGCAAAGAAACCACATTCTATATGTACTGTGATGCGTGTGCATATTTGGGTAGAGAATTCCACTGCCCCATTTCCCCCTCCTTTGCTTTCCCCCTTCTCTTCTCCAGGGACCAGTGGCAGCCTCCAGGTCCAGCTCCACACCACACACATTTCCAAAGGTATTAACAAGAGCTTGGAATTCCTGGGTGGATTTGTGCACAACAAGGATGCTTTTGTCCTCTCTGCTGTGTTTCATGTCCCCTTCTGCCAGCCTTGTGCCTCCAGCAGACTTGTGTTGCGTTGTGGCTTCTGATGCAAACTTGGACTTCTAAGTAGGGCCTTCTTAGCCAAAGGACCAACTGTTCCTTTAGGTAGAACTCCTTCTGGTTTTTGGGGAACATTAAATTGTCAGATATGCAGTTGCTAAGAGCTGCAGCCCATTGCAGTCTTGAGTGCCACATGATTTCTCACCATGCCATATAAACTTGTACCTGTGCAAGAATAATTTGCCAATCTATACATGATCTGTGCTCCTAGCAGAGAGGTAGCTTCTCTCTCTCCCTCTCCCTTTGCAAATTAATTGCAGTTAGTAGTAGTAGATATCCTTCTACCAGGCCACAAACACGCTTTTACATGGACAGATGCATGCCACCCACAGCAATTAACTGGACTGTTAAAATGCCACAATTGAAAGATTACGCGCATCTTTACGTGATCCATTCTGTTTAAAAGATTCAATTAAAACTACTCACGCAAAACAGCACTGGACCACAAAATGAAGTACTTAAAAAAAAAAAAAAACCACTTTGAGTTTTGCACAATTTTGCCATTGTATGATCCCTCTAAATACTGCTCCCTGAACCGCAAATCCCCACATTCCATACAACATTACCCTAACAATAAAAGTGAAATCATAGTGGTATAACTGTGGAGTGTGAAAGGGCCCAGGAAACACTATCAATTGCTCATAGGGCATCTTTCACCTTGTCTGGGTTGTGCGCCACCGGGAATCTTGGATTGAAGGAAATTCTTCCAATGGCAGTAAAACAGACGTTGCTCCTGGGTTGTTACTGTGCGTTTCAGTAGACTGACCTTCTGTTTCACAGGTAAAAATCCTGCCTGCCTCTGTATGCACACATGCGCATGTGTGCCATTTCCCTTCCCAGACCTGTCCCCCAATCATCCTCTGCCCATCCCATTAGAGGTGACCTTTAAATATATATATATATATTTAAAAACGGGGGGGGGGGGGAACCCACAGCCCTGTAGGGTGCCATGCGAGCCAAAGTGCCATGCAAGACGACAGGCAGCTTTGTCACACACCGGTCCAGGATGTCAGACACAGCCAGCTGTCCTCCTCCGGATTAATGTCACTCACTTGTTAGTTCCCAACCGAGTGAATAATTTCCTCCCCCTGTCTTCCACCCCCCCCCCACCCCCCCGGTCTCTTATTTGTTACCAAACTCCCTGTCTTCAAATGGATGCTCGGGCTGTCAAGGATACGTGTTGCAGAAACAGGCAAAATATAGGACTCCTTAGCAGCGGAGTGGCTGGGTTTTGCGTGCATATTCCTCAATGGTGTTGAATTAGCAAGGACAGTCCCAATTAATACTGTGGCATCCCACTTTATCAGCTGTTTTTAAAATGTCCTAGTTTCTCCCGCTTCCTTCCACTTTCCCACTTTGTCCTCAGCTTACTGCAGTTGCTGCAAACTGAGGCCAAAGTGTCAAAGTACAGTAGTTTGCATTCAGTGAACTCAGCAGGTAGAGGAGAAGAGGGGGTGAAATGAAATCTTGCCCTTCCCAGGTTGTTGTTGTTTTTATATTTAGTTGCATCCCGCTCTTTTCCTGGGAATCAGAGCGGCTTCACACGCATAAGTCATTTCAGACTTATGGCAACCCTATGGCCATAAGTTTCAGCAAATTTCTTCGGGGGGGGGGGTTGCCATTGAGATCCTCTGAGGCTGAGAAATTGTGACTTGACCAAGGTCACCTGGTCTCCCAGAGTCCTATTCCAGCACTCAAATTACTATACCACACTTGCTCTGAAAAACAGGATTTTCTTTTGGCAAGATTTCTTCAGAGGAGGTTTGCCAGTCCATTGCCTTCCTCTAAGGCTGAGATGGTTTGCTTGCCCAAGGTAGGATTTGAACCTTGGTCTCCTGGAGTCCTACTCCAAAGATCAAGTCACTACACCAGGCCAGCTTTTGATATACAGCGGGCCCTTGGTAATCACTAGGGTTTGTTTCCGGAATCCCCTGTGGATAACAAAATCCATGGATACTCAAGTCCTAGTAAATACAATGGCACAGTAAAATGGTGTCCCTATATAAAAGAGCAAAATCAAGGTTTGCTTTTTGGAATTTATATTTTGGGGGAATTTTTTTGAAGCCGTGGATGCTCAAATGTGTGCATAAAGAATCTGTGGGTACAGAGGGCCAACTGTACTGGGCTCCGAACAAAATGCCAGCAATGTCCCCCTCCTGAATCTCTTCGAGCCGCAACATGACCAAAACAAGCTGTAACTCTCCCCCTCCTTGTTTTCTTTTCCTCTCTCATTGCAGAGAAACACAGGTAACCCTGTTGCCCTCTGCACTGCCGGATCCCACACGTGTATGAACAGATCCGGGCAATGCCGGCAGAAAGAAGAAGTGTTCTCATAAAAGCACGGGGGAAATTCAAAGAGAGACAAAGGGTCTGGCTGGATTGGAAAGACTGGGAGCTGTTCCCCCTTTGGAGCAGCTGTGATGGGGGACATCCCGGGCATAGAGTTGCACATCAAGAGCACGGTAGGTCCCTTCATTTCCTAAATTTCATAAGGTTTGTTTTTATTCATGGATACAGGTTGAATCTCCCTGATCTGGAGCTCTGCAATCTGAAATAATCCAAAACCCAAAACTTTTTCTCCATGAGTGGCTGAGTTAGTGACACTTCTGCTTTCAGATTGTTCAATGTACATAACCTCTGCTTCATGCACAAAATTATTAAAATTGTATAAAATTACCTTTAGACTACGTGCATAAAGTGTCTACGAAACAGGCTATGTATATAAGGTGCATACGAAGCATAAAAGGCCACACTTGAAAGATTAAGCACATCTTGAAATGAGCCATTGTGTTTTAAAAATGCAAGTAAAATTACTAATGCAAAACGGCACTGAACCACAAAATGGAGTACTTAAAAAAAACATTTTGAGGGGCATAGCTTTTTTGTGGGTTTTTCGGGCTATGTGTCCATGTTCTAGAAGAATATATTCCTGATGTTTTGCCAGCATCTGTGGCTGGCATGATGATGTATAGACTTGGGTCTCGCCTCCAAGACAGTTCATATGCAAATACAAGTATTCCAAAATCCAAATAATAATAATAATAATAATAATAATATCTGAAATCCAAAACATCTCTGATCCAAAGCATTTAGGAAAAAGGAGGCTCAACCTTTATATACACACACGGCACATGCTTCTAAAATCTCTCATTCGTTCATTTTTGTTGTTTTGGGTTGAATGGCGTATCCTGACAATACAAAATTAAAGGAGAGTTGCATTTTCCAGAAGAGTCTCAGATCCCCCGAAAAATTATGTGTGCTGCACAAAAATTTGAAAAAGACTTTAAACATTAAGTAGACCGAAGCTACAGTCTTCCAAGATACAGTGCAAGATTCCTCAGCTGTGTCCCTGGAGTGTCATCTTTTGGCAGGCCTGCGGGTCCCTGTTCCCTCCTCCACAATTTGAACTCAATGCCTAAATTTGAACCTGGAATGCCACTGCGGCAGACTGACTCTCTCTTGGGTTACAGGAGAGATAATATACTAGTAATTCAAGGCAATTTCGACGAAAAGCAGAACAAAGAGTTTTTAATGCTGTTGTGTGGCTTCTGAGTGCGGAGGAGGACTGAATGGCAGTGCAAAGTTTAGTTGGGAATAGATTCCCTTCACTACTAAAATTAAAAATCAGCAGCTGTCACAACCAGTATGGCTTAGTGATCTGGGTGGCTCTGTAGTTTATCACACGGGAGGAATTTCTCTTAATTTCGAAAGAAATGAAAGTGGGGCCAGTTCAGAAATGAGTGAATTTGCTAGTTCAGCGAATTTACGTGATTGTGTATTGACGCTGCATCGCATTTGGAATGACTTCCCATTGCTCGAAATTGCTTGTCATAGTTTCTCACGCAATAACGTAAAACCCCACGATTGTGTTTGGAAGGACTTCCCATTGCCCGAAAATGCATGTGGTAGTCTCTCACGCAATAACATGAAACCCCATGATTGCGTTCCGACTGCCATTGGATCATGCTTCCAATTTCTGTCGTCTGACAAACTCCTTAGTGACTCTGGAGACGAAGGATTGAATCCCTGCTCAGCCATGAAACCCACTGGGTGACTTTGGTGAGGTCACACTCTCTCAGCCTCTGGAGAAGGCAATGGTAAACCTCTTCTGAAGAAATCTTGCATGAAAACCCCATTATAGGTTCATCTTGTGGGTCCCCATAAGTTGGAAACAACTTCAAGGCATACAACAACAACATACTGGATTGTAAAATGGCAGACCAGAGTACGTAGATGATATTAAATCAATGTTTGGAAGCTTCAGAATGAACATAGTTTGGAAAGCTGTTTGGAAAGCTGTTGTCAAGAGGAGAGAGTGTGACTTGCCCAAGGTCAACCAATGGGTTTCATGGCTGAGCAGGAATCAAACCCTGGCCTTCAGAGTCGAAGTCCAACATTTAAAGCACTGTGTTTGTTTAAGCAGTTGCAAACCTCTTTGAGTCTCCTAGGGCTGCATCTGCATTCAACACCACTTTAACTGTCATGGCTCAACACTGTGGAATCCTGGGAATTTGTGTTGGTTGTGGCACCAGTGTTCTCCGACAGAGAAGTCTAAGTGTCTCACAAAACTACAGTTACCAGAACTCCCTAGCAGCGAACCATGGCAGTTAAAGCAATGTCAACCTGGGTTATTTCTGCAGTGCAGATCCATCCCTTCTGGGGAAAAGGCAGGAGATAAATAGAAGGAGGAGGAGAAGATAATGATGTAATAAATAAACCCACATGAAAGATGTGGCTAAACATCCACATTGTTATCGCTTTTTCACCTTCACAGTTTCAACTGGTGCGATTTCTCAATTCACAACATTTCTGCAGACTTACTGGAAAAGGTTCTCCAGGACCATTGTTTCTTTTAGCATCTAATTAGGGATCGAATCACTATCAAGGCACCTTCTTGGTGATTTGGCAGCCCCTGATGAGCAAACACAACCCATTGTGTGTTAAAAGGGTTTCACAATGAAATCAACCTGGTGGAAATGAATCAGTGCGGCCCAGTGGCTTCCCTGCCAATTGGCCATAAAAAGTTTCTTATCTCTGAAATGGGTACGGATTACTCACTTCCAACCTGTGCCCAATAGTTGAAGCTGCCATCGCAAAACCTTCTCCATAACAACATCCCTAACCTATTCTCCTTCTTGACGGAGAAATATTTTTATGAGGATCGTCAGATGGATTGCTTAAAGAATCGTAACTGATACACTCACTGTAGGCAGTTAATGGACTGCATTGGCATTAATTTGTCTACTAAGGGTGCATCCACACTGCAGATATAAAGCAGTTTGACCCCACTTTCATTGCCATGACTCAGTGTTATGATATTCTGGAATCTGTAGACTATCCTGAACTGGCAAGCCTATTTTTCAGCCAATGGAGGAGGAGGAGGAGGAGGAGGAGGATGATGATGATGATGATGATGATGATGATGATGATAAAATTGTATCCCATTTTTCTCCCGGAACTGGGACCCAAAGTGGCTTACGATCTAAAAACAGAGTACAATTAAAAACGTGCAAAAGTGACAATTAAGATGGAATTAAACTATTGCACTATTAAAATAGATCTTTCTCCAAAACAGAATGCTCCATTTTATTTTATCTTTCCTTGCCCTCCATCCTAGCTGTACCCTGGAGGACTTGGCAGGCGTGGACAGCAGAAAGGAAAAGGGAGGGAGAATAGGAATTAAAAGGACAATAAAATTAATAATGGCTTTTGGTGTCTCGCCGGAGTAATGGAGCCCAACCCAAGTAGTAAAAAGTACATCTGGCATTATTTTTCTGGGTAGAGTGTGGGGGAGGCAAAAATTTGGAGCGTATTCAGATTCTTGCCTCAACCCCTTGAACAGTTCTTTGAACATTCATAAACTGGTTTCAGGCAAGGTTGAAGGCCTCCAGGTGACCATGGGTACATTCACACTGCACAATTATAGCAGTTTAATATCACTTTAAGTGCCCTGCTCCATCCTAAAGAATCCTAGGATGTATAGTTTGATGAAAAACGTAGAATTCTCTGCTGGGAAGCTCTGCTAGACTCCTTCGAACTAGAATGGTATAGTTCTCAGGCAGAGAAATCTTTACATGTCCAGACCACAAACCCAAGGATTCCATCAGATGGCATTTAAAATGGCATCAGTGTGATCAAGTAATGGAGAAACTGTTATGCCAAGTGTACCAAGTGGAAACGACTGGACCTGGCAGCCTTAGGAACGATTATCAAGTTGCAAATGAAACATACAAACTTGACCTGGCCTGGCCTGATATTGTGATCTAGAGTGATAGGCAAGTTAATTTTTTGAAGACACGGAATCATCACTTGCTGGCATACAGTTGATATCAATGGCCACGAACATGAGATCCCTTGTTAGACGTTCACAGTTTAAGACAACAGTGGATCACTTCCAATTTAAAGTTTACACAGTTTGGAGGACTGGAAACAAGCCATACGCTCCTGCTTTCTCTTCTCCCTTTTCCTCCTTTCCATCCTGCTCAGGTTCAATGAGTTAGTTCCTCCTTGGTGTGAACCATCATTCATCATTATATTCGAAATGTTGGTTTGGAATTGCACTCCAGACCAGAATGGCAAAACGTGGTTTGATCCCAGCTTAAAATTCTGGTTTAAAGGAAAGCATAAAACTTTGTTTGCCAGTTTAGCCACAATTGCAGGGTTTGATTTGCATTATACACGACAGGAAGTAATGACCTGAATCTGAGCATTCAAGGCAAGAAGGGAGTAAATGAGTCTGGGCATACCATGGCTGCATCTACACTGCAGAATTAAAGCAGTTTGACATTGCTTTAACTGCCATGGCTCAGTGATGTTGAATTGTGGCACTGGTAGTTTGGGAGATATTTTGCCTTCTGTGTCAGAGTGCTCTGGTACCATAACACACTGCAAATCCCAGGATTCCATAGGATGCAGCCATGACATTTAAAGCGGTGTCAAACTGCATTAATTCTGCAGTACAGGAGCAGCCCATGTTACACATGAACGGAGTCGACAGACCTTTGCAAAAGGGGAACAACCAAGATAAGTGATGCAGGCTGCTGACCGGATACATGTTACACAAGCTCATTGATTTGATTTAATTTGATTTAATTTAATTTATACCCCACTTTTCACCCAATATGGGAGCGGCTTACAAGTTCCTCTTTCCCAGTTCCCAAAAGTGTCCCTAGTTGAACACAGACGTTATTATGGCTTAGGCTACTTAGGCTGAAACTTGAAGTGTTTCGAATATGTATCACAAATTTATTTGATTAATTATAGGAAAAACTAGTCTCAGCAGCCTTAGATAATGTAGCTGAAAGTGAGGACTAGTGGGAGTTGAAGACAACAACATCTGGTGGACCTTCCTGCATTAGACAGATTAATACTGTAGGCCTCTTATCTCTTCCAACTCTACGATTCTATGATTCTGATTTTTTGACTATCAAAAGAGTGCAGAGAACCAGTACCACCATTTTGTCCACCCTGCATGATATAGCCCAATGTAATTGCTTATTCTAGTTATATAGCTCGGGAAGTGGTTTCCAAACTTTGGTCCTCCAGATGTTTTTGACTTCATCTCTCAGCATTCTTGACTATTGACCAAGGTGGCTTTTATATTAAATGGTTGTTGCAAGCCAAATGCATGAATATTATCCAGTCAATTGCAATTTTTTTTTGTCACTGGCTGTTAAAATTAGAGATAACAAATTATTTCCAAAAGGGTCTGACTAATGGATCTATATCCTAGAATCTATCATTTCATAATCAAAACAATCTCCAATATTGTAATCTAACCTAACTGCTTAATTTAATGCTTAAACTATCTGAATTTTAATATATTTTAACAAGATATTTCCATTTTATATTGGTTTACGCATTATGCAAGCTATCAGTTTGAGTGATCTCAGTTATTGTATGCCTCGACGAGTCTATTGACTGTAAATAAAGATTGATTGATTGATTGATTGACCAAGCTAGCTTGGGCTTCTGGAAGTTGAAGTCCCAAACATTTGGAGGACCAAAGTTTGGGAATGAATGAGCTAGAATGTTGTCTAGAAATTATTCAAAATAATCACAGATGGCCCTGGCTCCCCTATGGTGGCCATGACCTTCCTCTTACACTCCCTATATGGTATTTGTGACGGTTGTTACACTTACATAGCTTGTGCATGTCATGTACCTTAAGGTGCCCATCATCTCACAAGCAACGGAAGAAGACCATCCAACGGAAGAAGACTATCCTTGATGGAAAAGTGTCACCGAAGTTGCCAAGGCAGCTTCTCCAGGTTGGTCTCTCCATGCCTGGGTGCTTAGGACACATGCCACGAGGTTTAGTTTGTCAAGGAAGGGCCCCACGAAACAGAAGAGGCCAACTTTGACAGGAACGTGCTTCCCCGGTAATCCCTCGGAAAGCTCCGGCGCTCCATGGGGCATGTGACCCGTCATGAGGGAACGAGAAGGCCAGACAGAGAACAAAGGAAGGGATTTGAGTCCCTGGCAAGAGAAGGGAAAGTTCCTAAACCAGGGCGTTATATAAAAGTGCATGTGTGGGGCGGGGGAAGCTCCTTCCCAGAGAAGTCTAGGGGTTTAAGATCCCGAACGAGGCGACACACAAACTCTGTAGCCTTGTTTGCTTGGATCTTTGGTTCTTAGAAATATCAGCAGAGGGGACAAGTTCAAAAATACCAGAATCACAAGGGCTAGATTTAGGGAAGGCTATCCATGGTTAAGCCAGAATTGGCTCTGAACTGGCATGACACAGGTTCAGATCCCTGCCTGCTCCTTGACTGTTCTTGTGGCAGTCATATCTATTCCCTCCAGTTATTTCTCAGCCTTTATTCTTTATTTTTAAAAGGAAGTACAGGTAGGCCCTTGTTATCCGCTGGGGTTTGGTTCCAGGACCCTCCGTGGATAACAAAATCCGTGGATGCTCAAGTCCCATTCAATATAATGGCACAGCTGACTATAGCCACCAGGTATTCCATGTGGCTGGGAAAACAGGCCAAAAATAATCTCTGGTGTGCTGCCTTTCAGTCATTTGCCTTTGGTTTCCATTCAGTCATTTCTGACTTATGGCGAGCCTATCACAGGGGTTTCTTGGAAAGTTTCGTCAAAGGAGGGTTTGCCATGACCATCCTCTGAGGCTGAGAGAGTGTGACTTGCCCAAGGTCACCAAGTGGATTTTCATGGCTGAGAGGAGATTCGAACCCCGGTCTCCAGAGTCCTAGTCCAATGCTCAAACTCCTGCGCCATGCTAGGTCTCAATCTGTGCTATACTATCTGAAAAGATAAGGTAGGGTACAAATGTTATAATGAGAGAAAGGCAAGGAACATCATGATGATGATGATGATGATGATGGTGATGGTGGTGATGATGATGATGATGATGATGATGATTGATGATGATATAGTGGTGGTTCTAGTAGTGATAGGTGCTCTGGGAGTAATTCCAAATGGATTCTCAAAACACCTGAATGAAATCACCAAAGATAGGATAATTGAATGATAATTACTGGGTACAAAATTCAACATTGCTTGGAACATATATTGTCTGATGACAACTCACTGCTTCCTAGATTCTTAGACAAAATCTTAATCATTGATGATCCAAAACTCAAGTTTGTGACACCTGGTAGACCATGGAACTGGAAACGACGATATCAGGAGATTATAAAAGCACCATCGCCTTCCTAACAAACTTACGTTTAACATTTGTGTGCAGAGTTAGAGGTGGCCTTCGGAACAGAGATAGGAAGTAACTCATTCTTCTGCTTTGCCAGTTAGTTCCTTTTTGCATTAAATAAGGTGGTACGCAATTCATTTATTTGCCTGAAACGACCATGGCTGTAATTAACTACATTTACTGGACCGGGAACAAGTGTGAGCAATGATAAAGGGAGAAGGAAGTTATATGCGTGGTTCCCTTATGCCACAAATGGTAAATCTTCTGACTTTTTCTCCGAATTTCCAAAGTGCAATATCTGAATTGGTCCCTTGGGGGAAACAGAGAGCATTTCCTGTATTTTCCAGTGGCACAATAATAAGTTGTACCTTGTTCCTAACAAGCGCCTAAGCTCATATCCACCAAAGTTTCTCAATTCCTAGCGCAGTCCTGTCTGTGAAGGGGAGCCAAATCGGGAAGATGAGTTCCTCCTTCTGGGGAAAATATGTCCGATCCCCCCTTGGGCACGATCCCTGCAAAGGTCTATCACTTACTGTGAAAAGTGAAGCCGCACCTATTCCGTATCAAGTTTGGGCTAAACAAACCCAGCTTCATCAAAGGATCAATGTCCTTTGAAATTAGTACTTGTCTTCAGTGATGTTTTCATTGTTTTATCTGTTTTCCTGGAAGCTGGGTGGGGTAGAAGGTGTTAATTGGGTCCCTGGGGTGGGTGCTGGGTGCGAGGGGCATACCTGTTTGTCCTTAGAATTAGCCCAACTCCATTTCCCTGCTGACTGTATTGATTCTAATTAATAATCAAGGAGAGTAAACTGCAGTGATAAGGGGTGGCAAGGGGGGTGAGATGTGCCAATTTACCTGGAGTGGCATGCTATTGTTTTGTACCACAAAAGTATGTTTGTTGTAGTTGTGTGCTGTCAAGTCGTTTCCGATTTATGGCAACCCTAATGCAACCCTAGCACGAGCTTTTCTTGGCATGTTTTTCCACATGTAGGGATTGCTATTGCCATCCTCTGAGGCTGAGAGAGTGTGACTTGCCCAAGGTCACCCAGTGGGTTTGCATGACCAAGCCAGGATTTGAATCCTGGTCTCCAGGGTCATAGTCCGAGGCTCACACCACAACACCAGGCTGGCTCACTGTCTGTAGCAGAGAAAAACAAGCCGAAAGAGTGTTATAAAAATTTATAGGCATGCATTGTTGTGTGCCTTCAAGTCATTTCTTATGGTGATCCTCAGATGATCCTCTGATTTATGGTGGTCCTTTATAACATGCCGTTGCTGCCTTCTGAGGCTGAGAAAGTGTGACTTGTCCAAGGTCACCCAGTGAATTTCCATGGCCAAGTGGGTATTCAAACCCGAAAGAGTCTTATGGAAACTTAAAGGAACGCATTGTTGTGTTCCTTCAAGTCGTTTCTGACTTAAGGTGACTCTTAGTGACTCTATAATGGTGCAAAGGGGTTTGCCATTGCTTTCCTCTTCTGAGGATGAGAGAGCAGCAACCTCCTCCAAATAAGTTTTGCCAAGAAAAATCTAGGAGCGGTTTGCCATAAATTGGAAGCCGCTTGAAGGCCCGTAAGGAGGACCATTTTTGCACTTTGACCTCAGTTTGCAGCGACTCACGTTCGCAGAGAAGAAAAAGGGGAAAGTGGAAGGAAGGAAGAGGAAACCAGGCTATTTTAGAAGCAGCTGGAAAATATGGGGCAAAGGGAATAATTGGGATTATCCCTGGCAAATAGGGACAGTCGGAGGGTACACTTGTGCAGCAGACTGTCTGATGGTCCCAAAGGTATATGTTTGTTGTTGTAATTGTTGTGCCTTCAAGTCATTTCCGAATTATGGTGACCCTAAGGCTCTAAAACATGGGGTTTTCTTGGCAAGTTTCTTCAGGGAGGGTTTGCCCTTGCCATCTTTGAGGCTGAGAGAGTGCGACTTGCCTAAGGTCACCCAGTGGGTTTACATGGCCGAGCCGGGATCTGAAGCCTGGTCTTCAGGGCCATAATAATCCAACATTCAAACCATTCCCGCTAGACAAATATCAAGAGACAAAAGGATTCCTTGTATGTCTTGCTCTCAGCATTGCCATCGAGGGCATGTGCCGAGTGAGCCTTGCAGAGAATGGCAAATTGTTTCCTAATACCTGTTTTGTCCGTGCCCACCTTCCCCAACCAGACGTACTCTTTGTTTTCCTTCTTTTCAATGTTTTTTTTCCCCTCCCAATTTCCCTCTAATCCTGTTGGCCAAATTAAATTGTAAGTGTATAATTGTGGGCAGCCTATCTCCATGTTGTGCGGTTGCTGTGAAGATTGGGAGTCGGATTAAGCCCTTCTGGAAATCCATTTTCATCTGAGTTTTTAATACCTTTGGACCTGCTGGCTTAAGGTCCTAGTCTGGCTGCCAGTTCCTCACTGCCGCTTTCTGCGGTAATTGAAATGTGTGTTTGGGATCAGGGCTACCGTAATTCCAGGATTACTAGCTTCCCTCTGTGTGCGTGTTTGTGTGAAAGAGAGAGAATTGTCATATCGGGAGTGTGCATGAGCATTATACTTTATTCCTTTGTTTATTCACGTTTGAACGGAAAGACACTTTCCCGTATCAGACAGCTGCAGCCTTCCTCCCTGGACTGTTTCAACGTTTAATAAAAATATTTAAGACAACACTTAATTTTTAAAAAATGGAAAGCTCCTGTTGCCAACTTCTTTTCCGTCAGTCTCAAAGGTGCTACAAGATCTATCTATATAATAATAACCACCAGTTTTTCAATGCTAGAAGTGGACTTTTGGCCTCTTCCAATATGAATGAAATTTATTACAGTCAGTGACCAGCATAACAGCATAAAAAGTACAATATAAAATATAAAATAAAACAATATGATTCCAATATGTTTCCCCTTTGACATTTTAATAGTCCAGTTGGCCTTCGAAAGCTCATTCTCGTTCTTGTGTAGCTTCAAGTTGTTTCCAACTTTTGGCAACCCTATCACGGGATTTTTTTTCTTGGCAAGTTTTGTTCAGAGGGGGTTTGCCATGGCCATCCTCTGAGGCTGAGAGAGTGTAACTTGCCCAGAGTTACCCACTGTCATTACATGGCTGAGCCGGAATTCGAACCCGGGTTCCCAGAGTCATAGTCCAAGTCTCAACTATTACACCATGCTGGTTTTAGCTATGAGCCAAAGCTCTCAGGAGAAAAAAGACCCACACACCAGTTGCACTTTCCCACCATGATCTATACAGACAGGTTGGTGCATACTTTCACCATCAAATATAATGGCCCTGTATGGTATTAAGTGGCAGGGAGTCCCATGGGTCAATCAAACACTGGATGGGAAAGAGGAAATCTCTTGATTTAATTTTGAAGTTCCTCTTTATTCAATGCTCATGCTGCCAACTTCTTTATTTCAGTGAGTCTCAAAGGTGCCACAAGATCTCTCTACATACTCCTTTCAATGGACATGTTGAGGCTCTAGGCAGACAATAGCTTTTAAAGAGCCTGCAAATGCTTTGGTTCCTGTAGTTAGGTATGGCTCCAGGACATAATTTCTGCCCTTAAGATCCTCTTAGGGCCACATGGATGGCCAAAAAGTGCCAAAACTACAAGGAGAAAGTAGTTGGAAATCCATTTCTGGATTTGGAAAATTAGTTTATTGTTGATGTCACTGTTGTTGTCAAATATTTATGATGACCCAAACCTATCATTGGGTTTTCTTGGCAGTTTTTTTCAGAGGGGCTTTGCCACTGCCATCCTCTGTGGCTGAGAGAGTGTGACTTGTCCAGTGTCACCCAGTTTGTTTAATGGTGAGTGAGGATTCAAATCCTGTTCTCCAGAGAACAGGGAAACTCCTTTGCCTTTCCCGGGGGCAGAGAAAAGGCAGTGCAGAAAGTCTGGGAGGTTCAAAATATACAAAAACATCTTTGGGACTTTCACGCTTTGCCCATTCAGATGTATACCTTGAACCTCTTGCATCCTCTGGGTGAGCGCAAACCAGGCCATGCTCTTTCTGTCTTCGTCCTTTTACCAACTATGAAAGTTTCACATATGCGTGTTGTCTATCATTTCTTCTTTTTCCCATCACGCATCACTTGGCAGCGCACCCCAGAATGTGTGAACTGAATTCTGCAAAAAAACATTGGCCAGATTTGCACGTAACGGCAAGCAGGTAGGTTGTGATTTGTTTCATTCTGGTTTGCAATTGTGTCTGAAACCAGGGATTATTCAGATGGTGAAAACAATCCAGGTAGAATCTGGGTTGAATTTTTGTGGTTCACATGCATTTCGAATGCATCTGATTAAGTGTTTTTGGGGGAGCTGCCAAAAAAACCACTTAACCTGGGATATTTATCTCGGATTTCCCCCTCCCCAATTTTTTCTAAAAGATTTGCATTGTCAGCTGTGTGAATAACCAGTGCGAATAGACCTGGGATAACTCTACATGCCTTGAACATGCTTCAAATACATCTCCATCATCGCCTCCATTTTTGTTCTCAGTGCTGACACACGTGAGCAACAGAAGTCACAGAGATGCGCATAGATGCGGTTCCATAGTGTGGACAACAAACTGGAATGCATGAGTGAGATTACTCGCATAGTTGCACCAAAAAAAGGCCAATGTCTGAATGATCCACTAGACACCAATTGGGGTTTTGTTTCTCATCCACTGACCACAGGTAGAAGCCATTGATGTGTTAGAACTTGAACCTGAGTCTCTTTAAATCATTGCTTGTTGCACCTAAAGCCAGAAGGGTATCTTGTCCCTGGCATGTTTTCCCCATCTTCCTACCCTGGACTAGAAACTGTAAGAAATACTGGAAGGGGAACAGGCCAGAAACAGGGAACACTAAGGACCTTATCAGATGACGGAAATTGGAAGTATAATCTAATGGCAATCCGAATGCAATCATGGGGTTTCACGTTATTGCAAATTAAAGTATCTCATGCAATTTCGGGCAAAAGGGAAGTCATTCTGAACGCAATCATGAGGTTTTATGTTATTGCAAACTAAAGCATCTCACGCAATTTGGGGCAATGGGGGGGTCATTTTCAGGTAATGGGGAGTCATTCTGAACACATTCCAAATGCAATTGGAATTCACGTAAATTCGCTAAACTAGCGAATTCACATGAATTCGAATTGGCTCCAATTGGCTCCATTCACAATAAAGAGAAATTCCTCTCATCTGATAAGGTCCTAAGTGTGTTTTATTTATTTGCAGAACATACTAAAAAACAAACCATTGGTTACCATAACCATAGCTTAGGATGCAGCTACACTACAGAATTAATGCAGTTTGATACCGCTTTCACTACCATAGCTCAATGCTATGGAATTCTGGGGTCTGTAGTTCTGTGAGATATTTAGCCGCCTCTGTCAGAGTGCTCTGGTGCCACAACAAATTACAAATTACAACTAAAGCCGGGTCAAACTGCATTAATTCTGCAGCAGCATTTGTGATATGAAATCATACAGGAAGGGCTGCAATGCATTTTAAAATGTGAATGGCAGCTCCAGATTATGTGTTTGTTTAAATAGTTGAACTATTCTGAGCCGTAAAGCTAATGATACATGAAATTAGGACACTTTGTTAAATCTAAATAGGATGCACAAAATCTGCTCTCTAAATTCTGATGATCTCTGTAAGCATCAACAATCCAGCTGTTTTTTAAGATTTTATCTGCTGTTCTGCTGCTTTTGTTTTTATTATGATTTGATATACTAACCCTTTAGACTGAAATAAATTAAACGACAGTATATAGATATCATTTTTCAAAAAATAATAATTTGGAAAAAATGAATCTTCCTCATGTGAAATCATGTTGCTGTCTGCTTTTAAGTTATTCCCACTTTTGAGGACGCTAAGGTGAACCTATCACAGGGTTTTCTTGGCAAAATTTATTCAGAGGGGGGTTCACCTTTACCTCCCTCTTAGACTGAGAGAGTGTGACCTGCTTAAGGTCATCCATTGGGTTTGCATTGCCAAGCAGGGATTTGAACCATGGTCTCCAGAGTCATAGCCTGCATCTGCACTACAGAAATAATGCATAATAATGGTGATGATGATCTACCTTTTCTTCATTAGAATTCCTGTTGCCTATGGATGTCTTTTTTTCAGATTTACCATGCTAAAAGGACTTTATTGAGATCTCTTTAACAATTTTGTTATGTGGCTGTGTGCCTTCAAGTTGTTCCCAGCCTAGAGGGAGCCTAAGGTTTGAGTGTTGAATTATGATGCCGAAGACCGGGGTCTCAACTATGAAACCCGTTAAGTGATCTTGGGCAGGTCACACACTCTCAGCCTCAGAGGATGGCAATGGCAAGCCCCCTCTGAAGATACCTACCAAGAAAACCCTGTGATAAGTTTGCCTTAGGGTCATCATCAGTTGGAAACAACTTGAAGGCACACACGCAGAATTTTGTTTTAGGGTCCCTAAATCGGAAGCTACTTGATGGTACATAAAACAGAGAGAGAGAGAGAGTTTTGCTTTAGGGTTGCTATAAGTCAGAAATGACTTGAAGGCACATAACACACACATGCTGTTTTGCTTTAGGGTTTCCATAAGTCGGAAACAACGTGATGGCACATAACACACAAACAGAGTTTTGCTTTAGTGTCGCCATAAGTCAGCAAGGACTTGCAAGCGCCCAACAACAACCAAATCCAAAGAGAGACACCATCTCAGCATCCGAAGGCAAATTCTAGCTCGCGGGACGTGGCCGCCGAAACCTCTTGCCCAGTCGCCATGGCCAGCGCATAGCCTCCGAGCGCTTGCTTTCCCTCCACCATACGGTCCCTCCCTAATCCGTACCCTGTTCTATTCCAGGGCTGGGATTTTCAATTAAGGATACTTACCGTGTCCCCCTTCCACCTCCTCCTCCCGCTGCCATTTCCCTAATGAGGGGTGGCTGGTGGTAAATTAATTGTCCTGACAGTGTGACCCTAATCCGCCTGTGTATTATAATTATAAGGGGCCAGTATGTGTGTGTGTGCATGGGCAGGCCGAGGAAAAGGCCTTGGTTATTTCCAGACTGCTGCTTTGTAATTAACTAGCACGTGGCATCGTTAGGCCGAGGATTACAAGAGCCTTTTATTTATTTCCTTTTGACTCATTAATTTACCCCCCCCCCCCGCCTTTCCAACCTCGGGTGATTAAAAAGTTCCTTGCGTGGCTGTCGCTTGAAAGGGTCTGCGGCCCACCTTTGCCCCTGCCAGCCTGTTGCAAACCCGTCCCTCCCGGCCGTGGATCTTGGCCACTTTGTTTTGCCCTGGTTGGGGAATTAATGTTAATTAAAAGTGCATTGTTTTCAACGCTTCCTGGATTACCGTCCGCGGCATATTCCTTTCCCTGGCCTCATTTTAAGTGTATTAGCTTCAGGGGGAGAACACGAGCGAGTGTCCAATTATGAAATGGGCTCGGAGGCAGGACGGGGGGCTCATCCAGACATGCGCAAGCGAGCGACTCCTTGCAGGTATGAAATAGGCCAAGGGAGAAAGCCTCCCCACTTCCCAGATAAGATATTTTTAAAATAAGACACCCAGTTCTTAGGAGATGCTTGGATCCTCTTCTCCAGTCTTCAGAATGAGGGAGAGGATTTTCAAGGCAAGAGCGCTGTTCGTACCATCCGAACTGAGATCAGAAACAGCAAAATGCAGGCCTATGACAAACATATTCCATTTTCCCCCTCCTGTATGGTTTTTGACACCTTGCCTGATGAAAAAGCCAGTCGAGCTTTGAAAAACTGCAAGAGGTATACTGTATTGTGCATTGTGGTTGGCCAATAAAGGTATGGTGATATACCAATAAAGGCATGGCCAATAAAGGTATGTGCAATAAAGGTTTGGTGGATTTTTTATATTATTGGATTTTCCACCTTTGTTAGACTTGGTGCTTTTTATTTGAAGAACAAACTGCCATGTGGCCAGTGTAGCATAGTGGCCAGGGTTTGATTCCTGCTCAGACACAAAACCTACTGGGTGACCTTGGGTAAGTCACACTCTCTCAGCCTCAGTGGAAGGCCATGGCAAACTTCCTCTGAACAAATCTTGCCAAGAAAACCCAATGATAATGTTGTGTTAGGGTTGCCATAAGTGGAAGTGACTTGAAGACATAACACACACATATACACATGTTCCCTATGGCTGGTACTATTGTTCATGCTTAAGGACACCCCTTTGGAACATCAGCCTTGTTAACCTGCATCTTGTCATAAAGAGCTGTTCCTGAAATCTCAGAGCCTAGGCAACCCTATTTTCAAAGGACATTCAGTTATTGAGGGTATGTTGGCGAAGGTACCAGTAGAGATTTTTAAGGAGAGGTGCCGGTATGATTGCAAGAGTGAGGAAATGCAAACAGTCTTAAATCATGATTTCTTGATCTGGTGTCTTTTCCAGGGCAGCATGTGTTTGCATGTGTCTTCCGCCTGAGTATCGACAGGGGTAGTGTGACCCTGCTGGTGCTCCTGGATCTCTCGGCGGCTTTTGATACTGTAGATCACTCCATCCTCTTGAGTCGACTGAGGGAGTTGGGGATCGGGGGCACCGCACTCCGGTGGCTCCGGTCCTTTCTCTCTGGGAGATCTCAAAGGGTGAGGCTCGGGGACAGTTGCTCCTCCAAGATTGAGCTTAACTGCGGCGTCCCTCAGGGCGCCATTCTGTCCCCGATGCTATTTAATGTCTACATGAAGCCGCTGGGTGAGATCATTCGGAGGCATGGAGCTCAGTGTCTTCAGTACGCTGATGACACTCAGATATACCTCTCCATGACCAGATCGTCGGTTCGAACTTCAGATGGCGTCTCTCCTCTTAATGACTGCCTTGCAGCGGTAATGGATTGGATGAGGAAAAACAGGCTGAAACTCAATCCAGACAAAACGGAGGTACTAGCTGTTACAGGCCCGAAACCAGGTTCGGGAATACATCTTCCGGTCCTAGATGGAGTCACACTCTCCTCGAAGGACCCTGTTCGCAGTCTGGGGGTGCTCCTTGACTCGTCGCTTCACATGACTAGTCAGGTGAATGCGGCAGTCAGGAGTGCCTGTTATCAGCTTCGGCTGATACGCCAGCTGCGCCCCTACCTGGATCAGAGGGACCTGGAAACAGTGGTGCACGCTTTGGTAACCTCACGCTTGGATTTCTGTAACGCGCTCTACATGGGGCTACCCTTGTGCCTAACCCGGAAACTCCAACTAGTTCAAAATATGGCAGCCAGGCTTGTTAGCGGTACACCTAGGAGAGAGCACATTACACCTGTGCTTAAAGCTCTCCACTGGCTGCCAATTAGTTTCCGGGCGCAGTACAAGGTGCTGGTTTTAACCTTTAAAGCCCTACATGGCTTGGGTCCATCTTATCTCAGGGACCGCCTCTCCCCATATGAACCCCCCCGCACGCTTCGGTCCTCTGGGAGAAATCTGTTGCAGCCCATGAAGACTAGGTTAGCGCAGACCTCCCAGAGGGCCTTTTCTGCTTCTGCTCCCAGGCTATGGAATGGCCTGCCGGACGAGATGCGTCTCATTACATCACTAGACTGTTTTAAAACAGCCTTAAAGACGCATCTCTTCCGGCAGGCCTTCCCTGAAACTGTATAATCTACCTGGCTCCTAAAATCTTTCAGCCAATTCTCAACTCCTTATCCCCCCCCCCCCTCTGTATTTTATTGCTACCCATGCTGTGACCAGCATTGCGGTTTTGTGTATCATGTTTTATTGTACTTTTATTATTAGTAATTTAATTTTAAACTTAACTAATTTAATCCTATTTTAAGGGGGGGAGGTTGGGATGGAATTCTTGAATTATTTTAATCTGCAATCTGTTTTTAACCTTGTTGTACCCCGCCTCGATTGTTTTACAGAGGGGCGGGTAAGAAATAAATATTATTATTATTATTATTATTATTATTATTCAAGTTGCCTGTGGACTTAAGGCAACCCCATGCATTTCAAAGGAGTTTCTTAGGCAAGGAATCCCCAGAGGTGGCTTTGCCAGTTCCTTCCTCTGAAATACAGTCTATAGCACTGGGCAGTCTCCCATCCAAGTACAAATCAGGGCTGACCTGCCTTAGCTTCTAAGCTCAGATCAGATCTTGTGCCTTGAAGACATTTAGGCCCACCATCGCACAGAGGGAAACCTGGAGGCCTGTGGCCAAGCAGAGCGAAACACTGCCCTCCTTAATTCTGCGGGTTGTGTAAGCTGGATCCTACATAGGAATCGGATTTTGCAATCTTTGTTGGATCTTAAATCTGGAGGTTTCCATGTAATTAGTTCCTTTAATTACCTGGCAGTCTAGGAGGAGTTAATAATGATTTGATTCCCCTCCTCACTACATCATTTTGCATCCGAAATGACAGGTTGTTTGTTTGTTTGTTTGTTTGTTTGAGGACCTGTTTGCAGACATAATTTAGTCGGGAGAAATGATCTCAGAACCAACATGATGTGTTGAGTGGATTACCACTCTGGAGATCAGGGTTTGAATCCCTACCCAAACACTGGAACTTGACTTTGGGCAGGTCACACTCTCTCAGCTTTAGAGGGAAGCAAAAGCAACTCCCCTCTAAACAAATGTATATTGTGACATGATTATCTTGATCTTGATCTGACAGCGGAAAGCCAATCTTGTCAGTCTGATAACTCAGGAAGACACAACAGCACAGAGCAGGCTTCCTCAATCCAGAATCCTCTTGCTATGTTGACCTGTATCTCCCATCATCCCCATCCAGCGTGGCAATACAGCCTGCTTGTATTTGTCTCCTCTTAGTTCTGCTTGTCTAGAGCTACATCGCACCATGTTTCCTAATAGGACACTTGGTTATCATGGTCTCCCCATAGACTAATATGCTTAACATGAGGCCAGGGAAAGACATATCCCATTGATGGCAATCCTAAGGGTACCTACTGGCTTTGAGACCTTCTGCCAGAGTTGGCAGTTTTGGGTTTATTGAAGTATGAAACTAGACAGCAGCTGGATAGCATTTAATTATTATTTGAGGGAGCAATATATCATGATTCTGTAGATTCCCAGGGTAGCTTGGTAGCCAGAGTACCTTGCACAAGGTCTTTTCTCTCTAGCAAAACAACAACAACAGCAAATATCTACTGCTGGTGTTACGGCTTTGACTGATGACAACCTTTTGAATGAGAGACTTCCAAAAGAAACTGTTCGTAACAGCCTTGCTCACACCTTGCCTGGCGTTGTGGTTTGAATGTTGGACTATGATCCCGAGACCAGGGTTTGAATCCCCGCTTGGCCACAGACACCCACTTTGGGCAAGACACACTCTCTCAGCCTCAGTGGTAGGCGCTGGCAAACCCCTCTGAACAAATCTTGCCAAGAAAACCCCATGACAGGGCCACCATAAGCTGGAAATGACTTGAAGGCACACAACCATCAGGCCTTGCAAAGTTTGTCTTCAACATTACCAATCCTTATTATATTTTCCAGTTAATCACATTATCTCATAATATTCCAAAGTACGATACTCCATGTTGATTCTAGTGAGAATTTTGATTCCCATTTGCTTCTGGGCCTATTTCATTTTGGTGGCCCATTGCATCTATCCAATTCTACTCCACATTTCAAATGAGTTGATTTTCCCCCTTCTTAATATTGTTCACTGTCCAGCTTTCACATCCGTTTGTAGAAATCAGAAATAACTGGTATGGATGATCCCTACTTTGGCATGAATTGGTATAACATTACACTTGAAGACCTCATCTAACTCTTTCATAACTTTACTTCCAAGTCTTAACCTTCTTTTGATTCCTTTCTGAGCCGAGGGTATAGAACAGGAACAGCTTTGACAGTTTTAATATCTTTATCACCCATTTTAAAGTTTTGTAAATCTTCCCTTATTCATTATTTTTGTTTTCTTAACCTTGCTTTTACACTTTCATCCAAGCTCTTGCTATCTTCTCCTAGTAATATGAATTCATCTGCATATCTCAAATGACTGGTGTTTGTTTTTACAGTTCTCACACCTCTCTCCTCTGAGTCTAATCCCACTTTCCATATAAATTCTGTACCTAAATTAAGTAAGAGCTGCTCAGTGGAATGGAGTCTGATGGAGTCTCCTTCTTTGGAGGTTTTAAACTGAAGCTGGATGGCCATCTGTTTAGAGCGCTTTGGTTGTGTATTCCTGCAGGTCGAGGGGTTGGACTGGATAGCCCTTAGGGGTCCCTTCCAACTCTAGGATTCTAGGATCCTATGAAATAGACTGAGTGATAAAAATGCATCCTTGTATGACCCCTTTGCCAATTGAAAACCATTCTGTTTCTCCACATTGCATCCAAGCAGTGACTTTTTGTCCCAAGGAAAAATTATGCACCAGGACAAATAAATCCCGCACTCCTATTTCTTTTAGAGTGATCCACATATAAAGTCATGATCAATACAATTCAGTGAGTCAATCCAAAAGCAGACGTGGCTAGTAAATAAACTGAGAAAGATGAGAAACAGCTGACAGTAGGGAGATATTCCTTTGGTGCTGAAAAGTGGTTATGGTCTAACCTGCACTACAGAAACAATGCAGTTTGACACCGCTTTAACTGCCATGGCTCAGTGCTATGGAATGTTTCAGCACTCGAACTTGATGTCTGTTTTTAATCTGTACCTGCTTTTATCTGTTTTTGTTGTCAACCTGAACCCAGTTCTAATCTTATTGTGAGCTACCTTGAGTCCTAGTTCTGGAAGAGAAAAGCAGCACAAAATAAATAAATAAATAAATAAATAAATAAGGGTCAGACCAGAAAGATCTGCAAGAGCTTATGCCTTTATTGCTTTTGCGACAATCGAAATAGGCTACATGGGCAGATCACTTTTCCACACGAGTGTGAAAATAGGTAGGCATGCACCAAAACATCCACATGCCCTTCAGAATTTGGCATGTGAAAAAGAGGAGCCATTCTCACACTGACATACCTCTCCAACTGTCCTGATTTCCCAGTTAATCCCCCATTGGCCCACTTTTTCGGATGCTTTTAAAATGTATAGTGCCTTTCTCCTTCTCCCATTTCCCTCCTTTGTTCTCATTTTACTTAAACTGCTGCAAACTGAGTTCACGGTGTGTCACCATGTTTGCGTTCAGTTTAGAGGGGAGGAAGGATGAAATCTTCTTCTTCCCAGGAGGCTTGGGAAAAAGTAAAAAGCTGCACATTATTCTAGCTTGCGTGTTCATTCTCATTCATAACTTTTGCCATGTTGACCACACTCTGATGTTGCTTAGCCACACATATTTCATGTGTGAACAAATCGGTTGCACATTGCAAAACCTTTTATTCTTCTGGAAGCATGCTTTCTTCATTGCACTGCAATAGCCTGTCCTGCATAGACTGCAGAAGCTGCAACAATGAGTAAACTGAACATAAACCTAAGCCGATATACACCACAAAAAGGAGAATGCTTACTTACAGGTTGAATCTAGTCCCTTATCCAAAACGCTTCTGACTAGAAGTGTTTTGGGTTTCACAGTTTTATGGAATCTGGAATATTTCCATTTACTTGATGTGATATCTTGGAGATGGGACCCAAGGCTAAACGTGAAATTCATGTATGTTTCATACACACTTTACACGGATAGCTTGAAGGTAGTTTTACAGACAATATTTTAATAATGTTGTGCCTGAAACAAAGTTGGTGTACCTTGAACCATCAGAAAAGCAAAAGTGTCACAGTCTCAGCCACCCATTAAAAGAGTGTTGGGTTTTGAGGGATTTTGGATTTTGGAATTCCAGATAAGGGAGACTCAACCTATATTTTAATTTTATAGCCTTGAATGTTTTTAGTTGCATCTGTTTTTTAAAACCGTTTTGTGGGCTGTCTTGAGACCCACATGGAAGAAAGGCAAAATTATAATCAATGAATCAATCAAATGGCCCAGTGCTACACATGTTTATTTAAAGTGTGCCATTTAAACATTAATAATTGGTAAAATATATGGCATTGGTCTTGCCCTGCCTCCTTTTCATCCCAGCTTAGAAGGAAAGGATGATAGTGACCGTAAAGTACGCACATTTGCTTTAGAATCATTTCTGCTGAACAAAGTGGATTAACATCTCCCCCAAAAGGAAAATGAGGGGTTCATTTTAGCAGAAATGAACTGGTATTTTATTAGTGACGTCTCAATTCTTTATTCTTTATATGACCTTTTGTATCCACGGATTGTTTATCCACATATTCCACCGTCTCTGATGGACATAAATTTGGCTGTATCCATGGATTCTTTATCCACAGGTTCCGCCATCCACGGCATTAAAATATTTGTTTTAAGTATAAATTCCAAAAAGCAATCCTTGATTTTGCTATTTTATATAAGGAATACCATTTTACTATGCCACTGTATTTAATGTGACTCGAGCATCCATGGATTTTGGTATCCACGGGGGGGGGGGGGGGGGTCCTGGAACCAAACCCCAGCAAATACCAAGAGACCATTATATTAGCATCAGTAAATGCCTTTCAAAGAAACCATAAACACTATAAGTCGACCTCATGTATAAGTCAAGGGCAGGTTTTGGGGCCAAAATTACAAATTTACGAGTTGGCGGTAAAATGTAGAGGCATGTAATAAAGATCTAATGGATGAAGCAAAGGAAAACAGTGCCAATGAACTTATGAAATTCCAGCAGTCGTAACTATTTGTGCTCAAACTAAAGACGGGATGGATGAGAAAATAAAAGGGATTCATTGCTTTCAAGCCAGATGACACTCTTGCTTTTCACCAGGGGATGGTTCCTTTTTTTATTGAAGTTAAAGTACAGTCGGCCCTCCTTATCCACTGATTTTTTATCCATGGATTCAAGCATCCATGGCTTGAAAATATTCCAAAAAAGTATACATTCCAGTTAGCAAACCTTGATTTTCCATTTTATAGAAATATTTTCCGTTTCCATTGTATTTAATGGGACTTGAGCACTGATTTTGTTATCCACAGGTGGTTCTGGAACCAAACCCTAGAACATAACAAGGGTCCACTGTACAATTCTTACATTGACTCATGGATAAGTCGACTCAGGTTTTTTGGGTCAATTTTGCTTATACATGAGTATATACAGTAGTTCACTGATAAGCAGTATAGAAATGCACTCGCTATTGCTATTGCTATGCCAAGCAAGACCTGTTGGAAGTTCTAATTTCATACCACCCGAAAGGTGAAGGGATCCTCTTCCAGTTTTCAATCTGGCAACCCTATCTCCTCCAACGGATACACTGGATATACTCTTGGATCTCTGGAGCAACTCACATGGCCGGCCAACAAGGACCAAGGATGCTCGAGTCTCCCTAGGAGGCGATCAAACCTAATTGCATCCGACATTGGAAGGGGTGGATTACTCGGAGACAGTGCCAGTAGGGTGGACATCTTGCCCAGAGTTACCTCGGCCATATTGCCCCGTTCCCTTCCCTTTTCCTCCACCGCCCCCACCCTCCCAGATTAGTCCCTGAAATATAGACCATGACAGCTGACATCACGGCCCTTCTTGCTTAAATCTTCCACATTTGGGTGGTGCCTACCTCTTCTTTCTCTTTCCCCCTTTTCTTCCCACCCTTTGCCCCTCTGCCGCTCGCCTCTCCGCGTGCCCCCCTCTGAGGTCTGCGCCAGGCAACGCCAAGGTGAGCCACTCAGGTCTGCGGGCCGGCTTTTCCTACCTTCCTTTTTTTCCCCCCTTAACAGGAGATATATGATTATTTGCAACTGATCCAGCTTTAGAGGGGTTTAGCTCCCTTGATAAAATTATATCTAATGATTTAAAGTCCTTACGCTTGTAATACAGCTTGGGTCGGCTTTATCACGCTTAATTAAAAGTACTGCCAGAGGTTTGGAAGGGCCATTTTTTGAATTTCCTCCTCCCCTGGCATGTATTTGTGTGTATATATGTATATATATGTATGTGTGTGTTTGTGTATATAATATTTGGAGGAATCTCTTTTATCTCTTCATTAAGGAAGAAAAAAGTAGAGCTGCTAAGTGGTAGAGAGTGGCATTATTTTCACTATTAGTACTATTAGTATTAGTGACATTTTTGCTATTAGTAATAAAAGCAGGGAAAGAGGATTGATTAGGCATTGGGAGGATAATATTATAATATTCAAGAAGCAAAATTATACTTTAATTTATGGACTAAGTGACATGTTTTCCTTAGGTCTCCGGCAGGGACGGGGGAATGAATTGACCAATTTAAGAACTAAGAACTTGTTGCTGTTCAGAATGGGAGAATATTTATGGACAAATTTGCTCTGAGATTTACATGTGTGGCCATAAAATTGTTATTCAGGATTTTGACTCCTCACCAATTGCCAGCCAAAGGGGTGATGCTGGTGCCTATTTAAATTTGATTCAGGTATACAGGAGTTGGAAAGATGTGTCAAGTTCTGCTCATGCTTATCTGGGTCTCTACTCAAATGTATATTTTGGGACATCTTTTTCTTTATTGCAGCAGTGGATGAGAGTGCATTAAACAGACATTCCCTTCAATTGTATCTAGTTACAAAGCAAAGCTGGGGGCATATAATTATGCTGACATTCATCCAACAGATTTCCAGGTTCTCGATATATTTCAAAGCATACACCCTTTTTCAAAAGCGGGTTTGCTTTGTGGCATGTGTAAACCTTTTCTCAGTTACTTGATATTAGCTGTATCATGATCAAAATTCTAGCATCTGTTTTCTTATCATGTTTTTGTGATTGCTCCCCTTTTGGTGGTGTTTGTGCGGGGAAACTTTCCGAGATACTGTTTCTATAAAGGTAAAGGTAAAGGTTTCCTATTGACATGAATGTCTAGTTGTAACTGACTGTAATGGCAATGATCTTGATTTATCTTACACTTGGAAAATCCTGAATTTTGAAAATATTAAGAAGAGGGTCTCTTTTGCCAGCAAAACATTGTACCATAGTTCTAATACAGGAATTAACATTAATTCACGAGAGTCGGAGCAGAGTTTATTATTTATATCTTTCTGTTATAGTATTCATGACTTTTCTGTTAAAAAAACAAACCCACACAATAGTTTATAAAATCATCAAAAACCCATTGAGCCACGAAACCATTAAAATGAACCCTTCAAAATCCACGCTGTTGCTGTGATTGTTAAACCAATAGGAAGGTCAGCAATCCTTGGCAATCTATTGCAAATCTAGAGTATCTGCTATCTAATCTCTCCCTGAATTACCTAATTTAACTTGTGTAGGTTTAGGTTAGAGGTGGCCAACTGTGACTTTTATGGGAGCCCAGTATTCTGTTCCTGGGACCCTCCAGGGGCAGATGGACTTCAAATTTCACATCAGGATTGGCCCAAAGTCCACTTTGGGGCTTGAAAAATGTGTATTTTGTATGATGTTAAAACAGTGCAGGTCGGGCCCTGCAAGCTTTTGTAAAAGGTGACTATCTGGTTGACTTCTAGGAAAGCAAAATTGCCTTTTCAGGGGATTCTGGATGAGTTAAGGCCTTAAAAACAGTCTGTACTATGGGTGAGGTGATGTTTCAGTCTTTTTGCCTTCCGGTTCCAAACCACACATTCGACAATGGAGTTTACTATACGATGAAATTTGGGGGTACACTCCAGTGGCAATCCGAACGCAATCATGGGGTTTCACGTAATTGCGTATGAGTGTATCTCACACAATTTCGGGCAATGGGAAGTTATTCCAAACACAATCATAGGGTTTCACGTAATTGCGTATTAGAGTATCTCACGCAACTTCGGGCAATGGGGGGTCATTTTCGGGCAATGGGAAGTCATTCTGAACGCATTCCGAATGCAATTAGATTTCACGTAAATTTGCTAAACTATACTGCAAGAACAAAATGCCAATGACAGTCTTCCACAACAGAAGAATGATCAGATAGTTTGTTATACGAAGAGGTATTGTTGCATTTCGTTGAGTCTCAAAGGTGCTACAAAAATCCCTTGATATGCTGATACACAGATATTTTGACTATGACTAATAGTTTCTTATCAGAGCAGTTTATTTCCATCGAGTGGAAATAAAGCCTCAGTGGGCTGGATCCACTGAGGTCAATGGGATTTAATAGCTAAAATTAGTTGATAGGGTATACTCTACATCTGTGCTGTTCAGGTGGATGGACTCCATCAATTGCTGCACCCACACGGCAGAAATAATCTGGTTCGAAGCCGCTTTAGCTGCCCTGGCTAAGTGCTGTGGAATTCTGGCAATTGTAGTTTGTTGTGGACCCAGAATGGAAATCAATTTTAAAACTATTATAGTTTATAAGCTAGAATACAAGGTGGGCCCTGTAGAAACAAAGGACTGGAAAAGAAGATGGTAGTGTTCCCGGCTGCCTTTCTACTACAGTTAGCAGCCTTTGGCTCTGCAATTATTTGGTCTGGCAAAAATGTTGAAGCTGTCCAGCCAAGTGCTCCAAATATAAAGTTACAAAGCAAATAAAACTAGTGTCTTACGACTTTGCTAGTCATTCTTTTCCTCCTCCTCGTTCTCCATCTTCCATACCTTCCAACACTTCATAGGTAAAAACTTGGGGTGCATCTACATTGGCAAAATAATGCAGTTTGACAACACTTTTAAGTGTTGCAGCTCCATCCTAGGGAATCCTAGGATTTGTAGCAGTACAAGGCCTTTAGCCTTCTCTACCAAAGAGCACTGGTGCCTATAAATCCCAGGATTTTATAGGATGGAGCCATGGCATTTCTCACTGCATTATTTTGCCAGTGTGGAGGCACCTTGGGACACATGTAGCCAAACAACATCAGAATGTGGTCAAGATGGCAAAAGTTACTCGTGAATGGTTTGTTTTTGGCTGCGCCTATTGAGAAGGGCAAGATTTGCCTCTTTTTCTCCCCGCTGCTGAGTTCATTGACTGCATTTTGCATTTTGAACTCAATTTGCAGCGATGGAAGTTAGCTGAGGACAAAGGGGGAAAGTGGGCGAAGGGGAGAGAAGAACCTGGGACATTTTAAAAGCAACAGAAAAAGTGGGACAACAGAGAAGTAATCGCCTGTCTCTGCCAAATGGGGATAGTTGGAGAGTAATTAAACCATTAAATTTTAATTAAACAAGATGAACGCTTGGTCTCAAAAGCCACTCTATCCATCTGATCTTTTGCAATCAATATATAGACAAAACTTTGGGTACAAACGATCCATAGCAAATATGAAACAGGTTGCTGGTAGGGAACCTACTGACCTACCCAACACCTTTATCCAGTCCGACGTAACAATTTCACCCAAGACACTAGCAAGAAATTCCTGGTACCACGCGCTGCAATAACAGGTTGCATTTTCAAATCAGAAGACGAAGGATGCAAGTCTTTTTTTTTGTTGTTCTTTGTTCTTTTTCTTATGTAAAGAAAAACAAAACCCAGGGTAAAATTAATGCGGCCAGCTGGTCTGCTGTGCACAATGTTAATAACGCTGCAATCATTGAATCGGTCTGTCCTCTTCTCCTCCTCCCCCTTCCCTTGCAATGACTGAGGCCATCTGTTAGTGCTGCGCTTATCCTTAGATTGTAGGTTCCTTGGGGCCAAGGACTTTTTTGTGTGCGGAAGGGTCGCAAGCACCGAATATCAGGCTTCGTTTAAAAAGTAACAGTCTGGATCTGAATTAGCAATGGGACGTTTCCATATAGAACAAATGGGAATTCCAAAGCATGCAAATTTGTACAGAATAATAAATGATGCACATTAAGAGCAACAGGTCTCGAGAATGCTAAGTCCTTCAATTTCATAATGCTTTGCTCAAGGAAGGGAAAAGAGGTGCACATGCTCTCTTGCAGGAACAAACCAATAAATTCTGAAGGGCTTCTGTAATCTTTTCCTGAGTTTTTTCTTTTTCTTTTTTTAGCCGTGGCCAACCTTGGATGCAAAATTGCCACCCAAAAATAAATAAATTATCAAACCAATTCCTAGTTGCAGAGCGAAGGATTTGATGTGACGCGGGAGGGGGGAAAAGAGTGGAGGAATCCTATTTCAGCCGGGGAGATGTCGGGAAATGAATCCAACGTTTTCTTGAACTTCTTTCCGTTTTCTAAGCTTCTTAAAAGAGTAATTTCAGGAGAGCTGTCCAAGAGCGCTTCGGCAAAATTTGGGGTCTCTTCCGTACTCATTAATGGCATGTTGCAAATGTCCTTAATCTCCTCTCATTTTGCTGCTACAGATGCTCCTTAGTGTTTTTTTTCCCCAAACAACAAGGCAGTAGTATTCATTTGTAAAGAAAAACTATTATTTAAGTAGTGTGTGCGTGTGTGTGTTTGTGTGGAAACATTTTATTGAAGCGGATCATGCTACAAGAATAAAAGTCGTCGTTTCATTTGCTACTCTATTGTTCGGGGTTTGAAAGTCTGGATAAGAATTATAGCAAATATGGGCCTTTTCATGTATGAAGAATAAGGGGGAAAACAACCAGGCGACTAAACTAGGTTCCCAAGCCTCACTGTGATCATGTTTACATAGAAACAAGGCCCATTGACTTAAACATGATGGCCGTGGAAGAGTTTTTGGGAATGTTTCGTAGAATTGGTAAGTTGGAAGGGACGCCAAGGGACATCCAATCCAACCCCCTGCCATGCAGGAACTCACAATCAAAGCATCCCCGACCGATGGCCATTTAGACTCTGTTTAAAAAACTCCAAAGGAGCTTCCATGACACCCCAAGAATATTCCACTGTCAAAGAGCTCTTACTATCAGGAAGTTCTTCCAAATGCTTAGGTGGACTTTCTTTTCCTGTAGTTATCCATGGCTTCATGTCCTATTCTCTGCAGCAGCAGAAAACAAGCTTGCTCCATCCTCAACATGACACCCCTTCAAATATTGAAGCACATGTCACTTCTTTCATTTCTCTAGAAATCAGATCATATATTCATTGATCATTTTAATTCCTTTTTAATGTACTTTTTAAAAATGTTTTTAATTTTACTGTTTTTATAATGCTGTGAAGCCGCTCTGAGACCCAGTCCTGGGAAAAGAGCGGGATACTACTACTACTACTACTACTAATAATAATAATAATAATATAAAAAAAATTAATTGCTATGTTCTACCTGGATACGTATGGATACAGTTTAGTCAAAACTCTGCAGATTGTCAGCTGCACCAATAGCAGTTTTTAAAAATCAATTGCTCCATGTCTTATTGTTTAAGTCTTT
This sequence comes from Urosaurus nigricauda, assembly GCA_034509955.1. Taxonomy (NCBI): domain Eukaryota; kingdom Metazoa; phylum Chordata; class Lepidosauria; order Squamata; family Phrynosomatidae; genus Urosaurus; species Urosaurus nigricauda. The sequence continues at coordinate 28,442,148 of JAOEGL010000007.1, read as the reverse complement.
TCCTCTTAAAAAGACTAAAACAATCCTTAATTTTTAATGTCTCATACCATTGATTGCATTTCTATGTAGAGGGATCTTGTAGCACCTTTGACACTAACTGAAAGAAAGAAGTTGGCAGCATGAGCTTTTGTAAACTAAAGTCTACTTCCTTAGACAAATTTGGAAGGAGTCTACAAAACCTCATGCTGCCAACTTTCTTTCAAATGGACAACAAGATCTCCCTACGTACTGATTCTACAGACTAACACGGCTATATCTTTGAACATTACATTTCTAGTACAATGTCAGATTAATGAGCATCTACAAATATATTCCACTCGGCATAATTACAGTATTTAAGCACAATAATGTGGCTTATCTTGCTTTACATTTATATCTGTTATTCTTTTTTAAAACATGTTATGTTACTTTTTTATGTACTTCAAGGACTCTTCATTGAAGGATCCTAAGGAAACCTTAGGCTGACACATTCCTATTGAAGCAAAAGTGCCTTCAGTACAAAAATATTTATTGGCACATTTGATGTCTTTCGTGGCCAACTTCAGAACCACTGTTTTTTAACCTTCCCTTTATTTTCCTTTGGAAAGAAGGCCATGTTTTGCAAAGAGGAAAGCAGGATAATTTGAAATATTCACACACACACACACAATTCGTTGTTGTTTTTACATGAATCCAACACAAAGGGTGCATTTTATTAAGGGAATTTTTTTGGTTTTTTTGAGAGAAAAGGTAATGCTGTAATAAGACCACAACTTATTCATTGTAGCTTGAGCATTAATGGGCTCATTAATGTAGCAAAGTAAAATGATAGTATGAGATACAGAAATTTTACACAAGATAACCTTCTTGTTGTGAACGGCAGGCCCCATTCAGAAGGCAATTCCTGTATAGCAGGAGTTTTTTAACATGGAGTTCGGGAATCTTTAAGGAATTTATGGATGGACTTCAGGCATTAGGATGGACTTCAGGCAATTACATAGCAATGCCTAAAGACAATGAATTACTTTTCAGACTCTGTAAAGTCTGATGAGAATGAACTACTTTTTGATAGGAACTTTCCAAGCTCTAGGCCACAGGTTCTTAACCTGGGGTCCAATGACTTTCTCGGAGGTTCGTGGATATGTTTCACAGGATTAATTATTTCTTTCTTGTGAATCTGAATTGTTCCAGTCACAGAGCTTTATCACACGAGAGAGATCAAGGGGTTAATCCAAAGATATCCCGGAGAAATCGCGAAATTACGCGACACAGTTTTACACGACGCTGCGACAAACCCGCAGTTAAACTAGATTTAAAGGAGAATTAAGCGACGCTATTTCACACGATGTCACGAAAAACACGCAGTTAAACTAGATTTAAAGGAGGATTAATCCACATCTTTTCAAGTTTGAATCTCTACAGAAAGTGTAAATTCGAAATTGCTTTAATTACGAAATCATGCATGAACGTTAATTGCGAAACAACGTTATTTCCACTTTAAATTTGCTTTAAATTTGTGAAGGCTTAGGTTTGCTTTAACACCACTTCAATGTCATTTTAACTTTGAAATTGACCCCTTGTGTGATAAACTCCATAGTGAATATTAAAGTTCAAAGGCATAGCTGTGTTTGGTCTGGAAAATCAGTATGCAAAGGGATTTTGTAGCACTTGTAGATCTTATAAATTTCAAAGACATAGCTGTGTTGATCTGGAAAATCAGTGTGCAAAGGGATCTGGTAGCACCTTTAAGATGAAGTCTCAGAGATCCCTTTGCATACTGAATGTTGCAGTGTAACTTCAGAAATCAATTTCCAATGCAGCACAATAAATCCTAAGCGAAATGTTGCGTTTATGTGTATTTTGCTGGGAATGGGGTCCATAACTGTCATGGGACTCTCAAAGGCATCCATGACCCAGAAAAGATTAAGAACCATAGCTGTACAGACACTGCTTTTGTGTCTGCACACTCTCTGATCACGGTTGTTGTTAACGCAAGATTCTTAGCAGGGAGCCGCACAACAAAGGCAAAGCTGCGAGTGGAGCAGTAGCTTTATTTAGGTCTATTAACATTCAGAGTACCAGAAATGAACTCCCAGCATGAATTTAAAGCAAAAAGAGTTTTTTTAAAATGTGTTGTTACTTGTCCTGGCTGAGATTCATCCGGAAATACAGAGCAGCCTTTTAAAATGAGGTTCGGGAAACCTTAAACAGCCTGCCACCGTGAATATGTTTTCATGTCTGATAGCGTGTGAGCATTGGACTAAGGCTCTCTCTGGAGACTAGGGTTCGAATTCTGGTTCAACCAGGTAAAGCCACTAGGGTAACCCTCAGCCTCATAGGATAGCAATGGCAAACCCCCACTAAAGAAACTTGCCAAGAAACCTCCTTGCCTTATGGTCGCCGTAAGTCGGAAATGGCTTGAATGCACACAACAACAACAAATGTGTAACTGCCAACAAATAACCAGGTGCAAATGGGAAAGTAGTGTAATTTGAAATATTTGCATACAGACAATTCATTTTTGTTTTAACTTTAATACAACTGGCAAAAACACCTCTGATGATTCCTTCCTTGCCTAAGAAAACCCTATGAAGCTCATTGAGTCCCCATGAGTCAACAGGAGACTTGAAGGCACATGCGCATGCATAGTGGGTGTTATCTTCCATAAATATCTGAATTTTAGAGGGCCAAGTATAAACAAATAAAATGCTTACAGTCGCCTGAGAAGCACACAATCTTCTCTTCTTTCTGCTCTGCTTCTGGCAGTTGAGAAGTTCTCTGTCTTCCTTTGCATTTGGCAATTGCATTTCATGACTATAAAGATTCTAGGAATGACAAAGACATCTTGGTAGCTGGCGGGACCGTTCTGCTCAAAATATTTGTTGGAGCATCATAAAAAGAATGTACTTTGAAAAGTAATTGAGAAGCTTTTGTAGACTCGGTCTACAATCAGATGCATCTGATTTCATAGATGGAGTTTCATAGATCGAGCATACGCTGCAAACGTCTTTTCTCCCAGTCTCAAAGATGCTACAAGATCCCTTTGTACACTGACACTAACATGGCTGTGTCTTTGACTGCAACATAAGTGTCTGTTTTGGAAAGGCCTGTTTTGGGCGGGCAGATGCCAAAAAATAATAATTAGAGTAGACAAAGGAAGAATTACAAAGCAATAGATAAAGCCTTTCTCACACATGCAATGACTTTACAGTAAACCTTGCCCATGCAACCCACCATGGACAAATGACACTCTCTCAGCCTCAGAGGAAGGCAATGGCAAACCTCTGAACAAACTGTGCCAAGAAAAGCCCTACGTTAGGGTTGCCGTAAGTTGGAAACGACTTGAAAGCACACAACGACAATAAGTCTTTCTCCTTTGTCTGTTACGCATGCCATGACTTTACAGTCAACCCCGAAAGCCCATCGTGTGTGCCTAGATTTCGGCCTGTGAGAGATCCGTGAACGCAAATCATTTTTTTATCCCATAGATGAGCATGCATAGGCCCAGTAAGCCCACAGGGATATTCGACTGCCTCTGAAGTAAACCCAACCAAGCCATCCCTCTCTCCTGTTTATTAATCTACCAGAGCATTGCTATAATACCAATCATGTGAGAACCTTGGAGCAGGTCTAAGAATGGACCCTGCGCACGGCGCACCAAATGATTTTAGAGGAAACCCTCCCCCACGATACCGGCTGCGGTCGGTGCCACCAACAACCACCATGGCTCTCCCTCCCCCCCTTTCTCCAGGGCTTAAGAGGAGAAAATCCCAAACCTTCGGATCTAAATGCCCAGAGAAGTCCTGGGCAGCAGAATCTCTTACCCAGCTCTAAATCTCTTTTCAATTCAGGTTAAGCTTCTCTTTTTATTACAGATTATAGGGATCTCCCACTGTATCACTTCTGGGTTATCCTTTTAACACATTTTGCTCTTTCTCGCTGGGGTTATTTTTTGTGGTTTCATGGGGTTGGGAAGGAGCTGCCCTTGGTTTTTCTCCTTGATCCATCCCTCAGACCAAATCTTTGTTATGCTTCCTTGCAGAGGTACTTGGAGACGCGCAAGCCGGACACCTGGGCACTGGGACTGCTCTCGGGAGAAGGTAAGGAAGACTTTTTAAACAATACATATATATAACAAAATGTGCGTTTGTGTGAGAGAGTGAAAAATCGGGACACTATGCCACCTACATAGACATTTAGCAGATGATGGTTGGCCGTATATATGAGACCCAAATAAAAGTGGAGAGATCATCTATCTATCTATCTATCTATCTATCTATGGACCTGACGTAAGCTGGTATAGGAGCACTCCAACCATAAAAAGGAGTCTTCAGTCATCTGTACCCAAGTTGCCTTTTGATCTCATATAGTCTTTATCCTCCTAAAACGATGCATTTTCTGCATTCTCTGTAAGAATTCCATGCAATCTGGAAATTTCTCTGCTTTGAGTCTATAAAAGAATGATTTTGCCAACTTTTTTGGGATGCCTTTTGGAAAAATCTTGGGTCATCATCAGCTCTAGCAGGTCTTTTCTTCCCTCGCAGTTAAATGGTGCACCCAGGCAGTTTTGGTGGTTGCAGAACGACTGCGTAACGCTTGGAAAATTGCCGAAAGGGCAAAACCTATGGGAATACGCTCAATAAAAGGAAGATGGGGGAAATTACAATGATCTGGAATTGTTGCGGGTATTGCTTTTTAAGGTATCATTTAGATATGAAGAAATAATTCCATGTTTAAAAAAAAAACGTTTTTGTCATCTTTACCATTTAATGTAGAGTGAACCCTTGTTATACGCTGGGGTTTGGTTCCAGGACCCCAGTGGATAACAAAATCCGTGGATGCTCAAATCCCATTCAATCCAATGGCATATCAACGTGATGTATCTTATATAAAATGGAAAATCAAGGTTTGCTATTTTGAATGTATGCTTTTTCTGAATATTTTCAAGCCATGTATGCTTGAATCCGTGGATAAGGAAGGCTTTCTGTGTACATGCTTGATTCCTTTTTGTGCTCTGTATACTGTTCTTGGTAAGATGATATGAATCCGGTAAATATTTGATCCCTATAAAAATCTTTTATGTTAATTTGCCTTCTGCTGTGTCCTGCCAACATGCCTCATCTTTGTCTATAGAGAAATATAAGTTGTAGTCTCTTTCTATTATACTGACATTTTGTCTCATCTGCGGCAGGGAATATCATACAGTCGCAGCCAAACTGTGATGGTAGCCACAGTTATAAGAGGCGGAGATATAAAACTTATGCGTTTTCTTAGTTTGGGGGTATGTTTGTTTTTTTTAATTTATCTTCTGCAAATATATTTTTACATTTGTTATATATTTTTCAAAATCCATGAAAAGGGGTTTCAAGTCACTTCTCGACTTCTTTTTAAAAATCTACAGTTTAAACCGAAATTGAAACAATATTTAAGAACATAGCTGATGAAAACGATTTCACTCCCTTTAAAAATACATTAAATGACAGCAGCAACCTTATATTTTGAAGGGCACGACCTTTGCCTTTTGAAAAGATATGCGTATATAGTGGGGCTCTGGATTGTTTTAAGATTGAAAGCACTATAAATAAGGTAATATATTAAAAAAAAATTAAAAACCCAGTGGTTTCGACTTGATTGTAAACATTGTCAAAGAGATTTAAATTTTTTACAGAAAAAAAATTAAAATTCTTCTTTCATTTTCATAGTAAGCGTACATGTACATACATGATATTAAACTAGGCTGGCTTTGATCTGATTCAAAAAGGACAAAAGGAGGGGAAAAATGCTTTTTGTTTGTTTGATTCAAAGGATTCTCATCACATTCTTGCTGCCAGTGTATAAACCGATAATCCGAGACACTGCAAAGAGATGACATTTCGAATAGCCAAATATCTGGGGCAAAACAACATCTGCCCACTTGAAACCTCCGCAGGTTTCCATATTTCACTAAGCCCCAAAGAGAGGTTTATCAGTTTCTTACATTAAGCAGCTCATATTTTTCAGTTCCTACTAGTTCCAGCGTTTGTACAGAAATACGGGATGCTTTCCTTTGCAACTAATGACAACGAAATCCATTTGAATGTCACATTTGCTTTTGGTTTTTTTAAATCAGGTCATTTAAAGCCATTTTGGTTAACAAGCAGTACAAAAAAATAAATAATGAACAACCACTTCTATTTTGTCAGTATTAGGAAATCCTTTGATAGTTCTTCAGAGGTCTTCCTCTGGAGCCCCACAAAAACATCCGATTCTTTTTATTCCAGCTCAAAACCATCTGTAGAGTTTCCAAGCGGGGGAAAATCTTGTTGTTGTAAGGATGCAAACTTACCTGGAAGTAAATCCCATTGTCTCAATCAGATTTACTTCGAAGCTTAAAATCTTGATCCGAGATCCAGCGTAACATAGTGGTTTGGGTGTTCGACTATGACACCGGAGACCAGGGTTTGATTTCCCGCACAGCCATGAAACTCATTGGGTGACCTTGGGCAAGTCACACTCTCTCAGCCTCAATGGCAAACCTTCTCTGAACAAATCTTGCCAACAAACCCTAGGATACGTTTGCCTTTGGTTCGCCACAAGTAGGAAACAACTTGAAGGCACACAACAACAACAACAACTAGAACCTTAAGAGTTGGAAGGGATCTCAAAAGCCTATTTGGAAGATGCCCTAATCTGGAGAATATGTATATAGAATTACACCATAAAGCTAAGGAAAGAAATATAATTTGTCTAGGTTTCAATATGTGTGCCATTAGGTAAAGTGGATAGATGCTCTTTATAGAAGGGATTCTTCCTTGCAGTGGTCACTCTCTTATTGAGGAGGTTAGGGACCAGAGCACTGTCAAGATATGGAAAACACTGAAATGTAGAACCCATATTACTGTAATAGTATATTACTGTATAATCACAAATATAAGTATGAATTCTTATACCAGTGTGGTATTACAAGCACATGATAATGCCACGAACTACTGCTACAGTGTGTAGTGCACAGACTGAACGAAAAGATGGCGCTGAGTTGGGGGAAAAAAGCAGCGTCTGGTCACAAAAGCGTTGTGCAAAACGCCATTTTTTCGTTCAGTCTCTGTATGGTATACTGTTGAAGTTATTAATGGTGTTGTTTTGTGCTGATAATACAAGTATTCATACTCATATTTGTTGAAAGAAGGAACTGTGCATAGAATAAACAGGTTCTGATAATAATTTAACAGTGTCAAAAGAGCAGATTGTTGGAAATAGAAGTGGGGGACACCTGTATAGTAAAACTATACCTGTATAGTGAAAATACAGGTGAGGGAAACCTGTATTGTAAAGTCACCTTATACTTATTAGTTTTGTTTTTGGAAAACCTTATACCAGCCACCTTACATTTAATAGTTTATTTTTAAAGAACTGCTTTTAGCTCAAACAATAAAATCAGAATAGTTCAATAAAAGTGCAGCTGTATCATATGGCTCACAGCCAAAGCTATTAATACATCTTGTATGAAGGTATACATTGCTGTGGACATCTGGATGCCCCTCTAGATGTTGGACTACAACTCCCATTCACCCTAGACAGCATGGCCAATGGTAAGGAATGCTAGAATTTGCCATGCAGCAGTTTCTGGAACGCTGCAAGATTCCCAACCCAGTTTAGATAACCATGGCCACAATAAATTATTTATCGTCACTATTATTCTTCCATTGCCACTTAAGTATTCAAAGGCACTACTTCTGTTGCCACTCGTAAAACAGCTCATTGTTATTATGCGCATGTTGGAGGAGCATCAGTGGAGAGCTAGAATGGTATATTGGCCTGGGTTGTGGACTAAGATACTGGGAGACTAAGGTTCGAATCCCTGTTGGGCCATGGAAACTCACCGGGTGACCAAACCTTCTCTGAACAAATCTTGTCTAGTAAACTTTTAAAAATGACTTGAAGGTGCATGGTAACAATGAAAGGAAAGAGGGAAGCTGAAACCGCACATGGTTTGCCAGAGATTTCTGTGTGAGATCTCCCGGCAGAGGCAACATTTGAATTAGGGACATCTTAGTTCCAAATTCGGACGAAGAAAGTGTGGTCCATGTGGTCCTCTAAATATCATATTAATGGCCCTGGACCCCCTCTTCAGACTTTCTGGGTCCCTCTTTTTGTAAAAAAAGAGTGTGAAGAATTGCCTCTCTTGGGTGCCTCCATGAACAGCAATTCACCTTTTGCAGGGACCTTCTGCATTATTTGACAGTTAAAAGAATACCCAAATAAAGGAATGCAATGGGATCTTACAACATCCTTGAGACAAAGTGAAAGAAAGAAGCTGGTAGCATGGACTTCCCTTGACTTGAATTCAAAGATACAACTATGTTAGTTTTTTGTTGGGTTTTTTGGGCTATGAGGCCATGTTCTAGAAGAGTTTAACGTTTCGCCAGCATCTAGAGAATTTCTCTAGAGATGCCTGCCACAGATGTTGGCGAAACGTCAAACTCTTCTAGAGCATGGCCCCATAGCCCACCCCCCCCCAAAAAAAACTATGGATGCCGGCCATGAAAGCCTTCGACTTCACATTATAACCATGTTAGTCTGTAGAATCAGTATGTGGAGGGATCTTGTGGCACCTTTGAGACGAACTGAAAGAAAGAAGTTGGCAGCAGGAGCTTTCATAGACTTTTCCTTGAGTACTTCCTCTTAGGCTCCAGTCTATGAAAGCTTCTTTCTTTAAGGTTGTCTCAAAGGGGCTACAAGATCCCTTTGCTTCCGGATTTTGCAGCCTAACATGGCTATGTCTTTGCATTCTACCATCAAATAAAGGTATGGTCCTTGGCTTTTTTGGCAACCTGTGCACCCCCCAGCAGGGACAGAAGATTGCCTTTCCATCAGATGCAATGCAGTTGCCTTTGTTGTCCTTAATTGCTGTCAAATCAACTTTTGTTTATGGCCACCCAATAAATGAGAGACAGCCAAGAGCCCCAGGCATCAACTGCCCTGCTTAGGTTTTGCAAACTCTGCCCAGCCATGGCTTCCTTGATTGTATCAATCCACCTGTAATATGGTCTTCCTTTTTCCCCCTGCTGCTTTCCACTTTACCAAGTGTCCTTGTTGTTTTTGAAAGCTGTGTTGCCTCGTGATCGGCCTAGAATCACTGTAGACATCTTCGCTTCTATGGAAAGTTCCAGCTTGATTTGCAATAAGACTCATTCCTTTATCTTTTGGGCAGTCCATGGAATCTGTAGAACTCTTCTTCAACACACTACATTTCAAATAAGATGACCCCCCCCCCCCGGTCTGCCTCTTTGTCAAATGACAATCTTTTCACTATCCCACTTTTGCACTGATGCATAGAAATTGCACGGCTCAATTTGGTTCCAAGTGTCCTTGCTCCTGCCCAGAAGAAAGCTCAGATTTTGGAAAGAGAGGAAAATACTGTCTTGAGCACCTTGGAGGAAAGAGTGGGGACACGTCTAACAAATAAATGAATCTAATTAATTGAAAATATGTGAGTAAAGGGTGTAGAACCTGAGATGCCAAAATGGTGTTTTTGCAAGCCATGCAGCTGGATGGAGAGCATCATTTTGATTAATGGGGCGAATTCCAGTTCTTATTCCCAAATATAACAAAGTCACAGAATCAATGGGGGCTTGGGTTCAGTAAATACTTGTGTAAATTCCACGGATTTAATTACACTCTAGTTGAGACTAAATTGAGATTTAATGGATCTCTAGTTGAGACCTAATTTTAGTGGAAATGGAATTCCTTGTTGAAATGTAATGGGACTGAAGTAGAGTTCAGATTTAATGGAACTTGAGTTCAGGTTAATATTGGATTTAGGCCATTGTTTTTCTGTGGTCTAAAGCTAAACGTTACAGCACACTATGTTCCCTGTAGTGTATTTCTTCAGATAAAAGCTATGCAGATACTGATTTTAGATTAACTCTTCATAAGACCCTTAAAGAGCAGTCATTTGAGTTTGGAATATCTCATTATTGATCCGGCATAATCCATATCTGCCACAAACCGTTAAATCAGGCCAATTTTCACAATCCGTTCCCATCTGGATTGTGGTTTTGAAATTCAGTATTTTTCACCCGCTGGGAAAAAACAAAACCCTAAGATTTCTGACATTAAAAACAAACCAACCCGAGGATGGATGGATAAGTTATTTGACTAATGCATTACATGCTGCATTTGGTTTTTTCCCCCAACTCTTTTCAGTTGGTTAAAATTCCATAACATTTTTTTATGGCAAAAAAAGTTTGCAAAAGTTTAATGGCAAATAAATAAATAAAAATTAAACCTGCTAGAATAGGAAAGTGAAGATAAGAAGGAAAGATGTGGTTCCAGGTCGCTCTTTCGTGTTCTCTCTCCACAGGCAACTATCCAAAGTGTCGAAAAGTAACTAAACATCAGTCTATCACATTGCTTGCATGTGTGCGTATGAGAAAGAGTGACCTCTCTCCATTTCCTTGCCTTGTTTGCAAGGGTCACACATACCTTTAATTGGAAAGGAAGTTATTTCAGGGGCCAGATGTTCTCGGCCAACTTCTAACCCACCTGTTAGGAAGCCTTATCTGTAGGCTGTATTTGTTCTGCCCCTGCAAAGAGACGGTTCTCCTTTCTACATCTCATTTTCAGTCACACAAGTTGAAGACCAAAACTAGGGGAGAGGAGAAGATATGGGGGAGAGGGAGGGGAGAAAAAGAGGCAGCAAACCAAACAAAAGTAGGAAGAAAACAATGACAACATCCCAGAAGTTTTAAATAGGCCTACTGAGGACATCCTCTTTGATTTGTGAACAAAGACAATAGAGAAGAGAGTATATACATACATATATGTATATGTATGTTGAAATGAAACAAGCCTAGGCTGCAAAATTCAAGACCCGTCTTTATTCTTTTCAAATCCATATTGCATGCTGTCTTCATTATGCTAAAAACAGAAGGCAACAAAACATGCAAGGCCAGCTGAGCGCTCCCAAAACCTTCATTGCTCTTTCCGTCTGATTTTTTTTCACCACTTAAGGTTGGAGAAGGTTTGGTTTTTAAAGGATAACAACTCCCAGAATCCCTTAGCCAGCTGCCAGGGAAAATGTAGTCCCCAAACAGTGACATTTCCAAGTTCTGAGTGGGATCCAGAGAACGTGAGGATGGAGCAAAGCCCTCTACGAATACCTGACCTTTTCACACCTGTGTCTTCATTGTGCTAAAAACAGACGGCAACAAAAAAAGGACAGAAGTTGTATTATCTCTCTTGCTCTTCCTTCTCCTTTGAAAAAGAACAAGATGAATATTTTTTACACATTTTAGCTGAGATTCAGGACAGGGATCACCATTTCTCAAATGATGCTGGGATCAGGCTCTGTGAAAGTGGGAACCCGGGTCCCATTATTCCCAAATGAAGCAAGACTGATGTACCCAAGGCTATTTAAATCTAGTCTAGGTAAGCTTGGAAAGAACTGAACCTCATATTTTGAGCAATGCAACCTAACTACCTTCTGATTATGTTGTTGTTCATGGTGGTGGTTCATGGCAACCCTTCCTCTCTTTCTGTTGCCCTCCAGCTTTCCAACGAGTCATGCTTTCGCATGATGTGGCCAAAGTACAACAGCCTCAATTTGATCATCTTGGCTTTCAAGGAAATGTTTGGCTTTATCTGCTCAAGGATCCCTTTGTTTGTCTCTTTGGCTGTGCTAAAGGTGACACCTTGGCACCCAGTTTAGGATTTCTGATCATTTCACTGATAAGGCCAGTAGTTCCCTAAACACACCTTTAGCCAAGCCTCTTTCATGGCTTTTGTCTCTCGTCTTGTCAATCAAAATTAGCATCTCCAGTGACAAATTCTTTTCTTTTCCCCCATTCAGTGGAATTAATCTTTCTCCCAATAATGAGATGCATGGAAGAAAGAGGAAGGGTCTGGAGATACAGAGAAATGAAGGGTTCGTGATGACAATGCCTTCTTTGTCCCACAAAGACCAGGACAGAAAACTGCCAAGGGCATAGATATGGGAAGGGGGCAAAATGCAGGCATTGCCCCCTACTAATATGCCCCTTTGGCATGAAACTTTCTTCCACTCTCCAAATTTCTACCCATGCAGTCACTTCAAACTGCAGCTAAGCATTTAGAAATACAATTTCAGCATCCAAAGACAAGGGGCTGGTGAAGTGGCAGAGGGAATGTGTACACAGCAAATGTCAAGAGGTCCAAGGATCTATATTTATCAGCATCTCACTCTCGGCCGTGCTAGAAATTTGGGGACTAAAGGTAAATTTGATTGAGGAGGCAAAATTCTTACTTGGGATGGGCACATTCCCATGTCACTGCATCCAAGAAGACTGCTATATTTTCCCTTCAGTAGTTTCCCTGTCTTTGCTTCTTTAAACATTCGGGGTGGCTGTGTTGGCCATTTAACAAATACAAAAAAAAAAAAAATCCATCAGTGATAGCTTTGGCCAATTGGCCAACCAAAATGCACAATATACTTGTTGCAAGCTTTCAAAGCTCCAGGGGCTTCTTCATCACACAAACCAAACAGGAGGAAAAAAATTGGAGAGGTTGGTCAGATGCCTGCATGTTGTTTCAGTCCTGAGTAAAGATGTTATAACATCTCTAATTGATTTTTTTTCTCCTGTTTGGTTTGGAACATTTTGGCTGATGGAGAAGCCCATGGAGCTTCGAAAGCTTGCAACAAGTATATTGTGCATTGCTTCTTTAATTGCTCTTCTTTGCTTCTTTCCACTCTTTGCTCTTTATCACTTTAAGCACTCCTCTCCCCGTCCCCAGCTTCCCATTTTATTGCCAGTCCTCAATGCTCCCATCGGAAGGCCATCACTGCTGCCATGTGTGTGGCTACTCGCCGGTCAATTTATGGCAACCCCATGAGACAAAATAAAAAATACCACCATTTGGGATTACGTACGCCTCCATGATCTCCAGCTCAAGGCTGGGAAGGCCTTGTATCTTGTGACTCTTTGGGGCTGGACACAGATGGGTTTATTCTATGTGCCACCCAGTACCTTCATAAGTACATTTGGTGGGAACATGGGAGAGGGCCTTCTCCGCAGATGCTCCGAACCTCCTTTCCCATAGACTGGTGTATCTCTTACTATCTTTATCCTGGTAGGCCTTCAAGGTTATGTTTTTTTAAGGGACACAGACCTTGCATAATATGCCGAACATTTATTTGTGGTTGCTCTTTTCTTAATTTGTTTTACCTGGTTTTAATTTGATGACAGTTTAATTGTGGTTTTTTTTTCCAGCTTTGTACGTTGTTGATTTTTAATTCTGTTTTAATTTTTGCAAGCCACTTTGAGACTCAAACTGGGGAAAAGGCAGGCTGTTGTTGTTGTTTTTATTGTGACAACGATGATGATGCGTGCACCTATTTCATCCCCTTCATGTTTCCCAAAGACTAAGGATTCATTTACTGTAGTATTTGTGGATTTTTTGGACTACGTGGCTGTGTTCTGGAAGAATTTATTCCTGACGTTTCACCTGCATCTGTGGTTGGCATCTTCAGGGGTGCAGGAGAAATGCCAGGAATAAACTCTTCTAGAACACAGCAACATAGCCTGAAAACCCACAAAAAACTATGAAAGCCTCCAACTTCACGGATTCATGTACTCTTTATGCATCCCTATGCAAACCAAATATATTTTTCCTTTTTCAACTGGAAGTCAGAGAAATTTATTCTCTTTTTGTTCTCTGATTATATACACACACACACATATCCAGGTTGCTTTTTAAATGCTTGTTGCAACCCATTTCTACATGGCCAAACAACCATCTTTGGAACCGCCGTTAATCCATTAACAATTTATGAGTGCTTCATGGGCTGCGCTTCTCATAAAACCTCAGCTATTAAGCAAAATGAGTGAAATTAAAATGCAATGGAGGTTGGCAAGTATTGCCCCTATATCGCCACACCCAAAATTTCCTAATAGTGGAGGGTGGGAGCCGGAAAAAAATCCGACAATCTCTCTTTCTCTGCCTACACTCAATACTTCTTTGAATCTCTGCCGGAATAAATGTTGACCCCCACCCCCACCCCAATACTTTTTCTAAAGCAGGATAAAACTCAGAGGAAGAGTTTTGCAAAGGAAGAGGCTTGCAAAGAATTTCTGCCGTTTCAGCATAGTTTACACTCCAGATTGTATTGAGAGGTATTAGATTGCTTACAAATTAAAATCAAGGTGCTGTATCATGGAGTGCATGGCGTAGCGGTTTGAGAGTTAGACTATGACTCCGGAGAACAGGGTTTGAATCTTGGCTCGGCCATGGAAACCCATTTGGTGACCTGGAGATGGCAATGGCAAAATCCCTCTAAAGAGTCTTGCCAAGAAAACACCAATGATAGGGTCTCCTTAAATTGGAAATGACTTGAAGGCAAACATACACACACAACATCTTGGAGCTTGCTCTACAATCTTAGGGTTGTGGGACTGGGCTGTTATTAAGCAGCGGTTGTGAGGGAAGGCTACTCTGTACATGCTTGCGTTTCTTGCTGGGTGACACAGCTAAGCTGTCATCCCAAATTAAGCTTTAAACACACAGATAAAATTGGGGAAAGTCAGTGGTTTCAATTTTTCTCTAAATCCACAAGAGGAATAGGTTGTGTTATGATACTCGGTATATTTGAGATAGTTAACCTGCCTATTACTGTGCTTCCAACTAGAGAAAATCCATGGAATTGATGGGCATTTCCTACATGTTGACTCCTTATAGAATTGTTGATTGAATAGATCTCCTCCGACTGGGAATAACCAATGGGAATCTTCCCATTATCTGTGACACTTAACAAATGTTATCAGTTGTTTATAATAGTCCTGTTAAGTTTTAGCATTAATGGAGATAAGATATTGCAGGTCTAGTTGTAGATTGAGAGCCGGTATGGTGTAGATTTGGGAGACCAGGGTTCGAATCCTCACTAAACCACAGAAACCCAGAGGGTGACTTTGGGCAAGTCACACTCTCTCTGCTTCAGAGGAAGGCAAAGGCAAAACCCTCTTGAACAAATCTTGTCATGACCGCCTTAGGGTTGCCATAAATCAGGAATGGCTTGAAGGCAAACAAGAAGCAGTAGAACGCGGAGGCAAATATGAAGTTTGCAAACAGATCTTGGCTCACAGTTTATACTGCACTATAGTTTGCATGTGTTTCTTTGAAGTTTTCCTCCAAAATCTTATTATGTTGTCGTTGTGATTTTTATTCATTTTTTTTATTTTTGTCTTTTCTCTAAAAACCAGGGCTCAAGGCAGTTTTCAAAACAGATTAAATACGATATAGATGCAAAAGTTTATATAAAATGGAATCAAACTATTGCCAGCACTAAAAGAAAAAAACCATTTAAAACATGCAAATAAAATGATTTAAAATGGGGGCGGTTCATTTTAAGTAAAGTTAAAACAGTACAGTCTTTTAAATCTTTGTTCTCAAAAGCCTGTTGGGAATTGGGATAAATAAACGCCTGCTTCCCAAATGGATCAGGCCATTGTAGCCTCCATAAGTGGGGCAACCACTGAGAAGGCCCTTGCTTCTCCCAAACATGTTCCTGCAACTAGTCTTCTCTCCAAAAAAAGATGGAAGCTTTAACCAAAGGTATACTTTGGGCATTGCATTTTCATTTTTTAGCTGCAAGACCTCAACCAAGGACAGAAAGGTGGCATCTTCCCCAGTGTTTTTCCCTCCACCACCAATCCAAACCTTCTCTTGTATTGACTTAACCTGCCTGGTTAGATAACAATAGGAGCCCAAAGTGGGCTGATTGTCCTTAATGATGCCCATTAGCCTCTCCTTTTGACTTGCTAAAATGCCAGCTACCCTCCTGCACTTTATCATGCCATTAACCTCTGGATGGGCAGGGAGGGGGTTGGATGTAATTCTAGCCATTTTGGGCAAAGACCACCACTCTCTGCAGGGAGGTTCTTCTGTTTGAGTGTTATTATGCAAGGGAAAGGTTAGTGGGATGGGCCCAGACCCACCCAAGGGCCCTCCATCTCATCATCCCAACCCACCCTAAAGGTGTTTTTCCATTGGCCAACCTCCTCTCTGCCTCTCCTTGGCTGGGGAGGTGGGTACAAACTGGTTTCTTTCTCTTCTTTTACCCTCTTGCAGTTCCAGCTGCCCTTGGATGCTGAGTGGACCAGGATAACCTAGGACTAGAGACTGCCTTCTGCATCTGCAAGTCCAGCTCAAGCAAGCCAAGGAGGACAAGAAGAGCCTCTCCTGCTTGCTGCTCAAAGCCAAGGGGAAGAGTGGGAGACACCAACCTTCTGAGCATGATGTCCTACATCAAGCAACCACATTATGCGGTCAATGGGTTGACCTTGGCTGGGCCAGGAATGGATCTGCTGCACTCAGCAGTTGGATATCCCAGTAAGTGCCAGTTTTCCCATGTCTCCCCTTTTGTGTTGTCATGTTCCAGGAAGGTGGGCAATACACCTAACATCTTAGATCTAATTTTACTCTTTGTTAGGACTCAGGTGGATAATATCCATCAAAGAAACCTAGAGCCCAACTCTCTCTTTTGTGTTGTCATGTTCCAGTAAAGTAGGCAATAAACCCAATGGTCCATTTTTACTCTTGGCTAGACTAACTCAGGTTGATAGAATTTCCCCATGTCTCCAAATGCACCTGAGGAAGTAGACCTAAGTCCATGAAAGCTCATGCTGTCAACTTTATTTTAGTTACTCTCTCAGATGCTATAAGATCTCTCTAGGTACTCAGGTAGATAAGACTCCATCAAGGAAGCTACAGCCTTGAGGTTGTAAGATATAGTAACAGGATGACTTGGAATTCAAAGATATAGCCTATATAGAGAGATCTTGTTGCACCTTTGAGATTAGCTGAAACAAAGTAGTTGGCAGCATGAGCTTTCGTAGACTTCAGTCTACTTCCTCAGATGCATTTAGTGGAGTGGAAGGATGACTTGGAGTTCTCTCATTCATAGGGTTGCCATAAGTCTATAAAGTCAACCTGATGTCAATTAACCATAAAGAATACCTCCATTGAGTCAATGGAACTTGCCTTAGCTTTTGACTAACCAGGTTCCCAGGGATCTAGTGGGTCCCCTCTTTGCTAAGTTGAAACTTAACAACTGGGGTTTAGGCCCCAGTGAGAAAGAGCCCACTCAGCATCCTACTATTCTTAGGGAAAAGATGGGGCCAGTTATAAGAGACAAGAGTCCACCCACCTGCTGGCAGTCAGGATTGCCTACATACTGAACTGAATTGTCATGGGAATGGTTCCCTATTGGTTTTCACAAAGCAGGGAAGAAACCAACAAATCAGTCCTCTTGCAAATAGATGGGGAGGTCAACTACTTGTTATAGTGGTTGAGCTCCCCATTTCTCTGCAGGAGGGTGACTACTTTACCTTGGGATCACACAGTGCTACAGGAGTCTTATGGAACATGTAGATGTTGGGTTATATTGTCAATAATAAGAAATGGGCTTAGTGTCTACATTGAGAGACAGTTTGGCCATGGACGCGTGCGTTCAGGTTTAAGAATGAAATGCTGCATCAAACAGTTAGGAAAGAAACATCCTTTTGGAGAGTTACATTCAATCATCCAGACCAAATGAAATGATTTTTGTCCTAATTAGGATACTGTCATTGCAATGAAAAAATTCACCACTTATATAAGTCCTCTTGACTTTAATGGGTCTAATTGGTTGGGAAGGATGATCCGATGGGATTTGTTTGGTTGTTTATTTATCCAGAAGAAAATGTGTAAAGATGGAGGGGGGAAAATGTATTACTGATCATGAGAAGAACTGCATTGAGTTCAAAACTTGAGCAAGGAAAGCTCATCTTTTTAAAAAATAAAGAATGTACAGAATAGGATAGCAGATGAAGGAGGGAATAAATTGTACATCAGAGTTCATTTCCTTGCCTTGAACATGAGATGTCCACAACCTTGTGATGTAGGAATATTACTAATCTTCTTGATTATTAGGAATATTACTAATCCTCTTGATTATTAGGAATTTTACTAATCCACTCCCCAAATTGCTGTTTTTCTGCTCAAAAACAGAGAAGTTGAATGGATGTTCCTGGAAATATCAAAGTGCAACAATTTACCTTTCCAGCCCTCCCTGTACATTAAAAATATATATTATTGAGAACCAGTAGTTCTGAGCAGTTTGGGTTTATTTTTATTTTTTGGTAGTCCATATGGCCTCTGGACCTGTTGTAGTTGCCCAGCCAGGCCCAGATCCAGGTATGGTTACTAAGCAGAGTAGACCCATTGAAGAGATGGGAACTTACTTGTCAAGTCTAACTGGGATCAACATTGGATTCAGGCCAGGAGTGGGAATCATGCTTCCCTCCAGATGTTGCTGGGCTACAAATCCCAGCAATCCTAGCCAGCTGTAGCCAAAGACTTTCTGAATAGGCTCCAAAAACCCCTCACTGTTCTCCAGATTGCTAAAACATCTCAGTTCAGAGTACAGTTTGGAATGACTTTCCTATTACTGCAAAGGGATCTTTTTTCACCTTTGTTCACCTTTGAGACTATGCATCTCCTCCATGCAGACTTAGAAAAGCTTGTGCTATCAATTTTTTTCTTTCTCCCAATTAATCTCAAAGGTACAACAAACCTCCCTTTGCGTACTGATATTCCAGACTAGCAGAGCTAAGTCTTTCAAATATCCTTCCTGATGTTGTTGGATTGCAACTCCCAGCATCCTCACCATATGTTGCAATCCAGCAACATAAGAAGGAGGCTACATAATTCCCACCTGTTTGTCTTTTTAAATGGAAGTGCAAAGGGGAGGCAGACACTTTTCCAAGTAGATATAGAAAGGGAGACAGGAGAGCCAGCATGGCATAGTGGTTTGAGCGCTGGACCATGACTCTGGAGACCAGGGTTTGATTCCTGCTTTTCCATGAAACCCACTGGGTGACCTTGGATAAGTCACACTCTCTCAGCCTCAGGGAAAGGCAATGGCAAACCTTCTCGGAACAAACCTCACCAAGAAAACCCCAGGATAGGGTTGCTTTAGGGTCACCATATGTCAGAAATGACTTGGCACACAACACACACACACTTAAAGGTAGGCAGTTATCTCATTGGCTTGATTGATTTGGAGGGAAATCAATCATTACCAAGTCAAGAGATGAAGCAGCCATACTGAAGGCGAATCATCTTGAAATTGGCCCCATAAATCTTGTCTCCAAGCGACGAGATTAGCAGGATGGGATCTGGGTTTGCCACACCCGAATATGGAGAGCATTGGTGACATGCTGACTGGGGATGATGGGCATGATAGTGCATGGCTTCTGCAAGGCCCTAGACAGGGGAAAGGTAGCTTGGTCTGTGATCACTAAGCAAATGCTAATACAAGCATAGTGGAAAAAAGGCTGAGAGTGTGTGACTTGCCCACCTAAGGTGACCCTGGTCAAGACACACTCTCTCAGCCTCAGAGGAAAGCAATGGCAAACTTCTTCTGAACAAATTCTGCCAAGAAAACTCCCTGGTGGGATCACCATGAGTCAGAAATGACTTGAAGGCACACAGCAAAAACAACAAAATAATGTTTTTATAGGCACTGCACTAAGAGGAATCCAATATTTTCTTATGGAACACCTCCTTTCCAACAATAGAAGCTGGATGGCACCAGGGTGCACCTTGGTGGCCAAGGGTTGGCGCTGCACTTGGGCACTGGTTGGTATTGTGCATGCAGAGGAGGATCAGCTTTTGTCCTCCCAGTACACACTTTTATCATCTCTTGGCTACCGGCTGTTTTTGTTGTCATTTGCCATTGAGTTGGCTTTGACTTGTGGGCCTCCAGCTGCCGACCTCTGGATTAGGGTGGTGAACTGGGACTTCTAGTTCTAGCCCCAGTGAGTCATGAATCTTTTATCATTCTTACATGTTGCCAAGTTACTTTTGACCTGATGAATGAAAAATCTTCATGTATTTATGTAATTTTTGTAAACGGCCTTGATCCTTTGGAAAGGCAGTATATAAAATTATTATTATTATTATTATATTATTATTATCCCTAGTCAGCGATCTCAGGTATTGCAAACCCAGGTCCAGAGATTCCTAGGTTGGGTCCATCCACCAGTAATATGGTCTCCCTTATTTCCTACATCCTTCCGCTTTAACAAATGGTCATCTTTTCCAACAGGTCACACTATTTCATGATGCAGCACAATAGCCTCAGTGTAGTCATCTTGACTTCTAGGGAGACTTCAGGCTTGATTTACCCATTTATTTGGCATTCTGGCAGTCCATGGTATTTGTTGAGCTCTCCTACAGCATCACATTTCAAATGAGCAGAGGTAGCATGAAATAAAATAAAATAAAATAAAATGGCACCTATAACCTGATCCCCAGGGCCAGTTTATGCAGAAGTAAGTGTCCCAAAGTTACATTTTGAGTTTAGAAGTTAGTCCTGCTCCATAACATAAACAAAGATAAAGCACAATTAACATCACATATTTAGAGTAATCTCTTTTAACCAGTGTGGCATAGTGCTTTGGGTGCTGGACTATGATTTTGGAGAACGGGGTTGGATTCCCTTCTTGGCCATGTAACCCACTGAGTGGGCAAGTCACAAACTCTCAGTCTAAGGGAAGGCAATGGCAGTCCTCCTCTGAACAAAAGTTGCCAAGAAAACCACATTATAGAGTCACCATAAGTCAGAAACCTTGCGCTTTGCTCTTTGCTCTTCCTTTCTACCAACTTCGTTTTTCCTAAGTTCTGTAAGCTCCTTGGGGAAGTGAAGTGTCTTTCAATTATGAAAGTACTCTGTAAGTAAGTAAAACGCCACATTCGCTGTTATTATAGTCATTGCTTTTGTTCAAATAAATGACAAGCCCAAGACCGAGCTCATGAATGGGTGCTTGCTCTTTCTTTCCTCTGCAGCTACTCCGCGGAAACAGAGGCGTGAACGCACGACCTTCACGCGAGCTCAGCTGGATATTCTGGAGGCCCTCTTCGCCAAGACCCGCTACCCGGACATTTTCATGCGCGAAGAAGTGGCGCTGAAGATCAACCTGCCTGAATCTAGAGTACAGGTAAGGCTCTATGAAAGGAAGGAAGGAAGGAAGGGCAGACACAAAAGCATAGCTGGTTGTAAGGTGCAAGCATGGATGTGATGGGTGAAGTGTCTGTATGTAGGGTTCTTGCAGTGGGACCAATGCTGCTGCTGCTGCTGCTGTTATTATTATTATTATTATTATTATTATTATTATTATTATTCCTTGCTCTGTATCAAATATCTCAGGGCAGCTTACAGGTACCATTAAAACAATAATTTAAACAATTGAATTAAAACCACTCACTTCATTCCTCCATCCATCAACTTGACTCACAGAAAGAAGGAGAAGCTATTGTGTGGTTTTCTTAGCAAGATTTGTTCAGAGAGGGGTTTCCCATTGGCCTTTGTGGCTGAGAGTGTGTGACATGCTCAACATCACCCAGTGGGTTTGGATGACCAAGTGGAGATTCAAACCCTGGTCTCCTGGAGTCCGAAGACTAGGTTTACAGAAGCAAACCACTATACCAGTGGTTCCCATCCGTTGGTCCTCCAGATGTTTTGGACTTCAACTCTCATAATTCCTGACTCTTGGCTAAGTTAGCTAGGGCTACTGGGATCTGAAGTTCAAAAAGACTGGAGGTCCAAAGGTTGGGATCCACTGCACTACACTATGCTGATTCTCACTTTAATTATACCGAGGGGCTCAACGGTGCTTGGAGAACTATATTAGGGAGGAAGGTTGAGGGCATCCACTCACTTAGACTGGGTTCCGCCGTTTGGGCTTAGCAGAACATGTGTGCATTTGGTATTGAGATGGTCAAGGGGACAGGCAAAGTGGCCAAGGGAGAGCAAACAAGACAAATATTAAGTGTTTGATTTGTGGGGGGGGGGGGGGAGGGAGAATCAGCATTTATCTGCAATGCTAGAAATATGGGATTAGAAGGAACATTACTTTTGGGTTCAGAATTATTATTGGGAGGAGAAATGCCCTCATTTTGCCTCCCTTGTAGCTACACTCCTGGAGATCACGATGAAAAACTAAGCTTTCTGTATGTGTATATATATTTAATATTCCTTATATTTGTAAACAGGAGCCTAAAAATGTAGCTGCAGCTGGAGGCTGAGATAATTCATTCACAAGAGATTTCAGTTCAGTTTGACAGATTAATTGATTCAAGGATGCTATGGTTTTTCTTCATGCTTTTGTGTGTATGTTCACAGTGCCCTCTCGTGGGCAAAAGTCACTAGTGGCTGTTGCAAATCCCTAGTAGTCCTATTATTGCATCTTTCAACAGACAGGTAGTGAGTGTGCAGTCCATAAATGGTCCATGAAGTTTCTTCCTTTCCCATCATTATTATACAGTAATTAGATCATCATAATTAATTCTTCATTAATCTGTCTTATCAATATCTACCAGAAATTCCATTTTGATTGCCTCTTTTTTGGAGGGTATGCCATTGTTTGCATCCATGTTCAATGCATGTCTGCACACCCCAATGTGCTGGGATGGATGATGCATGTAGCAGTGTTATTAAAACATGTCATCAGGCAACATTAAAAACAGAAAGTGTTTAGACTGGACAATTTATTAAAATAAATTGAGAAATAAAGTTGATCTAAAAGGGAACAGGTTTACAAATAGTCTGCTTAGCAGGTCTGAACTTCTTGCTGAGCCCTCGCTGGCTTGTTCCCTGAAATTCTCAGAAGCTTCCTCCTGTTTACCATTTTAATGTTTCACCATGAAAATCTGAATCACCATAGTTGTTGCTGTTGTTGTTGTTAATGCCAGTACTGCAGCCACAACATTGTGAGTTCAATCCCCAGGGTCTCCGATGTTGACTCAGCCTTCCATCCTTTCGTAGGTCAGTAAATGAGTACCCAGCTTGTTGGGGGCAATTGGCTTACAGATTGTAAGCTGCTTAGAGAGTGCTGAGTTTACTACGAAGCGGTGTAGAAATGCAAATGCTATTGCTACTGATATTATTATTCCATACACAATCTTCACCTGGATTTATCTGTCCTTCCTTCTTTCAGGTTTGGTTCAAGAACCGCCGAGCCAAATGTCGCCAGCAACAACAGCAAAGCAGTGGGCAAGCCAAGGCGCGTCCAACAAAGAAGAAGACCTCTCCCGCCCGGGAGACCAGCTCAGAGACCAGCACCAATGGGCAGTACAGCCCACCACCCGCTGGCACTTCGGTGACGCCTAGCTCAAGTGCCAGTGCCACCGTCTCCATCTGGAGCCCAGCCTCCATCTCTCCAATCCCAGACCCCCTCTCCTCCTCCACCACACCTTGCATGCAACGCTCCACTGCCTACCCCATGACTTACACCCAGGCTCCTGGCTACACTCAGACCTATGCTGGCTCTACCTCCTACTTCAGCGGCCTTGACTGCAGCTCCTACCTGTCCCCCATGCACCCACAGCTCTCTGCGCCTGGATCTGCCCTGAGTCCTATTGCCACCCAGACCATGGGCAGTCACTTGAGCCAGTCCCCGGCTTCACTCTCCAGCCAGGGCTACGGTACAGCCGGGCTGGGCTTCAGCTCAGTGGATTGCTTGGACTATAAGGACCCAACGGGATCCTGGAAGATCAACTTCAATGCCAGCGACTGCTTGGATTACAAAGATCAGAGCTCTTGGAAGTTCCAGGTCTTGTGAAAGGGGGGTCTCAGTCACGCTCCTTTTAAAGAAGCTCCTCCTTCCCTTTGCATTTTAGCAGTTTGGAGCAGCCTCCTCTGTCCATGCTTGGCATGAGATTCCTTACTTTTTCCGCTCCTCTCTTGGCTTTCTGGACATTTCCCCCTCTGCCTCCCTAGAGGAGAAATCCTTGTTCGATCCTCCCTTGACCAATGTACACTGACTTTGGCACCGCTTTTGTTTTTCCTGTGCTGTTTCTGGAGGTCTTCATCCAGAGAAGATGGATCCACACAGAAGTTAGGAACTCGCGATACAGCCTTAGCGCCATATGCTCAGGCCTTGGACATGTTATTCCCATAGATGCTTTCCCTGGACTCTGGCTGATCACTCATGGTTCCCTCTTGTCAACTGGGATGGCATTGAAAATCATGAACTTTGAGAGAGCTGAGGCCTAAAATGGACATGACTAGCTGCAAGCACTAGCAGGACTGGTGTAGGGATGGAAGCTGGTGTTTTCATCTGGCAGATTGGAGAAGATGCGTCCTACAGCTGGACAAGGAGTAGACAACATCTGCAAGAGAGCTGGGTCGCAGCAGCCATGTTGCAATCTCTCTTCCTCTCTGGAACCATATTTAACACACAAACCTGGGTTAGAAGGAACAACAGAAGGAATCGTTTTACAAAATCGCCGAGCCGTTTCCACAATCTCCATTCTCTCCTCCAAATATGGACTTGCGGTCACAAGGGGAGTCAAAATGGAGGCACAAGGAAAGAGTGTCCCATGGGCCATTCGTTGGCTTCTATGATGGCTAAGGCAGTGGCTGTCAGATCCCAAGGTGCCTCCCTCCTCCATCAGCATCAGGCAAGGACAGACCACACTGTTAAGAGCATCTTGATAGCACAGAACAGAACATCTGACCATTCCCTCCTAGCCAAATAGGCGCAAGAGAGCTGCTTGTGCAGACATCAAAATGTTATATGCTCTGTGATGCAGGAAGATAGCAAGCAGATCACTAGCTCAGTATTGTCTCCTCTGACTGGTGTCAGCTCTTCCAGGGTTAAGACAGGATGTTCTGCATCCATGTCCTCCTCCCCTGAGCTACAGCTCTTTCCCACCTGGAACAAAAGAAGCTGCCTTATACTGAGTCAAATGATCAGCCCTTTTAACAGTTTAGGGTTCTGACTAAAGGTCTGGTTTAAGTAGGAACGCAGGAAATAGTGTCATATTGACTCCAAAGTTTGCTCCATTTGGCCCTGTATCTCAGTGATTCCCAAACTTTGATTCAACATGAGTTTGGATTTCAATTCCTGGACTGTTGGTCAAGGTGACTGGGGCTTCTGGAAGTTGAGGTCCAAAACATCTGGAGGACCAAAGTTTGGGAATCGCTGCTTGTATCTTCTGATCTGGCAGGGTTGCAGACAAGAGGGAATTTCCCTTTCCTACCTATAGATGTTGGGATTTGAACCTAGCACCTTCTGCGTAGGAAAAGAGGAAGCAGCCCTTATAGCAAGTCAAGACTCTTGGTTCACCTAGTCCACTATTGCCATCTCTGGTTAGCAGCTGATACCTCTCTGGGGTCTGGGAATTCTTTCCTAGTTGCGCCTGAAAATTCTTGGTCATCTCCCATTCTAATGCTAATCTGATCCTGTTTAGCTTTCAAAATCAGATGAGATTAAGTGCGTTCCTCTACCACTGAGCTATGGTCCCATCCCATCCCATAAGCTTGGAGTTGGGGAATGTGCCAGCATCAGGTACCTTAAAAACTGATAGAATTCAAAGGTATAGCCCTGTTAGTCCGTGGAATAGGTATAGAGAGAGATCTTCTAGCACCTTTGAGACTAACTGAATGAAAAGATTTGGTGTCCCGAGCTTTCGTAGACAGGTGGGGTCAAGAAGCCATAAGTTCTTAGTAAGGAAGAAACCTGGAGAGGCTGCAGCAGTTTGCTTTTGCCTAAGCCTACTGGATAAGGCACAGTTCTACTCTCTTCCTCTCCATTCTATCGAGTTCATTTTGCGCAAATTACTTTTGTACTTTGAACTCATGTCTGTAGCAACTGAAGTTAGCTGGGGCAAAGAGGAAAATTGGAAGGAGGCGAGAGAAAATGGGACATTTTAAAAGCAGCTGGGAAAAAAATGACATGACAGAGAATTAATTAGGATGGTCCTTGCCAAAATGTCCTTGTCACCTAAGTTGGTGGAGCATCCTAATACCCAAGGTCAGATATATCTTGTATGTGGTCCTTTCATTTGCAGTTTCTGTCTCATGGAGGCAGAATAGATTGGGGGAGAATTTATTAATAAAAAGATTTATAAAAATTATGAATGGCCAGAAAATGGCTTATAAAAATGTTGGTTGGCGCGGTTGCTCACCAGTGGCGGTTTGTAAGCTGGCCCCTCCGAAAGGGCTCTTTGTTGGAGAATTTTAGTTTTCTCACTTGTGTACAGATCCCAAAATCCAGTCATGACCAGAGATGCTGGGGATTGCAATCCAGTGCATCTGGAAAGTACCAGGTTAGTGAAAAAGCTTCCGTAAAAGTACAGAATATCTGACATTCTGTATGATGGAAATGTTGCCAATGGTCTGCTGCATCTCTTCTCATAGGGCAAAACTTTTTTTAAAATTCAGGTCCATATACCTCTACAATTGTACTAAAATGCCCTTTAAAAATAACTTTAAAAATAAATGAAATGTGTGGCTTTTTAGACCAGAAGAGGCAACTATATTCCCACTAGTTCATCCTAATGTTTAGGTGGACTTTCTTTTGCTGTAGCTTGAATCCATTGCTCCAGGTCTTAGTCTCAAGTTTGCTCCATCCTCAATATGTTTAAACAAGGCTATCATGTCACCCCTTAACCTTCTCTTTCCCAGGCTAAACATACCCAGCTCTTTAAGTCTCTCCTCATAAGGCATGGTTTCCAGACCCTTCACCATTTTAGTCACCTTCCTCTGGACACGATCCAGTTTCTCAACATCCTTTTTGAATTGTGGTGCCCAGAACTGGACACAGTATTCCAGGTGAGGTCTAACCAAAGCAGAACAGAGCTATTACTTCCCTTGATCTAGACATTAAACTCCTATTGATGCAGCCTAGAATTGCGTTGGCTTTTTTAGCTGCCGCGTCACACTGTTGACTCATGTTCGACTTGTGGTCTACTAGGACTCCTAGATCCTTTTACATGTCCTTTTGTCAAGCCAGATGTCACTCGTCCTATATGTGTGCATCCCCCTTTTTCTGCCTAAGGACAGTACCTTACATTTCTCCCTGGTGAAATTAATTTTGTTAGTTTTGTCCCAGCTTTCTAATCTGTTAAGGTCGTTTTGAATGTTGATCCTGTCTTCTGGGGTATTAGCTATGCCTCCTCATTTGGTGTCATCTGCAGATTTGATAAGTGTGCTCCCTACTCCATCATCTGAGTCATTGATAAAGATGTTGAATAGCACTGGGCCCAGGACAGAACCCTGTGACACCCCTCTGGTCACTTCTTTCCCATTCTTCAGGGTGAAGAGGAGTCATCAGTGAACATCTTTTTGGGTTCGGCTGGTCAACAAATTGCAAATCCACCTAACAGTAACATTGTCTAACCCACATTTTACTAGCTTGTTTGCAAGAATATTAATGGGGAACCTTGAGTCTCTATATTGGGTGAAAGGCAGGATATAAGAAAATAATAATAACAACAGCAACAACCTTATTAAAAGCTTTACTGAAATCAAGTTATGTTACATCCACAGCATTCCCACCATCTACCAAGCTTGTAATTCAATCAAAAAAAGACATAAGATTAGTATGGCGTGACTATAGATCAAGCAGGTCTTTAAAATGGCAGGTTGAAATGCAAGACTATGTGTGTCTACTCAGAAGTAAATAATTGCTTTTAAAGGACAGGGTAAAAATGTTTTAATAAATGAATATGATTGAAAGTGGGAAAGCAACCAGAGACAAATTTTGGGTAAAATGCAGAGCTGTGCTTGTCTGTTCGAAAGTACTTTAAAGTGGCAAAACAACTCAAGACGCAGTTAATGCTGACTATGTTCATCTACTCAGAAATAAAACTGATATTTTAAATGGCAAGTTAGAATGCAGTGCAGGGCAATGTTTGCGCAGAAAGTAAGGAGATTTCAGTTGACAAAGCAACTCAGGTAGATAGATTCTTTAAAATGTTTAAAATGCAATGCAACTCTATGCATATCTACTCAGAGATAAAACTTAATGTTGTAGTTAGCTGCCATTGCAATTTCTAAAAGCAAATCTTTCCAGGTTTTTAAAAATACAACAAATATAGCTACAGTTAATTACTTTTGAAAATCTGAACGTTGTTAGGGTTGCTGTAAGTTGGAAATGACTTGAAGGCGCACAACAGCAACAAAGCATACAAGCCATCACTTGAACCATGAGATATTCCTCCTCCACCATTTAGCAAGGCAACGTCCTTGTAAATATAGAAGTAACTAAAGCATTACAATTACACCCAAAAAAGAGCAAAAGTATCCCTAATTGAATTTAATGCATAATGTGACATAGACGTGCTCTCATTATTGGGAAAAAGGAACAAATTGCAAGTAACTCGCTGCTTGTAACTAGTTACTCCATGCTCTGTAAACAAGGAAATGATAAAAGATGGCTCCAACAATAGGGGAGAGGATATCTGTAGACAGTGATAGATCCTTTATGTACTGAACATACTGGATAGATCCTTTATGTACTGGACACCAGGCCTGATTATACCTAGAGAGCTCTATATATCATTATAGGGTAGAGATTATAATTGAAGATCAGAGAAAGTTGAAACAAAGTGGGGGTGAAATTGCACTTTTGAAAAGAATG
Organism: Urosaurus nigricauda; assembly: GCA_034509955.1. Taxonomy (NCBI): domain Eukaryota; kingdom Metazoa; phylum Chordata; class Lepidosauria; order Squamata; family Phrynosomatidae; genus Urosaurus; species Urosaurus nigricauda. The sequence continues at coordinate 28,413,748 of JAOEGL010000007.1, read as the reverse complement.
GAAACCTACATTTCACAGTGGATAAATCCCTCCTTCCAACCTAGGATAGTCAGAAAATCTGTAGATATGCAGATTTGACAGTGACCACTGACAGAAAAGGAGGTCTGTTTCTACACTGTGAAAAGCTTTATTCCTATAATGCAGACCAAGTGGTTGTTAAGAGAAGATTTCATACCTTCCAGCGTTTTGCAGATGAAAACGGGGGCACATATGGCCGAGTAATATCAAAGTGTGGTCAAGATGACCAACGTTTTTGATAAAGCAGAACACACAATCTGGGGGAGGCTGCCACAGTTTGCTTTTGCCTGAGCCTACTGGGAAGAACAAGACTTTGCTCACTCTTTCCTGCTGAGTGCAAACTCTATTTTCATTTTGAATTCAAGTTTGCAGCAATTGAAGTAAGCCGATGGGGAAAGTGGGAGGAATGAAGAGAATCTGGGACATTTGAAAAGTAGCTGGAAAAGTGGGACGGCAGAGGATGAATCAGGATTGTCCCTGCTAAATTGAGACAGTTGGAGGGTATGAGATCTAATCGTTCTTAAAAGCAGAGGAGCATCCCATCGTGGGGTCTTTCAGGTCAGTTGTCAACCCCTTCCCAGCTCAATGCCTCTGTATCACTGTCTCATATCATCTTTATACAGTAAAACCATCCAGGTTGGGAAATTATTTACCGTAGTGTTTCCTTCAGGTTTTGGATTTGGCCAAAACCTGAAGTAGAAAATGATCTATATTTTTATTCTAACAAATTTCCTTGAACGGTGTGCATTTTTGAGCAACACCGATGTTTGTTTTACATTACGTTCAAAACAGAACAAGGACAAAAGGCTGGATTTTATTGCAGTGAGGCATATAAATCGGGGCAAGGTCTCACACCTTTTCCAGTTATGTTTCCATTTCAAGCAGGATTTTATATATATTTTAAAATATATATAAAGAGGATTTGATAAGTATTTGTAAGATTATGATTATGTCTCTTCCCGTCTGCATATAATAATGAACTGAGCTTTTAAATTTTTTAAAAGAGGTCTATTTTGTAAAATGTTGTTAGAATTTTCCTATTAGTCTAATTTTCTTAGTTGTTACAAAAATGGGGGGGGGGGGGGGAAGAAACTACTTTCTTTCTGCTGTAGGTGAGAGTATTTCCTTGCAAGTTATTATTTTCTTCTTCTGATGGTTCTCTCTATTTATTATCGTTTTAGTATGTGAAGCAATTTCCTGTACAGTTACAAAAAAAAATTGTTGGTGGTTTTAAAAAAAGAGAAAAAAATATTAAAATATATTAAAAAATAATAGGTGGAAAGGAACAGTCTCTCTCTGTGTGTTTATTATTTTTGTACAATTCGGGCGTGCATTAAAAAAAAATAGTTTTTGCAAAATTGGGACAATGATGTGAGTGAACAATGGGAAGCTGGGATTGCTCCGGTCTACAAGCTGGAACGGAAAATCCGATCTTGGAACAAGAGTAATAAATAAGGTCACCGTACAAAAGGGAGTACTACTAATCTAAGGCAGTTGTACTTTGAATGTCTCACGAGGCAACATGACTCATTGGAAAAAGACAATAATGCTTGGTAAAGTGGAACGCAGTCGGAAAAGAGGGGAGATTGCGTATCGCGTTGACTGATTCAATCAAAAAAGACAGTGTCCTGAATTTGCAAGACCTAAGCAGGGGATCTTGGAGGTTTCTCATTCATAGGGTCACCATAAGCAGGGTGACTGGACCTCTTCCTTGTCCAGGACATCTTCTACATTTCAACTTTCTATCCCAGGGGAATTTCAAAATGTTCTCCATTTTGAGCATGACTAAGAAGCATGGGTTTATATTTACATTAGTGGTTTTGGCTGTTATTTGGTCACGTCGGACATTTTTCTTGCATGTCCTAGATTTTGCGGTGCCTTGTCTTCCTGTGCACTTAGGACATCTAACCACCCTTGACCACAAGTCAAGCCTGACTCAATGGTCAATAACAACGGTGGAAGGCCTTGCTATATGATGTCTCCTGCTGCCACACTGCAGAATTAGTGCAGTTTGACACCGCTTTAATCGTCATGGCTCTGTCCTACTGCATCAAGTCAAACGCACCGTCGCTACCAGAGTGCTCTGATTGAGGAGGCTAAAGTCTCACCAAACTACAAATCCCAGGATTCCATAACATTGAGCCATGGCAGTTAAAGCAGTGTCAAAGTGCACCAGTTCTGCAGTGTAGATGCAGCTGCGGACCAAGGCAATGTCTCTTTTTACCCGTCACTGACTGGGGATGGTAAACAGGAAGGTAACTGTACCTTTCTTGCCGATGGATTTCCCAGAGGATCACAGTGGGAACAAAATACTTGAATGGGAGGAAGAGTAGCATTGGTCCAGTCCAGCATCACTTACGTTCTTTGGAAGGATAGCTTAAAGTGTTGATGCTCCTTCCCCCAGTTTTCACGCTTCCTTCCTCTGAGTCTAATCCTACCTTCGGTCCAAAGTAACCTTGTGGCACCTTTTCCTATTTAAACTAAAAACACCCGCTTTCAAAACCAGGAGTTATATATCTGGTCCATTCGAGTTGGGGAGCTTTTCCCCCTTACAATTTGGGCACTCTGTACATCCGCAGAGGACTCGGGACAGAAGACTTGTCATCAGAATTATCATATATGCTTGACTATTATCATTATTAACCTTTATTTGTATAGCACTGTAAATTTACAATAAGTCAACCTCATATATAAGTCAAGGGCAGGTTTGGGTACCAAAATTATGGATTTTGATCTGACCCGTGGATAAGTCAAGGGTATAACTTAGAGGCACGAAACAAAGGATATAAAGGATGAAGCTAAGGAAAACAATGCCAGAGAACTTACAAAGTTCTGGCAGGCATAACTGCTTATGCTTTTCCAACCCAGGCATTCAAAAAGGTCAGAAGCAGAGCCATGGTGGACTGAGTAGAAAGGGTTGGTCCTTCTTTTAGGTGTTCCTGGGATGGACTCAGACCTCTCTTTTTGCCAATCTCTCCAGAGAAACAGAGTGGTTCCTTTTTTGACCTGTGGATAAGTCAACCCAGTTTTTTAGGGGGTCAATTTTTTGACTAAAATTTCTAGACTTATACATGCATATATACAGTATCTAGGGTCCCTTCCAAGGTTGTCAGATCTCAAGGCCTGGACACTCTTCTCCAGCCCCCAGGACAAGGGGGAAGAATCTCAGGGTGAAAACACTGCCTTGCAAAATTAGGGATGTGTGTTAGGCTAGATTATTTGAATGGCATGCGCTGCACAATTGGGAGTGATGCTTAACGTATTACGCTTAATAAGAAGCTGCCTCTTGTAACATCACTAGGCTCTGCTTCATGCCACCCTATAAGCTGAAAAAGCTCTTGGTTTCAAATATTGCCACAGTCCAAGCCTAGCACATACGCACAAGCCCTGAGCTTTCTGTTTAACTTTGCGGGATGATGTAGTTAATAGGAGATGGCAGGATTTTTAGAACCATCCCAGAGTTTGAAGGGTTTTTTAAATGTATTTCACTGCGTAGTTTTATAATAATATTGTCGTATTCATTTTTACCCTGCTTTCCCCCCCAATGCCAGTACACAAGGCAAATTAAAACTTACAAATTATTAAAGCCAGTACAGATTAAAAACATACCAAAAAAAATCTCTTGTGTGTAACTGTGTGTGTGTGTTATTTAAAATCAATTACTCTAGAGATAAAGCCATTTAAAATTCATTAGAGGAGGAAATATTACAAATCAAGAAAGCCATACCATTAAATGAAGCATGTTTCTAACCCTTTGTGTGCACATAATTTTTAGCACACAGTTGGTCCAGATTCAGAGTTTGGAGGCGGTTTAGATAGCATCAAAAAAATTTTAAAAATTAGATGGATTATTGTAGTGCATAGAGTCAGCCCAGCTTGCCTTCTGGTTTGGTGGGTTTCGGTATTATCAAGAACATCCTACAAAATGTGTTTGACTAAAGTGATAAAAGAATCATACTGGATGCAGAGGTCCAAGGAATCAAAAGCGGATTGCAAGTGTATATATCACATTTGCCCCGTTCTTCTCTCTCGTTCAAAGTGTTTTGAGGCAGAAGACGCTGGATGAAGGAAGACCATGAAAGCAGCCATCAAACTGACCACGAAATCTCTCGACAAACATTTGAAAGGCTGCAGCTACACTGCAGAAATAATGCAGTTGGATACTACTTTAAGTGCTGTAGCTCCATCCTATGGAGCCCTGGGATTTGTAATTTTACAGGGTCTTTAGCCTTCTCTGCCAAAGACTGCTGGTGCTTCACAAAAATGCCAATGTCAGGATTTTGTAGTATGGAGCTCTGGGAGTTATAGCGGTGTCAAATTGCATCATTCGTACAGTGTAGATGCACCCAAAGTTTCCCACTGGAAGTCAAACCACTGTTTCAGACCACTTTCTAGGAGGAAAAATAAATGATAAGCCTGAGGTTGCGCGGGATAAGACTTGCGGTCCTGCCCAGGTGGGTTTGTCCAGGCCTTTGCTGCCTTGTCCTAGCTTTGAAGAGTGCCTTCCTCTCGTCCTAGACTCAACAACTGACCCGTCCCCACCGCCACACGCGCACTCGCCATTTGTTATTTTTACTTATCTAATTTAGCAAATGCCCCAATCCTCTTAAGGCCGCTACTCCCCCCACTGCGCAGATTGGTAACTGAATTAGAAGGGATTAGGGAACCCGCTAAGGATGACAAATTGGTTCTTCAATGCCCGGTGACAGCTGCCCATGGTCATGCTGCCAGCCAAGTCCCCCTGGGTAACCTCTTTTAATTAAAGAGAACTGCTGGGTCCATCCACCGAAGGGAAGCAGACATCCAGATTAAAGATACTGCCAGGCACAGGAAGACTTTCGTGGGATGCTGGTCCCAAAAGTAGACTCTATATCAAGGGTGGGTTATGTGTGACCTCAGGAAGGACGACATGCTTCCAAGGATCTTGCTTTGGAAGGGACAGTCCCCGTTAATCCTTTGCTGTCCCAGTTTATCAAATGTCCTAGTTTCCTCCTGCTTTCCCCCTTCGTCCACATCTTACGTCAACTCATGCATTTCGTGCATAATGGTATTTTTACAATGTGAAGTTGGAGGGTCCCACAGGTACCGGTATATATACACCCCACACGTTTCCATGCCACCAATCTCTGAAGATGCCACTTTCAGGCGAAACCTCAGGAATAAATTCTTCCTGAACAGGGTCCAAACACCCATATAAAACTATGGTATGTTAATATGTTATAGCCCACCCCGAGCCTTGAGGAGAGGCAGGAAAATAAATAATAATAATAATAATAATAATAATTAATAATAATAATAATAATAATGCAAAAATAGTTGGCACCCATTGTGGAGTCGAAGGCTTTCGTGGCTGGCATCCATAGTCTTTTGTGGGTTTTTCGGGCTATAGGGCCATGTTGTAGAAGAGTTTCTTCCTGACGTTTCGCCAGCATCTGTGGCTGGCATCTTCAGATCTTCTGAAGATGCCAGCCACAGATGCTGGCGAAACGTCAGAAAGAAACTCTTCTAGAACATGGCCCTATAGCCTGAAAACCCCACAAAAAAACTATAGTTGGCACCCAGTTAGCAGAGTGGAGAGGAGTGAATAATGTCTTTCCCAGTAGTCTCAGGCAAAAGCAAACTGCTGCAGAGTCTCCTGCCTGAGAATCTCAGCAGAAAAAAATGCCTCCTACGCTCTGGAGACCAGGGTTTGATTCTCAGATTGCCCATGAAAACCCACTGGTGACCTTGGGCAAGTCACACTCTCTCAGCCTCAAGGAAAGGCAATGGCAAACCCACACTGAAGAAACTAGCCAAGAATACCCTGTGAAAGGTTTGCCTTAGGGTCGCCAGAAGTCAGAAACAACTTGATGGCACACAACAACAAGAAAGGACCTGATAATGTTGCCTACCCTTGCCTTGCTATAAATGCTCTTCTTGCAAAATTGGACACTTGGAATTCATGTTAACAAAACGGCAATGCAAACCTGCACCCCTTAACTATTGCATGGTCCATCATGAAGGCCGGCTCACTGCTTATCACTACCAGATGGACGAATCACCTATTTCTAAGGAGGGAAAAAACATGCATGCTTTGTATATTTTAAAACATACTATCTTACTTTTAAATTATTTTTATATGTAATGATTCATCACTGTTTAGTATATACAAGTTGCCAGGCCAAGATTCCACTGGGAGATTTCTGGGACAAGTAACTGAAAAATAGATGGGATGGATCTTTTGGATGCCCATATTTTTTTATAGCATCATTGAGTAAATTTGAACATTTAAAAAGAAACCTCTGTCCTGGCTGCCCTTATGTTCATCTCTCTTAGCCTCATGGGTTCTTCGTTTTTCAAATGGGAATATTAATAAGTTACCAATGACGAGTTATCTGTGCCAAACTAGTGGCCATGGGAGATTTATGTTTGAGTCCCTAATCCTTAGCAGTATCTCAGATGTTGATGCCTATTTTTGTACACAGGGTGTATATGACTCACGAGTAGGTAATGGATTAAATTGCTCTGATTAGAGAACTTGAGGCTTCCAGTAAAAAGGTGGATCCCATAAATGTTTGGTCTGTTGCACCTGCAGAAATGGCAAATCTCCAGTCTAGAAACCAGCCCAGATGTTAATGCAATTAGTTCTTTTGATTAATTGCTGTCAAGTTGACTTTGATCTATGATGACCCTATGATTGAGAGACCTCCAAGGTTGCATCCACACTGCAGAATTCATCCAGCTGGATACCGATTTAACCGCTGTGGGTCAATGCTATGGAATCGTGGGATTTGTAGCCGTGTGAGATTTTAAGTCTCCTCTATCCAAGCAAATGCCTACATGCTAGCCTGCCTTTCCAAGTCTCTTAAGACACAGATACATACACACAATAATTATTATGTCAACATTTAATGCCAGGATGAGAATCAAGCATTTCCTAGCAGTCCTAGCTGGCATTGCCAATAGTGAGGCATTCTGGGAACCGCATCCAACAACAGGTTGGATGATTTCTGCCCAGAGATTAACAAAACCAACAGCAGTTTTAAAAAGCTCCTTCTCCCAGCATAGTCCTAGCAAATGCAAACTGGGATTAACATGTTTTTTGCTGTTGATTGTTTTAACAGAAGGCCTTTAAAGCTTACGAGGAACCATCTTCCCAATTTTTAAATAGCAATTGTTATAACTACAATATGGTGACCAATATTTAGCGCCACAGAATGGTTTCCCCATAATCGATCAATCAATCAATAATTAACAGGCATGCTCTCAACACGTCAAGCAGCTTCAAGTAATTTAATTCAAGTAACTTCAGGCAAATCTATTAAAAGGTACAATCTGGGCTCCCATCATTGCTCTCCTTTGGTTGTGCTGGATGGGGATGCTGGGATTTGCACCCACCTACAATAGCTGCGTTTCCTTGCTATGTACCTTCAAGTCACCACTTTTTTGGTGACCCTGTCCGAGGGTGCATCTGCACTGTAGAAATAATGCAGTTTGACACCACTTTACATTTGTAGCTCCATCGTACCAAATCCTGGGTTTGTGAAGCACCAACCTTGCCAATCCCAGGATTTTATAGGATGGAGCTACTGTATCATTGTCAAATTGCATTGTTTCTACAGCGTAAATACACCCTTAGGGTGGTCTTGGCAAGATTTGTTCAGAAAGAGTTTTCCATTGCCTTCTGTAAGGCTGAGGACCTTATCAGACATTGGAAATTGGAAGTATAATCCAATGGCAATCCGAACGCAATCATGGGGTTTCACGTTATTGCGAATTAAAGTATCTCACGCAATTTCGGGCAAAAGGGAAGTCATTCCAAACGCAATCATGGGTTTTACATTATTGTGAATTAAAGCATCTCACGCAATTTTGGGCAATGGGAAGTCATTTTCGGGTAATGGGAAGTCATTCTGAACCCATTCCGAACGCAATTTCAATTCACGTAAATTTGCTAAACTAGCAAATTCACATGAATTGGAATTGGCTCCAATTGGATCCATTTGCAATAAAGAGAAATTTCTCCTGTCTGATAAGGTCCTGAGAGAGAGTTTGCAATTTGGCCAAGATCAAGCAGTGGGGCTCCATGTGGGATTCGAACCCTGGTCTACCAGACTCCTAGTAGAAACACAACGGGCCTTTTCATGAAGTGCATCATAACGTAACTTGTATTCTGGGCAGCATGATACTTTTACTGAGAAATGCAATTCCCCGAAATCAATATTTCTTTTATTTTGCCTTTTGGGAGGATGTCTTCTCGTTAATTGCCGCTTCAATGGTCTGCGCCATGCGATAAGAATTTTGACTGTCCTTTACTGCCATTGGGAAAACCTGTCAACCTTTGACAAGTGACACTGTGCCCATAGATTGTGTCTGTGTGTGTATGTGAAAGAAGAAGTGCAGTGGGCCCTTGGTATCCGCTGGGGTTTGGTTCCAGGTCCCTAATGGGTACCAAAATAGATATGAAAGCTCATGATGCCAACCTCTTTATTTCATTTACAAGATCTTTTCGCATACTGATTCTGCAGACTAACACGGCTGTGTCTTTGAATCCTTTCACTCCATTCATCTCAAAGGTGCTACAAGATCTCTCTCCATACTGCTTCTATAGACTAACCCGGCTGTATCTTTGAATTCTACCCAAATCCGTGCATGTTCAGGTCCCATTAAATACAACGGAGAGCAAAATGTTGCCCCTTCGACAAAATGGCAAAATTAGGCTTTGCTTTTATGGAATGCATATATTTTGTAAAATATTTGCAAGCCGTGGCTGCTTGAATCGGCAATCTGTGGGTACGGAGGGCTGACTGTAATGTCTTGCCCGGAAGAAGAGAGAGGTGCTTAGCCTGCGGCCCAGTCAAGGAGGGTAAAATAAAAGGTCCAAGCCTGTTGCTGGGGCAGGATGTGTTTCTGGAATGAAGATGGAAATAGGAGGCATGTGTGTGTGTGTGTGTATGTGTTGGGGTCAGAAAATTTAATCTTCAAACCTGTCAGCAGGTTTTAAAGCAGAAAAGTAGACAGGCAGATTGGATGTTAATCTGCCTTGATCCCCCAGAGACAGATGGGCGGAGGAGACCTTGCAAAGGTGAAGCCAGGAGGAAGAAGGAAGGCAGAGGCACCCAGTGTCTGTTGTCCACCCCCTTCGCCAGAACCGAGCCAAGCCGGGGAGGCGGAAGGAGGAAAAAGGGACCTGGGAGGCAGGCAGAGCAGCAGATGAGGGGAAACAAGGCTAAGCTCGGTTTAAACATTTCTAATGAGAACTAGATAAGGAGAGTGAGGGAGGCCCAGGTCTGACACTACGCCTAGCAGCAGGAGAGAGGCTGGCCTTCTGTGACTCCGAGGCCCATAAGTCCAGCTGCCACTGTGGGTCGGTGGCACTACGGTGGGGTTGGCAACCATGCCTCCCTCTTGCTCTCGTTGGCTTGCAGCTCCCGGCGTCCCTCGCGACGTTGGCCAGGGCTGCGCGGGTTTGCCGTCGGATCAATAGTGGAAGGTGTTGGAATGGACTAGGACAGTCGGACCTCTGCATTTGCGGCTTTGATTATTTGCAGCTTTGATTCATATGTTCTCTCTACGAATCTCGAGGTCACACCTGCACAACTTGGCAGTAGGAAGGGGCCAAGGATTAAAATAGGTTAACTTATTCGGGGTGTGGATAACTTTTAATTAAATAATAGTTGATTAATTATTAATTAATAATAATTAATACAATTAATATTAATTCTGTCCTCATCTGCCTGATCCTTTCCTCAAGAGGAAGCCGAACAGCGGAGGAGCATTGCAAGTGTGCACCCATCCTCATCCTTCACCTTGCATTCTCCTCAAGAGAAAGCCAAGCAGCAGAGGAGCCTTGTAGGACAAGTATTTGCCCATTCTCCTTCTCCACTATCCGGCCTCAGGAGAAAGCTGGATGGTGGAGGAGCCTTGCTTGGCAAGCATTTGGCCATCCTCCTCCTCTGCTGCCTGGCCTTCTCCTCAGGAGAAAGTCGAGCAGCGGAGGAACCTTGAAATCATTCCACATTGTTGTGGACCACCCAAAATCCTCTGACAGGCCACATGCGGCCCCCGGGCCATATGTTGTGCAGGCCTCCTCTAGGTCCCCTGGCACGACTCTGTTGTTTCCTTCCGCTGGAGGCTGACTATAGCGTTGTGCTGGAAGGCCTGGAAATTCTTGGAGAGGACACTTCTCTAGGCATTTGTAGGTCCGCTGGCGTGATAATATAGTCATAAATTGTCCATAGAGTTGTGCTGGAGGACCTGGGAGTATATCAGAAGACAGAAATTAGAAGAATAATCTAATGGCAATCCGAACGCAATCATGAGGTTTCAAGTTATTGCGTATGATGTATCTCACGCAATTTCGGGCAAAAGGGAAATTATTCCGAACGCAATCATGGGTTTTATGCTATTGCGAATTAAAGCATCTCATGCAATTTCGGACAATGGGCAGTCATTGCCTTCCCCTGAGGCTGAGAGAGCGTGGCTTGCCCAGGGTCATCTAGTGGGTTTCTATGGCTGAGCAAGAATCTGAACTCTGTCATAGTCCAACATTCAAATCAATCCACCATTTAGCTCCTAACTAAGGCCATCTCATCCTGTGTCGGCAAGCCATAGCATCACAGTTAATGCTTTATACATTGCTTGAATTCTAATTATACAGCCAAAGAAGTATATCTTCTTCTAGCAAAATGGAAAAGAAAACCATTTGAGGATATTCCATCCTGCTGTTGCTTTCAGCCAGCATTTTTGGTGCTGGGGTCCGAAAATTTGATCCTGTTGCCAGCCACCATCTTCTGCAGTTGTGAAACACTATTAGATAATATTTCATTTCCAACAATTGGAAAGTATTCCCTTCTGTATATTCATTCTGTTCAATTTATGCATATAATACAGTTTTTTCTTTCTTTCTTTCTAAGCTTCAGTAACTTGTTGATACATATTGAACCAAATGTGTTATGTAAGTTTCTTTCCAACATATGTATATAAACAGCCATACATGGTTTAATTTCAAGTTAGACCTGCATTTGTGTCAGAGGCCTTCTGTGGCTTGTGCCTGTTTGCATTTTTTATTATTATTATCATCATCATTATTATTATTTATGTTTGTTTATATCCCGCCTTTCTCCCAGTACAGGGACTTAAGGCGGCCTACGACTCCAAAACAGTCCAAGTTAAAACACTATAAAACATGCAAAATACAAGTTTAAAAATCAATTACACAATTCGAACAATTACAAATATTACATTATTAAAATTTAAAACTCATTAAAACAAAAACAAAACTATTATTATTATGTTTACTAGTGGGCTCCTGCCTATATGGGTGACCAGATGTCCTACATTGCAACCTTCTATCCAGGAGACATTCCCAAACGTTCTCCATTTTGAGCCTAAGGAGCATGATTTAAATTTCGAGGAGTGTTTTGAGCTTTATTCGGTAACATTCTCCATTTTTCTTGGAAGTCCTACATTTTACGGCACCTCGTCCTCCTTTGCAACTATGACATCTGGTCACCTTGCTGCCTATATTTCGAGGGGGAAACTGGGATCTTTCCTTTAATGCTTCTGTCATGTGCAATTATTCTAACATTAACTAATACACTCGGCCTTCCAGATCCACCGATTCTGGATCCATAGATTGAACCAACCATGGTTTGAAAATAATTTTTTAAAAAATCCAAAAAGCAAACCTTGATTCTGTCATTTTATATAAAGGGCACCATTTTGCTGTCCCATTGTGTATCATGGGACTTGAGCATCCACGGATTTGGGGTCCTGGATCCAAACCCGAGCCAACATCGTCTTCAAATGTGGCTCTACTTTTTTCATTTAGCCAGCGGCCTGGACTGCCAAAAAGATAGTTACAGTACGTATTTGTATAGGGTGACAACGAGACATTGCGCACGAAAGCTTAGAGCATAATAAATTTGACAGGGCTTTGGCTATCGCAGGCGTCAGGACTCTTTCTAGGTTTTTGGTTTCCGAGAAATGGCTGGGACCAGCAAAGATCACCTGAATAGAAAAAGTAGATTGTGCAGAAGGGAAGGTTCACCCCCTCCACCCCCAATTCTTTTCCTAGAGGATTGAAAGGCCAGCAAAAGTTGTGGATGTGTTGGTGGTGCCACCTAGTGGGAAGAGCGCTTGCAGGTATCTGTAGGCTGTTGAGGCTGTGTTTCCTAAAGCAGGCTCAGGAGATGAATTGTCTATAAGCCACAGTCACTTCTTTAGCTTTGTGCTAATGTAAAATGTGAAATGTAAAATGCCATCCCTTCTCTCAAATGGCAAAAACTCCCAAAGTAATCCTCTTACCAACCCCAGCCTGTGGCACGTGGCTAGATAAGATGCCCAAAATATTTGGACACCTGTACCATGTAACCGCCTAGAGTCCCTATATTGGGAGAAAGGAGGTATAGAAGAACTAATTGATAACAACAACAACAACAACAACAACCCCAAACCCACTTCCCTGTTCCCCCAGAACCCCAGCCTCATGGGGAATAGAGATGAGAAAGTTTGCTTGCGGTTGTTAACTGGTGCCAAGAAGACTCCATCAATCTGGAGCTGGAAACTCTTTTCCTGATCAGGAATGTCCAAAGTTTCTCTAAGGAAACACTCACATTTTCATCTCTACCAAGAGGCTTGGTACAGCTGTCCCCCCATTAACCAAAGACGGTTCCTTGTTTTCTCTGCCCTTCTGTTCTTAGCTGGAACCAGCAGGGATTCCAAGTGCCTCCAAGACTTTGTTTACTATGGGGAAAAAGTATTTCTGTTATAGGATAAATTGTATTGATGGTGAATGGATTCAGATGGTCTCCAGCAGCGTAAAGCATCCTTTTAGCCCTTTAGCGGATGGTCTCAGCATCCCCTTATAGCAAGTGGCATGAGGCCCCTGAACAAGGAATCCCACCTGGACCAATGGTCCAGATCCCAGCAGCTGGATAAAGGATCCCCTGAGATTTAAAAGAGCTAACCAATCTGCTCCTCATGGCTATCATACCAAAAGAAGTTTCCTTTTAAAGTTCCAAGCACAAAAGTAGTTGCACTTCATTAACTCAGCAGCAGGGAGAGGATGGACAGAAGAGGGCAAGATCTTGCCCTTCCCAGTAGGCCCAGGCAAAAGCAAACGGCTGCAGCCTTTTCTCACTCCTTTTGCACTCTGGGCTCCATTTGCAGCAATTAAAAAAAGCAGAGCAAAAAGGGGGAAAGTGGAAGGGGAAAGAGTGAAATGGAGCCCTAATCTCAAGAGTGCTATAAGATCTCTTTACATAGCAGTAAATATAGAAGTTACAATGAACACGAAAATTCTTTTTAATGCAATCCAGTAGGAAATAAGAAATGCTACAATAATGAAAGGCTAGCCGTGGTACGATCTAGACAGTCAATACAGTACTTAACAATAAGAAAAATACAATCATACCAGTACAACAAGAACAAAAGATATAACAATGGAGTAATGCAATACAAAATACAATAATAATTTAAAAACACGATAGTAATATCCAGTCTCCTCTTGCTCTTTTTGCAGGTGCCACCTTTTGGGGATTCCACGTGGCAAGTGCCAACTTCTGTAATAAAACCTCCCCTGATCCCTAAGATGTCAGCTATTTGTCTGATCCAAAATACAGTCGTCCCTGGCGGGTTCCTAGTTGCTTCCCATCTCTGCCGCGTTGCCAGGATCACGGGGTGAGAGCGGAAGCAAGCCAGGAGCCACTGGCTGTGTTGGAGGTGGTGTGGCATGCCCATGGCAGGAAGAAAAATCGGCATGGTGGCCAGCTGATGGGGCACATATCACAGGCCCTGGCATCCCCTGCAACTGCCTGACTCGCCCCGGAATGAGGGAAGGCCCCCTCCCAGCCCCCGAGGTCACGTCAAAAGAAGGAGGGAATTCGGAGGGACGACTGTACACCTTTGTATGTGATGGCATCTTTCTCCTCCCCCAGAGAGTCCTAAGAAGGATCTGCTAGCCTTCTGGTGACTTCTCAAAGTTGGATTGAGGGAGCCAAGATTACAACTAAAGAAGAATTACAAAGTTTGATGGGGTTAGAACAATTTTATAATATTATACCCCAAGAATATAGATGGCTGGTACAAGACCGACAACTTAAAACAGTGGCAAAGGCAGCGAACCTGTTGGACGCGATAGCCTTGGTCAGGGAAGATGGAAAAAAATGTACAAGATCTAAGGAGAAATCTCTAGAAAGTGAGAGAAGAAGTCCTAAAAATTGGCATACCTCAGTGGATAAGGGTAGTAGCAGTAAAAATTTTAAGCCCTGGCAGCAAGAGAAACAACATGGAGATGACCACAGTGCCTGTACTGATGGCTGTACTGTTAAACTATTGAAATACGCTACCAGAGATAACAGTGCCTCAGTAGCAGATAGGTGATGAGTGAACAAGAAAGTGTTCACTACAAATAAAGTGGCGGCAGCGCCGGGATTCAAAAAGTCCAGTTGCCATAGCTTTGAAGTGTTTGGGATCTGAGTGGAATACCAGATACCCATAGTTGGTTTGGCGTTGAGTAAGGGGAGTAATCTCTGAGGTAATAGAAAAGGGTAATTGTAGGAGATTACTTGGAACCCAAACACACCAACGTTAATTTAGACGCTATTCTCTGAGGTAAACGCCTTGGGTATTGTAGGAGACTAGTGAATAGAAGTAAAAACAGACACAAAGTGATTCCTGAGGTAAAAGTCTGGGTAAAGTAAGGAAATCACTGGTCTGACTTTGAAATTTAAATAAGATCTCTATATTTGGTGAAGGCACAGTTGAGTCAAAGTGATTCCTGAGGTAAAAGTCAGCTAAGCTGTTGGATGTGATAGCCTTGGTCAGGGAAGATGGGGAAAAATGTACAAGATCTAAGGGGAAATCTCAAGAAAGTGAGAGAAGAAGTCCTAAAAATTGTGAGAGAAGAAGTCCTAAAAAATTAAATCCTCCAGCTCCTGAACGTTTCTTTTTTCAAGTTGGTATTTCCTGTGTAGGTTGACACACTGAATTAAAAAAAAAGAAACAACCAAAATGCATTCCAATAATTAATAATAATAATAATAATAATAATAATAATGTATTTATATCCTGCCCATCTACAATATGCAGTTGGGGCGGCTTACAAAGATTAAAACAAAACAAAACATACAATTCAAAACCCTCATTCCCTCCCTTGAATAAATCACCTGGAATAAAACCCAACTGCTATTAGAATAATATATGCAATAAACTGAAGACCAAATTAATTATAATACATGGCTGTTGCAAATTTTAGATATAATAATAATAATAATGGGATTTATTTATACAAAATTGACAAACTTACAAGTTCCCTATAGGTATAATTGCGTTCATCCTAAAAAAAGAAAAGAAAAAAAATTATATATATAATTTCCCCCCCCCTTTTTAAACTTCTATTATATTAAAATAAAGCAGAGAAAGATTGGGGAATACTGGCCCATAAAGAATCATTGGGGATTGCTGGCCCATAGGGAATCATGAACCCATGATATGTCCATTTCCAGTAGATAATTAGAGCTCACTCTAAGGATGGGGTCTGGGTCTGATTCTGTCTGAATTGCCTTCGGGGCAGGTCTAATAACATTTAGCTGCTAGTGTGATAGCAGGACCCCAGGCTCCGATCCCCTCTGTGCCAAAGGAGGAACAATCAGGAGGGGCCCCAACCAGGTAACTGGTTTAGAGAGATCTCCCTTAGGAACTATGACTGTTAGTACCCTCAGGACCATGTATAAATCCTAGAAGAGAAATGGTGTTTTGTAGCAAGGCAAGCAACAAGTCACCTGAGGGACTTGGGATGGAGATGGGATGCTATCCCATCCCGGCCCCTTGCGTGTGTCACAACAGCGAGGATATAAGTGAAGTCTGTTTATGGCTGTGGTGGCCTAAGGCTCCGTCCATGTCCTCCTGGAAGAATTTCAATAAGGAGAAGACTGAGGTTTTCATCAAGTCTTGAAGGACATCCATGCCAATTTATGTGTTATGGAACAGAACATCTGGTCTGAGGAAATAGCAACTGTTTCCGTTGTTTTCTGATAATTTAACAGCAGCAGGTCTGGCCAATGGGCTGCCACTGTATGGCACTATATACCAATACCAACTAGTATTGGTATAGAGAGATGGAGAGGGATCAGGCTCATCTTGAGACTGGGAAGTATGTCAGGCACGGGAGCCCTTTCTTCCATGGCCAAATCCCATTTCCCCCTTACTGGTCAGTCTAGGGAAAATAGAAGCTAGTGATCCAAATAGGGAGAAGGATCTCCAGTTAAGCCCTCAGGAGAATTATGGTGGATTACATGATCAATCAGCATGGAACCTGATCCAACATGGACCTATGTCAGTTTCCACCCTATCACTGATCACCTGGTCAATTGGTTATAGCCATTAAGGTGATTTAACTTGACACAATGAAGACTTACCACTCTGAAAGAGACCACCAACTAATATTCCAGAACAGTTTCCAGTTTTTCACTGGGAAATCTGTGCACCTGTGTAAAATAAGACTATTTCCATGGTTAGGCAAGGCGTTAACCTTCATCTTGCAGACATTGGTGAGTCCATGCAAATGCGTGGATGCACTCAGTTAACAAGGTCCATTGTCAGGATTAAGTCTGATTTCATCCAAGAAAGACGTTGTCTGGAGACTTTAAAAAATCTTCCAATTCCATGCAGCAGACTATCATCAACCTATAGGAAGGCTGAGGGCTCTCTCGACTGAATGAACTGCTGATTAGGGAGTCATGAAATGATAACAGAGAACTTGGCAAGGTCTCTGCTATCTGCTATCCAATTTCAAGGAGAGAAATTTCTCCACAAAAGATCTGTCAAAGAAAAACAAGCTTCAGTTTTAAAGAGTACAGTGGGCCCTTGGTATCCACTGGAGATTGGTCATAGGCCCTTGCATGGATACCAAATCCATGGAAGCTCACGTCTCATAAAATATAATGTCACAGTAAAATGGAGTCCATTATATAAAACAGTAAAATCATGGTTTTAGTTCTTAGGTTGCTTTTTTTAAATACACACACACACACCTACAAGGTGTGGATACACAAGAGGGCTGCCCACCCACACAGTGGCTAGCCTTTATAATAATAGTATGCTAAGGGATCTTGTAGCATCCTGAGACTGAAAGAAAGAGATTGGTGGCATGGACTTCCATGGCCTTAAGCCTAATTCCTCAAATGCATGATGAACCTAGTAACAAAAGGATCCACCAGGCCAGAAACCAGTTGAATGGCAAGCCCATCATCAGGCATTCTTAATTAAAATGTAACTGTTTAGACTAGTTAACAGGTAATAGTGGTATTCTGGCAGACCCCTCAGGCTCTACAGTATGTCTGTATGGGATTTGAAGCAACCCCTTAGCAGAAAAACCTGTTTTTATTGTTTCAAACACTCATGGGGATGGAGAGGAGGCTGTTTGTCTCCAATTAAGAATTTTCCTTAAACCTTTTCATAGTAGGAGCTGTATTTTATTTTTATTTATTTTTTTAATTTCCTTTAACAGACATCTCTCCTCTGAAAGAAGGGAAGGAGAGGGGAGCCAGCTGTCTCCTGAGGCTAGCTGACTGAGGTCTCTGTGTTTTAAAACAGGAACTTGGACCCCCCCTTTTTTTTTGCCCCTAAAGGGGGGCTGGCTGGTCACATTAATCCAACATATATCTATCACCTCATTTGAGATGATTTTCTCAAAGATCCTCAAATGTGTATTAAGCTTTAGAGGTCCACTGATACACTTAAACTCTAACTTCAGTTTTGCATCGAGAAAGGAAGTGGTTAGGTCCTCTGTCCATCAGCGAGACTGAGCATCACCATCCAGGATGCGAGCCATTGCCAGCTTTCATTTGCGCCCAGCTTTTTTGTTGTTATTGTTTTTAATAGTATTTCAATTAACGTAAAAAGTAACAAGTCGACTGTAATCTCTGGGACCAACTTTTCTGTTAACCAAGTAATTCCCAGGAACACACTGACCTTGTTAACTAAGGTATACTGGCACAGTGTTAAGGTGTCACTGGCCTACTTCATCAGTTACTTTTAAGCTGCATCCACATTGGAGAAATAACCCGTTTTGGCAGCGCTTTAACTTGTCTGGCTCAAGGCTATGGAATTCTAGGAGTTGGAGTTTGTTGGGGGACCCAGAGTGGAGCTTTAACTTGTTTTCTGGCTCAAGGCTATGGAATTCTGGGAGTTAGAGTTTGTTGGGGGAACCAGAGTGGCTCAAGGCTATGGAATCCTGGGAGTTGGAGTTTGTTGGGGGATCCAGAGTGGCTCAAGGCTATGGAATTCTGGGAGTTAGAGTTTGTTGGGAGATCTAGAGTGGCTCAAGGCTATGGAATTCTGGGAGTTAGAGTTTGTTGGGGGAACCAGAGTGGCTCAAGGCTATGGAATCCTGGGAGTTGGAGTTTGTTGGGGGATCCAGAGTGGCTCAAGGCTATGGAATTCTGGGAGTTAGAGTTTGTTGGGAGATCTAGAGTGGCTCAAGGCTATGGAATTCTGGGAGTTGGAGTTTGTTGTGGCACCCTGAGCAGAGATATAGAAGTCAAGACTTGCCCAAGGTCAGCCTATGGGTTTCATGGGTGAGAGAGGAATTGAACCCAGGCCTCCAGGGTCATAGTCCAGCACTCAAACCACTACACAACACTGTCTTTTGTCAAAAACAACAACAACAACATTGTCATCCTGTAAGATTTTTAACATTTTTGCCTGAAGATGAAGCCAGTAGAGCCTCCAATGGTCCAATAAAGGTATTACTGCTTTGTCCATTTCGGATGTTAATAGTGTCCTTTATTATTTATGTTACTCATATAAACTCTAGGGTTTAACCCACCATCGGAAAGTGTATTTTGAACGTTGAGAGCAATATGCAACCCCTTTGTCAATCCTGTGAAGATGATGTATGATAATTATCATACATCAAGTATTCAGTGCACATTCATGTGAATTCACTTGGATGAATGCAGAGTGACTCTGGATCGGGGCTGCAAAAACCCTCATCGGATAAGGGCCATAGTCCAACATTTAAACCACTCCATGCTCCCAGGTTAGAAACAGTGAAATCATGGAAAACCTAAGAGGGCCTTTCAATACCAAAATAGATAAATAGGATGTGGCCTTAAGCGCTATCGGAAAAGGTGACTGCAAAATAAGATAAGCAAGAGGAGAAATCAAAGAGGATACATTGGAAGAAATTCAGAATGGGATTATATTTGAATTTAGCCAAAAGGCCGAGAAGCGTTTCCCTTTGATTTTTACCATTGCCTCCTTATTCTGTATCTACTTATTAAAACGACTTATTCCTTATCCCTTTTTATTGGTGCTGGTCTATGACTGTAATAAAGGTGAACAGAACAGAATGGGATGACATTTGGGACATTTTACCTAAACTGCACCTCATCTTTTCCTATTGCAAAAGCATTGAGAGATTCAATCTTCTTGAAAGATTCAATCTTCTCTGCCTAACAAAGAGGCTTCTGGCCTCCCAAGGGATGGAGACAGTCTAGATCTCCATGCAAATACCTTTTTATGTTGCTAATGGGATTTAAATTTCCAGGACTTTAAAATCTTTTGTCTCCTATACAAACCTATACAAAGGCAAGATTCATTCAGAGGAGGTTTGCCATTGCCATCCCCTGAGGCTGAGAGCGTGTGACTTGCCCAAGGTCAGCCAATGGGTTTCATGGGTGAGAGAGGAATCGAACCCAGGCCTCCAGGGTCATAGTGCAATACTCAAACCACTACACAACGCTGTCTTTTGTAAAAACAAACAAACAATTGTCATCCTGTAAGATTTTTAACACTTTTGCCTGACGATAAAACCAGTAGAGCTTCCAAAGCGTGCAACCTGTATTTTGTGCACTTTGGATGGTCCCATAAAGGTATTACTGCTTTGTCCATTTCGGATGTTATTGTCCTTTATTATTTATGTTACTCATATAAACTCTAGGGTTTAACCCACCATCGGAAAATGTATTTTGAACGTTGAGAACAATATGCAACCCCTTTGTCAATCCTGTGAAGATGGATTTGTTTTAAAGTGGTTTATTAAATAAAATGTGTAGGTGGGAGGAAGAGAAAGAAGGAACTGAATATTCTAATATGACTATAAACTAAGAAAAGAGTGCCAGTGAAGTGTAGTGGTTGGACTGTTGGACTATGACTCTGGAAACCAGGGTTTGAATCCCAGATTCAGCCATGTAAACCCACTGGGTGACTTGAACTAAGTCACACTCTCTCAGCCTCAGAGGGAAGCAATGACAAACCCCTCTGAAGAAACCGTGCCAAGAAAACCCCATGATAGGGTCGCCATGAGTCAGAAACAACTTGAAGACACACAACAACAAGAACAACAATCGATTAAGGGATATTGTAATGGGGAAATGTAACACTTTTTAAATAAAGATTTTATGCACACAATAAGTTTAAGATGTGTGTTCTGTTTATTTTGATGCATCGATCACTTCTTCTCAGCTGCTGTGATTTATCTTCTTCCTCTTTTCGGTTTTGTTTTTCAGAAGAACATATCACTCACAACAAAAAACTCCTAAGAACTGCCCTGCTGGCTTGCATTCAGCCTTCCTTCTGGACCGTTCAGTTTCCAATTTCTCTATAGGTTGCCAACTTTTATTCTAGTGTTGCTCCTGCGCCTTTAACAGAGCCACCTAAAAGATGTGCAAGAGACGGGCTTCCTCAGTTAGATTTCCAGAGGGCCAAAGCTGCTGTGAACAAAACACAGATTCAGCATTTTGGGTGCGTGATGCTTGGCCACCTTGAGTGGCAGCATGCGAGAAAGATGCGCTGGGGAGGGAAGAGGTCAACTTTAGAGCGATCCTGTTGCTCAATCCCTGCTTTGGCTATTTTGCAAGGAGGGTCATGGGGTGGGAGGGAAGGCCAGCTGTCATGTGAGGAGGAGGAGGAGGAGGAGGGATGAGGGTATTTAAAGCCAGGCCTTGGCTTGGCTGCTCCCTTTCCATTTCTCCAGGGACTCCCTATCCCATCATCTCGACCTCTGTGGCTCTGGGAAGGGATGCAGCATGGCCTTTTCTGGCAGGCTCTTTGGGGGACTCTCCCTTCTCCTGGTGATGCTCTCTCTGGCTCAGGCAGGTAAGTCTTCCCTTGCATCCCATGCGCTAGGCTTAGCCTCCAAGGACTGCAAAAGAGAGACCATGCAAGCACATGCTTCCATCCCAGGGCCGGGTTCACACATGCTGACGCCCGCATCCAGGTCAGGTTCAAGAAGCAACAGAGCACTACTTGGCAGAATGTCTATTACACTAACTGGGAATATTTAACCAACCCCAGTTATTTAGATCATTGGATGACTTACCGGATATACTCGACTATAGGTTGACCTCATATATAAGTCAAGAGCAGGTTTGGGGGCCAAAATTATGGATTTTGATACAACCCGTGGATAAGTCAAGTGTAAAAGTTGACTTGTAGTGAAAGATATAAAGGATGGAGTAAAGGAAAACAATGCCAAAGAACTTACAAAATCCCAGCAGGTGTAAGTATTTGTGCGCATACTAAAGTCTGGATGGCTGGGAGAGTAGAAGGGGGGTCAATGCTTCCAGGGCAGATTAACACTTGCCTTTCACCATATATATGTATATATATGCATTAAAATATAGTACTTACATTGACCCGTGGATAAGTCAACTCAGGTTTTTGGGGGTCAATTTTTGAACCTAAATTTCTAGACTTATACATGAGTAAACCACAACATGGGAATTGTGCCACCCTCCAGATGTTGAGAGCCAGCCTGGGTTGAATGCTGGCTTCGAAGTTTGGAAGACGAGGGTTCGAATGCCCAGCTCAGTCATGGAAACCCATTGGGTGACCTTGCACAAGTCCCACTCTCTCAGCCTTCAGGCAAAAGGCCCAGCTAACATCCTCTCAATGGACCTGCTCTTTGGGGGAGTGTTACTCTGAATGAATTTTGAGCCAGTGGGAGTTACTAATAATTGTTTGGGGGCAAGGAAATATGGAAACAGACTGAGGATGGATTCTGTTCCCAACAAGAGGCATCCCAATGTTTTGGGGAAGTTGGAAGCTGGATTTGTGAAAGCAGTCTGACTTTCCCTGAAACATTGTGTATTCAAAGGTAGACTGCTCCTTGCAATGGAGGTTTGTTTAGCTCTTTTGACTAAATGCTCTCCATGGATTCGTTCTACCCTTTCTGCTACTATATAATAACCTACAGCAGTGAAGCCCAAACTTTGGTCCTCCAGATGTTTTGGACTTCAGCTCCCAGCATTCCTGACCTGCCTGGGGCTTCTGGGAGTTGAAGGCCAAAACACATGAAGGACCAAAGTTTGGGAACCACTGCCCAACAGGATGAGTGGGTACCACGGGCACAGTCCTAGGTCCTTTATGCCACCCCAAAATAAGTCGAGTCGCAGTTAAGGAAAGCTTTTTAGACTGCCAAAATAGTTGGAAGAATACGTGAAAGGATTATATGTCATGAGGCAGTGAGTTGCACCATGTGGAGAAAATGTTAGTTTTTGTTTCCCAGATCTAATTCCAATAAGATTTATTAGGTTACCCTGAGATCTAGTGTCATGCAAAAGGGTCAGACTTTAACCTCCAGCTTATGGACCAAATGCATCCCAGCTGGACTTTTCTATTTGCCTTCCATCTCTCTTCCTTGGCCCTATTCTTCAGTGCAGCTGTTGCAAACCTGAATCCACTAGTGCTGCTGGACTGCAAGACCCAGAAGCCCCAGGGAGCCAGCATGAATCAAGGATTCTGGGAATTTTGGCCTCAGGACACTTTATGACTCAATGGAAACACATGAATCAAGTTTTTAAGGAAGCTTCCAGTGTGGTATTCATTGCATTTGAAAAGTCCAATTGCCTTTTGTGATGGAAAGGAAAGGTTAACTCTTTCCTCCCCTGCATCCATCTGAAAAACTCCCCCACTACTTTCCAGAGCTTAGAAACGTTACTTTTTTCAAATGCAACTCTCAGGATGTCCCAGCCAACAACACACGGCTGTACAGTACTTGAATGTCCTGGACTGTAGACTTTGGCTCGGGTGTATGAACAGAATGGAACTTGGCAAAGTTACTTTTATAAATACATTTCTTAGATTACAACTCCCATAATCCCTTCTGGGGAACTACAGTGTCGGAATTGTATCAGCCATGCTCCTTGGGGCGTCTCCAAAAGTTACTTTTCCAAGCCGGAAGATGTTGTTGACCAAAAGGCAACTTTTTCATGAGTGAGAGGGATTCTGCAAATTTTTAGTCCACAAAAGGGTCCCTTTTCCAATTCCTGTTGGCTGAGTAACGGGTAAATTTCTGCCAGCGTGACTCCCAAAAGTTAATTTTTTTCCAAGCCGGGTTGTCTATAATCTCTTGGAAATTGTAGTGCAAATGTGTTACTTATTTGGGAGATACAGTGGGGTGGGGTGTCTCCAATCTTATCTCCTGCTGGCATGTGATCCTGAGGAATTTCCCCATTCATCCTTGATCTGAATCCCATGATGCTGTCTCACCTGGCACTGGGTTGATATGTTTTGTCCTGATATCCAGTTACACACACCTTGCCTTTTGTGGATGAACAACAGAAGGGATATGAATTTGGGAGGGGAGATCCCAAAAGCTCCAGTAATATTCCAGGGGATCCTTAATGAAAATCTTTCCTTCCTTTTCATGTCTGCGTCACAAGATTGATCAAGTTCCTATCTAGTCATAGATTTCCTAAATTCCTATAAATATCTCTCTTGCTAAGTCAGCTTTTCCCTTTTTTCTGCATGGAGAGGGGTACTGTACAGTACAGTCTGCTTTTTGTATCCACGGATTCTTCACGGATTCAACCATCCATGGCTTGAAAGTATTTACTCATCTATAAATTCCAAAAAGCAAACCTTGATTTTGCCATTTTATGTAAGAGACACCATTTGACTACCCTATTGTATTGAATGGGATGTAAGCATCCACGAATTTTAATATCCACAGGAGACACCAAGGACCCCCTGTATTCATAACAGAACCTCCACCATTTCAGATATGAAAACCAGGACACATCTGGCCAAGATGACAAAAATTATTGAGGAAGAGCACACAAAAGTTAGGAGAGGCTGCAGCAGTTTGCTTTGGCCTGAGCCAACTGAGAACTCGGGGCAAGATTTTACCTCCACTTGAGTCCAATTTTGGGAGAAAGGTGGGAATCCTTTAAATAAATAAATATGCTGTTGTCTGGTCAGCAGTTTTTTCCATCTTCTTTTTTGGTCAAATGTGACTTCTTGGAAGCAAGACGCCAAGATGCGGCAGCGGTTGTGCTTGATGGAGAACCAGCCAAGCGCAATCTTCATTCATTCAGCTTCATTTCACAAAAAGCAACTTAATACGACACTGAGAGAATTATGCAGCCCTTCAGATGTCGCTGCAGTGCATCTCCCAGCATTTTTTTGCCAGCGGCTTTGCTGGCAGCAGTTGATGGGAGCTGGAGTCCAGCAACATTATAACACACCTTCCAACTGTCCCAGTTTGGCAGGGACTGTCCCAATTAATCATCTGACATCCTTTTCCATCTGATTTTAAAATTTCAGTTTCTGACTGAGTTAAAAG
Organism: Urosaurus nigricauda; assembly: GCA_034509955.1. Lineage (NCBI taxonomy): Eukaryota > Metazoa > Chordata > Lepidosauria > Squamata > Phrynosomatidae > Urosaurus > Urosaurus nigricauda. The sequence goes on along the minus strand of JAOEGL010000007.1, from coordinate 28,389,177 downwards.
TGCAAAAGTAGTTTGCACTCAATTTATTTAGCAAGATGGAGCCAAAAAGGAAGGGAATGTTGCTCTTCCCAGAAGGCTCAGCCAAAAGTAAGCTGCTGCAATCTCTCCTATCTTCTGCATTCTCAAAAACTGATTTGTTAATTTTCAGCCTTAGCGGAAACAACCAAATTATTCATCTTAGAACTGGGGTGGAAATCATGACATACCATCCAACATTTCATAGACTAAAACCAGGATACATATAGCCAAGCAACATTGAAGTGTGGGACAGACAGTAAAAGTTATTAATGAAGAAGAACGTACAAGCTAGGAGAGGCTGGAGCAGTTTTCTTTGCTTTAGCCTGCTCGGAAGGGCAAGAGTCCACCTTCTTTATACTTTTCCCCTCCACTGAATTTACAGAATGCAAACTGCTTTTGCAAACTCACTTTGCAGTAAGCTGAGGGAGAAGACGTGAATGTGGGAAGAGGAGAGAGAAACTGAGACTTTATAAAAGCACCTGAAAATGTAGAATGACAGAGGATAAATTTGGACTGTCTCTGCTAAGTTGGGACAGGTGGAGGGTATGAAAGGAAAATGTCTGATTTTGTACAGCGGGGATTGCATGAGAATGTCCACCTTCATCCCTCTTTGTATTTCTCTTCTCCCCCAACCCCAGTCCGACAGTTCCACGAGCTCCGCCAGCGCATCCTGCAGCAGCGAGAGGAATGCAATTGGGAAGAGTTCAATTCGCGCCAGTTGAAAAAGGGGCCGGCCCTGCCAGAATTGGACAGCATCATGGGGGGCTTCATCCTTCAACCTCTGGACCACTTCAACAAGCAGAACCGGGTCACTTTCAACCAGGTAAGGAAAAACAACACATGCCCCACTTTGTATGGGCTCAACCCTACAAAGTGGAGGAGGTTCACATGATTAAATTACCTTTCACGTTCTCCTTGGCACCATATGAAGTGGGCGATCACTTTTGCCCTTACTTGTTTCCCTTGTCTCATTACAATCCACAGCGATACTGGATTAATTCTGAATTCTTGAAACCGGGTAGTCCCGTCTTCCTCTACATCGGGGGTGAGGGTGCATTGTCCGAATTCGTTACTGTAATGGGTAAGTACCACCCCACAATACACAATACCTAAAAAATGGGAACTGGGAGGGGAAGCCTTTCAGAAGATAAATTTGAACAAGGACTCACCAGAGCTTAGGCATCCTACCTTGCTCCTGATGGGACATAAGAAGCGGATTTTTACATGTCAGACAATGGGTTCATCTACCCTCCTGGGACTGTCAGCTAGGGTTCCCCCAGACAGCAGCAGCTTGGCTAAAAAAAGGAAAAGCTTAGCCAAGGCATTTTTACAGTAATAGTCACGTGTCCAAATGGAGACATGGACCATCTCTAAACAGTCCGAACCCTGAGTCTGCTGCAAACAGATTGGATGACGTATAACACCAAATGTGGGGTATATTCCCATGTTGTTGTGTGCCTTCAAGTCATTTCTGACTTATGGCAACCCTAAGTCAAACCCATCATGGGGTTTTCTTGGCAAGATTTGTTCAGAGGAGGATGCCATTGCCAGCCTCTGAGTCTGAAAGTGACTTGCCCAACGCCACCCAGTTGGTTTCCATGGATAAGCCAGAATTCGAACCCTAATCTCCCAGTATCCTAGTCCACCTAATGCATTAAAGCAAATCCCTTTTTGCTCTGAATCTACCTGGAAGATCTGGAACCTTTTGTTTTATCATCCATGGTTCCATCCTATTTAACCTTAGGATTTGTAGTTTAGAGAATGGCATTTAGGATTCTCGGCCAAAGAGTTCTAGGGCCTTACCGAATTGCAAACCTCTGGATTTGGATGGGACCATGTCAGTCAATGTAGACCCATGGCATTATAGTTCTTTAGTATGAAAGGACCCCTGAAGAATTGCCTAATTTGTGTCTCATGGACTGCCACTACACTGCAGAATTAATGCATTTAGATGCTGCTTTAACTGCCGTGGCTCAGTGCTACATAATTCTATGATTTGTAGTTTTGTCAAATATTTGGCCTTCTCTCTGGGAGCTCTGGTGCCCCAATGAACTACAACTCCCAGGATTCCATAGGATGGAACCCATGACAGCCAAAGCAGTGTCAAACTACATTAATTCTGTAGTGTGGCAATAGCCATGAATGTCTTCAACAGTAGTAGAAGATGAGGAAAGAGCAATGTGAGCAGCAGCTTTTAAGAAGTAAGGAAGGGATGTAGTTCTTTCATTTCTCTTAAGATACGTGTAGTTTATTATTAGATTGGAGTAGGGGAATAATTAGAAATGTGAATTTTAATTGTCTATTGTATTTGGTTATTCTGTTTTATTATTACTATTTGATCTGCATTTTATTATTATTATTATTATTATTATTATTAATGTTTAATTTTCAGCATCTTACTGGAATTCACTACCAAACTAGTCGTCTGATTTTCTCATTGGGGCATCAAAAAGCCCGAGAGGTCTATTGCCCTCTTGTCCTGCTCATCAATTTCCTAGGCTCCTGCCACACTGCAGAATTAATGTAGTTTGACACCACTTTAACTGTCATGGCTCCGTCGTATGGAATCCTGGGATTTGTAGGTTGTTGTGACCTTTTTCCCCCCTCTTTTTTTGTGCCAATTTCAGGACACCACGTGAACCTGGCGTATCAGTACGGTGCTCTCCTCGTGGCCTTGGAGCATCGTTTCTATGGCACTAGCCTCAACCCGGATATGTTGGAAGACCGCAACTTGCCATACCTGAGCAGCCAGCAAGCGTGAGTTGGCACCTTGGCAAAACATTTTCTGTTGTGGGCAGAAGGGGATATATGGCCAAGCAGTGCCCCCTGTTCAATGCACAAGGTGCCTCATTCCAGGAATTTCTGGGGTGGCTTGCGCTGTGTGCTAGAAATCTCACAAAATTACCCCAAAAGCAGCTTTACAAGAATGTAAAAGTGTAGCCAAGCTCTTATTTTGTTGTTGCTGTTGTGTGCCATCGAGTCATCCTTGACTTATGATGAGCCTTGTGCAAACCTATCATGGGGTTTTCTGGGCAAGATTTGTTCAGAGGAGGCTTGTTGTTGCCTTCCCGTGAGGCTGAGAGTGTGTGACTTGCCCAGTGGGGTTTATAGCTGAGCTGGGAATCGAATCCTGGTATCCTTAATAATTTTAACTACGGTTACTCAAAAATCGTAATATCCATATACAGTATCGCTGAATGTAATAGCAATAGTTGTGGCATAAACAACCAGGAAAATTAAAATTATACTTTTAAATTACAATATCATATGCACAGCTGAAATGTGTTTACATGTGCATAGTTTCATGTGGTTTTTAAAGAATATTTTAAAATAATTATACAGTGGTCCCCCGGGTTACGAAGGTAATCCGTTCCGGATTACTTTTCGTAACCCGAAAGTCTTCGTTTCCCAGGAGACCGCTATTTCTGCCAGACCGCGCGGCCGATTTAAAGGGGCCGCATGGTTTTTCTCTTTTGCATCCTGGGGGATCCTTCGGATCCCGGGGGATGTTTTTTGGTCCCAACGGTTTTGGGTCCCGGGACTTTGTTCCCCAGGGGATTCGTAAACCGGGGAACCACTGTATAAAAAAGCCCTAGATCCTTTCTTTTCTTCTCCCACTGAATCTCGCTCCACTTAAACCATCTTTTCTGCTGAACTCATGTTTTATAAAATACACATATGAACCGCACAGTCTGTTTCTGCCAAAAGACAGATGTTTGGAGAATAGTGGTGTCACTTTCACTTAGGTTGCTACTTGGCGCAGTATGCACTCCTCGCACTTTGGGTTCCTGCCATACTTTTGTGGCTGTAAATGCCCAGTGCCCTCTTTCCAGTGCACAATATATCTCATTTTCCAACTGCTTAGCTTTGTTCTCAAATGCATATTTTGTGTCGAACTGCATCCTATTTATATTTCTTTTAAAAATCCAACCTTGCTTTGCAACCTGTAAAACCTTGCTGTCTTCTCCCCATGCAGTTTGTCCGACCTCGTTTCCTTCCATCGGTTTATCACTCAGAAGTACGAACTGACACAAAACAACACCTGGATTTGCTTTGGAGGATCCTACCCCGGCTCTTTGGCAGCCTGGTTCCGACTCAAGGTAAGACCACAGTGATAAAGAGAGGCTGGCAGCCTAATGCCATGCCATGATCTGGGAAATGTAGTCCTGAATCATGTTGTATGACTCTGGAGACCAGGACTCAAATCTCTGTTCAGTCGTGGAAACCCACTGGGTGACCTTGGGCAAGTCACACTCTCTCAGCCTCAGAGGAAGGCAAAGGCAAAAGCCCTCTGGACAAATTTGGTCAAGAAAAGCCTATGATAAGTTTAACTTATGGTCACCATTAACTAGAAATGACCTACAGGCACAAAACAACAACGATTATGTTTCAGATATATATATTTCATTGTAATCTTCCAACCATCAACCATCCATGGCTTGAAAGTATTTAAAAATATATAGAATCCAAACAGAAAACTTTGATTTTGCCATTTTATATAAGGGATGTCGTTTTACCACGCCACTGTATTTAGTGGGACTTGAACATCCACTGATTTTGGTATCCACGGTGGATCCTGGAACCAAGGCCAGGCAAATACCAAGGGCCCAATATCTTATAACCAAATGGGAGTACCAGAGTAACTCATGGACCACTTGCTTATCCATAACCAAGGATCAATCTTCTTTAAGCCAATGCCCTCTGGATGGGATGGATAAAGTCTCCCATCATCCCCAACCAGAGAAGGGCTATATTGGATGATCAGAGAGAGGAGAAATCACATTCGTTCCTTGATTACATTTTCTTCTTTTCCCTTCTTTCTCTTCCAGTTTCCCCATTTGGTCTTTGGTGCCGTTGCATCTTCAGCCCCGGTTCGAGCGCAAGTGGATTTCTCAGGTTACGAGAAGGTGAGGACTTGCTGAGGAGGAATCAAATGGCTTTGCGTTCAGGGGTGGCATCTCCAAAGATACTCCCAATTTCAAATTAAGGAATCCTTCCACTCTAACCTAAACACAGCTTGGAAAAATAACTTTTTACTGAACTAAAACTTTTGCCAGCCGCCATTATGATTGGGGGATTCTGGATGCTGTAGTTTGGGAAAAAATCACTTTTCCAAGTCTTGAATCTATTCTCATCTTGGGAAACATTTCTGTATCTAGATTCCTCCCCTTTTTAGAACTGGAAGCTAATATGATTCCAAGGCCATTCCTTCCATGTGATTCCCCAAAAGATAGGCTGTGTGTGTGTGTGTGTGTATAAATATCTCCATACATTAATCACATACATCTTTTCCACCAGATTTCTAACATATACATCAAACTTTACATTACCACCTACTGGACATTACCATGATGTTAAACTTTCATTATTTGCTAATAAAATATTCCAGCTAATATAATACAGATTATTTGTTGCATAGAATATATATTTCAATGAAAATCTATGACATCTTTCTAATACATATTTCTGATATCTATAGTATTTTTCCTTAGTCCTTTTATTCTGTATTTCTTATCATATCCTTGTTTTATGGGGGAGGAAGAGAAGTTCTTGGTTTAGAGATTTTCACATTTCATTGTGAAGGCCTGCTGACCATCTGCTCATATTTCACCGGAGAGACAGTATTTTGCATGCCGAAGTTCCCACATTCATTCCCTGATATTTGCATTTAATAGTATAACAGCGATGAGAGTTACCCCAAGAACCAGTTCCAGTTTGAGTAGATAATTCTGGGTTTAATCTAGCCAGTGGTCTGACAAAACCTTCATAGGTTCATCCTTCATTGGTTCTAACCTTCCTCCATTTTATTCTAGGTTGTTGCGGAAAGTCTGTCCAATCCAGTAATTGGTGGCTCCAAACAGGTTAGTTTTTCAATTTAACAAAAATGAACCCCCATTTGGCTGTTGCAGTGAGTTTCCTGAAGGCTTAGTGTGTTAGCAACCACACTCTTGGCGTACATGATCCATTGCCATACCATCTTTAACTAAAGACAGAAACAACCAAAGGCAGGTTATTATTATTAATCAATACATACACAAATATATAATTTACAAAGTCTAGCTTGGGAAAACATGGCTTCTTGTTAAATCTTTGGTCCAAAACACACTGCAGAAATGATCCAATCTGAGATTGCTTTAGTTGCCCTGGCTCAATGCTAGGGAATTCTGGGAACTGTATTTTTGTGAGACATTTAGCCTTTTCTGTCAAAAAGCTCTGGTGCCACAACAAACTACAATCCCCACGACTCCCTAGCATTGAGCCAGGGCAGTTCAAGCGGTGTCAGACTGGATTATTTCTGCAGTGTGTTTTGGACCTTTGTCTTCAGCTTACTTCAGTTGTAAGAAACTAAGTTGTAGTTTGCACGACTCCATTAACTCAGTGGAGGAGCAGATGCAATCTTAGTTTTCCCAGTAGGCTCAGGCAAAAGCAAACTACTGCAATCTCTCCTAGTTTGTGTGTCCTTCCTCATCAGTAACTTCCGCCAGCGTGACCACACTCTGATATTGCTTAGTTTTCATCTATGAGATGTTGGAGTCTCATGTTTGGGATGTCTTGGCTCATGTTTCCTAATGCCCTAGACATCTCCCTCTCCCTGCTAAAAAATGGAAGCTGGATCCTTGACGTGACTTTTTGTTTTGTCCTCCTTTTAGTGCCTTGATGCCGTAGCCGAGGGCTTCTCCGCCGTGGAGAAGCTGGTACTTGCTGGGCAGTTGCAGAAGCTAGAGAAAGACTTCCAAACCTGTACGCCTTTACAAGGCCACAATGACACCATTGAGCTGCTCGGCAACCTGGCTGACATCTTAATGTTCGTTGTGCAGTACAATAATGAAGAAGAAAATATGGCCAATGTGGACATCGTCTGCAAAACGATGACCAACCAGAACATTGGATCTGCCTATGAGAGACTTATCATAGCCAGTTGGGTGAGTCAACCTTGCAGGATATATAGAGAAAGCAAGCTGGCTGCTAAAGCAACAAACTGTCCAGTTTCCTGATGTCAGAGTCCAGTAAACTACAGGTTGAGTCTCCCTTATCTGGAATTCCAAAATCTCTTTTTCATGGAAATTCCAAAGGATCCTGCAGCTCCTTTGAGACTAACTGCAAGAAACAAATTGGTAGCATGAGCTTTCATAGACTTGAGCCTACTTCCTCAGGTGCATTTGGAAGATGGCTGAGATAGTAACATCTTTGGATGTACAGGAGAAGCCCAGACCCAAGCCATGTAGGGGTTTAATGGCAAGAACTGACACTTTGTACCTTACTCAGAAACACACATACACACGTGCACGCCCCTTTGAGAAATATATAAATATAAAATATAAATATGAATGCTAATAGTCTTTTTTCATATATTTTTAATTTTTTTTTAAAAAACCAACACAATAAAAAGCAAGTATTAAGCTTAATTTACCTTCACATGTTTCTGAGATGATAGCAGGACAAATATGTTGCTATGATGCCGCCTTGAGTCCCTATATTGGGAGAAAGGATAATGCCATTATGCAAGAAAAGCGCTCAGTTTTCAGCAAATAAAGTAAACTTAAGAGAAAGCAAGGAAGAGGGAGTAGAGAAGAGAAATGTCAAAAGCATCTGAGATATTGGGAGGTCAGAGGATTAATTGGGACTGTCCCTGCCAAACGGAGACAGTTGGAGGATATGGAAATGTTAAATCTCATTGAAAGTATCTGCAAGAAGTCAGATACACTATTAACTGGGCAGCAAAGACGGGCTGATTTCTGGTTCTTTTTACATTCAACAGAAGACTATGAAAAGCATTGGAATTCCATGCATACACAGCTCACATACTGAATTCATACAGCTGCTACGTGACACCAAGGTGACAAACAACTCGTACATGAGGCCATGGATCTTTCAGACATGCACCGAGTTTGGCTATTGTAAGTGGGAATATAATTCAGTCTTGCCATTCTACTGATATTCTGTGTTTTCATTTTTGAAACATACAGTTTCCTATATTGGTTCTCTTCAGTGCAGGACAATACAGCCAGCTCACTTTCCAGAAATCCTGTTAAGATCTGTGGGACAAGTCAGATGCAGACTGGGAAGAGTGTGGAAAAGTTCGCTTTAGGAATGAAAGTCTTGGGATCCCTTGGCCAGAGTGGCTAGAAGGGATTCTCAGAGTTGCAGTAAAAGGAAAAGAAAAGAAAAAAGAAAACCTTCCAAATTCAGTTGAGAGAGGATGCAAATTCTTCTTCTCACTCTGTATGGTTACCAGACTGCAAACTGGAGAGGGCTCTTGTACCTTTCAAGGAAGAATTTCAGCAAGCGTTACTTTTTCTGCAACCAGTTAACAAGCAACGCTTCCTGAAATTCCCTCTTCCACACAGCCACTAAAAGTACCAGCAACCCTATTTTCCCATTGTTTCCCCCTAGGAGAGATAGGATATCCCTTTGGTGCTTGGTGATGTAGGGCTCCTTCTACCTCACATGTCCTGCCTCTGAGACGGCTACCCTTTTTGCTGGTGTCATTCCTTTAAAAAGAGCATAAGAATAATTCAGAACTTTGTAACACTGGTCCTGGTGCCACTTGCCTCTTGGTTCCTAATTTTTAAAAAACAGGCATTAAAAAAGGCTAAAGATGTGACAAGTCCTATTGGGGTCTCCCACAACCTCATATTGTCCAGCCTTCCGAACAAAAAGAGACACAGGCTTTCCTGGTTGCATTACATACCTTTCAGCATTTCACAGATATGCCTAAACTACATCAGAGTGTGGTCAAGATAGCAAAGATTATAAAAGGAAGAACAGATAAGCAAGAAGAAGAGCCTATAGACAAGGGCAAGAGTCTGCCCCCTTTTCTCCCCTCTTTTGAGTTCACTGAATGCAAACTACTTTTGCACTTTGAACTCAGTTTGCAGCAATTGAAATAAGCCAAGGTGGAAGGTGGGAGGAAAAGAGGGAAACTGGGACATTTAAATAACCAACAGTTTTAAAAGTGTGATGATCGAGGAGTAACTGAGACTGTCCCTTCTAAATCAAGATAAATGGGTTGGTATGACTGATGCCATTGATTCTGAATGACCCCAATCCTGTTCTTCCTCCCACTCCAGTCATGACCTGCGATGATCCTATTTGCCCCTTTTCCAAACTGGTGGACCTGAAGTTTCAGATGGACTTTTGCAAGGACGCCTTCGGCATATCTGCCCGCAGCGCACAGGACGCAGTGGCTTTCACCAACGAGTATTATGGGGCTGACCACCCCAAAGCCAGCCGTGTCCTTTTTGTGAACGGTATGGAGGATTGTTATCTTTTAATTTTTATTAAACGTACAAACAAAACCAAACATGCATAAAGCCCATATACATATGGTATTTACAGGCCAGTACTGACATTCAAACAATCTTCAGATCCCATAGTTCCAAATACATAACTTCTTCTTTATCCTGTGACAAATCTGAACAAATCTGGCCAAGAAAACCTTGTCATAGTGTCACCTTAGTATATTGATTAAATATCTTACAAACCCAAAAATGTATATTATACCTAAGCAACAGCATTTGCTGTTACAATTTATTTTCAATTTGTAAGATACTGGATCAATATACTATATTTTGAGTCTGTTAAGACATTTTATCCATAAACTATAATCGTACTGGTGTTATTTATTGTTGCTCTGTTCTTGTGTTAGATGTTGCCCATCCCGGCATTATATCTTCTTGAGACTTGCCTTTCCCATTGGATCAGACTTGCTGATTGTTTTACCTGTTTTCTTTTTTAAAACGCTTTCTGCCCTCTTTCCTCAGGTGACGTTGATCCTTGGCATTCACTGAGCGTCCTCGATGACCAGTCCCCCTCTGAGAGGGCCATTTTGATCAATGGCACTGCCCACTGTGCCGATATGATCATGCCTTTAGAGACAGACCCATTGCCTCTGGTTGAAGCTAGAAAGGTAAGACGGGGACTAATGATAATAATAACATTTATGGTATTATTTAGTAATGGTGAGTTCTTATTAAAACTACTGTAGGTGTGTGAAGAAATAGTAAAACATGACCTGAAATTCTTCAGGAAACAAGAATGATTGGTAGCCCTATTTGCAGTGCTGGTTTGTGTGTGTGTTTAATGTATGTTTTAACCTGGTTTTTATTTTTATTTTTTCTGATTTGTTCTGAGTTGTTGTTTTTCATTTATTTTGTGGATTTTTAACAATTTTTTTTAATTATTGTAAGTTGCTTTTGAGTCCCAGTCTGGAGAAAAGATGGTATATAAATCGTCATAGTCGTCGTCATCATCATCATGATTATTTTTAAAATAAATCAGCTATAAGCAGTGTCCCAGAGGTCAGGGTGTTCTGCTTCAAAAGAGCATTCATGTTCTACATTCTATCATCCTGGGTTATAATTACAAATGTTTTGCTCTTTGCATACAGATCTGTTAGGAACTGATCTGACCTGACTCCTTGAGTTGCATTTGATCAGTTATCCCTACAAATCTCCTTTCCCTAATTTGGTTTCCCCCAAGTGCCACGGTTCCTTCCTGCAGAATCCAAGATTTATTTCATTAGTGGCTAAAATAGTGGCCACTTTGCTTTCAGATGATTAAGTTCACACAAACTTGATTTCATGCACAACATTAACATTATTTTAACAATTCTGTAAAATTGCTATGTGTATTGGGTGTTTATAAGACATAAATAAATTTCATGTTTAGACTTGTGCTCCATCTTTAAGATTTCTAACTATATACAGGTTGGGTCTCCCTTATCCAGACTTCTGAATTCCAGAATATTCTATGCAACAAAACTGTTTTCACAAATGGCTGAGATAGTGACACCTTTGCTTTCTGATGACTCAGTGTGTACAAGCTTGGTCTCATGCACAAAATTATTTAAAATATTGTATAAAATTACCTGCAGGCTATTTTCATCTCCAAGATCTGCAAATACAGGTATTCCAAAATAAAAACAGAAAAATCCAAAATCTAAAACACTTCTGATCCTGAGCATTTTGGATAAGGGATCCTCAACCTTGACTTTGCATTGTGGCTGTACACATCATGTATTGGACATTGTTCAATGGCGCCTGTGTTGCACAGTTTTTTACAGGACAAAGTAATGCTTGTGTAGCATATTTCCGCATGGCTGAGGAGCTATTGGATTGCAGGCTCTGACAAGCAGGTAAAACATGAGACCAACCTTCTTTTCTTTCCTCATCCAGAAAATCAATGCTCAGGTTGGTGAATGGCTGAAATTGGCAAAGGAAATGCAACAGAACAGCTGAACGGCCAGATGAGGGGAAAATATCTTCAATCTTCTGGATCCGTCATTGGAAAAAATCTGCCTAGACTCACTCTCTGGAGGTTGTCAGAAAAACCTATTTGACTCTAAATGCCACAGTGATTCTAATTTTTTTATATACACTTCAAAACTTGTATTACTTCAGAGCTGACTATTCTGTTACTGTGATATGTACTTTTAACTTTTTTTACACTTGAAAATGTCTTTGTATCACCTTGGAACTGACTCCCTTACCCATAATCGATTATGTTTTTGTAAAAAAAACAAACAAACCCAACACAATGCTTTGCAAATAAATATTTTTATATCGTTGATTCATTCTTGTTGATATTGCCTTATTTTGTCAAGAAAACCAGATATACTTGTAAAAGTGTGTATATGAAAGAGGGAGATATTAAGAGGATTATTTCTTTCCCACCCTCTGTTATGAGATAACAGGGCATCATACCATTAGAACAACTAAAAATAATCCCAGATCAAAACAATAAAATAAAATAATTTAAATAGAATAGAAGCACTGAACAGAAATAGCTGAGTGCCAGCATGGGGTAATAGTTTGAGCATAAGACTATGACTCTGTAGATCAGGGTTCGAATTCTCACTTGGCCTTGGAGACCCATCATGGAAACCTTGGGTAAGTCACACTCTTTCAGCCTCAGAGGAGGACAAAGGCCTCCTCTGAACAAATCTTGCCAAGAAAACCCCATAATAGACATAAGTCAGAAATGATGGCACATATTCATTGGAAGTCTTCCATCCAAGCACTAACCAGGCTTGATCCAGCTTAGCTTTCAAGATGAGACAGGATCTGGGTCCTTAGACTAGATTTCTAATGTTTTCCCTGGTAATTTTTTTAATTTAAGGAGGACCCAGGAGGGCCACACAAAGAGTCATAGGCCTCAATTTGCCTACCTCTTGGTTTAGCAAAACAGATAGGAAGCTTCTTGGGGCAGACCTCTTATCTATGTAAATCTAGTAATTAACTGGAAGAACACACAAGCCTAGAGAGCTTACAGGAGTTTGCATTTGCCTGTGCCTACTGAGAAGAGCAAGATCCTGCCCTTTCTCGATCCCTTTTCCCACTGAGTTGCATGCACAGAGGATGCCATTCATGTAAAAAATGGCCAATGCAAGAGATGAGGAAAAATACCGATACAAACCCACACATACTTTTAAAGACACTGCTCTTACCCTGAGATTCCTCCCCTTCCTTGCCCTGGAGACTGGAGCAGAAAGTCTAGGTGTCTTAGGACTCTGGGCCAGACTCTGAGATGTAAGACTCCTTCCAGCATGGCATAGTGGTTTGAGTGCTGGATTACAGCTCTAGGGACTAGGGTTGGATTCCCAGCTTGGCCATGAAAGCCACTGGGTGAACTTGAGCAAGTCATATCATCTCAGCCTCAGGGGAAGGCAATGGCAAACCTCCTTTGGACAAATATAGCCAAGAAAAACCCATAATAGATTCGTCTTAGGTTTGCCTAATGACTTGAGGGACACACTAATGCTGTGTTTGCCATGCACCCAGGTGATCTTTTCTTGGAGGCTGGAGCAGCTGCCTTCCAATGGCTGGACCATTTCTTGCTTCTTCCCATGCAGAAGGAAGGAGTCCCTTCTTCATTAGTCCAGATCCAGGTGTCCAAGGTGAGATTTCCTTCTAGAAGTACAAGACTCACCCTGGGAAATCCAGAAGGTACAACAGGGACACTATATGACTGTCATCATCATCTTGCAACAAGCAATACAACTCTCCGATCTTCCCTCTACACCAGGAGTGAGGAGAAGCTGGCCTTGGAGATATTTTGAACTACAATTGCTTCAGTCCTTGACCGTTGTTGACCCAAGAAGTTGAAGTCCAAATGGCCTACTAAGACCTCCTGACCTATTTTAAAAGGCAGTTAATACACTTTTTAAAATAAAAATAAGGAGACATTGTTTTTAAATACAGGGTGATTCTTCCTTATCCGAAAGGTTTGGGACCAGAAGTGCTGGGGCTAAAGACTAGTCATCATCATCATAACAAATTTTGAAAAAAATTCATATACAGAAGGAGATATTTTGGAGATGGGACCCTAGTGTAAACATGAAGTTCATTTATGTTTTGTGTGCACCTTACATACGTAGTCTAAAGGTAATTTTATAAATAATAATAATAATAATAATTTATTTATATTCCCCGCCTCTCCCTTCGGATTTAATAGTTTTGTGCATGAAAGAAAGTTTCTGTATATTGAACCATCAGAAAACAAAGCTGTCTCAGCCACCGGGTAGACAATTTTGGATGTGCTGCGGAGGGGAAAACTCCTGCGCCTGTAACAGAGCCACCCAATGTGTCAGAATGCAAGATGTGCAAGAGACGGGCTTCCCTGGTTAGATTTCCAGAGGGCCAAAGCTGCTGTGAACAAAACACAGATTCAGCATTTTGGGTGCGTGATGCTTGGCCACCTTGAGTGGCAGCATGCGAGAAAGATGCGCTGGGGAGGGAAGAGGTCAACTTTAGAGTGATCCTGTTGCTCAATCCCTGCTTTGGCTATTTTGCAAGGAGGGTCATGGGGTGGGAGGGAAGGCCAGCTGTCATGTGAGGAGGAGGAGGAGGAGGAGGGATGAGGGTATTTAAAACCAGGCCTTGGCTTGGCTGCTCCCTTTCCATTTCTCCAGGGACTCCCTATCCCATCATCTCGACCTCTGTGGCTCTGGGAAGGGATGCAGCATGGCCTTTTCTGGCAGGCTCTTTGGGGGACTCTCCCTTCTCCTGGTGATGCTCTCTCTGGCTCAGGCAGGTAAGTCTTCCCTTGCATCCCATGCGCTAGGCTTAGCCTCCAAGGATTGCAAAAGAGAGACCATGCAAGCACATGCTTCGATCCCAGGGCCGGGTTCTCACATCCAGATCAGGTTCAAGAAGCTACAGAGCACGACTTGGCAGAATGTATAGTACACTAACTGGGAATGCTTTACCCCACTTCTTGCTAATCCCTACCCCTCCCCCCCCAATTTTTTAGAGATCAAGATGAAGGTGGGAATTGTGCCACCCTACAAATGTTAAGAGCCAGCCTGGTGCAGTGGGTTGAATGATGGCTTCGAACTCTGGAAGACCAGGGTTCGAATGCCAGTTCAGTCACGGAAACCGATTGGGTGACTTTGGGAAAGTCACACTCTCTTAGCCTCAGGCAAAAGCCACAGCTAACCTCTCAACAAAGCTTCAGTGTTGCTCTAGGACTCAGGCAGACCAGAGTCCAAATCTCCTTTCAGCCATGGATAGCAACTGGCTGATCTTGGCCAAATCACTCTCTCTCTCTCTCTCAGCCTTAGGGGGAAGGTATAAATCTCCTCTGAATAAATCCAGAGAAGAAACCTCTAGGAGAGGGTCACCATAAATTGGGGGTTGCCGCGAAGGCACATGACAAGCATGTGGTATGGTAGGATTGCAGCTCCCAGCAGCCCCAGCCAAGGAATGCTGAGACAGATCACAGTTTCCACTCTTCTCCCAAACTTACAATCTGCATCATCTCCTCCTTGGCCCTATTCCTCAATGCAGTTGTTCCAAATTTTAATTCCCTAATGCTGTTGGACTGCAACTCCCAGAAGCCTCAGGAAGCCAGCATGGATCAAGGATTCTGGGAGTGACAGCCCCAAGACCCTTTGTGATGTGATTCAATGGAAACAAATAAATTAAGGTTTTAAAGGAAGCTTCCAGTGTGGTACTAATGGGTGCATTTAAAAAGTCCAATTGCCTTTTGTGATGGAAAGGAAAGTTTAACTCTTTCCTCACCTGCCTCCTGTGACTATCTGAAAAACTCCCCCACTGTCCAGAGCTTGGAAAAGTTACTTTTTTCAAATGCAACTCTCAAGATGTCCCAGCCAACAACACAAGGCTGTACTTGAATGTTCTGGGCTCCAGACTTTGGCTCAAGTGTATGAACAGAATGGAACTTGGCAAGGTTACTTTTATTAATACATTTGGGGGATTACAACTCTCACAATCGTTTCTGGGGAACTACTGTGTCAGAATCGTAACAACAACAACAACAACAACAAATAATTTATTTGTATCTCGCCCAATCAACAAGGAATCTGGGCAGCTAACAACAGTGGAGTACAGCAAAAAATACAATAAAAAACAAATCAATCCCCTCCCAGCCCCCCAGCCATCTAAGGCAGACAAAACAATGAACAATATCAATACAGTGGCAATCAAAGAAAACATAAGAATAGTACAAACAATTGGGCCATCTCCAAAAATTATTTTTCCAAGCCATGCTAGCTGGAAGATGTAGACCAAAAGGCAACTTTTTCATGAGTGAGAGGGATTTAAGTCCAAAAAAAGGGTTCTTTTCCCTGTTGGCTAAGTAAAGGATAGATTTCTGCCAGCGTGACTTCCAAAAGTTAATTTTTTTCCAAGCCAAGCTGTCTACAATCTCCTGGGTGTTGTAGTGCAAATGTGTTACATATTTGGGAGATATAGTGGGGGTTGGGTGCCTCCAATCTTATCTCCTGCTGGCATGTGATCCTAAGGAATTTCTCTTTCTGGAATGTGGTTGGGGGCAGTGCCACACATCCTTGATCTGAATCCCATGTTGCTGTCTCACCTGGATGCCACTGTTTGCCCTGATATCCACCAAGTTTGGACACACATCTTGCTTCCGTGTATGAACAACACAAAGGATATGAATTGTGGGGTGGATCCCAGAAGGTCCAATAATATTCCAGGGGATCCTTAATGCACCCTGGAATGAGAAATCCTTCCTTCCTTTTAATGTGCGCATCACAAGATTGATCAAGTTCCTATCTAGTCATAGATCTCCTCCTGAAACCCTTAAATCTCTCTCTTGCTAAGTCCTTCTGTTTCAACTTCTTCTGGGTGTACAGTAAAGTACAACCTGCCTTTCATATGTACAGATTCTTTATCCACGGATTCAACCATCCAGCGCTGGCAAATATTTACAAATACATAAATTCCAAAAAGCAAACCTTGATTTTGCCATTTTATAAAAGAGACACCATTTGACTACCCCATTGTATTGAATGGGACGTGAGCATCCACGGATTTTAATATCCACAGGAACCAAACCCCATCAGATACCAAGGGCCCACTGTATTCATAACAGAACCTCCACCATTTCAGATATGAAAACCAGGACATGTCTGACCAAGCAACATCAGAGTGTGCCCAAGATCACAAAAGTCATTGATGAGGAAGACCACGCAAGCTAGGAGATGTTGCAGCAGTTTGATTTTGCCTAAGCCTCCTGGGAAGGGCAGTTTTTTCATCTCCTTTCCTGCCAAATGTGGCTTCTTGGAAGCAAGATTCTGAGACACCGCGGTTATGCTTGGTGGAGAACCAGCCAAGCGCAATCCAAGTGCAACCAGCCAAGCGCAATCCTATTCAGTTTCGTTTCCCAAAAAGCAAACTTAATATGACACAAAGATAAAGGAGAGAATTATGAAACCCCTTAGATGTTGCTGGAGTGCATCTCCCAGCATTTTTCACCACAAGTTGTGCTGGCAGGAGCTGATGGGAGTTGCAGTCCGGCAACATCCTGACATACCCCCCAACTGTCCCAGTTTGGCAGGGACTGTCCCAATTAATCCTTTGCCATCCTTTTCCAGCCGCTTGTAAAACTCTCAAGGTTTTCACCTCTCTTCTTCCCACTTTTCCCCTTTTGTCATCCGCTTACTTCAATAGCTACAAACTCAAGTTAAAAGTGCAATTGTAGTTTGTACTGAATTGATTCAGCAAGGGGGAGAAAAGAGGAGAGGGAATCAAGTCCTTCTAGCTTGTGTGTTTGTCCTTGTTAATATATTTTGCCATGTTGCACACACTCTGATGATACTTGACCACATATCCCAGTTTTCAGCTTGCTCAGGGGAAAGTGTAGCCCTCCAACTATTGTTAGGACTATAATTTCCAGCAGTCCCAGCACAGCCAATGGTCAGGGATCATGGGAGTTGCAGTGTGGAAATATCTAGAGGCCAATGTTCCCAATTTCAGCACTTGCCTGCTGCCCTTTTGTGGTATTCAAACTCAGCTACATGTGGCAGTCCTCTCTCCATTTAATTCTGTCACTAGATAGGAGGACAAAGTTTAGCCTTCCAGATATTTCTGGACTTCCAGGGATGCTGGAAGTTGCAGTCCAAAAACCTTTGGAGGCCCATTCACTGTAAACTAGACTCTAGTAGAGCTTGGAAAATTTTAGTGGACCACAGGGTGCAAATTTGTAGCCAACTTAAAAATCTTTGTAGCCCCAAAAACTAGCTTTTCCAAGCCCTGGGCTCTATGATATGTGAACAACCTTACCTCAACATTTCCCAGGTGAAATCCATGATGCATATGGCCAAGCAACATTGGAATATGGTCAAGATGGGGAAAAATTATTAATGATGAAGAACACACAAGCTAGGAGAGGCCGCAGAAGTTTGCTCTGACGTGACCCAACTGGGAAGGACGAGTTTCCTTCTCCTCTTCCCCATTGCTGAGTTAACAGAATGCAAACTGCTTCTGTAGGCTAAGTTTGCAGTAAGTTGAGGGAGAACAGAGAATGAGGGAAGAGAAAAACTGGGACATTTTAAAAACAGTTGAAAATGTAGAAAAGCAAAGTATTCATCGGGGCTGTTCCTATTAATCAGGACAGTTGGCGGGTATGAAAGG
Source organism: Urosaurus nigricauda (assembly GCA_034509955.1). Taxonomy (NCBI): domain Eukaryota; kingdom Metazoa; phylum Chordata; class Lepidosauria; order Squamata; family Phrynosomatidae; genus Urosaurus; species Urosaurus nigricauda. The sequence continues at coordinate 28,371,259 of JAOEGL010000007.1, read as the reverse complement.
AATATGTCTGATTTTGAACAGCGTGGATTGCATGAGAATGTCCACCTTCATCCCTCTTTGTGGTCCTCTTTTTCTCCCCCAACCCCAGTCCGACAGTTCCATCTGCTCCGCCAGCGCATCCTGCAGCAGCGACAGGAACGCAATTGGGAAGAGTTCAATTCACGCCAGTTGAAAAAGGGTCCGGCCCTGCCAGAATTGGACAGCACCATGGGGGGCTTCATCCGTCAACCTCTGGACCACTTCAACAAGCAGAACCGCATCACGTTCAACCAGGTAAGGAAGAACAACAGGGAGAGATTTGAGAGGTAAAGCCAGAGAGTGTCCACATGTGCTTTTAGACTACATGGATGGATACACTTAGGTCTTTCAGTGCTCACAGATTTCCTTCCTTTGCTCTGTGGAATGATGGGGAAGGTGGCCATTTTATTAGTTGGTTCAAGGAAGAGTTAGCAGTGGCTGGAGAGAGGTGGATTTTTGCCCCCCAAACCTCACATCTGAAATTCTTGGAAATATTGGGCTTTGGGCTTGGAGAGGAGTTAACACAGTAGTTATTCTGGCTTGAGTATTCACAAAGTTGTATTCTTGGCTGTATTGGCTAGGAGATTTCAGGAGCTGTAGAATGGATACCCTTTCACACTGTACCGTTATTGCATTTTGATCTCACTTTAACTGTTGCGGCTGCATTCTAGTTTGGGGAGGAATTAGAGCTCCCTGACGGAGAATTCTGAATACCTCTTGAAACTACCAAATCCAGGATGGTATAGGATGAAACCATACAGACACAAAAGTGGGACAATGCAGGAGTTCTTGGGACTGTCCCTGCCAGGTCAGGACATTTGGAGGATATGATCATGCTAGCTGGGGTATTCTGGAAGTTGTAGACCCAGCCACACTGAGTGGGAAGTTCTGGGAGAAAGAGTCCATAAAAGTTCCATTGAAGTTTATCAGACGACAGAAATTGGAAGCATAATCCAATGGCAGCCCGAACGCAATCATGAGGTTTCACATTATTGCGTGAGAGACAACCACATGCATTTTCGGGCAACGGGAAGTCCTTCTGAACGCAATTGTGGGGTTTCACGTTATTGCGTGAGAAACTATCAATGGGAAGCCGTTCCTAATGTGATGCAGTGTCAATACGCAATCATGTAAATTCACTGAACTAGCGAATTTACTCATTTCCGAACTGGCCCCACTTTAATTTCTTTCTAAATTGAGAGAAATTCCTCTCGTGTGATAAACTCCCTAGTCAAGCTCTGCTTCAAGTGGAAAGGGATGAACAACAAAATAGTACAGAGAAGGAGATGTAAAAGGTGAAAAGTGAAAGGTGAAAAGTGGAATTGTGTGCACAACGGGCACCTACCAGTAGTAACACCTGCTCACTGATCATTAATAGATTTTGCCATCCTGACCACACTCTGATGGTGCTTGGCCACATGTCCCAGTTTGTATGGGCTCAACCCTACAAAGTGGAGGAGGTTCACATAGTGAAATCATCTTTCATGTTCTCCTTGCCCCATCTGAAGGGGGTGCTTGGCATCACTTTTACCCTTACTTGTATTCCTTGTCTCCTTGCAATCCACAGCGATACTGGGTTAATGCTGGATTCTGGCGACCTGGTGGACCCGTCTTCCTCTACATCGGGGGTGAGGGTGCCTTGACTGAATCCGATGTTCTAATGGGTAAGTACACCCCATAAAACATAATACCTAGAATGTGGAAACTGGGAGGGAAAGACTTTCAGAAGATTCATTCGAACCAGGACTCACAAAAGCTAAGGCATCCCTGCTCGGTCCTGATGGGACATGGGGGGGACTGCCAGCCAGGTTTCCCCCATTTACCATCCGCTTGGTTAAAAAAAGCAAGAGCTTAGCCGAGGCATTTCTTTTTCTTTTTTTAAATTTCTTTTTTATTTGTTTCTCTATTTGAATTTAAAAGCAAACATTACCTTGCACAAAACATAACATCTGATAGAAAATACCCACAACTTGTATTCATTCCCACACCTTAACAAAACCCAAGCAACGCAAAAAAAAAACCCCATAACCTTCCTAGCGACCTGGTCATGGGATTTGCAACTTAATACTACTGTAAATGTAATGGCTCTGTCCTATGGAAACCTGGGGTTTGTCATTGGTTGTGGAACCCAAGATCTCTGACAGAGAAGGGTAAATGTCTCGCAAAAGTAGAAATCTCAGAATTCCATAGCTTGGAGCCATGGCAATTAAAGCTGTGTCAAACTGCATTATTTCCACACTGCAGATGCACCACTGGACATTTTAATAGCTGTTGGAAAAGTGGGTTTTTTAATTGGGACTGTCTCTGCCAAAGTAGCCCCAACAGACCTGTGAAACTGTTTTTTTATCCTGATTTTCAGGTCAGCACGTGGACCTAGCAATGCAGTATGGTGCTCTCTTGGTGGCCTTGGAGCATCGTTTCTATGGCTATAGCCTCAACCCCGATATGTTGGAGGACCGCAACCTGCCATACCTGAGCAGCCAGCAAGCGTGAGTTGGCACCTTGGCAAAATATTTTCTATTGCGAGGAGAAGGGGATATGGCCATGCAGTGCCCCCTGTTTGATGCGCAAGGGTCCAAAACACACTGCAGAAATAATCCAGTTTGGACCTGCGTTAACTGCCCTGGCTCAATGCTAGGGAATTCTGGGGACTGTAGCTTTGTGAGACATTTAGCCTTCTCTGTCAGAGAACTCTGGCACCACAATAAATTACAATTCCCCAGATTCTCTTAGCACTGAGCCAGGGCAGTTAAATCGGTCTCAAACTGGATTATTTCTGCACCAAGGTGATTTATTCCTGGAATATCTGGGGTGTCTTGTGCCATGTGCTACAAATCTCCCAGAATTATCCCAAACCATCCTTACAAGAATTTAAAATAAAAGTTTAGCTAAGCCCTTATTTTGTTGTGTGCCTTCAAGTCGTTCCCACCTTATGGCAACCCTAAGGCAAAACTATCCTGGGGTTTTCCTGGCAAGACCTGTTCAGAGGAGGTTTTCCGTTGACTTCTCTGGAGGCTGAGAGCATGCGATTTCTGCAAGATCACCCCTGTCTCTAGAGTCATAGTCCAACACTCAAACCATTCTTGCTCTCATGCTCTTACTTTATGAAAGTTGTTTTAAAAACCTAATTAAACCACTATACAATGCTGTTTCAAAGCACATGGTTTGAAACACATTTAAAGCATTATGGGGAAGATACAAGATCAAAACAAAGCACAACCTTTTCAAACACCTACTGACCATGTGATTAAATATAACAGATTTTTTTAGCCTGCTGGAAGAAAGAGAACAAAGAGGGGGCTAACCAACCTCCCATGGAAGGGAATTCCAGAGCTGAGAAATAGTCACCAAGAAGGGTCTCTCCTGGATCCTCAGTAAATATTCCTGTGACAGTGGTGAGTCTTGGAGTAAACCTTTCCGCAAAGCTCTACAAACTCAAGTAGGCTCATATAGGGTGCATCTACACTGTAGAAATAATGTACTTTGACAGCACTTGAACTACCAAGGCTCCATCCTACAGAAGCCTGGGATTTGTAGTTTAGTGAGGCACCAGCACTCTTTGGCAGAGAAAGCTTAAAGACCTAGTAAAGCTACAAATCTCAGGATTGTGTAGGATGGAGTGAATGCGGTTGAAGTGGTGTCGACGTGCATTCTTTCTGCATTGGGGATGCACCCCTTGCCATTCAGTGGTCTAGAGATCATCACTACTATTTTGAATTCTCCCCAGAAAGGACTGATAGCTAGTGAAGCTATTTTAACCATACGATGCTTGTTTTTGCTGTAATCCCACCTCGATCCCCAGGGAGAGGCGGGAAATATAAATAAAATTTTATTATTATATATTATTATTATAAACAGGGACCCAAGTGAATGCCACAGCCTGTTTCTGTCAAAAAGTAGATGTTTGGGGAGTAGTGGTGTCACGCTCCTTATGACACCTCTGAGTTCCTCCCATACTATTGTAAATGTCCAATGCCCGTTTTCCAGTGCATGGTGTATCTGATTTTCTAACTGCTCAGTGTTTTTTCTCAGCTGCATTTTTTGTGTGGAACGGCATCTTCATTTTTTTTTTTTAAATCCAACCTTGCTTTGCAACCTGTAAAACATTGCCGTCTTCTCCCCGTGCAGTTTGTCCGACCTCGTTTCCTTCCACCGGCTGATCACTCAGAAGTACAAACTGACACAAAACAACACCTGGATTTGCTTTGGAGGATCTTACCCCGGCTCCTTGGCAGCCTGGTTCCGACTCAAGGTAAGGCCACTGGAACATTTCTGATAAAGGCAGCCTGGCAGCCTAATGCGTTGCCATTATCTGGGAAATGTAGTCTTGTATTGTTTTGTATGTCTCTGGAGACCAGAGTTCTAATGTCAGTCAGCCCAGAAACCCACTTGGGCAATTCACATGCTCTCAGCCTCAGAGGATGGCAAAGGCAAATCCCCTCTAAACAAAGTTTGCCAAGAAAATCTTATGACTGGTTCACCTTATGGTTGCAATAAATCAGAAATGAATTAAAGGCCCCAAACAACAACCATTATAATGTTTATGATATATTGCATTGTAGTCCTTATCCAGAGATTCTTTATCGGTAGATTCAACCATCCACAGTTTAAAATCCAAACAGCAAACTTTGATTTTGCCATTTTGTATAAGGGACATTGCTTTATCATGCCACTGTGTTTAATAGGATGTGAGCATCCATGGATTTTGGTATCCACGGCGGATCCTGGAACCAAAGCTAGGCAAATCCAGACAAAACAGAGGTACTAACAGTTACAGGCCTGAAACCAAGTTTGGGAATACAACTCCCGGTCCTGGATGGAGTCACACTCTCCTGTAAGGACCCTGTTTGCAGTTTGGGGGTTCTTCTAGACCCGTCGCTTCACATGACTAGTCATGTGAATGTGACAGTCAGGAGCACTTGTTACCATCTTCAGCTGACACGCCAACTGCACCTTTTCTTGGTCATGAGACCTGGAAACTGTGGTACACGCTCTGGTAACCTCAGGCTTGGATTACTGTAATGCGCTCTACATGGGGCTACCCTTGTACCTAACTCAGAAACTACAACTGGTCCAAAATATGGCAGCCAGGCTTGTTACGGGGACATCAAGGAGAGACCATATAACCTCTGTACTGAAGTCTCTCCACTGGCTGCCGATTAGTTTCCGGGCACAATACAAGGTGTTGGTTTTGACCTTTAAAGCCCTACGTGGCTTGGGTCCATCCTATCTCAGGGATCGCCTCTCCCCGTATGATCCCCTTGCATACTTCGGTCCTCTGGGAGGAATATGCTGCAGCCCATGAAAACTAGGCTGTCACAGACCTCTCAGAGGGCCTTCTCTGCCACTGCTCCCAGGCTACGGAATGGCCTGCCGGACGAGCTGCGTCTTATAACATCTCTCAATTGCTTTAAAAACGCTCTAAAGACACATCTCTAAATGACTAATCCCAGCTCCGCAACTACTTATCCCCAGCTTATACTTCCAGTTACTATTTGCCCATACTGACGAAGAACATTGTCTTGCTTTTATACTATATCTTTGATGGTATTGTTTGCATTATTTTAATCTCTTCTAATTTAATCCTTTTTTAAGGGGTGGAGGTGGGCTTGGATTGTAATGATTTTAAATATGTCTTTGTTTTAACCTGTAGTACCCCGCTTCGATTGCATAGAGAGGCGGGTTATAAGTAAAAAATTATTATTATTATTAAAAGCAAATGGCAGCACCAGAGTAACTCATGGACCACTTGCTTATCCCTAACTAAGGATCAATCTTCCTTAAGCCAATGCCCTCTGGATGGGATGGATAAAGTCTCCCATCATCCCCAACCAGAGAAGGGCTATATTGGATGATCAGAGAGAGGAGAAATCACATTCCTTCCTTGATTGCATTTTCTTCTTTTCCTTTCTTTCTCTTCCAGTTTCCCCATTTGGTCTTTGGCGCCATTGCATCTTCAGCCCCGGTCCGAGCACAAGTGGATTTCTCAAGTTACGAGAAGGTGAGGACTTGCTGAGGAGGAATCAAATGGCTGTGTGTTCAGGGCCTGTTCAATGGGCCAAAACTCCAAAGATATTCCCAATTTTAAATCGAGGAACTCCTCCACCTTAATCTAAACTCAGTTTGGAAAAATAACTTCTTTTTCTGAACTACAATTTCTGCCAGCTGCTATGGTGATTGGGGGATTTTGGGTGCTGTAGAAAACAAACCACTTTCTCAAGTTTTGGGTCTATTTTTATCTGGGGAAACTTTTCTGTGCCTAGCTTCCTCCCCTTTTTAGAATTGGAGAGTGGTATTATTCTAGGGCCATTCTTTCCACACACACCCCATAAAAATATAGGTATATTTTATGGGGGAGGAGGAGAACTTATTGAGTGAAAGATTTTGACATTGCACTGTGAAGCCATGTTGACAATCTGCCAATATATTACCAGCCTGGGTGAGAGAGAAAATATTTTGGATGTTGAAGTTCCCACATTCATTCCCTGGTATTTGCATTTAATAGTGCAACAGGGATGAGAGTTATCCCAAGAACCAGGTCCAGTAGATAATTCTGGGTTTAGTCTAGCCAGTGATTCATAGGTTCATCCTTCATAGGTCCTAACCTTCCTACATTTTATTCTAGGTTGTTGCGGAAAGTCTGTCCAATCCAGTGATTGGTGGTTCCAAAGAGGTTAGTTTTTCAGTTTAACAAAAATGAAACTCCATTTGGCTGTTGCAGTGAGTTTCCTGAAGGCTTAATGTGTTAGCAGCCACACCATTGGCATACATGATCCATGCTGGTGTCTGTTGGTATAAAAGTATGTAGTCTGAGTTCCAGAAAACCCTTTGTCCAATTCTTCCTATAAACTAACTTGACACTCTGAAACCAGCTCCTAACAGCTTTTGTCTGTCACAACAAACCATGGTGTTGAATCTGGCTTGTGACGCATGCACTCACTTCTACTAACAAACTATGGTTTGTTGACAAAAAACAAAGTACAAACTATGGTTTCTTGCTAACTATGAAGTAGTGTGCTAATTATGGAGTAATACGGGACTCGTGGGGGTGAGCGTGAACGCATTTTACCGCACATGCAAGCACGCACAAAAAGGTCCCATTCCAGCTTCTGTACCCAAACCGTCCCTGTTCAGTGCCGGCGGGTGTGATTTTGTCCGGACGGAAGTCTTCCGACCCGAACATGGGTGCCGGAACAGGACCTTTTTGTGGATGCTTGCGTGTGTGGTAAAATCTGTTCATGCTCGCCTCCGCAAGTTCCGTCCCGTCCCCAAAACGTTTAAGAAAGTGCACGTGATAAAGTCCCCAGTTTTCATCTGTGAAAATGTTAGAGTGTATGGAATGTCTTTGTTGTGGATTTGGGATATCCTGGCTCATGTTATCTAATGCCGTAGACATCCCCCATCCTCCCAGTTTAAAAAAAAAATGAAGGAAGGAAGAGCCTTCTCACTTTGATATGACTTTCTGTTTTCTCTCCTTTTAGTGCCTTGATGCTGTAGCCAAGGGCTTTGCTGCCGTGGAGAAGCTGGTGCTTGCTGGGCAGTTGGAGAAGTTAGAAAAAGACTTCCAATCCTGTACACCTTTACAAGACCGCAATGACACCATTGAGCTGCTCAGCAGCCTGGCTGGGACGTTCATGGGCACTGTGCAGTACAATAATGAAGACCCAGATGAGGTCAATGTGAACAGCATCTGCAAAACAATGACCGACCAGAGCATTGGATCTGCCTACAAGAGACTTATCTCAGCCAGCCTTGTGAGTAGCCTGGTCACCATCGGTGGCTGGAAACTCCACACACGTGACTGAGTGGCCTGGTGAAAGAGGAAAGGCTGGCTTTGTCATTCCTTTGTGTGTAGCATACATAGAAAGCAAGCTGGCTGCTAAAGGGACAAACTGTCCAGTTCCCTGCTGTCTGAGCCTAGTAAACTACAGGTTAAGTCTCCCATATCCAGAATTCCAAAATCTATTTTTCATGTATATTCAAAGGGATCTTGCAGCACCTTTAAGAATAACTGCAAAAAAGAAATTGTGAGCATGAGCTTTCATAGACTTGAGCCTACTTCCTCAGGAGGATGGTTGAGATAGTAACACCTTTGGCTGTACAGGTGAAGCCCAGACCCAAACCATGCAAGGTTTTAATGACAATAACTGACACTTTGTACTTTGCTCAGAAATGCACATACACACACATGTCCCATCCCAGAGATATATAAATATAAAATATAAATATGAATGATAATACTGTAGTCTTTTAAAAAATTTTAATTTTTATTACACTTTTTAAAAAATAACACAAGAAAAAGCATCCACTTAATTTACACTCACATTTTTCCGAGACGCCAGCAGGACTTATGTGTCATTATGATGCCATGACACCTTGATGCAAGAAAAGTGCTCAGTTTTCAGCTAATGAAATAAACTAAAGCCAAAGTAGGGAAGAGTGAGGAGGGAAGAGAAATGCTAACAGCATCTGCAAAAGTGTGAGGACAGAGGATTAATTGAGACTGGCCCTGCTAAACGGAGACAGTTGGAGGATATGGGAATGTTAAATCTCATTGAAAGTCTCAGCAAGAAGTCAGATACAATATTAATTGGGCAGCAATTTCTGGTTCTGATTAGTGGTTCTTTTTACATTCAACAGATGGCTCTGAAACGCAATAATTTTTCATGTGTGTACAGCTCTCGCACTGGAGTTATACAGGACCTACGTAACACCAAGGTGTCAGCAGATACGTTTTTGAGGGCATGGATCTTCCAGACATGCACAGAGTTTGGATATTGTAAGTGGGAATATAATTCAACCTTGCTGTCTCCCTTCCACCACTCCACTGATATTCTGTGCTTTCATTTTTGAAACGTACAGTTTCCAATAGCGGTTCTCTTTGGTGCAGGACTATACAGGCCAAGAATCAGCTCATTTTCCAGAGGTCCTGTTGAGTTCTGTGGGACTAGTCAGATGCAGACTGAGCAGAATGTGGAAGAGCTTGCTTTAGGAGTTACAATTCTTGGAATCCCTTGTCCAGAGTGGCAAGAAGGGATTCTGAGAGTTGCAGTAAAAAGAAAAGGAAAAAAAAACCTTCCAAATTCAATTGGGAGAGGATGCAAATTATTCTTCTGACTCTGTATGGTTACCAGACTGCAAACTGGAGAGGATTCTTTTAAGGAAGAATTTCAGCAAGCATTAACAAGCAACGCTTGCTGAAATTCCCTCTTCCACACAACCCTTAAAAGTACTGGCAACCCTATTTTTGCATTGTTTTCAGCTTGCAGAGAAGGCATATCACTGTGGCTTCTGGTGATGGAGGGTTCCTTCTACCTCACATGTCCTGCCTCTGAGACGGCTACCCTTTTTGCTGGTGTCATTCCTTTAAAAAGAGCATAAGAGTGATTCAGAACTTTGTAACATTGGTCCTGGTGCCACTTGCCTCTTGGTTCCTAATTTTTAAAAAACAGGCATTAAAAAAGGCTAAAGATGTGAATAACATTAAGGCTCATTGGGGTCTCCCACAACCTCATATTGTCTAGCCTTCCGAACAAAAAGAGACACAGGCTTTCCTGGTTGCATTGCATACCTTTCAGCATTTCACAGATATGCCTAAACTACATCAGAGTACAGTATGGTCAAGATAGCAAAGATTATTCCTGAGGAAAAGAACAGATAAGCAAGAAGTGGCCAGAGCCTAAAGACAAGGGCAAGAGTCTGCCCCTTTTTCTCCCCTCTGTTAACTGAATACGAACTACTTTGAATTCAGTTTGCAGTGATTGAAGTAAGCCAAGGTGGAAGGTGGGAGGAAAAGAGGGAAACTGGAACATTTAAACAACCAACAGTTTTAAAAGTGTGATGGAAGAAGACTGAGACTGTCTCTTCTAAATCAAGATGGATGGGTTGGTATGACTGATGCCATTGATTCTGAATGACCCCAATCCTGTTCTTCCTCCCACTCCAGTCATGACCTGTGATGATCCTATTTGCCCCTTTTCCAAACTGGTGGACCTGAAGTTTCAGATGGACATTTGTAAGGAGGTCTTTGGCATATCCGCCCACAGCGCGCAGGACTCAGTGGCTTTCACCAACGAGTATTACGGGGCTGACCATCCCAAAGCTACCCGTGTCCTTTTCGTGAATGATATGGAGGATTGTTATCTTTTAATTCTTATTAAACATACAAACAAAACCAAACATGCATAAAGCCCATATACATATGGTATTTACAGGCCAGTACTGACATTCAATCAATCTACATGTTGCCCATTCCGAAACCAAGTCAGCACCTTCCCCAATGATAGTAACACAAGAACAGAGGCCCAGTACAATTCTACTATATGGATACAATGCCTTACAGACTCAAAATTTAGTATACTGATTCAATTTCTTACAAACCCAAAATGTATATGATACCTAAGCAACAGCATTTGCTGTTACAGTTTCTCAACAAAGAAATTACTGTGGTGTAATGTACATTTTGACATTAGATATTGGATCAGTATACTAAATTGTGAATTTGTAAGACATTTTATCCATATACTAGAACTGTACTGGTGTTATTTATTTGTGCTCTGTTCTTGTGTTAGATGTTACCCATCCCTGCATAAAATCTTCTTGAGAATTGCTTTTCCCATTGAATCAGACCTGCTAATCATGTTACTTTTTCTCTTTTTAAAACGCTTTCTGCCCTCTTTCCTCAGGTGACGTTGATCCTTGGCATTCACTGAGCGTCCTCGAGGACCAGTCCCCCTCCGAGAAGGCCATTTTGATCAATGGCACTGCCCACTGTGCTGATATGAACATGCCTTCAGAGACAGACCCATTGCCTCTGGTCGAAGCCAGAAAGGTAAGAAGGACAATGGTTATACACTATAATATTGATAGTATTCTTTAGTAATGATGAGTTCTTATTAAAACTAAGTATGTGAAGAAATAGTAACACATAGCCTGAAATTCTTCAGGAACCAAGAATGATTGTTAGCCCTATTTGCAGTGATGGATTGTGTGTGTGTGTGTGTGTGTGTTTTATAAATGTTTTAATCTGGTATTAATTTTTTCTGATTGGTCAATTTTTTAAAAAAACTATGTAAAGTGGTCTTGTAGCACCTTTGAGACTAACTGAGATAAAGAAGTTGGAAGGGTGAGCTTTCGTAGACATCTGTCTACTTCCTCAGATGCATTTAGTGGAATGGAATAATACTAATTATTATAACAATCATCGTAATCATATTTTAAATAAATCAGGACACTTGTGTTATATATTCTGTCATCCTAAATTATAAATACCAATGTTTTGCTCTTTGCATCATTTGGGAACTGATTGGGCCTGACTCCTTGAGTTGCATTTGATCAGTTGTCCTTTAGTAAATCTTCTCTCTCTAATTTGGTTTTCTCTGAGTGCTATGGTTCCCTCCAGCAGAATCCAAGACTTATTTCATTGGTGGCTAAAATAGTGGATGCTTTGCTTTCTGATGGTTCTATTCACACAAACTTGGTTTATTGCACAACATTATTAAATATATTGTACAAAATTATCTTTAGGCTATGTGTATAAGATGTTCTGTTTCACGTTCAGACTTGTGCTCCATCTTTAAGATATCTCATTATGCACAGGTTAAGTCCTCCTTATCCAGAATTCTGAATTCCAAAATATTCCAAAAAGCAAATATTTTCATGAATGGTTGAATGAATTTCATGCATGGCTAAGTTAATTAATGAATTAATTAATGAATTTGTTTTCTGACTGTTCTGACAAGCTTGGTTTCATGCACAAAATTATTTAGGATATTGTATAAAATTACCTTCAGTCTATGTGTATGAGGTGCATATGAAACATACATGAATTTCATGGTCAAACTTGGGCCTCACCTCCAAGATATCTCACTATATATGTATATGCAAATACAAGCATTCCAAACAAACAAACAAACAAAAACAAACAGAAAAACCCAAAATCTAAAAGACTTCTGATCCCGAGCAATTTGGATAAGGGAGAACTCAAATTGTATATGCAAATATTCCAAAATCTGAAAAAAAAAACCAGAACACTTTCCAAGCATTTTAGATAAAGGATACACAACCTTGACTTTGTGTTGTGGCTGTACACATCATATATTGGACCTTGTTCAATGGCACCTGCATTGCACAGTTTTTTACTGGAGCAAAGTAGTGCTTGCGTAGCATATTTCCGCATGGCTGAGGAGCTATTGGATTGCAGGCTCTGTCAAGCAGGTAAAACATGAGACCAACCTTCTTTTCTTTCCCCATCTAGAAAATCAATGCTCAGGTTGGTGAATGGCTGAAATTGGCAAAGGAAATGCAACAGAACAGCTGAACGGCCAGATGAGGGGAAAATATCTTCAATCTGCTGGATCCGTCATTGGAGAAAATCTGCCTAGACTCACTCTCCGGAGGTTGTCAGAAAAACCTATTTGACTCTAAATGCCAAAGTGATTAATCACTTCAAAACTTGTATTACTTCAGAGCTGACTATTCTGTTACTGTGCTATGTACTTTTAACTTTTTTTTACACTTGAAAATGTCTTTGCGTCACCTTGGAACTGACTCCCTTACCCATAATCGATTGTGTTTTTGTACAAAAAATAAAAAAACCCAACACAATGCTTTGCAAATAAATATTTTTATACCATTGATTCATTCTTGTTGATATTGCCTTATTTTGTCAAGAAAACCAGATATACTTGTAAAAGTGTGTATATGAAAGAGGGAGATATTAAGAGCATTATTTCTTTCCCACCCTCTGTTATGAGATAGCAGGGCATCATACCGTTAGAACAACTAAAAATAATCCCAGATCAAAACCATAAAATAATTTAAATAGAATAGAAGTCCAGTGAACAGAAATAGCTGAGTGCCAGCATGTTGTAATAGTTTGAGCAGAAGACTATGACTCTGTAGATCAGGGTTCGAATTCTCACTTGGCCATGGAGACCCATCATGGAAACCTTGGGTAAGTCGCACTCTTTCAGCCTCAGAGGAAGACAAAGGCCTCCTCTGAACAAATCTTCCCAAGAAAACCCCATGGTAGGATCACCTTACGGTCACCATAAGTTGGAAAACACTTAAAAGTACACAACAACTTAAATAGCAATAATATAATAGGATCAAATGTGGAAATCCCTTTCAATTGTTTTTAATAAAGTCCATTATTTCTTAAAAGTTCCTAGATATCCTGGAGATTTGTACTGATTGATGTGGAGGCAAGAAGACAGTTGAAGAAACACTGTACTTGAACCTTCAGCTAACAAAAATTTAGTTGCGTGCATGAATAAGTATAGCAGCTTGAAAAATGTGGTGCTGCTCTTTCGTCTTCAGATGGTCAGTTCAAAAGCCGCAGCAGAGTGGAAGCGAGTGACGGTGTTAGGATCTCTTGCTTGGCCTTGGCCATCTGCAAAAAGCTCCTCCTTAGAAAAGGCTTCCATCTCCTGGTGCAGCTCCTTCAGGTCTTGGATCTCCAAAGCAAGGCTGAAGAGCTGGTTGAACAGTGCCAGGTCGGCCAGGCGCATGCTTCGCTGCAAGGCATAGAAAACGTGGCTTTTACCATTGGTCAGTATTTGTAATGATTTGTGTATTAAGTCATCTGTTGACTAATGGCAACCTCATGAATTTTGTGGGGTTTTCATAGACAACGTATCCTCAGAGGTGGTTTTTGCCTTGGGATACAACTCTCGAGAACAGGGTTCGATTCCCAGCTCGGCCATGAAACCCACAGGGTGACCTTGGGCAAGTTGCATGCTCTCAGCATCAGGGGAAGGCAATGGCAAACCTCACATGAACAAAGCTTGCCAGGAAAACCCCATGATAGATTCAACTTAGGGTTGCCATAAGTCAGAAATGACTTGAAGGACACAACTACAGCAACAGCAACACTGCTGAAGGACTCACCAGTTCTCCATGCACCCAGGTGATCTTCTCTTGGAGTCTGGAGCAGCTTCCTTCCAATGGCTGGACCACTTCTTGCTTCTCCTTCCCACGCAGAGGCAATGGAGACAAACTGGGCTCCTTAAATACCTTTGGCAAGGGAGGCAGCCCTTTGAAAGGAGCCTCATCTCCATCAGTCCAGGGCCAGGTATCCAAGGTGGGATTTTCTTCTTGAAGTACAAGACTCTCCCTGGGAAATCCAGAAGGTACAACAGGGAAACCATGGCTGTCATCATCTTGTGGGCACATTGTAACACATAATACAACGTTGACCTGAGGCTTCGGGAAATTCAAGTGAAAATTCTCCACCCTATTTTAAGTGCCAGTTAACAACAAGAGGATATACATACTAAAATGCAGGCTGAGGCTCCCTTATCCAAAATGCTGGGGACCGGAAGTGCTTTGTATTTCAGATTTTGGAATATTTGCATATATATCAGAAGCTATCTTGCAGATGGCACCCAAGTATAAAATTCTTTTATGTTTTGTATACCCCTTATACACATAGACTAAAGGTAATTTTATACATAGTGTTTCTAATGTTTGCTCATGAAACAAAGTTTGTGTACATTGAACCATCAGAAAGCAAAGGTGTTACGATCTAAGCCACCATGAAGACAGTTTTGGAATATTTCATCTTTGGGAACTCTGGATAAAGGAGACTTAACCTGTACTTAATAACTTTTGTTTTAGCTATATTCTGTTTTAACTTAGTTTGTAAGCCACTGTGGGTCCTATATTGGGAGAGAAGCAGGATAAAATATATAAAATAAATAACAATATTTAAGCCAGAGTGACAGTTCTGGTACATCCAAGGGCCATTTTCCACCCTTTAACTTTTCCCAACCCACACTATCCTGTCCCAACAAAACCTGACCAGAAGATCCTTTCGGTGATTCAAAATGAATTTTATCTATTTATCCTGCACCTTCAATGGTAGGAGAAGCTGTCTGGACTTCTGTTGTTTTGTGCCCAATAGGTATTGATAACGTTCGTTTCCATTCCTCCTTTCCATCCAAATCTGAGGAAGCTGCCTTGGTTCATACCCTCCAATATTTCACAGATGAAAACCAAGACACGAGTGGCGACGCAATGTTAAGAAGGTGGGCAAGGTGGCAAAAGTTATTCATAAGGAAATGTACACCAGCTAGGAGAAGCTGCAGCAGTTTGCTTTTGCCTGAGTCTACAGGGAAAGGGCAAGATTCAGCATCCTCATTTTATGTCCCTCCTCTTGTGTTAATGGAGTGCAATAAAACACTGTGAATACTGCAGCACACTATTACAGGCTCTTTCCCCTTGAGCTATCTGTCCTCAAAGTCCTGCTAGAATAAAAAGAAAGGACAGCAGACAGGGCACCTCTAGGAAGGGAGCTCCAAAGCCAGGGAGAAGCCACCAAGGAGGTCCTCTCCTCTGTTCCCATCAGATGAGGTGGTGGGAAGCCAGAGAAGGGTCTCCCCAGAAGATTTCAAACACAAGCAGGATCATATGTAGAGATACCATCCGTCATGATGGGAGCTGTAGTCCAAAATATCCAGAGGGCCAAAGTTTCTCCACCCCTGGTTCATGCGAAGCTGTCACCACAACCTGATAACAGTTTCCATTGTGCAAATGTTGCCTGGATTTCTGAGCCACAAACGCAAGCCAAGCAACTATGCATTCTGCATAAACGTTGTTAAGGAACAGAGGCTATGAGAGTTCATGCACCCTGTGTGTCATCAACACTGTGATTCCTCTTAATTATTGCATAAATTAAATTAATGGACAAGTGCCACTGTTCAGTCCCCAAAGCACTGTGGTGCGAAGGAAGAGATGGAAGATGCCACAGCTGATTAACAGAAATAAGAAGATCTTTTTCAGCGCAGGAAGGTAGGAAAATACGGGAAGGAAAAAAAATTATCTGATCCATTGTTTCCAGTAACACTTTGCTTGTGGAGATCAAAAGTGAAAAACTGGTAAATCAGGTTCTCATATCAAGACAGAAGGACTGCTATCTCCTGCTAAGGCTGGGATGGGCAACTATGGTGGGTGAGCCAGTGTTTGCCCCCTCCAGCAAGACAAACAGCTGGAACAAAAACTAACACCCATTGTGAATTTTCAGATATGTTTGATCATTTTTTCTATATTTTAGGGAGATGTTTGCCCACTCCTGCTGTGGGCCTTCAAGTAGTTTCTAAATTATGGCAAACCTATCATGGAGTTTTCTTGGCAAGATCTGCTCAAAAGAGGTTTGATTTTCCCTGGGTCTGAGGCTGAGAGAGAGTGACTTGCCCAAAGCTGGGTTTCCATGCCCACATGAGGATTCAAACCATGCTCTTCCAGAGTCACACTCCAACATTCAAACCAGTGCTGGCTCTCACTCAAAATATACTATTAAGTATAAAAAGCTTTACATTTTGCACATGAAACAAGTTTTTGGAGCACTTTTCTTCACACAGGTTCACTTCAGGATCACCATGAGTTGGAAAAAATTTAAAGGCACACAAAAGAAACAACAAATTATGCTTTTACTGTATCTTTTACTAATGAGTTTATAACACTGGAGGAATTTCTCTCAATTTCGAAAGAAATGGAAGTGAGGTCAGTTCAGAATTGAGTAAATTTGCTAGTTCAGCGAATTTACGTGATTGCGTATTGACATTGCATTGCATTCAGAACTGCCCGAAATTGCCTCTCAGTGCCCGAAATTGTGTGTGACAGTTTCTCACGCAATCATGCAAAACCCCACGATTGCGTTCGGAAGGACTTCCCTTTGCCCGAAAATCTGTGTGATCAGCTTTCACACATCACACGAAACCCCATGATTGCATTCAGATTGCCATTGGATTATACTTCCAATTCCCTTTGTGTGATAAACTCGCAAGTTTCATTGTTCCATTAACTGTATCATTAACAGAACTGATTATTGAATGTTCTTTTCACTTTTGTAGCAAATAGGTTTTTAGGGAAATTTGTTTTCATGTCTTGTTAGCCACCATAAACCTTGTGCTGAAAGAAAAGCAGAGTATAACTTAATTGAATGAAAATAAATACTTTGTTTTCAACTTGACTTGGTTGACTTGGTTCCTTCAAGAGCGACATGCAATAATTGTGCTAGCTGAGAGTGATGGGAGTTGCAGTCTAGCTCCTAAATCCAACTAGATTAATCCCAACTAGAGCGAACCCCATTGAATCTATGGAACTTACATAACTGGTGATTCAGTGGACCTGTTGCAGTTAGGACCAATAACTAGATTTTGGTTACAGACCTCTGAAAGTTAAGGCTTTTTCGTGGCTTTGTAGAGGAGAGAATTTCCCAAAAAAACCAGACCTGCCATGCAAAGATGAGAAAAGCTGTGTCCAACATTTCACACATGAAAACCAGGACAGGTGTGGCCATGCAACATCATAGTCAAGACGGCAAAGGTTATTTGTGGGAAAGAAAACACAAGCTAGGAGAGGCTGCAGCAATTTGCTTTTGCCCGAGTCTACTGGGAAGAGCAAGATTCGATCCCTTCTCTCCACTGATTTGAGTGCAAACTGCTTTTGCCCTCTGAACTCAGTTTGCAGCAAGTAAAGTAAGTTGAGGACCAGTGGGGGAAAGCAGGAGGAAGAATAATAAACTAGGACATTTAAAAAGGATTGCAAATAGCAGGGACAAAAGAGAATTAATCAGGAGTGACTCTCAGAAATCCTAAAGAATTATTTCCATCTTTTTCAGATGCAAGTTCCATTTTTTAAAGGGGACAATTTGAGTAGCCTTACCTGCTGGTGTTGTCTAGGCCCGTTTGATCGGTTTAGGGGACTTGGTGATCCCACCTGTTTTGTCACAACTTACCTTCTTAGCCCTGATTCTGCCAAATCGGATCCAGTCCTAATGTCTCTGGAGAAAGAGTTTTTCATGGTCAGGTGTCAAAATATCTTTGTGGCAGGAGAGCAGAAGTTGGCTTCAAAGGCAGGACATACAGAGTGATGGTGAACTATTTAGGTCCATAAGGTTGGGGAAGTAGCCATGGAATAGATGCGTAGTGTATGTGGCTGCAAAAGGAATACGGGAGATGCCCAAAGGCTTGGTCCGCTGCCACTTACTCCTTACAGGTCCTCTCAGTTGCTCCAGTCCTGGGAAGAAGATGCCTTGGGAATCTAAGCAAACCCACCAGCATCAGTAGGGAACTTTGAATCCTCCAAAACCCCCTTCCTTAAGTGGTCCAGGGAACTTTGTGAGTTTCACTTGCCGGTGCTCCTCGACAGCTGTTGCCACCAGAAATGCCACTGGAAGTATTAGAAGAAACACGCCCAGCTTTCAAGCTGCCAACTGGACTCTCCGTTCAAAGTTCAGATGCGAACAGGTGACGGAGTCTTCACACACCCTTGTTGTCTCTTTCTTTCCCACGAGGAACAGAAAGTCCTGTCAGGGCATGGGACAGTGCGCAGAACAACTTCGTATGACAAAAGACAGGGGACGCCCAAAGGAATTGACTAAGGAGCGAAAAAAGGAAGCTGTTAATCACAGGAGACACATCATACACCGAATGGAATGCGCTGCCACCGGATGTGGTGGTGTGGCACAATGCCAGTATCTTTAAATGTCTTTTGTTTTGATTTTTCCAAAAAACTGAGCAAACCCCGTAAAGGGCGGGGTGTTATTCAAACAGTGAAAATAATCCTGGTAGAATGCAGGTTGAATCTTTCTTGCTCACGCGCATTTCAAATGCACCTAAGTTTGGGGGCCTGCGCACACTTAACCCAGGATAATCAATCTCAGGTTTTCCCCGAGTTTTCCTAAAAGATTCGCATTGTTGGCTGTGCGAATAACTGATGCAAATAGACCCGGGATAAAACTCTGCATGCCTTGAATGTGTTTCGAATACATCCGCTTCATCAACTCCACCTTTATTCGCAGTGCTGACATGTAGGAGTGCCAGAACTGGCAGAGATGCACTTCCACAGTGTGGACCACAAACCCAGAATGCGTGAGATTATTCAGACAGGCCAAAATAAAGCTGCTTCAGGTCACTTTGGAGGTATGCTGGTTAAATGATGGATGCGTCCTAAGAGTCCGGAAGCTGCGCCAAAGCCATGCTTCAGTCCTAAGGACTGGCGTGCAGCTTTGTTGCGGCTTCTGGCCTCTTAGGACGCATCCATCATTTAACCAGCATACCTCCAAAGTGACCCAAAGCAGCTTTATTTTGGTCTGTCTGTTTGGGCCCATGGTCACACTAAAAGAAACAACATCTGAATAACCTCAGGGTCTATACAGGGCTATTATTAATTGTTACAAGTGGCTGCAGAAACTTGGTTGTTGATAATAGCAGACACATGGAGCCTGCAACTAAAGTCTTGTAGTATGGAAAGCCGCTCTACAGTGTTCCCAGTTAGTCACGGCCTATGGGAAAAAACATTTGACAAATGAAAACCAAGACACATGCACCCAAGTATCATCAGAGTGTGGTCAAGATGACAAGAATTGTTCATAAGCAAGGACATACAAGATAGGAAAGGCTGCAGCAGTTTGCTTTTGCCTGCGGCTACTGGGAAGGGAAGGAGTACACCCGCTTTTACTGAATTAACAGAGTGCAAACACGCACCTTTCAAAATAATTTAAATCTCAAAGGTGCTACAAGATCTATGCAGTAGTTTGTATTTTGCAGTAGGACTCCAGGAGACCAGGGCTGAAATCTCAGCTCGGCCATAGAAACCCACTGGAAGAACTTGCCTAAGTCACACTCTCTCAGCCTCAGAGGAAGGAACGGGTAAAATCACCTCTGAGAATTCCTTGCCTAAGAAAACCTTAAGAAATTAATGGGACCCCCTTAAGTCAACAGGAACACACACAGACACACAATAACATGGAAGAGCCAGTATAGTGCAGTAGTTTGTGTTTTCTAGTTTTGTGTTTTGCATCCTAATAATTTTACTATTAATTCCATCAAGCATCCTCTTTTGTCCGTAGCTGCCTCTGGCTTGTTTTAACAACTGTTTAATATTTAATTGTATTTTATTGTGGATGGGTAGGTTTGGGAGGGTTGGGATATAAGGATGATAGCCTCTTTATTGTGTTTAAAGAGTGTTTTATTATCTTGATCTGCTTGGAGAAGCAGGATACAAATAAATAAACACCCCTTCAAATGAGCCTCCCGTCTTGTATTGTGCACCACCTTTCCCATTTGGTTAATTTAATTTAATTTATCTTAGGCTGTATCCCCATTGGAGAAATAACCCACTTTGGCACCGCTTTAACTGCCTTGGCTCAAGGCTATGGAATTCTGGGAGTTGGAGTTTGTTGTGGGCCCAGAGCGGAGCTCCGCTCTGGGCCCCACAACAAACTCCAACTCCCAGAATTCCATAGCCTTGAGCCAGGGCAGTTAAAGCGGTGCCAAAGTGGGTTATTTCTCCAATGGGGATACAGCCTTAATGTATTGTTTTAATTAAAACATGTTTAATTCTTTTTTAGAAGGAAAAAATGGGGGTTAATGCATTGTATTGTACTTTGTATGGAATTTTAATATGTAAGCTGCTTCGGTTGTTTTCTAACAGAGAAGCGGGATTTAAATAAAGTTTTATTATTATTATTATTGCAATAATAACAATAACAAATATTTAATAATAATAATAATAATAATGAAATATTGTATTATTGCAATACCAATAAAATATAATATATTACAGTAATAATAATAACCATAATGAAATATTATATTATAGTAATAATAATGAAATATTGTATTATTATTATAATAACAATAATAAAATATTATATTATAATAATGATTATAATAATAAAATATTGTATTATTATTATTATTATTATTGCAATACCAATAATAAAATATATTACAGTAATAACAATAATGGAATATTATAATATATAACAGTAATAATAATAATAATAATAATAATGAAATATTGTATTATTATTGCAATAACAATAATAAAATATTATAATATATTACAGCAATAATAATGAAATATTGTATTATTATTATTGCAATAACAATAATAAAATATTATAATATATAACAGTAGTACTAGTAATAATAATAATAATTGAAATATATTATTATTATTGTATTATTATTGCAGGAGACCAGGGCTGAAGCCTCAGCTCAGCCCCAGAAACCCCCTTGGATCTACTTTCCACAAGTCACACTCTCTCAGCCTCAGAGGAAGGCACTGGCCAAGCCTTCCTTGCCTAAAGGAAAACTATGAAACTGAATGGGTCACCACCACCATAAATAGGACAGAAACTGGCAACTTAAGGGCAGCCTGCTGGCTTCAAGTCGCGCAACTGCGCATGCTCAGAAGAAGAACCCTGGGCGCATGCGCATTAATGAAACACACAGCAGGCCTTTCTTAGCGTCACATGACATGGCTGTCACATGACCTGTCCAAGATGGCTGCGCCCATGTTGGTAAATGTCCTTTTGGGGTTTTGTTGATGTTTTAGGCCAGAGAGAAAGAAGAGGCTCTGGAGGGAAAGGAGGAGGTTTTAGGGGGAGAGGGAGACTCTGGTGGGGTTTCAGTTCTTATAATGTGGGGAAAGAGAGCCTTTTCTGCTATTTTTACTTGCTGCCCCTAGAATCATAGAACCATAGAGTTGGAAAAGACTATAAGGGCCATCCAGTCCAACCTCATTCTGCCATGCAGGAACTCTCCATCAAAGCATCCCCATTGACAGATGGCCATCCAGCCTCTGCTTAAAGACCCCTAAGGAAGGAGACTCCACCACACTCCGAGGGAGTGAGTTCCACTGTCGTATAGCCCTTACTGTCAGGAAGTTCCTCCTAATGTTGAGCTGGAATCTCTTTTCCTGCAGTTTGCATCCATTGTTCCGCGTCCTAGTCTCTGCAGCAGCAGAAAACAAGCTTGCTCCCTCCTCAGTATGACATCCCTTCAAATATTTGAACAGGACTATCATATCCCCTCTTAACCTTCTCTTCTCCAGGCTAAACATCCCCAGCTCCCTAAGGCACTCCTCATAGGGCATGGTTTCCAGGCCCTTCACCATTTTAGTCGCCTTCCTTTGGACATGCTCCAGTTTCTCCACATCTTTTTTGAAATGTGGTGCACAGAACTGGACACAGTATTCCAGGTGGGGGCTGACCAAAGCAGAATAGAGTGGCACTATTACTTCCCTTGATCTAGACAAGTCTCAAATCTCCCTTTGAGGCTTCCCTTGGCTTGTTCCAGAGAGAAATGAAACAGAAGAAGCAGCTTCCTGTTGTTTTTGGGAAGCCTTCGCCTGGCTAGGCGCCTTTTTATTTTTGAAGAGGAATAAAATATAGAGTAATTTAAGAGTTTATTGGAGTAATTTCAGAGCAAATTTCATGCAATAATCATATTTTTATAATAATAATAATAATAATAATCATTACTATTATTATTATTACTGCATCCGAGGGAGTAGTAGGCTGAAGCCTATGAAAGCTCATGCTGCCAGTTTCTTTCTTTCAGTTAGGTCCAAAAAACACTGTCGAAGTAACCCAATTTTACTTTTTATGAACTTTTATCACAAATAAAAATAGATATTATTATCACACGTATATATATTGTACATATCTACATCATTGATACTTCCTTACATCCTTATCGATTCTGTATACTTGACGTCAAAAAGTTTAACTTTTTGAACTTACGTCTCTTGGGTGAGGAAAGTTAATTGGTTCCATTTGAAGACCTAGCTGTGTTAGTCTGGAAAATCAGGATGCAATGAGATCTTGTAGCACCTTTGGAACTCAGGTCCAAAACACACTGCAGAAATAATTGCCAGTTTGAGATCGCTTTTACTGCCCTGGCTCAATGCTAGGGAATTCTGGGAACTGTGGTTTTGTGAGATATTTAGCCTTCTCTGTCAGTGAGCTCTGGTGCTACAATAAACTACAATTCCCAGGATTCCCTAGGAGACCCAGGGCAGTGAAAGTGGTCTCAAACTGGATGATTTCTGCATTTGAGAACAAGCCCAAGAAAGTGGCACACATATTTGGCGATTGTGGAGATAGTGCCAGGGTTCCAATAAAACTGACCTTAGAATTTTGTCAGTTCAGTGAATGTGCATTTCTGGATTAATTTTCCTTAAAAGCTCCAGGTAGAGAGGGATGTTGGTTGAGTTCAAAGAGACTCAAGCATGGTGTTTGCTGTGACTGGGACGGCTGACCAGTTGGTGGAGCTGTAATATCATAGGACAATGCTTTGGTAAAGTTCTTCTGCAATTACAGTTGGCCCTCCTTATTCACAGATTTTTTTTATCCACAGATTTGAGCATACATGGCTTGAAAATATTCCCCAAAAGTATAAAATCCAAATAGCAAACCTTGATTTTCCATTTTATATATGGGACACCATTTTGTTGTGCCATTACATTTAATGGGACTTGAACATCCATGGATTTTATTATTCACGGAGGTCCCGGAACCAAAACCCATCAGATAACAAGGGCCCACTGTATACTGTACCCTTTATATAATTTCCGGTGGGTCAGCCATTTTAGTCTGTTACAGTAAAAACTGCAAATAATGCTTTGGCACCTTAACCTTCTCTGGACTTGTTCCAGCTTGTCAATATCCTCCTTTAACTCTAGTACCTAGAACTGGACACAGCATACCAGATGAGGTCTGACCAAAGTAGAATAGAGTGTCACTACTAATTCCCTTGATCTGGATACTATATTCCTGTTGATGAATCCCAAATGCATTGCCACTTTTTTTTTCTGGTGGGGGCTTCTGTTCCTGAAAACCTAACCACCTTCCCATTGTCGGCTTCTTTACCCAGCTCCGCCACTGCAGAGGTGTTGCCTCATTGCTGTACTCCAGTTCTCGGTATAATAGCAGTTCAACTGGCTCCACTTCTAATCCTCTAAAAGTCGGTATCCTTCAGTATCTCTGCGAACGCTTTTATGATATTGAGACCTTTGTAGACGTCAGCCATAAGCTAAAGAAGTGGAACATACAAAGAAAGAACAGGTATGAGTACCTTTAGTGTTTCTTTTCTTCCCCTCAAAATTTCTAGATCTTATGATGGTAGATAAAACCTTCATTGTGGCAAAACAGGTGTGTCCCTTCAAACTGTTTGAAAAAAAATATGTGAACATCTCTTATGAATGTGTTGTGGAAAGCACAAAGGAACAGAATCTGTCCTGTGTAGTCCCACCTGTCTATTGTTTAGCCAGTAGTGACTAAACCTGGACTGGTACTTTGTTTCTTTTTGGCTTTCTTCTCAGCTTCTGCAGTATTTTCTCCTGTGCCCTCCCCCCCCCCCCTTTTTAAACTGTAAACCAACCCAGAACTTGGAAAAGAAATGCTTTTTGTACTGTATTCCCAATGGCCCAGTGCTGACTGAGGGATTCTGGAGGTTGTCGTTTTTAAAAAAGTAATTTTAAAAAGTCTTTAAAAAAGAATTTTGGGGGTTGCAGTCCTGAAGAAAATTCAGTACTCTGTCCAATATGAAGCAGAAATGGAACTCGAAACCAGAGCTCAGTGGTGTCAAAATATAGGAAAAGTCCTGCTTTATAGGATCAAGATCTGAATCCTTACTTCCAACAGTGGCTAGACAGAGACCTTTGGTAAACTTTCAAGTTGAGTAAGAAAGGGTGTTTGCTCTACCAAAGTGCTTGGAGAGTTGTGCAGACTGGCATCTTTAGCTGGCCTGGGGGCAGAGTGATGCTACACGCTGCACCACATGATATGTGGCGTCACAGCGCTCCTCTGGTGCTACGTCCAAATGACACAGTGCCAAAGGGGCGCTGCAAAGCTGTGGCGCCAGTGGCTATGGCACCTTTTCTTTTTCTGTTATTTCTAATGCTAGTATCAAATTCTTTGTTCAAGAAGTAATGCCCAGCAATAGCAAGTACAGTTCTATACCACTTATCAATGCACTTAAGCACTCCATAAGCTTTTTACAAAGTGTAAGCCTATTGCCTCCAATGATCTGAATGCTGTACTCATTTTAGCAACCTCAGAATGATTCAAGCCTGACTTGAGCTTGAGCCCTTTGGCTGATATTGAACTCGCAAACTTATGGTTTGTGTGGCTGCAGTACAAGCATTTAACCATTATGCCACCAGGGCTTTATTAACATATGCTTTGTTAACTGAAGTGTACCTGCAGTGTTTAGGAATCACATATCAAGGGCTGTATCGCACTGCAGAAATAATCTCATTTGACACCACTTTAACTGCCATGGCTCATTGCAGTTATAGTTTGTTGTGGTACCGGAGCTCTCTGACATAGAAGGCTAAATGTCTCACAAAACTTCAGTTCCCAGAATTCCACAGCATTCAGCCAAGGCAGTTAAAGTAGCCTCAAGTGGGTCATTTCTGCAGTGTGCTTGCAGCCTAAGTTTCTTGATTCAAAAACAACTGTATCACTTTGAGTAGATTGAAAGGTTAAGATAAAAAATCTTGTTAATAAAATGAGTTTCCAGTCTTCTCAAAGAGGTCTCCTCCTTGATTGTTTAATTCAGTGCTTGCGTTGAAGCCTGCCAGCACTTTGGTGATGAAGTTGGAGCAGCTGCCTTTGCATTTAAACTGAAGGGAAGAATCAGGTACGTAATGCGCACTCGGCTGAAGTGTTCTTTGTGGGGCTGATTTGTGGATCATTTGAGAGAACACTGCTCTCTGGAATTCCTCTTCCTTTTTCATCACATTTTTGTAGCCTAAGGCTGTTAAAAGTAAACTGGTCACTGGTTTGTGCTGCTAGTTTCGATTAACATTTTCTTTTCTTGATCCTCAGAGTCTTTAAATTACTTGGGAGCTGTCTTAGAATATATCAATTTAAATAATAATTAAAGAAAAAAGGATAGCATGGTTATAAAAAATATACTTCTGGTGTTATTAAAGAGTTATTGTGCTTAGATTTATCAGGACCAACCAAGGATATTCTAAGTAGACTTATTAGAGCAAAATATATTGTACATGGAATATAAGTTGTAAAAGATTTATAGCAAATCTGAACTTTCAAAATGGTTGTTGTTGTCATGTGCATGAAATGATATAAGTCTGTATATGATTTTGTTTTTTTTGGGGGGGGTCTGAAAATAATAATAATAATAATAATAATAAAAAATAAAAATTAAAAAAGAATATTTTAAATACATACATATGGCCTATGGGAAAATTCAACATCCATATTCTGTAACTAGAAGAATCTAAATACGCAGCCTGAAAATATTAGGTTAATGAAGTAGTGTGTCTCTTTCTCACACACACACACGTAGACTTTTTCTTATATATGTGGCTTAAACTATACTGTAAAACATTATATACATTGCTGTGGAGTTGTAAAAATATATACATATCAATTTTGTTTTAGGGCCCGGGGTCAACATGATTGGTACCAGGATAGCATAAATTGGAAAAATAACCTGAATTTCCAAGAATATGAAGAAGTCCTCCTGGAGGCAGTGGATGTCAGTGGTTCCATCATCAACTACAATGGTCTTGATAACCTAGGTGAGAAAGAGTTGTAGTCCAAAAACTAACTTTTCTACGTTGGGTTTTAGTTCTATGACACTTTTGGATCTGAAATGTGGATAGGCAGCTTGATCGGATTTCAGATATAACCCTTTGCATGTCTTTTCCCATCCTTCTCAAATTATAGGAATTTATTAAAAATAAATTATTTCCTAAATGTAGACTACACTATTTTCATACTACCAAGATAATTAACAACCTAGCAAACCTGGTTACTAGATTACAGGTAGAAAAAGAAGACATATCAGGATGATGAAGAGTATGGTCTATATTTGCATAAACAGCCTGAATGGAAGAACTCAGTTGCTACTCACCTTGAAATGAACCAGCACCAGAAAATAGAGAAGGGAAGGGTCTCAGCCATCAGTACACGAACCAAAAAAGACCATCACAAATACATACACAAAACAGTTTCATGAAGTATAGAACATAAATAACAAATGAGCAAGAATACAAAAATACAGAGTTGATTTGTATCCTATAATCAACTTATAATAAAACTTATAATGAAAGGGTAAGCAAAGAGCACTACCAAGAGTACTTTTTTGTGGGGCTTTCGGGCTATGTGGCCATGTTCTAGAAGAGTTCCTTTCTGACGTTTTGCCAGCATCTGTGGCTGGCATCTTCAGAGAATGATAGTCTGGAAAAGGATAAAAAAACAAAAACAGGTATATTGGCTGAATATATTATTTTCATTATTAATTGCTATTGTATTCTATAATATTGTTTGGTAATTTATGTATCTGTGATAGTCTGTTTTGGTTTGCAAACCATCATCAGAGCCTGACTTGGAACTTGTGCCTGGAAAGAAGGAAAAAAGTAGTCTGCTCACGCCTTGATTTTCTGGCAAGTTGTTGTAATTTATGACAATAAACAGTAACAAATCAATAGAACTAGAAGAGAAGGGAATAAAAGGAAACAAAATAAACCAAAGAAGAACAGGAGAGTCACACAAACAGCACAAGACATTGATTTTAAATTTAGCTCTACCCAAAATGATCAGACAGTATTCCTTCAACAGCACAATCATCTTAAAAAGATAAGACCAAACATGTTTGTTGAAGGACCACACAACGATTCTTTCTCAGTTACTGATAAAATATAAGGAGACCAAACTGTAGCCATTAAGATTCTACAAGTCAAATGTAGGGTTGGGGGTTGGTTTGTTTGTTTCTTTGTTTGAGATTCTACAGGTGAATCGGTGGTTAGAGCCAATTTTTTACTGGTCCCTTAGCATTGTCTCTATTCAGAAGAGGCATCCTGCTGGCTTCTTTTCTTTGATGTTACCAACCAAGGCTTTCCTGTCCCAATTAAAGTTGACTGGCATTATTTTCTTATGATATCACAGATATTACCACAATAGGAAGGACAGTATTACACAATGAATAGTACAATAACTGAATTGCTAAATAGCAGAAGTACAGAACAGATACAGTATGCTATACGGTGTAGGTACAATAGAAGCACAACAGGCTTCCAGATAATAATACACGTGTTATGAAGTCTATATCGGGTGTCAGTCTGCTTGAGTCTTTTGATGCCAGTGTATATAAATCTTTTCCCCTGTAGCTACAGAATCCTCATTCTTATGCTTCTACGTATTATATTCTGCCTCTGATTTCATGCTTGCCAGGAACAAAACATCTTACCAGTAACATAGTCCCCAGTGTCATGTCGGTAACAATAAGTTTGGCTTCTATTACAGATTGAATAGCCTTTATCTGAAATTCCAAATTCCAAAATACTCCAAAATTGTCTGCATGGATGGCTGAGATAGTGATACTTTTGCTTTCTGATAGTTCAGTGTATACAAACTTCTGTGACATGCACAAAATTATTAAAAATAGTGTATATAAAATTACCATCATGCTATGTTTATAGTGTGTGTATGAAATAGAAATGAATTTCATGTTTAGTCCTGGGTCCCATCTTCAAGATACTTCATTATGTAGATGCAACTATTCTACAATGGTGGGGGGGGGGGGAGGGATCCAAAATACTTCAGGTTCCAAGCATTTCAGAAAGGGATAACTCAACCTGTATACTTCCATTGCATATTGTATTTGTAAAGTATACTGTAATACATGGTCTTTCCAATGCTTGCGTATGTATAATTTTTAATGGTCTATTGCAATATATGTAGTTTTGATACCATTGGGTGTTCTGGTTAGGCTAGTATTTTGTAAGTTTGGCTGCACTGTTATTTGGCCGTTGACTGGCAATATTTCTGGCATATTTCATGTAGGCAAGGGCGAGGTCTGAGAGTGATCGGCTTGCTTAACGGACGACTGATGGGTACTCCCTGCTTGTGGGTGGGGGTGTGTAATGTTCCATAGATTGCAATGTAGTTTGCATATTTATAATGTGATAGTAGATGACTGACAAGTAGGGAACATTGAGTGAAATGAGTTTGCAGATAGCTGATGGTTGGCTGAGAGTGTGGGAGATGTTGCAACACTGGAGTGAGGGTTAGGAGAGAGAAAGTCAAATGGGATTGTGTTATAGAAGAAGATAGTGTATCTGTGCTATAGTGGATCCTTGCAATACTGTAGGAAGTGTATGCTGGTTTGGAGGTGGAGGTGGAGCATTTCAAATTTTGGACCAAAGTGACTCCGTGATTTATAATAACATGTGATCTTGCAAAAAGGAGGAATCGGAGCGTGCTTTACTCTCACCTATGGCAAACAATCCATTTTGGTTTTCACTGAGCATCCTATAGATCAGTAGTGGGAAACTGCAGCAGGTCTGAAAGTCATTTTTATACCCTGAGACCTTCCAAGGACCACATGGACTAATGAAAAATAAAACCAAAACCCTAAAGTGGCTGGAAGTCCACTTCTGGTTCTCAAAAATGGGTATTTTAAAAATGTTAAATGGCACAGAAAGGCCTTGCCAACTATTTCAAAAATAGTAATACCCTGAATATGGTAACTATAAATTGCAATTAGCAATCAGGTACCTTTCTATTACATTTTTTAGATACTTTTATAGCAAATTGTCATGACCTTGTTAACAAATGTACAGCGTAACAATGTAATTATAGCCGCAATGTAATGATAGCTACAATGCAATTAACAGTATAAACACAGTGTATAACTGTACAGAAATAGTTCACATGTAACTGCAGAGTTCATAGAAGAATATGCCACCGCTCCTTCTGTCTCACTGTGCATTTGTTAACAAGGTCATGACAATTTGCTATAAAAAGTGACTAAAACACGTAATAGAAGGCTACCTGAGTGCTAATTGCATAATAATAACTATTTCAAAAGTACATTGTTACACCTGAAGGCTCCCAAGAGCAGCAATTCACCTTGTTTAGGCCGGACTGAGATGCCTCTCTGGATATTCTGAAGCTGTCAGGGGCTTCAGAAACATCCTTGGGTTCACATCTAGCTCCAAGACTACACCTTTGCTATAGATGATGGTAGCAGGGAGTATGAATTTTGACTAACCAAAACACATCTTTTCAGTCTGGGCAAATGAAATATATGTGCATACATTTGACTTTTTGTGCATGTTTGTAGTTACAGGATTTTGGATTTGTTTGGTTTTAATTGGGGTTTTTTTTGGCACACTGTGCCTGGACTATTTTTGTTCTGTGCTTCTTTTGTATTTGGGAAAGGGTCATGGGCCTGTTTCCAATTTATTTTTCTCTCCGTTTCTTCCCGTAGTGAAGCTGAAAGCCCTGAAGCATCTGGACCTCAGCAGGTGCCCGCATATTGATGACTGGAGCCTGAGCCGACTGTATGCCTTTGCAGACACCTTGGAAGAGCTTTCGCTTGCTGGCTGCCCCCAGATCACCGAGAGGGGGCTTGCTTGCCTCCACCATCTTCAGTGAGTGCAGCTGGTTGTCCTAAGTTGTGTGTGTGTGTATGTGTATGAATATGTATGTTGAGTTCCTTGTTGTTGCTGTATGCCTTCAAGTCATTTCAGACTAATGGTGACCCTAAAATGACCCTATTGTGGGATTTTCTGGGGCTGAGAGTGTTCCCTAAAGTCACCCAGTGGGTTTCCATGGCCAAACCCTGGTCTCTTGAGTCATAGTCCAATGCCCAAACCACTGCACTACTCTGGCTGTCGCTTCGATTCATAGATGCCAGTTTTAATTCACTGTTCTGGAGGGGAAAAGGGGGTAAAAGCTTGCAGAGAAATGCCATGTTCCCTGAATTGTGAGAGTGAAGGAGTTCAGATGTTGCCAATTATTCTTTCCTCTCTATCTCAGAGGGTTGTTGTCAGAATAAAAAAAAGGAAGGAAGAACTTATGTGAGCTCCTGGGAGAGGAGGCAGGACATGAATATAAATAAACAGGATTGGTTGCAGTGGTTAAGAGTCTTGGATTGGCACTTGGGAAATCCAGATTTTTGTCCCTGATTAGCCCTGAAATGCACTGGATAACCGTGAGCCGGTCATACTCCCCAGTCTGACTTGTATCACAGTTTATTTTATTTATTATTATATTTATTCCCCACCCTAATTCATGAGATCTCAAAAGTGGCATAGCAGTAAGATTAGTTAGGCAGATTAAAACCATTTTAAACAATTAGAAATAATTTAAACATCTTCAATGCCCATTAAACATTTTAGTAAGTTAAGAGCAGGTTTTGAGAGATTAAATCAGTTTAAGAGATTAAATCAGCTTGAAACCAAGTACATAGATGTTTTGGGGAGCCAGGGCGATGTCATGGTTTGAGTGTCAAACTATGACTCTGGAGACTGGGTTCAAATCCCTGCTTGGCCATGGTAACCCGCTGGGTGACCTTGGGCAAATCACACTCTCTCAACAAGTAATTGTTATGCCCCAAAAGTTGTAATACAGATCAGTATTTTACATGTCATGAGTTGGGCCTTCTAGGAGAGGGCATTCCACTGCTGAGGTGCCACAGCTGAGAAGGCCCAGTCTCATGTCCTCACACAGTGCATTGACTCACTGGTGGCACACAACTTGAGGTAAGGGACATGCCCTTGGTTTGGAATCCTGAGTCACAGCGCACACCCAGATGAACTGATTGTTTGTATCCTCTCCAGTGTGATATTGGATTTTCCAACTAGGAAATCCCCCGTGGAAGTTATTTTGCAAAGTGGCTCCAGATTACTAAGTGATGCCGAATGGCAGTAGGTTCAAGAATGAGAGAAAAACATCCTTCGTTAGCTTATGAAATTCACTGTCTCAAAATGTGATGGTGGCACAGTAGCCACCAGACTTGGATGGCTACTTTAAAAATGTGAGTTATTCTTGTGTGCCTTCAAATTGTTAGCGACTGGCAAGAAGTCTAACGTATCATGGGGTTTTTTTAGCAAAATTTGTTCATTTTGTCTCTGAGGCTGAGAGAGTGTGACTTGTCAAAATGTTACCCAGTGGATTTCCATGGTTCAAGGGGGTTCAAACCCTCGTCTTCAGAGTTTGACACACAAACCGATACACCACACTATGTCTTAGACAAGACAACAATCCCAGAATTTAGTAGACTTGAGCTGATACTCCTACGTGATCTGTAGCTCCCAGGAACTCCCAGGTATCATTATCTGTGCCGGTTGAGGGATTATGGGAGTTGTAGTCCACCACAAAGCATTGTTTCCCAATCTGCAAGATGTAGGCATAAAGTTTTCAAGCCATGACGGCTAAATTGAACTTTCATGGGTGGTAGCAATATATCTCCAAGTTCTCCTTTATTTTCTGTTTTAGTAATGAACCAGAAATGAAATAGATTCAAAAATGAAGGGCAAATCTAGGCAGATCAATTTGTAGTGTCCTCTCCAACGTGGTTTAAAACTAGGGCTAATGCACGAAGCCTTGACTGATTGATCAGATTGACTCAAGGCTGCATTTTCTCTGTGCCTGCTCTAACCGATCGACCAGCTCCACATTTCAATTGGAACTGGCCATCTCTGTTTAGTCAACCAGAAACTTTAGTTCATTGATCTAATTAAGAACTTGGAAGGCTGTGAATAGCTCCCAGATCTTTCCAGCAGAATAACCAAGTTCCTTTGTCACAAAAGAAACAGAAAAGAATATACTGTAACCTTAGAAGGCTGAACACTTTTACCTGGCATAGATTTTTGTGGCTTGAAGCCCAATTCATCAGATGCATTGGGTGAAGAGTTGTCTGAACTCTCCTAAAATCTTTGGTTTTCTTTGTAAATTACACGAACAGTTTGCATATCCCGGTTTATCTTTCAAGAACAATTAAAAGGCATGGATCAAGAGGGAAATGGTTTTATTAACTCATCCTCTGTTGTTTTTCCAGAAACCTGAAGCGCTTGGATGTCTCAGACCTCCCTTCTGTTAGCGAGAAAGGTTTAATTCGGATCCTGTTGGAGGAGATGTTGCCCCAGTGTGAGATTGTAGGAATGGACTATGGGGATAATATGGACCTGCAGGTTGAAGACACGGTGAACAGAGGCAAGATGGAAGAGCATCAGGAAGCAGCCAGTAACCTAAAAACACATTAAATACCTGAGTGAGCAAGCAAAGCACTTTTGCAGAGAGGGTGTCCTTTCCTGGCCATAACATTATGTGGTTCCTTTTTGCACTTAGGCATCACAGAGACGGCAAATGATTTTGTTGTTCTAAAGTAAGGTGGGGAGGCAACTATTACATGATGAGGAGTCTTATTAGTCCCTCCTAGAAGACCAGGATGAGAGGACACAACCTTCCACAAAAACATTCAATTTTTTTTACCCCAAAATGTTTTCAAACACCTTCTAGGAACATTTTAGGCTCAGAAGGGACTTAAAAAAACAAACAAACAAGAAATGATTGGTAACCCATTTCCTTTTTAAAAAAATAATGATATTTCCTAAAATGTTCCAAGGGGTTCCACAAATATGCCCAAAGTGCCCCCACACCTCCTAGAAAGTATTCAGAGGGTTACTTGAAAAGAATAATTTGGGAGGCCACAGAAATTACCCTGCAGGCCACCTACGGCCCCCGGGTAACATTTTTGCTGGGCCCCTGTTTTTAAAGCAATTGGGAACTAATTTTTGACCCTAATCCAGGACCTGCCATGGGCTACACTAGCCTCTGGAAATAAAGCCAGAGGTCCAGTTCTGGATTTTAAACACTCTTTGGAGAGGCAGAGAGAGAATGAAATAATGCGCAGAACAAGGTGAGAGGAGGTGAACCTTAAAAAAATCACCCCTCCTGTGGAAACTCTAGGTTTTCAGCCAGGAAAAAGGATTAGTGCAGAAGGAACTGAGGAGGTCCAGAGCGAGCACATCAGCTGCCAAAACAGCTGTGGGGCTGTATGGTACCCAACCCTGCTCTAAAGTATTTCTGCACTTCACTTAATTCATTTTCTTCATGCACAGCATCATAATAAATTGAGCATCCATGGTCAGGAGTATATATCTTGTTTTGGAGGAAAACAACAAGTTTGTCCCTTGCTTGGAGAGCCATTGATTTAGTAAACTGAAGGTTGAGTTGATTAACCTGGGTATCAAATATCTTGAATTGCATTTTTTCTCATCAGGGTTTTAGAAAGTTATCGAAATCAGAGGAGAAAAGCTGTAAGTAGGAAGGGTCATTTCCCCCCTGCATCCTGATTTCAACATCAAAGTCAACCTGCTGGATGAGCTGTAAATCTGTGTCATCCCAATGTTTTGAAAGATGCTTTATGAGCATCTCATAAACAATGCAATAATTAAAGGCAGCACTCTCCCCTCTCATCTCTTGGCACCTGCAACTTAGAGGTAGACTGCCTTTGAATATGGAGATTCCACTATCAACTCTGCTTCCAGGGATCATGTCTACAGTGTCTAAGGCAACAACAGAACAAAACAACACATTGAAAATAATAGATGCTGGCCGTGAAAGCCTTTGTCTTCACATTCAGAAGGTTTTTTGTTTTTACTTATACAAGTCTTGAGAACCAGCGGGGTGTAGTGGTTTGAGTGCTGGACTAGGACCCTGGGAGACCAGCATTCAAATCCCTGCTCGACCATGGAAATCTACTGGCAATCTCATAATCTCTCAGCCTCAGAGGGAGGCAAGGGCAAACCCCATCTAAACTAAATCTGCCATGAAAACCTTATGATACCCCACCTGTGGCCTTAGGATTGCCATAAGTCAGAAATGATTTGAAAGCACATGACAGCAACGTACAAGTCTTCCCTGATGGGATCATTTCGTTTCATTCCTTTGAAAAGGTTTCCAGAAAGTTTTTTGTAGATTTTTTGGGCTATGCGGCCATGCTTTAGAAGACTTTATTCTTGACGTTTTGCTCGCATCTGTGGCTGGCATCTTCAGAGCCGCAGATACTAATGAAACATCAGGAATAAACTCTTCTGGAGCATTCTCTGAAGATAATGGCAAAAATGTCTGGAATAAGCTCTTCTAGCACATGGCCAGGTAGCCCGAAAACCCTACAAAAAACTATGGATGCCGGCCATGAAAGCCTTCAACTTCACATTGGTTTCCAGAAACATGTTGAACTTTTTCTGGCGCTAAAAGGAGCCCTTCCTCAGCCCTTTCAGCCTCTGGTACCCAATTTTCTGTTAAAGAAGCGATGCCCAAGAACAGGTCTGCTTCATTCACGGAGGCATACCTGCAACCTCCCTTGCACAATGGGTCTGATGAAAAGAAACCAGAACTTCATTTCCTGCTTGACCTTTTGCATAATGTATACCTGTAATTGCTGCTAGTCCTGCTTATCCCGATAGATTTGCTTTTCTTAAGCCTAGAGCATCTTATTGGCTGCGGCTCCTTATCCAGAGACAGTGCCCGCCCTTTCATGCCCGCCGCCAGTTTCCATGTGGTTATGGCATGTCTCCTGCCTCGGCTCTTGTTGATGGTTCTTGGTTTCGGAGCCCCAGATGAAGAGCACCTGAGCTGCACCTTGGCAGGCTGTTGACGAAAACAGCACCATTTTTTGGCAAGTCAAGACAAGCCTTGCAGTACCTACACACCTGTGGGATTTGCACACTTGCAGAAGTCGTCAGATGCCCAGGGGTAAAAAAAAAATATTAATATTTATTTTTTACTAAATGCCTCAATTGCTTCATACTGAATGGAATGTTGTTTATATAAATAATTTAAACAAGACCATTTTCCCTCCGGTGTTGAAAGCATTATTGGAGAAGTGGAATCCTGCATTTGCTGATCTGCTCAGCTGTAAAGTTCACCATGTGGTCTTGTTTACCTTGGGCTACTTTTCAGCTGGTTAGAATAAAACAGAGCTTGTCGCGTTGTATTTTGTTGTGATATTCTTATGAGATGACCTACAGCTGATTTTGTGAGTGTGTGTGAAAATTAGTGTACAAAATTATTTATCAAATAGAGGAAAGATGGGATTAAAAAAAATTCTCACATCTTTGTCAAGAAAATCCCATGATAGGTTTGGGTGACTTAGGGTTGCAATAAGTCAGATACGACTTGAAGGAACACAACACACACATCTTTTGGTCTAATCTGGGGAGGCTTTTTTAATGTCAAAGCAGAATCCAGGTCTCTCCGGCTTTTCTATATCTGCTAAAAGTCACTGAGTTCAACATAACCTCCCAGAGAGAGGAGTGGGATAAACCTAGATATCAGATTGTGTGAGAAATTGATTTCTTTTCTTTATCTACACTGTTATAAAAAGTAAGTGCATCTACATGACATTTTGTTCCATTACAAAGAAGTGCACAGTTAGCATCAGTTGATGTGCCTTGTTATTGCCATGATTCATTAGAAAATGTCAGTTTTCCCTGTCAGAAAAGTTCAAATACTTCTGTCACCTTTCTTCTTATCTTAGTTATGTTGTAAATGAGTTGTGGTTTAACAACATATCCTTGATTTTTTTTTTTTTTTAGTGAGGGTTTAACTTCCTTCAGGTGCTTGCAGAAAAAAAAATTCTAGTCATGGTTATTGTGAGATAAGCTAACAATGTGTTATGTCTTAGTTTAATATATGTCAAGAGAAAAAATTGATAATCGGAGGGCAATCATGCTCCAGTAATCCATTTAATTTATATGGTCAATATAAATTTGGGGAGTTAGGCTCTGCCTGTGTGTCATCTGCATGCTTCCTTTCTAATTCCTCTATTTTTCTATACTGTCTGACTCAGACTTCTGCATAAATGGCAAGTCTATATTAATTAGTAATAGCAAATTAACTGCAGTAAAATAGTAGCACAAGGCATTTCATCTCCATCGTGTGAATCATCCGACTACGTATTTATTTGATTAACATGTCTGAACATCGAAAAACTGTGCTACATTCCTATGAAAGTAAACACAGTGGGCCTTTGGTGTCTGCTGTGGTTCGGTTCCAGGACCCCACATGGATACCAAAATCCATCAATGCTCAAGTCCCATTAAATACAATGGCATGGTAAAAGGGTATCCAAGGTTTGTTATTAGGATTTTTTTGGGGGGGGGGGGAGGGGGGTTATATTTAAAGTGTGGATGGTGGATACAGAGGGATAGCGGCATACAACATACAGTACAGTACAAGGCATTTACTCTTTTTAAAAGGTAAAATGTAAGTATAAAATGATATATTTACCATATATTTTTGTAATACTGTACTACAATTTTTTGTTTTGCATTCACTCCAAATCGTTTCTGACTCCACAACCCGGTCTCTTACTCTCTTGTACACATTCACATATTATTCTTGCATTTTCAACATAAATTCTGCCTTTTTTATACCAGGTGGAAGGAATGGACCCTTTCCCCCTAACAGATTTGGGGCCTGCAAACTTACATTTCTCTCCCATGGAAGGAACAGATGCTGTATTGTCACACTTAAAAAAAAAAATTTAACGGCTGTTCCCCTACCCGTCACAACTTTTCTTATCACCTCCTCCAGTTCCTTGTGGTTCTCATAATAGATGTGACTCAGACATGTAACTAAATTCAGTTCCCCCTACAACACACACACACACACCTCTACCTACGCCTCACTCAGTTCTGTTTTTACTTTCCTGCTTTTTTAGGCCCGGCGCTGTTTGGTTTGAAAGGTCTCCAGGTTTGTGTGGCTTCTCTTCTAGCCCAAGATAGCTCTCTCACAGAAAGGAATTGTTGGGGTGTGGGCATGGTTTTTATTTTGCCGGCGAAAGACAGTGTGGAGTGGCTGGAGAGCACTAAAAATGGAACATTTGGCCACCCATGTTTTCCTTGCCTCACCAACTTGGCAGTCATCACTCACTATAAGGTTGCCCACGGGAGAATTCAGAGCTGGCTTGGAACAAAAAATATACACTCGTCCCTCCATATTCACTAGAGTTAGGGGCACAAGACCCCCACGAATGCGGAAAAACCACAAATAACAAAAACACTATGTTTTTATGGGAGAGAACACTTCTGTAGGAATCTCTAGGTCCTCCAGTGCAACTCTGTAGTCAACATCTGCCAGACGTTGACTTTTGAATTGCTCTGGAGCCGCTACAAATGCCTAGCGGAGTGTTCTCTCTAGGAATCCCTAGGTCCTTCAGTGCAACTTTTGGTTACAGTTGACCATCCGCTAGAGGACCTAGATATTCCTAGAGAGAACATATTAAAATCCGCAAATAATCAGATCCGCAAAAGTCATAGCCGCAAATGTGGAGGGACGAGTGTATATACTTTTTTTTGCAAGTCCCAGGTTCACAAGCCAGCATGGGCAGAACTGCAAGGCCCACCTAAAACCGGAGGTTTTGTCACACTATGCATTTGCAGTACAAATATTATGATTTAGGGTTGAAGACTACACCAGGACGGTTTCACACACAAATGCCGAAATAGGAAGGGAGAGACGAGCTAGGTACCAAGGTACGATGTATCCCTAAGTACAGTATATTACAACACCGAAATCACTGTTGGAACTTTATCCTTCAAATTATAGTTACAATAACACCCTGTGACAAACAGTGGAAACTACCTATTATACTTAACACTTATAAGTACAACAAAATTGCTCATTCAGAGTCCAGTGGTATTCCAAGTTCTTCAAGCCTCTGCTGTAGAAGAGACGTAGTTGCAAACTAGAGGCTGGTGTTCTGTTTGCCACATGGTGTTCTTGTAAATATAATTTGAAGTATGACGTTCGAATAGCAGTTTCGTTGTTGTAATATACAGTACTTAGGGATACGTCGTACCTTGGTACCTTGTTCGTCTCTCCCTGTCTATTTTGGCATATCATTTAGGATTGCCAGAGTGAAAACCGGAGAGGGTTCCGGTCCCTTTGCCAGTTATGTAGAAGGCGGACTCCCAGGAGGGGTTCATCTGTGCTACACAATTGTAGCACTAATATTTCTCCAGACTTCTGTTTTTAACAGGTGTTTCGGATCTAGTCTGGAAGATGCAGGGATGGCTATCTTGTTTGGAGATAAAAGCCGCATGTGCTCGCCAAATGCTTCTCCAAGCTCACTTTGTACCGCTCAGGCCAAGTCCAGTCAAGTCCTTGGCAGCTTGCTTTTTGCAAGACAGCACAGGTCATTTCCAGGCAGGTAAAATGGGGGAAGTGCAACTACTTGCGAGAACAATAGGCTTCAATTCTGACTCATTCAAACGTGTTTTTTAACCACATAATGACTTGCAACTGATGGTGTGAATAGGAACAACCTTTCCTTTTTGGCCCTGGTGTACACTGGGCATTTCTGGATCAGTGATTCTCAGCCTTTATTTCGGGTCACGGACTCCTCTGAGAAACTGATGAAAAGCTATGGCTCCTTCCCAGAAAAATACACAGACACGTATGCGCACACAATTTTGCATACCGTTTTATTGCGCTGGGAATGGGTTCCTTTCACATACACATAGTTTGGAATAGGGAAAAATGCAATGAAGATAGTCAAGACTAGCTGTCGACTTAAAAAAAATAAATCACTATCACACTAGAAGAATCCTGAACGGAAACGGGATTTTGAACATAGGAAAAAACCCGCAAATGTGGGACGTTTATCACAGGCATTTCTGCAAAAGTGAAATAACGAAAAAATAAAGCGAACGTAAAAGGGACAAAAATGGCCACTGTTTTACTTTTGGGAAGTTCCAAAAGTAAAAAGTGCCCATTTTTGTCCCTTTTACGTTCGCTTTATTTTTACGTTATTTCACTTTTGCAGAAAGTGGAAGTTCCAAAAGTAAAAACCTGCCATTTTTGTCCCCTTTACGTTCACTTTATTTTTGCGTCCTTTCACTTTTGGAGAAAGTGCAGATATCTGCAGTATCTATAGAACTCTTCTCCAGCACCACATCACGAATGAGTTGGTTTTCCTTCCTATCAGCTTTCTTCATTTTCCAGCTTTCACACAACCACACAAAGAAATCGGAAACAGGATGGTATGGACCATCCTTACTTTGGTATTCAATGATATATCTTTACACTTCAGGATCTTGTCTTGTTCCTTCATAGCTGTCTTTCCAATGTGGCCATGATCTAGAACAGTTTATTCCTGACGTTTTGCCAGCATCTGTGGCTGGCATCTTCAGAGAACGCTGGCCTGGAAGCCTTCGACTTCATACTACACCATGCTTTCAAAGCCTACATTAAGCCAGATCTTGTAACGTTACTTTTTAAAAAGCAAATGCTTACTGTTACAAGTTTCCCTGACCGTTAGTTACCGTTATAATATTTGCATTTTTTTAAAGGTAACATATTACTTGTGATTTGAAGGTAATTGAACCAGTTAACTTTCCACTACTTAAAAAAGAAGCATCCAAATATTACTAACTATTGGATCGTGGCACTGAACACACTGAGACCTCACCTAATTATAAAAAAACATTTAGGTTGTCTAGGGGTGCATTTACACTATAGAAATAATACCATTTGATACTGCTTTAAGTGCTTTAGCTCCATCCTATGGAATCCTGGGATGTGTAGTTTTACAAAGTCTTTAGCCTTGTCTGCCACAGAGTGCTGGGGGCTCATTAAACTACAAATCCCAGGAGCC
The DNA here is from genome assembly GCA_034509955.1 of Urosaurus nigricauda. Taxonomy (NCBI): domain Eukaryota; kingdom Metazoa; phylum Chordata; class Lepidosauria; order Squamata; family Phrynosomatidae; genus Urosaurus; species Urosaurus nigricauda. The sequence goes on along the minus strand of JAOEGL010000007.1, from coordinate 28,331,018 downwards.
ATGGCAGTGAAAGGGATATCAAACTGCATTATTATTTCAGTGCAGATGCACCCCCTGTCAGTAAGAAGTGTAATGAATCCCCAACCAAAACTTAAGGATTGACTTTCCCCTCCACTACAACCCCCAGAACCCCCAAACCATCATGACCATGGCCATCCGGAATGGTTGGCCTGGGAATATTACCTTCCCCATGTTCTAGCTGTGCCGTGGTGGGGACATATGCCAGGGAAAGGGAGAGCGTAAGGGATAGTATGGCAAATGAAAGCATGGCAGGTTTGCCATGGAGGGATACCATTTGTACGTTTGCCAATGGGTTCCCACATATTGCATTATTTTGTGTAATCGTTGCTGATATCCCCTTATAAAAAGAAGGCAAGGCTGCTCCTGTTAGTCACCAAATCCAAACAGAGGCATATTACTTGTTATTTTTAAATTCCTGCCATGTCTTCTCCTGAGGCACACACTGACTCAGTGCAAGAAGAGCAGCCTGTCTCAGAGGTGAGAAAATGGAATCTCTTGCTCAGAGTTTCCTCATCCTAAAACTTTGGCCCACAATCTCTTCCGTTCCACATGGGCCAGTCTTTCCAGTCCCTCTTTCCTTTCGCATCCCCCAACCGACACCATTGGGCAGGTTGGGTCAGTGGAGTCAATCCAGAAGTTACTTTTCACACCACCTGTCATTAACCTATGGCCAAGTCCAAACAGGTGACGGTCAACCGACACACCCAACCCATGCGTTTCTCCTTTGCTACTTACAATCCTCTTCAGCTTAAGAGTTGGAAAATGTTCTGAAGATTCAATGCCACAAAAAGTGATGCCAACTCGGCTTGCGTCTTTTTCTCAGCTCAGAGGAAACTGTTGATTGAATCCCTAAAATAAAACGTGTCGGTGCCAAGGTGGTTTTTTTAAAAGGCTCCCAATACAGGACTGACCGTTTTTCTTTCCTGGCTTTTATGATACAACTATTAAATAATAGTTGTATCATAAAAGCCAGGAAAGAAAAACGGTGCCAGAATAGCCAGGAATGCTGGAAGTTGAAGTCCAATGGCATCGGAGGGTGACACGACTCTGTTCTAAACTGATGGCTAAACTCAATTCTTAGTCCCAACTTGAGCGAAGGGAACTTTGTTACAGAAATATTAAGTTTCTGCAGAAACATAATTATGCAGAAATAATGTAGTTTGACGTCACTTTAGCTCTCATGACTCTATCCTATGGAATTATGGGATTTGTCGATTTGTCGCCTATTTAGCCGTCTCTGTCGGAGAGCTCTGGTGCCCCACGAAACTACAAATCACAGGGTTTCATAGCGTTAAGCTATGAGAGTTAAAGCAGTGTCAGAAGGCATTATTTCTGCAGTACGATGCAGCCACGGTTGCCAAATTCTCTTTCGTCCGATGGGTCTACTTTGGGTTTAGCAACTGGATGTAGGTTTCTGTTGCTTCGGTTTCAGTTTCTGCAACCTGTGTCTCAGGTTACGTAGGCATTTGGCTCGGAAAACATCCCCTATGTCTCCCACCGCTATGCCCGCAGTTTTTGCAAATCTAGTTCCCCAACTGGTTAGGAGGAAGAGGCAGTGATGGGGGACGGCAATTAGAAGCGATGACCTTTAAATTCTTGCAGTGTAACCGACACAAACTGGCCTTGTTTTGCACAGGTTCTTGTACTTGCCCGAGGTCTTTCCTGCGGCTTCCAATTTACCTTCTTGCTCTTGCCAGAGGCGCACTCTTCTCCCCAACTTCATACTTTGGAAAATCCCACACATTAGTTTCCTGGATTAACACAGAGTTGTGTTTCGAGCTCATTTCTCTGGTTCTTTACCCCCCTGCAGAAAATACAATCTCATTTTTCACTCAGGATTTTGGGGCATGCGTTTGATCTGATCCAGCGAGGGCATTATTGCTACAAATTTATAATTTTCTTTAACATCAGACTGGGCCAGTTGAGTGTCGGTTAGCCTGGAAATGAAATGGGACTATCCGAAAATAAGACTCCCCTGCCCAGCATGGATGCAGGATGAAATCTGTAGGGGCACAAAAAGAATAGGCATTAAAATTAAATAAAATGATATTACATTTTGTATTATGTATATTTTATGTGATTTTATATATAGATGTTTTAATTGCTTGAGTTCTATAACGATGTTAAAGGTTTTATCTACGAGCCGCCTTGGGGCCCTCTGGGGAGAAAGGTGGGATATAAATGAAATAAATAAAATAATAAAAGACAGATAAATAAAAATAAATAAAATGTTTTAAAACTCCTTAGAACAGACTAATAAGGGACAGAGATGAACCTTTGTCTAGGATGAAAAGGACCGAGTCAAGTCTCTTAAAGTAGATCCGCACTTACAAATAAATCACTTTGCGATCTGAATCAATGGATCGGTTCGGCAGCTGAGCATGGTTCACGCTACCTTTGTCCTGATCACATTTACTTGCTGTGAAATAAAATAAAATAACCCACTTGTGGTTCACATTCAACAATGAATCAATTCCAAATGGACCTGTTCCAACCGGTCGAAGGGCAAATTTAAACTGATTCTGATCCACATTTGGTGGAATCGATTTATCCAAAAAGATACGGAAAACAATCAGCGTCAAAAAGCTGTGGGTTAAATGAGTCTAGCACATGGCCCCCTTTCCGAATCACTTCAGCGATTCAGTTCAAGTGCGAACCATGGTCACTTAAACCGGTTCAAACCAATTTGTAATCCGGTTTAAAAGGGAGTGGGAATGAGGCTATCCTGGAGGTGGGATCACACATCCTCCAACTGTCCCGATGTGACAGAGACAGTCCTGATAAATCCTTTGTCACTTCATTTTTCCACCTTTTTTTAGGACAGAAGTTACTTAATAAGTATATTTAGCTAAGGTTCTTGTCACATGGCATAGCGAATGCAGATTGACATTGCTTTAACTGTCATGGCTCAGTGCTATGGAGTCTTGGGATTTGTAGTTTGTCGTGGCACCAGAGCTCTCTGCTAGAGATCTACAGATCCCAGAATCGAGCCATGGCAGTTCAAGCTGAGTCACAACCATCATATTTTCCCCACCTGTGGAACTTTCTGCCAGTGATGCAACAGATCCAAACCATCCCAAGGGACGAAGATCTACAAGATGCACTTGTTTGCCCAGTCTTTTACGGCTAACCGAGAAGAGCACACACCTTCCTTTTAAAAACCTTTTTCAAACAGTTTTCATACTGTGACCAGTTGCAATCTGTTTTAACGTGGACTTGTTTGTTTTTAGCCGTACCGTTCTTGATTTAAACTGGAAGCGTTCCAGAGTCCTGCTTTTGGAGAAAAGGCCGGAGGAAGAGATCCGAAAGAAGTGTCGATCCTTGCTTGACCCTTCAGTGCCCCAAAACCCGGTCCGACCTCCTGCTTCAAAATTGCCTTCTTCAGGTGAGTCTATCTGCCTTGAGTTTTCTCTCTTGAAGTTTGTGGTTTATTTTTAATTTTTTTCCCCTCTGGTCGCCTGTCAAACCTTGTCTTTGCTGCGGCTGCCAAGGAACAATCTCCCACGGCCTTGGCAGCATGAATATTTGATAGGAGATGAAATATTAAGATGCATTTTGTGAAATGCCCCACCCTTTGCCTTCCTTGTGCTGGGCTTGTGTGTGCCTCTGTGTGTGTTGTGTGTTAGCAGAAGCAGAAGCAGAAACCATTGGCTCCGGTCTCTTTTGAACTCTCTTTGGAAACCCTTTCTTTCCCGACGCTTGATTTCTATTTTAAATCCTTCCCCAAACCCCCAAAAAACTAAACAAAAAAGAAGGTTGGTTTCGAGTTCCGTAAAACGTTAGGAGGTTTTGTTTCTGCTTTGGCTGTCAGGGACGTGTGCCTCAAGTGTATTTGTGTGTGTGTGTGAGGACACACGCACATTGCCTGGAGTGAGAAGAGAGAGAAAACCAAGCGGGAAAGGAAAAACAGATTTTTAAGTGAGAGGAACAGTCACAGTCCACTTCAGACAGAGAGGAGGAGAGAGATCCCTTTTGCACACCAATTTCAGGTGAGATGTTTATGTCTCTCTCTATATATCTGAACACCAGTTGTTGTTGTTTTTGAAGCGCTTAAATAAGAGCCAGTGTTTCTTGGACTATGACTCTGGAGACCAGGGTTTGATTCCCAACTTGGGCATGAAACCCACTGGGTGACCTTGGGCAAGTCACATACTCTCAGCTTCAGGGGAAGGCCATGGCAACCCTCCTCTGAACAAATCGTGCCAAGAAAACCCCGTGATAGGGTTGCCGAAAGCCAGAAACGACTTGAAGGCATGCAACAAGAGATGTGCTTAAGAGCGCACTGCACAGTTGCAACCTTCTATGTACCTGTTTACTAGGAAGCAAGCGCACATTGGGGTTTACTGTCTGAGTAAACAGGCATCGGCGCGCACAATGCGTGTCTGGGCACATGGCAGAGGGAAACACCGTGGATGGAAAGTATTTTATTGGGAAGTTGCCCAGCCTGACACATTTTGAGCGAAATGGCTTGGTTGTGCTTTGCTTTATGGTTCTGGGATGGATGGAATAAATTCCAGGGCAATGTAAGGCAGCTAGACAAAATGCCATGGTTTGAGTGTTGGACTACGACTCTGGAGACCAGAGTTCGATTCCCAGCTCGTCCATGAGACCTGCTGGGTTAGCTTGAGCAAGTCACACTCTCTCAGCCTCAGGGGAAAGTGATGGCAAACCTCCTGTGAACAAATTTTGCCATGAAAACCTCGTGATAGGTTATCCTTCCTGTATGTTTGTTCCTACTGTTTCTGGTTTTATCTTGTATAGTATATCCCTGGCTTTTTTATATCTGGGGAACTGGTATAAAACGTTTCTGATACTGGACACTGAGGAAAAATACTATAAAATAAAGAAACCATATGAGCTGGCATAGTGGTCTGAGTGTTGGCCTACGACTCTGGAGATCAGGGTTCGAGTCCCATGAGAGCCACTGGGTGACCTCGAGCAAATCACACACTCTCAGCCTCAGGGGAAGGCAACGGCAAACCTCCTCTGAGAGCATCTTGCCAAGCAAACCCCAAGATAAGGTTGCCTTAGGGTTGCTGTAAGTCAGACATGGCTTGAAGGCACACAGCAACAAAAATGTACAAGTCTGTAAACGCTTTAAGAAAGATAGATGGATGACAGTGATTTGCTTTAAAAAATCTGGTCAAATGGAATTATGATGCAAAATCAGGAAGCAGTGATGGTGGAGCATCTCTGCTTCATATAGCTATGATAGTGAGAGTTGCAAAATAAGAGAAGACGGGGGAAGCATTGCATCCGGAAAAGGATGTTTTTAATAATCTGTGTCAAGTTCCTGTGTATTTTCCTCACTGTGATGCTCAAGGATGGTGATCTTAGGGCTGCATCTACACTGTAAAAATAATGCACTTTGTCACCACGTTAACTGCCAGGGCTCCGTCCTACAACATCCTGGGATGTGTAGTTTTGCGTGGCACCAGCCCTCTTTGGCAGAGAAAGCGAAAGACCTTGTAAAACTAGAGATCCCAGGATTCCATAGGATGGAGCCACACGACTTAAAGTAGTTATTCTATTAAAGTTATTCTAATGTTATTCTGAACCACCTTGTAGGTTTGTTGTGAGGATAAAATAGAGATGTGTGCAGCATCTCGAGATCTTTGTGGGGGGGGGGGGAGTGGAATATAAATGTAATAAATATATATTAAATAAGAACCACATGGACATAGATGGGATTGGGGGGTTCACATTTTGTCCAATTTCAAAATGAAGGCTGTTTGCACCAAGGCTCCTATTTCCTCAACAGCAGCAGTCTAAACGTTGGCTGGCAACATGCTGCAATGTGGGATTTCTGCCCAGTGTGGTGGGCATGTGTCTTATCATGCCCCGTGTCAGATGGAGTTCCTTCAAAGGCTGGCAGGGATTTATATTTAGAATTTTCTGGGCAGAACAAAACACCCAGAGTGTTTGCGGACAGGGAACAGACATCGATGAGAGCATTTTGTTTTTCTTGATCACAGATGGTATCAGACCTCTGACCCAACCTGTAGACCAAGATGGGCAAAGTGTGTACCACTGGCTATGTATGTTCCCCCAGGACCTTTCTTTGGGTCCCAAGAGTCAGAGTAGACCAACAGTGGCATGGTTTGATTTTTTTAACCAAGCAGAGTAAACCAGTGATGACGTGTTTTATTTCTATAGCCAAGAAGACCATGAAAAAAGAGTTTTTGGGTTGCATTTCCTAGAATCTCCCAGCCAGCCATGCATTTGGACTCCCCAAATGCATCTGAAGAAGTCAACTTAGATTTATGAAAGCTCACTCTGCCAACTTCTTTCTTTTAGATAGTCTCAAAGGTGCTACAAGATCTCTCTACATACTGATTCTACAGACTAACACGGCTATATCTTTGAATTCTCCCAGTGTTACTGGTATCAATGGTCCCTTGGCAATGCTGAATAGTGGATTCTGAGAGTGGTAGTCTCCAAAAAAAGTCTTAATGTTGAAAAGCACTGACTATTACACCTCAATTTGCACACCAACCATTGCCAAGAGAATTGCGTCAGCTGCTCTTTTGTGTGTGCAAATTCACTGAAACATGTATCCTCCTTTGCTTACCTCCCGGGGCAATAACAGTTCTCTCAGCTTTGCTGTTTTGTCCTCACCTTTGCCATTTTTAGTGTCGCGAAGGAGGCAGGATTTAATTTTATCCTTTTTGGGTAGATGCATATTCTATATACTTGCATCAGAGAGAGAGGGCAAAATGAGGCAACTTTTGGAGAAATGTGACCCTTTTTTGAGTGTTTGCCCTAAGTCATGGGTGGGGATAATAATAATAATAATTTTATTTATATTTCCCGCCTCTCCTTTGGATCGAGGTGGGATTCCAACAATATAAAATACAGATCCATTAACATATATCACAATTTTAAAAACATACAGTGCAATGTAAACAATTAAACATATACATAATTAATAAAAGTTGCCCTCCAGATACTGTTGGATTGCAACTCCCAGCAGCATTAGCCAGTGTAGCCAATGGCAAACAGTGCTGGAAATTGCTTTCCAACATCATCTGGAAGGTCTGAATGTTCTTCCCCTAGAACTTGAAGTTCAATATATATATTTAAGAATATTTCGAAGACCAAGATCTTGTTAACTGGTTGCATAGTGTTAAATGGCACAAGTGTATACACTGCTATATTGGATTACACCATTGTGCAACTTATTCACAATGAATTGTCATTGTGCGTTTTCCTGTTGTACAACAGTTGACCCCATCCATCACTTTGGACCATCCTTAAGAAACGTTACGGGCCAACGGTTCCCAAACTTTGGTCCTTCAGGTGTTTTGGACTTCAGCTCCCAGATGCCCTGGTTAGCTTGGCTGATATTCAGGGATTCTGAGAGCTGAAGTCCAAAACATCTGGAAAAGCAAAGTTTGGGAACCATTGTCTTAGGTTCTGGGTGTGTGCAGCTGTTTGCTTCTATGTCTTCTACAACCCGGAAGAGAGTGTCGCCCTTGCACAATCTTCAAGGAAGTGCAACTTCCTTTGTGATGCAATGTTGTTGTTGTTGTGGGCCTTCAAGTTGTTTCCATCTTATGGCAACTACTACCTGAACGATCACAGAGTTTTCTTAGCAAGATTTGTTCAGAGAGGGTTTGCCATTACCTTCCCCTATGGCTAAGAGAGTGGGACTTGCCATAGGTCACTCCACGAGTTCCCATGGTTGTGCCGGGCTTGAATTCTGGTCTCCTAGAGTCCAAGTCAAACCACTACGCCATCTATTTCAATACTTACTTTGTCACCTTTAACCTGCCAAGAAGTGATTCACAAGATTTGGAGACGTGTGAAAACCAATTGATAGCCAAGACTCATTCTTATAAAAGGTGTGGCTCAATTCCATTTGTACAGGAAGGTGCAAGCCTCAAATTCTGCAAACATCCTTAGCTTGTATAACTATGAAAGGTAAGGAAGTCCTTATCACAAGAATTTGGCTCATGGGGACCTAGTTGGATTTGTAAGTGGTGACCTCCCTGCTGGGCAAATGTTAGACAAATAAAGTTTCATGTAGATAAGATATATTGGGCAGGGGTGGCGATGGTACAGGCCAGTACCCAAGTATCTTAGAAAATCCAGTCACAAGATTCTGGAAAGTAAAGGATAGGGTTCCTTCTGTGCTGGAACTGGCTGTAGTTCTAGGCCACTCCAAGATTTCTTTTGGTGCCAAACATTGACATACATTACTACTATAACATAAGCTTAATCTCTCAGGCACTCGGTTACTATGATAGCCAGCATGGTTTGAAGGCTGGACTAGGATTCTGGAAGGCAAGGGTTTGAATCATGACCCAGCATTTAGATGTCGCTGCAAAGGAGGCAAAAAATATTTTAGTCTGCATTAACAAAACCATAGTTTCCAAATTGAGGGAAGAAATAATCCCACTATATTCTGTACTGGTCAAGATTCATCTGGAGTACATTGGGCCCTTGGTATGGGTTTTGTGGATATCAAAATCCATGGATGCTCAAGTCCCATACTTTCCAAGTTGAGCAAAGAAACAATCCCAATATATTATGTGTCGGTCAAAACTCATCTGGAGCACAGTGGGCCCTTGGTATGGGGTTTGGTTCCAAAACCCATGGATGCTCAAGTCCCATTATATACAGTGGCATAGTAAAATGATGTTCCTTATATAAAAATGGCAAAATCAAGTTTGCTTTGTGGAATATTTTCCAGCTGTGGATGCTTGAATCCATGGATAAATAATCCACGGAGAAGGAGGGCCATCTGTAATGCATTCAGTTCCGAGTGCCTTATTTTAAGAAAGATATAGGCAAATTGGAGCAAGTTCAGAGAAGGGCAATGAGGATGAGAAAAGATATGGAGAACAAAAAGATATGGAGTTGAAGGTGTTAGGCATGTTCAACCTATTGGAGAGAAGACTGAGAGGTGATGTGATTCCACTCTTTAAATATCTAAAGGGCGGTCACAAAGAAGAGGGAGCAAATTTGTTCTCTTCTGCCCCAAAAGATAGGACCAGGTCTAAGGGTTTTAAGTTACAGGAGGGTAGATTTCGATTGAAGATTAAAAAGAACTTCTTGACAGTAAGAGCAGCTTGGTAATGGACATTGCCTGGAGAGGCGGTGGGTTGTCTTTCTCTGGATGTCTTCAGAAAAAGTCTGGACAGCTACCTGCTGGGGATGCTGTTGTTGGATTTTCTGCATTGAGATGGAGAGATGTTTGGATTCAGAGGCCAATGGGACCCCCTTCCAATTCTATGATTCTATTATTCTATCTTCACTCAGCTATGGAATCCCATTGGGAAACTTTGGGCAAGTCACACTCTCTCAGCCTAAGAGGAAGGCGATGGCAAACCTCCTCTGAATAAATCTTGCCAAGAAACCCTTTAAGTCAGTGTTGAGTTGAAGACACATAAAAAAGAAACGGGATGCTCGGGAGAAAGAATGGAGCCCATACAAAGAAATGAACTCCACTCAGGTGGAAAGAAAACCAGGCCAAGGCTGCTGGCACTTAATATTTAACAACAACTTGAAAGTGGCAGAGTAGATCTTTTAAACTGGCTTACGGGAAATGTCAGAAGGCACTGGGAAGAAGTATCTAGGATAGCTCCTTCCTTCCGGAGGATGAACTGACTGTGTTCTGTGCCTCCAAACTCAAGGTAGGACCCTCCAGGGTTGTAGCTTCCTTCCAGAATTTTAAAGACAGCTTTTTATGAAGGCTGCCTATAGAAACCTCAGATGTCTTACTCTACAACAGGCACATTCTTCATGCAAGGTATCCCAAATATGGCTTTGGAGAGTAAATTATAAAAAGGATCAAATTTTGCAGCTGTTGGTTCCTAATAATAATAATATTACATAATTGTATAAACTCTATATAATATATATATTTAAATATTTATAATTATGTTAATAGTTTTTATTGTCTATGGCTACATCCGCACTGCAGAAATAATCCGGTTTGACAGCTCTTTAACTGCCATGGCTCAATGCTATGGAATTCTGGGAACTGTAGTTTGTTGTGGCTCTTCTATCGTCTGGAAGTTTGGCTGATCAGTAATTCAGAATCCATCCATATTCTAGGAATTGGATTGAGGTATTGTTGGGTAATGTGGCACACTCCCAAGTAGTGCCATTTTTTTTGGATAGTCTGTTATTGTGATCCTGCCTGTAGCTATTTTATTCAAATGATTTGTCAGCTTGATTGGAATAGCACTCCACAATAATAGTAATGATAATAATAAAAATCTTTGGTTGCATAATCACTACTCTGTTACATTAGAGTCTGGGAACATATCTTTCCAAATAGTATACATTATCTTTTTGTGACCTCAGGTTAATGGGTTTGCTTTATATGAGCCTTCCATTATTAATTTGTATTTTTATGCTGCAGTCCATTTGTTCTGGCTTTCCGGTAACATCTAAATATCTTGCTCTCCTTGCCTAGCAAAGGATACTGAATCCTGTAGAGACTATTTTTCATCTGATATCCAGGAATTCCAGTGTATGATGTGATCCTTGTTGACCTGGGTGGCAACCATTTGTTTTTAGGTGTTTCCACCACATTTAATGTTTTCTGGTGGGGGGTCGGGGGGGCACATTTAGTTTGGCCTCTCTGCAAAAGCCTGTCTGATGCAAGGTTGTTGCCAGCACAGCCTCTGCCCTCATGGAAGCATAAAGTACGAACATTGCAAAAAGGTAATGCTACCGGGTAGGAAAGAGATGTGCTTCTCTTAATGTGGAAGTTTAATTGTACCATCAGCCCTCCATATGCACAGAATTTGCATCAGTGGCTTGTATAGATATGTATGTATATGTTATGTCACTGTAAAATTTTATATGTTTTCTGCCACACTGTAAAGTTTGACACGACTTTACCTGCCATGGCTCAATCCTATGGAATTATGAGATTTCTAATTTTGCGAGATATTTAGCCTTCTCTGTCAGAGAGCTCGGGTGCCACAACAAACTGCAAATTCCAGGTTTCCGTAGGATGCAGCCATGGCAGTTAAAGCAGTATCAAGCTGCATTTATTTGTCAGCGTGGCAATAGCCATAGTTACAAAATTGTAAAAGTATGCATTGCAGATCGATGTAGGCTGTCAGCTCATGTCTTTAAGATGTCCAAACTCTTTGTTGTTTTTATGGAAGAGTTATTTTCCATCCCCTCCTGGTTCTGTGTCTCCTGAGAAAATCCAGAGATGGGGTGGGCACAATAGTATAGCAGGAAAGAATCTCACATAATTCACTGGAAACAGCATACATTCTATTGCTGTTTCTTTCCAACTGTTACAAAAAACAAAGGGCACGATCGTGGAGCAAGCTGTAAAGTTCTCCAGATCAAAGCATGCGTGCTCTCTAGTTCTCCAAAATCTTTATTGAGCGAGAGAGCCAACAAAGCAAAATGAGGGGAGGAAAACAAGGGTTTTCCTTGGCATACCATTTTGCCCATGGCAGTGCAAGATAACACTAAAACAGTAATGGCCAGCAACTGACTATGAGATTGGCAGATGAGATAAAGTGTGCTTTTAGTTCTTCACCACCTGCTGCTGTTGACAAAAGAATGAATTCTCACAACAGTGAGTTTTTTTCTCAAATGATGGCCCTTTCCCTTTCCCTTCCTTTTTTCCCCTTTGCCTTTCTCCTTTCCTTTCCCCTTCCCTTCCTTTTCCTTCCGCTTTTCTTTTACCCTTTTCCCTTCCCTTTCTTCTTTCCTTTTTCCTTTCCCGTTCTCTCCCTCTTCCTTCCATGTGCCCTGCAATGTCTCACAATTCAACTTTACTGAATGACTGCCTTTCTAGTTTTCAATTTTTGCTTTTCTTCCCCTAGGAAGAAGATGAAAGATTCCCGGTGCCTGACAGTGGCCACTGCTTTGCTGACGCTAGTGGCCCTCAAGGCCTACATGGAGTGGAGCGCGGAGCAGGATGAGGGCTTCCCAACCCCTCACGGAGTCGGCTGGCACAGTAGCTCCATCACACCTATCCAGCCCTTGAATGAGGACCTGCCAGTATTTGTTCCACAACACTTCAACGCTTCCTTGCAACAGCTGCGCCAGAGCATCCCAAAGACCAAAGCCTATTGGAATGAGAAACAACACCGTAACTTCCGAGTCCTCGAGGGTCACTTGGAAGCCAATGCTTCATGGAACGAATGCTTTGGCCCCGGAACTGCAGACAGAGTGGCCAAGATCAAAGATTTTGGATCCTACCCAGAGCTTTACAGGAACTTCATTTTATACGACGAATGCCGGACCTTTCCGCTCTTGCTCAACCAGCCGACCAAGTGCACCACCAGTGGCAAGAACCACACCTTCCTGCTCTTAGCCATCAAATCTTTGCCCGGCAACTTTGCTGCCCGCCAGGCCATACGGGACACATGGGGGCATGAGGGTGCCCCCGGGGGTTTACTAGTCCGCACTGTTTTCTTATTGGGCACAGCCCAGAGCCGTTCTGGGCCTCGCTTGCAACGGCTGGTAGAATACGAGAGCCAGACTTTTGGTGACATCTTGATGTGGGACTTTGAGGACACCTTCTTCAACTTGACCCTGAAGGACTACCTCTTTCTCAACTGGACCCTAGAACACTGCCGGAAGGTCCGTTTCATTCTCAAGGGGGATGATGACGTTTTTATCAACACGCCCAAGGTTTTGGATTACCTGGGCTCTTTAGATGTTCAAAAGCCACTGTACACGGGCCAGGTGATGGCGAACGCGTCGCCATTCCGTGTCCGCAAAAGCAAGTACTATGTGCCAGAATCATACTACGTAGGGCCTTACCCAGCCTATGCAGGTGGTGGTGGCTACATCTTCTCGGGACCACTAGCCCGGTGGCTTCACCTCGTTTCTCGACACATAGCCTTCTACCCTATTGATGATGTTTACACGGGGCTTTGCTTCCAAGCCCTGGGTATCCGCCCTGAGCCCCATCCTGGTTTCCAGACCTTTGATATCGCAGAGAAGGACCGCGATGATCCCTGTGTGCACAGCAAGCTACTTTTGGTGCACCGGCGTAGCCCTCAGCAGACCTTCCAACTCTGGAAACAAATTACAAACCCAGAACTCAAGTGCTGAGGGGTGTCAAGGACGATCGGACCTCTGAGCATGGAGGTTTTAGGAGCATCCTATGGGCAATGAGAAGCAGAGGCACAAAGATATGAGACTGACATGTCTTCTGTATCCCAACTGGGATTCTGTTCTACACAAGCACCTCCTGCATGTGGCAGGTAGTGGGCTGAGCATGGCTTCCTTATAAATTCCAGATATGGAAGTAGTATATGTCTGAAGGACAGGCCATTGCCCAAATGCTTGGCTCTTGAACTCCCTAGAGCCAGTTGGCTGGCCACTATTGGAAACAAGAACACTAGAAGAAAGAGGACACTGGCCCACTTTGGTTGGCCTCTTCTTAAAGTTTGTTCTCAGAGTTGCCTTCCTATTCTGGCAAGGCAAGGTGGAGAAGGATTAAGTCTGGAGACATAAATAAGGGGTAGCTTTCTTGAAAACCGGGTGCGGGGGAATGAAGATGTTACCATTTTCCTAGCAGGGTTATTGGACAGGAAAAGGATTTAATTTAAGATGGCTTCTTCTGTATCCCAGCCTGGCCCTCTGGATATTGTTGGACCATAACTCCCAGCATCCAGAGCCAGTACAGTGAATGGTGAGGAATGCTGGGGGCTCAGCAATATCTAGAAGGTGGCACTGGCACATCTCCCACATTTTTTCTCTATCCTTAAATCCCATGTGAGTTAGTGTACTACAATGGGCAGAAGTATTTAGTTTGGCCTACTGCTGGCATGTGCTTAAAAGGTAAGTTAATAATGTACATCTAAAAAAGGGCAGAGGTGGAGCATAGAACTGTGAACAATTGATGGCAATGACAGTTTAAGATTAGGGAATGTTCTTTCCCCGGATGTTGAAGGCAGTTATTCTTAACTCTGTCTCAGGTCTTTCTGGCTGAAAAGTTAAGATGTCCAGTAATCAATCCCTTAAAACTTATCTTGCTAAACTCCCACTCAGAGTTGAAGCTCTGTAGTCCTACTTTCATTCAAGGCAATACATTTCAGGTAGTTTTAAAAAATGCTTTCTGTGAAAACTTCCAACCATTCAGTGGCAGCAAGACTCTATGGAACACCTACCAGAATGGTCTAGGCTGTTTTAATCGGCAATACTCAGAATACAATTTGTATTCCTTTTTATTTTCAGGCAAGGAGGGCTATAGCTGCTAACCATGCCAATGTTAAAACCACCATCTTTGACCTTGCTCCTGTGTCTTTTAACAGGAACCTTACACAGAAAATTAAAGAGGCAGTTTTCCTACCACCAGTTTCACAGAAAGTTTTGCCTCCTCAATCTTTTTTTAAAAGTGCCAGGCTACTTTTAAGGCACAGGAAGATTATGAAGAGTCAGCTGGTGATGCTGCTGAGATCACAACAATGAATCACCAGAAAACTTCTACTATATCAAGACTACTGATTAAAAACAGACAGACACACAATGTAAAAAGTAGAAAGTACAAAATTATAGGAAAGCATAGAAAAACATTATGATCAATCAATTGAATTTAGTGAATTCCTCAAGAAATATAAAATGTTCATAGAACAGTTCTTCATTCTCAGTATTCTGAAATAATTGTACTGTAGTAAAACTTTACTAAAATCCACCAAAAGTCCTTTTTAAAATTCTGTTAGCAAAAATGCTCAAAGACAGATCAACAGCAATGCTGTAAGTCTATGTTATAGCTGCTCACATGACTTACAGTAAACCATAGAGTTAAAAGTTGTAGTTGTAAACCATAGACTCATAAGTCATAGGGTGGACTACACCAGGAATGTAGAGCCTCCGTTTCAGCTTTATGAAGAATTCACTACATTCAATTGATTGATTGATCGTAATGTTCTTTTCTTTTCTGTACATGTAATTTTTACTTTGTATGCTGTGTACTTGTCTGGTATTGATCAGTAATTCTCCTGAGATGCCACAGTTCTTGGTTGTCCCTCCTTTCCAATCCACATCATTCTATCTGATCCATCTGTGACATCAGATTGGACCCAAACAGGATTTTCTTTACACCCTTTATTCTCTCCTATGGTATATTTCTATTTTTCCCATTGAAAACTTTTTGTTACTTGAAGTATTCCCTACAAGGGTTTCCTCCTTGTGGCTCAGTCTTCTAGACTGCAGCCAACACACCCACAGCTGGGTAAACAAAGGAATAGAGTAAACAAGTATGCACTGACAACATTCACAACCATTTAGTGTTTAAACATGCCTTAAAAGGTACAACTTCCTTGGTGGTAAAAGTAGGCGTTCTCCTGTTGCCAGGTGTTATTCCTGTCACAGCTGCATCTTGCACCAAAGCTGAACAGAGTTTGGATATTTTTGTGTGACCTGCTTTAAATGTGGAGAAACTCATTATTCAAAGGCTGTCAAGATGTACAGATATAATAAAATGAGTCTCAGGTGCTACCTATATTGGATTTTGTGACGTGTAACTAGGTGGCATTGAGTGCACTTGCTGCTGCTCTTAAGAATGTATTTATGCTCGCATCTTTTAAAAGTAGTAACTAGTTCTTGCTGAAGTGTAGTCTTGGCCCTATTTTATCTTAAGGCCAGTGGTTCCTAAATATGGTGTTGAGGTGAAGAAAGCCAATTTTGGTTTAAATTTGAAAAAGAAAAAAGATTTACCTGGAGGGGAGGCAGTGCAAACAGATTTGTGTTTTTAAAAATGAAAAGGAAAGAAACGTGGCAAATGAAATCAAGTGGGCAGAATGAGATTCTACGCCAAAAGGGAAGAGTGCAAGGAATCGTGTAAACGTCCTCCCACATGACAGCTGTGAAGCAATAAACAGTATGCCAAAAACCAGCAAACTAGGATAGTGGTACTCAATGCGAAAACTGGTCTCAGCAATTCCCTGAGTGTAGTTTTCTATACGTACTTCCCTGCACATTATCTGCTTTCACGTGGATGCAGAGCTGCCATACCTTATTTACCTTGGCAACTAGTTCTGAATTAGATGAGCTGAAGCAGCCAACTTTACCCTGCAGTTAATCTTAAACTGTCTGAACAAAAAGCTACCAAGATACAGCACCAGAATCTTGTTTTAATCTATGGTGAAAACCAGACTCCAGCTAAGCAACAAATATGAATCTCTGGAGCACATGTAAAATGCCTCTCTTCCTCTACTGAATGGCTGCATCCAGGCTCTATTAATTCTGGGAACACAATTTTCACAGCCATGGATGTAGCACCTACCAATCCAGAAATTTATAGGTCAGGTAGAGAGTTAGCATGGTATAGTGGTTTGAGTGTTGAACTACGAGATCAGGGTTCAAATGCTTCCTTGGCCATGGAAACCAAATGGATGAATTTATGCAAGTTCACCCTCTCACTCTCTGAGAAAGGTAATGGCAAAACACTCCTGAACAAATCTTGCCCAAAACAAGCTTGTGCCTTAGGGTTGCCATTAAGTCGGAAATGACTGGAAGGCACACCACAACAGTAAGTCAACATGGGAGGAAAATATAATTTTTTTATTAGTTTGGCAAGTCAGCCTCTTGTCATACATACATCTGCCTACAGTAGCTCACATTCACTAGTTATTCTCCAAGTTAACCACTGCTTTCTGCTGTAACAGTTTTGATTAAGAAAAAAAGTAACAGATCCTTGCAGAGATGCTGGAAATACAAACCTTTTGGCCAAGGAAGGGACTCGGGCAAAAACCCAGTTCATACCACCTCCTTTTTTTGTTCACAGCACCAGTCTGTTTCACTGCTAAGACCAGAATGTACACCACTCTGCAGTTGTTTCCTTTGCTACTACTTGCTCCCTCATTTCCAAGGAAAGCCCTTGGAAATTCATTCCGTATCACTGTTTTGATGAATTAGCTAAAGACAAGTTTCAGGCTGAAGACACTGGCTAGCCATGAGCCAGATCCAGCACAGACTGGATTTACATAGCCATCTCAATTTTACCTTTGAAGCAAGGTGGATCATCTCATTCTCTCTCTCACACACACACTACTTCATCTATTGCTTTCTCCCAACATGGTCATTTGTTCCACAGCTGTTTATGAAGGAACTGGAGATCACTTTGGCAAATGTGCTTTTTGATTTGGACACAACTTCCTCCAGGGAAAGAAATCAAGATGCTGCCTGCTGGTTCCTATCCAATGTTTGTGGAGTAGCAGAACCCAAGACAGATGTAACGGGAGGCAGGGGAAGTTGTTCCAGCAAAGGAACAGCACTGATAAGGCAGTTTATGTCCAGAGCAGGAGAGCCACCTACTGCCCTTGTGCTTTAAATAAGGCTATGTGCAATGGAAAGGTTTTTTTAAATGGGGCAAAACAGTCCGGGCAGCTAACCCAAGGTGCCAAAGGTTCTAGTGGTTGTCCTTCATCTCACTCATCCCCAGCCACACCTTCCTCAGCAGAGGAACAAGGCCTTGTTTTCCATCACCATTGGCTCTATCTTTGAGCCAAAGTTTTTTCTACAAATCCTAGTTATAGAAGAGTGAGGAGATGAGAACCTACACCTGGGCAGGAAAGTCACTTTTCATAATGGTCCAGGGGATAGTGTTCACCATACTGCTTGAGGTGACGCTCCAAGGATTCCTGCTGCTTCTGGATGTGCCAGGGCATCTCGGAGTAGACATCTGAGAAGAGGAGCTGAGGTTTGGGCTTCAACTTGCGTTCTGCCTCTTCAAAGGCCTCCATCACCTGGAGAAAGGGGGAAGAAAAGACAAAAATCCAATCTACACCAGCAGATGTGAGAACATGGGATCTTTCTGCTTCAACTTGTTCTGTTTGCAAGAATCAAGTGCACATACTGGGGTAGACTATCATATGGTTAGGCCACCTACTCTTTTACGGGATTTCTTGCGCCAGATCTTCTCCTGCTCCTCGTCCCACCAGCCTCTTCCCACCATATAATGACGGAGACGAGAGATAGGATGGTCTTGCTTATCCCAATAGTTGACTTCATCCACTGAGCGGTAAGCAGAGCTGTCGTCACTTGTGCTATGATGCCCAATCCTGAAGGAACAACAAGCACTTGATCATTCACCCAAGTTCCTTGGTCTTATTCACTGATAAATTCATCTCTTAGAATCATAGAGTTGGAAGAGACCACGAGGGCCATCCAGTCTAACCCCCGCCATGCAGGAACTCTCAATCAAAGCATCCCTAACATCTCTTCCCAGACCCAGTGCTATCTGTCAGGTTTCTGTTCCATTTCTACCTTGCAGCTCCCTCCTTACCTGTAGGTCATGGCTTCAATGAGAAAAGGCTGGTTCTCTGCCACAGCACGGCGCCGAGCCTCCTTGGTGGCATTGTACACTGCAAAGACATCGTTGCCATCCACTCGGATGGAGTGGATGCCATAACCAGGACCCCTGGCAGCTGCAAGATGGAAAAGATATATCTACATGTTTGGAATGCAACATTCATGGTTACTATGGGTGTGTCTGTGTACATGCTTGCACCAACATGGTTATGGGTGACATTTGTTATTTTTATTTATTTGAAATAACTGGGTATTTGCTTTCAGCAAAGCTTTGAGGGCAGTTTATAAACAATATAAAACACTAAAATAAAATAAAAAGTGGGCATACATGGATGTAAACACAGTGAATCCTAGACTTACAGAGATACAATTTGTGACGTTTCTGTGCTAAGCTCAGATGCCTACAAATTCAACACAATAACCATTTTAAGTAGTAGTGACTGATGATGGCAGAATTTACATAGCTTTGCATTTCTAAGTTAACACCTGAGGCGGGCAGTATTTTAAAAATGACAGAGCCTTCTCTGTTACCAAAATGCCTGACATCATGGTGTGCATAAACAGGGTACACCAGGTCACCAAAAAGTACACTGACATAGATTGTATGGCTCTGCAGATGTTGTTGGATTACAGCGCCCAGCATTCACTATTGACTATGCTGGCTAGACCTGCCGGGAATTGCAGTTTATCAACTTCTGGCCAGCCCTATGATTCCTTTCTCTAGAGTATCATTGGGCACCGTGCCTTTGGGGGAGGAAGAGATGGACTACACCCAGATATATAAAGCTGAGTGAAACAGAAAACAATTCACTATCCATGAGATCATGGAAACTCATTAAGGCTGAGATCTTATACTCATTTTATGTATCAATGCCCCATTGATCTCAATGGGATTTGCTTCTGAGTAGACATGTACAGTCATGCTACTCAGTAATGTGCCAAGAACTAGTACCTTATTTGTGCCGATGGCAATTGTTTCTATTTTTGCTTTGTACTGGCAACTAATGGCCCATTTCTGGTCCATTGATTACCACTCTGAGTATAACTGAGGTACAGGATTGCACTATAATAACCTTCGTGGGAAACAGTTTCCCCTTTTCAGCCTCAAAACAAGTAGAAACTTTCAGAGCTGTGGAGAATTTAAACGTATATGCCGTTATAATAGAAAATGCCTCTTTGTAGTACCCCTTATAGCCCTGGATCCCATACACTTGCATCACCCAGATCCCAGGAAGGTGACTTAGGGGAATTGGAGGCATTTCACATCTCAACATTTTTACCTATTCCATCGCCACGATACTGCTCAGATGTTGGTGTGGAGATGGCATAACCATTGTTCCGACAAAAGAAAATAATGGGGCACTCAAGGGTGGCAGCAAAGTTGAAACCCGCATGGGCATCACCCTCACTGGCAGCACCCTCTCCAAAGTAGCAGATCACAATCCGGTTGGTATTCTCCCTCTTGATGGCATAGGCAGAGCCAACAGCTGCCAAGAGGAAAAGGAGAGAGAAATGAGAAGAAGAGGAGGAAAAGGGATGATGCTTAGGTAATTCACTATGGCTATAGGTTTGCAGAAGCAATTATTTCATTTTAGCCAATTCTTCTCAGTAAAAAAGTAGAGGACCTACCATGTTGTGACCCTAGAATATTTCAGAGTCCAAGTTTAATACCCCCTCGAATGGAACTGATGCACTACAGCTTAGAACAGTTGATTTCTTGTGGGACTATAGTTCTCAGAATCCCACAGTCCAGTGGCCCTGCTGGCTGGCAGAATTTTGGAAACTGAGTACCCTAGGAAAGTAACTGTTCCAAGCTCTTCTATGATAAAACAATCCTATAGTAAGTCAAACTACTGGTCTATAATTAAAACTGATCCAGAGTTAAAAATGAACTTGCCACCTCATCACTTTACCCTCAAATTTGCATTTCTATGGCTACTCGTACAGTCTGCTTATAAAGATCCCTCATTCCATTCATCTGAGGAAGTACACCAAGCCTATGAAAGCTTGTGTTACAACTTCTTTTGCACAGTTCTCAATGGTGCTACAAGATCCCTTTGCATACTGATCTATTTGTTCTAGCTAAGTACTGTTTATTCTGGTGGGAAGTATTTTCACCTATATTTATTCTAGCCCTGGAACACACGGGATGGTTTATTGTATCCTGTTACAAGAATATACCTCTCTCTAGCTCAGTACTGTTTGTTCTGATGGGCAGTATTTTCACCTATATTTATTCTAGCCCTGGAACACACAGGATGGCTTATTGTATCCTGTTACTAGAATATACCTCCCTCCCAAAAAGAAAGTACAGTGGTCCCCCGGGTTACGAAGGTAATCCGTTCCGGGATTACCTTCGTATCCCGGAAGTGTTTCGCTACCCGGGGGACTGCTTTCGCCAATGCACAGCGTGCCGGAAGCACGCTGTTTTAAACCTTCCGGGTTGTGATTTTTTTTCGCAACCCGGGTTTTTTTTTTGGATCCCGGGGGCTTTTTTTCGCCCCCGGCGGTTTCGGGTCCCGGGGATTTCGTTCTCCGGGGGATTCGGATCCCGGGGGACCACTGTATTTGAATCTGGTTGGGCCTTACCTTGTGGGATCTGAGTAGCTAGTGGGGAGGATATTGTAACAAAGTGCAAGTCCTTGCAGCCATAATGCACAGGCATCTGACGGCCTTTCCCAGGGTCACTGGCATTGCCATAGCACTGTGCCATGAACAGGTCCAGAGGGTATCCCCTGTGCATCAGTACACCTGGAAGAGCAAAAAAGGGACACAACCATGTTAGGTGTTGCTACCAATCCCATACTAGTTTCTCTTTGATAATATGCAAAGTATTAAGCCAAGTTCAGGGTGAATGATATTTCCATGGAGAGATCTTATTTGATGGGCTGCATTGGAGTGGGAAGAGAGAGTGTGCTATAATGGATTTGGAAATACTGGCTAAAGTTTATCTGACTACTCATATATCAATAATACGAATAACATTTCCATAAAAACAGAGTGTTCTCTTTCAGTTGGGAATGGAGCAATATTCACAGGTAAGTTCAAAATCCCTCAAGCATGTCCTCTTCTCCCACCTCATTCATCTTTTTTTGGCAACTTCATAAAGAAACAAAGAGGGACCAAAAGGAAATACTTGCAAAAGAAAAATAAAAGAAGAAACAATGCTAATTTACAATGACATTAAGGAAGATCACTAAACAATTAAGCCTATAGACTGATGTAATGTGTATTTCTAAAAAGGCTTCGAACCACAAAGCTACACTGAAAATTGAATTGCACAAAAGGTTTGTGTATTAAGTAATCTCCTGTGGCCATTGTCATTACAGAATATATATATAAAAAAGATTTAGATTATTAGCATGACAAGTCAATCATATTTCAAAACAAAAGGTGTTTATCCCAATGTCTGGCCAATATCTCTCTTCATTTCATTGTTTATAACGAATATAGAGGTAAAAAGGAAAGATGGAAAGATTGTCAGTTAGTGAGCTTTTGCAGTCAAGAGCATGCAGCTATTTAAGACTGTTCCAGTGCTCATCAGTCATGTGCTGCCACTCAGTGGCTGAACCCCTAAAAGAAAACCTTGCTAGGGATGTAAGGAACACCCATAAATATTCTCATCCAAAAAAGAATGTACTGACACATTGACTCAGCCTGTCAAGAAAATAAAAGAAAAAACCCTGTTTCGTATTTCAGGACATTTTGGGGCAAAAATGTGTTTTAGCTGAGCACAAAACATTTTTGCACAAAACAATTCTTCTATGCAAATGATTTTTTTCCCAGAAAGTCCTGAAATATCAAAAATAATTGAAGAATTCACACACACACACACACACACACCAAAAAAAACCTCTTTTAATCTCATCTAATGAAGAGAACACTTCCAAAATTATTTATTCTTGCATGTGAGATTAAAACAAGCTAAGTTTCACATCTCCACACTTCAGCTCCTTACCTGCTTCCCGATATTGTCCAAACACAAGGTCAGTGTCATCAAGAGCGGCTGCACTGCCGATGTGGGTGCCTTCTTCCCCATAATTGGTCATGTAAAAGGATATTCGCCCCTATGAACAGAAAGGAGAACTTGCTGTTATGTAAGAAAGGCCAGGCCTCCATATCTTGGTCTTTCTCAATGCATCAGGGGTAAAAAAGCCCTCTACATTTTTTCTCCAGCCAACAAAGTGGCCCCGACAAGCGTCGAAACTTCCTACAAAACAATCCCCCTCTATACCATATTTTGTCCAATATCCCCCAAAGGTAGTGAACTTCCAAACTCTTCTTGTTTTTGTTTCAGGTGGCAGGGGCAAGCCCTGATCTTGGGAACCAAAATGTGGTCCTCCAGACCTTTTCCAACCTTGTGTCAGATCAACTATTCCCAAATCAGGAGAAAGCTCACCTGATCCTTTGTATGAACCGATTCACAAGTTACTTTTTAAATAACAATGGGGGGACTGGAGAAGCATCTGGCTATGCTCCATATAGACTGGTGACATTATCAGGTTAGGCTCTGGAAGATCTCAGTAAAAAATGCCATTGATTTGCATCTGCCTATGTGGGCATAGCTAGAAGCTCCTCTGATCCCCGCTATACTTTCCACCAGTCACAGAATGGCTGCTCAAGGGGTATCACACAATGAGTCCTGCAGGTGGGGAGCCATAGCAGAGTTCCATCTGGGGAACTCTTATATTATGCTGGACAAGCTAGGATCTTGGTCAATGGCAGCCAAGCTCTTACCCAGGCTGTCTATTCTGAGCTGGGGGTACTGAGGACATACCTGCCTCTGTGACTCATACAGGATCCGATCCATGGTGTTCAGAAGGGTCATGCTCTTGTAGAATTTTAAGACTTGCTCCTTGGGAAGCTGTAATGAGGAAAATGATAAATCAGCATGAGATATACCATTGGAAAAATATTTAAACAGGGCTGAAAAGAATTATTTCTAATTCCCCAAACCCTTGGATTTTTCCAGCCTTAAGGGTCTAGAAACTTATGCCTCACCTGAGGGTCTTCACTGAGATTGACAATCTGCCCCTGCCGGTCCATGACCCGGTAGATGGGAATCCCTGAAATCACATTGGGCTGGATGAACTCAAGCCTGTCTACAAACTCAGCTGAAGCGCCTGGGAACTGTGGTTTCTCCTCAAGCGAGGTAAACTCTTCCTGTTGAGGGAGGGATCCCTAGTACGGGTCAAAAAAGACAAAGGCACACACAAGAAGGCATTAGCACAACAGCACTATATCTGCCACAATGAGATAATCCACACAATAAAAGTGTCTTGGATTTCAGTCACTCCATAGTCTGCTAGTACACACATTTGCTTCCTAACAGATCCTATAAGAGAAGAAGTGGCCCTATTGCACATGGGCCACAGAGGGTTCAATGAGTTCCTCTAGCTAACCCTGAATTTGGAAATAACAAGTCATAATCAATGTAGTTGCCTCTATCTTCTTTTAAAGTAATGATCTGTAGGCTGTTATAAACTGAGCTCCCATTATTCTGTCAAATCCAACTATCTGGATTCTGGTACTGTAGTAAAAACCAAGGTGGTTTGGGGATCAGCAGTCATTTCTTACTGTGTTACTGTTAAAATGTGCCTTCATTTTACCCTCACGGGGGCGGGGGGTGATTTATGGTTTATTAACAACTGAGATACAAGCTACTTTATTGATGTAATAAGAAATAATTTCTAGTTACTGTTTAAATCACTCAGCATCCCTCACCATTGGCTAGAGCTGCTGGGACATGCACTCCAACAACAGTGGGGAGCCACATGGTTACTACCTGTGTTTTAAGTTAACTTTTGAAAGAGTCATTTAATAATATTTTTATTTTGATAGGAATTTTCCAAAGTTTTGCCATGATCTTATTTAAGGTGTCACCCCTCAGTCCATGGAAATTAATGAGCAATATCAACAATGTCATGAATAAAGACAATCATGAATCACCTTTCAGGTACTGTAATAAAAAAATATTTTCCAGAAGTCACTTTCCAGCTTCTGGGATAGCTGAATAAATAGCTACTTTGTGCTCCTTTGTTTTCCTTTGCCATTGGGAGTGGCAAATAGAAGTTCAGAGTGTGTGTACACCAGCCCTGTAAGATTCCTAAATTGCTGAGGGAAAGCAGATATGGTTTGCCCTCAACACAATGTCATAAGTAGTTGACTGGAATTAAGCAGACCAGGCTGGAATGCTGATGTGGCTTTACACTGGCATAAATACTGTCACGGAAATGGTCCATCCTCTTGGAGATTACATGACAATGGTATCCTGTTTAGAGTTGTGCAAGTCCTGTGATGCCAACATAAACAGGACATTGGGTTAAGTGTGGTGTTAAGATGTGAATGAAGATTTGGAGTGATTCTGGATGAACAGAAGAATGTGTGTCTCTCCTGCCCACTGCACAACTGGAGTCAATTGCATCTTGGCTCTAACTTCCATCTCACAGAATGAACAACAACAAAGTGGAGGCTAAATCTGTTCCTTGTCCCAGTGCAACCCCATAGAGTACAATCTAGGCCCAACTAGTTTGGATTTTAGAAAGGTAGACCTTGGCCCAAAACACACTGCAGAAATAATCCAGCATGAAACTGCTCTCATGTGCCCTCGCTCATTGCTAAGGATTTTAAAAGGTAGACCTTGGTCCAAAACATATTGCAGATATAATCCAGTCTGAGACCACACTGAGCCCTGGCTGTTTGCTAGGGAATCATGGGAATGATAGTTTATTGTGTCACCAGAGCTCTCTGACAGAGAAGGCTAAATGTCACACAAAACTACACTTCTCAGCATTCCCTAGCACTCTTGTCCTACAAGAATCCAAAGTGTTGCATTCTGGATTCTCAGTCTTGGCCAGAGGTTGAAACACAAACACAAAAAAAGAAAGTAATTTCTTTTTTTTTAAAAAAATCTACAAATTATTACTTTAAGAAGTAACATATGGCCCCACCTGACAAATAAATAGTGCTTCAAATTCAGAATTCAAATGCCAATGTGTGAAAGATTAGGTGGGAATGGTTTTCCTGCTGCTGTTGCTCAGCAGCTCAGTCTGTCTGAGTGATTCAAAATGAAAAACCGATTAAGATTTCAGATACAGGAAAGAGATGTTTAATTAAGAAACAGGAACGTCCTTGTTGATGTCAAGTCTGAGACGGAAAATATCTCTGTTGATCTTGGGCCACGAAAACGTGTGACAAGGAAACCAATTGACCTCAGTAAATCATAAAGGAGAAGGTGCCGGTGAAAACTGGATGCTGGTATGGAGAAGAGAAAGTCACAATGGAAAGTAAGCGTCTCCTTCTCCCACTTCCAATTTTTCCTGCAAAAAAGGAAGGGACATTTTCTTTCCCAAAGTCACGAAGGCAACCCCTCAGCATCCTTCTCCATCCACTGCATCTGAAAATCATCTTTAAAACAAAACAAAACCCAAAACCAACCTGATTGTCCTCACATCTGCTTTTGAAAAAAAGAGGCACAAATTGTGGTTTAATTTTAAGGCCCGATTGAAGACTTAAAGCATGGGTGTTTTAGTTAAGGGATAAGGGATATATAATTTTTAGTTGTGTATATGCCTGTAGTATTTGTTTATATATTTTCTTGTAACCCACCTTGATCCTTTTGGTATACATAAATCTATGATGATGATGATGATGACGACACTCTTGTTTAGGGAGGCATTCCAAATTACTGGCAGTTAATCTGCTGCTTACTTTGTCTTTATTGTATACTAGTTAGTATTATTTTAGAGATATTTTAATCATGTAATGTTGTTGTTTTAGATTTTACGCGGTGCTTGGCAGGTTTTTATTCTCCCCCCTTTATTCTATTTGACTCTTACTATGTAAAGCGGTGTGCAAACTATACAGCGCAGTATAAATAATACAGTAATAATAATTATTATTATTAATTGGACAAACAGCTGGTCAAATTGGACCAGCTGTTTAATGCACATGGGAAGTTTATTATTATTATTATTATTATTAATGATAATAATAATAATAAACTTCCCACGTGCATTAAACACCTGGTCCAGTTTGCAAACACCTTTCATTACCTCCTTAGACGATGACTTAGGTCCCAAACACACTGCAGAAATAATCCAGTTTGAGACCGCTTTAACTGCCCTGGCTCAGTGCTAGGGATTCCTGGGAACTGTAGTTTACTGTGGCACCTTCTGACAGAGGAGGTTAAATGTCTCACAAACCTACAGTTCCCAGAATTCCCTAGCAATGAGCCGGGGCAGTTAAAGCCATCTCAAACTGGATTATTTCTGCAGAGTGTCTCTTGGCCCAAAATTTGGCCGCATATACATTGCAGAAATAACGCTGTTTGACACTGCTTTAACCCCCATGGCTCCATGCTAGGAGACTCTGGGATATTAAGTTCTTTTTGTGAGACATTTAGCCTTCTCTGTCAGAGATTATCACACTAGGGTCTATTCCAGAACCATCCCACAATTATCCCATTATTAGTAATGAATATCCCATTATTGGCAACGGGATAATTGTGGGATGGTAATGGGATGACCGTGGGATGGTTCTGGAATTGACCTTAGTGTGATAATCCTTTGCGCCACAATAAAACTACAAATCCCAGGATTCCATAGGATGGAGCCATGATGACAGTTGAAGCCATGTCAAAAAAACCTGCATTAATTCTAGATTAAACTCAAGTGTCTCAAACCTGAATGGTTTCTAATGTATTTATTCATTTTAGTACATAGGCTGCATCCACATTGGAGAAATAACCTGGTTTGGCAGCGCTTTAACTCTTTTGTGGTTCAAGGCTATGGAATTCTGGGAGTTGGAGTCTGTTGTGGGGCCCAGAGTGGCTCAAGGCTATGGAATTCTGGGAATTGGAGTCTGTTGTGCGGCCCAGAGTAGCTCAAAGCTATGGAATTGTGGGAACTGGAGTATGTTCTGGGGCCCAGAATGACTTAAGGCTATGGAATTCTGGGAATTGGAGTCTGTTGTGGGGCCCAGAGTGGCTCAAGGCTATGGAATTGTGGGAACTGGAGTATGTTCTGGGGCCCAGAATGACTTAAGGCTATGGCATTCTGGGAGTTGGAGTCTGTTGTGGGGCCCAGAGCTCGTTGTCTGACTCACTTGCTATGGAATTCTGGGAGCTGGAGTATATTCTGGGGCCCAGAGTGACTCAAGGCTATGGAATTATGGGAGTTGGAGTCTGTTGTGGGGCCCAGAATGACTTAAGGCTATGGAATTCTGGGAGCTGGAGTCTGTTGTGGGGTCCAGAGCTCGTTGTCTGACTCACTCGCTATGGAATTCTGGGAGTTGGAGTTTGTTGTGGGGCCCAGAGCGGAGCAGAGCTCCGCTCTGGGCCCCACAACAAACTCCAACTCCCAGAATTCCATAGCCTCGAGCCACAAAAGAGTTAAAGCGGTACCAAGCCGGGTTATTATTTCTCCAATGTGGACGCAGCCACAGTGTCCCCATTATATCCATCTCCCCTTCTTCTTCGCCCCCTGACTCACTCCAACACGGAGCCCCCGAGTCGAAATCCCTCCTCCGGGAAAAGCAGCAGCAGAAGCCGGGGACCCTCTCAGCCATCGCCTCAGGGCCCTCAGCCCGGCTCGAGCCGTCGACGACGACGCCGCGGCCGCCATTTTAGGCGCCTTAGTAGTTCTTGGCCTAGTCCTCCCTCAGGAGCCTCTCTGAGAGTCCACTAGGCCGCGCCTGCCTCTCTCTCTGAGGGAAAGATTGGAGGGCAGCAATGCTTTCTTCTCTCAGGCCCAGGCTTATCTTGGGGACCCCCCTCCCCCCAAAAAACACCTCCTTAACGGCCTATTTTGGGGGGGGGGGGCATTGGCTGTTATTGTTGTTGTTGTGGGTCCCCAAAGGTGCGTCTACACTGTAGAAATAATGCAGTTTGACACCAGTTTAAGTGCACATATATATATGGTGGGGGGCAACTCGCTTTCTCTGTGTGTGTCTAGATATATAGATATATAAACACATATACAAACATGCTCATATATATATATATATATATATGAGCATGTTTGTATATGTGTTTATATATCTATATATCTACACAAACATGCTATATATATACACACACGTATACAAACATATGCTCATATACACACATAAACACACAAACTTGTTGTTGTGGGTCTCCAAGGGTGTTTCTACACAAAGAAATAACGCAGTTTGGCACTCCGTTAAATGCACACACACACACACACACACATATATATATAGAAAGGGGGGACTGTGTGGTTTTTAATACACACACACACACACATCTGTATAAATATATATATACATATACACACACATATATATTACACACACACACATGTACTTAAAGGGGTGTCAAACTGCACCCCTCTCTGTATATGTGTATATTTATGCACATATATATGCACGTAAACATGTGTCAAACTGCACCTTTCTCTGTATATGTATATGTGTGTGCATATGTATATATATATGTGTGTGTGTGTGTATGTGTGTGTATATAGAGTATCAAACATCTCTATATATGTATGTGCGTGTGTGTATAGAATCATAGAATCATAGAGTTGGAAGAGACCACATATATATATATATATATACACACACACACACACAAATACACACACACTTGAAGGGGTATCAAATTGCACCCCTCTCTGTATATTTATTTATGTGTGTGTGTGTGGATATATATATATATATATATATATATATGTGGGGATCAAATTGCACCCCTCTCTATATCTATGTGTGTACTCTGTGTGTGTGTATGCAAAGTGGTGTCAAACTAGGATTTTTTAAATTTGTAGTGTTGTGCTCTCTCTCTCTCTCTCTCTATATATATATTAATGGCAGCTGGGGGGGGGACCACGCCTCTCTCCCTCTGGCCTAAACTTTTTGGAGAAAGAAGTCTTAAAATATACTGGGGAAAGCAAGAAAGAATCATGGAGAGAGAAATGGGAAATGTCATCCTCTGAGGCTGAGAGAGTGTGACTTATCCAAGGTCACCCAATTTTGTTTTGTTTAGTTTTGTTTTTGTTTTAGGCTAGAGTAAACAGTTTTTTTGTCTCATCTCCCTGAATAAATGAGGAAGAACAATCTCATTTCATTTAAAATATGTATTTTAGGCTGCCCTGGCAGTTAAAGTAGAGTCAAACTGTTTTATTTCTACAGTGTAGCTGCCCCCTTGAAAGGCACACAAGAATAAGTACCTGTCTCTTTAAGAGTAGGCGGGGCTTGCAGTTTTAAGCCTTCTCATTGGCCGCTTTATTTCTACAGTGTAGCTCCTCCCCTGAAAGGCGCACACAAGAATAAGTATCTGTCTCTTTAAGAGTAGGCGGGGCTTGCAGTTTTAAGCCCTCTCATTGGCCGCTTTATTTCTACAGTGTAGCTCCTCCCTTGAAAAAGCACGCAAAAGTAAGTATCTGTCTCTTTAAGAGTGGGCGGAGCTTGAGAATTCTAGGCCTCTTCATTGGCTGCTAGACCCATGAAAGGCACACAATAACAAGAACGTGTGGCTCGAAGAGTGGGCGTGGCTTGGAATTTTACGCCCTCTCATTGGCTGGGACGTAGTGACTTGGGTAATAATCCCCGGATGCGGAAGCGCTAAGGGGGAAGCACGTGGGTGGTGGAGAGAGCAGCATGGAGAGTGAAGAGAAGAGGTTCGATTCAGGCGATCTCCCTTCGCTGCGACGGATCGTCTGCGAACAGGGCTTGCTTTCCCGGCCTGATGGCTCCGCTTCCTGGATGCAAGGTGATGTTTTCCCCCAAGCAGCCCTTTTTCTGGGGGTCTGGACCCCAGTTGCTGCCTCTCCTTCTCTTTCTCTAGGTGCAGATCCAGGCCTTTCAGCTCTTTCCTTCCAAGCTCAATCTCAATTGGAACAGTCAATAAGGAAGGTCAAAGAGGAAAGCTCAAAGTTAGGTCTGGTGCTGAACCTAAAGAAAACACACATAATGACTCCTGAAGAAATAAATGGATTATATCTAGATAATGAGGAAATTGAAATAATTAAAGAATTCCCATATCTAGGGTCCACTACACACTGCAGAAATAATCCAGTTTCAGACCGCCCTGGCTCAGTGCTAGGGAATCCTGGGAACTGTAGTTTCTTATTGAGCATTGAGACATGGCGCTTAAACCGGTTTATTTCTCCAGTGTGAACGCAGCCCAAATTGGATTTAAGATCAGACACTGACCGGAAGGGAGACTGCAGTCAAGAAAGACGAAGAAGGCAAGGAAAGAGCTGGAAAAGATACTGAAGTGCAAAGGCATACAACTGAGCACTAAAGTCTGAATCGTCCAGGCCACTGTATTCCCAATGTACGGATGTGAGAGCTGGACAGTGAAGGAAGACGACAGAAGGAAAACCAACTCCTTCGAAATGTGTCGCTGGAGAAGAGTCCTTAGGATTCCATGGACAGCCAAGAAGACAAACAAATGGGTTTTTGAACAGATCAGACCAGGGCTCTCCTTGGAAGCAAAGATGATCAAGCTGAGACTATTGTATTTTGGCCACATCACGAGAAGGCATTGATCACTAGAAAAAACCATAATTCTAGGAAAGGTAGAAGCAAGAGAGGAAGACCACAAACCAGATGGAAAGACTTGACCCGGGGGGTTTATTATGGACAAGGGCTTGCAGGATCTGGGTAAGACTGCACTGGAAGATAAGGCTTCTTGGAGACGACTCATCCACAGGGTCGCCATGAGTTGGAACCGACTCAGGAGCACCTAACAACAACAACAACAAAGTTGTAGCTGTACATCTACAATTCTCAGGATTCCATAGGACGGAGCTGCAGTGGTGTCAGACTGCATTATTTCTACAGTGTCGATGCACTACTAGGGAAAACCCTTGGCGATGGCTTTCAGGGTGTCTTCCATTGTCAGGAGAATGGCATTCTGTATACGTTTGGTGGTATGTTTTTGTTGACTAGTTTCCATAGGTGATTCCTGCCTGGGGAGCAAGAAGAACTTTGTGGGTCATGGACCTCCTGCAGACGGAGACGTGACATTTATATTTTATCCAGCTGAATTGTTATCTGAACATCTTTGCTATCTGTTAGGTGGCCAGCATAATGGTTTGAGTGTTGGGCTAAGACTCTGGAGACTAGGGTTTAATTCCCAGCTCAGCCACGAAACCTACTGGGTGGCCTTGGGCAAGTCACAGGCTCTCAGCCTCAGGGAAAGAGAATGGCAAGCTTCCCCTGAATAAATCTTGACAAGAAAACCCTAGGATAGATTCTCCTTAGGGTTACCATAAGTCTGAAATGCCTTGAAGACAAACAACAACAAAAAGGCTGATCTTGGTACTGTATTCCTTTTATGTAACCTAAGGAAACTTGGAAGAACTACTCCCATTTTCATGGATTTCCCCCCTCCCCAGGGGTTGCAATTCACATTGCTTCATAAGTAGTAGAGCTACTCTCGACTAACCGTAGAATCATAGAGTTGAAGAGACCCCAAGGGCCATCCAGTCCAACCCTCCTTGTGCCATGCAGGAACTCACAATCAGAGCACTTCCAAGAGATGGCAATCCAGCCTCTGTTTAAAGACCTCCAAAGAAGGAGACTCCACCTCACTTTGAGGGAGCGTGTTCCACTTTCAAACGGCTCTTACTGTCAGGAAGATCTTCCTAATGTTGAGGTGGAATCTCTTTTCCAACATCCATTGTTTCAGGTCCTATTCTCTGGAGCAGCAGAAAACAAGCTTGCTCCATCCTCAGTGTGACACATCCTCAATGTGCCACTTGAGGATTATCATATCACTTCTGCTTCTACCATCCTATTTCATTTTCTAGTTTTAAAAAGGGTTTCTTAAAACAAGTGGGAAATAACGGCAGAGATCTTACTACCGGTATGAACCTGCACAGCCCCACCACTTTTACTGGCATGGTTCGTGTGGACCTGAGATGGGGCTATCTTGGGGAAGCCAGAATGACCCCTTCTTTGCTGTCTTTCTCTTGGCAGCCCTTTTAATCTGAAGGGCTTTTAAAACAAAATGTTTTCAAAGAACAAACTTTTAAGAGGGTACTGCTTTATTTTAAATTCCTTTTTACTTTTAAATTGTATTTTAAATAGTTTTAGTATTGTGAATAGTTCAACTCCATTTTAATATTATATTTTTGTATGCTTTTTAGCTGTATTATACTTGTTTTAAATATGCCAATCAATCACGTTTGCTGTGTTCACTGTTTCTTTCTGTTTTTAGGAGACACTTCAGTGCTGGCTGGTGTTTATGGGCCTTCAGAAGTCAAGGTCAGCAAAGAGATCTATGATAAAGCCACCCTGGAAGTGTTGCTGAGGCCCAAAGTGGGCTTACCAGGTGAGAGCCTTGTCTGTTTCAAAATATTGAGCTTGGAAAGATTCCTTGTTTGGCTGCAACTCCTAGAGTAACCCAAAAGGTAACTTTTCCAGGCTCTGCAAACCTGCCTTTGTAGATAAGTGTGCTCTGTGGTCTGCAGATAGACCCTTTTTTGGCGGTCTGCAAGGAAGGTTAAAGGAAATTGTGATCCAGCATGGTGTAGTAGTTTGAGTGTCTGGAACTCTGGAACTCTCTCGAACCCAGGGTTCGAATCCCCACTCATCTGTGGAAACCCACTGGATGACCTTGTGCAAGCCACACACTCAGTCCTAGAGGAAGGCAGTGGCAAACACCTCTGCACAAATCTTGCTAAGAAAACCCTGAAAGTTTTTGTGGGGTTTTCGGGCTATGTGGCCATGTCCTAGAAAAGTTTCTTCTCTGAAGATGCCAGCCACAGATGCTGGCGAAACATCAGGAAGAAACTCTTCTAGAACACGGCCACATAGCCCGAAAACCCCACAAAAAACTATGGATGCCAGCCATGAAGCCTTTGACTCCATAAACCCTGAAAGGTTTGCGTTAGGGTTGCCATAAAGTGGAACTAACTGGAAAGCACGCAACAACAAATCTAATGTTCTCACCAGTTTCTTTTTTTTTTTCCAATCTTTCTCTGCTTGAAACTAGCATAATCAAAAGGTAAGCTGAGCTGTCATGAGTGCAACCAAGTAGTCCATCTGGAATCCTGCAGTGATACCATCTGGATATTTTGTTCTCTCCACAGGGAGCTCACAAAAGAAAATTGCTGGCATCAGGGGGGAAAGTATGAAAAATCCCTGTCTTCTTTTTTCTTCTTCTCTGACTAAGACTTTGCAGCGCCTTGGAAGCCTCCGGGGGTTCTCAATTTGCTGTGAATAATTAAATTAAGAAACAAAAGAATTCTTTTCTCTTTTTTTCGGGAAACAAGAGGCTTTCCTTTTTTTAAAAGAAAAAACTGCTGCTGATCTTATTTGCACATTTGATGGTATTAGGATTAATAGAGCAAGGAAAATGTGATTTTGAATGTAAGCCTTTAGGGCCTATTTATTTGAGTTATTTTGAAGTGCCATTTTAAAAACTGGGCCACCTTTTGCCAATCACAGAAATCTTTGTCAGGCAGTAAGAGTTACATGAAACCTAACTTGGATAGGCTAGCCTTAACTGAAGCTGTCTGACAGAAGACAGAATATTACTGGTTTGTGTATCTCCTATCCCTTAGGAACTGACAGGGTATTTGTTTATTTAGTACGTGTTTATGGTGACTATAAGGAGCATCTGAGGTAGTAGATCTTCTTTTCCACAATTAGTCTCAAAGGTGCAACAAGATCCCTTTGCATATTGATATTCCAGATTAACATGGCTATGTCTCTCAATGTCTTTCCTAACATGTCTCGTCTTCTCATGATAGGCCTAAAGTATAATTGCTGTTGTTTTTGTGTGCTTGCTAAGTCGTTTCCAAACTTACAGTGTCTCTAAGGCAAACCTATCACAGGTTTTTCTTGGCAAGTTTCTTCAGAGAGGGTTTGCCATTGCCATCCTCTGAGGCTAAGTGACTGCGACTTGCCCAAGGTCATCCATTGAGTTTCATGGCTCAGCAGGGATTTAAACCTTGATCTAGTCTCAGTTTTTTTAGTCTGGTTTCTAGAGAGAGTTCAGGCTTGATTTGCTCTCAGACCACTCATTTGCCTTTATTAGCACTCCATGGGATCAGTAGCAATCTCCTCCATCACCACATTTGAAATGAGTTGATTCTTCTCCTATCACCCTTTCTAGCTTTCACAACTGTTCATAGGAATCAGAAATATGTTGGTATTTAATGCTGTATCTTAGTCCTGGAGGATCATGTCTAGTTATTTCATAGCTGCCCTCCCAAGTCCTAATCTTCTTATGTGTTTATAGTTTCCATTTTGATTTACGACTGAACCAAGGTAAAGTGGCTTGCAACAATTTAAAATGACATTTAGCTAAAATCTCAATTTCTTAAGGTTAAAAGCAATTAAACAATTCTGTTTTAAACAGCACATAAAACAATTTAAAGCATAACTAAAAAGAGAAAGGATAAAAAACACTAAGCAATAAAAAGCAGAGAGAAAAGTTGGAGCAAATACACTGGGATTAGCTGTTTAGAGTTATCAGGTGGAGAGGTTTTTGCAGACTTTACTATCCCAAGATAAGGAAAGGTTACATGTTCTCTTTAACACAGGTATTTATACTTCCCTTTGTATATGGAAAAGGTAGCAGGGGGAAGCCTCAGCATAGTAATTTTTTTATCTGTCAGCATTTTTTCTTGCTTATTCTTTTCTGGAAGGACTTTATTGGTCTTGGAGATCATTCAGATGGGTAAACCCCAATAGGCTGAAGTGATGCCATTCAGAAAAAGCTTCACTGCTGAATTTTGTTGAGTATTTAAATTGCTAATGAGCCAGCATGATGTAGTGGTTTGCGTGTTGGACTAGGAATCCAAGACATCAGGATTCAAATTCCCACTCTGGCATGAAAACCCACTGAGTAACTTTGGACATTTAGCCCCTTCCAAGACTAATACGAAGGCAGTGGCAAACTTCCTTTGAATACACCCTGGCAAGACGAACCTATGATAGAATGGCTGTAAGTTGGATTTATGAAACCTGCATATGGTACTATAAGGGCCAAGGAGGCCTGGGGTAAAAATTTCAGATCCCTTGTTATGGGTATAAGGTGTTATATGTGTATAATGTGTTATGTTACACCTTATACATAAATGAATTTCATGCTTAGACTTGGGTGCCATCTCATTATGTGTATGCAGATATCTCATTATGTGTATGTAGATATTCCAAAATCCAAAACACTTTTGGTCCCAAATATTTTAGATAAAGGAGACTCAAACCGGTACAGGGGTCAATGTGATTTATTTTTCTGTGAGCCCTCGCAATGCTGTGACCTTTTAAAAGATTATTGCTTTCAGCCTTTGTTTTTCTGTAGGCTCACTGGATGCTCAGTTTGCTTTCTCCCCTGCCCAGGTGTCTATGAAAAAAGCAGAGAGCAGATGATCAAGAAGACATGCGAGGCAGTGATCCTGGGTGCTCTGCATCCCCGTTCTTCTATTACGGTTGTGCTTCAGGTCATTACAGATGCTGGTTCTGTATCCTTTCAGTGGAGCAGATGGTTTGGGGAAAAGGGGTGCTCCCTTGTTTGAAATGCTCAAAAGGCTCCTCCTTGGTCCTTGGAGAAGGTCTTCCTCTCATAGAAAAGTCTAATCTTCCCATCCCCACCACCAATTCTCAACAAATATTTCAAGCTGGGGAGGTTAATAAAATTTTAGTGCGCTAACTGAGACCGACAGGTGGCAGCAGTGCTCCAAAAGTGTCTGTTTTAATGTTATAGGCTGTGTGCCATTCAAATCCTTCAAAAGCTACTTATATGCAGTCTATGGGTCAGAAAACCACAGGATCTCTTTGGTTCCACGAGACACACATCCCCACTGAACAGTATCTCTTGGCATGATAAATTCTGTAATGCTTAACACAGTAGACAGCAGGTGTCCAGATGATGGTGGATTGATACCACTCTTTCTTGTACCCTGCTGTATCAGAGGGGGAGCTCGGCACTAATATGGGGAAGGAGGACCTATCCACTTGTCTCTTCCTTCGAAAACTCTTTCTAAAATTGTTGCAAGCTCTCCCTCTTGCTTGCATACTCCTTTTCTTTCCCTTTTTTCCTCCCTCCTGTCTATCAAGCCATTCTAGGTAGAAGTGATAGGGAGAGTTAATACCAAGGATGGCTAGGGGCCATCATTCTGGTGCACAAATTTGACCCACGGGCTGCAAATTGCAGACTGCTAACACTGATGTATGTCTTATGAAGGGAACTCCCCCATCCCCCCCCCCAAACACACAGTATTACCATATTGCACATCCTTGCATGTAACTGTAAGCAAATCTTTCTAACAGCCCAAGTTTTTTTTAAAAAAAATAAAAATCTGCGGCCATATGTCTCAGATGCCATTAAGTAAAACAAAGCCTTGTGGAGATGGAGTTCCTGTTGGATGGATTAATCTGCTTCGGGCAACATGGGCTGTGGAGTGTGGATGGAAACGGCAAATAATCAGATGCTAGAAAACGTGGCCTGGGCAGCAGTGCCATGGGAAGGGGATGGGTTTACCTGAGGGCATTCTGTCATTGTGGCTGGGATGTGCTTGCTGTTTATTGGGGTTTTGTCTCTGCCACTCGTATTGAGCCTACTAAAATTCAGACAAACCTAGAGCCGTTAATAAAAGGCTGAGAATGGCTGAGAAATATTAGTTTCTGTCCAGGAAGAAATGGGATGTTTTCTGCCTGATCGCAGCAATTACTTTGGAAGGATTTTGGCACATAGGGGGATTTTGACAAAATATAGGAACAGTTCTGTTCTTCCTCACAGTCTCTAGGGTACCTTCTTTGGATACCCCCTTCCCACAGACTTGTCAGTGGAACAGTTAATCTCTTCGCTTCCCCCCATCTGCCCTTCCTTGCTCTCTTCTTTTATATTACAGTTCAAATATGGACTGTATTTTTGTTTACTCAGACTCCCAATTTTTGTGTGTCTGTCTGATGTCATTTCTCATTTAGTTGCAAAAGGAATGGGAGAGGTCTAGGACAAATGTGGATGAAGGACAGGGGAGACTGAGCCCTTTGAATGTAACTGGGAAATTGTCCTACAGTTACGGATTTCTGATCAGTAACCTACACAGCTCCTCCCTGTCATGTCAGATCTTTGTGAGATGTCTAGAATATAATTGAGGAAATCCTTGGATGATTGATATCCCAATACACCTAGCTCAGAGGGTCACGATCAGCATAGTCCCACCGGTGCCAAAATGCCATAATTTATCTGGGGCGATGTGACAAAGAGCACTGCTGCTGTTTCTGGCTCAGCATTACATGTGGTGCAGGAGAGATTAACTCCAGGTGCTGTAGTATTTTATTAAATCTGAATGTATAATGGTTGAGAGAATTGATTCAGCTTCATTTAGAAAGTGCAGTTCCCTTAGCACTTGGCCAGAGCTGAGGTTGTCTGGCTGATTTCACGGCTACTGCAGCCTGGCGAGGAAAGCACAGAAGCTCCTTGCTGCAAAATTAATCAGGCTCTATTAATTTAGATTCCTGGCTGCCTCTATCACTAACTTTAAGGAGGGATAATAATTTCTCCCTCTTCTTGGTTATAAGAAATCCGCTGTGGCAAGGGAAAGGCTAGAGAACACAGCTTGCTACAAAGCAGTGACATGCTGAAGGCTGTCCAGGGAACCTGGGCAAGGATAGGGTTTTCACATCCCTCAATTAACAAAGTAGCCTTCTTCCTGTGCATTACTACTTTTAACCGAAAATTTGGTATCAGAGACAGAAATAACATTTAAACAATAGGGATGGGTTCCTGGAGCACAAAAAATAAGTTCAGTTCAGTGTTTATAGCAAACATTTTGCTCAAAACTAATAATATGCACATGTGAAAATAAACACCTAGGTCAAGGGAGCATAAGTAGTAAATGAAAACATTTTGCACCTTCTCATGACCACTTGCAAGTTTCTTCCAAAATGCATCCAGCGATGACTTCTTTCATCAGCATCTGCCTTTTGTGCGATTTTCATTTTATAGGCCTAATGTATAGGTCTATGCTTCTTTAACACACTGGAAGCAGCTGAAGAAGCAGGCTTATCTGCTCTCCCCTTTTTCTCTTCTGTTTTGTGTTCATGCATGCTCATTAAGGGAGTCTGTAGACAGCTGCTATTCACCTTATCTGTTGTAGTCAGGTACACAACAAAATTGGATTGGATGGAATAGAATCTCATTCTTTTATTGCATTGTTTACTGCAGACACGTTGCTGCAAGCCACATAGAAATTCTTGCATATCTCCAGCCCTACTTCACGGTCTTCCGACGTCAGTATAGCAAAAAAACTTCTAAGTATGCAGAAGATGAGGAAAATGTGGGGCAGTAGGAGCATAAAATAGTTATCTAAAAAGGACCTTCTTTGTCAGAGGCTTTGTAAACTAAAACCTGGACTGCGTAGGACTTCTCTCCAAATTCCTGGCATGGGCTTACAGATTGTGTTATTGTTGTGGGATCTCCCATATCTGAGGGTTAAAGGAGGGTTAGTTGCAGCCTGACAAATGGGGGGAAGGGGTTGGCTGCACTTAATGGGGCAGTTCTTCCCAGTTCCAGAGCTGTGACGGAATTTGAGTATTCTCATCCCTGTGGTTGTGCTCTTTTGTCTGCATGCCCTATCGGTTGCTTCCCTCCCACAGTGGACCGCTGTTTCAGGACAAGTCCTGCTTTGCAGATTCCTCCCTTCTCCAGCTCTCAGGTTTTGCCTTTAATTGTCTCCTCTCCCTAGGCTTGCCATCTCCATTAGTCAGCCCTGGATAACAAGAGCTGCCAGTCCATCTTTTCATCTGCTGAGCATCCTGCTGACGCTGGCTGATTAACTGGGAAATGCAGAGCGCCAGGAGTGAGATGCTTTGGCTTTTTCTTATGGCTTAGATCTTCCCTCCTTCCTATATAATAAGAGCTTTCTTGTCCAGGCTCTAGTGGGATCCAGATCTGCAAAGCCTCCATCCCTCTGGGGACTGGATTGAACATGGGCTTTGGATCAGAAGTAAAGGCAAAAGATTTGAGCATCTTTAATGTAGACAGCTTTCCCTATCCATCTGACTCCTGCTGTTCTCTAGAACCCCATAGGCCTCCTTCCCTAGTCTGGTTAGTCACTGTGACGTCATGACAGTTCAAAGTGAGTCATATAATCCTGCCAACCTGCCCTGCTTAAGACATGGCATCCTTTAATTACTTTGCCTTGACACCCTCCAAAGAAGGGAGTTTCATAACTTGCGTCTGTCGGTTCCTTACAAACAGGAGCAGTCAATTTTGCCTATGCATACTGTTACATATGATGTATACTCTTATGTACCATTATGCAAACACCAATTACGTTTGCATAAACATTCTACCGGAAATCACTTTCTCTGGTGTTTTGTTTTAATCAGCTCTGACCTATGACGTCCCTATCTGAAGGTTTGCTTGGCACGATTCATTTGGAAGAGGTTTGCTATTGCCTTCCTTTAAGTATGAGAGAATATGTGATTTGGCTCAGCAGGAATTCAAACCCTTGTCTCCCAGAGTCCTAATCTAGCACTCAAACCATTATACCTTTAGCAATTTAGATCCTGCCTGTGTTTATGTGGCTTCAAATGGCCTGTCAACTTACATCAAACTGATGTATTTCATAAGGTTTTTTTAGGCAAGAAATACTCAGAAGTGTTTGCCAGTTCCTTCCTCTACCCAGTGGCTCCCAAACTTTGGTCCTCTGGATCTTTTGGACTTCAGCTCCCAGAATTCCTGACTCTTGGCCAAGCTGGCTAAGGCTTCTGGGCGCTGAAATCCAAAACGCCAGAAGGACTAAAGTTTGGGAGTCACTGTTCTACCCTGTATATTACCTGTATATACTCAAGGAAGTCCTGGGCAAAAGCTTCAGATCCTCTGTTGCTACATTCCTTTAAGTTGACCCCAGTGTGTGGCCTTAGGTTTCCTAGGAAAGATTGATTCAGAAGAGGCTTGCCAGTGTCTTCCTCAGACTCTGAGAAAGTAGGGCTTGTCTGAGGTCACCCAATAGTTTTCCATGACTAAACAGGGATTCACACTGAAGTCTCCCAAAGTCTTAGACCAAAATTTAAACCACTACTGATTTAATCCCATTGCTTGTTGTCCTGGCTGTTGGGTCTAGGTTTTCCTGTTTCTTCCCCAACACACTTTCAGTGTACATGCTGCTGCTACAGGCTTCCCACCTCTTTTCTCCACTCTGATGGTGCGCAGCATAGAATCTCTAAACCATCAACTGAATCCCAGGCGGAAATGGAAACCAATAGAATTAGCTACATAACCTGTGTTTGTGCACGTCACCTGTCAACTTATGGCAACCGTATGAATTCCATAGTGCTTTCTGAAGCAAAGAATGAGTTGGTTTGCCATTAATCTGTGTCAGGCTGAAAATGAGATGTAGAAGGCAGGTGTAAATGTGAAGGATGGCAGTTAGGCATGCTCCATGTGGGTGAATTGTGCCCTTTCCTCCAGGTATAAGCTGGGCATTAGAGCCAGGCTTCACCTATACCAAAGTAGAAATGAGCTGACTTTTGAAACCAAGGGGATCTTACAGATAGGAATTCTTCCTTATTTCCATCCTACTGAGTGCACTTGAGTCCTAAAATGTGCTGCCAGCATGCTGGGTACCTTGAAGCTAGGAACAGTGTGGGGGATTTGGCCCAATTGTGCAGTTCACCTTCCCTGCTTCCAATATGTTTTGAGACTCAGATGACTCAACTGTGCACTTCAGAGCGTCTCCATCTTTTTCCTTCTTAGGTACAGAATTAAGAATCAAACACAGGTATACCTTAGTTAAAGAAATTGATGAGTTCCTGGGCATTATTTCATTAGCAGAAAATTTGGTACCAGAGGCAGAAATAACATGGAGAGAATAGGGAGAGCTTCCTACACCACGAAAGAAAAAAGAAAAGTAAAGAAGCAGTTTAAACTAGCAGTATGACCATGTGAAATGAAAGAACCAGAAGTGACCAAAAACATTTTGAACTAAGGTTTCTCCCAAAATGCACCCAGAGATGACTTTTTCTTTCTCCAGCCCTCCTTCACCATCCTCTCTCTCTGCCAATGTTGCTAAAAACACTTGCAGCTTGTCATAAGATGATGAAGAAAATGGGGGGTTGAGGGATTTTAAGAGACTTAATGAAAAGGAGCTTGCCAAAGGCTTTGTTAACTGAGGTATACGTGTATAATTATTGTCCTTTCCCTCCACCCATGCATTGTTCGATGGGAGGAGAGCAATTATCAACACTGGAATATGAAATGGTCATTGGGAAGGAATTGGTAGAATACCCTGGCTGTGCTTCAAAACCCTATTCCCTGCAGTTCTCTGATCCTGTGAGATTGCTAATGGGCTTCTGCAGTCCTCTTGCAAGACATGTGCTGAGTGCCACTGCGAATGTGGGAGACTGCCAGCCTTCTGCCACCTACTGGAGCTGGCAGCTTAGCTTTGAGTGCTGCTCTCCCTTCCAGGCTGTCCATTTTTTTGTGGTTTCCTCCTTAATAAAGCTTCTACCCCTGCAGCTCCTTGCAAGTTGCTTGAATGCTGCCTGCATGGGCTTAATGGATGCAGGGCTGCCCATGAATTCCTTGTTCTGTGGAGTGACGTGTGCCTTGGATGCAGATGGCAACATCACCCTGGATCCCACGGCGAAGCATGAAAAGGTGGGCATCCCCGATTACTCAGGGTGGGTGTAGAACTAAATGCCATTGCTGTTTTCTGGCAATGGAGCAACACTTGAACTTGTTCCTATTTTGGTATTTATAGAACAGAACACCAGAGCACTGTAGTACAAATTGGGGACAAGTCTAAAGCAAGTGGAAAGGCAAAGGTGAAGAAGCCAGGACTTCCCAGGTTCTGTCTCTTAATGTCCTTCCCCAGTTTTGGTGCTCTGCAGATGTGCTGGTGGGCTGCTCTCACCTTCCCCAGCCAAGTAGTTTTGGGAAGGCAGTAGATTGGGGGAGGAGCAAAGCAGCACAGAATACCATTAAAAGCCTATTCTTCTCAGTTCCTAAAAGCCTGAAGATGAATAAGAATATTTTCACTTGCCGGTGGAAGGAGAGCAAGGATGGGAACCATCCTGGCCTCCCTAGAGAGGAAATTCCAAAACAATCTGGGAGCAGCCACCAAGGAGGACTTCTTCCTTGATCCCACTGAAAAGCCATAGAACAGTGGTTCTCAATCTACCTAATGCCGCAAACCTTTAATGCAGTTCCTCATGTTGTGACACCCAGCCTGGTGTCTCGGTTCCTAAGACCATCGGCAATACATGTTTTACAATGGTCTTAGGCGACCCCTATGAAAGGGTTGTTCAACTCCCAAAGGAGTCATGACCCACAGGTTGAGAACCTCTGTCTTAGAAAGTAGAGGAAAAGAGAGAAGGGTCTCTCAGGATATTGAGGTTCTGACAGGTTCATAGATGGAGATACAGTACTTCAAATCACTTAAGCATCACCAACACTTTGACTGGTGCCTTTAACTCCAGGATCTCCTGGATTCTCCCTGCAACTGTGTCAGGGGAGAGAATCTTTGGCCAGTGGAATTGTATTTTGGCACTTGCATATGTTCACATTATACAGAATCTCTTCCACTCCACTACTGTCACCTTGCTTAGTCATCCAAGAAGCACAAACTGGGCCCGGTGCCATATGCAGCAAAAGCACCATGGCCCTATCATCACTCCCTTATCTGCTCTAGTGAGTTAACTGCTTACTGTGGCCTGACAGGTCAATAGTTTTGCTGCTGCCCTGATTCCCACTGCCTCTCCTAATGGTTTTACTCATTTATCGGCCGCCAGATTAAATCCATCGCCAGCTGCCTTCCCTACCCAGGACTCTCCTTAATCAACTGCAGTTTGGCTCTGGGTCCCTTTAGATTCCCTGCCAAGAGCACTTGTCTCATTTAGATGTTTTCTATCTCTCTAGAAAGCAAAACCAGGCAGGAAGGGGCAAGTAAAAACATTTTTTAAGAACCTGTCCAGTGTCCATATCCAGTGTGGACACCTCTGCATTACACATTACTTGGTCTGCCATGGAATCAGTTCCCTTTTCTGTGTGTTGCTGATTCTGAAACAAAAACAGTATATCCCACCCTTAAGATTCTGAGTTTCTTCTGACGGTTTCTGTTGCTGGGGTGGCAGTTAAGGGTGGGAGAGGATGGAGGATGCAGACTAATCGCTGCAGAAATCTGATGATCCATCCTGCAAGCATTTTTTTAAAATCTTGCTGTGTTGCATACCTACATAATAACTTTACCATTTGCAGTACCAAGAATGCAAGGGAAAAATGCAGAAGGTGAAACCAATTAGGTGCAAGAATAATTCAATGAATAATTCCTGGAGTGTTTTGAATATATTTGTCTGGGGAGGTCTGTTCAGCATTTAAATAGATGCAGAATTGCATCCCCTTCTAGAATTTCATTGACAGTGGAGGTTTGTCTCCCCAACATGATAGAGAAACCAGTTCTGAGCTATTTTGAAAAAATATTACATTCTTTAACTCATCCTAGTTTCATAGATTGTCAGTACAAGATCATGCCTTTATACTTCATAGAAAGTGTTCTTTAAAACATTCCACTGGTCTTTTGTCACCCTCATTGTAAGCATAAACCAGATGGTTAATCATGACTGATTATTTTTGACTGCTCTCTCTCTATACCTACATATCAATACACACACACACATACATACATACCCTGTTTTTTAAAATAGTTATTGATATTCATGGTCAGAGTAGATTACAAAGGAAAGAACATAAAAAACAAGTCGCTAAAACGTAAACAAATCACTGATTCAGCCACAGAAACTAAACTGTGTTAAATTACTGAACATTAAAACAGCAGCAGGAGGACAGCAAAGCTAAACCACATCCAATTCAATCAGTTAGATTCAGACAGCGGAAAATTGAACAGTAAGTCCAAGAGAATAAAGTGGTCTTCACTGGTTGCCTAAACAGTAACAGCATAGGTGCCAAGTGGATGTCTTTAGGGAGTGTGCTCCAAAGTCATAGCACTATTATAGGAAAATGCCATATCTCAAAAATGACTTGAACGAAGATGGAGAAGCGGGAGGTGCATAGCTATGATCTTTCCTACACCATAGGCCTAGAGAAGCTACTTTGATACTGATCTAAGCAGATGAGTGGATTCAAACAGTAGAAGGTAGTCCACCATATACCACAAATGGTAGGTGAGTCACCATCTCTTCTTTAAAGATTTCGAAAAGGAGAGTCTACCACCCGCTGTGGCAATCTATTGAACTATTGAACAGGTTCTTCCTAATGTTTAGGTGAAATCTCTTTTCTTATTTAGTGTTCAGGCCTCTGGAGCAGGAGTGAAGGAAAAAGTCCCTCCATCTTATATATGACCTCTCTTCAGATACTTAAAGAAGGCTGTCATATCACTTCTCAGTCTTCTCTTCAAGTTAGACAAGCTCCCTAAGCCATTCCATGTAGGGATTCATTTTTAGACCTTTTGCCATCTTTTTGGATATGTTCCAGTTTTAATATGAAGAGCATGTACAGCTTCTTACAATCTATGCCATGGGTTCCTGCTTGGCAGAAGTAGAAAAGGGTGTGTAATGGATAGGATATTCCCC
The DNA here is from genome assembly GCA_034509955.1 of Urosaurus nigricauda. NCBI lineage: Eukaryota > Metazoa > Chordata > Lepidosauria > Squamata > Phrynosomatidae > Urosaurus > Urosaurus nigricauda. Next base: position 28,286,228 of record JAOEGL010000007.1, on the reverse strand, counting down.
GAATAGATAGGCCAGAAACCTCCTGAATTACCAGTTTTCCTTTTACTTCATCGTTCTAATTTTTTATAAAAGCCTGTTGTTAGCTTATTTTCATTTATGGAGATACAAAGGAAAGGCATAATACAATTAAATACCTTTTGACACAGTTGGCTAATAGAAGAAGGAAAAGCCACCCTTCGGACTATTACTCCCAGACCAGCATGCTGCTTATAGGGTTTTAGCAGTTGTAGTCCAAAAAAGTAAGTTTTAGGCTACATGTCTTTGAGTTATGCCAATTCTGCAGTCCCTTCCCCGCTCTTGGAAGCCTCAGTATTTATGGGCCTCAACACCCAGCCTTTTCCCTCCCTTCACCACTTCCAGGCTATAGGTTACAGCCTCTGGGCTATGATTGTGTCAATTAGTCATACTCCCTTTGTTTCCTTCAGGAAGCCCAGGCAGTCCTTACATTTGCCATTGACAGCACTGAGAAGAAGGTACTGATGTCAACCACGAAGGGGACGTGTTCAGTTGAACAGGTAAGTGTCATGGCCTGAGCCAACTGCATATTGAACTTCTTTCAAAATTGGTACCAAAGTTTGTTGTTGTGTGTCTTCAAGTCATTTCTAACTTAGGGCAACCCTAAAGTGAACCTATTACAAGGTTTTCTGGGTCTGAGAGTGTGTGATGCATCCAAAGTCACCCAGAGGGTTTCCAGGCCGAGCAGGGAACTGAACCCTGATCTCCAGAGTTGTCATTCAACACCCAAACCATTATACTACACTGACTCACCAAAATGTACTTATGCATTTATTGATTATACCTGTTAAAGTCTTCTTTGGATCATTTTCTAAGAGCACTTAATTTTGCTTGTGGACCACACAGATGACCTGAAAAATTACAGTTTGGCTGATTTAACCTGCAATGATCAAAATAAGTGCAATAATTGGAAGGAAAAAAATATCTTTGCCAAAATCTGTAGTTCACAGATTACTGGCCATTCTTAGTCTCTAGTTGCTGCCCTGGGCTGCATACAACGGTTTGAGACATTTAGAAAAATACTTTTCATGTCAACTTGCCTTGGATACCTATTTTTAAAAAAGTTTTCTCTGCCACTTTTCTCTTGGAACAATCAAAGTGGATTACATTTTCAGATACTAAGGCTGAAAAAAATGTTAAGAAATAATTGCAAAGCAGAGTTGTCTCAAACCATTGATAATTTCCAGGACTTAAAGCAGAAACTTCCAAGTCTCAGATTTCTCCCCTTCTGCTTTCTGTAGGCTTCATGGTTTGCGTTGACCATATCTTATAGTCTTACTGGATTCTGCTGCAGTTGTCAGATATACTAAATGCTGTCTTGGGAGATAACTACCATCCTGGATTTTCTACTTTTAGTGATAACACTGAGCATGGCTGTGAATATACTGTGATTGTGTTATGCAAACATGGTATTTGGCGCAGGATGCTGTAATTTACTGTTCTGTGAATTACAGCTGTTTGAGGTATTTTTGTTCTGTTTTTTAAAAAACAGATTTCCAGTCACTATAGCTACAAAATTAGGCTTGAAATATATGCTGAAATTTCAGAAGTCTAGCCAGGAGGCATGGAGCAGAGCTTTTTCAGTGATTTGGGCAAGGTTTTGCTGTCTGACATTGATCCTTTCCTCCACATTCTAGTTAGCTGAAGCTAGATAAATTAAGCAAAATACACACACACACACACAAAACACAAACATGTATATCTACTGGACTACTTTAGTACAGACCTATCTGAAATATTTATGTATAGCCTTGCCAGTGAGCCAAGACTGCCAAAATCCTGACTTGTTCCTCCTCTAGGAGAGGTAACATGCATGAGGCAACCTGCTTCTGAACTCATTTCCAAAGTAGAAGCAGTCTTTTTCTTCTTGCTTGTAGAGAAAGAAGTAGGAATATCTGTGTGAGAGAAAGAGAATGATAGAGCAAAAGAGAATTTAGAAAAATCTGCAGAGATTTTTGCCTGAATCAAGCCCTCAGACATGGAAGGGTCCCATCCTGCGTACATTAAAAAAACACCTATGTTAAGTCCCCTTATCAGTTTCCCCCTCATTGGTGGCATGCCCTTTTTTTCTCCATCAAAAATTGGGAACATATATTCATATGAAGTTAGATTTGTGCAGTTTTGTCTTGCCTTGCTATGTAATGGTTCCTTTTCATCCTGGAGAGAAGTGACCAGTGGGGTGCCACAGGGTTCTGTACTGGGCCCAGTGCTGTTCAACATCTTTATTAATGATTTGGATGACAGAATTGGGGGCATACTTAACAAATTTGCAGATGACACTAAACTAGGAGGAGTAGCTAATACCCCAGAGGACAGGATCAAAATTCAAAATGACCTGAATATACTAGAAAGCTGGGCCAATGCTAGCAAGATGAAATTCAACACAGAGAAATGTAAGGTTCTGCACTTAGGGAGGAAAAATGAAATGCACAGATATAGGATGGGGGACACCTGGCTGAATGAGACCACATGTGAAAGGGATCTAGGAGTCCAAGTAGACCATAAGCTGAACATGAGTCAACAGTGTGATGCAGCAGCTAAAAAGGCCAATGCAATTTTAGGCTGCATCAATAGAAGTATAATGTCTAGATCAAGGGAAGTAATGGTGCCACTCTATTCTGCTTTGGTCAGGCCCCACCTGGAATACTGTGTCCAGTTCTGGGCACCACAATTCAAAAAGGATGTGGAGAAACTGGAGCGGGTCCAAAGGAGGGCAACTAAGATGGTGAAGGGTCTGGAAACCATGCCCTATGAAGAACGCCTTAGGGAACTGGGGATGTTCAGCCTGGAGAAGAGAAGGTTAAGAGGTGATATGATAGCCCTGTTTAAATATTTGAAGGGATGTCATATTGAGGAGGGAGCAAGCTTGTTTTCTGCTGCTGCAGAGACTAGGACGCGGAACAATGGATATAAATTGCAGGAAAAGCGATTCCACCTCAACATTAGGAGGAACTTCCTGACAGTAAGGGCTGTTCGACAGTGGAACACACTCCCTCGGAGCGTAGTGGAGTCTCCTTCCTTGGAGGTCTTTAAGCAGAGGCTGGATGGCCATCTGTCAGGGATGCTTTGATTTGGAGGTCCTGCATGGCAGGGGGTTGGACTAGATGGCCCTTGTGGTCTCTTCCAACTCAATGATTCTATGATTCTATGATTCTATGATTCTATGTAATAAGGTAAGTGGCGTGAAGTGTTTGGCCATCATGGAAACAGAGGCGTGAAGTGTTTGGCCATCATGGAAACAGAGGCATCAATGCAGGACTGCAGATTGGCACCACATGACATCCTGGGCCCAACTCACACCTCTTGCTAGCTTCTGCCTGTGCAATTTTTGCTTTGTGGTGGCTTTTCCTAACAGGAAGGAGAGATACAGATACGAGAACCATGAGCAGTAGAGGCACAATCCTTACAAAAGCATAGCCTTTGCTGCTGGTTTTGGGAAGAAAGAGGGCTGAGCCAGCTAAGAATGGGTAATTTATTTATTTATAGTATTCATACCCCTCCCTTCACCCAAAGGTGTTCCTAGGGTGGCTCACAAATTATTAACTTGATAGTTTCCTACCCTCGGACTGACAATCGAGACAGGACAGATAAGGAAAAGGGAATTGTAATAGAGGACGGGATTATGTCCAGCAGATGCTGGCTGCTCTTCTCTCCCTCAGAGGCTGAGCCAAGGCATGATGGAGCTGTGTCTGACTGCTCTTTGCCCTCTCAGAGGCCACAGTAATGGAGGAGGACCTCTCAGGAGCCACTATGCCAAGGCATGATGCAACCATGTCTGATTGTTTATCACCCCCTCAGATGCCACAGCAATGGCAGTTGGAACCTGGAAGGAAGGCCTCTCAGTAGCCACCGGGCCAGGACATGAATGCACTTCTCTCCCTCGGAGGCTAGAGCAACGACAGTTAATGCATCCACAGAGACTAGGGCTGCCTCTGCTACTGCTCTACATTACGCCTGAATTCATTTAAGGGACAAGCTTTACCTCTGTTGACTCCTCTGCTTCTGTGTGGTGAGAGCGGCTGCTTTGAGGTTCCAATTCCCAAAAGCCACACGTTGTGCCCATTTTGAGCCCCTTGATAACTGGGCTGCATTCGGTTACCAAAGCGTTGTGTATTCTCAGTCTGACATAGTGAATTTCATCTTCCTTAAATTGCTTTTGACAGCCTGTTTTGGCGGGAGGCTTGGACGGGCTTCCGCCAGTCGCGTTTATTGAATGTATCCCAGTTGAATCTGTCCCACCTCATCCATCACCTCTTGTTTGTTTTCCATGGCAAGGAAAAGGGAATACATTGGGGACGGGAGGGGAGGTACAGGTAAGAGCTTCAGGTATGCATAAAATTGGGGGGATGTGTATGTGTACGTGAGTGCATTTTTCTCTCCTCCCACACCGCTGTTTGCAAAGGCCTCTTAGTATTCTGAGCAAAGGCTGCACAGTCGTTTCTCATTACTGTGGCTGCGTCCCTGCCAAATGGCTTGGAACGCCGAGCCCGTCCTGCTCTAAAGGAACAATTATGAACACTAATGTGCTATTGAATGGAGGTGGCAGCCAGGCGCCATTAATTAGACAAGTGTTTCTGTCAGGAGAAGGGAGGGAAAACTCCTTTTGTTTTGGGATGAATTCTAATGACTTTAGAATTTCTAAGAAAAAAAGAAAGAGGATGATGACGAGAGTTGGGGGGGGGGGGGGAGAATCCAAACAAGACTCCCTCTTCTGTGAAATCTTATTACAGTCTTGCTCCATGTCTCAGGGGTTCACACACCACTTAAAGGACACTGACAAAATGCAAAGCAGCTTTCCCCAATATCCTCAAGAATATGTTAAATCAGCAACTCCCATCATTTGCCAGTTGCCTACTTGTCTGGGGGAGAATGTAACTTGTTCTAGCCCTGAAGATGAGCAGTAAAAAAGTAAGGCTATCCTGACACATTTTCTCACTTGGTTTTGTGGCTGTTTTCACATTGGAACCTGATTAGGAACATAAGAGAAACCCTGGTGAGTCAAATCAAAGTGTCATCTTGCCCAGCATTTTCTTTTCAGCAAGATCAAATTTTCTTGATGTTTGCTATGCTTGTGATAGACGTTCTCACCTTCTCTTTCAGTCTCCCCCCACCTTCTCTGCACACAAGCAGAGAATAACATTTTTTACAATTGTTGAAAACTTCAGTTGAGTAGTTTGTTAACAGGTCCCCCCCCCCCCCCCCCACATTTCTGATCAAGACTTTCTTCCACATCAAAACCCTCACACCTCATTTCTGACAGTCATTAGCTCTGCTGAAAGAGCTGGGCATGTACATGTGAATGAATGGTTGGTATATGAGGATTACTTCTGCCCTCAGCTCTTACCTACCTTCCTTTCCTGATAATGCAGTCTTTTCTAGTACTTTTCTGGTACTACGGTGCGATTGGCCACTTGCACCAAGCTTTTAAGCCATGTTGGAAACAAATCCTAAAATGTGTGGGCCATAAAAGAGGCCTAGGTTACCCTCTTCCACCACAGTGACTTCATCTAGACATATAACCACTGGCTGTACCAAGTCTTCCCATTTCTTTCTACTACCGCAGTACCTCAAGAGTTGGGGAGTTGTAATGAATGAAATTCTAAGCCAGCATCCATCAGCAGCTGTCAAGTCCTCTGCTAGGAGAAAAGTTTGCTCTCTTGCGAAAGCAACAGGCAGCGGGAGTACACACAATAAATAATTATGATTTACCTCCGTGAGCTCAGCAACACCAGCCGCATGCTAACAACACTGATTTGGAAACCACAGGAAGGGAGTATATTCTTTCTCATCATTTCCAGTAGCAGGAGTTTAAAACTGGCAGTCCCCCCTTCCTCACCCTACCCCAGTGTGGGTCCTTCAGGTTTTGCTCCTGTGACCTCTGTAGCAGAGCTTTAAATTTACAAGGGGGTATCCAAAAGTTCTCATGATCACCTTTTTAAAAAATTGACAGAAAGTTTGTTTTGATTTGTAGTTGTTAACCTGTCTCTATGTAGTCAGTAGTCACTGTCTAGATTTATACATTTTTCCCAGCATATCTTAACCCTCCAAATAACTGATATTGTAGAAGCCTGCAAATTGCGCCTAACAAGGATTTTACACTTTAGTCACTTCTGGCAGAGCCAGTCACAGAAATAAAGGACGCAATGAGCTGATTTCCTCAGCAACATGCACTTAGGGACCAATGATGATACTGACAAAATTTCATCCATGTGCCATAATAACTTCCGGGTGATAATTATTACTTTACGATGCCCTCTCGTACTTAATAGGAGAAAGGTAAGGGAAAGAGTTCTTTAAGTCCCAGAAGAGGAGACGGGTGTCAATCCAAGCACATGGAGTCTTACTATAGCTGTGGTCCCTGCAAACAGGCCAGATTGTAGCTGCTTGATCCTTCCTCTTAGGTGATCATTCATAGGAGAACATCTGCAGAATCTGGGACTGTCTGTCATGAAAAATGAATGAATGGGCTTCTCTTAGATCCGCATGGGGCCTGTTAGCCAAGGAGTGGCCTCTGAGAGAAGTTGATTAATCACCAGTTAGGTTCGGCAAGAATCCAGAATTGCCAGGTAGATATCTGAGAATGAGGAGACAGATGTTTCTCTGGCCCATTGTTTCTCTGGTCCAATTCTTGAATAGCTAAGAGGAAGTGCAAGAAGAAAAATCTGCTGAGAAGAAGTTAGGATTTGAAGAGCTGTGCCCTGGATGAGCGGTGCTTGTCAGTTTCTAGGGACTACAACGTTGTTGAACTTCATTTCCTAGCAGCCAGAGCCAAAATAGTCCAAGATGAGGAACGTAGAAAGTCCGGGGGTATGCTTTGGCCACCCTGACCCAGGAGAAGCTGACCTAAGATAAAGATGCTCTCTCAATGTATTAGGTAAGATGATTGTGAATCATTCCACTCTGCATCAAAGTGTGAGCATTTGTTCGCAGTACAGACGAGCATCCAATTTCCCCCAAGGTTTGGATCTTTGAATTACTTTCGAACTTTGAATTCATTGTGACTATTACTCAGTTTCTGTTCGCATTTGGTAGGTAGTACATACCTTAGAGTTGGCTACACCTGGAATAAAATACTACTACTACTACTACTACTACTACTTCTTCTTCTTCTTCTTCTTCTTATTATTATTATTATTATTATTTTGGTCCATTCAACAGAATAGAAACTGAGGAATCGGAGTCATATCACTGAATCATATACCTCAGGGGCTTTCTAGATTGTCAGGAATGTGTGACATGAAGTTGGCTTTTCCTTAATGCTTAGCAGCTGCCCCACGGCCTTTAGATGGAGCTACGCTGTTCTGCAGTTTTTAAAAAAGAAGCTGGGAAAGCCAGCACCTTTTTAAAGGCGCTTCTTCTCCCCTAAAACGCAAAAAAAGCGTTTTCATGGCACACTTTCCCTTTTTCTCATCTAAAGGCTAGAGTTTCATGCAGCCGTGAACACACTTCTTTTTGCCAATCTAGAAAGCCCTTCAGTGTTGTCTGTATGTGCCATTGGCAACCCTGGCTCAGTGTTACTGCTTTGCAATATACTTCAGCCTAACCAGTCATGAGGGATGATGAGCACTGCAGTTTAACTACATCTGGAGGGCTGCAGCTTATCCATCCCTGGTCTGTATAAGCTGGTAGTGGCTTGCTAGAGTTTGAGAGAGAGAGACCTTCCTAGCTCAGAAAATGCCAGGTATATAGCTTGAGGGTTTCTGCATGCAAAGTATATGGTTTTCCCCAAGCCATGTCCTTTATGTGCACTCTGCCCCCAACATATGCCTTAAGATCCTGGATCAGATAAAGCTTTGGTCTGAGGCTGATGGGCTTTTCTCAAGTTCTTTTAGTCTTTTCAGTTGGTTTGAAGAAGATGAAAAAGTATGCTTTGGTCATGGATTGGGCCTATTTATCTTCTGCCCTAGGGTGTCTGGGTCTGTTTTGTCTCATGCAGACTTACCACGACTGTCTCGGTGTGACTGATGAGTTGTTAATCCCTGTGGTTGTGTCCCTGACTTTCTCTGGTTGGCCATGGGTCCCATCCCACACAGCCAACCATGACTTTGTTCTAGACTGACTGTCTCAGCACTGGCCCAGTCCAGAGATGCCTGTCAGGCCAGCTGAAGCAGGCCAGGGAGGAAATTAAAGCAACTTCTTTGAACTCTCCTGATAACAGATGTTGAATGAAGCTTTGGCAGCTTTCCATCAAATGGCCTTTCATGTCAGTGGAAAGCAGAAGCAATAGCCGATTTGCTGGGAGGGGGGGGTCTGTCTGTTGGGCAAGTCATCTCTTTATCATTCTTTGCTTTTGGACTTTGCAGTGGATCTCCCCCCATCCCCAATTAGTGATCAAGGTTCTCACTTTTAATTTTTAAGCCTGCAACCACTTTGTGTGTGTATACATCTCTTTGTGTCTTCACCCTCTGCCCATTTGCTATCAGCCTCCATTGTTTCTGTGTTTTGTTTTCTGCCATGCCAGAACCCAAGCACAGCTTATTTCTGAACCAACAACCAATAAATATGGTTACAGCCAGTATTTTGGAAATTGGAAAGAATAGAATACAGGTCTGTAGAATTAATCCCTGGGAAAGCAGCTGGATGAGAGACACTTGCAACTTTAAGGCATCACCAGATTCCTTCCCACCACTGACTTCTGCAGAACTTAATCTCTTTGCCTCAAGATTAGAGTGGAGACGGGGCAGAGGATGAGAGCAATTTAAAAAAAAGATGGTTCAAACCTTTTCTGTGCCTGACTATAAATTCTATAAAATGAATTAAAGTAAAGGGAGAGCTACATCTAAATCCAGGTTTGCTGTCCAGGGTTCTGATTTCTGGCCATTGGGTAACATGCGAGAGAGCCACCTTAACTCCCCATTTCCTCCTGGAGCTATAATCCAACACTTGAATGGTACCAGGTTGGAAAAGGCCAAGGTAAATTAAGAGGGGACAATGTTGGCTTTTCCATTTTATGTAGACTGCACAATGCTGTTTGCCTTCGTGTGGATTTCCTGTTATTTTGACACTGAGTTTTGGCCTTTTTTTAAAAAAAAAACCCATAAACTACTGATACTGTCATATCTAAATGGATACCTGACCAAGGTTTGCACAGAGAGAATGTGGGCAGGGGCTCTTCTGTATGAGAGAGAAGCCTGCTTGGCATTTCAGGAACCATATTGTATTCAAAGTGGGAGTTATGGGGTTTGGGATGGTTTAATCAGGACATGTGCCCCCCTCTTCCTTATGGTATTGCTGCTGCATCCATTGTGCATATCAGAAGATGGATGCCCAGTTGGACTGAGCTGGAGGCTAGAGCCGGTCCTCGATTTGTAGCTGCTTGCCTTCATTCTCGCTAGCCGTCAGCGGGCCGAGGCAAACGAGGGAACTATGTCTTTCCTTGCCCACATCTGTGAATAAATCAATTACCGGTCTTTGCTGCTTTCCCATGTATGCGGCCTCACCACCACAAGCTCTGGCCATGCCGTCTGCCAGTGGTAATTGAGTTGAGAAATCCTAAGCGAACCTGACAGTTTTTGACAGTCCCATGCGAGCAAGTTGTCTGACACCAGGTTGCAAAGAGCTCTGTCTCTAAAGGATGGGGGTGGTTTGAGATGTGTTTGGGGTGGGGGGTGGGGGGTTGATAGCTTCTCCTTGCATATAAATTGACTAATTAAGACACAAGGAAGGAACAGGGGAGTGTGGTGGCTCTTCACCCCTCAATTCTTCATTCAAGCTGGAAAAGGCAGTGCTGGGGATTAATTGGCCCAAGGGAACCTGTGGGTGGTTGGAAAGATGTTAGCCAGTAGCTCACTACCAGCATTTTCTTTTTTTATATTTGGTTTGAGGCAAAGCCTTTTATTGCTTTATCCCTTTGATAAGCTCCCTCTGTCTCTTGCTCCTTTTTCCTGCTCTGTGTTCTCTTTCCAGCATAACTTTCTCCTCTTTCTTCCTATCTATACTTAGCTTTGTTTAATCTCTCAGGATTGAAGGCCAACTGCAGGAGGAAGCCATTGGTGTGGGCTGACAATGTGGATGCTGCCCAGAGCATCACTCTGCATGCTGCCATTATCATCATAGAATCATAGAATCATCATTGTTGTTTTTATTTCTTACCTGTCTGTCCCTATGGATCGAGATGGGGAGACAAAGCAACAAACCCCTCCCAAAAGTCATGGTGGATATGCCTTGCAAGTTAGTTTTGTACCTCAGAAAATCTCACAAACGTTCTCTCCCCCTTCCTGGTAGGAAAAATACAAATATAACACATTTAATAGCTCACAGTTGGAACCTCATGATAGCATGAGATTAATTCTTCAGGGACACCTGATTGCCAGGACTAAGGCCATTTTGGTCCATGGCAGAAATTAGACTAAATCACCTGTAGTTTAGGGAGCCAGGGTGGTATAGTTGTTTGAGCATTGGACTAGGACGCCAGAAGGCCCAGGGTTCAACTCGCCATTCATCCATGGAAATCCACTGGGTGACCTTGAGCAAGTCACAAACTCTCTCAACCTCAGAGGAAGTCAAAGGCCAACTCCTCTGAAGAAATCTTGCAAGAAAACCCCATGATCATTTCACTTTATTGTTGCATAAGCTGGAAATTACTTGAACAGACACAATATAGCAACAGTCTGTAGTTTTCTCCTGAAATCTGAGGACATAGGCATTTGGGGACAAGGACAGGATGATATGTGTCTGACCTACCCGGGACCCTTTCATGACAAATACTGTTCGTATTTAGCAGTATGGCACAGTGTGTAGCACAGATGACACACATACAGACTGTAACAGATCAAAGCAGCCTCTGTGTTGGCCCATCTATTTCACTACTCCTCACCCCCCCAAAAAAGGCTGTTCATGCCTCGGTGGGTTGGGAAGAATTAGGTCTTGATACAAGGCCACAAGATATGTGTGGTGCCCTTGGACTGGTAGGTGCATATGCATGTGTCTCTCTGCTCAGCTTAATCTTCCTAACAAGGGAACTGTGAAGAGGTTATCACGGTTGAAGATAATTTGTAAACACTAGAAAATGTTGATGTGATGAGTAATAAATTGGAATCCATGCGATTTATTCCAAGGAGTAGGAGGAGACTGGCAGATGGTTTGATAAGCTAGCGGGAATAATTTCTCATAAAATAGAGGTTGTATTAAGACTTCCTTAAAAGACTGTTTAGAAGCTTTTCTTCACTCGCTTTCTATAAAGCTTGAGTGCAGTGTATTATGGAAGCAAACAAATATACACATATACATACATGCTGCAGGGACAGCTGATTCTGTCCCTTCTTCCATTGCATTTCTCCTTAACACAGAGCTGTCTTTCAGAGGCCAGCCAGTGTGGTACAGTGATGTGAATGCTGGTTTTATCACAAGGTGACCTTAATCACAGGGCTTTCTTGCCAAGATTTGTTTCAGGAAGGCTGAGAGAGTGTGACTTGATTACGGTCATCCAGTGGGTTTCTATGGCTGAGCAGGAATTTGAACCCTAGTAACCAGAGCTGTAGTCCAGCACTCAAACCACTAGACAACATTGGCTCTGGCTTTAGGGTTGAAATCTCTGCTCAGTCATGGAAACCCACTGGGTGATCTTGAGCAAATCACACACACACAGGCTCAGAGGAAGGCAATGGCAAACCCCCTCTGATAAAATCTTGCCAGGAAAACCTTATGAAAGTTTGCCTTATGGTCATCGTAAGGTGGACACCCTTGAAGGCATGCTACAACAACAAACCTTTCAGGAACATCCTGTAGCATCCAGGACGTAAATATGTCTCCTTGATCTTCTTATGATATTTACCCCTTGACCACTTTGTTTCTTTATCCCTCCAGCTCCAGCAATCCATTGCTGCCTCACAGCGAGCCGCTGACACCATTTTCCAGTTCTACCGTGATTCCGCTTGCAGGAAGTACTCCAAGTGGTAATTTCACCGATAAGTGGAAAGGAACCGCAATGATCTACTGAGGAAGGAAGGTTGTGTTTCAGATGCTTTCCTGGATCATCCTTCACTCCAAAGGACAAGGGTGTGTTATTGAACTGTTGTTAACCCAGGCAGCAGGGCACACTGAGGGCGGTGCTGCAGAATACTGGAAAAGATGGGTATTTTACCTGCCCCACACTTCTGAAGAGTCAAGTACTCCCCAGTGCCATAAGGCAGATTGTCTTTCCCCCTTCCCTTCTCTTAGCATGTGCATTTTTTCCATTCTGTTATATTTTTCTGGGCATTGTGCTTCTCTTTTATTCCAGGAAAAGTCATTATTATTTCTGCACAGGTTCTCAGGGGGCTACCTCATCTCTGGCCTAGCTGTAAGTGCAGATATTTCTTTGTGATCTTTTTTGGCTGAAATAATGATTTTGAAATCATCTAAAGAGCGCTGCTTTCCTTCTCTCTCTTCCCCCCCCCCCCCTTTTGGGCCACAAAGCTGTTTTCACTTGCTCTAATAGAATAAGAGAAAAGAACTCCACAGCTTGAAAGGAACCAATATTAGTGTTGTCCAAAATTACCCTCAAATAATTGGCACCTTCCCCTGTGAGCAATGTAGTGAAGTGGCAAGACTGGATGATAAGAGTGCCAGACAGTGGCGTTCAAGCTAAGACCCAGGTTCAAATCCCCACTCAGCAGTGAAAAACATTGGAGTGACTCAAGCTAATTAATACTCTTTCAGCTCAACTTACATAAAGAATTGTTTTGAGAATAAAATAGGATGTGTAGCCCACTCTTAAGCATCAATTGGTGTTATTAAAATTGTATTTATTGTTTTATTTTTGTTGTTGTTATTGTATGCCGTCAATTTGTTTCCAGCTAAAGCAAGCCTGTCATGGGGAATTTATTGGGAAGACTTGTTCAGAATAGAGTTGCCTTCACCTCCCTCTGAGACTGACAGCTATTATTATTTCCAGAGAGCCAACCTGGTATAGTGGTTTGAATGTTGGACTAGGACTCTAGAGACCAGGGTTCAAATGTGCACTCAGCCATGGAAACTCATTGGGTGGCGTTGAAGGCTTTCATGGCAGGCATCAATAGTTTTTTGTGGGGCTTTCGGGCTATGTGACCATGTTCTAGAAGAGTTCCTTTCTGACGTTGTGCCAGCATCTGTGGCTGGCATCTTCAGAGAATCATTGGGTGGCCTTGGAGAGGTCACATTCCCTCAGCTTCACTGGAAGATAGGGCCGAATCCCCTCTGAACAAATCTTGCTAAGAAAGGCATGTGATAGGGTCACCATGCAACAACAAATGTGTTATTATTATTAGTGTTCCTTATTGTTAAACTAGCTTAGCTGATAAAATCTCAACAGGTGAAGTGAGCAGTTGCGGAGTTGGACAGATAAATCAGATGCCAATTTCTGCCTGCCTCCTTACCTCAAGTTCTTCGGATACTTCCCTTCCAGATTGGATCTACTACTCCCTTTAGAGTATGACCATCTTGTACATGCTCCCCCATCTTGTCCCGTTTCACAGGACCCCACTGTTACCCAAGCATTACAGTCTTAGGAGTATTATTTCTGTCCAACCTGTGACTATATATGTTAACAGTCTCTGGACCATCTCAATCCTCCACAAAGGCCTTGGTCTGCCTCTGTCTTCAAAACGTCTACCACTCCCACACTAAACTACATGGGCAACCTGTGCAAGATCACCCCTTATCCAGCAAACCCACAATGCCCATCTTGTCGTTTTGATGCAGGTCCTGGAACAGGAGGGTGATTTAGGGCTCTGCACCACCACCACCACCCTCTTCTCTTGCTCATTAATATTCTGCAGAACTTTCCTGCTTGTTTTTCATTTTGCTGTTTGGCAGCTACAGTGCTAAGAGCTCAGTCTTTGCCAAATCGGGATCCGCTCACAACTTGGCAGATACCTCTTCGTTAAGTTTTCCTACCTCAAAATGCAGCAATGCATTAGCAAGAAGGGAAGCAGACCTCATTTCTCAAAGGGCTTCAATATCACCTGCCATTTTTAAAACTGCTCCTGGACCCAATTAGATACTCTACTTCTAAACTGCAGAAGGAAAAGGGGCATGGCATTATGGGAGAGAGAAGTCTTTTCATCCTGTCCTCAGGCCTTTAGGATTCCTGTCAGGGAGAACAGAGCCAGTTTTCTTTATCTTCTCCGCTGCCTCCCACAGCACTTAAATCTTTCCATCATTGCATCAGCATTGTGAGGTGGCATCCTCAGATTGTTAGAATAGAGATCACTGGTGAGATCATTGGCTAAATTTGGATTTAAACTTGGACTCTTGCAATTTAAGAGAAGGGCTCCGCAGTTGAGTCCCTTGCAGAAAGGGTTAGTCTAAGGATTTTCACTTTAATCTCTCTCCCTCTGTCTCTTTGGCAGAATGAGGTGCTTCAGGTGATGGAAGAGAAAGATGGAGAGTGAAGATGCGGAAAAAGAAGAAGAAGCAACAACTCTGGCCAATTAATACAGGGAATAAACTGCAGTGGGTTCATACAGTTTTGACATGAGTTACTGCCTGTACTCTCTCTAAAGTTTTATTTTCCCACCACTGCTTGCCTGCTTTCCATCCTATTTCCATAACCAATGAGGAACAGAAACTTGCTTTTAAAAAAAGGACTTCTGGGATGCTCTGCAGCTCAGGTTTAGCACAAATCTTGTTGTGTTGCTCTGAAGAAAACTGGCCTGCCTTTAAGCTGTGCAAAGTCTGGTCCACTACACCTCAAGGGGCTGCTCCAGTAGAGAACAAATTGCCAAATGTTATTATTGAGTAATTTGAGAATCATTGTGGTGGAGGGGTTTGAATGCTGATCTAGGACTCCGAAACACCAGGAACACACCTTTCAAAGCTCATCAGGTAACCTGGCACTCTCTGATTCTCAGAGGAAAGCAATGACAAATCCCCTTCTGAACAAAGCTTGCAAGAAAAGCCTATAATAGGTTCACCTTAGGGTCTCTATAAGTCAGAAGTGGTTTGAAGGCACACAACAAATTAAGCCAGTTAGGACCTATGGGGCGACCCATGAGTTAAATGTCTGGCAAATTATCTGCCTACCATTTCAGAGCCTCCCTCCCTGAACACTTTATCTCAGAATTCTCATTGCTTTCTTAACTTTCAGTAGCTCCCCTGCTAAGAGGCTAGCAGCCTGTTTTGATTAATGACCCTAATTGTGTTGATGAGGTTCTCTCTTTCTAAAAAATTATTCCATTTCCCATCATCCACTTTCTGAAGTCTTCATGATTCCCTTATTGAAACCTCTGGAAAATCCCAACC
Organism: Urosaurus nigricauda; assembly: GCA_034509955.1. NCBI lineage: Eukaryota > Metazoa > Chordata > Lepidosauria > Squamata > Phrynosomatidae > Urosaurus > Urosaurus nigricauda. The sequence goes on along the minus strand of JAOEGL010000007.1, from coordinate 28,271,012 downwards.
AGTCTCAGAGAAGCATCAGATGATCCCATTAAAACTCCAACCTTCTCTTTCCTTTCTTCTTTCCCCCTCTTGCCCTCACATTCTTCTTCTCTTCGCTTAAAGGACAGGGTGACCTCATTTTCCCTTTTCCACAGCAGCAAACCGACTCCGTTCTCAACCACTATGCGCTCTGCTTCCAGTCTCCTGCAATGAATATTCAATCAGGTTGCATTAGATAATTTTATATCCATTCTGCCCCACCAGTTTTCCGCTCTTTGCTAGACCTCTTTAGGGGGAAGAATACCAGAACTGGTGGAAAGAGAATGAGAAAGAGAGAGACGGTGCAGGTTGAGGGGATCCATGTGGAATCTTAGTGCAGAAGAAGAGCATACAGAGAAATGATCAAGACTGAATGATCCCTCCTTTATTTTCAGTTAGGCAGGCTTCATGTGAATTTGTTTACTCTCTCTTTTCTTTGCATCCAAAGGCTCTTTCTCCACTCAGATTCTGTTGTCAGACTGGCCTCTCAGATGAAGCCACAGTCTGGATTTTGTTCATTGGGAAGGAAATGCAAGAGCAGCTGGGTACACCTCGAGCATTCCTAGTGGGCTGTGGGCTTTGCAAAGCCACTTCTGCCCCTCTACCCAGTCAAATGATGGCTTGCCAACCCCAAATCCTGCCGAGAGCCATATTACCGCTTGCTTGGCTCCTGCTGACTTTTGGAAGGGGTGCTCAGAGTGATTAATTCCACCCGCTGTCTTTAAAATCTGTCGCATGCTTTGAGTCAGAGACCATTAGATGTGCCAACCTAGCGGCCTCACTCTGAAAGATGCCAACACTGCAGAAGAACAGCTATTTGTGGTTTCTTCAAAGAAGGTAAAAGAAGGTAATCCAGCATTCTGAGTGCTGGGGGGGGGGGGGTTCAAGCAGTCAAGCTTTGTAGGACTCTGGTGGTTAATTACATCCACAACCAAATACCGGCTTGTCAGAAGTTCACGAAGCAGGACTTCCAAATGCAATCTTCTCAGATGTGTGCCTCAGATGTGTGGGACTCTAACTTGCATCATCCCAGGCAGATGTGGCTGGGAATGGCAGTTGTTGTAGTTCCCCACTTCTGGAAATTGCACAATGAGAGAAAGAAGATCTAAGCTTTTTCAGCAAAAAACAATCCCATTTCTAGCCTAGAAACTAGAAACTGGTGTCTCTTGGACCAATGTTTTAACTAGAATTTGTCGTCACATAGTGCCCCACTGGAACAGTTTTTTGAAAGAAAAAGTTATGCAAATTCAGCATCAGATATTCATGATCAATGGGGGCATCAGCAAAGTGTTATAGTGTGGAGTGCTTAAACTTACTATTCTAGCTAGCTACTCATGTTTTTTTGTTCCACCTTCCTCTCCCACTTGGGACCCTTTCATGCCACACAACCACAGTGCTGTGATCACACTTTAACTGCCATGACAACATCCTATGGAATCCTGGGATTTGCAGTGAGCTAAGAGGGGCAAAACAGAACTACGATGACATTTCTGTGCAGCTGATCCTCTAACAGGACATTGTCTCCTAGGTCTTGACTCTACTTCCATTTCATTTGGGACAGATTTCATGGGAGTGCTTAAGCTCTTTACCCTTCAGAGCTTTCTCCATCCAGATGTGAATCTTGGCTCTGCAGCCAGGTAACGCTAATCCAAAAACACAAGCCATTTCTCCCTTCTTTTTCAAAATGGTCTACATAATATTTTCCCCTAATATCTTTCCCCTCCGTAAGAGGCATCTGTTTCTAACCATTAGCAATGCAGACCAGGATGGAGCCTCCATGGATCTTAGTGTTGAGTTCTTCTTCTTTTTGTCCTTTCTTTTCTTTCCACCTGAGTTAGTGATTGAGATGATGGTTAATGCTTTAGAAAGAAGCGGCCTGGGTCCCTGAACATAAATATGTGATAAAGCGCCAGGATGCTCAATAATTCATGGACACTTGAGATGAGAGCAGGAGAAGAAGAACAGTGTAATGGGCTAGGCAGGGGGGAAGGATGCAGACAGAAAGTGGGGAAGCCCTATTTGATGGTCCAGTTTTTCTGTGGAGTAGAACTCCTGCACTTTATGAAAATGAGTATGGGTTTTATTTTCCATATTTACCACCTCCAATTGCTAGAATATAGACTGTCAGAAATGAGAGTTCAGCTTACCTTTCTCCCCAGCGTGTGTCCTTCTGCAGTCACGGTGTTTCTCCTTCCCTGTAGTCTGAATCAGTAAAATCCAGACCTTGGGTCCTTTGACATTACACAGTTATAGTACTGCGATCCCATGTTACCAGCCGTGGGAACATCCTATGGAAGCATGGGATTTGTAGATCAAAATTTAGAATTTGCAGCCAGAGTTCTCTCATGTCTTCCTAGACTACAAATCCAGGGATTCCATAGGATGCAGCCATCGCAGTTAAACTGGAATCATAGTGCTATAGCTGTGTGATGTGAAAGGACCCAGAGAACAGCCCTATTGTCTTTTTAGCAGTTGCCAGCTGGGTGCATTCCCTAAGTAGTCCACAAATAAGCCCTGAAATCTTACTACATGTGTGTCTCTCTGTGCCTTCAAGTCATCTATTGACTTATAGCAACCCCATGAATTTCATTGGGTTTTCTTAGGCGAGGCACAGTCAGAAGTATTTTTGCCAGCTCCTTCCTCTGAAATATAGCCTAGAGCACCTGGTATTCCTTGGCTATTGGAAGCATATTTTATCCTCTCACTTGCCACCATGTGAAGAGTGAAAATCTGTGCATTGCATTTTTTTTTTTTTAAAGTAAGTAGACTTGTGGAAACTTTTGGCTTTGTCTGGAGGGGGGCAGAATTGGCCCTCATGTCATCTAAAATTGCTCACCTTGCTGGCATGTAAATAAAAGACAAGGTAGAGAACTTGTAGCCTTTTATCTGCACCTCCCTTTGACAGCCTTGAAGTCAATGCATACCCTCCAACTGTCCCGGTTTAGCAGGGACAGTCCTGATTAATCCTCTGCTATCTCATTTTATCATTAATAATGTTTTCCGCCTTGATCAACTGTGATGTTGCTTGGCCACTTGTTCCGGATTTTGTCTGAAATTTTGGAGCGTATGGATTGTGATGATGGGAATTATGTCCCAACAGCACCTGGAGAGCCATACTTTCCCCATTGTTGACATAAAGGATGAACAGCTCAGCAGCTGTAAGTCAAGTGTCACACCACACTTGACCTGCCTCCTTTGGCAGGTATCATTCCTGCTTCTAATGGCCTGGCTCTTTACCAAATAGCAAAGGAGTATACAGTTGGCCCTCCTTATTCACGGATTTTTTATCCACGGATTTGAACATACACAGCTTGAAAAGTATAAATTCCAATTAGCAAACCTTGATTTTTCATTTTATATATTGGACACCATTTTGTTGAGCTATTATATTTAATGGGACTTGAGCATCCACATATTTTGTTATCCACGGAGGGTCCTGGAACCAAACCCCAGCAGATAACAAGGGCCCACTCTATATGTAAAGGAGAGCCAGCATGTTGTAGTTGTTTGAAAATTGGACTGTGACTCTGGAGATCAGGGTTTGATTCTCCCCACTTGGCCATGGAAACCCACTGGGTGACTTTAGGTGAGTCACATACTGTACCCTCAGCCCCGCAAAAAACTCATTATGGGTTCGCCTTAGGGTTGCCATAAGTCAGAAATGACTTGAAGGCACACAACAATATATGTATGGAAATACCGTGGCCAGGACTGGTATACCAGCATCCACTGTAAGCATCAAGAGAAAGATGCAGGAGTCTGGGAAAGCAGGAATGGACCTAGTTGGTGTGAATTGACCTTTAGAGGTTACCTTATACAGAGAATACTCTATGGCCTCAATCCCAATGCAGCCATGGAATTGTCAGCTTTGCCAGATCACAGGAGAAAACATTGGCAAGCAACTGATGCAGGAGGCAGAGTGCATGGGCAGTTTTATTGAGGGCAGGAGTGTGTGCATGAGCCTTGGATCTCTTGACCACAATGAGCATGGGGCTCTGTATAAAACAAAGACACACAAGGACTTGAGAGAGGGTTGGGGACTGGACCCAGATTGGGAGCGTGCATTTTGTCCATAGGCAACATCCCTCTTCACTCCTTACACAGGAAACGGCACATCCGAGATACCCAAAGTCCCAAGAATTATGTTACACATCCAACCTGGATGAATGGATTTGTCTCAGCAAGATTGCATCGAGAAATGCTGCCCCATTTGGCATCCACTGCCCAGAAAGGAAATATTCCAGAGATACCTCCTCGTGATGCCTTTCCCTCCCTTGTTCTCCACCTTCTGTGCCCATACTTTTGCCATTCCCCAGCCCCGTTTTCTGCCTATTGCATTCAGTTCACAACTGGCCCCATTTTGGTTCAAGGGCTTGCTGAGTCTTGAGACAAAGGGGTTGTTTTGACGAAAACCATGTCAGGAAACGTGTACCAATGAGCTTCGTGTCCAATTCCCGTCCCCTAGTTTCCAACACTGATGGGGAAAAGTGGGGAGTGCGTGTCTCCAGGGGTTAGGACGGCCACGGCCTAGGTGGGTGCCTTGTTGGACAAGTAGGCGATGAGGGCCACCACGGCGCCAATGTAGGTACAGATGCCAAGGATGATGGAGAGGACAGCCAACGCAAAGGTCTGGCGGGAAGCTGTCCATGCTCTTGGGTAATCCCCTTTGGCTGACGCCTTGTTGGTCTGCGAGGAGAGAAAGAGGCCAAAGAGAGGCAGCAAATTAGTAAGTTTTTTAAAGCAAGGGTTTGCACTCTCTCCCAGCTGGAAGTTCTTCCTTAAATTGTAGAAAATATTGGAGTGGTTATGGCTATTTCTTAAGAAATTGTTTGTGGAAGAAGAACTGGGGGCTGATCAATAGTTCCCCCACATATACACTTCTTGGGAAGACTTGTCCAGTGTAATTTCTATCACCGCAATGCTCTTGTCGGTGCTTGGGGAAGTGCCTTTATGGATTGCAACTCCCAAAATCCACCCAGATAACATGCACTGTGGTTGTGATATTTGGGACCCCCTTTTTTGGTATGCAGTGTTTTATCCCAGATCTGTTCACATTGGTTATTCACACTACCGACGATGTAGATTTAAAAAACAACAACGGAGGAAACACAATATCAATTATCCTGGGTTTTTTTGGCAGCCCCCCCCCCCCAAATGTAATTGGGTGCATTCTGGATGCATGTGAACAATAGAGTTTTAACCCGGATTCATCCTGGATTAACCCCCAAGTTCTTGAAATAAAGACATTAGCAGTATGAGTTTTTGTAGACTTCAGTCTACTTCCTCAGATGCATATAACACACATGCATCTGAGGAAGTAGACTTTAGTCTACGAAAGCTCATGCTGCCAACTTCTTTGGTTCAGTTAGTCTCAAAGACACTACAAAATCTCTCTACATACTGACTCTACAGATTAACATGGCTATATCTTTGAATTCTACCCCAAGTTCTTCTTAGTCTAACATATCTTGCAGCAATACTGAGACCTTTCTGAGCTCTTTGAGCAAATGGAGGGTGGAAAACAACCTACCTTTTGGGACAGATAGAAGGCAGCGATGCCCAATGGCCAGAAGCAACATAACATGGAGAAAACAGCCAAGCCTAGGTAGTCCTGAGGCAGGAGCATGGAGAAACTGCTTTCGCTTTCTGTGTCACTGTCGCTGGAAGAGTCATTCTGGGGACAGAAGAGGGAGAAAAAGGACTTGCTGTCTACCGTCATGGAAAAAAGAGCAACAGGAAAAAGGAAGGCATTCAGAACACGACTCTTAGTTTATGGAATTTGGCCACCTTAAGCAGGGAGTTTGGACCTGTTTTAAAGTGCTCCCCCCCAAACTCAACATTGGCAGCAGGTTGTTACTAATTTTGACTACTCGCAGGAGGAGGGCAAATGACTTTCCCCATCAGTTATCATTGAAGCATCCTTCAATACGAAGGCTCTTGCAAGCACAATGTGTACTTGGAAGTGCCACTGATGTGTTCAGTGTAGCTTACTCCCAAGTTAGTAGGGACAGGACAAATTGCAGGCAGTCTTTATTACTCCTGGGAGGACTCAACGTCAACCACGATCTTAATATTTACTACATAGGAGTTTTAGTGGTCTAATGTTGCCAGATCTTTTCTGGGGTACGGTGAGGACAGTTCTTTGCCTTGTCTTTGATGGGGATCAGACCCCCTTTTCCTCCATTTTGGGGTCCGTGACCTCAAGATGTGGTGTTGGCTCTCAAGTTTTGTTGTTGTGCGCCTTCAAGTTATTTCCGACTTATGGCGAACCCATAGCAAACCTATCATGAGGCTTCCTTGGCAAGATTTGTTCAGAGGAGGTTTGCCATTGCTTTCCTCTGAGGCTGAGAGAGTGTGACTTCCCCAAGGTCACCCAATTGGTTTTATGGCCAAGCTAGGAAATGACCCTGGTCTCCAGAGTCTTAGTCCAACACTCAAATCACAATGCCATGCTTTCTTAACAATGGTCCAAAACACACTGCAGAAATAATCCAGTTTGAGACTGCTTTAACTGCCCCGGCTCAACGCTAGGAAATTCTGGGAACTGTGCTTTTGTGCGACATTGAGCCTTCTCTGCCAGAGAGTTGTGGGGCCACGATAAGCTACAATTCCCAGGATTCCCTAGCACTGAACCTGGGCAGTTAAAGCGGTCTCAAACTGCATTATTTCTGCAATGTGTTTCAGAGCAATGACAGATTCACAGATGATAAAGCTACTAGATAGGCAAATGGATCTTGTAGCGCCTTTGAGACTGTGGGTGCATCTACACTGTAGAAATAATACAGCTTGACACCACTTTGACTGCCACATCTCTTTCCTACAGAATTCTGGGATCTGTCATTTTGTGAGGCACCAGCACTCTTTGCCAGAGAAGGAAAAAGACCTGGTAAAACTACAAATCTCAGGATTCCATAGGATGGAACAACAACACTTAAAGGTAGAGTCAAACTGCATTGTTTTTACAATGTAGAAGCACTCAAAAGAAGTTGAAGCATAAACCTTCATTTAATCTAGTTTCTCAGGTTCACAGACTTAGTCGGCACAGGATAGATTGCAAGCAGTCTTTATGATTCCAGGGAGAGTAGACTAAATCTATGAAATCATATCCTACATCTTTTTTTAATCGATTTCCCAAGTTGCGCCAAGATCCCTTTGCCTACTGATATTCCAGACTAACACGGCTATGTCTTTGGAAGCTACTAGACGTGATGTTTATATGCATCTCCCACAATACTATTTGTAGGGAATGACACTGACGGATGACTGTTGCCCTCATGTGCTACCTGTGGGCTTCTGTCATAGTCAAGGCAGTCAACCCATCCCTTTCCCTTGAGCTGGTAAACACCAGCCCACAGTAACAGGGTGTTTGCAATGGGCTGCCATCCATCTCTGTGCAGATCCCAGAGAGATGCATTGCAAGGCCTGGAGGTCTTTGCATTATAGGAGATTTCCCTCCTCTGCAGTTGTCAGCTGGTCAGAAAGGAAAGAAAAATCACTGCTGTTTATGTGATTCGAGTCCAGATGGTTTTTGAAGGGGGAGGACAAATTCATGGAGGGTAACGCTATCAGTGGCTGTATCAGTCACGATGAGCGCAATATGCTACTTTCGGGATCAGAAGCAGTCCGACTTTGTACCAATTGCGGCTGAAGACAAGCAGGAAGAGGCTTTTGCATTCATCTGCTGCTTCAAGCAGGGTTCCTTAGAGACATCTGCTTTGCAGCTGGCTTTGGAGAATATGGGACTGGTTGGATCCAAAAGGGACTCTGTTATGAAACAGAGACTTGATCTGTAGAAATCAAGTAGTGAGGATTTTTCATGGGCAGGAACAGATATTCACCAACTGCAGGCTGAATCTCCTTTCTCCAAAATGCTTGGGATCAGAAGTGTTTGGATTTGGGGTTTTTTTCCCCCAGATGTTGGAATACCTTTATTTACATATGCTTACATAAGGAGATATCTTGGAGTTGGGATCCTAGCCTAAACATAAAATTCATTTAAGTTCCATATACACCTTATACATACATTGCCTGGAATTTTATACAATATTTTTAACAATTTTGTGCATGAGATAAAGTTTATGTACACTGAACCATTAGAAAGCCAAGGGGCCATTTTCTCAGCTATTCATGAAAAAAGTTTTGGTTTTTAGATTATTTCAGATTTCAGCATTCTGGACAAGACAGACTCAAATTTTTACTACTTACTATAATAGCAATAGATAACTCGGAGACTTCAAGGAGGACTCACTTTCATACTACATAATTGTAGCACTATGATTCCACTATAACTACTAAGGCAGCATCCCAAGGAATCCTAGGGTTTGTAGTTTGGTGAGGCATTAGTGCAGTGGTTCTCGTTGATCCTCCAGAAGTTTTTGACTTTAGTACCCACAAGCCCCAGACAGGTTAGGTAACATTTAAAAATGCTGGGAGCTAAAGTACCAAAGCATCTGGAATATCAAAGATTGAGAACCACAGCACTATAGCTCTCCAAAAGAAGATTCTAAGTAACCCTCCCTAAACTGTAAATCCCAGGATGGCAGCATGGCAGGTAAAGAGGAATCATAGCACTATAATAAAAGTAGTGTGAAGAGCCCCCTGGTAATTTTTGTTTTTATGTGCCCTGAAGTTGACTCCAACTTTTGACGACTCTGACTTAGGGTTTTCTTAGCAAGATATCTTCAGAATTGGTTTGCCACAGCCTTCCTCTGAGGCTGAGAAAATGTGACATAAGACATGCAGTGGGTTTCCATGGTTGTGCGGGGATTTGAACCCTGCGCTACATTGGCTCCCTCTAGGAACCCTTTTTTTTGGACTACAGCTCTCACTGGCCTTGCTGGTTGGGGCCTTCTGGGAGTTGTAGTCCAAAAAAAGGAACTTTTCTGTGTCCTTGGAGAAAGAGTGAGAACCTCCTTCCTTAGCATCCAGCCTTTACCTCGAGGTCTGGCAACTCAGTGTCACCGACTTCGTAGCAGACGGTATGAATGTCTTTTTCCAGAGCCACTTTCCTGGGCAGCTCCCCGGCCTCCTTGCTATCTCCAAAGGCAGTTTCGATGTAATCTTTCTTCTTCCATCCTTGGGGATTGCTCAATTTCCACAGCTCGGGGTACAGCGTCGGTTCCGGGGTACAGTACGGCTCAACTGTCCTCTGCAGGCTACTGGGGTCCAAGAGCTGATGGGAAAGGACTGCGGAGCCTGGCTGTAGCCAAGGAAGACTAGGTGGCACATGGCAGGACAGCAATCCGGAGTGTTCCTGGGGACTGGATCGGTTTAGCATCCTACCGTGAATCACCAGCTTCCCGGAAGGCTTGGCCAGAAGAGGATGCTGCAGCTCATGAACGTTCTCCATCCTGCCTCCTGGAGGAATGGGACAAATTCTTCTCCTCTGTTGATTTCAGTAAGTCTGGGCTGTTCTTTCAGTTTAATTACCTTGGGGAGAAGTTGAAACAAGGAAATCAACAAAGAGTAAACAAAACGAAAAGCTTTATATTTGAAAGAGCCCTTGTGATCTCTTTCAACTCTACGATTCTATGGTTCTATGAAGGCATTGCCACCGCAAATAAAAATTCTGCCCTCTTAATGTTCCTTTTTAAAGTGATTGCAATGATAGAAATTTGGGGAGCGAAGAAAAATTTCATGGTGAGGGCAATGCCTTCATTTTGCACCCTCCCCTGGGCTACAATCTGGAGCTATACATTAAATGTCTTAAATCTGGTGTTGGTTTTCATCCAGTAAGTCTGCCTAAGTCTATTTTCACATCATATTTCATCAGATCTATAAAGCCAGGCTGGTGTAGTGGTTTGAGTATGTAGACCAGGGTTTGATTCCCCGTTCAGGCCATTGAGTGACCTTGGGCCAGTCGCGCACTCTCAGCCCCAGAAAAACCCATGATAGGTTTGACTTTGGGTAGCCATAACTCAGAGACAACTTTACAGCACACAACAAGAAGGAGCTGTAAATTTAATCATGGGGAGTTCCTGCATGGAGAGAAATGCAGGATATAGAGTTGAAAGAGACCACGAGGGCCATCCAGTCCAACCCCTTCATTTGTCCCACTCCTCACGTAATACCCATATCCATTCTTAGCAGCCAGGCATTCGCAAGAAAGATTTAAATTTAAAAGTCTTTGGCTACTGACAAGGACAGTAAGGCTAATAAGAAGGGAGTTCCACCCTGGTGGCGCAGTGGTTAAATGCCTGTACTGCAGCCACTCACTCAAAACCAGAAGGTGGCGAGTTCAAGACCAGCAAAGGGCTGAAGCTTGACTCAGGCTTGCATTCTTCCGAGGTCGCTAAAATGAGTACCCAGATTGTTGGGGGCAAATAGCTTACAATTGTAAATGAAGCTGTTTGTTTAACAAATTGTAAGCCGCTCTGATAGTCTTGGCTGAAGAGCGGGGTATAAATAAAAAACAAAACAAAACAAAAAAACTTGGAGTCACCATCACCAAGACCCTTTCTTGAGGCCTTACCAAATGTGCCTATGTCAGGGATGTAGGGTTGCCAGGTACGTTTTAATACTGGAGATGCACCTTATTTGAGGTCTCTTATTTTAAGGGTTGTTCCCTATTTGAGGGTTGGAAAGCTTTTCCTTTTATATGGACTGAATAAGATGCCATACCAAGCCAAACCAGCCCAACCTGTCCTTCTCGGTGTTAGCTCTTCACAAAGGCAGAAATGTGGGGATAATGTAATTTAGGGATGCAAAAAATATGCGAAAAGTTTTAGGGAATGCAAACCATTGTTACAAAGAAACATGTGGCTAAGTTAACGGAAATCAATTTTAGACATTTAGGTAGAACTCAAACTTATTAAAAGCTACTTGCTAATGGTCAAGTCTGCATTGTCATGACTTTCAACTGTCTCTTCTTGCTATTTGGAAAACCTGGTGTTGCGGAGGGTGGCGATACTGAGAGAAGAACATGGATACTATGGAAAAACAAAAGTACATAAAGAAAGTACAAATCATTTTATAAGAAAAGCGATCCTGAAAATATGGGGAAAATAAAAAGGTAGACTATGCCCTAAGATGCCACAGTGGTGTTTGCCAAATGAAGCCTTCTTTGGGAGGGAGAGCATTCAGAAGACTAAATGGATTAAATATAAGGATGTGTTGAAAGATAAATTTTGGTGGGTTTTTCAGGCTATGTGGCCATGTTCTAGAAGAGTTTATTCCTGACGTTTCGCCAGTATCTGTGGCTGGCATCTCTCTGAAGATGCCAGCCACAGAGGCTAGCAGAATGTCAGGAATAAACTCTCCTAGAACATGACCACATAGCTCAAAAAACCCACCAAAAATATGGATGCCGGCCATGAAAGCCTTTGACTTCACAATAAATGTGGAGTCAAATTTCTCCTTAAGAGTCCTTTTTTGCAGAAATAATGCAGTTTGACACTGCTTTAACTGCCATGGCTCAGTGCTATGGAATCATAAAAAATGTAGTTTGGGTTGCTATTTAGCTTTCTCTAGAGCTCTGGTGCCCCCACTAAACTACAGATCCATAGCACTGAGCCATGGCCGTTAAAGCAGTGTCAAACTGCATTATTTCTGCAGTGCGGCTGCAGCTGTAGTCGGGCTCTCTGAACGCTTGTGATACTGAATTCGTACAAGACAGGCAACTTTATTTTTTTTCCCCCTTCCACCTCCACCTCCTCCAGTTTCTCTCAGTGACTTCCAAGCCACCTTCCCTCAGGCAAAGCCCTAAGAAAGGACATCTCATTCCCCCCCACCTCAAAGAATTGGTTGGGGCAGAGAAGAAGCTGGAAGTGAGTCATGATGCTCGGCTTTCCTCCCCAAAGAGGCTGCCTCTTCAGTGATTCCCTGGGGAAAGTCTCCTTTCCCTTCTTCGCATCATGGCTTACAGATCATTACCCACTTAGATCAGGAGATTCTGTGTGCGAATCCTCAGATGGCCCCAGAAAAGCCAAGCAGAGGTAGCACTGTTCAGAAGCGAAGTGAAGTGAGAAATTCAGCTTGACAAAGAGAAATACTGTATTGGTGTTTCCAGCTTACGGAGACCCTAAGGGGTTTTGGCAAGTTTCTTAAGAGAGGGCTTGCCATTGCCATCCGCTGGGGCTGAGAGAGTGTGACTGGCCCAAGGTGGGTTCCCATGGCTGAGCTGGGATTCGAACCCTGTTCTCCAGAGTCATAGTCCAATGTTTAAAACTAGCACACTGATCCTGAGGCGAACCTCTCATGGGGTTTTCTTGGCAAGTTTCTTCAGAGGGAGGTTTGCCATTGCCATCCTCTGAGGCCGAGAGTGTGAGACTGGCCCAAGGTCGCTCAGTGGGTTCCCACGGCTGAGCCGGGATTCGAACTCTGGTCTCCAGTCCAATGCTCAAAACTGTCACACTGACCCTAAGTCCCGGGTTTTTCTTGGCAAGATGTTCAGCAAGAATTTTGGGTTTCATATACTAGGATTAAATTAACATATTTTGTTGCAGTATAAGAGTAATTGAGCAGTAACCACCTCCAGCTGTTGTACTGCAACGCCCATCACTCCATCCATTGCCTGCGGGGCTGATGGGAGTTGGAGTCCAGCCACATTTGGAGGGTCCCGTAGCTTGGTTTGCCACTGCTAAAGTACACGAACGTAGAGAATAGAAAAATAAATTTACTGACAACTGGGCTATGTACTAAAACAAGAAATACCTTGATGCTGTCAGTCCATATGCTGTGTTTATCATGTTGCAATGAAATGTTTGGCTTGCTTATAAAAGAAGAAGCTAAAATATAAAAAGGTACTTGGGCTTAAATTAAGCAATGATAACTTTAGGCACAGCATCTGGTGCATTTAGAAGAATGGGAACACTAGAAGAAAAGTGGGAATACTGAAGAGAAAATCCTTTGCCACACGCTTTGCAGAAAAAAAGTGGATTATTATTTTCACAAAATGCTTATAGACTAATCTGCATCGAGTGATGCAAATCTGGATATAATTGTTATATTTTAAAGTACATTTGACCAGAGTGAGGAATTCTGTGACCTGCACATACATTATAGCACTTTGGTACCACTTTGACAGCCAGGATCCCATCCTAGAAAACTTTGGGATTTGTAGTGCTAATGAGGTAAATAGAATTCTTTGCCAGAAAGCTCTAATTTTGCAGTTCAGGGGTCAGTGCACTATAGACTTCTAAGCATCCCACCAAACTACAAATCCCAGAATTGTATAGCATGGAACCATGACATTTAAAGTGGATTCAAAATAACAAAGAAATATGAAGAAGATATGAGAATCTACTGGAGAGAAAATGGGGAGCATTAGCAGTACAAACTTTAATGGACTATAAAGCAATAGAATATAGACTAACAGTTAATGGTACATCTATATATGGAAATATACAGAGATATGCTACATATGCTATATGTTACAGTTGTAAAATAGTAGATAAAGTTGAAAAAACATAAAATCAGATATGAAGAGTATTGTTGTAGAGAGAGGTAGAAAAGCAATGAAGGATGCAAAGAAATAGAAGAAACCATTAAGGTGAATAAACTCAATCCTATAAGAAATAAAGAAGGGAGAAGAGGGGGAATTTGGATGCATAACAATAGGAAGATAAGAACAAATTGTGTAAGGGTGAAAGAAATGGAAACAATGCTTTTTTGTGCTTAGGTGCTTTTGTGCTTTTATTTAAAAAAATAATAAAATTTTAAAAATAAAGTGGTTTCAAACCAATGTGGATACATTCTGGGCCTGCATGTCTGCTGCTCATTTTGGGATTCACGTGCTAATAGTGGAAAGTCAGTTTCAAGGCTTGCCTCTGTTATTGTTGTCTGCCTTCGAGTCGTTTCTGACTTATGGTGACCCTAAAGCAAAGCTATCGTGGGGTTCTCTTGGCAGGATTTGTTCAGAAGAGGTTTGCCATTGCCATCCCCTGAGGCTGAGAGAGTGTGACTTGCCCAAGGTCACTCAGTGGTTTTCATTGTAGAGTGGGGAATCGAACCCTAGTCTCCAGAGTCATCGCCCAAGACTCAAACCACTATGCCACACTGGCTTCTGTGTCTCTATATCTCTACATAGCTTCCAACATTTTACAGATGAAGACTGGGAAGTGTGAGTCCAAGTAATGTTTGACTGTGGTCAGGGTGACCAGACATCCTCCTTTTCCAGGACATGTTCTACATTTCAACCTTCTGTCTGGGAAGAATTCCAAAATGAACCCCAATTTGAGCATGAATTTATATTTCTATCAGTGTTTTTAGTTTTCAGGTTGTAATGTTCTACCTTTTTATTGACTATCTTACATTTTACAGTGCCTTTTCCTCCTTTTGCAGTTGTGACATCTGGTCACTGTGATCAAGATGGCAGAAGTTACTGATGAGGAAGACTGCACAACCAAGGAAAGGGTGCAGCAGTTTGCTTTTGCCTGAATCTGCTAGGAAGGGTAAGACTCAGCCCATTCCTCCCCTCTCCTTCCTTATTGAATTAACTGAGTGCAATCCAGCTTTCCACTTCGGAGTCAGTTTTCAGCAAGTGAAGTAAGCCAAGGACAAAGAAGGAAAGTGGCAGGAGGAGAGAAAAACTGGAACATTTTAAAAGCAGCTGAAAACATAGGATGACAGAGGCTTAACCAGGATCATCCCTGTCGAATCAGGACAGTTGGAGGGTATGTGTCTTACGCTAGGGAAGGACTGGACAGGTCTTCAAAACAGAGCAGTGGTTTATAACCATTTTTCCCCTTTGGGTTTCAGTTCCCAGAATCTCTCGCCATTTGACATGCCTACTGAGACTTCTGGGAGTTGAAATCCAAAACATCTGGAGGAGCAACCATTGGGAGCCAGTGAAATAGAAGACTGCCCTCACTAAAGCAGCAATCACCGTTGGACAAGCAATGAGGGACGGAGTGATGTCGAAGGCTTTCATAACCAGCATCCATAGTTTTTGTGGGGTTTTGAGGTTATGTGACCATGTTCTGGAAGAGTTTATTCCTGATGTTTCGCCAGCATCTGTGGCTGGCATCTTCCAGTCACACAGTATATATAGCCCACTCACTCCCATGCCAGCATTCAGCCACAGATGTTGACAAAATGTCAGGAATAAACTGTTCCAGAACACAGCCACATAGCCTGAAAACCCCACAAAAAAACTAATGAGGGACAGAGTTTAATAATAAATAGTATTTAAAATAGAGGAGATTTGGACAGTCGAGCTGGAGGTGAAGGAGGCCCATCTGTCTGCTCACCATGGCTCATTAGAATCGGCTGGTGTCTCCTCCTGATGTCTCCTTCCCATTGCTTTCCGCAACCTTTATGCAAATTCTGTAGCGGTTTAGTGAAATGGAACAGAGGTTGGCCCTCTATGGCACACCGCCATAATGCAATTGCAATCACCAGACGAGAACAGACATTTGGGGGCTTTTTAATTCCGGTCAAAGATTCCACCAACTTGGAAACCCATGGAGCGTGAAATCTGGTGCAACCACCTGGGGTTTCCTTGTCAGGAACAGAGAGATGAAGCGAACACGTGTAGCAGCGGTTTGTGCATTTTGCAGACGCATTCAGTGGGACTTCAGAGCAATCTCTTGAATTGTTTGTTGGGAGTCAGGAGTGGTAGGCCACATACACACATGTGCATCAATGTGCACCTGGAGAGTTCAATTTGCTGTAGATCTGCAACTTCTCATATTTTTCTTTTTAAAAAACGGCTTGTTTAACTCAGGCCCCATTCCCACTAGCCCAATAGAAATGGGTAGAACTGGGTCAAATGTTACCTAGTCTCTTAGGGTAGATGTTCCCATTACTTTGTGCCAATCGAACGCCCCCGGTGCAATTTAACCCAGATGAACGTTCGCACATCTGATGTACCACGGTAAGATGGTGCCTCCTGTGCGATCGTGTTCAGTCTTCTTAGTCTCTTAGCCTGTTTGCCCTCTGTCAATCAAGTAACGCTCGTGGTGATGTAAAACAAGATGGGCGCTCCCGATCGGGCGCATTCGAACAGTTCACAGTTTAGAAAAGTTGCTTATTTGGATGGCAGAGAGCCAGCCAGGATGGCTAGTGGGTGTTGTAGTGTCAAACTGCATTACTTCTACTGTGTAGCTGCACCCTTTGTTAAGTGAGGTACACTTGCATGGGGCAAACAAAAGAATGGTTGGCAAGGCCAGAGATAATGCCATGTACTGTTGGCCCTCCGTATCCACACGTTCTTTATCCATAGACTCAAGCATCCATGCCTTGAAAATATTTTTTAAATATATACATTCCAAAAACCAAACCTTGATTTTGCCATCTTATATAAGGAACACCATTTTACTGTGCCACAACAGAAGTTTCCAATTGTGATATATATAGTATATGTATGTTTTGATCCAACTGAAGCAAGCAACTTCCATGCTGTTTGTCTGTCCAAGGACTCTGTTTGACTCAAAAGCTGGCACTCTTTTACCCCAAGAGTAAAAGTATTCACCTTCCTAAGAGGCCAAGTGCTAAGCAGGTGCAAATCAGTCTACAGACCCAAATCTTTGCAGAGTAGCAAATGGAGCATCCAGAGAGAAAGAGAGTGTGTGTAAAGGGGTGGAGGTTTATTCTGGCGATATTTAATAACATCTCTCTTTTATTTGACTTGCACAAACGATCGGTCAATTACAGCTGACACGTCTCCCTTGGGAATCTGCGTCATCCCTGCTTGCCAGGAGTGTCTGTACGTGTGCGAAGGAGCACAGGACCTGCGGAGCCGTGGCTTGATCTAACCAGGATCTCACTCATCGTGTGTTATTTTCCAAAAAATTCTCAGCCTCTCTTGAACCTCTTTAAGGTAGGGGATAGGTAACTGGGAAGAAGATGAAGCTGCCTTGCATAAGCTGCGCTCATTCTCTTAAATCTATGCAAATTTCAAAGGGCATTACATTGAAACTGGCCTTTCCAAAGCCTATTTAAATTGCATACACAGGAGGCGGTGTTTAAAATATAGAGGCAACTGTGGTTTTAATCTCTTCCAGGCATAAACAGTTTGATTAGAGCACATGGCATGAAACTGGCAGATGTGGGCTTCCTACTTGTAAGCATGTGCAGAGTTCACTGCCTTTACCCACAGCCATTGACTAATGTCAGCCAAGGCTACATCGGCACTACTAAAATGATGCAGTCTGGCACTGCTTTAACTGTCGCGGCTCCATCCTACGGAATCCTGGGATTCGTGGTTTGTTGTGGCCCCAGAGAGACAAAATGGCGTGCAAAACTAGACATCCCAGAGCATTGAGCCATGGCAGGTAGAGTGGTGTCAAACTGCAGTGCAGATGCAACCAGAGACAGGTGGTAGTTGTGGCTGCTTGGCACAAGGAGAGGATGCTGAAAAAGTAGCATCATTTTCTTTTGACTGCATGTCCTCCAGTTGTCCCACTTTGGCAGGGACAGTCCCAGATGATCCTCCTTGGTTCCATTTTCTCAGCTGCTTTTTAAAAAATCCCAATTTCTTCCTCCCACTCGCACCTTTCCCCGTTTTGCTCACCTTGCTTCAGTTTCTGCAAAGAGTATTCAAAGTGCAAAAATAGTTCGGAATCAGGTAACTCTGGGGGTTGGTGGGGGGGGGGGGGAGAGAAATGGAGACTGAATCTCTCTCTTCCCAGTAGACTCAGGCAAAAGCAAACTGCGGCGTCTTCTCCTTGTTTGTGTGTTCTTCCTCATGAACACCTTTTTCTATCTTGACCACACTCTGATGTGGCTTGTTTGCATGTGTCCCAATTTTTATATGTAAAATGTTGGAGGTATTGTGTGTGTAAAAATCATCATCATCATCATCACCATTATCTTCACAATTTATTTTGCAGCCTTTGGCATAGGCATAACACCCGCCCATGGTATCAAATGGCACTCGTCCAAAGTTGTGATGCATAGCACGACATGCTTGTTATTCTGAGACTGCCAGCAAAAGTTGCTTCAAGCACTTCTTGCATTCTCTAAAATCCAGTAAATAGCACATTAAATAACTCTCTGCCGCCCTTATAATGACACTCCAAAGATGCCGCCTGAAGCAACTGCCTTACTCTGCCTAACTTTAGGGACTGGTTGTGCTGTGAATGGAAAACAGGATTGGATCAGACAGTGCCGGTCTGGTGGTTTCCTAGTTATTTCTGCGTTGCTTGAAATACCAAGATTTTCAAAAGGTCTTGAGTTCGTAAGGCGTGAGACAGAACTAAAATACTGTACTCTCTTCTGGGATGAGAATGCTCCTTTTATGTTCAAAAAGGAGGTTTTGCAAGAACAAGGTCTGTTTGCTGTCAGGAACAGGTGCTCCCAAATTCGAAGCAGAACTAGACTAAAAAAATATCTATTTTTACTTGGAGATGGCAAGCAGAGCCAGGGATCTTGGATTAGCAAAGAAGGGCATCAAAATGGCAGAGGCGGGCTTCCAAAGAGACACAACCTTTTGGGTTTTTTATTGAAATTAACTACCGATATTGTAATGGGCAGGGGATACAACTAGTGGCTCATTCTCACTATGCAACTATAGTGCTTTTATTCCATATTAACCTCCATGGTTCCATCCTATGGAATGCTATGATTTGGAGTTTACGGAGGGATGTATAGTATTCTCAACCAGCGCACTGTAGCGGCTCAATCAGGATTTCATAGGATGGAACTCATACATTTCACAGGAGAAAACTGAGACATGTATGGACAAGCAACATCAGAGTGTGATAAAAATGACAAAAACTAATGGGAAAGAACACACACGCTAGCACAGGCTGTAGTAGTTTGCTTTTGCCTAGATCTACAAGGAAGGGCAATATTCTGCCTCCTTTGGGACAGCTGGAGAATATGGAATTCATAGTAGGTAAAGTGGAATCATAGCGCTTTGGCTTCACAGTGTGAATAAACCCCTGCAGTTTTAATAAAGCGGAGCTGGCTCCTGTCTGTAACCTGTCGTGCTAACAGAATTATGAGAAGTGCACTGTTTCCATGCACTTGTTGAGCCATTAAAAAAAATGTCGAAAATGGGCAGCATCTGAATGCACAATTGATGGATTGTTTCTTATGGCTTATACGCCGCTGCAATCCATTGAATGGCAAATCTATTTTATCTTTTTTTTTAAAAAAAAAATGGAAAACGTTTTGTAGTTGTTATAGCTACCGGTAGCCTTGACGAATAAATGACTTTACATCTTCCGTGTCTCTATACTCGCTTCTGATGCCTTATTTATCTCCATCAACCTGGCTTCTCATTTCCTCGTTTTATACATTCAGCTAGGTCTTCCTTCTTTCATCCATGTGGCTTTCTCTGTCCACAGACACACACACAAACAAAGTCACCCCTCTATATCCACGGATTCAAGCACCCATGGTTTGAAAATATTAAAAAATATATATTCCCAAACGCAAACCTTGATTTTGTCATTTTATATAAGGGGCACCATTTTATTATGCCAGTGTATTTAGTGGGACTTGAAAATCCACAGATGTTGTAGTCCTACAACCAAACCTTATCAGATACCAAGGACAGAGTATCTGTCTGTCTGCCCATCTGTCCATCCGTCTGTCCATCTGTCCATCCATCAATCCCGCTATCTATCTATCTATCTATCTATCCATTCATCTGTCTATCCATCTATCCATCCAGCTGTGTCTGTCTGTCTGTCTATTTATCCATCCATCCATCCGTGTATCTTATCTATCTATCTTATCTATCTATTTATCAATCCATCCATCCACTTATTCATCTCTATTTCCTCTCCCTCCTCTTCAAACAAGATGGCACAGTCTCACTTGTGAGGGTTAAAGGAGACACAAAGACACCCCCGTGAAAAACCACCACCACTGTGAGCTCACTCACACAAACACACACATCCAAGAGAGGAGGGGGAGGAAGAAAGTGTGTTTTAAAATAGAACTGAACTCTGTCTCTCTGTGTGTAAAATGGCACTCGGGAGGGTGAATCAAAGGCCATCTCTTCTTAACTCCTACAGTGCCCAGTTGCATGCACGCTGGAACGCACATTGAAATCAAGATGTTGCATCCCTGTTGGACAGCATTCACAGGGATGTGTAAAATCTGCAGTGCATCGCAGTCTTGCTAGTACAGGCGGAGGAAGGATCAGCAATCTGGAACCCACTTGATCTTTGGGGCACTATCTGAAATCAACCTGGCAGCCAGGGATTATGGGCATGTAATCCAAAATATCTGGAAGGGACTAGTTTGCTTTACCCCTCCTGCAAAGTTTGTTTCAAAAACTGAAGTGTTCGTTGTGGGCTTTGTAGTGTGTAGTGACCCTATCATAGGGTTTTCTCAAGAAGATTTGTCCAGAGGAGGTTTGCCACACTTGCCAGCTTTTAAAGCTGAGAGAGTGTGACTTGCCCAGGTTTACATTATCAGGTTTGTGCTGGCCAAATGGCTGTAATAAAGTTATTATTATTACGTTATCAGGTTTACATGGTTGAGCAGGGATTCAAAACGTGGTCTCCCAGGATCCTAGTCCAACATTCACGCCACTATACCATACTATTTATTTTATTTTATTTTATTTTATTATTAGCTTACAGTTGTAAACTGCTTAGAGACTGCATAGTTCAGTATGAAGCGGTCTATAAATGAAGCTGCTATTGCTATTGCTGTTAAATGAGGCATTAATAATGCAAAATTCCACACTGTGATGTGTGTCCCTTTACAACCCAGGAGTCATGATTCAGGAGGCAACACAGCAGGTTGGGTTGGTTGTTGCTGTTGTTGTTGTGTGCCTCCAAGTCATTTCTGACTGGTGGTGACCCAAAGCGGAGCCTATCATGGGGTTTTCTAGGCAAAATTTGTTCAGAGAGGGTTTGCCGTTGCCTTCCTCTGAGGCTGAGAGAGTGGGGCTTGTTCATCCTGGTTTACCATGGCTGAGTGCGAATTCGAACCCTGGTCTTTGAACCCTAGCCCAACGCTCAACCCACTACATAATGCTGGCTCTACTACACCACAATACCGTACGATGCACTAACCAAGTGGCTTCCAAACTTTGGTCCTGGAGATGTTTTGGACTTCAGATCTCTGAATGCCTGACTGTTGGCCAATTTGACTGTGACTTCTAGGAGTTGAAGTCCAAAATATCTGGAGGTCCAAAGTTTGGGAGTCACTCTTGTTGTTTCTTAGGCTGCATCCACACTGCAGAAATAATCTGGTTTGACACCACTTTTACTGCCATGAGATACCACTTTCCTTCCAGAGGCGGGAGCAGAAATCAGAGCCTCAACCACATTTCTTTGCTCCACCTCATTGTTGCACCACTACCTCCATCCCATTGGCATAATCGATTCTGAACCCAGCCAAATGAAATCTCCACTTCTTTGCATCTCAGCTTTGCTTTGCTCTCTTGGGAATTATATAGGGACTGAAATTCATGGCCGGGGGAGGAACGGGAGGCAAATGAGTCTCTGGAGACAGTGGTCCTTCTTGCGCTCAGATGGTGTTGCCAGCGCACTCTCATGATTCACCACTGTTTTCTCCAAAGCATAGGTTGGCAAGCTAAAAAAGAAAAGCCTCTCATGCTTCTTCATCTTCTTTCCTAGTTTCAACCTGATGGCAGGGGAGAGATCCAGCCACCCACGCCGTTGCATTTAGAAACGTCGAGGTGCTCAGGAGATGCTCCTTGCATTGCATCCACACTGCAGAAACAATCTGGTTTGATCCCACTTTAACTGTCATGGCTCCGTGCCATGGAATTCTGGAAATGGTTGCAAGGCCCCGGTGCCCCAACAAACTACAGTTTTTGAAATTCCATAGTATGGAGCCATGGCAGTAAAAGTGGTGTCAAACCAGATTATTTCTGCAGTGTGGATGCAGCCTAAGAAACAATGGGATGGAGGCTAAATGGCATTTAAAGAAAGTAGCCTGCACGTGAGTGAAGTCTGTTGGGTCAATCTGAATCCAGAGTTGCTACATCTCAGGCTCTGGCCCTGAATTTCAGGGTTTCGCCCCTCTCTCCCAATTCTCAGGGCAAGAGGAAGGAATCTCAGGATGAGGGCACTGTCTTGAAAATGTCGTGTCTCTACATTTTACTCATTAGACGTAGTGGGTCTTCTTTATATTTCATAGCCAAAGTCTGAGCAACTGTGGCTGATGCTTCAGGTATGAGGCTTAACAACATCATTGTGGGCTGTTGCTTGTAATATCCTCCTTGTAGCATCATTCTGTCAAAGACAGGTTTCTTGTACTGTATAGGTAATTGTTTTTATACACAGGACACTCCTTTGCTGTACAAATATTTTTGGAGAAAAATGCATACGTTTCTCTGCAAAATAATACCTTCTTGATACTTTGGGAATTTGGATACCAGCAGCAAACTTTACCAAATTCTCACTGGTCTGTTATTCTTCTTGCCAGGTTTCACAGCTGTTGGGACACCTCTTTTCTTTAACCCAGGAATGAATAATTATGGCTATATATATGTGTGTGTGTGTATATACTGTATTTTTTTAATCCCAAGTTTGGTCCTCCCTGTGTGACTTTCTACAAATGTGTGTGTATTTTGTACACGGACCAAGCTGTCTCTTCAGAGAAAGCATCATGCGCCATGCAGCCCGCCCTTGGAGTTATTGCAACGGGGATAAAATTGGCTCGCACAAATGGTGATTCACCGGTATGTGGGCAAAACCACGCTTGGGGTCTTGATACACCATCTGTTTTTGCTGCCTTTGTGGGATTCTAAAAACAGGGGCGTAGGTGGGGAGTTAAACCCCTGTTAAGACCCGATAACAACGTGATGGGCTCCAACCTGCTTGACGGCTCTCAGTTGGTATGAGCCAACAAGGACGCACTGTGCCCACCTTGTAGGCTGGTGTGTGTAGGTGCGAAAGAGAGGCTTGGGTGTGGGTTTTGTGAGTCATAGCAACCCTCTTTCCCAGAAGATTATATATATATATATGACAGTTTCCCAAGAAGTAACTGCATTAGACATTAAACTCTTATAGCATAAAAAGGAAGGGGGGGGGGGGAGATGACAAATATGGCAGCACCCTTAAAAGATCAAGTGGTTTTTATTTTTGCATAAGCTTTCATGGATATAAGCCCATTTCTATCGATGCAGTGCATCTGAAGAAGTGGGTTTATTTCCACGAAAGCTCATGCAAAATTAAAAAGGATGCAAAAATTAAAAAAAAGAAAGACAAAGAAACAGACAGAAAATGAAAGAAAGATAGGAAGGAAGGAATATGGTAGCAGCTTTAAGAGTTTTTGCAGATGCGGGGCATGCATCCAAAGAAGTGGGTTTATATACATGAAAGCTTATGTGAAAATAAAAATCAGTTAGTCTTAAAGGTGCTGCCACCTTCCTTCCTTCCTTCCTTCCTTCCTTCCTTCCTTCCTTCTCTCCCCCCCCCCCCTTTTTTTCCCATTCCTTCCTCCTTTTTAAATATATGACATTTCAGTTTCTGGGTTTGCTCACTGTTTGAATTTCTCTGCCTTTTTTATCCAGCGTCACCACAGATTCCTTGGGCGTTTACAGAAAATACTGAATCTCGCCCTTTGATACAGAATGATCGAGGGCTGTTGTCCAACAGGAAAAGAAATACAAGGAAATGTGAGCAATATGTCATTACAAAACAAACAGCAAGGTACATGCCGGCTAATGCATCTCTTTTTCTCTTTCTTCGTCTGTTGCTGGCAAGAGAGAGCCAATAAGATTGATATTTTAATTAACCAAACCGAGGATTCAAGGATCTGTGATGGCACTTAACCAGATCCTCAATTCTAAAACCAGTCCGAGGTCAACCTGGGAATCCTATGTGGGTCTTTAAAAAGTGAGTGCCATCCACACATTACGTTGCCATAAACCTGGGTTTTCTGCACACTGTGCTCTCCTCCTCCGGGACTATGCAGCCAACAGAGATCTCTAATGCATTTATGTGTATGTCTTTGAACTCCAGTTCACCATATTCACTCATTACATAATGGAGTATGTGAAGAGGTCCTGTACAAATGTAGATTGTTTCTATCCACAGGATCAGAGGTTTGGTCCGTTAGTTATTATTTGGAGGGTTATAACCAACACTGCAACTAAGATATGCATCAGAGGACGGGAAAACTGTGCTCCCGCCAAGATGTTGTTGAACAACAATGTCCAACAGCTCCAGTCAGAAAGTCCAATGATGGGAGCTGCAGTCCAACAACCTCTGGAGGTCCTCTATAAGTTCTCGCCTCCTATGTTAAGCTTTATCTGAGACTAAAACCATGCAACACTGGCTCAAATTTGTGCGAAATAATAATAATGTTTATTTATAGCCCACTCCTCTATTCGCATAATTGGAGCGGGTTACAACTGAGGAGCTCAGTCAAGGACAGCTTAATTCTTTCACACTAACTGTGTAGAAATCTAGTTTACCTATCTGAGGCTGGAAAAGTTACTTTTATGGATTGCAGCTCCCAGAATCCCCCATTCGGCCGGAGAATTCTGTGAGCTACAATCCAAAAATGTAGCCTTTCCAGGCTCTGGCAATGGAAATGGGTAGTAGCAGATAAGATTTCAGCTCTGATTTCTAAACCTGACCTATTTCTAAACCCGTGAAAGCCATCTGGTTGGAATCGGCAACATTTTTCAACAACGGGCGAAGAAAGTCCTTCCTGTAATCCATCATTATGAGATGCCATTCACGGTGCTGATGAGGAGCCCTCTCTTCGAAGGCTTGAAAAATGAGATTAGCCAAATGCACAATGGAACGGTTTGCCAAGAGTTGTTGTCATGCTGGTGATCCACACTAAGCCGTCCCTGACCTGATGTTCTCCCAGACATGCTAGACTACAACTTCCATCACCCCCAGCCAGCATGGCCAACATATCTAGAGGAGGGTGGGTCACAGAGTTGGCAAAGACGGAAGAAACCTCCATGTACCAAAGCAGTATATCCCCAATTGCCAGATGCTGGAGAACAAGGGACAAATCGAGAACAATTGTGACCTTTCTTTCATTCCTGCCCTGTTTGTGCGCTGCCAAGAAGCACTTAGATGGCTAGTTTGGGAAGAGAAAATGCAAGGCCAGATTTGCTCTGCTTCTCCAGGGCTTTCGTAAATTAAAATTTCTCTCTGTTTATCACTGAATTGGCAGAAACTGGGTTTCCCCAAGAGATGAATTCCCAGCAATTGTTCCAGTTGTCAACATTATTAACTTTCTCACCATTTCTTGTTGTCGTGTGCCTTCAAGTTGCTCCCAACATCTGGCGACCCTAAGGCTATCATGAGATTTGTTCAGAGTTTGCCTTTGCCTCCCTCTGAGGCTGAGAGAGTGTGGCTTGCCCAAGGTCACCCAGTGGGTTTCCAAGGCCGAGCGGCAACTCGAACCCTGGTCTCCGGAATCAGAGTCCAATGTGCAAACCGCTACACCATTCGGACTCTCTTTATCACCATGCCCTTTATTTGTAGACAACCTTTTGCCCTAAAAAGAGGACGCAAGGCAGCTTACAGTTATTGTAGCACCCTGGTGTACACACACACAATATTGCCATTCTTCTTGTGTGCCTTCAAGTTGTTTCTGCCCCATGGCAGCCGTAAGGCAAACTTATCATGGGGTTTTCATCAAAAGATTTGTTCAGAGCGAGCTTGTCTTCCTTGGAGGCTGAGACAGTATGACTTGCCGAAGCCCACCCAGTGGGTTTCCATATTCCAGCACAAATTTAAACAAAATTTAAATAAAAATAAATAAATACTAAAATAATAAAATTGAACCTTAGGCTTCCAGAGACACGCAAACCACTACACTACACAAGCTCTGCTGACTATCTGTTATCGGTCTGTCTATCTGTCTACCCATCCACAAATAGACACACAGAAGGATATGCAACTGTTGTTGTGTGCCTTCAAGTTGTTTCCAACTTACGGCAACTCTAAGGCAAGCCTATCATTGGGCTTTCTCGGCAAGATTTATTCAGAGGTGGTTTGCCATTGCCTTCCCCTGAGGCTGAGAGAGTGTGACTTGACCAAGGTTACCCAGTGGGTTTCCTGGCTAACCTGGAAATCGAACACGGGGTCTCCAGA
Source organism: Urosaurus nigricauda (assembly GCA_034509955.1). Classification (NCBI taxonomy): domain Eukaryota; kingdom Metazoa; phylum Chordata; class Lepidosauria; order Squamata; family Phrynosomatidae; genus Urosaurus; species Urosaurus nigricauda. The sequence continues at coordinate 28,245,054 of JAOEGL010000007.1, read as the reverse complement.
GTCCCAGTCCAACACTCAGACCACTACACCACACTGACTCACAATAATACAAATTACATAGATACATATCAGTATCTATTTCAGTATCTATTTATACATAAACACAATTGGATAGATAGGTCGAGAGATGGCACCCATATATAATGCCACATTTAAATCTGATTTTCCTCCTGCCGCTGCTATCTCTTGCTTCTCCATGAAGGCCAACAAAGTGAAGAGGAGGAGGAGGAGAGCACAAGAGCGTTGTGCGGATCTATGCCCTCGCTTTGCCATCCCACACACCTGCTGGAGAGTGAGTAAGCCATCCCGAAAAACCGTTTTTCTATTTGGAGACTGTGGGGGTGGGAGACAACTACTGCAAAGGCTGGGAACCAGAGAAGTAGCATTCCTTATTTTGTTTTTGAACCCACTCCTCCAGCAGAGATTGGTAACCTACCAAAGAAAGAATCAGCTACCCCTGCCCTTGACACCTCTGGCTGGGCACATTGTTGCCACCTTAGCCACCATGGACCAATCCTTTGCCCTCTTTGCACCAAGGATGCTCTAACACCCACATCTTTCTCAAAAATAACCTAGGAGGTAGGATCAGGAGCATCCACTGATCCATCCCTTGGGATTTAATGCTGGCCTTCTTCTACAGGTGCCTAGGGCCAGGAAATGCTTGTTTCTGATGCTCTCTTAGCAGTTGTGCCAATCACTTTCCATAATCTCTGGTACCCCAGGCATGGATAGCCTTGATCTGGAGCGCCAATGCTTCATGCCAACACTGTCCATTCCCTACACTCGTTGGGAGTGGGGTGCTAATAATAATAATAATAATAATAATGTCCAATATTTATATTACCAAATCCCTGGTTTGGCTGGTCCAAAACCAACTCTCTTTGAGCTCCTGTGGGACAAATTAGGACTGAGGATGGCAGAGGGTGGCAAGGGGCTTTCTGGGACCTCAAAATCCAGACAGGACCTTTCACCACAGTACAGCTGGATTACAACTCCCATCCTCCCCAGGCAACAGGGCACCACCATGGTTGAAAGCTGATTTCCATGTGTGAAGGAGGGAGTTGGCATGGGGGTGCCAAGGGGCTTTGTAGGACCCCAACGTCCAGAGAGGACCTTTCGCCTCAACCTCTCCAGTAGAGCTGGATTACAACTCCCATCCTCCCCAGGCAACTGAGCACCACCATGAAAGAAGGCTGTGTGCCAATGATGGTGATGATGATGATGGTGGTGATGATGGTGATGATGGTGATTTGTATCTCATTTTCCCCCCTCCATACTAGGACCCAGAGTGGCTCACAGTATTAAAAGAGCATCTAAATTGCCCAGCTGAGGTTTTGGAGCAAAGGGGTGCCAGCAGTGTCAGCTGGCACCCCCCTGAGAAGCCCAGCTGGTCCTAAGAGGGTCTAAGGCAAAGTCTAGAAAAAGAAGCACTTACCTCTCCTTCCTTGCCAGTGCCCCCTGGGTGCCCACTTCCTCCAGAGCCATGCAGACCACATCCTTTGGGGAGGAAAGATGCCCATCTCTCTGCCGCCTGGTCCAGCGATGCCCACTTGGGCTGGCTGGGCAGGAGTGGGAGGGGAAAGTCCTTCCACCACGTTCCCAGATGCCAGCCAGAAACACCCCCTCACCCAACTCCCAAAGTCTTCCTTCTTCTTCCACTTGCCCTGCTGGGGGGGGGGCACCGATGGTGCCAGGAGTAGGGGGGCACACAAGGATGGGCACCCCTCCCCTCCAGCAGAATGGAGAGAGGGCAGTTCTCATCAGATGCCTTGGCTAGTGCCAGCTGCTGCTTGCCCTGGGCTTGAGCTTGTTGTGGCAATAGGAGGAGGAAGGGGCAAGGAGCCAAGCAGAGGCTGGCACTGTGCCCCTCTCAGATCGATGGATGGCAGCTTCTCTTCTTCCCCTTCTCCTCTGCCCGGTGCTTTCCTCCATCCAGCCTTCTCTGCTGGCTGCCAGGATGCGGTGGCATCAGTGGAGCCCACCCTCCTGCCTCCTTGCCTTCTCTGCCACCCCCAGGTTTGGATGTAGGGAGCCTGAACAAGGGGAGGGCTTGGATGCCAGCTGCTAAGGGCAACCTTACCCTCATCAGAGTGGGATTCTTTTAGGCTGGCAAGAGAAATTGCAGGGCAAAGGCAAGAGAGAAGAGGATGGAATGAATGGCAAAGGCAAGAGAGTTGCTTCCTTTGCAAGTGTCTGATACAGTCTCATCTTTCCAAATGTCTTTTATGCTTTTAATAGCTATCTATCTTAACATTTGTAATGATTGGATTCCTTTGCAATGCACCTCTTTTCAATGATGATGATGATGATAGAGACCACTGCAAATAATTCACACACCTATACATAGGCTGTGTTCACACTGGAGAAATAAACCGGTTTAATTGCCATGGCTCAATGCTGTGAAATTCTGGGAATTGTAGTTTGTTGTGGGGCCCAGAGCGGAGCAGAGCTACAATTACAATTCCCAGAATTTCACAGCATTGAGCCATGGCAATTAAACCGGTTTATTTCTCCAGTGTGAACACAGCCATAGATATGTGGAGGCTCTCTGGCTTCATCCACACTGGAGCAATAATCCGGGTTGACACCGCTTTAACTGCCTTCCATCATGCCCAAACATGCCCAAATGAAGATGATGGGAGTTGCAGTCCATGCTATAGGATTCTGGGAATGCCCTTCTGTGGAGTCTCTGGCTGCCTCCACACTACAGAAATAATCCAGTTTGACACCACTTTAATTGCCGTGGCTCCATGTTATGGAAGTCTGGGGACAGTCACAGAGCTCTGGTGCCACAACAAAGCAGCCATCCCCAGAATTCCATACCATGAAGCCACAGCAGTTAAAGCGGTGTCGAACTGGATTATTTCTGCAGTGTGGATGCAACCTCTGATTGGGAAGGGTCTTTGCAGTCCTCTGCCCTCTGGTTGCCCAGGTTGGGATCAGATGTTGTGGATTTGGAGATCCCAGGATTCCAGAATGTTGGTCAAGGTGGTTGGGGTTTCTGGATGCTGAAGTCCAAAACACTGAGAGGACCAAAGTTTGCGAAACACTGCTCTAATGGGTCTTCTCTTGTGGTTCTTATATGCTTTCACATCATTTCCAGCTTATGGCAACTCAAAAGTGAACTTATCATGGGGCTTTCTTGGGTTTGCCTGTGCCTTCTTCTGAAGCCGAGAGAGTGTGACTTGCCCAAGATCACCCAGTGAGTTTCCATGGATTCGAATTCTGATCTCCCAGACTCTTAGTATTCAATATTCAAACCTGGACACCACTTAGGCTTTCAGCTGCCAAATAAAACACTGCAATTGCTCCACCTGGTTGTAAGAAAGTCGATGACTTCGGGCCAAATCCAGTTCTTTCCTAAATGGCCGTGCTAACTCTCCAGTGAGGATCCGAACTCTGATCTCCTAGAATCCAACACTCACAGCACTACTTCCTGTTGGGGGTCTACTCTAATTGGGACGAACCAACTAGATGTCACAGAGATCTGTTGTTGTTGAAGTATCTAGAAAGGTGGAGAGCATCAGAAACTGGAGATAGGGCAGTGGCTTGCATACCAGAGGTGTTGCAAAATCTGTCTTGGGTTTTATTCCAGGGTTAACCAGGTTGCAAAGATACCTTGCAAAGTGGACTCGAAGGCATTCATGGCCGGCATCCATAGTTTTTTGTGGAGCTTTTGGGCGATGTGTCCATGTTCTAGAAGAGTTCCTTTCTGATGTTTCGCCAGCATCTGTGGCTGGCATCTTCAGAGAATGATAGCCTGGAAAAGGATTGGAGATATATATCCTTCCTTCCCAGGGTCACACAGGATATATGTATATCCAATCTTTTTCCAGGCTATCGTTCTCTGAAGATGCCAGCCACAGATGCTGGCGAAACGTCATAAAGGAACTCTTCTAGAACATGGCCACATAGCCCAAAAGCCCCACAAAAAACTACACCTTGCAAACCCTAATCCCCAAATACTTTCTGCACTTTGGAGTGCTTCATTGGCATGACATCCTGCCAAATCAATGCAGTTTGACACCACTAACTCCCATTGCTCAATGCAACAGGAATCCAGGGTTAGTAGTTCGGTAAGATATTTCACCTTCTCTGACACTGAACAATCGTGCTACAACAAACTAAAGATCCCAGGATTCCATAGGATGGCGCCATGACAGTTAAAGGGGGTCAAACTGCATTAATTCTGCAGTGTGGCAGCAGCTGCTGAACTGCATTCCTGTTAGTGACATGCACATGCACAGGGCATGCTCCATATAAAGGGCAAAATATTTGCAATTGTGAATTGATAACAATATAATCCTCCCTGCTTTATCCTCACAACAGCCCTGTGTGGTAGGTCAGAATGAAAGACATAGTGACTGGCACAAGGTCAGCTAGTAAGTTTCTTGGCTCAATGGAGACTGGAAATCCAGCGGTGGCTATAAGCTCCCAGGTCACTGGGGCAGTAGATCCACTCCTGGTTTTTCTCCGGACCTTAAAGGCACAATCCTAGGTGCTGAAACCAAACCCTCAAATAGGCTCAACAATCCTTTTATGTTCAGATGGATACCTGGCACAATTGCACTGCCGCACTGATCAGAACCCAGACCCCCAAATCCTAGACCAACCCTAATTCAAACCACTGTGATGCACAGCAGAATTAGGGAAGAATAAGACGAAGAGTGGGACATGGTGGGGAGCGCAACACAGGTATGCCGACAACAGTGCCAGCACAATTGTTTGGCATTTCACTCTTTCCCCACCACCCAAACCCATTCTTTGTTTTCTGTCTCTCTCTTTTCTTCCTTCCACTTTCCTAATCCTCCATTCTGACCTACTTTTCTCCCTGCGCTGCCCACAGTGATTCCGATTTGTCCTACCGTCTGCGTCGTAGCCAAGTCACTTCAGCCGCAAGTTACTTAACTCCCCGGTCGCAGAAGCTCTGGCTCTCTGCGAAATGTTGTTTTTATTCCTTGTGTCACTGCAATTCTGACTTAACATTGTGGAACCGTTATTGATTCTGATGGAGATGCCAGTTCCCCTCGGTCCTGCGTATAATAATCTGTATCTCATGTGAAATCTGTACATAAACCTAGATCACGGCATATTTTATTTTTTATTTACTGTATTTCATATCGATCGAATCCCCTCTTACTGACTAAGTGAGGATTATGATGATGAAAACTGATGATGGTCACTTTGTGGTTGTTGCTAATTGCTGTTCAATTGACTCCAGCTTATGGAGACCCTATGAGTGACTAGAAATCCAGTGATGGCTGTAAGCTCCCAGGTCACTGGTTTTTCTTCGGACCTTAAAGGCACAATCCAAGGTGCTGAAACCAAACTTGCAAATAGGTTCAACAATCCTTTTATGTTCAGATGTGAATAAGCTTCCGAATCAATTCAGATTGCTCTGTATTGTTCCTTCGAAGAGAGGTGGCTCTGTTTTAACCCAAAACGATGGCATGTCTGAATAACACTAGGGTTAGAAATGCCCTGAAAAGATTTGCAAACACAAAACAAAATGGGAACAACAAACCTGAGATGCATCAACATGGCAACCCACATCTCCTCAGATCAATAAAACAAGTGTAAATGCCCACTGAGTCTATCTATCTATCTATCTATCTATCTATCTATCCATCCACAGCCCTGCTCAGGTCTTGCAAACTCAGGGCAGGCCTGGCTGCCTTGATTTGAGTCTTTCCACCTATCTATAGTCCAGCTCAAGTCTTGCAAACTCAGGGGAGGCCTAGCTGCCTTGACTAGGTTTGTCCATCTATCCATAGCCCAACTCAAGTCTTGCAAACTCAGGGCAGGCTTGGTGCCCTTGAATGAGTCTATCCACCTATCCATAGCCCAGGTCAGGTCTTGCAAGCTCAGGACAGGCCTGTCTGCCTTGACTGAGCCTATCCACCTATCTGTAGCCCAGCTCAGCTCTTGAAAACTCAGGGCAGGCTTGGCATCTATCCAGCTATCCATAGCTCAGCTCAGGTCTTACAAACACAGGGCAGGTTGGCATCCTTGACTAAGTCTATCCACCTGTCCACAGCCCTGCTCAGGTGTGCTGCAGTTGAGATGTAACTACTAAGGCATGCCTCACCATGGCCAGACTTGACATCTCTAGATATTTCTAGAGCTGATCCTCATTTTAGAGACAAAAATGATAACCGCGATAGCAAATGCCTGGTTGATATATTCTGAATGTTTTCTCGGAATGTTGAAAATAGCTACATCCGAAAATGGGACATCAGCCACTCAATTGGCTACCATTGCGCAACAGGTGCCATACACTGTAACATCACACAGATATGACAAAACAACTCAACATTGCACATGCCCAAGTCCATTTGCTAACACCTAAGTCTCAAACAGAATTACAGCCACCTTTGCAAGCTTGAAATATGATCTGTGACTTTTGCGTCAAAAAAATTGGTAATTTTTTTTTTGCCAGATGCTCCCCTCAACCCTACAGATTTCCTTTCCACTTTAGACAGAAATTGATTTTCGGACTGTTGCCTTTCCAAATTATTTTGCTGCTTTGCTAATGGAATATAGCATGGTCCCCGCATCCCTGCCACCCACCTTTCGGCAGTTCTCTTCCCTTGATCTGTTTACTGCCTTAACAAGTCTCCTGTGAGACCCAAAACAGTGCAGGAGGAACGCCTGCCTTGTCGGTGATTATGATTTCTGTGGAATATCGTCACTTGCTGCATAATTTTCATTCACCGCTTCTGCGGTCTCTGGAGGGCCTTGCAGAACCGGAGTTTTCAAAGCAGGGCCAAATGATTTGTAATTTAATTAATGCTGCTTCTTTCATCCTCCTGCACTTTTCTTGTCGAAAGAGCACTAGCCTCCGACTGTTTGCAAACAGGTTGGACCCATAACATCTCTGTAATTTATTCTGGCCTGTTGGTTCCTTCCTCCATTGCCCTTCACCAGGGTGACCAGATGTCCTCACCGCAAAGGAGGACAAGACACCGCAAATGTTGGACATTCAAGAAAAACAGAGGCCATTACTAAAGGAAAGCAAAAACATCCCTCATAAAAACATCAGTGCATGCTTCTTAGCGATGCTCAGAATGGAGCCTCCTCTTGGACAGACGGTTGAAATGGAGGACCTATCTTGGAGAAGAAAGATATCTGGTCCACCCTGCGATGAATCCCCTGACACCTCACTTTCCCAGCTGCTTTAAATATTTCTGTTTCTCCTTTTTCCTCCTCCAGGGTGATCAGATGTCCTAACCGCACAAGGCACTGCAAAATATTGGACATTCAAGAAAAATAAAAGTGAAAAACACTCTTAGATATATAAATTCGTGCCTCTCAGTCCTGCTCAAAATGGAGGACATTTTGAAATTCCTCCTCAACCGAAGGTTGAAATGTAGGAGATGTTCAGGGAAAAATGGACGTTTGGTCACCCTGCCCTTCATGCCTAAGATAGCAGTAACCAATTCTGTTATCTTGAGAGCTGCATATTTTCCAACAGTCCCAATTTGGCAAGGACAGTCCCAATTCATCCTCTGCCATCCCACTTTACAGTTGCTTTTAAAAGACCCAAACTTCTCTCCCTTCTCTTCGTTTTCCTCTTTTGTCCTCAGCTTGCTTCCGTTGCTGCAAACTGAGCTCAAAGTGCAAAAGTAGTTTGCGCTCAGTTGCACTCGGCAGAACGCACTTCCTTGGGCCCTGTTCACACTATGAAACAACCCGATTTGGAAACCGGGTGAATTTTCCTGTTGTTCAAACTTGCACCGGTGCATTTGGCACCGGACCCCTTAGCGGTTCTTTTTTAATAAGAACCGCAACTATCTGCATCTCCGATAGTGTGAGTAAGCTATTGGATCGATTTGGAGCATGCAACCACCATTCAGGAAATTGAGACACTTCCATTTTGATCCGGAACGGTGGCCAATGGGAACTTCAGACCGGATTTAAATGCTACCAAGAGATTCGCTGCCTTAAAACGTAGTGGGAATGGTTAGGCAATTTTGAATTGATTCACAGATGCGAATCTCTCCGTGCAAAAAAATGTAAGTGTGACTGGCCCCTTGGGCTCCTTGTTTGGAGTTTTAAAAAATTGTTTCTTAAAACAAAGGAAAACACATAGAATACATACATTGAAAAATCAGATAAGAAAACACACACATACAAAACCACAACCACAACAAATGAATAAACAAACATAATACGTCCGTACCGTACGTCAAACTAAATCGGTTGTTTACTGTAATGCTAAATCTTCCTCTATCCTTACTCGCTACGTCTTGCAGTTATCCTTTCTAATACTATATATCCTATTGCATTACCTTCATTAAACTCAAGCAATACAGTTAATTCAAACCATGTTGAGAGATTACTTTTGTACTGTATTTTCTTTATAGCATCAACTTGTTATATCTAACTCTTTCTATTCCTCCCTTTGTTACAAAACTAGTACTAATACTAGTAGCAATAATAACATTATCAGTTTCCCGCTGTCTTAAATTTCTTTGCTGAGTGTCATTTGATCTGCTTACTCACTGATATATTTATTTATTTAATCAATCAAGCAATTTTATTATTACGATCAACGGATCAGCTTATATATAAATACTTGTCCCTTTCTTTCATATCATAAGCTCTAGATAACCATTCTTTAGTTAGCGGTGGGCCTTCCATTTTCCATTTTTTTGCAATGTTTAATCTGGCCGCAGTAATTAAGTATAGTATTATCCTCTTCTTTGGAGGTTTTCAAACAGAGACTGGATGGCCATCTGTCAGGGATGCTTTGACTGTGAGTTCCTGCATGGCAGGGGGTTGGACTGGATGGTCCTTGGGGGGTCTCTTCCAACTCTAGGATTTTATGATTCTTGGTAAGTATCTTCAGCGGGGGTTTGCCTTTGCCATCCCCGAGAGAGTGTGACCTGACCAATGTCACCCAGTGGGTTTCCGTGGCCGAGCCGAGATTCGAACCCTTGGTCTCCCACTGTCCCAACACTCAAACCACTACAACACTGCTAGCAAGAAGCTTTTCTGCCCAGATCTGTTCTCAGGAATGGGTACAGTTTATCCAGGCTTTGGCTCTGGCAAACACGATGGGGTTATACCTTTTGGGAACACATTTCAGGGAGAGAAAATACGTCGGCTTCCAGTCCTCCTGCTTGAGCCTCTTAAGCCGCCAAATGGGTTTGCAATAAGGCGAATTCTTCTAGATGGCGTGGGCACAAGAGGTGGCATAAGAGATCCGAGGCCAGCCCTGGGTAATTGGAGTTCAGTCAAGCACACTCTTTTTAATAAGCCAAATGACCTTTCTTCGAGGCTTTTTGGAGTGTCTGGAGGCTTAAAATGTTTGCTGAACTCCTTGGATGGCTGGTGGCTGCTAGGTAATGCAATACTCTGTCGGCCTTGACCGGGGAATGAGTAGGGTAGCAGGTAATCTACCAGGAGCTTAAGATTTTATACCGTAGTTATTACGAGAAAGACATGCCTGGGCAGCAGGGGAGGCAGAGATTTTCAAGCTTGATTTTAAGTCTTTCCAACCAGTAACTAAGAATTTCCCACCAGTAAAGCATTTCCAACCAGTAAAGTATTTCCAACCAGGATCTGCCGGGATTTGGTTCCAGGACCCCGCCGTGGATAACAAAATCCATGGATGGTCAAGTTGCATTAAATACAGTGGCATATATAAAGTAGCCCATATATAGAATCATCGAGCTGGAACCTCTTGCCATGCAGGAATAATAAATGGCAAAATCTATCTATCTATCTATCTATCTATCTATCTATCTATCTGCGCAATGCATGGATAAAGGATCTGTGCATATGGAGGGCTGACTGTATTTGTCAGTTCCTTCCCCAAGAAAATCTCTCTCGGTAGCATCCCTGCAGCTACTATTTGAATTTCTAGCGAAGAGAAGCATTTGAACCCATGACTTTAGGATTCTGCACAGGTTGCTCCCAGAGTATCCTGGTCCATGTAGAGGAGACTTAAGAGACTGAGTATCCTGGTAGAATATCCTGGTCTGCGTGTAACAGTCTGCTACAGCAGTCCTTATGAATCCAAAGGACTCTGTGTGTGTGTGTGTGTGTGTGTGTGTTGTGTGCTTTCAAGTCTTTCCGACTTTGTGACCCTAAAGTGAATCTATCACGGAGTGTTTGTGGCACGTTTCTTCAAAGGTTTGCCGTTGCTGTCCTCCGAGGCTGAGAGAGTGTGGCTTGCCCAAGGTCACCCAGTGGGTTTTCATGGCCAAGCGGGGATTCGAACCCTGCTCTCCAGCATCACCGTTCAATGCTCAAACCACTACACCATGCTGGCTCTCACCTTTATGGATTGTAAGCATGTGTTCCCAGATCTCAGGGCCTTGATGCTTTCTCCAGTCTTCAGGGTGAGAGGGAAGAATCTCAGGTCAAGAGCGCGGTCTGGAAATGTGTGTGTGTTTGTGTATCCTCATTTGTTAAGAGTTTCTGCCCCTTTTTATGCACAGAATTGGCTCTGCAGCCATGGTTGATAGTCAAGGCATGCTGTTTAATGGTATCACCATTTGTAAGTGTTTAATTGATACTGTGCTTTTAGACAGTAAGATGCTTTGAGTCCCAATTTTGGGGGGAAAGTGGGATACTACTACTACTACTAATAATAATAATAATAGTAATGCTATCCTTGCAACATCTCTAGAACCCATGCTTTGCCTTTTCTACACTCCATTATCAGAAACTCCGATATCAAAGTTCACCAAAGCTACTGCCGCACTGCGGAGACAAAGCAGTCTGACACCATTTTAACTTCCACTGCTCAATGCTCTGAATTCTGGGACTTGGCGTTTCATGGGGGCACCAAAGCTTTCTGGCGGGGAGGGCGGAACATCTCAGAAAACTACAGATCCCTGAATCCCAATTAATGGCAATTAAAGTGGCGTCAAACTGCTTTATTTTCTGCAGTGTGGTAAGCTGTGCGAGAAGGCAAATTGAATCTTAAGCTCTTGTGTCCCTGCGGATGGTTTCTAGCTTTTATCCAACATTTGAAGGAAGTGCCCATAAGGCTAGCCTTGGGGATAGGTTCCCACACCTCAAGACTTTAAAGTTTGGACTAGAGCCCGGAGTGGATACGCTGCCAACTCCCCTGATATCGAAGCTACCAATGATATCCTAAAGAATGTATGTTTCATCTTCTTCTCACTTTCATTCCTCCCCTTCATTTTTCTCCCGACTGTGTTCCAGCCATCAATCCTGACCTTAAGGTGATTATTTTATTTTATTTTTCCGCAGATGCTGTCAGAAACACAGCCCAATTACCACTAATTGCGGCGGCGGCTTTTTTTCTGCGGGTCCCATTGGGAGACTTCAGCTTTCGGAGCAAGACCAAATGAACTGACTGGGGCCAAGAGGAGGCTTGCGTGGCTATATTTATTTGCAGAAAAGACAAGGTCCACCAGAATCTGAGCAGCTAGCAGATTACTTGGTTTACTGATTATCTTTATATATCCAAGAACCTTTGCATGGGTGAGTATGGATGTGTTTTCCTCTATTTTTTCCTCTTCATAGCAACCAGAGAATATGTGAGGCTGACATCTGGGCCGCTGAGATATATAGTCAGGATATAGTCTGGATTGGACTGTGAACATCTCTCTGCTCTCTGCACATGCTCTGAGGCACTATCACTCTAGCACAAAGAGAAAGAGGACAGAAAATTGCTATCAGCTTCAACACAGACCCCCAAAACACCATATTATTAACTCTGGGTGCATCTGCACTGTGGAAATAATGCAGTTTGATGCCGCTTTAACTGCATCCGATGGAATTTTGGGATCTGTAGTTTCATGAGATGGTTTTTTGCCTTCCCTGCTTCCCTGGTGCCACAGCAAACCAAAAATCCCAAGAATCCCTAGGATGGAGCCATGAGAGTTAAAGTGGTCAGGCTGCATTATTTCTGCACATGCAGTTGCACTGTAGAAATAATATAGTTTGACACCACTTTAAGTGTCATGGCTCCATCCTGTGGAATCCTGGGAACTGGTGGCGCAGTGGTTAAATGCCTGTACTGCAGCCACTCACTCAAAACCATAAGGTGGCGAGTTCAAGACCAGCAAAGGGCTGAAGCTTGACTCAGGCTTGCATTCTTCCGAGGTCGCTAAAATGAGTACCCAGATTGTTGGGGGGCAAATAGCTTACAATTGTAAATGAAGCTGTTTGTTTAACAAATTGTAAGCCGCTCTGATAGTCTTGGCTGAAGAGTGGGGTATAAATAAAACATTATTATTATATTATAACTGTAGTTTTACAAGGTCTTTAGCCTTCTCTGTTAAAGAGGGCTGGTGCCCCACCAAACTACAAATCCCACAGCATGGAGCCGCGGCAGTTAAAGCAGTGTCAAAGTGCATTATTTCTGCAGTTTAGACTAAATACTTTTCTATTTAGAAATCAAAATAGGTTTCTTTTTCGGGCACACCGGTATTTCCCCAAGGGCCCACTATCAGATATTTGCTGTTCTTGAACTGAGGGCGAGATATATAGAGAGAACTGGATTCTGTTTCGAAACCTTGCCCATGAGACTTTCTGATGTTTGCTTCTAATCTTTCCTCGCTTCCTTTAAAAAAAATGGGGAGCATGCCAAGCTTGCAATATATATATTTTGTGCATTTTGGTCGGCCTCATAAAGGTATCACTGTTTTGCGGCTTGTGGGTGTTGTTGTACTTTGCTACATGCCATCGCAACCCATCCTCGACCGTCTGACAGAGAGGAAGAAAGCTGTGTGTGATGCTCTTTAAGATGCTTTGGGAAGCTAAAGCTTCCAAAAAGGGATTATGTGACATGACCTTAAGTCTTTTCCCTTCTGCATGCAAAAAAGAAGAAGAAAAAGAAAGACAATCCTGAATCAAAACCCAATTTTTCCTATGAGATTTTAGAAATGACAACATAGTGCCCCCTAAGGGCAACACAGAAGCTAGGAGCAGCCATTCCTCAAGGGTGCTGTAAAACAGAATTCGAAACAAGTACTGCAATTTTTTAAAAGGCTGTAGCTGGTATAAATTTGCTGACAAGGCCGTCTTGTGTTTGTGCGGCAGCTGGACCAGCAAGGCAGCAGTTGGCAAAGTTGTCATCCGGAAAACCGTGGAGTCATCACAACTTTGGGGGGCCGTTAATGATTCCTTTTTATTTTTAAAAGCATAAAGAGAAATTGGAAGGGTTGTGTTCTCGGTTGCAAAGGACACAATGCTGCATCAAGCAAAGAGGATTAAGACTATTGGTACCGGAGGCGAGCTTTCGAGTCACACAAGACCCTTCCTCAGATCGGGCAAGGATGCAGTTTTGTTTGCATCCCTGCTTTATTTGAATATGGGTTGGCTGGCTGAATCCTGAAAATATACAATGCACTTGGATATGTAGAGACCCAGCATGGTGATGCAATTATACAGTGATTTATACAGTTTTTGACTGGGAATGAGAGTCTCCAGAGAGCCGGCATAGTGTAGCCTAGACTAGAATTCTGGAGGCCTGGGTTCGAATCCCGGCTTAGCCACAGAAATCCATTAGGTCACGTCACCCTCTCTCAGCCTAAGAGGAAGAGACTGGCAAACCTCTTATGGATAAATCTTGGCTGGTCAGGATTGCCATGGATCTGCATTGGCTTGCACATTAACTACAAACTCGAGCATGTTTTTGACACACTTGATAAACAATAGATACTAGACAACATTTAAATGTATTATGGCTGTGTGTGGGTTTATTTATTAGCCCAAGAAAGAGGCACTGTGGTGTAGTGGTTCAAGTGTTGCGCTAAGGCACTAGGAGACCAGGGTTCGAATCCTTGCTTAGCCATAGAAATCCATTCGTTGACCTTGATCTGGTTACTCTCTCTTAACCTAAGAGGAAGACAATGGCTAATATCTTCTAAATAAATCCTGCCAAAGAAACCCCTAGGATAGAAACTCACTGGGTGACCTTTGGCGAGTCACACACTCTCAGCCCCAGAAAACCCCATAGGTGGCCATAAATTGGAAGTGACTTGAAAGCACACAACAATGTAGGATTCCCATAGATCAGAGTGGACGGCCAATTGCAGAACCATCCCACAGTTATCCCATTACCATCCCACAATTATCTCATTGCCAATAATGGGATATTCATTGCCAATAATGGGATAATTGTGGGATGCTTCTGGAATTGACCCTAGTGTGATAATAGAGAGAATCTGCAAGGAGTGTGCCAATGTTACCAAATATCCCTGGATTGCGGAAGAAGAGCATGGGTCAGAAAGGCTATTTTTTAAAATAAATCACCCCGGATAAAACACACTTTTTCTTGGGATAATGCAGAGTCTAGGAAGGAGATGTTGCCTTTGGCAGGAAATTATAAAAGATCTATTTGATAACCAGGCTGCCACAGGTTGTTATCTCTGCATCAGTCCAGAAAGCCATTGCTGACCGGTGATAAAATATATATATATGTCATAAATATATTGCAAGTCCTTGGTTCAAAGATGGAGATAGTGCTCTAGGGAGGACATCTTAAAAATAAACATTTTCCACCCCATGTCCACAATGAAAAAGACCCATGCCATATATAGACCATCCTGTACAATGGTGATGCATAGTTTTTTTTACCCCTTCCCCTGAAAAGTAAAGGTACACAAGGTAGTAAATTGCAACTCACCCAGGGTGAGTTCGATCTGTGCAAATGTTATAATTTCCTGCAAAGGCAACTTCACACCCCAAAGATCCCATCTTCAGACAAGCATTTATTTCGGATATTGGAAACCCAGGGAAGGGCTGACCACAAGCGACCTGGGGTAGCTCGCTGGAAGAAAAGACGTGCCCTTTCTTCTGGCTAAAAACATGAATTATATGCACTCAGGAGGGCATTGCAAAGAAAGTGAGAAGGTGATTTGAGTCAGCGCGTGCGAGGGACCTTTGTGAAAGAGAAAAAGGGCATCGGTGGTGGTATTAAGGCATTCTGACTTGAACAGAAGGAGCTGGGACAGAGACCGAGGGCTGGAGAGATGCCAGCAGGAAATTAGGCACACATTGTTAGCACCCAAGGTGATTAAATCCTGGCACTGCCCACTCAGCAAAGGGAGATTAAACATGTGTTTTGCACTCTCCATCTGTTATCTGCACATTCCAAATCCAACCTGCTTGCCCTCTGGGAATGTGGGCTTAACCTAAATGATGGGGAGGGGGGTTGTTTTGTTTTTTGCAGAGCTTGAGAAAAGACATATATATTATATGTATGTGTGTGTGTATATATATGTGCACATATACTTACTACAGCTCCCAGAATCTCCCAGCCATGTGGTCCAAAAAAGGCACATCTCCATTTCTGGGATCATTTGGAGCTCAACAATAGAGGGCTGCGAAGAGAAGAGAGAAGGGGGCAGAGTTGTGATGCTCCATTCCCAATCCAATTGGATGGAATGGATTTTCTCTTTCCTCTTGCCAACTGCCATCATGTTAGCTTTAACGTACGGTAAACCAATGAATGAGAGACCCCAAAGACACCTTGCCATTAACCGCCCTGCTCAGATTGGAATGTGGTCTTCCTCTTTTCCTAATGACTTCTGCCTTAGCAATAATATCTTCCCATTATATATCCAAAATATAACCACCTTAATTTAATCATGTTGGCTTCCAAAGAGAATTTGGGCGTGAATTGCACTCAAACCCATTGATTTGTCTTTTTCGCTCTCTGTGGCATCATAGAACTCTCTTCCACCGTCCACATTTCAGATGAGTTGATTTGTTTCCTGGGAACTGTAGATTTGTGAGACATTTAGCCTTCTCTGCCAGAGAGCTCTGGTGCCACAACAAACTAGAGTTTCTAGAATTCCATGGCACTGAGCCATAGCAGTTAAAGGGGTGTCAAACTGGATAATTTTTGCAGTGCAGATGCAACCTCTGATCTTGCTTGGCCACACATTTTCCAGGCTTCATCCACGAAATGTTGGAGTTTATGCAGTTCCCACTGTTATGCTATATATATATATATATATATATACACACACACACACATACATACATATAGATATACATACTATAACTCCTAAATCATTGCTCAGCAGTGGCAGCCTGGCATAACCCTAGCCACCCTCAGTGCCACTCAGGCCACCTCTGCCAGGCCACCCCCGCCACTTGGCAGCCTTTTCCAGGTCTGGTGGGCTGCTGGGCAAACAGGAAAGGGATGGGACTCACTTTCCCACCTGGCCAACAGACTCGCCAGACCCGGAAAGCAGCACCTTCTCACCACCAGTTGCCACCTGGCACCCTTTCACTCAACCAGCAGCTCTGCCAAATCTGTAAGGAGCTGCCAGGTGGCAGCAGCACTCCACCACACCAGTGGGCACAACCGACAGATGGCAGAGGTGCCCTGGCTGGTGGAGGGGAGTCATGGGATGGACGGGAGCAACCGTCCCACCAGGTGTTCCCCCCCTTCGAAGATGTCACCTGGTGCCGTCCATACTCCCTGCACTTCCCTAGTGGCACCACTGCTGCTCAGGTTGCTTGTGGTGCAGAAAGGGAGGATGCCCACCTCCATGGCCTTGTCCTCCCCGCACAGCACCTTCTTTTCCCATCATTTTAGTATGTTTTCAGGAGGAAAGAAAAGAATGCTGTCCGCCTTTCCCCCTCCTTGCCTCTTTTATTTTGTCCTGTGTGTCTATCTGTTCTGTTGAGAAACTCCTCTGCAGGAAAGCGCCCCTGGCAGCATTTTAGCAAGAGATGAGAGAAACACTTAAGAAGCCATTTATCAAAGTGCCCAGCAGCCTGCCAAAGCCAGGCAGGTAGGGAGAGTTGGAAATCTACCGCAGGAGGCAAAGTTTAATCAACACCGGGGGGCTTTTAATACAGACGCTAGCTGCCTTTTTCCTTTTCTGCCTCCTCCTCTTCTTCATCATCTTCATTTTATTAAGTAGTCAAATTGATGCTTCTCCCTTCCAGCTGCAGACAGGGCCATCGTTGCAACAGAATGAAGGCTCAGATGATCTCCTCTTGTGGATGTGGGTGAAGGGCACCCAGCTATTTATTACTCTTCTGACAATGGGATTTTCATGTAAAATGCGGAATATCAGATTGTCCCCAGTGCTAAAAGCGGAGAGGAGAGACATAACGGCCCTGCAAAATGAAGTCAGGAGGGACTTGGAAATGCTATAGCACAGTGTTGTAGACCTTTGCCTATCATCATTTTGTTCTTGATCCAAGGTGTGCCAGGATGTTGTTGTTGTGTGCCTTCAAGTCACTTCCGACTTACGGCAACCCTAGGATGAACCTTTCTTGGTGAGGTTTATTCAGAGGAGGTTTGCCACTGCCTTCCCCTGAGGCTGCGAGCGTGTGACTTGCCCAAAGTCACCCAGTGGGTTTCATGGCCAAGCAGGGAATCAAACCCTCGTCTCCAGAGTTATAGTCCAAAACTCAAACCACTATGCTAGGCAGGGCAAAATGAGGGCTTTGGCTTTCAACTAACAGTTCTGTTTCCCGCCATGCCATGTTCCTTCAGTCCCCAAATTTCTAGCACTGCAGAGAGTGAAAAACTGGAAATTGTTCATATCTGGAGTGCTGTTTGCCATGTTCACATTCCCATGGTCATTTTGCCTGATCCTTTTTTCCCCAGAAAATCTACACTGTACTCCTAAATGCTAAACTTGACTTTTAAATCTCATAGCGTAACATAGCAATGCTTCAGCTTTTGGGGACAGAAGAAATTGATGGAAATATCATTGGGAGAAAAGGCAGAATCCTTACTTGGGGGGCAATATCCTCATTTTAATCCCCAGCACAGGGATTCCTGGGCTCTCTAACCACTATGCCATGTAGCATGCCATTCAGTATTTCACAGATGAAGATAGGGACACATATGGCCAAGCAACATCAGAATGTGTTCAAGATGTTAAACATTATTAACGCAGAAGAACGAACAAGCTAGGAGAATCCAACAATGAATCTCATTGTGGGAGAAAGGCAGGATATAAATCCTTGAAATAAATAAATAAAAATAAATAGGAGATGCTGCAGCAGTTTACTTTTGCCTGGGTCTAAAGGGAAGGGGAAGATTTTGCTCCCTTGTATCTCCCCTTTCTGAGTGCAACTCAGTTTGCAATAAATGAAATAAGCTGAGGACAAAGGGAGAAGATGGGAGGAAGAGAGCGAACCCGGGACATTTTAAAAGCAGCTGGAAAAAGTGGGACAGCAGAGGATGAATTGAGACTGTTGTTCGCAATTCATAATGGTTGGAAGCTATGCTATACTCAATCTCAGAGCACAAGAGGTAAGGTGTGCTGCCCGATGAGGCCATTTCCTAAATCCTCCGGAGGACAAATACCAATCAAGAGGTTGGCACAGCTTCCCTTCTGATTTTAATCATTCTTGAGCCAAGTGGAACAGGATTTGATGTCGCTGCGAATGGAAGTGGCAGCCTTGCAATCAGCAATTACCGCTAAGTACAGGTTCAGGTACTCATTGCAGACAGTCTGACCTTTCCTAAACCCTTCTGCAAACAGTATTATATTAGTCTCCGGGCAGAACGTTCCAATTAATTAATTTCAGGTGTTCTGCTTTTGTCACAACGACATGAACGCTGAGGAATAACAAGCTATTTCTCCGGTTCACAGATCCCGGCGTATGGGCTCCCGTAAGCCCATCATCATGTGCCTGTTTTCTATTCTTGAATAGGTACTGCGTCTATTTTCAGAAGTGCCCTGGCTCTTGGTAGCCCTGTACGTATTTCAAAATATTCCTGAAGCCATTTCTAAATGGGTCAGGCAATATGCCCTTTGGTTTGAGGTTCAGAATCTGCAAAATCTGGCGGCACAGAGCAAACCTTTCCAGAGTTCCCACTTGCCCTTTCCCAATATAATGCCTTCTCTCTTGTTTCTCCTCTCCTGCTCTCTTATTTTATATTCTCTTCCTCCGCTAGATCTTCATTATTCTATACCCACTAGATGGTTTTCATTGGGATTTTTTGGGGGGGGGAGGGATGATTTGAGTCCTAACTTACCCCTTTTTATTCCTTGTTTCCCCCCACAGAAGTGGAAGATATCAGTAAGTCTGGTGAGAAACAAGGTACAAATAGCCGTAGTCTGCGACAGTTTCAAAGGCTTAATTCATTTGTATCTAGGATCAGAGGTTGGAATCATGGAGCCTTCCAGATGTTGTTGGACTACAAATAATAAAATCCACAAAAATCAAAGCCGCAAATGTGGAGGGCCAACTGTATTTAACCGAGGCTGCATCCGCACTGCAGAAATAATGTTGTTTGCCACTGCTTTAACTGCCATGGCTCTGTGCTATGGGATTCTGGGATGATGTGATCCCAACCCTATGATGCCCTTGCCTGCCTGCCTGCCTGCCTGCCATCTTTCCTTCCTTTCATCCATCCTTCCTTCCATTCCTTCCATCCATTTTAACTTCCATCCATCCTGCTTTCTTCTATCTATCTATCTCTCTTTCCTTCCTTCCATCCATTCATCCATCCTTTCTTCTAGCCATCTTTCCTTCCTTCCATGCTTTGGTTTATAACACTAGGGGGCAAACAGGGGGCAAACAGGATTTAAACAGAAATTAAACAGGAAATGTCCTATGTTAAACATAAGGCATTTCCTGTTTAATCCCTGTTTAACTCTCTTTTAAATCCTGTTTGCCCCCTAGTGTGATAAACCTTCCATCCTTCCTTCCATCCATTTTAACTTCTATCTATCTATCCATCCATCCTTTCTTCTAGCCATCTTTCCTTCCTTCCATGCTTCCTTCTTTCCTCCCATCCTTCCTTCCATCCATTTTAACTTCTATCTATCTATCTATCTATCTATCTATCCATCCATCCATCCTGTCTTTCTTCTATCCATCTTTCCTTGCTTCCTTCCTTCCTTTTCCAAAAATGGTTTCCTTCGGAGGCATCGCTGGTGGAGGCAACTTCTCAGGAGGTTGATCATAGAATCCTGTTGGAGGACCTACAAATGCCCAGAGAGCAGTGTTTTCTCTAGGAACTTCTAGTTTCTCCAGCACAACTCTATGGTCAACTTCTGGCAGAGTTGAGCTGGAGGACTTAGATATTCCTAGAAAGGACATATATTAATCAGAACCGCAAATAATCAGATCCACAAAAGCCAAAGCCATAAATGTGGAGGACCAACTGTATTTATTTATTAGCTTCGTACTTTCCTCCCAATGAATGTGGCGCCAGGGCTCACCCTCTGCTCTGCTCAGCTTCTACTTCCGGAGAAATAACTTGGTTTGGCACCACTTTAACTGCCCAAGGCTATGGAATTCTGGGAGTTGGAGTTTGTTATGGGGCCCAGAGCAGACTCTGGCTCAAGGCTGTGGAATTCTGGGAGTTGGAGATTGTTGTGGAGCCCAAAGCGGACTCTGGCTCAAGGCTATGGAATTCTGGGAGATGGAGTATGTTGTGGGGCCAAGAGCAGACTCTGGCTCAAGGCTATGGAATTCTGGGAGTTGGAGTATGTTGTGGGGCCCAGAGCGGAGCTGGCCCACAACAAACTCCAACTCCCAGAATTCCATAGCCTTGAGCCAGAAAAGAGTTAAAGCGGTGCCAAACCAGGTTATTTCTCAAGTGTGAATGTAGCCGAAGAAAGTGAAGGAGGGAAATTATTATTATTACTATTATTAAAGTTTATTCATACGTCGCTTTATGTAACAACGGTCAAATTACAAAATAAAAGCAAAAGAAACAAAACAAGATTATAAAGTTAAAACCTCTCTTAACAGAGAAGCGCAAAATAACAAGGGTGCTGCTTGTAAGGAAGCGAGAAAGAATGAGGGCAGATGCTTTGCCCAACTTTGAAGTGGATAAATGATGATGAAAACACTGGAAATAGTCAGACTTCTTTCCACACCTTGTTTCAGTCACAAACTAACGGAAGCAAGGCCTGGGATTTTAACTGCCATGTGGCTCAATGCTATGGAATTGTGGGATTTGTAGTTTGTTGGGGCACCAGAGCTCTCTGACAGGGAATGGTAAATATATCACAAAACTACAGTTCCCAGGATTCCATAGCACTGACCTATGTCAGTTAAAGTGCATTATTTATTGTTGTTGTTATTATTATTTCTAATTATTATTCTAAGGAAATGTCTAATTTAAAAAATGTAAGCTGCTCTGATAGCCTTTTGACTGAAGAGTGGGGGACATAAATATTCTAAATAATAGGGGTGGGATATAAATACATTTATTATTATTACTATTATTTAATAATAATAATATTAAATTATTAAAAATAATAATTTAATAATTATTATTTAATAATAATAATAATAATAATAACAACATTAATAATAATAATGATTTTTGCATTGCAGCTACAGCCATGCATTTCTTGAGTTGGTTGCTAAGCAACAGAAAAGGGACGCCCTTCCCAAAATGGCCGCCCTGAAACGCTAGATTAAGACACACCCAACATGGCGCCCACATAGAGGACGGCTTTCCGCTCTCTTTTTTTTAAACATTGCTTTGTGCGCATGCCCACACAGCAAACCGGAAGTTTCAAAAGAACATAGAGATAGAAAAAGTTTAGAACACTGAAACTCTACACTTAAGATAAAACTGTAAAAACGCCATTGGACACGATTGTCAGGTGCTTTTTGCTGCGCTTTGAGTCTCTGCGGTGCGAACTGTTTATACTTTGCGTAGAAAAAGGGAGGTAATTTTAGACCGTTAGTTCTGAAAATAATCAGGGAAGCGTGTGACTCTGTAATTT
The DNA here is from genome assembly GCA_034509955.1 of Urosaurus nigricauda. NCBI lineage: Eukaryota > Metazoa > Chordata > Lepidosauria > Squamata > Phrynosomatidae > Urosaurus > Urosaurus nigricauda. The sequence goes on along the minus strand of JAOEGL010000007.1, from coordinate 28,223,392 downwards.
TCCTAGCTCCAAAATGGCGTCCTGTTCCCTCACTCAAGATGGCCGCCACAGAGTCACACAAGGCGGTCCATATCAATTAGCCAATCAGAGTCCACGATGGGCGTGGCTTCCTGGTTGCCGGGGCAACGGGGCCCTGAAACTAGGGTAGGCCTTAAATTGGGGGCTTGGATGGATTCTTCTGAGGCGCCCGCTTCGCTGAACGTTCCTTGAGGCGCAGGTAAGAGCGGGTTGAGCGCAGTGCGCATGCGCAGAGAGGACCCCCGCGAAGACGCGTGTCAAGTGCACGTGTGAATGCAGTGTGATCGGGTTTTTTATCGGTGCAAATAAAAACACGCAATATACACGTGTAAGGCAGTGTGGAATTGAATGTTCCAGAGGGAAAAGAGAGAAAAAAATTTTTTTTGTGGAAATGGTTGTTTACTGCCTTAAATGGTTGTTAACTGCCTCCAAGTCACCAGCTCAGGCCTTGCAGACTCAGGGCTTCCTTGACTGTGGAATCCCTCTTTCCTATTATTTATTATTATTATAAGCGCCGTATGCTTAAAAACACAGAAAAACCTTATGCTGAAGAGCCTTTTCCTATAAGCGATCCAGAATTTTCAATCGTGAATTTTTAAATACGAATTTTGTATTGAATTATTGTCCTATTTATTGTAATAATAATAATAATAATTTATTTATATCCCGCCTCTCTCGACGGATTGAGGCGGGCTTCAGAAGTACAATTAATACAGTAAAATACACCCCTGCCCTTGGTTCAGTGTCTCCTCCTAATATTTCGTTCCAAATATTTCTTTTCCACAGCTCCATGGCTGAGGTCCACGTGATCGGTCAGATCGTGGGAGCCAGCGGATTCCCCAGCAGCAGCCTCTTTTGCAAATGGGGGATCCACACAGGTCAGTGCAGCACGATGGTCTGGGAAATGGGGAAGATGATTACATGAGGGCTATTTACAGTTTAATAGTGTAGAAGGTAAAGGTAGTCCCTTGACATGAACGTCTAGTCGTAACCAACTGTCGGGAGCAGTGCTCCTCTCCGTTTCTAAGCCGAAGAGCCAGCATTGTCCAAGGATTGCTCTGGTGGTTATGTGGCCAGCATGACTGCACCGAATGCTGTTCCCTTCCCGCTGAAGTGTTACCTATCGATTTGCATTTGCATGCTTTCGAACTGCTAGGTTGGCGGAAGCTGGGAGTAGTGACAGGAGCTCACCCCATCATGCAGCACCTGGGTTCAAAACACAAGAATAGATAGCCAAGTGTTTGACATGTGCTGCAATGTGAAGGCTGGGATGGGGAGGAGTGAGCTAGGGAGAGAAAAACAGCAGGGCTGTAGCTATGGGGAGGATCACAATGAAAGCATTACCCCCCCCCCCCACAAGAAGTTGTTTCTCCAGGTATTTTCTTTCACTCACTAAATTGCTAGCATTGCACTAACATAAGCTGAGCATTAGAAATACAGTTTAGACATGCAAAGAAAAGGAGCAGGGGAGATCAACAGAGACATGTGAATACAGCAAATAGAAGAGTTCTAGATGTGAATGATTTTCAGTATCTCTGCTATGCTAGAACTTGGGGAATTGAAAGAAATTTCATTGGGAGGGCCAGAATTCTCATTTGGAGGGGCAATGCCCTAAATTTGCTCCACATACCGTGTTTCCCTGAAAATAAGACAGTGTCATATATTAATTTTTGCTGTCAAAGATGGGCTATGTCTTATTTTCAGGGGATGTCTTATTGTTCCATGAAGAAGGATTCACATTTATTGTTGGAAAAAAAGAACATTTATTATCTACTGTATATATATTTATATACAAAAACTTTGCTAGGTCTTACTTTTGGGGGAGGCCTTGTATTGAGCAATTCAGCAAAACCTCTACTAGGTCTTATTTTCTGGGGATGTCTTATTTTCGAGGAAACAGGGTATCTACACCCCTAACACCAGTAATGCCCCCTCCCTAATTTCTCCCCTGTTTTCTTTCAAGCTTTCAACTATTTATATTTTCTGAAGCAGCTTTATATTTTCACAGCCAAGACATCTGGAATTTTGCCTCCTTCTGATTCTCTCTTCTTCTCCATCTTCTTTTTTCCCAGGTGGGGCCTGGAAACTCCTGTCGGGACTCCGGGAGGGACAAACCCAAGTTGACCACCCTCAGTTGGATGATGTGGCTTACTGGTCCCATCCTATCGATGTCCACTTTGCCACCAAAGGCTTGCAAGGTAAGGAGAACTGGGGAGAGCAGGTGCTAGTTGCCTCTTGTCTTGCCCTCCATAACATGAGCATGAGCATCCCTGGTTTCTGCAGTGTTGTAAGTTAAGACCCTTTCATCCATCATTTTTCATAGTGCTGCATAGCACAACTGTTTGGCAGAGCCAGCCAGGATGGCTGATCAGGGAACTGCCATTTTAGTGGCCGCTGGAAGCCTTTTTCTTAATTCAGGGACACACTTTGTGTACAAACGTAACCATTATGCTCCAGGATGGGATGTTTGAGTTCCCCCAGAATCTCTTTTGTTGCAGTATCCACACAGGAATAGACCCACAATGTAGGTATTCTGGATTGTCCTCCGAATAGTTTCATTCTTACAGAAACATAGAATTGGAAGAGACCTCAAGGGTCGTCTAGTCCAGTGTCCTTGCTGACTGAGGGATTCTGGGAGTTGTTGTCCAATAAAAGTAATTTCATTTTGCTCCTCTGTTTCTAAGAGAGGCCAGTAGATGCCTATGGGAAGCTCAAAAGTTATGAAAGTTGCAGCCATTTCTCCATTGTTTTGGCTCCCCTTCTAATCTTGAGGTAGACTTCCTTTTGCACATGGAAGCTCCATTGAGCAGGCTTTGTTCCTAGTCAGTGAGAAACCTGTCCACCATAAATTTCACTCATCCTTTTTCATTCTACAGCTTTCCTCCAATTGCCCAAGAAAAGGACCATTTGGGGACTGGAGAGGATGGTATTTATAGACATTCCCACTCTCTCTTGTCTTATGGCATCCTGGGTCCTGATATTAATGGGGAATGAGAGAAATTTAGTGCTTTTGAGCTCTCTTTTTTCATATCCCTTACCCTCCCCACACAGTACCCTTAATGTAATTGGCTATATAAAAGTAAATTAATCCATGTGTATTATATACTCCGTCAGACAGAAGAGCTCAGAAACCAGCTCCGGGGAAGCCTGTCGGAATGGCAGAGGATTAAACGCTGGAGCAGGCTCCCTTTTGTGCGTCTGCTGCAAAGCCGGTTTGTTTCGCGTGAGCCTCTCTGCTGCTGCTTTTCAGACTAAGCAGAGCCTGACCGGAAAAGTAGGGTTGAAAAAAAAAAGGCTGGAAAAGGAGCTGTTGGAGGAGAGGGGATTGATGCGGAAAAGCTGCCGAAAGGCTCCCACCTTGTTCGTTTTCTTCCTGGCTGATGAGACACCACATAATTAATAAATCATGCTTCCTTAGCTCCCTTTATTGCCAGGAATCCTGTGCTCGAGCAAAGACTTTTTTAAAAGAATCCAAATGAACAAAACACACAAACCAGCAGTACTTTGGCTAATGATGAAATATGAACTGAACCAAAGCAGTGGCATGCAGAGTGAGTGGTTCAAACAGGATTTGGCTATGAAAAAGTGAATAGGTAAAAAAAGGAAAAAGAAAGATCATCATCCTATGTAGCATTTATAGAACACCTTTGCCAGATGGTTCTGCTGGAGCAGTAAAATCTATCCAGAATCTGGACAAGTCCTTTTTTTTGGACTTCCCAAATCCTCCAGCCAAAAAGTCAAGTTCTGCTTCAGTCAGGTTAACAGGGCCTTTTCTTTCATGGCTCCTTTGGAATCAAATGGCCTTCCAATTGGAGATGCACCTGGCTGTAAAGATGTGTGTTTCTGATTGCTTATTTATTGTTCCTAACTCATATTTCATGGTTTAGAATGTTATGGCTTTCCCCTTTTATAGTTAATCCTGTTTTTTGCTCCTATCAGATTGGTCTTTTAATGCTGCTATTATATTTCATGTCTACAGATCATTGCTTTACTGATTGATGTTTTTATTTTGTGGAACACCTTGAGAAGGTGTTTAATTTTCAAAGGCAGTATGAAAGTATCTTAAATGATATAAATTCTTCTGTTGCCCTCGACACAGCAGTGAATCTAATGGCACTTTAAAGGTAGATTATTCTTGGCTTCTGAAGTGTGTTTGGACCAGAGCTTCCTTGATAAGATAGATACAGACTTATCCTCAATCGACAGATGTATAAATAGAAAGGAGCCTATAAAAAATTGTTGCCCGAAGGCAGGAAATACACAGATTCTGTGGCATTTCTGTGCAAAACCCAAGCATCCAAGAGAAAAGAATGTCCTGCTGAGAACTTCAGTAAGTGTGGCATGCTACTTTATCATAAAGTAGCATAATCTACAAAGACAGGCCTTTGCCCTAAGGAGTATGCAAACCTCATTTTTGACATGGTGGGAAGATAAGAAGGGAAAGAGAGCAGGGTGAGAAAAGAAAAAAAATCAGACCAATTCATTTATATTTGCTTTGGTTTTGACTGGCAATTTGAATTTGCACTTGGGAAGGAATGGGAAAATTACCCTGATGCAAGTGCCTGTTTTTTCAGGGACACCAGATATGATGTGGGGAAAATGGGATCTAGCGCCAATGCTTCAGTGCCATTGCTGTGTGTGTGTTTGTGTGCCTTCAAGTTGTTTCCGACTTATGGTGACCCTAAGATCACTAGGTTTTCTCAGCAAGTTTCTTCAGAGGGGGTTTGTCATTACCATCCTCTGAGGCTGAAAGTGTGACTTGCTTAAAGTCACCCAGTGAGTTTTCATGACCGAGCGGGGATTTGAATCCTGCTTTCTAGAGTCATAGTATCTTTTCTCTCCCCTGCCAGGTTGGCCCAAACTCCATGTCCAGGTGTGGCACCAAGACTCCTTTGGGCGCACTGAGCTGTATGGGTACGGCTTCTGCCATGTGCCTTCAAGCCCTGGCTTCCACCAGTTGGAGTGCGTGACCTGGCGCCCGCTGGGCTCCTGGCAGGAGCAGCTGTCCCAAATCTTTGTGGGTGGAGGACCCCAGTTGCTCAACAGTGACCTCATCTACACGGGGGCTGACCGCTACCGCCTGCAGACCTGCGCCATGGGCACCGTCCACCTCCAACTGGCCGTCCTCCTGCGTAACTTTGATCGCTACGGTGTGGAGTGCTGACCCAGTAAGCTTGTATCCTTGCAAGGTAGAGTGGGAGAGAAGGAGCTACGCATTATTCCTCTCTTAAGACTAGAGAGCTCATAATTTGGGAAGAAAGACTTCTGAAATCATGGAGACAGTGTCCTCAGGGGAGAACACCTGTTCCAATCTGAGTCACTTGGCAACTTCATCCTCCTCCATCTCCTGGAAAGGAAGCAAGCTCTGTCCCATCAGCAGCTGAGATATGGAACATACGGTCCAAAATTCCTGATCTTGTTCCATGATGCTGGGACACAAGAATGGCCTGCTGGCCGATGCAGTCAGAAGGATAGAGGTGACCATTCTCCTGCAGACTCTATTCAGTTGTGTTTGCGACTATATGAGCAGCATGCGTCTTGAGTACCTTTGAGAGGGAGCCCCACTGTGCCTTTTGGACTGTGAAGGATCTTTCCCAGGTTGGTTTTTAGTTTGATCAAATTGAGTTTTTGGCCAGAGAAGGCTGCTGTTCCCAGTGCTTGTGCCCTGGGGTCATTCTCTCAGTTTTATTTCTATAAGCAATATCCCCTTGTTTACATTAAATGGATTTTCTGCAAAGGTTTTTGTATCATGCTTCTGGGGATGAAAGCATCTGGTTGCGTGAGTGGGGTTTCAGCCCAAACGTGCCATCTTAGGCCACATTTTTTCCAAGAAGCAAAGTGAGGTAATTGAATAAATGGTGGTACTTCATGGCTGTAGCCCTGAGGAACTACACCACCATTTTTCCAACCAGCTCATTCTGTTTCCTTTGAAGGAGGTTGATAGTCTCTTCCTCTCTGCAGTGACAAAAGTCTCACTCATGCCTTTTGAGAACTACAGCCACTGTATCACCCCATCCATAGCTGCTTTCTGCCTGGAGAAGAGGAGGAGGAATGCTGAAGCATCTGGTTGTGTCCCCATTGCTAGATGGAAATAACTGACTGCATCAGTCTGAGATTTCTGGAGGACTCTGGTGGACTCCAGTGGATGATGTAACTATTTCACATCTGGCTACGAAGACATAGCCAGATGCTCCTCCGACCCTCCCACTTTCCACCAGGCACTGTGTGGCCCTTCAGATTTTGTTGAATTGCAATCCCCATCAGCCCTAGTTTGTGCAGCCCACATTGATGAATTGTGGGCATTGCAGTCCAACATCATTTGCGCCTCAGGAATAGCCCAACTGACCTCCCTTGACCATTTTAATATTTGAAGAGGTCAGATACATGCATGGCTAGAAACAATCTGGTTCAGCTTCAGCTTTGCCAAAGTTTGTGGGCAGTTGTGGACCTTTACAATGCCAGGCATTAAAGTGGGGAAGAAAACTAGCCTTTTATGAAATAGGATGTTTTGGCATTAACAGCCATTCCTGCCTCAGCTGGACTTCAGTCTCCAGACAGATGCGGGAAAGCCAGGCCAAAAAAGGAATCTGGAGGAAGCGGAATAATGACCACATGAATCCTGCTTATTTCTCTTCTCTAATTCATCCTGACAATGTGCCACCTCTCCCCGCTTCTGTGCCTGGATGCTGTCACAGCAGACCAGCATTTCTTTCACTTGTGAAGGCATGCATGGTAAATTGTTGGACAATGGGGTGGATGGATGTCAGGCTGAAGGTTGAGGCATATGGGAGACCAGTCTTGCAAACTGCAAAGACACACATGAATCCTTCCTGAAAAATAAATTGCTTCCGACCTTTGTCTGCCCCATTTCTAAACCTCTTCCAGCACTGTAGCCTCCTGATCCATCTATTCAGGAACTGGCATCTGAGTCTGTCTTGGCTGCCAAACAGTTCCTACCTGGAATGTTTTTCCAGGTCATTGTTTTTCCTTCCCAAAGTGCCCGTCTTGATCTTTGCTGTGCCGACAGGCCTCTTGGGGTGCCAGTCTCCGCTCGGCCTAATCGAGGGTGAAAGTGCCCACCGTTCTTGGATACCGTTCCCGGATGCCTTGGCTTGCCCCGGAAAGCTCTGGTGTTTCCCAGAACCCTGATCCGGGAAGGATGCCAGCGACGGATTCATCGGAGTGTTGCCCAATTGGCGCTGAGATTCTGAAACCCGCTTTGCAAACGGGAACATGGATGGAGGACTATTGAGTTAATCGCTAAATGGGGCATATCAGGTGGAGCCAAAGTTTTAAGAGCAAGATGAAGCTGCTTCTGAAAATGGCATCCCTGTTTCACCCACCACCATTGCTCCATGGGCATGCCAAATTCAGTCCCTGGTGCTTCCCCAGTTTTAAAAAATCATAAAGTTACAAATGATGGGAAACTCTTTGGTCTCCTTGGAGTGACTTACTTGAGCCATCTTTTGTCCAGGTTGGTGAATCTCAGCGCTCTAGGATAACATGGAATAAATCCTACAAGGCTGAAAGCAAAGTTGCCAACTGTTCCCGAAGAACAGCAAATGGTGCTGAGCTGTCCAGCAGAATTATCAAGGGCACACCCAGTGCCTGGCATGGATCACTTCCAAGGTGACCAACGCTGTCTCCATCCCCCAAATCATGCCTAAATCCAGACTGAAAAGATTCTGAATCCTAATTCTGGTGTTGCTTTGCTATTCTCAAGGCATTGTAGGAAAGACTAGAGAAAGACTACAGACATGCTGAAAATTGTTTAGGACGGTGAGTTAATTCATTTTTAAGGGATGATAAGCAGCAGTGTTAACATATTTTGCATTCAGTCCAGGATTCATTGTCAGTTATTCCTTAAATTTTTTTAAAAAGTACGATTCACTTTTTAAAATTCAAATTTTGCACAATTTGGTAAAAGATGAAAATATTTTACTGCTTTTTTTTCAAAATCAGAGTTCTCCATCTAGCTATTATAATACAATAACCAGCATGGTGTAGTGGTTTGAACACTAGATGATGACTTCGGAGACCAGGATTCCGATCCCAGCTCAGCCACGTCGACCCAATGGATGACCTTGGGCAAGTCACACTGTCTCAGCCTCAGATCATGGCAATGGCAAACCCCCTCTGAAGAAACTTGCCAAGAAAACCCCTTGATAGGTTCACCTGAGAGTTGCAATAAGTTGGAAACAGCTTGTAGTCACACAACAACAGTGTTATAATAAAATGAAATGCTATAATAATTGCAGGTTGCACATTCTCGTAAAGCAATGTCTACAATTTTGTCAAATCTTAAGGTCAAGTATTAAAATGTTGCAGTGCTTTCTGTATCCGGCAGAGGTCAGCAAAGCTGCAGATTTGGTAAATACAGGATTAGATGAGGTTTTCCTATAACTATCCCATCTAACCATTAGACCCCACTCCCTTCTACCTGAGTTTTATATCCAAGGAAGTCAGCCTCGCATTCATCGTGTTGTAGATTTCAACCTTCCACTGCATCCCAGGTGTCCTGGCCACCAGTTCCTTTCTGCACTAACCCCTGGACCTCACTTGCCTCTCTAGAAACAGTGTTTTCACTGTGTCTCCCACCAAAACAGATGTCCTAGCTGAAAAACCCTTGCTTCTCTGCTTTTCACAGCATCTCAATATGCACAAAAACCACAGACGAAGTCCCCTTCATGCGCCCATCTAAGGTTGCCGGATTGAAAACTGGAGAGGGCTCCTGTACTCTTACCAGTTGTATAGACAAGCAGATGTGGCTTTTTATTTGCTTGCCTATCAAGCAATACCTGCTAAAATGTCCTCTTTTACGCAACCGTTAAAAGTATAGGAGCCATCTCTAGTTTTCAGTCTGGCAAGCCTATGACCCATCATGTTACCTGGTAAGGGAAAAAAAGGTGGCGGTGATATTTCCAAAAGCCATGTGTTCTTTCCTCATTTCCCAGTTGCTGGAGAAGTATTTGCATAGCTATCTATCTATGTATCTATCTATCTACCATCTATCTATTGTCCAAGGATCACATCATTTCCCTCTTCTGTTCTCCTTACTATCCCGCACCCCTTGGCTGAACCTGGTGATAATATAATTCATATCATTTTGCTTTCTAACGCTTCTGGATCCACTGAATTTCATATGAAACTACTCTATTCTATAAGCTGCCTTGAGTCACTGTTGAGGAAAAGGGATATAAATCAGTAAAATACTACTGCTACTACTGCTACTACTACTAATAATAATAATAAATGGCAGCAGTCCTTTTCTTCTTAAATATGTTCTTTCTAGCATAATAATATAATAATAATAATAATAATAATAATAGCAGCAGTCTTTCTTATATATGTTCTTTCAATAATAATAATAATAATAATAATAGCGGTAGGCCTTTTCTTCTTACATATGTTCTTTCAAAATGATGATGATGATGATAATATTAATAATGGCAGCAATCCTTTTCTTCCTAAATATGTTCTTTCTATTATTATTATAATAATAGCAGCAGCCTTTCTTATATATGTTCTTTCAATAATAGCAGTAGACCTTTTCTTCTTATATACTGTATGTTCTTTCAAAATAATAATAATAATAATAATAATAATAATAATAATAGCAGCAGCAGCAGCCTTTTTCTTCTTGATTCCAGCCTTTTTCTTCTTGAATATGTTCTTTTTACAATAATATATATGATTATTCCCTTCCTGGAGTTGCTTCACAGGCTTTCATGGACTTTCTTTGGCGATCGAGGTGCGTCTCTTCCAAGCTTTGTGTGATTCAGCTGGAAAGAGCTACAGATAGAACTATAGCAACATGATTCTACTTTAACTGTAATGCTTTCCTCCACTGGAATCCTGGGATCTGCAGTTTAAGCAGGGGTTCTTAGAATCCTCTGCTGGGAAGCTCCAGTGCCTCATCAAAGTATAAATTTTGGGATTCCATATGAGAACCAATGGTTTTTAGTGGTGTGAGCATAAGACAATGACTCTGGAGGCCAGAGTTTGAACCCCAGCTCAACCATGGAATCCTGTTGGGTGACACTGGTCAAGTCACACTCTCTCAGCCTCAGAAAGGAAAGGGCAAACTCGCTCTGAAGAACCTTGCTATGAAAACCCCATGATAGGGTTGCCTTCCATCAGAAACAGCTTGAAGGCAAATAACAACAATAGGATGTAGCTATGGCAGTTAAAGTGAAATCACAGCACTACAGTTGTGTAGTGTGATAGGTCCCCAGGTCAACAGCATGTTAGGAACAACATGGTGTGTACCCCTCTGTAACTATAGCTGCTTTGAGTCCCAATTTCGGGAGAAAAGCAGGATACAGATAAACATAATAATTATAATGATGATATTAATAATAATAATAGCAGAGCTGAGCAGTGCATAGGTATGGTCGGACAGCACAGTAAAGTGTGCACACCTGAAGCTGATTCTCACTGTTGCTCAGCTTAGTAAATTTGGAAGAAATAGAAAATGAAGAAGCACTGGATCCAGTTCCAACTTTGGAAAGGATAAATGTGCACTCCCATGGGAAAGGAAGCCTGGTGTCCCATGTGCCAGGTACCTCTTTGGTTTCTTAAACCGTTGCTCTAAGCCTCAGAAAGCGACGAAGTCGGACCCAGTAGGCACCCAAATGTCTAGGGGAGGAAACAGTGGGTAGGCTAAGAGAGAGAGAGGCTATCCTTTTATAGCTGGGTGCCCCGGGAAAGCGTCACGAATCTGTTGCCCAAAATGGGATCTCGCCGCATGTAATGTGGCTTGGATTCATTCTGGGCGTAACACAATGCCAACCCTCCTTGCAGCTGCTCCGAAATAGCTCGGAGACGCTGCCGTGGCTGGAATTGCCCACTTGCTTGGCATGCAGCGGGGCGACTAGTATAGGGAAGGGAAGGGGTTGAATGTCAGACAAAATGCACAAGGCACCCACCCCAGGAAGGCTAGGCCAAGAAGCCAGCAGACCTCAGGTATCTCCTTACAGGCAGAAGCTATGAAAATGAATCCTAGATATTATCGAAGGAACTGGAGCAAGGAGCAAGGGCTAGCTTGGTTTGGTAAGAGTCACACTGGACATCTTCATTCTCATTTAATTTGATATTATTTCTCCTTTCCTACCAAGGAGCAAAAGCAGGAGCAAAGATCTCTTCCCTTCTAATTTTATCTTCACTACAACCCTGTAGAGGATTTAGGCTGGGAAATACAGTCCTTGGCGCCAGGTCGCTGGTGAATTTAATGGCTGAATGGAAAATTCCCAGTCTAGGTCTGTCCCGATTTGACAAGGAGAGCCCCACTTGCTCCTCTACCATTGAACTTTTCCAGCCGTTTTTAAAATGTGCCAGTTTCACTCCCCTCCCACCTTGACTTCAGCTTACTTCAGGTGCTGAAAACTGAGTTTCAAAAGAAAGAAGTAGTTCGTGTTCTATTAAGTAAGGAGGAGGAGAATTTTGCCCTTCCCAGTAGACTCCAGCAAAAGCAAACTGCTGCAAATTCAGCCACTATTTGCAAAAATTGGGGGACCAAGATGCAGACCTAGCTTGAGCAAATTAAATGTATTTTGCACACACAAATGCTACAGAGAACTGTATACAATTCTATATAGAATTGTGTAGAGCCACTGTGGTGTAGTGGTTTGAGTGTCGGACTACAACTCTGGGGAGACCAGGGTTCGAATCTCTGCTCAGCCATGGAAACCCATAAGGTGGACTTTGAGCAAGTCGCAGTCTCTCAGCCTCAAAGGAATGCAAAGGCAAACCCATTCTGAACAAAGCTTGCTAAGAAAACCCTGTGGTAGTTTCTCCATAAGTCAGAACATGAAGGCCCACAACAGCAACAATACAATGGGCCCTTGATATCTGCTGAGGTTTGGTTCCAGGACCCCTTGTGAATACCAAAATCCGTGGATGCTCAAGACCTATTAAATGCAATGGCGGAGTAAAATGGGTGTCCTTTATATAAAATTGCAAAAACAAGGTTTACTTTTTTGGAATTTATATGTGTGTGTTTTTAATATTTTCAAGCCGTGGATGGCTGAATCCATGGATAAAGAATCTGAGAATATCGAGAGCTGTGTTCCTCTCTACTTTATTGCTTTGTTATTATATCACAGGTGACCCTAACATCAATTTTTCATTCATATGTTTTAGGTGGAAAAGAGGTCCTGGGGCTAAATTCGGACCAGTCCTGCCTACAGTAACTTGTACCCATCTAAATGTCTTCTATTACAAATGTATTAAAATTTGTGGTGTGTGTATTCAGGAAATCTAAAGAGAACTGGCTGGGAAAGCCCAGGCGGTCTCCCAACTGGGTCATCATGACTACATCGAGATCGCCTTAGGGTTAGCAAAATAACAGTATCGTGTGACCTCAAGCAACATTCTCCAAGGGGACCTAAAGATCACCAGGCCCGAGGCTGCAGCAATGAGTCACTGGCAGAGGTGAAACTTGAATCCAGGCCTTCCAGTCTTCTTGAGATACTTTTCCCTGACTTGGAAAGGGTGACATCCAGACAGTCTGAGAGCCCAGCCTCCTTCGCTGCTTTGGAACAGAAGCCTTGAGTAAAAAGAGCCACTAAAAGCGTTATCTAATCTTCTGTAATAAAAAAGGATGATACTCAAAGTAAGAACATGACCCCTGAAAGAAGAGAGAATGTGCGTGTTTAGCCTTTCTTTTTTCTTTTGAAAGAGGCAGTCCATCATTTCTGTCTTGCTGTGAATATATATATATATATATATATATATATAGAAAGAAAAGAAAAGAAAAAAGAGAAGAGAAGAGAAATCATTTTCAGGAAGGTCGTTGGCTCAGTAAGGAAATGAAGAAAGAGAGATGAAGAGGGCAGGCAGAGAAGAGAAGATGAGGAAGGAAGGAAGGAAGGAAGGAAGGAAGAAGGAAGGAAGAAAAAGTTGAGAAGAGAAATCTCTGCAAGGTGGTGAACAAAGAAAGACAAATTGAGAGATGGAGAGGCTAGGCAAGGAAGAGAAGATGAGAGAGAGAGAGAGAGAAAGAAAAAGAAAGAAAGAAAGAAAGAAAGAAAGCGAAAGATCACTTTCAGAGAGGTGGTTGACTCAGCAAAGAGGTGAAGAAAGATGAAAGGAGAGATGGAGAGGGAAGACAGGGAAGAGAAGATGAGAGAAAGAAAGAAAGAAAGGAAAGGAAAGGAAAGGAAAGGAAGGAAGAGAAAGAAAGAAAGAAAGAAAGAAAGAAAGAAAGATAGATCACTTCCAGATAAATGGTTGGCTCAGCAAGGAGGTGAAGAAAGATGAAGGGAGAGATGGAGAGGGTAGACAGGCAAGAGGAGATGAGTAAAGTAAAGAGGGAAGGAAGGAAAGAAAGAAAGCCAGACAGGGGCAGAGATGAACTGCTTTTGCCGGAGTCTTTCTTGGTGAAGGAGTTATATAGAGCAGAGCTGACTCCCTCCTTCGCTTCCTGGGTGGAGCTGGGGCTGAGGAGGAGAGGAGGAAAAAAACTGCTTTAAAAACCTCCAAGCCCTCAGTCAGCAAGTCCCAACAGGAGTGGTAAAATTACAGCCTTTCCTGCCCAGGAAGAAAGGAGGGCCAGCTGGCTCTGGGGAGAGAAGCAGCAGCAGGAACAGCAAGGGAAAGCAAGAGCAGCAGCTGGAGAAGCCGCCAGAGCCAAGCTGTCTTGAGGGATCTCCTGGTTCTTGACACTGGATTTGGCCCAAGCCTCCAAAGCGTGCCCTGCCACATTCCAGAGCGGTCTGGCTCCAAGGCTTGAGCAAATCTGGAGTAGTAAGAAAGGATTCTTTCTTGAACCAGACCCGAGAGACAAGGTGTACGGATCTGCTCCAGGAGATGGGCATCGAGGCGGCTGTCGTGCTCTGGTGCCAAGGGTGAATCAGGGCACGCATTTGGCACCTAGGCGCATGGCCAGCCTCGGGGCCGGGGCACCTCTGCGAAACCTCAGGCGAGTTTGCCGTCACCTTGGAAAAAGTTGGCAGCCTGGAAGGTCGATCCAGTCCAAGTCCAAGTAAACTCTTGTAGGAAAGAAAAAAAGAAAAAAAACATAGAATCTGTTTTGAAGGACTTAATGGTCAACGGCAAGTGGCACTTTGGTAGGAAACAGCCACATGACGGAGGCGTAAGGAAGAACTGAGATCACGTCAAGTGACACCAACGAAGGGAGGGTTTTTAATTTTTCCCTCTTTTTGCTTTTTTGGGGGCTGAGCTCAAAAGTGAGAGGAAGCATGAAGCAGTTGGTGTGGAGAAGCTGCAGCGGGCAGAGCGGTGCGCCGTGTGCCAACAGGGCCCTTGGCACGCGCCGGCAGGCCGTGGGCTGGCTTCTCCTGTCACTCCTGGCCTTGGAGCATCTCTGCTCCACCTTGGCGCTCTCCACTTGCAAGACCCTGGACATGGATATGATGAAGCGCAAGCGGATCGAAGCCATCCGAGGCCAGATCCTCAGCAAGCTCAAGCTTTCCAGCCCGCCGGAGGCCGAAGACCCCGACTCCCGGGTCTTGTCGGAAGACATCATTGCCCTCTACAACAGCACCTTGGAGGTGATCCGGGAAATGGTGGCCGAAGAACCCAAGGAGACGCCTCAGGAGGAATACTACGCCAAGGAGGTGCACAGGTTCACCATGCTGTCTCCAAATCACGGTGAGGCTTGAGATGTGGCTGGGTGGAAAGGGAGTGAGGTCCAGGGGTTATGACAGGCCTTGGAAGCAGGTCTTGGGGTGCATCTTCATAGGAAGAGCATGTCCAAAGCAGGGCAACTAAAGTGGTGAAAGGCTTGGAAACCATGTCCTATGAGGAGAGACTTAGGGAGCTGGGGATGTTTAGCCTGGAGAAGAGGTCAAGAAGTGATATGAGAGCCCTGTTTAACTATTAGAAGGGATGTCGTATTGAGGATGGAGCAAACTTGTTTTCTGCTGCTTCAGAGAACAGGACCCAGAACAATGGGTGCAAATTGCAGGAAAAGAGATTCCACCTAAACATTAGGAGAAACTTTCTAAGAGCTGTGAAGTCAAAGACTTTCATGGCTGGCTGGCATCCATAGTTTTTTGTGGGTTTTTTGGGCTATGTGGCCATGTTCTAGAAGAGTTTGTTCCTGACATTTTGTCAGCATCTGCGGCTGGCATGTTCCATGCCAGCCACAGATGCTGGCGAAACATCAGGAATAAACTCTTCTAGAACATGGCCACAGAGCCCAAAAACCTCCACAAAAAACTATTTCTAAGAGCTGTTCAATAGTGCAACACGCTCCCTCAGAGGTTTGGGAGGTTTTTAAACAGAGGCTGGACGGCCATCTGTCAGGGATGCTTTGGTTGTGAGTTCCTGCATGGCAGGAGGTTGGACTGGATGGCCCTTATGGTCTCTTCCAGTTCTACTATTCTATTGTTCTGTTATTCTGTGAAGACACAGGTTGCATCTACCCTGCAGATTCAATGCAGTTTGACACACGGCTTTAACTGCTAGGCGCAATACTATAGAAATCTGGGATTTGTAGTTTTGTGAACTCTTTAATCTTCTCCACCAGAGTGTTCTGGTGCTACAACAAACTACCGATCCCAGGATTCCAGAGGATGGAGACGGTTAAAGCGGTGTCAAACTGCCTTCATTCTGCAGCGTGGCAGTAGCCTGAGTCAAGTTGTTGTTGTTTTTTAACTGGCCTTTCCCTTGAGTCTTCATCAGCAGAAGACTGGCAATTTTTTCTCCCTCCCCTTCAAAACTGGAGAGGTTGGAAAAGTTACTTTTGGACTACGAAACCCACAGGCAGCCCTGGTTGTAGTGGCGGGATTCGTGGAGGGTGTAGTCCGAAAAGTGATTTCCCCCCTAAATTTTGTAATCTGATGAAGCAAGGTAAGAGGCTTCACCCAATCAATTTCCCAATATGAGGCCATGAAATATGTGAAGGATTGGGAGAACTGAGTTTAAAAGTTGATAACCAACTCCCAGGTCAGACATGTACAATGTGGGTCACTGGATCTCAGGAAATTTCCTATTTTGCTTCAGCTGAGTGAGCTGGAACTGAGTCGGAAGATTGTGAAGACTGCAATACACGGGCTGAGAAAGACATCCATGGGTGACCTTAGGCAAAGAACTTGCTAGTGTTTGCCAAGCCTCTTGGCCTCAGCCTTCCCATCTGTAAAATGGGAACAGTGTTGGCTGACTTAAAGAGTTTCGTGAGAGCTGGAAGTCAAAAGTTGTAACGTATGTTATCTGGACAAATGTAGCGATGGAAAGGGAGAGGATAAACATCTGGAGTTTAAACAAAAATGGTTTTGGACAACTTGGGAAAGCAACATATGCAGAAAAGGAGAATGGTATAACTAGTACAGTGTAATGAATTACCTGGTTTCTTTCTGACCCAGGTAATTCATGAAGTCAGGAGTATCAAACTGCAAGAATACTTGTGCTTTCTATGGGATAATTTTACACTTTAGCCTAATACAGGTTGAGTCTCGCTTCTCTTGAATTTGAAACTTTCTAAATCCCAAAATTGTCCACATGGGTGGCTGAGGTAGTGACACTTTTGCTTTCTGATGTTTAAGTGTACACAAACTTCGTTTTGTGCACCATTATTAAAATTATTGCTTATAAAAGTATCCTCAGGCTATGTGTATAAGGCGTACATGAAAGAGAAATGAATTTCGTGTTTAGACTTGGGTCCTGTCTCCAAGATTATATGTATGCAAATACTGTCTTCCAAAATCTGAAAAACTCCGAAATCCAAAACACTTGTGGTCCGAAGCGTTTCGGAGAAGGGAGACTCAACCCTGTACTCGGGTGTGGTGTTTATTTAACCCTTCGTAAACTAATTCAGGTCAGTGTGGTATAGTGGTTTGAGCACTGGACCACGACTCTGGTGGCCAGGGTTCGATTTCCGCTCAGCCGTGGAAACC
This sequence comes from Urosaurus nigricauda, assembly GCA_034509955.1. Taxonomy (NCBI): domain Eukaryota; kingdom Metazoa; phylum Chordata; class Lepidosauria; order Squamata; family Phrynosomatidae; genus Urosaurus; species Urosaurus nigricauda. Next base: position 28,206,515 of record JAOEGL010000007.1, on the reverse strand, counting down.
CACTGGGTGCCTTTGGGTGAGTCACACGCTCTCAGCCCCAGAAAACACCATGATCACTTTCCCTTCGTGTCACCATAAATCTGAATGACTTGAAGGCACACAATGACAAAACCAATTCAGGACTTCCCATCAGTGCCTGGAGGGAAAAGAATTTCTAGAAGGATTGTCACTTTTTTTTATCTGTCCTTGCTGCCCTGCCTTTAACAGCTTCTTAGCAAGTCAAGATTTAACAGATAAAGGGTTTCTTTTGACAAGGAAACAAAGCGTCAGGGAAAAGCTTAACTTGTCAAATTTCTGTTTGTTAAAAGCAAAGGCTCCAGGCCAGTTGCAAAACTCCAAAGTATAATTTTATCAAGGCTGTGATGCCCTGTTGCAATACTCACTGAACTGGAGACAAAGAGATGTGTGGCATTTTTTAAAAAGGAGATTTCATCAATTTACTATAGCATGAGCTATAATATATAATATCATGGAAATATAATACAATATAATACAATATGACGGAAACACAACTCACTTTTTCAGATGCTTGTGCAAAAATGGGCTAAGTATCTGCAAAAGCTAAAGAGACAATATGGTGCAGTGGTTTGAGTGTTGGGTTTGGTAAGGCTATGACTCTGGAGAGCAGGGTTCAAATCGATTGTTTTGACAGAGGGGCGAGTAAGAAATAAAAAACTATTATTATTATTATTATTATTATTATTATTTTTAAATCCCTGCTCGGCCATGGAAACCCACCGGGTGATATTGGGCAAGTCACAATCTCTCAGCCTCAGAGGACAGCAATGACAAACCCCTCTGTACAAATGAAAATCTCATGATAGGGTTGCCTTGGGGTCACCATTGGTCAGAAATGAAATGAAGGCACACAACAACAAATAAAGTGGAGCCTTGTTATCTGCTGGGGTTTGGTTCCAGGATCCCCCATGGATACAATTGGGTATTATTATTATTATTATTATTATTATCATTATCATTGGCCCTTAGTATGTCCCATGATATACAGTGGCACAGTAAAATGGTGCCCTTTAGATAAAATGGCAAAATCAATGTTTGCTTATTGGCATTTATATATTTTGGGGGATATTTTCAAGCCGTGGATGCTGCAATCAGTGGATTAAAAAAATAATCAGTGGATACAGAAACTGGAATAACTCTATAAATGTTGGGACACAAACCTGTAATTCTGCTGCAAGTGAGCAAAAGAACTGAAATGGCAACACGCAGAGCACAGGAGCAATGATTTCTGTGGCTGAAATATGCTTTTACCAGCAGAAGCAACACAGTTCTGGCTGGGAAAAGTCACACAGCTCAGGTCACACAAGATCAGATGCTTGCCTGCCTTTGGCACCTGATTCTAGGCCTCGGTTAAAGAATGACAGGTAACAGTGGAGAGTTGGAAAACACTGGAATGAAACTCTAAGCGACAGCTACCTGTAGGTCTGCTGCCCAGACAGACTTATGATCTGACCGACAGTGGAAGGCAGTGTGTATTGCCTTATTTTCTAGAGACATTCCTCTGTTCGGGTTTGGCAATCTCACTTTAATCCCCGAAACTTGGTGGGGGAGTTGGTGGGGGATGGAAGAAACAAGCTGTAGACAATAAACTCTCTCGTCACTCTACTTTTTAAGCTGCTTTTCAGATATCTCAGTTCCTACTTTCTTCTCCCACTTTCTCCATCTGTCCTCAGTTGCTGCAGATCAGAGTTCACAGTGCAAAAGTTGCCGTCTTAACCCTACTCTTATGATGCTTGGCTACATGGGTCCCAGTTTTCATCTGGGAAATGTTGGCGGATCTGTCACAGTTATAAGGCAAGTAGTCTCTGCACATGCACAGGGGCTATAATTATGTTCCATAAGGCTAAGCCTTGATGTCTGGAATTTTTATAAAAAAAGCAATTGAGCCCCAGATCAAATTTCTGAGCTCTTGGGGATAGGTTTATGGGCTCGCCTTTGTTGTTGTTGTTGTTGTTGTTGTGTGCCTTCAAGCCTTTTCTGACTTATAGCTCTGGGTATGTACCCAAAAATCCCATGTTTGTTGTTGTGTACCTTCAAGTTATTTCTGACCTATAGCACTAGGTATGTATGCACAAATGCCATGTTTGTTGTTGTATACATTGAAGTCGTTTCTGACAGATAACTCTTGGTGTATACACACAAATCCCATTTTTGTGATTGTTGTGTACCTTCAAGTCATTTCCGACCTATAGCTCCGGGCATCTATGCACAAATCCCATGTTTGTTGTTGTGTACCTTCAAGTCGTTTCTGACGGATAACGCTTGGTGTGTACACACAAATCCCATTTTTGTGGTTGTTGTGTACCTTCAAGTCATTTCCAACTATAGTTTGGGCATGCATGCACAAATCCCATTTTTGTTGTCGTCGTTTCTGACTTATGGCGACCCTAAGGGCAACCTGTTATGGGGTTTTCTTGGCAAGATGTGTTCAGAGGAGGATTGCCATTGCCTCTCCCTGAGGCTGAGAGAGTGTGCCCTGCTCAAGGTCACCCAGAGGGTTTCATGGCTGAGCTGGGAATCAAACCCTGGTCTCCAAAGTCATAGTCCAACACTCAGACCATGATGGCTCCCTGGGGTCTCATAAAGAAAGGCAGATTGGTTGGTGCTGCTTTTAAATGGGGCTTTAATGGAGACTGAGCATTCCTCCTAGTTGCTATTGGGTCACAGCAAAGCCAGCAAAGCCACTTCCTTTTTCTTTGCATGCAACTGCACTGTTTTGGTTGTGTACATGCACCTCATCCCCACACCGCAAAGGCAGGCACCCATCCGAATGCTGCTGCTGCTTCTAGGGCTGGATGGTTTTTGCAATATCAGCTTTCCCCAAGAGAGGAGGAGCAGATTTTGGGGGGTGGATGGAGGCAGGCGTTCGGTTGATCCAATCTTACTATTTCCTGTCAAGTTGCTGAGCTCAGCAACCCTGCAATTCCTGGGTAGCTTTGTCACTTGAAGGCTGTGTTGTCATGCATGAGGAGCTGAAGTGTGTTTTTTCCCTTTTGAAAAAGCCAAGCTGCACCTTTGCACCCGTTTGCATAACCTCCAATATTTCACAGATGAAAACTGGGATGCATAGAATCATAGGATCATAGAGTTGGAAGAGACCCCCAGGGCCACCCAGTCCAAACCCATTCTGCCATGCAGGAACTCTCAATCAAAGCATCCCTGACAGATGGCCATCCAGTCTCTGTTTAAAAACCTCCAAGGAAAGAGACTCTACTACACTCCGAGGGAGTGTGTTCAACTGTCCCAGTAGACTCAGGTAAAAGCAAACAACAACAACCTTTCCGAGGTTGTGTGTTTTTCTTCATTAACAGTCTTTGCCATCTTGACCGCTGTCTGATGTTGGTTGGCCACGCACATCCCAGTTTTCATCTGCGAAATGTTGCAGAATGTGTTAATGCAGAAAAGCACACATGCAGCAGATTCAAAAGGGTTGCCATGAACTGACAAGCAACCTGAAGGCACATACAGAAACGCTACAGATATTTTAATAAATACATAAAGGAGAAATTGGCTGAAATGTTACACCATAAAAGTTTAAGAAAACAAATTATGCAGTGAGTCTTTGATATCTGCTGAGATTTGGTTCCAGGACGTCCCACGGATAACAAAATCTGTGGATGCTCAAGCCCCATTCAATACCGTGGCATATTAAAATAGGGTCCCTTATCTAAAAGGGCCAAACCAAGGTGTGTTTTTTGGAATGTGCATATTTTTAAAAACAAATGCAAACCACGGATGCTTGAATCCGTGGATAAAAAAAAATTCTGTGACTGCAGAGGGCTCACTGTACTATTCAAAGCAAATAGTTTGAAACAGCTTCAAATGCCTTGAAAACGCAAATGAAAACATACAGGATAAAAACAAAGCAAGCCACTATCAACACCATATGATTAAATAAATACAATCCAAGACCTGCCTAAGTAAGAAGCTTGTAAGCTGCCAGCGGAAAGAGTGCCCAGTTGGAGGAGGCTGCATCAGTCAAAAGACTTTACTTGTCTCAGGTTGGTTCAGGGTATAATTATTTGATAGAGAGCGACTGGCACCCAGCCGAAAACAGAACTGCTGCCCGCAGGCAGGGATGGCACCTTGTAGGCATTGTGGGTTCCCTCACAGATAAGAGGGCACCTTGGATAGCGCCAGTACACATGTGCCAAATGGGACAGAGCCAGCGGCATCACTAGGGTTGGTGCCCTTCCCAGGATCCCCTAGCACTGAGCCAGGGCAGTTAAAGCAGTCTCAAATTGGATTATTTCTGCAGTGTGTTTTGGACCATAAATGAATCTTACGTTTCGACTTGGATCCCGTCTCTAAGATATCTTGCTATGTGTATGCAAATATTCCAAAACCTGAAAAATTCCAAAACCCAAAGCACTTCTGGTCCTGAACTTTTCAGGTATGGAGACACAACCTGTCTAACAATTCCTATTATCCCCTGCTTCCTAACAGTCACCTTTCCAAGCTCGAGTGTGGGGAAGGGGGTTGCGATGCCAATCCTCTTTCTCTGTGGCTTCTCTCATGCTTCAGCCATCTCACCGTGCCTCTCCAGCGTGACCTTTTAAAGAAAGTTTTAAAGTGTATATGGGTTTCTTTTCAAGTGATTTTCTCTTTTTTAAAAAATGGTGTTCTATTTTTAAATGAATGATCTTCTAAATATTGTAATAATTTCGTACCATTTTAAGTGTGCCAGTTTTGTAAGTTTTTAATTGTACTGTGCTTTTTAGACTGTAAGCTGCTTTGGGTGTGCAGAAGGGAAGAAGTAACAATGGTGCAACCTGTACCATGCCACAAGCGGAAGTTTGTTAAGGGGTCTTTGGGATAAAAGCAACATAATATAAATAATAATGATTAATTAAATATTATTTATTAAATATTAATTAAATAACAACAACAACAACAACCTGAGGGCTGGCTTGCTCAAAACAGATAAGCAGGTGCTGCATAGCTCCACAACATTTCCCCATAGTAAGAAAAGGCCCCTTAGCAAACTTCTGCTTGTGGTATGGTACAGGTTGCACCATTGTATTTGTTCCCTTTTACACACACACACACAAACATAACACACACACACATTGCTTCTTGCAGCTACTTGACATACCGATGATCTTAAGCAAGCAAAGTTTTCCAGGACTGTAGAGGCTGAATTGAGTCTCATAGCAGCTTCACTGGTGTGCCTCAATCCACAAAACAAGGACACCTTTATCAGCCAACCAAAATGCACAAAATATACGTTGCAACAAGTTCATATCCTTAAAAAAGAGCAAAAAAGGCTATGGAGTAATTGTGTATTCCCCCCACTCCTCGGTGCCTTATTTTGTTTGGAAATTGACCCGATAAAGATATATTTAAATGCTGTGATTGGAATTCAACAATGAGCTGATGGCTGAAAATCTGCAACTATGAATTTGTTAAGAAGTTTAGATACACCAGCCTTTGGTCACATAATTAGAGATTAAATATTGTGATGTGCGCAATCCTGTTGCAGGCTGACATCCTGTTAGTGATATTCTAATACTGATATAATAGTAATAATAATAATAATAATAAATAAATAAATAAATGCCAGCCTGCAACAGGATTGCACACACTGCAATATTTAAACTCTACCTGTGTGACCAAAGGCTGGTGTGTCCAATTTCTTAACAAATTCATAGTTGCTAATTCTCAGCCATCATGGATCCCCATCATGGACTGCCATATATATTGCCATAGTGCAACAGACATATTCTAGTTACATGTTGGGCATTGCTGTTCCTTATTGTGGTTGCATATGGCACCCAGACATTGACATGTGTTGTTGCTATTCTGCACGAGGTTGCTTAGCCTTGGTGCAGCACATCACCAGATGCAGTGACACATATGGATATATGTACGGATATGGAAACACGACATTGAGAGGATGTTAGATTTGCAGCCTCTATATGTGTGTGTAAATGGTTTTCACCTGGCAGATAACAGAGAAGAACGTTTTTCGTACTTAAACCAGAAAGTAAAGCCTCGGTTGACAGTCTCCATGCAATCTCTGGTTTCGGAAGTTCCTTTTAGGGCTTTAATGCTATTCCCATTTTACAGCATTTTACAACCGAGGCTGACACTTACAACGCTCTGACCCAAGGTCACAAGTAGCTAGAACCAGCTCATCCAGCTCCTATCTTAGAAGATGTAGCACTGGAAAATCCCAAAATAGTTTGGGAATTTCCTTGGGTTGATAAGCAGGAGCTGTTGAGTGGAGACACCACTATCTCTGTCTTTGCGGCTGTACTACGCATATCCTTAACTTGCAAGAGGTTGCAATCTCCCCCCAACAGTCATGTGGAAACCAAAAGGGTGACTGCACCAAAAGAAGGGAAACTGGAGGTTGGAGACAAGACTCTTGACTTCTCTTCTTAGTACTGATAGGGAAGCAATTCTTAGTATGAATGTGGGCGGATGTTATAGTGAGAGAGCATTTTCTCTCCTTTAGTAAAGTTTCTGTACCTTGACCACCTGTATGGCAGTCAGTGGGCTCTTTCACACTGGAGGAATTTCTCCCAACTTCGAATGCAGCCAATGCGAATTCACGTGAATTTGCTTGTTTAGCGAATTTACGTGAATCCCCATTGCATTCGGAAGGTGTTCGGAATGACTTCCCATTACCCGAAAATGCCCGAAATTGCGTGAGAAGCTTTAATTCGCAATAACGTGAAACCTATGATTGCATTCGGAGTGACTTCCCTTTTGCCCGAAATTGCGTGAGAAGCTCTAATTCGCAATAACGTGAAACCCCAGGATTGCGTTTGGATTGCCCTTGGATTATACTTCCAATTTCCCACGTCTGAAAGAGTCCAGTGAGAGATGCTTTCTTATTGCAGCATGCAGATGTGACAATGGCAAAAGCTTCACCTGATGGATTTCAATTCACTAAAAGCTGTTTAGGCACAGGAACCCTGGCAGAAAAAACGTTGACAACCTCAGAGAAATAATAATAATAATAATAATAATAATAATAATATAAAGCCTAGACATCATACCAGTTTCTTAGAATGGAGTAGGGTTTCGTGATGTGTCCAAGTATTTATAAAGTACATTTTGTTGTCGTTCTTTTGATGTTTGCAATATCTTGCCTGATGAAGAAGCCCATGGAGCTTTGAAAGCTTGCAACAAGTATATTGTGCATTTCCATTTGCCAGTAAAGGTATCGCTGATGGATTTTTGTTTGCGTTTATTGAATGGCCAACACCACTCCCCCTGCACGTTTTTGTTGTTGTGTGCCTTATAGTGCCTTTCCAACTTGTGTGCCTTTCCGACTTATAGTGCAGCACTGAGGCAAACCGATCATAGGCTTTTCTTGGCAAGTTTCTTCAGAGTGGGTTTGCCATTGCCATCCTCTGAGGCTGAGAAAGTGTGACTTACCCAAGGTCCCCCAGTGGGTTTACGTGGCTGAGCTGGGATTGGAACCCTGTTCTCCAAAATCATAGTCCTGGCTCACTATAAAGAGTCAGGACCATTTTTTTCCTGCTCTTTAATCTTTAAGAATAGCTGGATTCTGCAGACCATTGCAGTTATAGCCACATAAGAAGATTAGGCCATTATTTTCTAGTTATTGGCAACCTGGCACCTCTCCGCTGCTTGGTCTGATATGAGATCAGTGATCTCACAAACACACACATTTTTTTTTCCTAATCTGCTTTGAAGGTGGCTTGGTCAAAAATAGCAGGGGAATTTCATAGATAGGGCAGAATTAAGATAGAATCAATAAAGAGCATACGATAATCTTAATTTTTCCATCCCTGTTCCTCTGCTTTTGCAAAACAACGTCAACAACCTTTGTGTTCAAATTCAAAGACCTAGCCATGTTAGTCTGGAAAATCAGTATGCAAAGGGATCTTGCAGCACTTTTGAGACTCGCTGAAAGAGAGATGTTGGGAGCATGAGCTTTCATAGACATTCACATTTTGGCATGCTGGGCTGCTCTTTTGCCGTGTTTGTATTTTTATTTTTATTTTTGTACGTTCATCTTTTGCAAAGCAGTGAATAAAAAGAGGAACGTGCAAAAAAATAAAAATAAAATAAAAACACAAAGATCGCAAAAGAGCAGCCCAGCATGCCAAAATGTAAATGTTTCCTTTCCTGCTTAGATTTCTAAGCAGGTTTCTGCTAAAGGCATGGAACAAGAGGATGCATGTTGACAGTAGAGTCAGGGGGTTATACAGATGTTGTTTATTTTAGCGCGATTCTCTGAATAATCCCACTCATGCATTCCGGTTTTGTTGTTCGCACTATTTTATTTTTATCAGAACCACATCTCTGTGCATTTCGGCTGCTCGCATGTGTCAACACTTGCAAGTAAAGATGGGAGTCGATGATGCAGACGCATTCAAAACACATTCAAAGCAAGCAGAGGTGTATTCCAAGTCTCTTTGCATCGGTTATTCACACGAATCTTTTAGGAAAGCTTGGGGAAAAAAACAGGATCAATTATACCTGGTTAAGTGGGGTTTTTGGCAGCCTCCCCAAAACTTACTCGGGTGCGTTCGAAATGCATGTGAACAACAAAGATTCAATCCACCTTCTACCAGGATTATTACCATTGTTTGAATAATCCCTGAGAAACAGTGTCTCCAACTGTCCTGATATGAAAGAGACAGTCCCGAATTAATCCACTCTCATCCCACTTTCTTTTAGCTGCTTTTAAAATGTCCCAATTTCGCTCTCATCTTCCTCCTTTCTCTCTTTGTGCTCAGCTTCCTTCTGTTGCTGAAAACTGAGTTTAAATTACAAACATAGTTTGGGCTCAGTTAACTCAACAGTGGGAAGAGGAATGGAGAGGAAAGAGTCTTGCCTTTCCCAGTAGGCTAAGGCAAAAGCAACCTGCTGCAGACTCTCCTAATTTATGAGTTCTTTATTGTTAGTAGCTTTTGCTGACAAGATTGGTGAAATCTACTGACAAATACCCCTTCCTTTTGGTCCACGTGGGAACGAATGACACAGCAAGACACAGCCTTCACAATATCAGAAGGGATTACGAGGCTCTGGGGAAGAAGCTGAAGGAAATGGACGCACAGATTGTCATCTCGTCTATTCTACCAGTAGAAGGGCATGGTCCAGGAAGAGAGAGGAAAATAGCAGATATCAACAACTGGCTCCGCAGATGGTGTCGCCGAGAACAATTTGGATTCTTGGATCATGGGCTGCGGTTCCATGAGGAGGGACTTCTAGCAAGGGATGGGCTACATCTCACGCCAGTTGGAAGAAACATTTTTGCCAACAGTCTGAAGAACCTGATCAGGAGGGCTTTAAACTAAGTGACCTGGGGAAGGGAGACAGCAGTCTGGAAGGCAAAACGGCTAGAAAAAATAGTCAAACTGACATAGGGGGAAGAAGACAAATAGTGCAAGGACCCAACAATAGGAGCCAAAAAAACATGCACAGGCATCAAGTAAAGGGGACACATGGTCTTAGATGTCTCTACACTAATGCACAGAGCATGGGAAATAAGCAAGATGAACTTGCACTCCTAGCACAACAAGGGAAATATGATATAATAGGCATCACTGAAACCTGGTGGGATGAGTCTCATGACTGGAATATAGAAATAGAGGGATATAACCTTTTTAAGAGAAACAGGCCAAGCAGGAAAGGAGGAGGAATAGCATTATATGTCAAGGATATTTACACCAGTGAAGAGGTCCAGGAAATCAATACTGGAAGCCAGGTGGAGAGCATCTGGATAAAAATTAATGGAGAGGGAAACAACAGGGATGTTACTGTGGGAGTCTACTACAGACCCCCAAGTCAGACAGAGGAAATGGATGATGCCTTTCTAGAACAGATGACCACACAATCAGGAAGGAGAGATGTAGTAGTGATGGGGGACTTCAACTACCCGGATATTTGCTGGAAGTCAAACTCAGCGCTATCCTCAAGATCTAGAAAATTCCTCACTTGCCTGGAAGACAATTTCATTGTCCAAAAGGTGGAAGAGGCAACAAGGGGATCAACTATTTTGGATCTGATCTTAACCAACAGGGAAGACCTAGTTGATGGGGTGCAAGTGGTGGGATCCTTAGGGAGAAGTGACCATGTTCTCCTGGAGTTTGTTATACAGTGGAAAGGTGAAGCTAAGCATAGTCAGACACGCATTCTAGACTTTAGGAAAGCTGATTTCAATAAACTTAGAGAAATACTGGGGGTGATCCCATGGTCAAGAATACTAAAAGAGAAGGGAGTTCAAGATGGATGGGAGTTCCTCAAAAGGGAGATACTAAAGGGACAATTTCAGACAGTTCCAATGAGGAAGAAAAATGGGAGATGTCTCAAGAAACCGGTATGGATGACTAAGGAACTTACAAATGAGCTAAGTTTTAAACGGAACATGTATAAAAAATGGAAAAATGGGGAAATCACCAAAGAGGAATTCAAACAAATAGCCAGTACATGTAGGGATAAAGTCAGAAAAGCTAAAGCGCAGAATGAACTCAGGCTTGCTAGAGACGTTAAGAACAATAAAAGGGCTTTTTTGGATATGTCTGCAGCAAAAGGAAGAAGAAGGAAACAGTTGGGCCACTGCGTGGAGAAGATGGCCAAATGCTCACAGGAGACAGAGAAAAGGCAGAATTGCTCAACACCTTCTTTGCTTCAGTCTTCTCAGGAAAGGCAAAGGGTGCCCAACCTAAGGATGATGGGGCAGAGGACAGAATAGGGGAATTTCAGCACAGAATAAATAAAGAGACAGTACAGGAATACCTGGTTAATCTAAATGAATATAAGTCTCCAGGACCAGATGAACTACATCCTAGGATATTGAAAGAACTGGCAAATGTAATATCGGAACCAATGGCAATCATCTTTGAGAACTCCTGGAGAACAGGAGAAGTCCCTGCAGACTGGAGGAGGGCAAATGTTGTCCCAATCTTCAAAAAGGGGAAAAAAGAGGATCCCAACAATTATCGTCCGGTTAGTCTGACATCAATTCCAGGAAAGATTCTGGAGCAGATCATTAAGCAGAGAGTCTGTGAATATCTGGAAGATAATTCCATAATCACAAAAAGCCAACATGGGTTTCAGAGAAGCAAGTCATGCCAGACAAATCTGATCTCTTTTTTTGATAAAATTACTAGCTTGGTAGATGAAGGGAATGCTGTGGATATAGTATATCTTGACTTCAGTAAGGCATTTGACAAGGTTCCCCATGACATTCTTGCAAACAAGCTTGCAAAATGTGGGATAGACAAGGTAACCGTTACATGGATTTGTAACTGGTTGACTGACCGAACCCAAAGGGTGCTCACCAACGGTTCCTTTTCATCCTGGAAAGAAGTGACCAGTGGGGTCCCACAGGGCTCTGTCCTGGGCCCAGTGCTATTCAACATCTTTATTAATGACTTGGATGACAGTATTGAGAGCCTAGTTATCAAATTTGCTGATGACACGAAATTGGGAGGAGTAGCTAATACCCCAAAGGACAGGATCAAAATTCAAAATGACCTGAATAGACTAGAAAGCTGGGCCAAAGCTAACAAAATGAAATTTAACACAGAGAAATGTAAGGTCCTACACATAGGGCGGAAAAATGAAATGCACAGATATAGGATGGGGGACACCTGGCTGAATGAGACAACATGTGAAAGGGATCTAGGTGTCCAAGTAGACCACAAGTTGAACATGAGTCAACAGTGTGATGCAGCAGCTAAAAAGGCCAATGCAATTTTAGGTTGCATCAATAGAAGTATAGTGTCTAGATCAAGGGAAGTAATAGTGCCACTCTATTCTGCTTTGGTCAGGCCCCACCTGGAATACTGTGTCCAATTCTGGGCACCACAATTCAAAAAGGATGTGGAGAAACTGGAGCATGTCCAAAGGAGGGCGACTAAAATGGTGAAGGGTCTGGAAACCATGCCCTATGAAGAACGCCTTAGGGAGCTGGGGATGTTTAGCCTGGAGAAGAGAAGGTTAAGAGGTGATATGATAGCTCTGTTTAAATATTTGAAAGGATGTCACATTGAGGAGGGAGCAAGCTTGTTTTCTGCTGCTCCAGAGAACAGGACTCGGAACAACGGATGCAAACTGCAGGAAAAGAGATTCCACCTCAACATTAGGAGGAACTTCCTGACAGTAAGGGCTGTTCGACAGTGGAACACACTCCCTCGGAGGGTGGTGGAGTCACCTTCCTTGGAGGTTTTTAAGCAGAGGCTGGATGGCCATCTGTCGGGTATGCTTTGATTGGGAGTTCCTGCATGGCAGGGGGTTGGACTGGATGGCCCTTGTGGTCTCTTCCAACTCTAAATTTCTATGATTCTATGATTCTATGATTCTATGATTCTATCATGACCACACTTTGATGTTCCTTGGCCACATGTGTCCTGGTTTCCATCTGTGAAATGTTAGCAGGCATGTGCCCTAAAGGCACCAGATCCCTTCTGATCTTGGACGCTAAGACAGTTAGTACTTGGATGGGAGATATCCAATGAACACCAGGTGATGCGGGCTATGTTTCAGAGAAAGGAAACAGCAAAACCACCTCTGAGTATTCCTTGCCTAAGAAAACGCTATGAAATTCAAGGGTCGCCATAAATTGTCAGGCAACTTGAAGACATACACATACACTTAAGGGGCAATGACTTAGTTTTATTACTCTAGTATTGCTCCTGAGAGCCAGCGTGGCGTAGTGTTTTGAGTGTTGGACTAGGAGTCTGGAGAGCAGGGTTCAAATTCCAGCTCATCCATGGAAACCCACTTGGGTGAGTCACACTCTCTCAGCCTCAGGTGAAGGCAATGGCAAACCTCCTCTGAACAAATCTTGCCAAGAAAATGCCAAGACAGGTTGGCCTTAGGGTCGCCACAAGAAATGATTTGAAGGCACACAACAACAACAAAACTGCATTTGTTGTAGGACAGAACCAGTTCACACACCTGAATCCTGGTCTGAGTCTTGATCACACTCTGATGTTGCTTGGCCACACATGTCCTTCTTTTCCTCTAGGGACTTTATCACACTAAGGAGGTTGGGAGTTTATCCTGTGAATATCCTGGGAAAATTGCATAATTACGTGAAATGATTTTACATGACGTCACACAAAACCTGCCGTTAAAGTGCTCACAAAGAAGCATTAACGTGCATCTTTTTACTTTCGGGATTTCAGTGACAATGCATTTCCGAAATCACTTAATTCGCACAATTGTGTGTTATAATCATTTGTGCAATAATGTGCCATTTCATTTGCGGGATGTTTTAAATGTGCTTTAATCTCTCTTTAATGCCGAAATTAGCCCCAATGTGATAAAGTCCATACGTTGAAAGGTATACCTAAGGAAATTTTTTCCAAAAGACCTTTGGAAAGATCATATGTGCCGCTAAGCCATTTCTCTCTCCTTCCTCTGGCTTCCTTAGTGGCAGATGCCCTGAACTTTTAACATGAAAGAAAAAGATGAACCATGCCCTGAATGCCGTGGTCTTAACTTGCCGAGAGGGGGACTTGCGGGAGAGCCGGTTTGCCTGCGTATGTGGGATGAGATGGGATGAGGAATCAAAGGCCTTTTGATCTTCCAAGGAAGAGAAGCTTAAAAATAGACTCTTCCTGTAGCAGAAATAGATCCCGGAATTGCGTTGTAGGACTGAAAAGATGGTGCTTATTTCTGGGGTGTGTCTGTGGCCAGTGACCTGCCTCAGCCAGCGCTTTCGGAGACCAAATGTGGCGCATTGGCTGTGTTGCTGGCACTGAAACAGAGAGACCTGGATTCTAATTCTTGTTCAGCCATAAAACTTTCTCATATATGTATACCTTGCCGGTTTGCTACAAGGGTAGTAGGGGAGAAGTGAACTCAAACTGCTCATACGTCAGCCTGGTTTGCTACGGCAATGAAAATGTGTTTGCGAAAGGACAGGGTTGGTGGTCAAATCCACTTTCAAACGATGACTTCTCCTGATTCTAACCACAGAACGGGCCTTTTGTAGCTTTTTAGAAACAGCAGTAAAACAAACACCATTACAAAAGGAGCACTATTTGAACACTGCAGCAGCCACCTCCTTTCCTCTGCTTAGGAACTCTGAAACAGCCATCGTTTTGCAGCTCCATAGAGTTAGGACTCCATTGCATTGACCACAGCAGGGGTGGGGGGACGCTTACTTTTCTGGACCACAACCCCTATTGTAAATGTGGCAGTATGCTGGGTCATGGATTCATGAAGTCCTATCCATCAGAAGTAACTTTCCCCACCTTGTAGAAGACTGGATACTGCAGCAAGATCTCAATTTCAATGTTGCCGGCTCTTATTCTCAGTCACAAGGTCTGTAAAATGGGAATGGGCATCAGATGGCACGTTCCGAGGTTACATTTCACACATACGTCGAGCTCTCCGTCCTTGAGCTGGCTGGGTTGTGGGAATAGGCAAGCCGAAGCGATGCAAAAAGAATTACGTATAAACACGAAACATATCTGCAATCAGGCTTTTAACTTTTTTACTTCCATTCTTGAGAGTTTGGCTTCAGCATTCAATGTTCAGCTTCTTCTCTTGCTCCTTCCTGTATGCATCAACCTGGGAAGGATCCAAGGCCTTCTGGCTGCCAAAAGAAAAAAAAACCTCCTGCTTTTAGGAATACAAATCACTGTTAATTTATTTTAACACATAGTTCCAAAATTTTTACCGGAAGCACTTCTGCCTGAGACACAGACAAGGTTTTTTAAGGGCGAAAAAGCAAGCCAGGGATGTTTGGTTTGGGTACCACTGGTCCAAGTGGCTAAAAATGGAGGGCAGGAGATAGGTCCCTTCTTTTTAAAAAATGGGGGTCAGGGACTAGTAGTACAGTGAAGTCAGGGGTCATCTCATGTCAGCATGTATGTCTATGTGCCTTCAAGTCACTTGTCAATTTATGGCACCCTGTGAATTTCATAAGGTTTTCTTAGGCAAGGAACAGTGGTTTGAGCATTAGGACATGACTCTGGAGATCAGAGTTGAAATTCTTGCCCGGCTGTAGAAACCCACTGTAGAAACCACATCACACTCTCTCGGCCTCAGAGGAAGGCACTGCCCAACCCGCTCTGAATAAATCTGG
Source organism: Urosaurus nigricauda (assembly GCA_034509955.1). Taxonomy (NCBI): domain Eukaryota; kingdom Metazoa; phylum Chordata; class Lepidosauria; order Squamata; family Phrynosomatidae; genus Urosaurus; species Urosaurus nigricauda. The sequence continues at coordinate 28,191,469 of JAOEGL010000007.1, read as the reverse complement.
GAAAGAAAACCTTGTCATACTTGAAGGCGCATAACAAATGATGCATCAGATATCCCTTGAAGCCCTGTTGTAAATCTCACCTACAGCCCGAGGCTTTGTTTTTCCTTTGCTTTGTAAATTTATGCTCAATGATTTTGCACCTGTACTCTTGCAAAACAACCTGGCAGAGGATGGGAAGGCTTGCCAGGTATTCCTGCAAAGCTTATCTTCCCGAGACATCCTCCGGGAAGAAAGAAATAACCTGATCAGGATTGAAACAGAACTGGCATCAATTAAAAACGGGCTCCTAAAATGCCTCTTTCTTTCTTCTTATCTCTGCCTTCAGAAAGCTACGGGGACCAGTACAAGAAGAATAGCAACCAGGTCTTCTTTGGGTTTAACATATCGCAGATCCGGACAACTCTCCATGACCCTAACCTGCTGTACCGTGCCGAGCTGAGGATGAGAGTCTCCGGGAAGGGTCAGGAGCAACGGCTAGAGCTTTACCAGGTACATCTGTTGGAAGGGCAAGTGCCAGGGAAAGACAATGAAGATGACGTGGGTAATGTTGCCAGGTGGGTAAGGATTGTCCCAGGCCCTGAGGTTTCTGGGCCAACACCTGAGACCCGAGGACCTGGTATTATGCATTAAGTGCCAACCATAGTCACTCACAGCTTGACATTCAAATATACACATACATGCATGCATAAAGAACTTATTTTCCTGTTTAGAAATTAAGATGGATATCTTAGCTGAAGAGGTTCATTTCAGATCAAGGTGGAATGAGAGGATTCCCTTTTCTCTCTTAGGTATGGAGACAGGGAAAGGAATATTTAGTCTAGTCTCCTTGGTTGTAGCCAGAAGGCGGATGCAGAGCAGAGTGGAGAAATCATGCAAAGTGACACAGCTTTAGCTGCCATAGGTCAGTGCTTTGGGATCCTGGGATCTGTAATTTGTTGTGGCACCAGGGCTCTCTGACAGAGAAGGTGAATTATCTCCCCAAACTACAAATCCTAGAATCCCATAGCGTTCAGCCCTGGCAGTTAAAGTGGTGTTAAACTGTATTATCTCTGCAGGGCAGATTAGACCTGAGTTGAAAGTACAAAAGTAGTTTGCACTCAACTCAGTGGAGGAAGAGGAGAAGTGGGGGCGAAATCTTGCCCTCCCAGCAGACTCAGGCAAAAGCAAACTGCTGCACCATCTCCTATTTTGTGTGTTCTTTCTCGGTAATACCTTTTGTTGTCTTGATCACACACTGATGTTGCTTCGTCACACCTGTCCCAGTTTTCAGGTGTGAAACCTTGGAAGGTATGTGCTTATCCTTTTCATTGTTCTCCATCTCTCCTCAGCAACAGCACCATTATACAAACAGTTCCAGCTGGTACTACTTAGACGGGCGCCAGGTTAAGTTGAAGACCGACAAGGAATGGCTTTCATTCGACGTCACCACGGTCCTCCGAGTGTGGCTTGCAGGTGCAGGTGAGCAAGGGGGAGCTTGTAGGGAGGGTGGGAGCCATTTGGTTGCAAACTGTGCTTGGAAAGAGAGAGTTATTACATCCCATTCAATCAAATTTACCTTTCAAAAACATTTTGAAAAATCCCAACTGTTCCCAATTCTGCCCTGTGGTGAACTGAATTCAGAATGGATTAGCTTGGGCAAGAAATGTATGAGAGGTGATAGGTGAACCATCTTTAAATATCTGAAGCAGTGATTCCCAAACTTAGATTCTTTGGGTGTTTTGGCCTTCAACTTTCAGAAGGCCCAGCCAGTTTGGCCAACGGTCAGGAATTCTGAGAGCTGAAGTCCAAAATATCTGGAGGACCAAAGTTTAGAAATCACTGCAAGGGATGTCCAGGAGAAGATGAAGTAAATTTGTTTTCTGCTGCTCCAGAGACTAGAATGCCTACCAATGGATTCCAATTACAAGAAGAGAGAGATTTGGAAGAACCTCTTGAATGCAAGAGCTGTTTGACAGTAGAGAAGACTATCTCGGAAAGTAGTGGACCATCCTTTGGATGTCAGTAGAGATTGGATGGATGTCTTTCAGCAGTGCTTTAGTTGTGTATTCCTGCCTGACAAGGAGTTGGACTAGATGACCCTTGTGGCGCCTTCCAGCTCTAACAGTCTATGATTCTATCAAACCCAGAGTTTGAGAGATTTCTTTGTTTGGATTCCAACTCCCAAAATCCCAGACTCCTGGGGATTCTGGAAACAGAAGTCCTAAACAGTAAAGACTTCCAACCTCTGATGAGATCTGCATGAATCTGGGAAACGGGGAGAGGTCACTGAAGTAACTACATGCACAAGAGCACCCTGAAAGGAAAGGCTTCCATACTGTTCGGCAGGATACCATCTGAGATCAACAGAGAGATCTTCAGAAAAACTGACTTGTGACATCTGGGCTGAAATCCAACTTTCCGAGTTCAGTGGCAGCAGACTGGATGTTTCCAGGATGTCCATAAAGAACCTTGACCGCAACTCTCTCTCTTCTAACCATTGCAAACCATTCTTTGGGTGACCCTGACTTTTAAGATTATTTAAGAAGATTATTTAAGAAGAAAAACAATCTGATCCTCTCCCTCCATCCTCAGTATGCCGTCTTAGTGTGTGCATGCCACAGAACAAGATGGGAATGCAGTGGTGGAATAGGCTGCATGGCTTCAAGCTCACAGGGGTGTGTGAGGCTGGGGTCACATTTTTTTAATGGCTTGCCTTCCTTACACAAATAACAACAAAACACTCCCTTTCAAATACAGATATCTAGCAGAGCAGATACAGCACTGGGCTAGAACAATCTTTCACTCCAGCATGTACTTTTTTTTTCCTTTTGCAAAGGTTACATCTTACTTTGCAGCTAAATTGAACATACCCAAGATAGTGCCGGGCTTTTGATGGCAACAAACCTTCCTATCCTATCCATGCCATAATATTTCTGATTTCTAAGTATGGTTGTCGTGAAAGCTGGACAGTTTTTAAAAAGCTGAAGGGGAGAAAATCGGTCCATTTTAAATGTGGTGCTGGAGAGGAGTTCTGCAGATACGGCAGAGTGCCAAAAAGACAAATCAATGGCATGAGCCAGTAGCTAAAATGACTAAAACTGATTCTGTTGTACTTTGGACATATGATGTGACAACATGACTCCCTGGAAAAGACAATAATGCTTGGTGGAAGTGGAAGGCAGTAGGCTGGAAAAGATGGCTTCCACACTGTGGGTGAATTGTTTCACTCAAAGAAGTCGCAGCCCTGAGTTTGCAAGAGCTGAGCAGAGCTGTTAATAACAGAGTCTGCTGGAGGTCTCTCATTCATATGGTCATCGTAAGTTGAAGTCAACTTGATGGCCGATAAGAAGAATTGTAACTCTCCAAGGACCTAGGCCTCACAGTGGAGGCGGTCATTCCAAAACGGCACCTCACAGGAAACGTCATACTCCACTTTGCCCTTTCATCCTGTCCTGTTGTTGTTGTGTGACCTCAAGTCGTTTCCAAGTTATGTAGACCCTAAGGCAAAAATATCATGGGGTTTTCTTGGCAAGATTTGTTCAGAAGACGTTTGCCATTGCCTTCTCCTGAGGCTGCGACTTAACCAGTGGGTTTCAGGGTGTGCTGACACCTCTCCTTTGTGGCAGAGGCCTCCTCATGAGGAAGCCAAGAGGGATGTGCTCAGCTCTTCTCACCCCACAGCAGGAGGAGGGTTCAATCGGGTGTCACCCCTTTTCTGGGGTGTCACCCAGTGCGGTCCGCATCCTCCTCACCCCCTTAGTAAGCCAGTGCCTGGGCCCGAGTTGGATAGGGCATGGTAAATCATAACCAGCACTTTGAAATAAAATGAAGTGTTGCAACAGGGAAGGTAGTTATATATTCCCTGGAACCTCTGCTCTGTGTGTTGGGGCTGGCTTGGAGCACCGCAGCGTCATCCAAGGAGTCACCCAGGCGCTTGTTCCTTCAGGGCCCAGAAATATAGGGCAACCTCTCCCTAGGTTGCCTCTGCGCCCGAGGTGGGAGAAAAAGAGGGGGTGAGGGAAGGCAGCGGAAAAAACAATGGCGCAATCTGCTGAGTCGGCGGGCCGCACCCCGGGCATGCTGCCACGGGGTTCCGGAAGGAGCCAGATGAAAAGCCTGGCATGCACCAGGTCGTGCGCAGCATGTGCCACTCCTTGGCTCCTTTCTTTTCTGTGTTTGCCAGAATAAGGGGAAGAGAGAAAAATGTAGGGATTAAAAGGAGAAAGTCAAGGATGGTGCCTTTATCTGCCTTTTTACCCTGGGGGAACCCTTGAAGTAATTTGCAAGTTTCAGGGAACTCCTGCACACAAATTATCTCCAGTCACAATTTCTTCAGGAGCCCCTATTACTACTCACAGAATCCTGAGTTTCAAGGGAATCCTGTTTCAGAGAAACTGGTTTAACAAAGTAGAATAACTTCCAAAATGCTCAAATCAGTGAAACCTTTATTGCAAGCTTCTTCATCAGGCAAAGGTGTTAAAATCATACAGGAGGGTGATGTTAGCCACAGGTTTGAATTTTATTAAGAAATTGTTGGTGTTCACAGTTAAGATGGTATGAAGGCATATATTCATGCAGGCACTCCTGCTTCTGACCATGTGAGTACTGGGAGACAAGGCATCTTAAAGTTCAGGAAATAAATTAAACATTTAAATTAAATGTTAATTTAATTTTGCTATATGGCCAACACAGCTACCCTTGGATGTGTTTCCTGGTAGTGTTGTTGTGTGCCTTCGAGTCATTTCTGACTATGGATACTCAAAGGCAAACCTCTCATGGGATGGTTTGTTCAGAAAGGGTTTGCCATTGTTATCCTCTGAGGATGAGAGAGTGTGAATTGCCCAAAGTCACTCAGCAGGTTTGCATGGTGGAGTGGGGATTTGAACTCTGGTCTCAAAGAGACCAGGATTCAAATGATCATAGTCCAATGTTCAAACTAGTACACCACAATGGCTTCCTGGTGTAGCAAGTAGTTAATTTCTAAACCAAGACTTATACCAGGTCCCAGGTCTGACGGCTGCCACCTTTCTCAGTGTGACTCAAAACCCTTTTACCCTGATGGGTTGACTAGGTGATCGTGAGAGTCTAGAGGGAGAGCAAAATGAAGACGGAAAGAGTTTGAGACATGGAGGATGAATGCTTTGAGACATGGAGGATGAGTGCTTTGGAGTGAAGAGGGATTGGCTCTAAAAAGGAAGCTCACATCACGTCCCTTGCCACTCAGCTTCCTACCCGTTTTACAGCTGGCATGACAGATGTGGATGCCAACCAACCCAACACACTAGCAGAGCTGTTAAATCTTGCTGTGCTTTCAGCTACTCTCCATTTTGTACATTTTGTACCATTTTCCATGACTGTTTTATCACCTTGTTAAGTGAAAAGGGAAACTTTTAAAAAGATGATCAAAGGTCTGGAAACCAAGCCTTGGGAGGAAGGAACGATTTAGGCAGCTGGGTATGTTTACCTTGGAGAAGAGAAGACTGAGAAAGCCATCTCCAAATATCTGAAGGGATCTCACGCAGGAGATGGAAAGAGACTAGAACACAAACCGGTGGACTGAAATCACAAGGAAAGAGATTCCACCTAAACAATTTTACTGTAGGAATTGTTCAACAGAGGAATAGACTGCCTTGGTGAGTGATGGACTCTCCGTCTTTGAGGGTCTTTCAACAGAGGTCAGATGGAAATTTTTCAGGAATGCGGTCACTGTGTTTTCCTGCAAGGATTTGCAATCTCCTCCAACTTTTTAGATTTTGTGATTCTTTTCTATTCTAAGGTTCCCCCAGTGAATTTCCGTAGCTGAAGAAGGATTTGAACCCTGGTCTCCCAGACTCCTATTCCAACACTCAGACCGCCACACCACCTTGGCTCTTCTGCTTGCAAATGGGAGGGTTGTAATCCCATTTTACCGAAGGGAAAACTGTATTGTGCATTGTGCGTTCCCACAATGAGTGGCAGTTTGCTTTTACCTTAGCTGCAAAATCTCAAAGACCCAGCGGTGCTATCATCTGCACCCATCTTCCAGCTGCGTAGACCTCTGTCTTTTTTGGTGCTGTTTCCAGCCCTCAACAGTTGCACCACTGCTGCGGATGCGTGCAAATATAGTTTAGACCGAAAATGCCCAAAGCTAGTTTTGAAAGCTAAAGAACCTTTTAAGTGTGGAACGGACTTCTGCGGAAGGTGGTGGACTCCTTCTTTGGAGATCTTCACAAAGAGGTTGGGTGGACATGTTTTGGGAGGGCTATTTTTCTATCTTCCTACGGGGCAGGGGTTTGGACTGAATAGCCTTTGCAACCCCATCCAGCTCCAACGTTCTGTAATTCTACGAAAAAGGCAAACCTTCTCAGGAGAACAGGTGGATCTTCTTGGTTCACATTATGGACTTGGAGGGAAGGGAAGGTACTCAGTTAGTGCTGTCCACAGCTGACTTCTCCTTTGAATGTGTCAGATCCTTTCTGCCCCAAATGGCCTGCTTCTCCTTTTTGAAGAAGAAAGGACACTTACGTTTTAAATGTACTCATTTCAGTCTTCGCCCTCTGATGCACAGATCGCTTTCATTGATATGTGGCTCTGTAGTTCTCTCTCTCACCCCTGTTGCAGACTGCAAGTATGACATAAAATCCAAATTTATATGTTTCAGAGAATCTGGGAAGATTTCGCCTCAGCACCCACTGTTCCTGTGACGGCAGTTTTGAGGATCTGAAAATGGAAGTGGAAGGTAAAGGCTGGGGGAATGGTGGGGAGGGCTGAATCAGCTTTGAGAAGAGACATTCCTCCTCGGATTAAGGCTGCCAAATCTCAGGGCCTAGCTGAGTCCCTAGTTTTTGTGGGTCATCACCAGGTGGAAAATAAGGGTGCAAATTCTCCAGATTTTGAGATGGAGTTTAGCTCTGAGCAGAAGGAAAAGGCCAATCTCCAGCTCACCTAGTTGCAGCTTGCTACAATTTTGTATGGCTTCGTTGATTTCTGTTGCAAAGGCACTGCAGTGTGTGTCTTTGGATTCACATAGTTAGCCTTCCTTTTTCCTTCTCAATTGTCGTGGTGCCAGGGCTCACCCTCCATTCTGCTGTGCATCTACTTTCTGGCAAGAAGCAAGTAAACTAGATTAAATTTATCCCATATCCCTAACCAAGTAGGAAGGAATAATCCCCTCATTTTTTCTTGATCTGGGAACAGACCCTTTAGCTAAGAATTCTCTCTTAACATCCATATAGGAAAATACAGGGTATATAGTCAATGTGTGTGTGTGTGTTTGAATGAGAAGCTGTGAGCAGCTCTGTTTGGAACCTAATGCCAATTCCTTTGGCCTGGAATGAGCCTGAGCTGGCAACACTAGGCCTGCTTAGTGTCAATTTTTTTTAGCAATATTTGAACTGAACAAGGGTGAAAGGAATGCTGTAACACCTTTGAAACTAACTGAGAAAAGGAAATTCCTAGCATAAACTTTCGTGGATGAAAATTTGTGCAATAAATTTCATCAGTCTCCAATTTACTACAGGAATCCTTTCTATCTTGTAATGCTGATACAAATGAACATGGCTATTATATCTTTGAATACGCCAGTCTGAGTCTCCCTTATCCGGAATTCCAAAATCCAAAATGTTCCAAAACCCAAATGTGTCCGCATGGCTGGCTGAGATGGTGGCAGCTTTGCTTTCTGATGATTCATTGTAGGCAAACTTTGTTTCATGCACAAATATTGTGTATAAAATTACCTTCAGGCTACGTGTATAAAGTGTATATGAAACGTAAATGAATGTCATGTTTAGACTTGGGTCCCAACTGATTACATATATGCAAATATTCCAAAATCTGAAAAACTCCAAAACCCAAAACACTTCTGGTCCCAAGCATTTTGGATAAGGGAGACTCAATCTATATTAGAAAAGACAGAAAGAGTTGGCTCTCATTGGAATCCTTCCTGATAGGTGTCTTGCGCCACTTCCGTTCCTTTCAGCATGGCCCACATTGCCACCAAGGGCCAACGCAGAGGCTTTTATTAACCGGCTTTCTGGGCATCCATCTTTCCTCATGCCTGTTATCTGCCAAGACTTGGGTGCCAACAGTTGGCAAGGGGAGCCTCGGCAGATTCCGGCTTCAGGATGAGACTTGCCTCCTTCTGGGAATCGGGCATGAAGAATTTCCTCATCCCGACATACATGCCTGCCGTTCCTTCTGCCCTGGGTAGGGTGGGGTTGGAGGGGAGTCGGGCCAATTGTGGTGACTCCCTAGTACCATGCTGTGCCATGTGGTCTAGGATGATGGGAATCTCCTCTAGGGATCAGCGCGAAGCATAAGTGCTCACAGACACACATGCACACTCACATACAGCCCAGCGCACTGGCTGCATTTCGTCAGCTAAATATAGACCCCCAGGAGGAGACGACAGGTCTTCGTAAAGAGTTCACAGAGAGGCTAATTCAGTGGTGTGTCCAGAGACTGGCACACCCCTCTCCAGAAAGCGAGAACACTTGGCTTTTGTAAATTATCTTTCCCAAACACTATATTTTCTTACACTGTTTTTGTCTGAATTAAAACCGGCACACTTACCTTATGCCCTGCAACTGCCCCAGTTTGGCAAGGGCAGTCCCGATTAAACCTGTTAACTTCTAGCTGCTTTCAAAATGTCCCGGTTTCTCTTCAGCTTATTCGAATCACTGAAAGTGCAATCCATAGCACAAACCTAGTTAGCTCAACAAGGGGGAAAGGAGAAGTGGGGTGCAATCTTACCCTTCCCAGTAGGCCCCAGCAAAAGCAAACTGTTGCAGCCCCTCCTGGCTTCTTTGCTGTTCTTCATTAAGAATATTTACCATCTTGACCACACTGTGATGCTGCTTAGCTATGTGTGTCCAGGTTTGCATGTGTGAAATCCTGGAGGGGATGTGACCAACCTCACAAGGTTTGCAATGTGCCCCCAATTGCAAGTAGAGAAGCTCAGAGCCGAGGTAACTTCTGCAAAGTCTCTTCTGTAGATGGCTGCTTTTGGCTCACAGGAGCCCCTAATTTACTTCCTCTGGCTCTTAGTTTGTGAATTACTGTCCTAACTTTGAGAAAAACATAGGTTAGCATTTAAATTGCCCCTGTTTACATGCCAGACACACATCATGCTCTCCAGTGCTCAGGACGTAAGGATAAACACCTAAGCTGCAACAGACTGTGCTGTTAAAAACCTACCTGATCAGGATGACCAGATACTTTAACCACAAAGGAGCACAAGGCACCAAAAAATGTAGGATGTGGAGGACATCGCAAAATAATAGTCGCTTGAAATTCACAAATCAGATGCCAGCGGATATGATTTATGAACAGCCATACGTAAACCATCTGTAATGAAATGAATGTTCACGAGTGCCACAGACGATGCCTTTTCCTTCCTAGGCACAAAAATAAAGAGAGGGGACCAGCAGCAGATCAGCGAGGAAAAACAGCAGCTGCCCTACTTGTTGGTGATGGCGATGCCACCCGAACGCGCTCAGCACCTGCAGAGCCACCGGCAAAAGCGAGCCGCACCAGGCATGGAGCACTGCAGCCAGTAAGTGGTATGGGACCAGATGGGAGGCAAGAATATCGGGGATGCATTTGGAGCCCCGGTCTCAAACACCAGTGGTTGTAATTTCTGCCATGCCAACTCTATTTATTTCCCGACCAGTTGGGCAGTGGGGACAATACAGGACGGGAGCATTTTTATTTCTAAAGTCAGGAGCTGTGCTTGAGAATGTTAGGCCTGCAGGCATTGTGACAAGGATGGAGGATATATTGCTATCGTTGGACTGCAAAACCCATCATACCTCACTGTTGGCGGTGCTGTGGATGGAAGCTGTAGTCCCAGCAACATCTGAAGGGCCATAGGTTCCATTCCAATTTATGTCTAACTGTCCCAAATTGACAAGAACAGTCCCATGTCATCCCACTTTTTGGCTCTTTTTAAAATGTCCCGGTTTCTCTCTCCTCCTCCCACTTTCCAACTTTGTTCTCAGCTTACTTCAACTGCTGCAAACTGATTTCAGGGTGCAGAGGTACTTTGTTGTTTGTTGTTGTGTGCCTTCAAGTCATTTCCGTCCACTGATTCAGCTGGAGAGAGATGAGAGGCTAAAAATCTTGCCCTTCCCAGTAGGCTCAGGCAAAAGCAAACTGCTGCAGCTCTTTAGCTTGTGTGTTCTTTCTCACTAACTTTTGCCATCTACACCCCACTTGGCCTGGTTTTTATCTGTGAAATGTTGGAGAACATGAAGTTCCCCACAGCTCGACTAGAACAAATTTGTATGGGAATAGGGCCTAGAAGTCCAGAAACATGAGTGTGGTCTCATGGTGAGACAAAAGATTGGGGGGATGGAAGCCCTGGACAAGTTAGATGTCTTTATGGAAACAAGGCCCAAAGACTGCCACCATATTCATGTGAAGGCTAATCCAATAAACTGGAATTGGACTGATTGCCACCAAAGTCTTTGCCAAACTGGAAGAGAGAAGGAATTGAGATTCTGGCACTTTAGAGCAGGGAAAGGAAAGGACCACCAAGACTCAAGGATTTCTTCACTAACTCCTTTTGCATTCTTCTGCTGCAGATCACCAGAGGAAAAGAACTGCTGTGTCCGGCGCCTTTATATTGACTTCCGTAAGGACCTGAAATGGAAGTGGATCCATGAACCCAAGGGCTACTATGCCAACTTCTGTATGGGGCCATGCCCCTATCTCTGGAGTTTAGACACTCAATATAGCAAGGTGAGGAGAGAAGCCCTTTGTTTCTCCAAAAATGGTCTATACTTATGCCCTTATCCTACCCACTACTCCTAAAGCTTGAATTTAACAAAGGTTGCAAATATTACAAGCTATAACAAGCTCCACTCCCCACCCTTCAAAGGGAGGGTACGAAAGCCAGATTTCAAAAATAATATCACAGTGGGCAGGAATAATTTCAGCATCGGTTTCAGCAGTACCATCAAGACTATTTTCTAGTTGCTTTCAAATGTGCTTCATATCTGGATATTTAAAAGGATTTTCCAGCAATTTGGAGCAGAGTGTTTCCAGTTGTATGCCATATCAGTCCTCCCCATGGTAACTTTAAAAATAATTCTCTTTTGACAGGTCCTGTCTCTTTACAACCAACACAACCCATCTGCCTCAGCCACACCTTGCTGCGTCCCAAATGAGCTCGAACCCTTGGGGATTGTTTATTACGTCGGCCGCCAAGCCAAAGTGGAACAGCTCTCCAACATGATTGTCAAATCGTGTCGATGTAGCTGAGGAAAAGGAGCCACGGACTTGGGAGACCCATTCCGGGCGGACTGGAATTTTTTAAAAATCCAAGTGGGAAAGAGGTCAGGACTGAAGATGAGAGAAAGACAGACTGCTCTTTCCCCCCACCTCAAGAAAACCTCATGCCTTTTTTTAAAAAAGCAAAAACACTTCTTCTTTTTTTAAAAAAAAATCATTCAGTGAGAGTTATTATTATTATTATTATTATTATTTTATTATTTTATTTTGTAAGTTTATGTATTTTTTTTGGGTGGGCGACACTCTTGAATCTCCTTTCATTATTTTGCTTCAGATGCTGAGAGAATTATAATTATTATCAGAATAATAATAGTTGTTTGAAAAAGGAAGAAGAAGAAGAAGATAGGCTTCTCCCTGTGCTGCCGTCAGCTCTCCTGCTGGAAAGAATTTGTTGGAAGAATAAACTGATCTGGGACCTGATTTTTTTTTTAAACCCAGACAAAAGCCAAAAAGACGTCCAAGAAACTCTCAGCAAAATGGCAGCAAAGTTTAGAAATATTAAAAGGGGTCAAAGGCACTGAAGGCCATAGGACACCACGGTTTTAGAACAAGAAGGTCCAGAGAAACATGGTTCGGATCAAGTCCGAACCGTTGTCCTCTGGGTGGTACGAATGCGTCCATGTTTCTAGCAGGTGCCAGGGTCGCTGGACGATGCCAAGGTTACCTGGCGGGTGCTGCTCTTAGGCCTTTGTCCCCAAAAGAAGATGACGGATGGGAAGAGGCAACTACTAAGTGCATATTTCAAAAACGGGACTCGACCCAAATGCACAGAATTCAGTGCTTCCGTCCTCTGGCTCCTCTCTGGAAGACAGCGCAAGTCATAGCTGTTGTTGAGTCGACATGAAGACATCCCTTACCTCAACAGTTTCCAAGCTTTGATCCTCCAGATGTTTCGGGCTTCACCTCCCTGAATTCCTGACAAACCAAGGATTCTAGGAGCTGAAGTCCAAAATACCTGCAAGACCAAAAATTGGAAACCACTGCTTTGCCACATGCAAGAGCATGCAGAAATAAATGTAAGGGGGGCAGATCTTATGGGGTAAGTGTCTCTGCCCATTAACTATGCATCTCCATCTTCTGCCTCCTTAGTTCCACCTCTTCAACAGTCCATTTTTGTCACCCCTGACTTTCCCAATAGAGGGAAACTTAAAAGGGCTGAATGCAGACTCGGTTTCTTGGGTGGGGTGGGATGGGGAGAGGTATTTTTGCACTTGTTCAATGCTTGGCTAACTGCCACACCAGCAATAAAAAAATGGGGAGGGAGGGGATATTTTAGGGCAGGGGTGGTGGGTGGGGAAATTTTTGATTTCACTGTCATTTTTGAGTGTAATATTAAAGAAGTTTATTTCCTGCCAGAATCTACAGACTGCCAAAAATTTGTTCTATAATGATCAGGAGAAACAGCACCTTTTCAGAGCTAGAGATAAAATCACTAACACCCATTTCCCTTAGGAGTTTATCACATGAGATAGATCCCGTGCAGAAACTTGATTTAAAGTGGGAAAAAAACACCCTGAACAGAAATTGGAAATCACCCGCAAAAGCGGGTAGTTTTTCAGATGACGTTTGCTTCAATGAGAAATAACGCGACATTAATCCAAACGCAAAGTCGACAAAACCCATTCCCGAAAGTAAAAACTAGTGAGTTTTGTTGACTTTGCCTTCAGATTAATGTCACATTATTTCTCATTGACACAAACGAGTCTGAAAAACAACCCGCAAAAGCAGATTTTAAAATCCTGGTTCTGCATGGGATTTAACCAATTTGCCTCCGTATAATAAAGTCCTTATACTCTTTTTTAGCTAACTAGGTTCTCTCCTTTATCACACTAGAGGGCAAACAGGATTTAAACGAGAGTTAAACAGAAAATGCCCTAGGTTTATCATAGAACATTTCCTGTTTAACTCTCATTAAACCACTTGATCAATACCACCAAGCCCCTGAATTTTGGGTGCGATAGGGAGTGAATGGAGAAAAGAGTGGGCCAGGATCATTTTCTTTTCTCTGCCGCCTTTACTCCTAGAGCTGGGGGGTTTGTTGTTGTTGTGTGCCTTCAAGTCGTTTCCGATTTAAGGCGACCCTAAGGTTAACCAATCCTGGGGCTTTCTTGGCAAAAATTGTACAGAGGAGGTTTGCCATTGCTTTCCCCTGAGGCTGAGAGAGTGTGACTTGCCCAAGGTCACCCAGTAGGTTTCCATGGCCGAGGTGGGAATCGAACCCTGGTCTCCAGAGTTGTAGTCCAACATTCAAGCCACTATGCTACTGGCCATTTCCGCTTCATTTGCATTATGCCTTTAATATGCTTTAATCTCTCTTTAATGCCAAAATTAGCCACAGTGTGATAAACTCCGTACACTCATTTGACTTATGGAAGGAGAGGACACCGTCGGATCTTACCCTTCCCAGGAGGCTCAGGCAAAAGCACACTGCTTTGGCCTCTGAACTTGTGTATTTTCCCTGATGAAAAATTGTTGCCATCTTGGCCACCCTCTGATTTAACTTGACCACATATGTCCTGGTTTTCATCTGTGAAATATTGGAGGGTATGAACTTGCCCACCACGCTGCAAGAACAGAGGGCAGTCTGAACTACCAACCTCTACCAAAGCCAAGTCCCAAGAGCATCCCAGGCCTTGTATCTCCAGAGCATTTGGAGCTGTGATGGTTATCTTCCTATGGTCCCCCAACCACTGAGTCCAGCTGGTTTGCTGGCTTCCTCCCAGGCCCCATGGCTCCAGGCCCAGTTGACGTTTGTCACATTCCCCTTACGCCATACAGTAAATATTTATGTGTCACGTTCTTGGCAGGAGGCCTTGATTCTTGCACGGGGACCAGGGGCTGACCTTGCGGAAGCTGACTGTTTGTTACCATGACAATGGGGAGAGGAACCCTGGACCAGGGCTAAGATGCAGCTGGATCTGGGGAAGGATGCCAGGACCAACTGTTTATAACAGGGCACCCTGGCCAGCCCTTAGCAGGGCCATGAGAATTGCTTACAAGAGGGTAGAGATTGGAGAGAGGGGAGAAGTTGAAATAGCAGGAGAGGCGGCTCTCAAAAATGCTCACAACCTTCCAACTGTCCCGATTTGGCAAGGGCAGTCCCCATTAATCCTCTGTCATCCCACTTTTTCGGCTGCTTTTAAAACGTCACAGTTTTTCTCCTTCCACTTTTCCCTTTTGGCTTTGACTTACGTCAACGGCTACAAAGTCAGATCAAAATGCAAAAGTAGATTGCATTCAATTAACTCAGTGGAGGAAGAAGAGAGTGTGAAATCTTGCTTTTCCAACTGTTCCGATTAAGTCTTTGTCATTCCACTTTTCCAGCTCCTTTTTAAGACATCCCAGTTTCTCTTTTCTCCCCCTGCTCTCCCACTTTGTCCTTAGCTTACTTCAGTTGATGCAAACTGATTTCAAAGTGCAAAAGTAATTTATACTCAGTTGACTCATGGAAGGAGAAGGGAAGACAAAGTAGAATCTTATCCTTCCCAGTAGGCTCCTGCAAAAGCAAACTGCTGCAGCCTCTCCTAGCTTTTGCGTTCTTCCTTATTAAGAACTTTTGCAATCTCGACCACGCTCTGATGTTGCTTGACCAACACCTTTCATGGCTTTTCATCTGTGAAAAGCTGGAAGGTATGCTCAAGGAGCAACAAATTGCTTATTAATTTTATTACCCGGACAGTGTTTTTTTTTTGGGAGCAGGATAGAGATAAAGAGTCAGTTCTCGCACATACGTTGTGCTTCAGTCTGAAGACATGCCATAAAAGTGCAAGGTTTTGTACTGCTGGCCTCCCTTTCAGGATGACAGGCATTATATAAGTGAAGTGCCTGGAGAATGATGGTGCTGTGGATGGATAAACTGGCATTAAAACAGAATGGGGTTGGTTTCAGTAAATGGTTTGCAAATACTCTGCCAGAGGAGAGATCCTTCCATGTCATTGGGTACTTAAAACCAAATGCCTGCAGTTTGAATAGAAGAGAGCCCTGTTGAGCTGCACGTCTCAGTGGCTCTAGCTAACACCGCCAATAGTGAAGGCATACCTTCTATCTATGATTTCCACATTGAAAACTGGACTCCTGCATCTGTAATGGTTGCATAGAATAGGGTATTTCAGCAGATGTTCTGCATCCATTTACAAAACAGTAGTTCTTACAGTCTCTGTCTGCAGATTTCATTCTTGCAACCCTCCTTCCAATTGTCCCGATTTGGCAAGAACAGTCCAGATTGTCTCTCATCCCAGTTTTTAAACTGCTTTTAAAATGTCCCAGTTTCTCTCCCCACTCCCTGCTTTCCCTCTTTGTCCTCAGCTTAGTTCCACAGTTTGATACCAACTGAGTTCACATTGCAAAAGTAGTTTGCACTTCATTACATCAGGCAGGTGCCTGTAGGTTTAAGCAAAAGCAAACTGCTGCAGCCTCTATTAGTTTGTGTGTTTTCCTAGTTAAGAATTTTTCTTATCTTGACCACATTCTGAAGTTGCTTCGCCACATACATCCCAGTTTTCACCTATAAAATATTGTTGGGAATGGAAAACCTTAGGGTTGCCATAGGTTAGAAATGACTTAGGTTAGAAATGACTTGAAGGCACACAGCAACAACAACCATGGCAAAAGATGATGGGAATTGTTATCCAACAACTGGATAGCTAGATGTCGCTCACTCCTGAAACAGAGGTAAGTGCCTTATCAAGGCCTTTCACGCATCTGCAACACAACCGAGCTTTGGAAATCTCACCTTTTGAGGAATATATCGCCCAGAATCAACAAGAGGCATGCTAAGTTGGGTGCTGTAATCCACAAAAGTAAAACTTCCAAATTCTGATGCATCCAGCAGTCGTCTGCATCTAGACATTGTAAGAGAAGATGGAGCTAACTTTTGATAACATGCCTCTACCACCTCCTTGAGGAGCCTTGGTAAAGCTGGGAGATCAATATAATAAAGTCTGCTGTTGTTGGAAGAATAGCAGGATGAGAGAGAAACAGAAGTGGGCAAAAATGATGGAGAATTAACCGATGAGATCCAGATGCATGCAAAGAGATGGACCGAGGCTGAAGAAAGGAGAGGGACAGGCGACAGGGAGTCTGGATCAGCACAACAGCAGCAGAGATGTCCCCAGTTTGGTCCCTTGGAAACCCAGAGGCCACGGCTAAGAGGTTCTGTTTGACTTCTTGGAGCCGGTTTTCAAGCGTCCTGTGGTCCCTTCCGGCCCCCGCACAGGATGCTCCACAGACAGAGCACACAGAGTTCACTGGCTTCTTCTCGCTGGTGCCAGAAGCCTGGCTATAACCAGGGCTTGGGAGACTCCCTCCTTTCCCTGAATTTGGCAGCAGTCAGCCAAATTCAGCAAGAGTGGAATAGGTCAGCTGGAACCAGAAGGACCCAATGAAGTTTAGCAGGATGGGGAGGCAGAGTGGTACTCTCCTCCCTTATCCCTCTCCTGTTTTAGACTGTATGGGACAGGCCAAATTTCTTATAAGACCAAAACTTGGTTCTCAGGAGGGTACCAGAAAAACTCCAAAAATGTTTTCTGAAGGAGAGAATGAGAGCACCAAGGACACTGTGCTAAAAGTTACAGCGGATTAATTTCTGCAGTTTAAGCCTCATCAGAGTCCAATCGAAGCCTAGAAATATTTTTGTGGGTTTTTCAGGTTATGTGGCCACATTCTAGAAGAGTTTGTTTCTGATGTTTCGCCAGCATCTATGGCTGGCATCTTGAGAGGATGCATCTTCAGAGAATGACATTGTCTGAAGATGCCAGCCACAGATGCTGGTGAAATGACAGAAACAAACTCTTCTGGAACATGGCCACATAGCCTGAAAAACCCACAAAAAACTATGGGTGCCGGCCATGAAAGCCTTCAACTTCACAAAGATTACAAACATTCTTTTTTTGGACTACAGCTCCCAGAATTCCCCAGCCAGCCTGACCACTGTCACCGTCCTCCAGATGGTTGTGGTCCAAAAATAAGAAATGTTTTCCAGCCTATGAATCTAAAGCACTCTGATCATGCTCAGAAATAGCCTTCTTCTTTCTGAGACACCTTATCCTCCGACTAGCGATTGGAGGGGAAACGTTGAAATAGCAGGATAGGCAGATATCAAAAAAGCTGACAGCCAGGAACATATGCATACTCCCCAATTGTCCCAATTTGGGAAGGACAGTCCTGATTTCTGCTCTCTTGTTCCACTTTTTCAGCCGCTTTTAAAATGTCCTAGTTTCTCTGCCGCCCTTCCACTTTTCCACTTTGTTCTCAGCTTACTTCTGTTGCTGCAAACTGAGTTGAAATTGCAAAAGTTGTGCTCAACTGAACCAGCATAGCGTACTCTGGAGGCCGGGGTTCAAACCCCACATCAGCTATGAAAACCACTGGGTGACCCTGAGGAAGTCACACTCTCTCAGCTTCAGTGGAAGGCAATGGCAAACCTCCTCTGAACAAATCTTGCCAAGAAAACCCCATGATAGTGTCTCCATAAATCTTTGGATCACAGTAAGTTGGAAACGACTTGAAGCCACATAACAACAACTCAGTAAAAGGGAGGAGAGAGGAAGGGCAGAATTATCTCACCCTTCCCAGGAGGTTCAGGCAAAAGCAAACTGCTGCAGCCTGTTTTGGTTTGTGTTGTGTGTTCTTCCTCATTTATAACGTTCACCATCTTTACCACATTCTGATGCTGCTTGGCCGTACATGTCCCAGTTTTCATCTTTGAAATGTTGGAGTTATGTTAACAGTGCTGCTGGGGAAGGGAATGTGAACTAGGAGTAAAGTAGATGGTAGTCCCAGCCTCTTGGGGAACCCTTTCCCTAGCCCCTGGAGGGGAGAAAGTCTGGACTCCATGCTCCCATCCCTTGGAAACCTTTCACCCTCCTTCATGTGCAATGCACTCGCCTAGCTGGAAAGGCCCGGCTCCGGTGGATCCTGCCAATATCTCTCGCTGTAAACACACGCGGGGAGTTTCCTTCCATTGCCAGGACCGGATCTCGGCTCCAGCATCTGAACTGTAAACAGAAGCTTGGCTGGGAAGAGCTTGGTGAATTCAGAAGCTCGGGGTTGCTGGTTTTTTCCCCCTTTTCTTTTCTGGAGAGATGCATAGTAAACATGGAAGCAGCAGAGATACAGAACTGGAAGTGATTCTCTTTGCAAAACTGGTCTATGACTGCCTCTGGCTTGGTGGAGCATCTGGAAGGAAATCGCCTGCAGGTGCTAAGCGCAAAGCCGTCAAAAAGTGACCTTTTTGAACTTCCAGAATCCCCTAGCCAGTATGGCCACTCACCACAAATCTCCCTGCCAGGGCCATGCTGGCTGGAGGAGTCTGGGAATGGCTGTCCAAAATAGACTAAAATGAAAAGAACACTTCCATGCTCTGGCCAACAGAATCATAATAGTAAATTGAGCTGTCATTCTAATGTCAATACTGGTAAATTGGGTTGTTGTTCTGCAACGACAGTACACACGTTCAGGGCTGCTACTGGAAAGCTTGACCGCTCCTGCCTCATTGCCAGTTAGAATCAGATTGGAAAGTGTGGACAGAGTAGCGCTTTGGAAATCTTACCTTTTTTTGGACTACAGCTTCCAGCATCCCATTTCTAAGATCGCTGCCGACCTGTCTCACAGTCGCATACGCTGAGGAATGCATCTGAGGAAGCGGACTGAAGTCTATGAAAGCTCATGCTGCCCATTTCTTTCTTTCAGTTCGTCTCAAAGGTGCTACAAATTTGAAGGATGAGAATGCACATTAGAATAATCTGCAATATAAAAATGATATGCACATTATATGTCTTGTGGGTATGAGGAAATGGACTATGGCAACCCTACCTAAAAAATGCAGGTAGGGCACTGTGGCTGTGGGGTAGCATGCTCTTGTCTTGCTTGCCTTGGCTTTGTAGCTTGGTCTATGGATAAAAAGAGGTTGGAATAAATAGCTTTTAAAAAAAAGTTAAGAAAAAATTTAAAAAGCAATCCAGCAATTCCGCTCCCTGCAAGAGCATTTCCCGGTCAGCTTGTGGGACCGGTAGGCAGTGCTTTTAGAAGTATGGGATAAATTTCCAGTAACATCTGGCAGCTCGGAAGAAAAGCATCTGCCCAGGAGTTCACCTATTGTGAAAGCAACCCTCTCTGGCTGTTGTGAAACAGCAATATCCCTAGGAAAATAAACAGCGCCCTACAATTATTTCTGTGCCGAAAATAGTCTCCTACAACTTTTTCTTCTGCTGCAGCCAAGATGTTTCGTATCTCTCGCCCTGGCGAGTGAGGGACCATATACATCGGCCCACTCTGTTTGTATTCCAGTTTACACACAGGAAGCATTCTTGCAAAGGAGAGACTTCCTGGAGTTAGAATAATTCACAGCCACAACGTAAGCTTGCACTGTGAGGTTGTGGCACAAAGCACTAACACCATTCATGCATCACAAAGCAAGCCATGCTTGCACAAGACATGTCCAAGTTGTGACAAAGGCTGGAATCCTGTTGGTGACATATGTGAATGTAACTCTGGTTTACATGGGTGTGCGTTTCCATTAGCCATTACAGGTCCAGCCAACAAGGGAGGGGAGAGGTGATCTGAAGGACAAAGAACTGGCCAGCCACAACTAGGACAAGGGAAGAGAAATGATGGTACTCTCCATTTGGGAAAGTGTCTGTGTGTTTCCTGTCCCTTTGCATCCAAGACTGGCTGTGTGTTCATCACAAAGAAGACTGAGGACTCTTTCACACTGGAGGAATTTCTCCCAACTTCAAATGCAGCCAATGCAAATTCATGTGAATTCGCTTGTTTAGCGAATTTACATGAATCCCCATTGCATTCGGAAGGCATTCGGAATGACTTCCCATTACCCGAAAATGACCCCTCCTTGCCTGAAATTGCGTGAGAAGCTTTAATTCGCAATAACGTGAAACCTATGATTGCATTCGGAGTGACTTCCCTTTTGCCCGAAATTGCGTGAGAAGCTCTAATTCACAATAACGTTAAACCCCATGATGGCGTTCAGATTGCCATTGGATTATACTTCCAATTTCCCACGTCTGAAAGAGTCCTGACACTTGAAAGAATAAACATTCTGTACACCGTAGTTGTGTAACTGGTGCACTACTACAGAGATATGCACACTCAGAATTCTTAAAGGTAATGTAGTATATTGCCAGGTATTTAAAATGTCACATTGTTATCATATTTTCTTTTTGATACTTTCAAAATATAGAGGTGTGAGTGTTTCACTATGACTCTGGAGACCAGGGTTGGATTCCCAGTTCAGCCATGAAACCCAGTGGGTGACCTTGAGCAAGTCACATCCTCTCAGCCTCGGGGGAAGGCAATAGCACACCTCCTCTGAACAAATCTTGCCAGGAAAACCCCATGATAGGGTCGCTTTAGGATTATCATAACTCTGAAATAACTTGAAGTCCCACAACAACAGCAGCAATGGGTGCAGTAGATGATGAGAAATTGAGACAACTGCTTAAAGTATTTGTAATTTTGAGAAGAGGTGGAAGCAACCATTTGCAGGCAGGCCTGAGACCTTCTTTTTTCCTATGACTGCTCCATATCCACAGTCAGGAAAGAAGAGCATGGAAAAAGGTCCTTTTTTGGATTACAGCTCCAAGAACCCCTCAAACAGAAATTTTGGGAATTAAACTCTTCATCTAACTCCATTCCTCTCTAGCCTGGAAGTGAGCAAATAACATCTAATCTAGTTGAACAGTTTAAACAGTAGACTGTCTCTGGTTGTGCCTGGGGTTGCATCTGCACTGCAGAAATAATGCAGTCTGATTCCTCTTTAACTGCCATGGCTCCATGCTACGAAAGTCTGGGATTTATAGTTTTGTGAGATGCTTAACCTTTTCTTTCAGAGCTATCTGGTGCCCCGGCAAACTACAAACCCCATAAGACTGAGCCACGGCAATTAAAGTGGTGTCAAACTGCATGATTTCTGCAGTGCGGATGCAGCCCAGAACTATTACCCTCATGTTTCTCTCAAATTCATTCACCGCAAGATCCTGTCCCCTTTCAGCGTTCATTTTTATTGGGGTGGGTGGGCAACGTGAAGATAAAAAAGGAGACCCAAAGCAAAGCTGCTTCATAGTTTTTGCTCGCGGGCCACCGAGGCGATAAATGGAGGCCTGTCGGAAATGGAGGCGGGAGAAGAAGGGAAGGCCCCCAGATGGCTGATAAATTTGTATTTCCGGAAAGAGGCCAAAAAAATAAAAAAGAAAGGGGGGGGGAGAGAGAAATAAGTCGTATCGTGGAGAGAGGAAATGACAACGCTAAGTTATAAATGCTCTGGTCCCCCCCTCCGCCATCCTGGGAGAGGAAATGACATCCGCAAAAGTGGTTTTTGTGTGTCAAGTACAAAGGGCCGGGGAGTTCCTGTCAACGTGGTTCACAAGCCTGGACCAGCTGCAAACAGGCCCCTGGCTGTGGAGCCACATGGAGCGACACGCACCGACACAAACAACTCGGCCCCTTGGAGTTGTCAATGTTTGTCTCTTCAGACGTTTCCAGCACTCGGGGCTCTGTTTGTTCAAAGCATGTACAGAGTGCCTCCTATGGCGCAAAAGGGGCCGGGGCCTAAAAATAGAGAGAGTGTTCCCTTTGCGGAGGAAGCCAACTTCTTCTGGGTCTTCCTTTTTTCTTAACAAAACAGGCTTATCTTGGAGCCGTTGCCTTCTTCCCTTTTCCTGCGGCTTAAAATACAGGTTGAGTCTCCCGTATCTGGAATCCCGAAATCTAAAATATTCCAATATTGTCCACATGGGAGGCTGAGATAGTGACACTTTTGCTTCCTGATGGTTCGATGTATACAAAAATTACTTTGTGCACTAAATTATTTCAAGTATCATGTATAACATAACCTTCCGGCTATGTTGATAAGGTGCGTTGTTGTTGTGTGCCTTCAAGTCTTTTCCGACTTATGGCAAGCCTAAGGCGAATTGTCATGGGATTTTTTTGGCAAGACATGTTCAGAGGAGGTTGTCCATTGGCTTTCCCTGAGAGTATGTGACTTGCCCAACATCACCCAATGGGTTTCGTGGCCAAACAGGAATCGAACCCTGGTTTTGCAAGTCATAGCCTAATGCTCAAACCACTATGCAATGCTGTCTTCCAACCCGAAGGCAGACCTATCATGGGGTTTTCTTGGCAAGATTGGTTCAGAGAAGGTTTGCCATTGCCTTCCCCTGAGGCTGAGAGAGTGCGACTCGCCCAACATTACCCAGTGGGTTTCACGGACAAGCGGGAAATCGAACCCTGGTCTCCAGAGTCATAGTCCGCCATTTAAACCAATGTGCCACACTGGTTTGTATAAAGTGTATACAAAACATAAATGGATTTCACATTTAGACGTGAGCCCCATTTCCATGACATCTCATTATCCATATGCAAATATTCCCAAATCCAAAACACTTCTGATCCCAAGCATTTTGGAGAAGGGAGTCTCAACCTGTATGGGTGTGTAGACATATATATAAGAACAGTGTGTCCAACCATGTACAGAATGTCTGTTAGAAAGAGTACCATAGTTGGGCAAAATCTTAAAAGGCTGTTCCTATGCACTTCTAAGCTAAACCTAAGGGAGTCTGAAGTGTCTACTCTCCCTGTTAAAAGAGATTAAAACTTATTTGCTGCCCCCTAATGGCACAGAAATAGGAACCCGAGGCAGATGCCTCTTTCTGTCTCAGAGCCAGGCCTGATTTCTTATTTTAAATCAGTAGGTTGAAACTGGAAGGATTTTTAATCCTTGGATAACTGGTGGTGGCACAGATGGCACAAGGCAGGGACTCCATGCCAGGAGCCTAGATCCCAGCTGCCCAGAATTATAGCATACCTATCATCATGGTCGCCAACACATTCTTCCCACCACCTCCCACCTCTAGCTCCATAGGTTATTGTAAAGTGCATCATTTGTCCCTTCTAACCACTTACCCGCCACCTAATTCCTCCGCTATTCCACCACATTGGCACAAAACCCTTTTGTTGGCCTGCTGAAGCCACTGAGGACAAGCCGGGTGGACATCTGGGTGGTTGCCAAAGCCAACTTTCAAAAATAGCTTCAGGCATTTATTGTCTAAACTATATTTGCACGCATCCAAGATGGTGGTGGTGGTGGTGCAGCAGTTTAGGGACACAAACAGCTCCAGAAAAGACATGGGTCTGTCCAGCTGGAAGACAGGCTACTGGGTGCAGATGGCAGCCCCATTGGGTCTCCAGACCTTGTCAGTAAGGTGTCAGCAAACCATTAGGATTTTGTTTTGGTCACAGACTGTAAGGCTGTTAACCTGAAGACACATAACACAGCATCTCAGTTTTCCCTTCTGTAAAATGGGATTCCCACCTTCCAGCCAGACAGTTCAAGAAGCAGGATGGAGCAATGGTTTGAGTCTTGGATTAGGAATCTGGGGGACCAGGGTTTAAATCCTTGCTATGGAAACTCACCAAGCGACCTCAAAATAAAACAGAATCGCAGAATCTTAAGAGCTGGAATAGACTGAAAATCCAATTCCCTTGCAGGAATACATAATGACAGCACTCCTGAAGAAGACCCATCCAGTCTCTGTTGAAAGACTTCCAAAGAAGGAGAGTCCACCACGTTCCAAGGTACTGTTGAACGACTCTTTCAGTAAAGTTCTTCCTAATATTTAGGTGGAATCTCTCTTCTTGTAATTTGAATCCATTGGTTTGGGTTCTAGTCCCTGGAGCAGCAGAAAACAAACTTGTTCCGCCTTTTACACCACACCCCTTCAGATGTTTAAAGATGGTGGTCATGTCAACTCTCCGTCTTCTCTTCCCCAAACTAAACATGTCCATCGAATCCTAGAATCATAAAGTTGGAAGAGACTTCAAGGGCCATAGGTCCAGCCCCCTTGCCAGGCTTCCTATGTCATTCCTGGGCAAGTCACACTCTCAGACTCAGTAAGTGGCAACAGCAAACCTCCTGCAAAGAAACCTTCCAAGAAAACCCAATGACAGGGTTTCCCAACATTGGATTTGACTTGAAGACACATAACAAGATGGATACCTGTCAGCCAAGAATGCACATCCAGCTGGGGAGCATCATTGTACACTATTGTACACAAAACTCCACCAATTTTGAGCTGTAATACAGTGTTTTGCTTTTGACAAAAACACCTAGCTTCCATAGTGGAGCTGAGACATGCATTAAACAGCCAATTTCTTCCAGTGCCCAATCCAGCCAGCTGAGTCCAGAAGGCTATCACAGTTATTAGTATTTAAATCTGCTAAGAGACCTGCATGAGCTAATAGAGCAGTGTTCCCTCGCTCCATTCAAACCAATTTGCATAGGTATCCAGCAAAACAGCCTTAGTGCCTTTGCAAAAGCCAGCTTGAAAAGGGTCCAGATAATTTTGGTCAACCAGAAATGTCTAAAATTGTCCTGCTTGCTACCAGCTTCACCTTAGCCAGGAATGGCAACATCCGCGGCTGCCAAAACTGCCGGGTTGAGGGCAGGTTTCTATAATGAAAGTCTTATTAGAATAAAGGGCCAGTCTTTCCCGTAAGAAGACATTAATCACCTCCCTTCCCCAAGATGTCAGTCCCACCTTGGCAGATGCCATCATTCAGGAAGGGCAAGGGGTGAGTAAACAGGTGGTAGCCTGGTTCAGACAGCTTCCAGATCCACAAGCTACAACAGGTTCCATATACTAGAGGTGAGCGATGTTACATCAACCTGTCCTTTTACTAAACTGGGGTCCGTGTCGAGGTGAATGGGACTGACATTGTCCACATTCAGATGAACCTCTCACTCTTGCCTAGTGGTTCCCAAACTTTGCTCTTCCATGTATTTTGGACTTCAGTTCCCAGAAGCCTCACTCATCTT
Organism: Urosaurus nigricauda; assembly: GCA_034509955.1. Lineage (NCBI taxonomy): Eukaryota > Metazoa > Chordata > Lepidosauria > Squamata > Phrynosomatidae > Urosaurus > Urosaurus nigricauda. Next base: position 28,166,391 of record JAOEGL010000007.1, on the reverse strand, counting down.
GGCCAGCAGGCAGGAATTCTAGGAACCAAAGTCCAAAATATCTGGAAAGTTAGGGAACTACTGTAACTACTGTAACCTCTCAGGCTCCAAGAGTGGAAATTAGGTAGCCCTCCAGAGAGATATAGTCGGACTGCAATGCCCACCAGCCAGCATAGCCAATGATGAGGAACGCTGGGAGCTGCAGTCCAACAACCTCTGGGGGCTGGATGATTCCATTTCTCATAATGGCGGGGCTGGTCAAAAGAGTGGCGATGCCAAGAAGAAAGAATGGAGTTGCCTTTAAATTTTCCTGGTATGTTTTTAACAGCTGCAAGAAAAACTAAAATTGAACAGGAACAGCTTTCCTCGGTGCCACTTCTCAACATGAGGGGAAGCTACACCCGATGGATTGCTGCTGGCTGGCACTGAAAAGAATCAAAGTGGCAAGAAAAAGCCCGGTTGTTAAAATTATGTGATGTGTTTTATGAGTGCTATGTGCTTTCCATGGTACTTTCTGTGCCTCAGTCATGTGGAGGACTCAAGTAGTACATCACCCTGATTTCTGGGTAGCCGTGTTGTCTTTCAGGAGTGTTGCTGCTATATTTGTCCTTTGTCTGCTATGCATATGATTTATTGTCCCCTTCATTTCTAGGCAAGACCCCACAACCGCAATCCAAAAATGCAGAATTCCCCCATCTGCGCTGGTTTGCTTGCTTATTCCCGATGTGCCATGTGAAGGGAGCCACCATAGCCTATTAGTTTGAGAAACGGACTATGACTCTAGGGACCAGTGTTTTATTCCCAGCTTAGCTATGAAACCCCCTGGGTGACCCTGGGGAAGTCACACTCTCTCAGCCTCAGGGGAAGCCAATGGCAAACCTCCTCTGAACAAATCTTGCCAACCCCCCCCCTTTTTTTTTATATATATATAGTAAGGAATTGCAACTGAAATCCTGAGAGCTAGACTGTGATTCTGGAGACCAGGATTTAGTTTCCATCTCAGCCATGAAATCCACTGGGTGACGTTGGGCAAGTCACACAATCTCAGCCTCAGGCAAAAGCAATGGCAAACCTCCTCTGAAGAAACCTTGCCAAGAAAATCCCAAGACAGGTTCGTCTCAGGGTTGCCATAAGTTGGAAATGACTTGTAGGCACACAACAACAGCAACAACCAGAATCCTGCTTCTGATTATCTCAGCCTCACTTACTGCTGAGAAGGAGCTGGAAATGTCATCCTGCTGTGTCTGGATCACCAGCAGAACAGGTCTCCATCACTTGGTGTAGCTCCCTGGCATTTAAGGTGGGATTTGGGAGGCATCTGTGATTGTGGCAATACTGGCATGATTGTGAATACATAGCATAGGTGAATACAAAGCAGGTGTGAATCTGCAACACTAGGTTACAAATCCATAACTCCAAGCCAGGATGCCTAATCCATAACTCCAAGACAGGATGCCTCAGACTCATAGGGTTGTCATCATCTGAAGTCAATGGTGGCACTGAAAAATCTTGCCTGGAAAACTCTGCCATAGCTTTGCCTTATGAGTGCCATAAGTTGGAAACGACTTGAAGACATGCAACAACAAGGAATAAGCAATCGAAAGTGCTGAACTCGAACCCTCAAGAAAGCAGATCAGCACCCTGGACAGTTCATTTAAAGTTCAGGCCAAAAACCAGAGTGTTTTCACCACTCCCTTGACCTGAAGCCACCGCCAGCCTTTGACATGGCAGCAGCATGCCACATTGGCCCATGTGCCTCACGCCACTTTGCCTGCCTCCGAGAAGCGCTCCAAGCAGTGCAAGGAGAGAGGCTGTCCTTCTCCTTCTTTGCACGGCCCTGGCAGGCGCCTGCAATGGAGTTGCAAAAGCTTGTGGCTTTCTTTCCCCCCAACACTGCGGCCTGTGTTCCTGTCACTACCATAAATCCTTCCCTGGGCCCAGAACAAGCTCGCAAACAAACACTGATGTAATTCTCCCAGGGCCAGGGTGGGGAAGGCTCTGGGAATTACTCACCCCAACATTGGACTTGCCTCCCTTCTCCACGCCTCCCCCTCTTCTCTTTTTTGCACATATACAGCTTCTTGCTGCGGCTGCAAAAAAGAAAATGCGTTCTTGTTAACTGCCCTGGAGTCGATCTCGACCCATGGCAACCCTACTGATGAGACATCACCAAAACCCTCTGTCCTCCACTGCTCTGCTCAACTGCAAAGTCATACTCAAAGTGACCTCTTTAATAGAGTCCATCCACCTTGCATACACGGATAAGGAGGGACGACTGTACATTAATAAATGACAATAACAAATAGAGTGAACTTAATATATTTGTCCAAGGTAGAATCTCCGTGTTGCGTCTGTGTGTAAGTTGCTCCTTTGGCATTCCTCATGAGCTTCTTCTGGTTAGTCATCTGTCCCCTCTCAACATCAGGTGTGACCAGATGCAATTTCCAGTGCAGAAACTCTGAGGCTTCTGTTGCATCTCTGTATGAATCACTATTCAAGGCTCGCCTCCTTCCAACCAGCCCCTTCCACCATTTCAGCACAGCCTTCTCACTTTTCCAAGGCAGAGGGACAGCAGTTTTATCCCTGTCTGTGTAAAACCACTGCATTGGCACGCTCCAACCCGTGACTCACGCCGAAGCATTAGGGGATGTGGCTCATTCTTACTCTTAGATCAGAATGAGGATTTATTATTTTTTTTAAGTGGCTTTGAACATGGACAGAGTGACTTTCTCTCCCGTTGAGTAATTAAAACCAGCAGCCACACATCTGGGATTATTCTACGTAAGGAAGAGGGTGTGCCTGTCAGGCGCAACTGATCTCTCAAGCCTCTCGTTTTACAAATTAAGAGCACTGAGAGAGTCCTGGTTTCCATCTATGGGAAACACAAATGGAAGGGGAGGAGTGCCTAGTGGTGATCTCAAGAGAGCTGAGAGTCAGGATTCATGGCTCCATGACCTTTGCAACAAGAATGGGCTAGTTTTGGCTCAGCCCCAAAATATGTGGCTCAGTCACCAAGACCAAGTACCTATGGGCATGTGCAGAGTGATGGTTTACATGGTTTTCCACCCTGTGCTGTGACTCTTCACAACAGCCTTGTGAGGTAGATGAGCTGATGTGATCTCTGGGCTACATTTGTCCAGGACACCTCCTGGGTGGAATCTGAATCCGTATCTCCCTGATCTTGCACTCTTCGGCTATTGCACCAAGATTAGAACACTAGCATTTCTCTTAGACGAAAACAGCAGTTAGATATTTGGAAATCTGGGATTGTTGGCTGGAGGACAGAGGGAGAAGACCCCAAATACTGCAGGATTGCCCTTTTTGCTGTCAAAGCAGCTACCCTGAGTAAGCAAGAAATAGAAAAGAACGATTAGCCTAGTTTTTTCTTGCACAGAGGTACTGAATGAGCTTTTTAATGTTTATTTGTTTGAATTGTATATAATTTGTGGTGTTTAATTATTTTGACTATTTGCTTGCTTTTGCTACTTTGAAATGGTCTAGAGACTTATTCAATAAAGAATATTTTGGGCTCATTCGAGTCCAAGTACCCACGGGTTTGGATGCTCAGTTATCATCTTCCAAGCCAGTTCTGTTCCTGTTCTCATGTAAAGTTCAATCTCTCTCCTTTTCTATTCCAACCATGTCCCTTCTTAAGCACAGCAAGGTCTAATGACTGGAAGCTTACCGTGTGCCGATGCAAATCCATGCACGGACATGTGAGTTATGTTTGCTGCCGTACTTAGGGAAGATTGGCCCTGTGTGACACACATTTTCCAGGGTTGGTGCCATGGCTAAGTTGCTGGTTCTCATCCAGTCTCAGGTTCTGCACAAAAGCATCTGTGTGCTCTGGTGGATTGCATCTGGCCCTGGAGTCACACACAGCCTACTTTTGACCACAGGTTTGTAGGTCTGTAGGAAGCAGGCAGGTGTATTTACATGCTAGGAGGTGCAGAAAGGTAGAGAAAACCATCCACCACATGGGACAGATAAATGTTGGACTATGGCTCACTGACTCCACTATCCAGCACAGTCGCTGGTCTTGTTGACTGCAGGATTATGACAGTTGCAGTCCAAAAATGCAACTTTTCTGAGATACGGATCTCTCCTGTTGCATGAGTACATTACTATCGCCAGTTAATCCCCATCTCTCAAAAATGCAGGAGAACCCATATTATCATTGGTTTGGAAAACACATTTTTTCCTCTGGCTCTTATTGTGGTTGAATTCAAAGATATAGCCATGTTAGTCTGTAGAATCGGTGTGCAGAGAGATCTTGTAGCACCTTTGAGACGAACTGAAAGAAAGAAGTTGGCTCATGCGAATGCTCACGCTGCCAACTTCTTTCTTTCATTTAGTCTCAAAGATGCTACAAGATTTTATCACGGTTGCTAATATATAATACCCAAAAAATCAGAAAGATTTACTAGCTTATTATGCCGGCCGGCCTGTCCAGGAACACAAGTCACTTGGGGAAGTTCTATAAAGAACAACCGATGGCAGTTCTATAATGAACACCAAAAAGCAACATTCATTAAAAGCTACCTAGCCCTGTTGCCTGGAGAATATTCTGATTTGCCAAAAGTGACCAACCGTAATTACTTGTGAGTCCATAATATGCAACAGATTTCCTCCTGAGCATGTGCAGAGTGCATTTCCCCCTTTTCCTATTGCGGCAGTGGGAGCTTGTGGGGTAGAATGCCCCACTAGTTTTGAAACCTCAACAGCAAACACCCATTTCTTATGTTTAGCATCACATGCAAATAGTACTTCCATGGACAACAATTCCCAGGATCCTGGGGTATCATGAAAGTGGTGGTCCACAAAAATAACAAGAAGGTAACTTCCCAAATCTCTGGGGTTTAGCGGAGACATGAGGAAAGGACCCAAAATCTAGGTCTTCTTGACCATGCCCAGCTGATTTCAACAGCTTCTCAACCTAGAACCCTTATCACCATCCCAGATTTTTTAGTAAGTTCCTTTCTTTTGCAGCAATGTTAAGGAAACTAAGGTGGGTTGGCTGACCAAAACAAGAGGGTGGTAGCCACAAAGAGCTGCTGAGTCAAGGGAAAGAATAACAAGTGGCAGGCGAGTGGGCAGGACTGGGGTGCGGCTGCCCACGGGCACCAAACAGAAATTCAGCCACAGAGCGAACAAGGAAGGGCTGGAAGTTGGCACAGCCTGGCCAAAGCTGCGTCTGCCTTCTCACATGTGAGAAGCAGCATCGCGAAATGGGCCAGTCAACGACAGATCAGAGGATCCAGGGCTTTTCTGCAGCTTTGCAAGAAGACTTCTCCAATCCCTGCTGTGCAAGATGTGAAGAAGGAACGGCAAGGACTGAACTGGGCCCTTTTATACACACAAAGCACATCCATTGAGCCGCAGCTGGTGGTGTACTTTGCTTTTACACACACATACACACACACACACACACAATGTCTTCTCTGCCAAGGTAATTTGAAGGATGTGCCAAAAAATAGTGCTGCTTGTGTACATTATGCAAATCAAGCACAATTTCCCCTTAGTTTCCCTCCCATAGTTTTTTTCCTATTTCTGCTAGCCTTCCCTGGCCTGCAAAAAATTACAGAGACAGACAGGCTGAGATCTGACATGTGTACCATAAATCTCCCCATGTGAAGTGATATATCAATTGGGCTATGAACCTTTCAGGTGAAGGGTCTACTTCAGGGGGGACCAACCCAGTGGATTTAGGCAACAATCCTCAGTGGCTCCCATGTCCGTGGGATGGCGAGTCTGCTTTAGGTTTTATGGTAACTTTTCAAGGAGCTATCCAACGTGCTGAAGCTGGTCTTTGACATTATTTCAGCAAAGTTAAAGTGGAGACGAACACGTGGAGTGGATTCACAGCCCCACTGACATGGGAACCATGGACCTGGGCCTATACATGGATAGGGTGGGTTGAAGGAAGATTGAAACAAGATGCTGCTCTTGTTTAAATCTCTCCGCAAACAGAAAAGCAGCCAGGAACCAAAGGGCCAGAAAGGGGAACCTTTTTGTCTCCTGTGTCCTGGCTGTCCTATGGCAAGGTGTTGCTTTTCCTCTGTCATGAGTTCCTCCATGGCAGGGGGTTGGACTGGATGGCCTTTGTGGTCCCTTCCAGCGATGTGATTCTATTATTATTCTCTTCGCCTGCTTTTAGTCAAGCTGGTCATCGTCCAAACACTCAAGAGCTCTTCTGAGAGTCCCTCCAGCCTACTCACTGCCATCTCAGCCTGAGTAAAAGGCCACGATCCTTCCTCATCCCATCTCCCCAGCTATGATTGAACAATTCCCAAGCAATTCCCAATTCCCTATTTCTCAGCCCCTGCTTCCCTCCCGAGAGAACAAGCGCTCCCGTTCACTCCTTGCCCTGAGTGTGGTCACCACCAGCTTTTGCAATGGCCTGTGTTACCAGCCCCATAAATCAAGATCAGGGCGTCCTGTTGGCTCACCGCTTGCAGCCCTTGACCACAGCTCCCATGGGGTGGAACGGTGGTCACTCACATCCTGCCTTCCCAGAGCATCACAGACGCAAATGGGCCGGCTCCCCCACACCTTTGAGCTGTCAGCATCCTACTGTGGTTTTACACATTTCGGGAGGCAAGGTGGCTAATCCAGGACTGATACCTTTGGAAAAGTCGCCCACACAAAACCAGGGCTAGGGAACATTACTTCTTTTTGAACCACAAGGCCCAGTATCCCCTGTGGTCATGTCGACTGGGGGTACTGGGTCCCAAATGTGTTAGTGTTCCCACTGTTGTGATATGCCTTTGAGTTGTTTACTGGGAATTTTAAGTTATTGTGTTGGAGGGAGGGATAATGGGCTTTATTCTGTACTTTATCTGATTCTTTACTATGTATTTATTCATATTGTAAGGAGGCTCAATCCATCTGGAGAGGTGGGATATAAATAAAATTTTATTATTTTTATTTATTTTTACCTCTATGGAAGACCCTATCCTGCACTTTTCTTGGCACGATTTGTTCAGAGGGGTTTGCATCGCCTTCCTCTGAGGCTGAGAGAGTGGGACTTGCCCAGGGCAACCAGGCGTTCTGCTTTTTCCCAAACATGTCCTACATTTCAAGCTTCAGTCTGGGACAAATTCCAAAAAGTCCTCCATTTTGAGCATGTTTGACACCCGGTGCGGATCAGGTTTAACACCCGCCATCCTGCAGCAAAAGAGAAAACCAGGGATGTGGAAGGGTGATTTTAACAAAGTTAAAATTCATCAGAAAAATATGGCCCAATATATAATACATAATACAGCAGTAAATAAAGCATATGAAACACATTCATATTTGTATTAGTGTCTTTAGCTTTATTGAGCGATGTCCTACTTTTTGAAACATCCTACATTTTGCCGTGCCTTCTCCTCTTTTATGCTTATGATATCTGGTCAACTTGGACTTGGTCAATCCAAGTCTCCTATGGATGAGCAGGAATTCGAACCCTGGTCTCCTGAATTCCTAGTTCAACACTCAAGCCACTACACTACACTATACTGATTGTTCTTCTAGTGTTCACAGACTACGCATAAAACTGTCCCGTGCAGAGAGATTCTTCTGGCATGATGACCAAGGCTGCTGATAAAGGCACAGGAGCACGGCTGTTTAAAAAGTTGACAGCCTGAAGCACAAACTTTCATGCAATGTGATAAAGATCCAGAAAACGTAGCGGTGTCACACACAAGATTTTCTGGAACGTCTCTCCGTATTTACTTTTGGCAGTCCTTGGCTGTTATAGTGTTAAGCGTCCAGGAATAAAACAGCCTGGTTCTCATCCGCTCCTGCGCCTTTAGCAAAGGGTGTGCAGGTGGAATTTGTAAGGGTTGGAGTTACGCATTGTTACCTGCTCTTTGTTGCCAAAAAGAGTTCGAAAGTTGGCAATCCTAGATCCGGAAGAGAGTATAAGAATCCCATTTTGGAAAATGTCTGGTTGCCCAAAGGCAACTCTGACTTGCCACCAGCAACCGAATATTCATAACTCTGGTTTATTTGGAATGAATCACTTCAAATCATCTTGACCTAATAATCTAAACTGGACAGGGATCAGAAAGGAGGATGATTCATCAGACTGCCACTTTTTTTTGCCTTTTCCTGACAAAGCTCTTTCTTTTCACCCTGAAGGGAGAGAAATTTCAGCAGGTTAAGCTTCTCTCATGTAAATCCAATGATAGGAAAGCTTTATTCATGGACTTTCAAGCTGAAATTGCTAAAAGGTTTGGGGGAAAAAATGGGAAGAGAGGTGTCAGCCAGTATCTTCTTAACCAATACTTCAATAAGATAAGGAGGAAGATGTCATTTGTATTCCACCTTTCTCCCGTAACTACAAGTCAAGCTGGTTTTCAAAATATAAAACAAATACAGATTATTGTTTTTTTTTAAAAAAAGCACATACAAAAACATAAGTGTAAACATTTGAAAAGTTAAACTATTTATCTGTTGTCGCTGTGTCTTCGACTATTTCTGACTTACGGAAACTGTAAAGTGGATCTAACATGGGATTTTCTTGGCAGGTTTGTTCAGATAGAGTTTGTCACTGCCTTTCTTGGTGGCCAACACTATCTATAGTTTGTACAACGTTACCACGCTTTGGCCAAGGCTTTGATGCAGACTTAATCAAACCTTGGAAAGGTTCCTACTTGGAGGGACTGCAACTCCCAGAATCTCAGTGACCATGCTGGTTATTATTATTATTATTATTATTATTATTATTATTCTTATCTGCCTGTCTGGATGGATCAAGGCAGGAACAACAACAGACCAACAAATATGCCTCAGTTAAGAACACGAGATCAGTTAAAATAGACATCAGCTTAAAACAACAAACAAGGCACTTACAATACACAGCCGCCTTGAGTCCCTATACTAGGAGGAAGGTGGGATATAAATAAATACATAAATAAATAACTAATAGCTATATTTAAAATTCATTGTTAAAATTTTATAATTTTAAAAATCATCTGGATAGGCCTGCTGGAAAAGATTAGTCTCCGATGCTGTTTTAAATTTGGACAGCAATCTCTCCTGGCAGGTCATTTTACAGTCTGGATAAGGATTATGGGATTTGTAGTGTGTGTGTGTGTGTGTGTGTGTGTGTGTGTGTTTTAAAGGATCTGCTCCTCCAGTTTCTGGAGTACTTAATGCTAACATACACAGGCAATGGAGCTGGACACATAGCTTTGGCCACCAACTCATTGGGCTTGCCAACTTGTGGAATACAGTGCGATTCACCTGTTATATGACAGTCCCTTTCCACTGTCTTAGCCTGCCATATTGTGGTCACATCCAGCCGCCTTTGGGCCTCCCTTTGATGCAGATGGATGAAGAGTGACTAACATACCCCAGCAAATGAATTCAAAACTAAGCAGACCCCTTCCATGCACAAACACACTCACCATTCCCAGACCGATTGAATGCCAAGAAATAAGATCTGCATTCAAAATCCCCAGCCAAAGAGCTCCTGGGGGCCTCACCATGGATGGGTCAGTGTCTGGGGTGACTGTCCTTCCTTCCCTCCATGTAACCACCAAAGCCTCCATCTCTATTGTATCCAGATGTGGAAGAATATGAGTTTTCCATTTTGTGTGTGTTGAATTATATGTTTCAAAGTCTGAATCCGTCTGCATCGTAGAGACTCACGGTTGTGAGGACCCTGCTATCAGTGTTGGCCCATCTGTGGTCATGACTCACGGCACAAGACAGAAATGTTTTCTCCAAACACACCATATGCAGCGTGGTTTGTGTCTACCAGTCCGACAGTTGCCTGGCACGCATACAAATTCCTCGTCTTGGGGGAAAGACTCGTTTTCAAATGCATACCAAGTTTCTAGTCCTCAAAGGCCACTTCGTACAGTCAAGGCAAAGATGGCAAAGGAGGAAGAGTGCCCAAGCCGGAGAGTCTGCAGAAGTTTGCTTTTGCTTACGTTTACTGGGAAGGGAGAGAATACAAACTACTTTTTCTCTTTGAAATCAATTTGCAGGGAGAAAGCAGGACATTTGAAAAGCATCCGAAAAAGCAGAAGGAGGAGTTTATTGATGTTTTCACAACCAAAGCTTCATCCTCCTAAAATTAATTGCCTGTAGATTTATCAGCAGAAAACACAGGTATATTCCCCGGAAAGTACTCACAGAAATTGAATCTGATGCATGGTAGGATTAGCACCGAGAAGGAAAATAGAACCCCTATAAATCAATGAAAAGTGATAGCATTTAAAAAGTCAAACAGAGCACTCATTCCGTTTTAAAAAGCCCCAAATACTATATCTGCACAGGAAAGCACCAGTGGAAAGTGAGGTGATATTTCTAGATAATTATATCCTCAATTGTACAGGTAAGAACCCAGCTTAAAATGGTCTGGCGGAGCCCTAAGTGAAGGAAGTACCTGTAGTTTCTCTTTTTGCCAAAGGAAAGTTTCCAAAGGTTATTACAGACATACCTCAGTTAGCAAAGCATCTCAGCAAAGATCCTTTTTACAGTCTTTTATGCCTTCCCAGTCCAGTTTTCTTCCTTGTCCTTTGTCTACTGGATTAACATTTGTCACAAAGGTGCTATAAGATCTCTTTGCATTAATTCACTGTCATGTGCCTGTACTCTTAATACTATTCAAATTGGGTCTCCTGTATCCGAGATGCTTGGGAAGAGAAGTGTTTTGGATTTTGAAGTTTTTCAGATTTTGGAATATTGGCATATAAATAAGGAGGTATCTTGGAGTCTAAACAGGGAGTTCATTTATGTTTTATATACACCTTATACACATAGCCTGAAGATAATTTTATACATATCTTTTTAAATAATTTTACACATGAAACATGTGCACACCAAACCATCGGAGAGCAAAGGTATCGCTATCCCAGTTTCCCTTGTGGAAAATTTGGATTTTGAAGCATTTCGGATTTCAGAATACTCGCACATGTTTGTGAATGTGTGCACATATATATATATATATATATGTTGAACTTTCAAACCAGTACATTTTGGTCTCCACATATTCTGACTTTTGAATGTTTTCCAGTGTGTAGCCTGGTGGTTCCTTGTCACCCAGGGCAGTGAATCTGCTTTGGGTTTTCACCCAAACTTTATGAGAAGTGAACTCTTATCTTGCAAATTCAGAGCACGCAGGAAAATTCCCAAGGATGTACGTACAGAAACTGAGTAATTTACATAGTAGAATAAATACTAAGAGGGAAAATACAAGATGCAAAGCAGAATAACCCTCTGGGGAATTACAGATCTCTCAGAATTATAGACCTCTCAGCAATAGCTTCAGTACCTTGGATAGCTCCTTCAGATTTCAGATTAAAATCCAGAGTGATGGTTGTTGTGTATTTTAAAGTCATCTCTGATATATGGCAACCCTAAGCCAAACCTATTTCGGGGTTTTCTTGGAAAGGTTTGTTCGGAGGAGGTTTGTCATTGCCACCCTCTGAGGCTGAGAGAGTGTGTCTTGCCCAAGATGGGTTTCCATGACTGAGTAGGGATACAAACCCTGTTCTGCAGAGTCACAGGCCAACACACAAATCACTCCACCACATTGCCTGACATCAGAGCTGCAAGCCTCCAATGATTCTTTTCTGATAGTATGAAGTGTCAGACTGCGACTCTGGAGACCAGGGTTTGATTCCCTGCTCAGCCATGAAATCCCATTAGGTGACCTTGGGCAAGTCACACTCTCTCAGCCTCAGGGGAAGGCAACGGCAAACCTCCTCTGAACAAACCTTGCCAAGAAAACCCTATGATAGGTTCGCCTTAGGGTCACCATAAGTCAGAAACGACTTGAAGGCACACAACAACATCTTTTTTAATTCTGTTGTAATCATTTTAATTTGTAGACTGTGCAGAGTCCCAAACTTGAGGAAAAGCCAGGATAAAAATGCAGATAACCATCAGCATCCTTATGGCTGAGATTCGACATTGCAAACAGCAGTATGTAACTTTATGCATCTGTAACCAAGGTGCAGAAATGCAATGCAGCCCTATGAATGAACTAAGAAGATGAGTATCTGGGGACCAGCAAGAGTGCTTTGACACATATTGGGCACTCCTGATGCAAACTGGACATTCCCATTGTGTTTTGGCACTTCCAACAATGGTGCATCAGTTACTCCACAGACTACTATTGCACAATGGAAGCTCACACAGATGAATTTCTCTTTATTTCGAATGGAGCCAATTGGAGCCAATTCAAATTCACATGAATTCGCTAGTTTACGTGAATACAATTGCGTTCGGAAAGCGTTCAGAATGACTTCTCATTGCCCCAAAATGACTGCCCATTGCCCGAAATTGCGTGAGATGCTTTAATACAAAATAACGTAAAACCCATGATTGCATTCGGAATGACTTCCCTTTTGCCTGAAATTGCGTGAGATACTTTAATATACAATAACGTGAAACCCCATGATTGCCCTCAGATTGCCATTAGATTATACTTCCAATTTCCGTCGTCTGATAAACTCCATAGTAACATCACGGCTGTCCCTAGGTGAATATATGGGCTTTCTAGATTGGCAGGAAAGTGTGACATGAAGTTGCTTAGCAGCTGCACCACAGACTTTAGATGGAGCTGCGCTGTTCCGCAGTTTTTAAAAAAGAAGCTGGGAAAAGCAGCACCTTTTTAAAGGCGCTTCTTCTCCCCTAAAATGCAAAAAAAGCGTTTTCATGGCACACTTTCCCTTTTTCTCATCTAAAGGCTAGAGTTTCATTCAGCCATGAACACACTTCTTTTTGCCAATCTAGATCAGGCCACAGACATTGAGGAACTGCACAATTCTCTTTTCCACACACACAAGGCTGTTCCTATGTATGCGCCTTCAAATACCCATCCGCATATGACAACCCCATGTCAACTTATGGCAACTCCATTAATTTCATGGGGTTTTCTTAGGCAAGGAATACTCAGAGGTGGCTTTGCCAGTTCTTTCCTCTGAAATATAGCTTACAGAGCCTGATATTGGTGGAAATCTCCCACTGAACTACTAAGCAGCGCTGACCCTTCTTAGCTTCCAGAAAGGATCTAGGCATTTAAGTTAAGTCCCCAACAGAGTATTAGCCAATAACAATAAATTACGACAACAACAACATGGCTAGATCTCTTTGTAGTCATTCACTGTATTGATTGTATTAATTGCTGGATTACAAAATCCAGATTCTGCAAAATTTAATCTCATAGGAATTCTGGAGGTTTTAATTGAGGGGGAAAAACCCCCACTGTTTCCCAGCTCTGAAAATGACATAGGTGTCAAGTGTCCTGACAAAAATTCCAAACCCTTTGCCTGGAACTATAGCTACTACAGGAGAGGAAGTTGACTGTTAAACCCATTTAAACCCGTGGCACCGGTTGCCCTTTTCCAACAAGGAATTACAATCGGTTAAAATGCCTGCGCACAAACCTGTATGAACTTACACCTTCTGGCCTGGGATTCACCCTCTTCTTCTCTTCCCACTTGGAGTCCAAGTTTGAAAGGGTTGCGGTTGTTCTGTGGTTCAGGAGGTAAACATAATTAACTTGTGGGATTCATTGCAACAGGATATAGCGATGGCTGTTAACTTAAGTTGTGTTGTTGTTGTGTTTTTTTTTTAAAGGATGAGACCGATTTTACGGAAGATCGCTATTAATCATAATGTTGGGAAAGATACTTGGTGAATAAAGAAATATTATTAGGGATTATTCTAATATCTCAGGGGAACCTCCACCATCGGAGGCAGTCTATCTCAAATGTGAAGTTGAAGGATTTCGCAGCTGGAATCCATAATTTTTTGTGGATTTTTCGGGCTATGAAGCCATGTTCTGGAACAGTTTATTCCTGATGTTTTGCCAGCATCTGTGGCTGGCATCTTCCATGTCGGCATTCTCTGAAGATGCCAGCCACAGATGCTGGCGAAACATCAGGAATAAACTCTTCCAGAACATGGCCACATAGCCCGAAAAGCCCACAAAAAGTCTCTCTCAGAGTTATGTATGCTGGGGACAAAAACACGAGGGAAGAGTTTCATGCTCTGCTTGGAAGAGAGAACTCTGCTGTATCTGGACAGAGAGTCTGCTAAACTGGACAGGCCTTGGTTTCGGAGATAGTGGGATGTCACAGATTTTTCAGACTCATCCTGGTAATTCATGGAGCTGGCTGCCCTCCCAACCAGCCTGTCTTTCTCCTGTTGGCCTAGACAGATGTTGTCTCTTTCTGCGGTGGGGACAGCTGTGGATCTTGGGCTCCAGTGCTCACTCTCTCCTCAGGAAATGACACATCTTTGCAAGCATTTCCCACACCCAGCTGGGTGGATCTCTTTCGCTCTTTCCTCTCTTTTCTTCCCTTCTTCATGGGCTCAATGGACTCCCCAATAGCTTGAGGGGATCCCCCATTTTTGACATCTGGCAGCAAGAACCTCAAGCTTTGCAGCAGACATAAGCCATCGCCGACCCACAGCTCTTGACAGGCAATAGGTTCTAACAGGAACAGAGACAACAAAGAGATGAGACAACAAAGAGACAATAAAGAGATGTTGGAATCTCATCCATACTTTGGAGAGAGGAACACAATCCAGTGGAAGAGGTTTTAGTGAACAAACACACAAGGTGAACATCACACAACTTATTATTTATTTCTGAATACCTATCATTGCCTGGTTCTGTGTATCTAACACGGATAGCTTACCCCGTGGTTACCAAAATCCCGGTGGATATCAAAATCTGTGGATGCTCAAGTCCCAGTAAATGCAATGCTATAGTAAAATGGGATCCATTATATGAAATAGTAACATCAAGGTTTGCTTTTTGGAATATCTATATTTCTAAAATATTTTCAACCCATGGATGGATGCTTGGATCCAGGGATAAAGAATCTATGGATATCGAGGGCCAACTGTATAACCTGGAAAGACCCACAACCCTTACAAGTGCACAAGCCAGCTGCGCAGGGCTGTCCTAAGCCCTGTTGCTGCCTGAGGCAAAGGATAAAATACCTCCTTCCTCCCCACCCCACTTTTATGTACAGAGACTGCCAGTTGAACTTTACTTTAAAACTGGCAACAAAACAGAGTCCTCCATAACTCCCAAGGCCATACTTTCCAACTGTGCCAATTTGTCTGGAACAATTCCAATTACGCCTCTGCGGTCCCATTTTTTAGCTGCTTTTAATATGACCCAGTTTCTCTCTCCTCCTCCCACTTTCCCTCTTTGTCATCACTTTGCTTCAACTATGGCCAGCTGAGTTCAAAATGCAAAAATAATTTGCATTCCATTAACTCAGCATGGAAGCAGACAAGAAGGCAAGGAACATTGCCCTTCCCAGTAGGTCCAGGTAAAAGCAAACTGCTGCGGCTTCTCCTTGCTTGTGTGTTTGTCCTCCTTAATAACTTTGTGCAGTTTTGACCATGCTCTGATGCTGCTTGGCCATAAACACTCCAGTGTACATCTGTAAAATGTTGGAGAGTATACCCTTATATGCTGCACAAGCTGTCTGGAGAAGCCCACCCAAGCTATGCTGCTGCCTGAGGAAAAGGAAGCAATCTCCGGCAGAAGCTGTCTGGATCGATAGTTGAACTTTACTTTAAAAGTGAGTCCCTATGGCAGCAGTTACATTAAGGGGAGCAGCACAAACTCTGTGCTACACATAGGCCAAGCTTTCCAGATCGAGGAATAGCTGGGGAATTGAGAGGTACAGCTTTTTTGCAGGTTGTGTGTGTGTGAGATTGCTGTTCCCAGCATAGCCTCTCCAAAGCAGTTGCTTGCCTCACACTCTGCCCAATGATAGGAATCGCCCTGCTCTTATGCCCAATTTATGCAAGTCTTTGCAAAGATATAACAAACACACATAAAACAAATAAATGTCTCCAAGAAAATACAGCCTGAAACTATGGCGTTAGAAGAAGTAGGACAGCTAGGAATAGAATCCAGGTGTTATGCTTCTCGAAACCAAGACAGGCCAAGGAGGTTGTTCACTTTACTGTGAGCAATTGTGGTGTGTAGGCTACATATTCCTTTGCTGCCACTGCCGTCTCCTCCCCATTATACTTCCCCAAGGTCCTGTGTGTGTGTGTGTTTAGTGGCTGTTTTTTTGCTGACCCATCCGGAAGGCATTTCCTGCTCACACCAGGGATGAGGGGGTGAAAGTTGGAGAAGTTCAAAGCCGTCTGGAAACCACAATTCAACTTTCCCAGGCCGAGAAGAGGCCTAGCTGTGAATGATGCACACCCCGTACAGGGGGACAGTGCTTTGCTGCTAAGCCCATCTCCCACCCCAAGGAAGGCACAGTCATACAGGTTGGAAAGTCGACAAAAGTCTCCGTCTGGTCTGGTTACTCCAAGCAGAGCAAAGATCCTCCCAATCTGAATCGATGGAAAGCACTCGAAGCACCACAAAGCATTCCCTCCATTTCAATTAATTCGGAAATGGGTGCAGAGAAGAGGGGGCAGAATCTTGCCCATGCCAGTAGTCTCCTGCAAAAGCAAACTGCTGCGGTGTCTGTTTTCCCTCATGGATAAATTTTGCCATCTTGCCGTAACTCTTGGCCGCACAAGTCCTAGTTTTCCTCTCCGAAATGTTGGAGGGTATGATCCTGAAATGTAAAAACACATCACTGTAATACTAAAATTAGGATGGCACAAGCCATTATATTTCTCATCTTTATGTACGGCTGTGGAAGCGGGACAATGAAGAAAGCCGATAGGAAGAAAACCAACTCCTTTGAAACGTGGTGCTGGAGAAAAGTCCTGTGCTAAAAAGACCAATAAAAGCAATTCAAGGCTGAACTCTTTCAAGAAGCCAGGATGACTAAACCAAGGATGTTGTACTTTGGCCACATTATGAGACAGAACTCACTAAAAAAGACAATAATGCTTGGGTAAGTTGTAGGGCAGTAAGAAGAGAGGGAGACCACAGGGGTGTCCCTAGGGCTAGTGTCAACTAATGTGTTATCTCATGGTGTAACTCACTGACCTCTTCCCATACCATGCCATACAGAATCCTCAGTAATGTTTTTTGTACTAATGCTAATGCAAATCATAATTCTCATATATTACTGAATGTAATGGCAATACAGTTGGCCCTTACTATATGCAGGCTTACTATCTGCAGGTTGGAGAGTCCATGGATGGCCTCCACCCATTCTCCACAATGGCAGCACGTAGATGTAGCTGTGCCAATGCACCACCATTGTAAACAATGGGACTTGAGGTCCCACAGTTTTTGGCATCTACGGATGATTTTGGAAACCCACTCCCCCCTGATACTATGGGGTTATTTTAGTTGTGACATGAGCAATTAACATAATTAAAATTATTATCAGATTACAATATCACATACAAGTCTAAATCTTACATTTACAGTTGGCCCTCAGGTTTTTTTATCCACAGATTTTTTTTTTTTTAATCCATGGATTCAAGCTTGAAAATATGCAAACAATATATACTGTAAATTCCAAAAGCAAACCTGCTTTTTGCCATTTTATGTAAGGGACACCATTTCATTCTGCCATTGTATTTGATGGGACTTTTGAGCATCCATGGATGTTAGTATCCACAGGCGGTCCTGGAACCACGCCAAGGGCTCACCGTACATAGTTTCATGTGGTTAAAGTGAAAATTTGGTAAGATGGGCTGTTTTTAATGAAAAATTTAAAAGATTAAAATAAAATCAAATCCTAAGGCCTCTCCAGTCTCGCCCCACTCATGCCTTCTAGTGCTTTAAAGGGATGCAGGTGAATGCCACAGCCCATTCCATCCAAAAGGCAGACATTTGGGGTGCAATAATGTCACCCTACTTTAGAGTGTCACCTATTGTGGTCTGCATTCCCAGCACTCACCTAATGATGCCCCTGGAAAACTGCGCTCGAGAATAGGGAATCCCAAACTCTGGTCCGACAGGTGTTTTGGACGTCATCTCTTAGCAGCCTCGGTCATCTTGGCCAACGTTCAGAGATTCTGGGAGCTGAAGTATGAAACACCTGGAAGACCAGAGTTTGGGACTCCCTGCTCTAGATGGATAGACTGAGTCAGGAAAGTCTGCAGGACATGTACAGGGCTGCTGAGGATAAGGTAACTTGGAAGGCTCTCATTCATACGTTCGCCATAGGTCGGAGTTGACTTGAAGACAGCTAAAAACAAATGTTCTAATCTCATTCTTGTCCTAAGATGGCCTTTGAGACAACTAATCTTTGGGGAAGAAGGAATCTTTGCTCTGCAGACAATTTTAGGACAGCAGATCTCCTCCCATACATACACCTGAGTCATTGGGAGAAGAATGAAGAGGCTGCCAGGTTTCTTGGGGGTCTTTCCCCTCTGCAAGATCCTCCTGCGTTAAACACGGAGGAGCTCAGATGGGTGTGTGCGGCTTCTTTGGAGTCATGCACTGAAGGCGCCACTACCACCACCCAAGAAGCTGGAAGAGCCGGGTCAGAGAACGGGATTCTGGCTCTCCTCCAGAAAGCTGTCAAGGGGAGAATGGAACACAAAATGTTAGAATCCAGGCCCAGCCACAGACCCACAAGCATGATGCATCTACTCCAACTCTAGGAGAAACAGACCCCTCTGGGGTCAGCATTAGAGGCCACCAGGGGAGTTGGAGGGGGGCAACTAATATACCGAACGGCAATGAAGTCACTAGGAAGAAATCCAGCTTCGTGCACACAGAGAGAGAATCTTGTTGGGTAACACAGCTCTACGTATATGGATTGGGCTGAAAGTTAGGATAAGGTAGGGAGGCTGCAATCCATGATTCTGGAGTCTTGGAGAGGAAACTATTTTTGCCCTTTGAACCTATTTTTCAGATATTGAAGTAAGTGGAGGACAAAGGGCAAAAGCAGAAGGATGAGAAGGAAACAGAGGAGTTTATCACACGGGAGGAATTTCTCTCAATTTCGAAAGAAATGGAAGTGGGGCCAGTTCGGAATTGAGTAAATTCACTAGTTCAGCGAATTTACGTTATTGCGTATTAACGCTGCATTGCGTTCAGAACTGCCCGAAATTGCCTCCCAATGCCCAAAATTGCTTGTGATAGTTTCTCACGCAATAACGTGAAACCCCACAATTGTGTTCGGAAAGACTTCCCTTTGCCCGAAAATGTGTGTGATCAGCTTTCACGCAATCACGCGAAACCTACGATTGCATTCAGATTGCCATTGGATTATACTTCCAATTCCCTTTGTGTGATAAATTGCAGAGACTTTTCAAAAATAGCTGGAAAAGTGGAATGACAGAGAATTAACTTGGATTGTCCCTACCAAATTGGGGCAGGTGGAACATCGGTCATTGTTTTGCAGCGCTCAGATTGTAGAAAAAGTTGCTGTTGTTAACTGCCAATCAAGTTGACTGCTGACAACCCTATGAATGAGAGACATCCAAGTCACCAAGTCACCCTGTTCTCAACAGCTCTGCTCCCGTCTTGCAAGACTCAGGGCCATAGCTTCCTTGAATGAGTCAATCCATCTGGAATGTGGCCTTCCTCTTTTCCTTCCTTCCTTCCTTCCTTCCTTTTAATCTATCTTATTTCTTCTAGCAATACTCTGCAGAGCAGAGTGGACGGTGACCTCTGGCATAAAAATGACTGAGGAGGAAAAAAGAAACTAACTAAGTAAACTTCTAGAGCCTCTGGAAGAGTCTATGCAAGTTGCAGCAACAAACAAGTGGGTCCTTGGAAACTGCTCTGATAACGGATGTGGAAATTGGTGCACAACCCTGTGCCAGGAGCTGAATCTCCCCAAACTGGAGAATTTGCACCCTTATCTCCTGTCTGTAGATGACCCATGAAAACTGGAGAGTCAAGAGTCAGGCTCTGAGATCTGGCAACCCTAGCTCTATCTTATTTAGGCCTTATGGCCACGTTTTGGCTTTTCTCCTTGAGCTCCCAGCCTCACCCTGGGAAGCAGACCCAGCTGTTCCCCCTGAATCCTAACTCCTTGGATGCCTCCGCTGCTTCCTCATTGCATGTCCTGGATGCAAATGACTCCAAATGGCAGTGACTCAAAGGAGAAGACACTCGTGCCCATGGTCATGTGCGTGTCAGTTCTGGTTGTTCCCACAGTCTCTGTTAGTGGGTTATCTCCTCTAGCAGAATTAAGGCATGCTTGCGAAAAACAAATTAACTCTTTATGTCTGGATTATATCCCTCCAATGGCTCTCTGATGGAATAGCCTACCTAGACTTCTTAGTTCGGTTGAGTAGCACAGGGCAGGGAGAGAACCATCTGCCAAAGAAGACTCCCAGAAAAAATCATTGCTTGGCAGCTTGGGATAAAATCCATGTATTCTTCAGAAATAACCACTGATGAGACTAATAAACCTTGTACAATGTCAGGTGGTGATGGTGATGGTGTTTTTCCCAGTGAGGCTGCCACCTTTTGCTTGCAAACTTTTTTTGTGGTGAGACCAAAATGCCTCTGAGAACATGCAGAGTTGCCCCAAGGCCAAAAGGAACTCATAACCAATTGAATCTGGAGAAGGGACAAAAGAGATATGCCTCAAGATGCTCAAAAATGGTGGTTGGCACTTGTCCCCTAAATGGTTTGAGAGATCCCAGTACAGAATATTTTCAATTTCTATGTTATTGTCATGAAACCTGGACAATACGGAAAAACTGTCAGGAAGAGAATCAACCCATTTGAACTGTGGTGTTTAAGAAGAATCCTACAGATATTATGGACTGCCAAAATGACAAATAAATGGATCCTAGAGCAAAAGTAGTATAGTGGATTGAATGTTGGATTATGACTCTAGAGACCAGGATTTGATTCCCAGCTTGGCCATAAAACCCATCGGGTGATCTTGGGCAAGTCACACTCTCTCAGCCTCAGGGGAAGGTAATGGCAAACCTCCTTGGAACAAATCTTACCAAGAAAACCCCATGATAGGCTTGCCCTAGGGTTGCCATAAGTCAGAAATGACTTGAAGGCACACAACCCAAAACAACAGCAGAGCAAATCAAGGCTGAGCTCGCTTTGAAAGCCAGAATGACCAAATCCTCCAACATTGGACGGATAAAAATAAGGGCACATGTCATGATGCGACATCAGAGTATGCTCAAGATGGCAAAAACGATTAAGAAGAACGCACAAGCTAGGAAAGGCTGCAGCATTTTGCTTTTGCCTGCACCTACTGGGAAGGGAAAGATTTGGCTTCATTCTGCTTGCTGAGTTAATTGAATGTCAGCTACTTTTGCACTTTGTACTCAGTTTGCAGCACATGAAGTTAAGCTAGAGACAAAGCAGTAAACTGAAAGGAAGAGAAAGAAACTGGGATATTTTAAATAGCTGAGAAAGGGGGACAACAGAGGATCAACCAGGACTGACCCTACCAAATAGGGACAGTTGTGGGATACGGAAAGACCCCTGTATATAAGTCTAGAGAACTGCTGGCAGCCTATGTAAAAAATAAATATTGAGCTAGAAGGACTAATGGTCTGACTTGAATACAAAGTTAGCTTCCATGTTCAGAATATAAGTATGCAATTGGTCTCCTGGGTTGAAACTGAATTTGGAATCAGAGCCCTGTATTCAGGAGCCCTGAATTAAAGCCAGACAAGGGTAATGCTTGTTTGGCATTTTCTGCAGAGGTTGGGATGGAAATAAAATCAGGGAGATTACAATTACAAAGTTTGACTAAGCAACGCAGAGGGTGTGCAGGGGGAATAACTCGATTCATTTTTTTCTTCTTCTCCTTCTCATCCCTTTTAAAGGAGAAAGTCTGTCTGAAAGGAACCCACGATCAGCAGAGAAAATGAATCAGGCAATAAATAGCTTGGATTTCCAGAGTGGCTCCTCAAAACGCCCCTGAGTTGTCTGTTTAGTCTAGTCTCCAGTGTGTGGGGTGGCTGCTGTAGGGGGAATAGAAAAGAAGAGAAACAACCTAAGGAAAGGTGGAGGGGGATTTCCGGGATCTGACTCCTACCTCCTTGCAGAATTATAGAGGCTGGAAGATACACAGTGAGCCATGTAATCTGACCCTTTCCCTTTCCTTCACATACCTCCAGCAGTGATTCCCATACCAAATGCCAGGGTACATGAGTGTGCAATGAGCAAGGAATGAATTATACTCTCTCGCAGTGTCTGAAGCACCTAACTCTCAGAGGAGATTGTCTGTTACATCTTTGGGGGCTTTCACACTCATCCCTTTTTGTCCCAAAGAGATGCGGATCACCACGCTGATGCATATTGGGTTTATTGTTCCCATGACGTTTTGGGTTCGGAGAATCTCTTTGAGTCATTTTAACCCTTGCGTTATTTGCATCATTTCCATCATTGCAAGATCTCTCTACATACTGATTCTACAGATGATATCTTTGAATTCTACCAATACAAGGTACAGTGGGCCCTTGGTATGCGTCAGGATTTGGTTCCAGGACCCCTGTGGATAACAAAATCTGTGGATGCTCAAGTCCCATGAAATTCAATGGCATAGTAAAGATTATTTGTAAGATGGCAAAATCAAGGGCTGCTTTTTGGAATTTATATATTTTTGGAATATTTTCAAGTCATGGATGGTTGAATCCTGATAGGCGAACCTATCCTGGGGTATTCTTGGCATGATTTGTTCAGAGGAGGTTTGCCATTGCCTTCCCTTGAGATTGAGAGGGTGCGACTTGTCCAAGGACGCCCAATGGGTTTTCAAATAGATGTTGGATGGACAAAAATTATCCATCTGACGCCTCTTTGGAAGCTTCCAAAGAAAGAGAGCACACCGCCCGCTGAGGCTGCCTGTTGGACAGCTCCTATTGTCAGGAAACTCTTCCTAATGTTAAATTGGGATTTCTTTTTCTTTACTTTGCTCCATGTCCTAGTCTCTGGAGCAGCTAAAAACAAGGTTGCTCCATCCTCTATATGACTGAGACCCCAGTCTGTGGGGCCATTGGGAGGATTCTGCTTATGCTGGCTGTAGAATGGTTTTACCCCCCTCCAAATTCCAAGAAAACAGCTAGGTATCTAAATTTTCCTCAAACTCCGATTCATAGACTTCAGACTTCTCCTGCTCCATCATTAGTAGACTTTAGCAGACTTTATTGTAGGAAAGCTCATGCTGCCAGCTTCTTTCTTTCAGTTAGTCTCAAAGATGTTACAAGATCTCTTTTCTGTACTGTACCTTATATCTGTTACATTATGCTTATTACTTCCCTCTATATATACATATATTTTGCTTTCTCTACCTCCTGCTTCTTATATGCTATGTTTCCTTTCTTCCTTAAACTGCATACCAGAATGACACTTTCACCACATTATTCTGCTAACAGTGTATATATATAAGATGCCAAGGAAAGGAATGGATCCCCCTCCACACTGCACTTTCTAACCACCACCACCCTCTTCCTCTCTCTCTCTGCAACTTTGCCCAAACTATGTGTTTTCACATACAAGGCTCTGTGTGGGTGTCAGAGGCAGGGCGGGACAGACCTGGCTGGGATATTTTAAAATCGCAAAACCAGCCAGCCAGCCAGCCGGCCGGCCGGTTAGCCTGCCTTTTGAGATGTCTGGCCATTTTCAGGTTGATCCCACAAACTGACAGCAAGAGGGGTGTGGGCACCTGCTTCCCCCGGTCTGCATGGGTGGGGTTCCCTGGTTGTGCCAGGGTGTTTCTCCCCACACACCCAAAAGGAGCAAAGGCTAGACACCCAGAACCCCACTGAGATGAATGGAGTCCACTGTGGGTCAGACAGGGATGGGATTATAGGGCAGGGTGGAGCACATAGGGAGAGATCGGGTGTTTGTGGGGCAGAAAAGAAGAGCCAATTTTGTCGTCGTGACACCTTGAAGGGTCGCAGGGCTCACATGGACACACAAGCTGCTTCACTGCTTGCCGTTCTCTCCCAACACAGAGTTTTGGTCCTATGAATCCCATCTGAATCCCACAAGGGAGGATCTCCATCGTTTTTTGGTCTGGTAGGGCAACAGGGGCTTTCACATTTGCGTGAGAGGCAGAAATTTAGCAGGTACAACAACCTGGGCTGGAAGGGAATGGATGACTCAGGGGGTCATCTGTCAAAGAATAATTGGCAGTAATTTTAGGACCGAGAAAAAGGAAGTTATGATCACGCAATTCCTATCGAGATGCAAGAACGTAGATGGGAAAGGAAACACATTCTTGCTCCTGCTGCTGGGAAATGAAAGATAAGCCCTTGGGTATTCTTACCTCTTCTGTTCAAGCAAAAACGCCAGGAAGGGTTGGTCATTCCATCCATAATCAGATATAAACAAATGAGTCTTGATAACTCACCTTTTCCTTCTGTCGTCATCAAACAGATCTGCTTCCTATCTACCTAGTTCATCCATTCTCCTTCTTCTCCATTTAAAATCATCAATTGGGTACCCTCCAGATGGTTGAGAGTTGGACTAAAACTCACACAATCACACGTAGAATGGCAGTCAGGGACGTTTTGTCCCAAAATTCAAAAATGTTGGGGCATCTTGTCCCAAATTCACAGATGTTTTTGTCTAATGGTGGTGGGGAGGGAAGGTGAAGAATGAGTTTTAGGCTGAGCTGGGAATCAAACCCTGGTCTCCAGTGTTGTAGGCCAAACCCCAAACCACTATGCCACACTGGTTCTCGAGAGCAGATGAACCTGCTTAATCTTCTATCATCCCATTTTTTCGGCAGCTTTTAAAACACCCCAGTTTCTCTCTCTTCCTCCCACTTTCCCCTTTTATTCTCAGCTGACTTCAATTGCTGCAAAAGGAGTTAAAAGTGAAAAAAAAAATAGTTGGAAGTCAGCAGGGGGGATTTTGCCCTTCCCAGTAAGCTCAGGCAAAAGGAAACTGCTGCAGCCTTTCCTAGCTTGTGTATTCTTCACTAACAACTGGCCGCAGATGTCCCAGCTCTCATCTATAAAACATATTTAGACCAAAGAGCAACTTTTTCAAGCCCTATGAAATAAGAAGGACCTTTGTGGTGGTGTCCCTAGCTCTTGAATTATTTCCCCGGAGAGATTTGGCGGATAGTAACTTTCTTCTCCCTTTGGTGCCAGGTCATCCACTTTTGATTCCCAGCTTTTGAACTTAGAGGTCAAATTCTGAATCTGTCTGGCTTTGCTCCTGCTGCTGCTGCCTGTTGTTGCTTTCCTTTGTTTGTGGATGTTATTCCTTTTTCCCCCCCTTTGATTTAAATCCAGTTTGGTAAGCTGCTCTGGGAACTGTTGCACTGAAGTGGGGGGTATCAAAGGCCATAATTAACAAAATGATTAATAAATAAATACCAGATGTCAGGGACGCACCACTGGAGGATGCTGCCTTCAGACCTTTGGACATCCCAGAAGCATCTGGCTGTCTGCTGCTGGAAAGAATGAAATGCTTGACCAGATGGATGAAAAATAAGTTATCTTCTCTCTCCCTCCCTATCTCATTATATTAGACCTCAGGGTTATCCAATTGTCAGAATACTCTGGAGAGACAATATAAAGTGACCAAACATATAATTAATTTACAAAACGCAGCAAATTTATAAGGAGAGAGTGTTACTGGAGGTTACGACGCTGTAGACAGAGCAAGGCCAGCGCAAGATATTTTGCTGCCTGGGGCAAGGAAGCTTCCAACAAATTGGCAGTCCCCTCCATTTCCAAAGGTAAAGCCATCATGGGATTTTCATAGAGTGTTTCTTCAGAAGGGTTTGCCATGGCCAAGGTCTCCTATGGGGCTAACGCAGCCTCCTAGCCTTCCACCGTTTCCACTTTAGAGCTGCTCCTGTTCTGCTATGAACATGTCTCCAAATATCAGTTGTTGGGCAGAACACACAACCGAGGACAGAATACGGCAGTTTGCTTTTGCCCAAGTCTACTGGGAAGGGCAAGATGCCGTGCCCTCCTATCCTCCTCCTCATATAGAGTTAACTGCAAATGACATTTATATTTTGAACTCAGTTTGCAGTAGTTGAAGCAAGCAGAGGGCAGAGGGGGAAAGTGGGAGGAGGAGAGAGAAACTGGGACATTTTAAAAACAGCTAGAAAAGCGGGACTGTTCCGGCCAAATCGGAAGAGTTGGAGAGTATGCAACACGGCAAGAATGGTACCAGCCTACCTTGGAGGACTGTTGTAAGAATTACTGCGAGAATGCCTGCAAAATGCTCTGAACCCTGGAAATGAGCATTAAAATTTAGCTTCAAAGTTGCTTCTTTAATAGTAATTTTAATTACTGTTACTATCAGGCTTTTAATACATAACCACAGAGCACCTCATATAAAAGCCATCCTCCATGGCTATGTATGAAAAGCCTGATAGTAGTAGTAACTAATTTTACTATTAAAGAAGCAACTTTGAATCTCCACGTAGCTCTTTACCAGGGTTCAGGGCATTTTTCAGGCATTCTCAGAATAAGTCCTTTTATTGCAATAATTCCTTATTGGGGTGGGTATTGTGGCTTGTAATTTGATATTGCTTTTACTTAATGTTTGTAATTGTTTGTATTGTAACATGTTTTTAAAATGGGTTTTATTTGTGAGCCCCCTTAGGTCCCTTTCTGGCAGAAAGGCGGCTTAGTCTTCTTGGTCGTAATCTATCCCCATTTATCAAGATCTGGGAATAGGATCTCAAAGAGAGATTCCCTATATTATTATTTTAAAACTCTGCTGCTGGCCTACCTTTGCTTTCCTGCTAGACCTAGGTTTGATCCAGACCATGCTGGCTGTGGGATTCTGGAAGCTATAGTCCGAAAAATGTTAAACATCTCCATCTTCTGGTTTGATCTCTCAGGGCTTCAGCATTCCCATCGGCACTTTCCCACTCTTCCTTCTCTGAATTCCTGCCCTCCCTTGACCCCTTTGTTTGTCCGGACAAGTTTTATTGGGTTTGTTCCCCTGCTTCTCGACCCGGGATGGAAGCCAGCAATAATTCCTGGAAGAGGTCGAGAGAGCAAGACTCAAGTTATCCCTGAGCAGCTGGATGGAGCGACCACATCAGAGACCCCCTTGGAGAGCCTGCATGTGCGGATGGGGAACGGAGGAGTCAAGGGGGCCCGATCTCATTGCAAGAGCCAAGCCACATCAAGGAGAATGGTTTCCCCGTTGGGTCTCCATAGGATCCAGGTGACTGGGAGAAGATGACTCGAAAAGAGATGGGCCCCGTGGGGTTTGGATGATGCATCCACACACAAAACCATGCCCAGATCATCACTCCCACTCCTTCATACACACTCAGCCACCCACGGTCAATTGCTCATTCGTAAAAGGAAAGATGACTGGCTGGAGGATTCTGGGCATTGAAGTCCCGTACACACTCAGCCACCCACGGTCAATCATTCATTCCATAAAAGAGAGAGGAGAAAAGTTTAGACTTTTCTGGCTGGGGGATTCTGGGCATTGCAGTCCCATAGATGCTCAGCCACCCACGGTCAATCAATCATTCCTAAAAGGAGAGATGAGAAAAGCTTAGACTTCTTTGGCTGGGGGATTTAGGGCATTGAATTCCCATACACACTGAGCCACCCAGAGTCGATCACTCATTCATAACAGGAAAGATGAGAACAGTTTAGACTTTTCTGGCTGGGGGATTATGGGCGTTGCGGTCCCATACACTGACTGGCAATGGCTCCCTGATCATATATTCTCTTACCCTAACAATCAGGATCTGAACTTAATACCGTATGCACCATATGTAACGTGAAGGAGCAAGGGCCCTCTGAAACGTAAAGCTGCCTGATGTTATATATCAATGACTATGTGTCAGGAGCCTTAGGACTCAACCTCTTAATAGCTGCACCATCTTTCTTATGCGTGACTGCTGCCACCGAGGCTGCAAAGGGAGACTGAACTACCTAGTGCTATAGCCTTCAACCTCAGAAACCACCAACCTACCATGTACCCACTTGCATACGCCTGGGCCTGGCGAGGTTTCCGGCTTGCTCTGTTTAGAATAGCTGAGATTCCTGGCATGCTGAACACACCGTTCCTCCTCAGAAGAGGAGGGTAGTCCAAGTCTGAATGTCTCAGGTCAGCAATCCCCTGGGCATAGCTACATTTCCCTGGGTGTAACAGCAGTGTTGAGAAGGCTGCTCACTGTCTCACCATCCCCCTTCTGTGGCTTCTCATCTAGTAAAGGAAAAACACTTTGTATATGCTCCAAAGCGCCCAAACGATTGCTTCGCTGCAGAACCTGGGCGCAGCAAACAGATTCCAAGGCGTTGTACAGATTAAAAGTCTGCACTGGATGTATATGCTACCCAAACGTCAAGAAAAGTTATAGAATCATAGAGTTGGAAGAGACCTCAAGGGTCACCCAGTTCAAACCCCTGGACAGCTCTTAATGTCAGGTTTTTTTCTATTGTTTAGGTGGAATCTCTTTTCCTGTAGCTTGCATCCATTGTTCTGGGTCCTATTCTCTGGAGCAGCAGAAAACAAGTTTGCTCCATTCTCAAAATGACATCCCTCCAAATATTTAAACAGGGCTATCGTATCACCTCTTAACTGTCTGTTCTCCAGGCTAAACATACCCAACTCCCTAGGTCTCTCCTCATAAGAGGTTTCCAGACCATTCACCATTTTGGTGGCTCTCCTCTGGACACACTCCAGCTTCTCAACATCCTTTTTGAACTGTGCTGCCCAGAACTGGAGACAGTATTCCAGGTGAGGCCTGACCAAAGCAGAATAAAGCACAAGTACTTCCCTTGATCTAGATACTATACCTTTATTGATGCAACCTAAAATCGCATTAGCCTTTCCAGCTGCTGCATCCCATTGTTGACTCATGTTCAACTTGTGGTCTACTAGGACTCCTAGATCTCTTTCACATGTTGTGTTGTTAAGCCAGGTGTCCCCAGTCCTGTATCTATGCATTTCATTTCTTTTGCCTAAGTGCAGTACCTTACATTTCTCCCCGCTGAAGTTCATTTTGTTAGTTTTCGTCCACCTTCTAATCTATTAAGGTAATTTTGAATTTTGATCTTGTGTGTCTGAAAGATTTAAATATTACAACTTAATCACAATAATCCACACTGAGTTCATTTCCTTGTTTTGCATGTTTCAGAATGCCCAAAGTCCCACTTGAGCCAAGTGCAAGGTATGTCCAAAGAGTTATTTGGATTGCTTTCCAGAACTTCCATATATATATATAATATTATATAATATAATATTAATAAAATTTATTTATATCTCCCACCTCTCCCTACGGATTGAGGCAGGATTACAGCATGATAAAAATACAATACAATGAAATCAATAAAATCAATTGGGCTTTCTAGATTGGCAGGAAAGTGTGACATGAAGTTGCCTTTTCCTTAATGCTTAGCAGCTGCACCACAGCCTTTAGATGGAGCAGCACTGTTCCGCAGTTTTAAAAAAAGAAGCTGGGAAAACCAGCACTTTTTAAAGGCGCTTCTTCTCCCCTAAAACGCCAAAAAAAAAAAAAAAAAAAGCGTTTTCATGGCACACTTTCCCTTTTTCTCATCTAAAGGCTGGGCTTTCATGCAGCCTTCATCACACCTCTTTTTGCCAATCTAAAATGGGCCACTATGACATTACCACAAGTTAAAATCTGCTACATCAACAATAGCTACAACTGGGGATAGCTCTGGTTCAGTGGGGAGTTAGATAAGATCAGGTGGATATGCCCGATATATATCCTTAAGGAAGGGATTGACAAAATATCCTTTTTAATCCTACTACCTTCTATAGGGCAGAGGTATTGGGTCCATTTCAATTCCCTGAAGCCTCACAGTGAAAATTTGGATTTAAGGTTGGCCGCCTTGCTTTGATATTTAAAAGCATCCGTATCTAAAGCAAGGTCTCCATGTGTTTTGGGCTTAATTTCCTAGAAGTCCCAGCTGGCTTGTCCAACAGTAAGGAATTCTGGTTGCTAGAGAAGCATCCCAGCACCTGTTTGCTTCTTCCTAGTATCCCTATTAGCTGTGACATTGCCCAGCCTATGTCCATCTTTTGCCATCTTTGCACCCATTTTATTGATTTATTTTACTCTCTTTGCTCTTTGGCTGCTTCCGTGTGTGGTGTGTAGTGAACGAATTCTTCACTGAAGGTAGCCAAGAGGTTTATCACACTAGAGGGCAAACAGGATTTAAACAGGAATTAAACAGGAATTAAACAGGAAATGCCTTATGTTTAACATAGGGTATTTAACATGCCTTATGTTTAACATAGGGCATTTCCTGTTTAATTCCTGTTTAATTCCTGTTTAAACCCTGTTTGCCCTCTAGTGTGATAAAAGCTCTCTCATTCTCACTGTGAGCAGATCTTCAAAAAGAGATGCAGTTTTAAACACTCTTTTGAATTCCAGAACATCTGGAGGACCAAAAGTTTGAGGACCACTGATTTAGAGCGACTGACCAAATTTAGCAATGTGTATACTGGACCACACATTGACACACTGAGGCATGAAAAAGAAAGAGATGTCTTTTTTTTCCTCCATCACGGAATCAGTACAACAAGGGGGTCCAGCCACACAACTGGGATGCAAACGTCTCCTTTTGCTCCCACTGTCTGTCCCTTCTCCCCTGCCCCAAAACGGGACTGTCTCCCATGTTTATACAGCTGTGGGATCAGGTTGCTCTCCCAATTGGCCCAGTAGTACCCACTCAATGGTGGGTGACTCATATATAGCTCAGATGGGAGCTCAGACTGGTGGAGAGAGATGGGCTGGGAAGCCTTTGTGATGGGGCAAGTGACTCAGGGACGACGGTGTAATTTCAGACCACAGAGAGGTATCATTAAAACAACCCACGGGAGATTGAAATAGCCCCAGGGCCTCCCTGACAGCATGCCAAACGCATGGCCGGGCCTAAACAAAAGCGGGCGGCTTTATGATAGAGAAAGCAACCAAACCCTGGCCTCAGATAACCCAGCTTCCAACACTCCAAACTTGAAGACTTTCATGATTGTGCCTTTCGTGATTGTGCACAAGAGGACGTTTAATCGTGCATTGCTTTTTGCACAGCCAAGGAACAAGTGATGCTTGTTCAAATTGCCTCTTCAAGTAGATTGGTGTGTCTGTGCGTGTCCATCGACACTGTAGAAATAATGCGGTTTGACACCACTTTAACTGCCACAGTTCCATCCTCTAGGAATCTTGGGATCTGCAGTTGTATAAGGCCTTTTGTCTTCTCTGCCAAAGTGTGCTCGTGCTTCACAAAACTGCAAATCCCAGATGCAGCCATGGCAGTTGATGTAGTGTTAAATTGCAATGTTCCTACAGCATAGATGTACCCTGAGTCTATGCAAGCTTATGCTACAAACCTCTTTCTCTCAGTCTCGCAGACACTATAAGATCCCATCATATACAACCATTTAAGGTACAGGAGCCATTTCCAGTTTTTGCTCTGGCAACCCTATCCTCTAACTGCCCTGCTCTGGCAGAGATAAACCCAATCAATCCTCTTGTAATATTATTATTATTAGTAGTAGTAGTAATAGTAGTAGTAGTAGTAGTGTGTCTTCAAGTCATTATTAAATTATGGTGACCCTAGAGCCCTATCATGGTTTTTTTTTTAGCCAGATTTGTTCAGAGGAGGTTTGATCCTCTACCATCCCAATTTTTCAGCTGTTTTTAAAACCACCCCAGTTTTCATCAGCATCTTCTTCTTATTTAGGTTGCTGCAAACTGAGTTCACAGTCCAAATGTAGTTAGCGCTCCCTTAACTCAGTTAACGGGGAGAAGAAGGAATAGAATCGTCCCCTTCCCAGTAGGTTCAGGCAAAAGCAAACAGCCGCAGCCTCTCCTACTTTGTGTGTTTTTCCTTATTAACAACTTTTGCCAGCTTGACCACACTCTGATAATGCTTGGCCCGTTATGTGTCCCAGTATTCATCTGTGAAATGTTGGAGGATATACAGGCTCCTGTATGCTCACATTCCCATTTCATCTGCCTTGCCATTTATTTCCTTCCCCTCTTTGCAATAGTGTTGATTCCAAGTCCTTAAGGGACAGGGTCTTAAACCTTAAATCTTTTGGGGAGTCCATGGTACCCACAGAACTCTTTTCCAGCACTACATTTCAAATGATTTCAAAGTTTTATGTGTACATATATTTTAAGGTCAAGGTATTTTTTTAAGAAACCTACACTAGTGTATTTTCAGATTACAGGTTGTGATTAAATAACTTTACCAACTACAGCAATGTTATCAGCACATGTCAAACTGTCATCCTTAAGTGAAATAACCCAAAAAAACTCTTTCACCTATTTCCCGTTCAGCCAGACCAGGAAAGTACCAACCGAGGTGCATATATGGCAGGTTTGGAGTGCAGTCGGATCTTGACAAATGAATCACAGAATAGAGAAAATGAAGCGGAAGCAGAAAAACAGGGTGATCTGGCTCCTTGACAAACAAACAGGTAATCTACTCAGGGTTACTTGCTTGTTATACGTAAGCTATTTCAAATTTATTATTAGAGATACAGAGAGATCTTGTAGTACCTTTGAGACTAACTGAAAGAAAGAAGTTGGCAGCATGAGCTTTCGGAGACTTGAGTTTATTTCCTCAGATGCTACAAGACCTCTCTACATCTCTGATTCTACAAGACTAACATGGCTAGATCTTCAAATTTATTATTGCCACTGTGTTTTACTTTTTAAAATCTTAATTACATTGAGTTGTAATGGCTTACTGCTGTTGTTGTGTGACTTCAAGTCATTTCCAAACTATAGTGACTCAAAGGTGAACCTACTGTGGGGTTTTCTTGGCAAGATTTGTTCAGAGGTCTGCCACTGCCTTTCCCTGAGGCTGAGAGCATGTGACTAGCCCAAGGTAACTCAATGGGTTTCACGTCCAATCTGGGAATCTAACCAGAATCATCGCTCAGACCACTACGCCACAATATAGCTTTTAGCAATGCTCATTCATACTCAGTATAAATGTCCTTCCATATCTTCTCAAGCAGCTGGTTTATATAACATAGTATTCAGCAACCGCCCCATCCCAAAATATCTGATGACCTAGAAGTTATTTACTCATCCAGAACTCCATAAACAACATGATCCTTCAAAACTATGGAGCCAAGATAGCAATGAAAAGTACAAGAGCCAGAAAGTTGCGAGTCCAGGCGTGAACCCTAAAGCAAGCCATGTCCTTTCCCTCTGCCTCAATATTCCCACCTGCAATATGGGGATAATAATACCAATTTACCTTTCTGGCTTATTGTATAGAACTATAGAACTGGAAAAGACTACAAGGGCCATCCAGTCCAACCCCCCTGCCATGCAGGAACTCACAATCAAAGCACCCCCAACAGATGGACATCCAACCTCTGTTTAAAGACCTCCAAAGAAGGAGACTCCATCACTTTCCATGGGAATATGTTCTACTGTCAAACAGCTTTTACTGTCATGATGTTTAGTTGAAATCTCTTTTCCTGTAGCTTGCATCCATTGTTCCAGGTCCTGTTCTCTGGAGCAGCAGAAAACAAGCTTGTTCCATCCTCAATATGACATCTTTCCAAATATTTAAACAAGGCTATCGTATCACCCCTAAACCTTCTCTTCTCCAGGCTAAACATACCAAGGCCCTAAGTCTCTCCTCATAAGGCATGGATTCCAAACCCTTCACCATTTTGGTCACCCTCCTTTGGATACATTATAGCTTATCAACACCTTTTTTTGAATTGTGGTGCCCAGAACTGGATGCAGTGTTTCTGATGAAGCCTGGCAAAAGCAGAATAAAGTGGCACTATTACTTCTCTTGATCTAGACACTATACCTCTAGTGTTAAGTATAACCAAGGACCTTATCAGACGTCGGAAATTGGAGGTACTGTATAATCTAAGGGCAATCCGAACTCAATCATGGGGTTTCACGTTATTGCGAATTAAAGTATCTCACACAATTTCGGGCAATGGGGGTCATTTTCGGGTAATGGAAAGTCATTCAGAACGCATTCCAAACGCAATTGGAATTCACGTAAATTCACTAAACTAGTGAATTCATGTGATTTTGAATTGGCTCCAATTGGCTCCATTTGAAATAAAGAGAAATTCCTCCCGTCTGATAAGGTCCCAAGACAGCTGTATGCGAAGTGTTTTGAGTGCTTAGGAAAGAATATATACTATTAATAATGATAGCTTAGAATTTGGGCTTGGATTCAGGATGAAGCTGATCACGGAGGAGCAAAAAAAAAAAAATCCCTCAGATATGTAGGTTGGTTGACTGTCTCATTCTTTGATCCTTCTGCACAAAAACGACCATCCTTTGGGAAAGTTTCTTCAGCCTTTTGGAAGTTGTACCAAAGCCAAACCAGCCACCCACAAGCTCCCGGGAAACAGAGCTGAGGGCGACAAGCGGAGAAAAACAAACCGTTGTGTCAAACCACAAGCGCCTTGCAGGCCAAATGCACCCTGCAATCTTCCTTGGTGTGATCTCATCCTCTTGCTGGAAACATCCTGCTCCAAGCCCAGGATCATGGGCACATACAGCCCTGGCTACCATAAACCACTCTTGGCAAAGCCAAAGCGATGCGACTCCCAGGCTTTGCTACGATTCTGTCCTCAGAGTCAGCTTCAGGGTTGTGTGCATTCTGCAATTCTGCAGCTGCAGGATTCAATGGAGAACGCTCTGAATATCTTGCATTTTACTTCAAAAACAAGACAGGATTGCAAATGTATGAGAAATATAGGGTGAAATTTCACAGATCTTGAGACCGGGTAGAAAAAAAGGAAGATTTCCAATAAGTGATCAAGAGGAAAAGCATACCCTCCAAGCATCCAGATTTAGCAGGAACACCCTCGACTGATCCTCTCTCATCCCATTTTTTCAGCTGCTAGAAAAAACTTCGCTGTCAGAGACTTTGGTCCAAAACACATTGCAGAAATAGTCCACTTTGATATCGCTTTAACTGGCCTGGCTTGGTGCTAGAGAATCCTGCGAATTGTAGTTTATTGAGGCACTAGAGCTCTCTGACAGAGTAGGTTTGATGTGTCACAAAACTACAGTTCCCAGAATTTCCTCGCATTGAACCAAAGTAGTCAAAGCAGTCTCAGACTGGATT
The DNA here is from genome assembly GCA_034509955.1 of Urosaurus nigricauda. NCBI lineage: Eukaryota > Metazoa > Chordata > Lepidosauria > Squamata > Phrynosomatidae > Urosaurus > Urosaurus nigricauda. The sequence goes on along the minus strand of JAOEGL010000007.1, from coordinate 28,131,534 downwards.
ATTTCTGCAGTGTGATTTGGACCCTTGTTAACAAAGGTATACAATCAGACCTCCAGATCCAATCATCCGTATTAAACCATCCATGGCTTGAATACATATATATATAAATTTCTAAAAGCAAACCTTGAATTTGCCATTTTATATAAGGGACTCCATTTTACTATCCATTATTGTATATAATGGGACTTGAGCATCCATAGGTTTTTGGTATCCACAGGGTGACCTGGAACCAAATCCCAGCAGATACCAAGGGCCTACTGTACCTGTACTGGCTTAGGGGGCATCTACACTGTAGAAATAATGCCATTTGATACCCCTTTAGCTGCCGTGGCGCCATGCTACAGAATCCTGGGATTTGTAATTTTGTGAGACACCTGGACTCTTAGTTAGAGAAGGCTAAAGACCATGCAAAACGACAAATCCTAGAATTCCATAGGATGGAGCTGCATGGTGTCAAACAAGTAGGGATCTACACAGGGTTCAGTACAAGTCTTTTGTGCTCCCACTGTTTGGTTCGCACAACTCTTATGAGTCAGAAGGAAAAAGAAATTCCAAAATGTGGGGGAAGCCCTCGCCTGCATCCTGTTTTTAGGTACTTCACACAGACTTCCAAGCTTGGAGGAGGCAGATTCAACTGCCAAGGCCTGAAGGTTATTTAGCAACAGGTTAATCATCCGGGGGTTCCCCCTTTGGTCTCCCCAGCAGTCTCTCTAAAAGGAAAGTGGCACAGGACCAAATAAAAAAATGGAGAAGTGAGCTGGCAGTATGTCCTCCGCCACTTTGCCTCAAGATAGGGCTGGGTGTCAAGCACCCATGGTACACCGTCCCAGCTTGCCAACAAAGAATCGGCCCTGTGCCTGTGGCATTTTTCATTGGAAACTGGCAGGCAGTCTTTGGCACTGAAAACTGGCACGCAATCTTTGGCACAGCCAAAAGCGCTACTGGAATGCTGTTGCTCTGAATACCTGCATTCTTGGGTCCCAGACATTCCCGGCATCCGGACAGGTGTTTAATGAGAAGGAAGGAACTTATGCGCTTGAATTGCATGGGTCTCTGGAGAAACCACCGGTATACAAGGCAGCGGGGCAGCAGACAAATCCTTGGAGAGATACTCCATTGACACCAATTAAGGCCGTGTTGCTAAAATGCAGAACTTACTCCAAGATTGCCACCCCAGACTCTGAAAAGGAAGATGTTAAATGTTATATTTGGCCTGCTGCTAGCCCCAAGCCAAATATAATAACATTTAACATCTTCCTTTTTAGAGTCTGGGGTGGCAATCTTGGAGTTTTCCAGACGTTGTTGGATCTGCAAGATCCACCAGCATCCTTTAGCTGACATAACCAAAAGTGAGGACTATTGGGAGGTGTACATCTAGAGAAGTGGTTCCCAAACTTATGAGAAGCCCCAGCCAGCTTGGGCAACAGTATGGAATTCGGGAGTCCAAAACATCTGGAGGAACCAAGGCTGCGTTCACACTGGAGAAATAAACCGGTTTAAGTGCCATGGCTCAATGCTGTGAAATTGTAGTTTGTTGTGTACCCTGGAATTGTAGTTTGTTGTGTACCCTGGAGCCTCACAAGCTTGACACAGAACCCAGTTAGGGAGCTTAGAACAACACAAGCACCGATGTCACATATTAAGGTTAATCCGAAAGGGTCCCTTATATTTGTTTGGTGAGGATTGTGTGACAGCCATCCTAGCATTCTGCAAAATTCGCTCTGCTAGCCCCTCATTTCCACTCCTGCTACAGGCACTGGAGTTCATTCCCCTTTAAGATGAGTGTGTTTATTAAAGTGACATGATGTATCGCAGAGTTCTCTTGGGCTCCGCTTTTCAGCTCCCTCCCTTCTGTGTCCTGGACCAAAGCACATTGGGAAAGGAGAATGCCGTCTCTGCTTGGCTAGGAACAAACAGTTCATGAAAAAGGAAATGCTTTAAATCACTCTCTGTACGCCTCTTCCCATTTCACGTTAACTTCTAAGTCCAGAGCTGATTCACACATGCATGCGCATCAGTGGACCTCTCGCCACCTAGTGACTCGCTCCTGAATGCACTGAACAACTGCCACACAAGCTCTGTTGCGTCTGAGGACTCTTTCATACAAGGCTAAATTGGAAGTATAATTTAAGGTCAATTCGAATGCAATCATGGGTTTTATGTTATTGCAAATTAACTCTTCACATGCAAATTCGGGCAAGAGGGAAGCCAATTCGAATGCAATCATGGGTTTTACTTTATTGCGAATTAAAGCTTCGCATGCAAATTCGGGCAGGAGGGGGTTATTTTCGGGTAATGGGAAGTAATTCCGAACGGAGCAGGGGTTCATGTAAATTCGCTAAACAAGCGAATTTACATAAATCCGCATTGGCTCCATTCGGAGTTGGGAGAAATTCCTCCCTGTTTGAAAGAGTCCTGAGACAAAATAAATTTTTTTAGCTATGACATTCCAGCTGCAAGGGCTCACTCGCACATGGAAGTCATCGTTCAACGGTGCACTCTTCAAGTGTGCATGAACTTGTCCCCAGGGGTGAGATTCACACCCATGTTCTGCAGTGGGTTTGCTGACACAGGCCAAAATCATATGGGAAAGGCTCTATGTACGGAGCTGCTAGAGAAACACTACATTTCTTTATGAAAGCCGTTGGGCCTAACTAATTTTACCCAGGCTGCGCACATCTTTCGACTGGCATGATTTAAAATGCAAAAGGATCTTGTAGCACCTTTGAGACTAACTGGGCAAAAGAAGTTGTAGCATATGCTTTCTTTCCTCCCCACCAGTATTTTAAAAATTGATTTCATAACTGAAATTTACATGCCAGTTACTTAGTCTACACATGAAAATTAATTTCCAAAAATTACTTCCTACCATCAGAGAAATGGAGCTAAATAATGTCTGGCTTTCATTTCCATCATTTTTAAAAACCTTTGTCAATTTACTAAATCTTCTATCTGTCGGCTTTTTTCTCTACAACATTTCTTCAGAGAAACAAACCGAGTAATTTATAACTGTTTACTGTCTTTCTATCAATTAAACTCCATAATCAGATATGCCTTTTACATAATATTAAATTCTACATTTCATATTTAATTTAACATTGCATGAAGTCTCTGAGGAAGTAGACCGAGTAGCTTATGCTACAACCTCTTTCACACAGTTAGTCTCAAAGGCATTATAAGATCTCTTTGCATACTTTGCATACAGTTATTCCAGATTATCACAGCTATGTTACTGAATTATTTAAAAAGGTTTCAATGAGTTTTAAATTTTCTGATTTTTAACTGATAAACTATTTAACATAGCCTTACTCTTTTTAAATGGTTGTTCTAAATTAATCTTATTGGAAACCACTCTGGTATCTTCAGATATAAGGCAGGATATAAATATTTTAAAGATTATATCTAAATAAATAAATAAACATCCAAGCAACCCATTGCTTCTTTCCTACAGCTAGCAACTGCATCACAAACTAGCTCATTGTCAAAAAGAACACACCGTTTTCAAGATGTGTCCCTTGTTAGTCTAAGTTACTAAAAACAACAGTGCCCAAGGCTGCTTACTTTAAAAATATAATTAAATTTGCACACAGAGCTTCATGCTCAGAGATTGGTTGGTGAGGCATACCTCATTGCAATTATTTCAAAGGCACCACACCAAACACACTACAGGCATTCTTGGTTTGGAGATGTACCCATTGTTTGTTTAAAAATACAGATTTCACCTGCAGGTTCCCAGCAAAAAGGCCCACCTTTGTAAAAACTGGAATCCATTCCAAGCAAGCCACATTCTTTTAAGACCAGCAAAGAACATATCACCTTGCCTTTTTTTTGTTTTTTCTTACGAAAAGAACAATCCTGGGTCCCAATTTCCCTCAAAACAGGGGAGAAGGAGTGTGCAACCCCAACAGAGTTTGTGTCTGTTTGTCTAACTGCAAAATATAGTTGTGAAATTTCGTGCCATGTTAATGGAAGCCTGGCAGAGGACATCTGCTCCTTTTCATTCCACTCATGCTGCAATCCTAAACATGCATTGTCGTTTCCAGAAGTGTGTATAAGGACTGCCACCTTAGGCTAGGATCCTTTTGGCTACTTACATTGGCATTACCTCTGGTTAATGCTAACATAAGTCCTTATTTTGGATACAACCAAAGGAGACATCTACACTAGCCCATGGATTGCACTGAATTAGGAGGGGGGCTATTTTAAAAAGCAGCAAACAGTCCTGGGGCAGTTCCACACAAAGAAACACCCCATGGTCAATGGTTGGCCATAGGATCACACAAAGTGGTTGTTTGATCATGACCCTGAAGACCATAGTCCAAATCCTTGCTCAGCCACGGAAACCCATTGGATGATCTTGGGCAAGTCAGATTCTCCCAGCCTTAGAGGATGGCAAAAGGACACCCTTTATGGACAAATCTGGCCAAGAAAGCCCTATGAACGGGTTGCCATAAGTCAGAAGTGGCTTGAAGGTACACAACAATAACAACCATCCAACAGCCCTGGTGGCGCAGTGGTTAAATGCCTGTACTGCAGCCACTCACTCAAAACCATAAGGTGGCGAGTTCAAGACCAGCAAAGGGCTGAAGCTTGACTCAGGCTTGCATCCTTCCGAGGTCGCTAAAATGAGTACCCAGATTGTTGGGGGGCAAATAGCTTACAATTGTAAACCGCTTAGACACTCATTAAGGGTATGAAGCGGTATATAAATGAAGCTGTTTGTTTTGTTTGTTTGTTTGTAGAGTGGTAGCTTTTCACACACAGAAAGTTTTTCTTACCTGGAGCAACATGTAAGTCCTCCAGCCTACATACTTACTGCACATACTCGACTATAAGTCAACCTCATATATAAACCAAGGGCAAGTTTTGGGGCCAAAATTATGGATTTTGATATGACTCATGGATAAGTCGAGGATAAAACTTAGGGGCTTGCAACAAAGGATGTAAAGGACGTTTACTGTCTTCATACAGAAATGTCTTATTCAGATCCTTCTAAGCCCAATTCCTCTTGGCACCAAAGAGGTGCCACTACTGCCATTTTCCCACCCAAGCATTCAAAAAGGCCAAAAGCTTCATCATGGTGGAAAGAGTAGAGGGGTTTGGTGCATCTTTTGTGTGCTCTTTTTGGGTAAACTCTTACCCCTTTGCTACACTGTTCAGAGAAGGAGAAGAATTAAAATACACTGCTTATATTGACCTGTGGATAAGTCGACCCAGCTTTTTGGGGTCAATTTCTTGACAAACATTTCTAGACTTAAAAAGACAAGGAAAGAACAGTGTCCAATCCTGCAGTAGTTGGGTTCTATTAGATGGCAGAAGGGAGCCACCTCATGGCAATTCTGAAAGTCCCAGTCTTTAAAAATCCCAATCATGCCTCAGCAGAGGGGACCCTTTCTCCTGCCAAACTACGATGCGTCATGCCAAAATGGGCAGAAACATCAGAGGCACGACTCTATGGCCATGGGGAGGAGGGAAATTAGCCCATAGCGTCTGCCAATGGGATAGAATTGAGCTGGAATTTCAGTGGAAATCCCCTTGCTGGGGGTGGAGATGAGTCAGGCGTTTGTGGGTTGCTTGGCAAGGGACAAAACAATCACAAAGCCAAACTCGCTGGATGGGGACAAAGCTTGAAGATAAAATAGAGATCCTGACATGGGCATAGGAGTCTGTGGCTAGTAAAACTCCTGCCTTTCAGACACTCTGGACCCAGCTGTAAATTTTTTACCAACTCATCTGGTCTTTGTCGCAAGGAAACCTTTTCTCAGACCCCTATTCACCCCTCTCTTAAAGCAAAAATAAGAAAGCTTTCAAGGGCAGGGGTGGGCAACAGCAGGTCTGCCCTGACCCCATCAACTACCAAACATTTTAATAGATGAAAAATACAAAACCAGCCATGGCTGGAAGTCCACTTATGGTCAGTTTTCTATGTTAAACGGGTTTAGTGGGGAGGGAAGCAACCTATGAAAAGGCATGTTTCCTCTCCAGGAGAAGACAACAAACATATAGCCATGGGAGCCCAAAATGAGGGCATTCCCTGATAACCCCCCCCATGACATTTTCTTCCTGAATTTCTAGCAGTGCTAAGTTAAAACTTAAGCTGAGCATTTAAAAATAGAGCTTAGGCATCTAAAGAAAAAGAGCAGGCAAAGTGACCAAGGGAAAGCAAACCCAAATAGGAGAGATTTAGGTGTGGACAGTTGGCAATATTTCACTCTCTGTAGTGCTAGAAATTTGGGGAGTATGATTGGGAGGATCAGAATTCTAATTTGGCCAGCAATGTCCTCATCTCCCCCCCCCCCCCATAGCTATGTCCCTGCAAGACAGGGATAGTCCTTGGCATCCACAGGGGTGAAGATGGCAGAACAGCTTTGCAGGGACAGCATGTGGACTCCAGGTTGTCCACCCTGTTGTAGAAGTTAATTCCACGAGGAGGATGTAGTGGAGATAATTTATACAGAAGCCAGAGATGGAGCTGTTTTCCCCCCATGACAGTGTATGAAATGAAACTCTTATTTCTAGTCTTTGGCTGCAAGGTCTTCCAATTTCCCTGGCCTCCAAATCTCCTTTATATAGGCCCAGTTGAAAGTTATCCAGCCGAGCCAGATCTACCTTTCCCCACTTAATAAGTGGGCATAGCCAGCCAATATTCTTTTGTGGATGCCTTTCGTTTCAGCTGGAAGCACATTTATAAACATTCCATGACATCAGAGTGACTCAGGCTGTACCAGCAGTGCACAACGCTTTATAGCCAAAGAATTATTGTGCCCACAAACAATGTGCAACAATACACAGCAAGTTCTTGTCCTATTTCTCTTTGGTGGTCTTGAAGGAATGTACCCCCAAGATCTTAAACGATTAGCCACAGGACTGATCTTTTCATAGGAACAGAATCCATATGATGGGTGAATGTGCTTTTAGGAAAGATTATTTTACACTGAAAGGCCCTATAAGTTAAAAAAAAATTAGTATAAGGATCTGTGACCAAAGGCATCACTGGGGTTGGTGTCATTCCAAAAGCAGCCCTGAATCAGGCTTGAATATGGTTGGTAGTCCCCACAACAGGAGACCTGTTAAATCCATGATGTTTACAAAAGTGTTGACTTAACATTTCACAGTCGATCCAGCGAGCCTACTCTGCTTAGGATGCCCAACTAGATTCAGCCCAAAGGAAGAAGGATTGGTAAAATAAATAAAAGAAAAAAGATAAAGCCTCATTATGGTCAGACACTCAAGATTCAGCATCCAGCCACTTGGCAAAGAGCATTGGAAGAGTGCTGGCCTTGTGGACTATTTTCATTTCTATGCACCAGATATCACACTTCTATCTCAGCTGGGGAGAGAAACCAAGAAAGCCAGCCCAAGATTACTTGGTCTCTGCTGGCCCCTGCTGGCCTTAGCTGCTCAAGAGAAGTAATTCCATAGAAAGGTAAATGGGAGGTTGAAGGGGAAGGGACCCAATTGCACCTTTGAGACTGATTTGTTTCAGCATGACCTTTCGTGGGTATCCACCCACCTCTCAGATGCACTGATGGAGTCAATCCGACGACAGAGATCCTTCAGTTTGCTGGTACAAGGGAGAATTTTAATCCCATTCTAGGGTATCTTCTCAGTTTCCATGGGACAAGGATAGGCAGAGCAGACTCTAATGGCACCTCTGTGCCCTGAAAGGGTAGACTAGAACAGCTCTGAGAATATTCTCCAGTACCCAGAGGGCTTTCTGAACTAATTGGATATGATAAAGGCTTTGACACTTCTGTTCAAAACAAAGACACGCCCATACTTTCAAAAGACAACTGAACAGTAAATGTTTAACTCTTGGCCCATCTATGACCATGTGATCTTTATTCCCAAGGGTAAGCAAGAAAATCACAAGAGTTCTTTTCCCACCCTCACCCCATATTCTCTCTGCCTCTACTAGTTTACTAGAGGCTGAAGATGATCTAGTACTTAAGATTCTGAAGTTGGCTAACTGAAACCAAAAATCATGTACGTTTTCAACCCAGAAACAAAGGGAGCCTGATGCAATGTAGGTCAGGTAGCTTGATCTGCTCCAAGCAGATGAGAGTTGTGCACAATTCAGCAATCCTTCCTTAGCACCGAGGAGTATCATCTGATGATGTACCTCATTCAGTAGGAATGATGTACATGGCCAGTCATTCCATATAAACACCTCACCTTCCTCTACTCTTAATTCCAGAAATAAGAACCTTGAACTTAAACTCACTTAATCCTTATTACTTCTCCTCTATTTTCCTCAACTATAACCCCTTAGAGGCAGAGAAATTCATTTTTTCCATAATGTATAGTATCATTAACTTGCCTTATTATTTGGAAACGGGGAGAAGGCAATTGGAGAAACAGCCAGCTTCCAGTCGGAGCAGAGTTCCTTCTTGCTTTGAACAAAATCTCTTAGTGATGCAAAAAATACTCCAAAGATAAAAGATCATTTATTTTTAGCTTCCAATGGCTTAAACCACATCCCACCATGGGAAACACAACTCACCACCAAGATATAGAGGTGTTTTGTTTTGTTTTTTGTTAAGAGAAACATCCCACCCATAGTCCAGTGCAGACTAGAGGCTAGCTTCATGCCTACACAGACAGACAGGTCAGACAACTCAATGGGAACTTGGAGGTATGAGGACAAAACCAAACCTTAGGATAGGAAGGGTCCAAAGATGAGATGGTGAGACTTGCACTTCAGATCCACAGAGCAATTGTCCAGCCCTGGAGGTATATGCCTCCTTTCTCAGTCACCTTCTCTTCTTAGCAACAGGAGAGCAGCTGGGAAGGGCTGTACAGATATCTTGAACTGTGGATGTCACAGCTCAGATTTCATCAGCAGTTCAACTCAAGCCTGCTTTGCCAACCCCCATCAGGTTGACACCTGGAAAAAAGTCACACAACAGGGCAGAAGTCAAACATGTGCTGTCTATCTCCATATTTGATTTAGAAGCCTTCACATACGTCTTGGTTCCAAGATCTCAAGACATGTCTACTCTGCTTCCATAGAGTCGGCATCTTCTGGGTCCTCTCCATCGAAGTAGCGCTCCTCCTCATCTCGTGATACAATGTCCAGGTTATCAAAATCTGGATTCTCATCTACCTCACTGTGGTCAGGGGGTTCAGAAAAGTGGAGAGAAAAGGGAGATACATGATTATACGACTCTCCTTCTTTAGTGGTTTTTAAACAGAGGTTGGGCAGCCATCTTTCAGGATTGTTTTAACTGAATGGTAGGGAGGATAAACTAGATGGCCTTTCCAACTCTAGGATTTAGCAGGTGGGTGGGTTCTGGAGCCTTTCCAATTGTGAGAGAATCTGCATTCCCTATTTTCCTTCCCAAAAGAATGGACAAGGGATTCCTCACTGTTCATCTTCAGTGTTCCCAATTCCCTGTTTGATTTTGAACAAATGAGGAATTGTCATTCAGAACAAATTCTAGCTTGCTGAACAAGCCTGCACAATCTGATTTGTTTTAAGGAATGCATAGAAGTTTGCTTTAAATTGCGATTTCTGGTTCAAACCCCACAAGCCAAAAATTTTGCACAAGTGGTTCTCAGAGTTGGAGATGGAGAAGATTATTTGTTTGGGTTTGGGGAGATTTGGCCATGCAATGTGGAAATCTTGGCTGAGCATTATAAGTCCATGCAGACACCAAAAAGCCTTGGCAACCAAAGTCCCAACTCAATTTCTCCCAAATCCCCACCTCACCTGTAGTCGAAGTCCCTATCCTTGCCATCAAGGAAACGCTGGTACATACGGCTGGTGAACTCCTCCCGCAGAAATGCTTTCTCTCCTTGGTCAGGGACCCACTCATCCCCATTAGAGTCAGAGGCCCTGTCTGCAGAGGGAAGCACAACATAGAAGTCACTCAGTGAGGGCAGATATGCTCTTTTTCTTAACAGATCTTGGGGTGCTGTGTGTGGTTCTTCCTCACACTGATGCTCACAACAAGCCTGTGGTGTAGGCATATCTGAAAGAGCTTGAGGATACCTGTTGAGCTTCAAAGCTGAGCAGAAACTGGAAACCACAGACCTGGTCTGCCAGTTACACCACAATGAGTTTTAATATCTGGCACTGGGCAGATGGATTCTGAAGTTCGTGTTAGCATCATGGCCAAACATGAACAGTTGTCTAGTGGCACTGAAAGGGTTAATTTATGACTGACTTTGTGAGATACTTTGTTACATCAGCCTAGCAGTTTGAGTCTGAAAAAAGATATGAAGGCTGAGAATGGATCGGGGATGGAAATTTTCCTCTGTTACTAACCTGTCTGCACAGTTCTCAGAGATATGGGAGGAGGAATTGGGTCACACTTGCACGCTTTGATTTCCTTTGTTTGCTTCTGCACAACAGAACCCTTGAGAGCCTATTTTCCAGAGGCCTCACCTTGGAAGGGTATACCACAACCTGAGACCCCATTTAGCCTGCCATGGGGAGTGGGGTTACTGGCCAGGGACAGTCTGGGTAGAATTAATTATTTCAGTGCTCATTTTCACCACTGGCTGTGAGGAGGTGCTGGATCCAAACAATTAAAGGGGTGGAATATCCTCTGCTGTATACTATCTGTGCTAAATTTACCATCAATAAAGCTTATGTTATAGCAGTAACATGTGTATACCTTTATGTGGGAGGGTTGTAGTCCCTTCTAACTATAAAATTCTAAGTCTTGCAGATACCTGGAATTGCACCCAGTTCCAGAAGAGATCATCTGTCTTCCCCTACAAAGTCAAGGATCCAAGAGAAGAGACTCCTGATCTTTCTGCCATCACTCCGACCATTCCTCTTTCAACTAACCTTCCTTGTCCTCATCATCAGTATCTTCTTCCTCTTCCTCCTCCTCACATGCCTCTTCCTGTTCCTGTTGAATCTGCAGACGTTGCTGGATGACCTGCTCCTGATAGGAGTCCAGGAGGACACCCGAGAGAGAGCAGGAAGCCTCCAGCTTGCTGCTGCCTAGTGCCTGCATCTCCTCATCACTCAGGTACTGCCCAATGTACTGTTCGTAAAGGAGCGGATCACGGGAACGCATCTGTTCATCGCTAAAGTATTCCCCACCTGAAAAGAGCAGAGAGAGATGGTCAGTGACTGAGAAATCATGTGCACTTGGTGACTGAAGCAGAGAAATATGCAAATGTCTATTCCTATTTGATTAAGGACAGAGGAATACTGAAGTATTATTTGTTCACTCAGTTTCTGTTTATTTGACACCACTGTTCTCCCACAAACAGGAGTTGTGACATCCATCCTCCCTACCTAGCCTGTCTCTAAGCTTTCAATCCTGAAAAAACCTAGAGTAGCCTTCCTCAGCCTAACCTAGTGCTTTCAAGATATGTGCGGATTGCAACTCCCATCCTCTCGACCCTGCCACCTCATAAGGCTCATGGCAATGAGGACATTGCAACCAATGATTCCTCCTTTGTAGTTTATTCTCTTTTGGTTGCATTTCTAAGCTTGCTAACTAGGGAGTGAATTCCATGGAATATAGTGGAATATCCTCCTGAATGAAAACATGGAAGAACACATTATCACTAAGTTACCCCTTCCTTAAACAGAATGAAGCTCATCATCTACTGGTGTATACAATTCCAGTTGCTTTTGCCAGCTGCAGAGGTGTTTCAACCTAGTCAAGGTTGAAACAAATGCAACAGACCCTGGAGAGGAAAGCAGAAGACGCAATCCACAGGTAAGTGGCAAAAACAGGGACAACTGCAGTCATCTTGGTTTGATCATTCTTCATCCCCAATACAATTGTCCCACTAGCCAACAGATTCCTAGTCCCCTCTTGGGACAGAGAATACACCCCAAGACTTCAACCTCCGTACCTCTAATAAGCTGCTGTAGAGCTGCATAGCGCTTGTTCCGCACCCGAGTGCGTCGCGTTTTGCCCAGGCCAGCCCTGCGGACTTCAGCACAGTAGAAATCAGCCTCATAACTGCCGGAGAGATGGTGGAAGCAAGGCAAATGTTCTTCACGCAAAGCTGTTCGGAAGCGTTCCAGGAACACCAAGGGCTTGGCGTGATACAGCTCCCGTAAGATGGCCAACTTCTGCGTGGGCGTGAAATCTGGTTCATCCTTTTGTTGGCTCCGGACAGCCAGGCGGCTGTTGGCCACAGCACGGAACATGGCCAGGAGAGCGGGGTCATCCTCCTCAATCAATCCAGTAGACTGTGATTTGCAGCCAACAGACTCTACCTTTATACTACCCCAGTGGGCATGTTGAGCACTGGAGGTCTCCTCCTCAGTGGGGGTACCATGCTGGACAACCATAGGCCCTGATATGCCATTGCCCAACTGAGATGGTTTGTTGGCCCTACTCATGTTTTTAGAAGCTAGGGTTTCAGTCCTTAATTCAAAGGATCTGTTCGTGGGCATGCACTGTTCAGTGGGAAGATCTGTACTTGGATTTTCTGAGTGTTCTCCCCCACAATATGGTGTTTTAGATCCTTCATTCCCACTCATGTGACATTTATGTGGATCAGAGCCTACCAACATTTCTTCTTCACATTGAGGCTGATGAAATGGAGAACTGTTAGTGGTCCCCAAGTCTGATATAACAGAAGTATTTTCATCCATGTGGGACACCTGCAAAGACCCATCCGGATCTCCATCACTGTTTGGAGAACAGTCTTTGGTAGCTGGGATTTCCATTGTCTCTTCTGCTGAATTTGCAGTCTCAGTTTTGCCCAGAAGACAACTCCCCAGCCTCTCTGTGGGGGGAGGTTTATCCAATTTCCCTTGTTCTAAGTTCTTCAGGGAGTTAACACCTAGAAAAACAGAAAAATTCCTAATACAGTTATTTAGATGCAGAGACAGCCGTGTTAATCTGGAATATCGGTAAAGGTAATCCCTTGACATGAATGTCTAATTGTAACTGACTGTAGGGGGTGGTGCTCATCTTCATCCATAAACAAAATGATCTTGAAAACTATGGAGCAAAGATAGCAATGAAAAGTACAAGAGCCAGAAAATTGCGAGTCCAGGCATGAACCCTAAAGCAAGCCATGCCCTTTCCCTGTGCCTCAATATTCCCATCTGCAATATGGGGATAATAATACCAATTTACCTTTCTGGCTTGTTGTGTAGAACCATAGAACTGGAAAAGACTATGAGGGCCAATCAGTCCAACCCCCAGCCATGCAGGAACTCACAATCAAAGCACCCCCAACAGATGGACATCCAACCTCTGTTTAAAGACCTCCAAAGAAGGAGACTCCACCACTCTCTAAGAGAGTGTGTTCCACTGTCAAACAGCTCTTACTGTCATGAAGTCTCTCCTAATGTTGAGGTAGAATCTCTTTTCCTGTACAGTAGTTTGAATCCATCGTTCCAGGTCCTGTTCTCTGGAGCAGCAGAAAACAAGCTTGCTCCATTCTCAATATGACATCCTTTCAAATATTTAAACAGGGATATCATGTCACCTCTTAACCATCTCTTCTGGTAAACCTACCCAGCTCCCTAAGTCTTTCCTCCTAAGGCATGGTTTCCAGGCCCTTCACCATTTTGGTGGCCCTTCTCTGGACACGCTCCAGCTTTTCAACATCCTTTTCGAATTGTGTTGCCTAGAACTGGACACAGTATTGTTTCAGCTGACCAAAGCAGAATAGAGTGGTACTATTACTTCCCATGATCTATTCAGATACCCTTCCCATACCATCTTAACTAAGGACAGAAACAACAAAATGCAGGCATCTTACTAACATCCCCAATTTTTCTCCTGTCTGGAGCTTCGAAAGCTTGCAACAAGTATACCGTGCACTGTTTGGTGGATTTTTGTTTGAATTTACTAAATGGCTAACACAACTCCCCCGGCATGTTCCCTTGATCTAGACACTATACTTCTATTGATGCTGCCTAAAACCACATCGGCCTTTTTAGCTGCCACGTCACACTCGACTCATGTTCAACTTGTGGTCTACCAGGACTCCTATATCCCTTTCACCCATAGTCACATTAAGCCATTATTATGATTGTTGTTGTTGTTGTTGTTATTATATCTTCTTACCCGCCTCTTCCCACAGTTCAAAGCGAGGAACCACAACAATTAACAACAACATCAGTTAAAACACACCTCAGTTTAAAAAGACAAATAAGACCTACACCATATTTGTAGGGAAGGAGAGAAGAAGGAGGAGAAGTGGAAGGGAAAGGAAAATAAAGTAATGGAAGGTGAATGGATGAGAAGAGAAGAAATGAGTAGAATGATAAAGAAAGAATGAATGGAAAGAGTGGGGAAGGTAGCATTGTATTTTGGTTGCATGACTGTTTGATTTGTCTGTGACTGTTGTGTATACTTGCATTTGTTTTATAGTTTTAATGTTAACATCTCCACATAATTATTGAACTGAATCTTTCACATCCTTCTAAGAAAAGGCTGTTTGTATTGTATTGCCAAGGATTTCCTAGGCAGCGTTTCCAATCTAGTTTAGGTTAGCGACTCCTCTCCTTCTCTTCAGCAAATTTAGTTTTGAGGATCTAAAGAGCATGATGGTCAAACTTAAAAATCCATTGGCTTTAACATGCAGTGATGCTCAGTATTGTATGCATGCTTTAATATTCGGAACAAGTACAGCAGGGTTTGTGTTTTAAATTTAATAACCATGGGAAGTTGCTTTTTTATTTAATAACATGTGCCAGAACGGTATTTGTACAGAAGTGGAAAACAGAAACAACCCCAAAGACAGACGAACGATCAATAAAAGTATTCAAAATTGCAGAGATGGATAAGATGATGTGTTGAATGAAGGGGGAAACTGCAGAATGTATATATATATATATATATATATAAATAAAAAGACTGGCTTATAATTTTTGATACTTGAAAAAGAGGTGGAAACATGTTATTATTGAGAGGCAATGTGAATCTGGACTTACAAAAGATTATATAATAAATAAAAGAAAGCAGAATAAATACAATATGTATATGATAGATGATAGATAAGAAGAAGACAGAAAAAGGCAAAAATAATGGAAACATGAAGCATTTTTAGTTGTGACGCATATTAAGTAAATCAAATTAAGAATTTACTCAAAGATAAGATAAAGAAGGTCAAGAGGATAATTACAATTAATATTGATATGAGTAACAGGAAACAAGTTATTGTATGGTTTGCACAGCTGAAAGGTTTTATATATAACATTAAAAAAGAGAAAACAAGGAAAAAAACAGGTCCTGGGTAGAAAGAGGCCAAGTATTTAAGTGTTTTTATAAAAATGGAATGGGAGTGTTATGTCTGTGTTATATGCCTTATGTTTAGTGTCACATGTGGCTGTCTTGGTGGTCTCCCCTCCAAGTGCTAACCAGGGCTGACCCTGCTTAGCTTCCATGATCAGACAAGATCTTGGTGCTTTGAGGGTATCCCACACTAAAAAGGTTGCACAAAGTCCTTTTTCTGGCCCTGGGGATAAAAATAACAGGGATAAGATAACCAGACTAGGGAAAGGTGGTTTCCCAAAGGGTGGGGACCCATTTAAATGTAACACCCATTGCTTCCTGCCAAGGTGGGGAAACTGAGGCACAACGGGGCCACTCACCGGGGTCCAGGGGCTGAAGAGGGTCTTCCCTTCCTGCTTCCATCCCGACTCTTATTCGCTGGGGACGGTGTCACAGGATAAGAGGAACTTCCGGTTCTTATGGTGCAACAGGAAAAGAGGTCCCCCACCCCCTTACTCCTGGTGCCAAGGCATATTGGTTCCGGGAAGATTCCAGCCCCCTCATTGAGGACAAGAAGTGGCATTATATTTATTAGTTACAGTGAAGAAAGGATCTTGAAGGGCCATGTGGGTCAATGCTATGGAATCCTGGGAAATGTCTTTTGTTGAGGCACCTGAGCTTTGATCTCCTAATCTTAGAATGATAGAATATAGTGTTGGAAGAGACCACAAGGCTCATCCAATCCAACCCCATTCTGCCATGCAGGAACTCTCCATCAAAGCATCCCCAGGAGATGGCCAACCAGCCTCGGTTTAAAAACCTCCAAAGGAGACTTCACCACTTCAAGGACGTATGTTCCACTGTCAAACTGAATGTGTCCAGTTCTGGGCACCACAATTCAAAAAGGATGCGGAGAAACTGGAGCGGGTCCAAAGGAGGGCAACTAAGATGGTGAAGGGTCTGGAAACCATGCCCTATGAAGAACGCCTTAGGGAACTGGGGATGTTCAGCCTGGAGAAGAGAAGGTTAAGAGGTGATATGATAGCCCTGTTTAAATATTTGAGGGGGATGTCATATTGAGGAGGGAGCAAGATTGTTTTCTGCTGCTGCAGAGACTAGAACACGGAACAGTGGATGCAAACTACAGGAAAAGAGATTCCACCTCAACATTAGGAGGAACTTCCTGACGGTAAGAGCTGTTCGACAGTGGAACACACTCCCTCGGAGTGTAATGGAGTCTCCTTCCTTAGAGGTCTTTAAGCAGAGGCTGGATGGCCATCTGTCGGGGATGCTTTGATTGGGAGTTCCTGCATGGCAGGGGGTTGGACTGGATGGCCCTTGGGGTCTCTTCCAACTCTATGATTCTATGATTCAAACAGCCCTTACTTGTCAGGAAGTTCCTCCTAATGTTTATTTGGAATCTCTTTTCCCCGGAGCTTGCGTTCATTGTTCCGGGTCCTGTTCTCTGGAGCAGCAAAAAAAGAAGCTCAATATGACATCCCTTCAGATATTTAAGCCGGACTATCATATCACCTCTTAACCTTCTCTTCTCCAGGCTAAACATCCCCAGCTCCCTAATGTGTTCCTCATAGGGCACAGTTTCCAGGCCCTTCACCATTTTAGTCGCCCTCCTTTGGACACACTCGTTTCTCTGCATCCTTTTTGAATTGTGGTGCCCAGAACTAGACATAGTAATCTTAGGGGGCCCTTGCAGAGTTTTGGTCTGGTGCCATTATTATTATTATTATTATTATTATTATTATTATGCTTTATTTATAATAGTGCTGTAAATTTACACTGCACTGTACATACAATTAAAAATAGATAAGACAAACCTGCCTGTGGCATACATACATTCTACAAAAACAATTAAATACAATGCATATTACCCATATATACTCAACTGTAAGTCAACCTCATGTTTTGGGGGCTAAAAATAATAGATTTTTGATATGACCCATGTATAAGTCAAGGATAAAATTTAGGGGAATGTGACAAAGGATCTATAGGATGAAGCAAAGGAAAATGATGCCAAAGAACTTAACAAAATTCCAGCAGGCATAACTGTTTGTGCTCATGCTAAGAGGACTTACAATGACCTGGGGATAAGTCGAC
The DNA here is from genome assembly GCA_034509955.1 of Urosaurus nigricauda. Taxonomy (NCBI): domain Eukaryota; kingdom Metazoa; phylum Chordata; class Lepidosauria; order Squamata; family Phrynosomatidae; genus Urosaurus; species Urosaurus nigricauda. Next base: position 28,114,264 of record JAOEGL010000007.1, on the reverse strand, counting down.
TCAGGTTTTTTGAGTCAATTTTTGACTAAAATTTCTAGACTTATACATGAGTATATACAGTAATACACGTTAACATTCAAACAGTAAAATGTAGCAGGTAAGTTTGATAGCAACAATTACATTCCACAAGATTCCATAGCACTGAGCCATGGCCCTTGAAGTGGTCTCAAACTGCATTAACTTCTGCAGTGTGCATGCGGCAAAGGAGGCAGATCAATTCATCGCTGTGGAGATGGCGGGGTTGTTTCTTTTAAAGCAGTGGTCCCCAAACTATGCCCTTTAATAAGAGATTTTGAATTTCACTCCCAGAAGCCTCATTAATGTTAACCAATAGTCTGGGATTCTGGGAGCTGAAATCCAAAGTCTCTTAAAGAGCAGTTTGGGGACCACTGCTTTAAAGGAAGGCAGCCTTTCTTTTTAAGAGGATACAGCTTGAGAAAGTAGTCCAGAACAGAAGGATCCCAAGAATAAATGTTTTACTATTTATTATTGTTGTTTTAAGGCATTTAGTATTCTTAATTTTCTTAATATAGGATTGTTTAATTGTATATTTTACAACGTGAAGTCGAAGCCTTTCACAGTCAGCATCCATAGTCTTTGTGGGTTTTTCGGGCTATGCAGCCATGTTCTAGAAGTTTATTCCTGAGGTTTTGCCAGCATCTATGGCTGGCATCTTTGGGGAAATATTTTATTTTACACTTTCATATAACCTTTGTAGTGTTTCTAATCTGTATTGTTTAATGTTTTTAGCTGCCCCAAGTCCCATTATTGGGAGAAAGGTGGCATATAAACAGGGTGACCAGATGCCCCCTTTTCCCAGGTTACCCATTAGTGCATTGGTCATTCCACTGTGCTTTGAAAGTTCCTACTTTCTATTTCTGCAAGAGACCTGAATTATGGATAAATGTTTCCTTTCACATTCCCTTAAGTACTGTCCCAGGTTGTGAGGACAGCTACTGAATCTACAACTAGGCTCTATATTGGAGACATTTCTTGGTACTGGTACTTTAGTTACGTTCAGTGCTGTTCTCAAAAGATGTTCAACCAAGAGGTCAGTCTGAGGCAAAAACGGTGCTTATCAAGGTGTTTTTTAACAGGTTATTGATTTTAATGAAGAGATTTTAGGCGTTTTCAAGCAATCTGCTGTTTGTAACCGATTTTCTCAGCAAAGCTCTTATCACTGATATAATGAAGGATGCAATAAAAGTGTTTTAAGATAAACACTGCTATTGGGAAGATACAAAACATACAGGTGAAAAAGATTCTTCCATTGGAACTTCACTGCAAGTGACTGATAGGATTTCTAGGTCTTTCTCCAGAGAGAAGGTGTGTATTGTAAAAGCTCGGCGTCATCCTGAGCAGACAGCTGGTACACCTTCTGCATTACCAATTTAGTGGGTAAACAGAGCTTTTAAAGAGGCAAAGGATAGACTCAGTAAGGATCTGGCAAAATGGACTGAAATCCTACATGTGTGCAGATCGTAAAGCAGTTAATCTCAGTTTAGTAGAGTGTGAGTGAGGATGTGCCCTCAAATGGGCTGCACCCACCATTTTCTTCTCCTAGAAACCCAGACCAGCTGGATCTTCAACATCTGAATTGCTTCCCCTTCTTCTCTTCCCACTGGAAAGGAGAACCAGCTCCTTCTGGGGTTTGCCAGCAGCACAGGTAGCTTTTAGATGGATAGCAAGGGCAAATAAATAGCCCTCTGTGCCTATCCAGTGTGTGTGTGTTTGACAGTCTCTGGTAAGAATGTAGCTTGTGTGTGTGTGTCTGTTTGGTTTTAAAGCTGCAATAAAAATACAGGGATTGAAAAGGGGGAAGAACAGACAAGACAAATGGTTTAAAGTTCAATATTCACTCTTTTTTTCCTCCAAATACAAAAAGCTGTTACAATTCAACTCAACACAAAGCATGTGCAAAGTTACAGAAACTTAGACATTGTATAAAAAGTTACACAGTTAAGATGATTTTTCCCCTCGTTCATTTTCTCCTGTCCTGTACTGAGCAAAAAGGAATGGTTACCTTGATGAAAATATTAACAGTTGCTGACCCACGGTAAAAAGTTACAGAAAAACCTTTTTTTAAAAAAACCCGACCATAATTACCATAAGATAGCCATCTCTTCTCCCTCCCATTTTTAATAGTTATTTGCAGAAAACGATAAAAACAATTCAAAGACAGGTGACAACAAACTGCAGGAAGGATTTCCAAAATGTCTGGAATTTATGGTCACCAGCAAACTGTGCAAGAGGGCGGTAGAGGAGAGAGTGGTGATACAGTCCTAAGAAGGGATCCAAAGCTGCCTCTCTCGACTACTGCAGACAGTTTGGTACTAGGATGAAATCTTAGACTAAAAAGTACAAAGATGTGAGGTTAAACATTGCAGATTCTTTCAGAATCAGAGAAATTTTAAAAGGGGGGAAAAAACCTCTTTGACAAGGAGAGACAACAAATCATGTAACTTCCTCATGAGGGATGATACAAAGGGAAAGAAACATGCCTCTATCTGTACAGGTAAAAATGCAGCCACCCTCAAGAACTACAGAGAGGAAAGAAGGGCAGAGAGATTACTTCCCTCCTGGATTTCCCGAGACTCAAACGCATCAAGTTAAAAACTTGCCAACGGTGGCAGAATAAGTTGCTCTTTCCACGAATGACATGGAGCCATCACTGAGCACTAGAGCCTCCCTGTGAGGAGCCTGTGTAGCTCCCGTAGTCATAGCTGCCATAGTACGGGGGCCACTGATTCTGGTTTTGGTAGTATTGGTTCCACTGCTGGGTGTACTGTGGAGAAAAGGAACACACCTGTTAGGATAGTTAAAAGTGTCTGTGGAAACCCTCCAACCCAAAACATTCATATGTATTTCCACTCATCATTTAGAATAATGCCAAGATTGGGGGGAGGGGGAGGGGGGGGACACTACAATTCTCAAATTGCATTGAGTTCATTTTAATTCCATTCATGGCTTAGGGTTCCTTGCAAACTCACTCCCATATTTAATGTAGAACCACAAGCAGAATAATGACACCATACCCTTTTTAGCCAGAAAAATACTAAATCCAGTTGAGGATCAGTAACAGGGAAGGTAGCAAAGATTCAGCAACTCCCCCCCTTCAGAGCCGTTGGGTTTCTTTTCACCTACCTGTTGGTACTGGTTATAACTGGGCTGATTGTAGGTCGGTGGAGCTGCGGCTGGGGCCGGGGCAGGGGCTGGTGGTGGTGGCGGCGGTGGGGGCTGGGTGTAGCTTTGGCTATATCCACTCCCATAGTTGTAGCTAGGAGCTGCATAACCACCTTGGTTGTAGCTCGATGGAGGATTGTAGGACTGGCTGTAGCTCTGCTGTGGAGAACAAAGGAATTATTTTAGAGCAGTGGTTCTCAACCTTCCTAATGCTTGAGAAGGTTGAGAATCACAAAGGGGCTGTGACCCACAGGTTGAGAACCACTGCGCTAGGCTATTATCGATTATGTCGCCAACCCTGGGTTTTAGGTGACCCCTGTGAAAAGAGCGTTTAACCCCCAAAGGGGTTGCGACCTGCAGGTTGAGAACTGCTGTTCTAGAGACTGATTTTACTTGCATTTACAGACACTGAGAAGCTTTAAGCCAGGGGGCACGCACATTGTGGACCACAGGCCATATATAGCCCCCAAACCCTGTTTTGCATCCTCCCAACATTCATTTTAAAATAATTTTTCCAGGTAAAAGAATCGCACATGAATTGCCCCAAAGTCGTTTCCAACATATGGTGATGCTAAAGTGCACCTATGATTGAGCTTTCTTGGCAAAATTTGTTCACAGCAAGGTTTGCCTTTGCCTTCCATTGAGGCTGAGAGAGTGTGACTTGCACAAGGTCATCCAGTGGGGTTTTGTGGCCAAGAGGAGATGCGATCCCTAGTCTCCAGAGTCATAATCCAATGTTCAAAGCAGTATACTACACTGACTCATGGGGGTGGGGAGGGGAGAACAAAAATTACTCCTGCTCCACAGGCCCATCCCTGGCATAAGCTTTTGTGGACTAGAAAGCCATGAACCGCAGCCTGAATTTCAGCTGCACAAAAGCAATGGGCCCATGAGGAACTTCCTTGCATGGAACAAGGGTGGTTTGCAATAAACAGCACAAGGAGGACAGAAGGGTGACAGGAGAAGAGCAGCCAGATCTAATTCCAGACAATATGAACTTCTCCTTCTTGCACCACCCTGAGCAAAATTTCTGCATTATCCAAAGCACCCCTACCTGTGGCCCTGGATTATAAGTACTGGGAGGAGCATTTGTAGGAGGTGCAGGAGGGGCGGGAGCCATGTTGCTGCTGTTGCTCTTATAAGTGTTCTGGTTGCGTACTGGACTGTAGCTGCTCTGTTGCTGGTTGTTCCGGTTATAATTGCCCCGGCTGTTGTTGTTGTTGTCTCGGTTTCCACCTCCCCAGCGATTCTGGTTGTAGCCACCACGGTTGAAGGCTGAAAGAAGACCACACAAGCAGAGATGTCAAACTAATGTCAAAGTTAAGTGTTTCACAACAGTATCTTCAGTCCTCAGATATGCCCCCAACCTGCCTGCCCAAACCTGGAAACGAACTGAAGCACTGGCAATGGAAAAATGGAGCGTGAAGGTTGCCAAATGGCCAAACTAGTATGGGTTTTAAAGGACAAGCTAATTGAAGATTTTTTGAAAGACTGGAAACTGTTTATGGACTTTTGAAACTTAACGATGTAATAATTTGTGGTTATGGTTATTACTAATTCTAGTAGCTTTTTAAGTTGGAGTTATAATGGTAGAATAATCTATTTCTTTTTTATTTGCCTTTTCATTAATCAGAGCCCTATTAAGTTTTATACTTTCTTTCCTTTTTCAACATTTCTTTTCCTTTCTCTGTTTTTTAAAATCTGTTTTTGAATGTATTCTTTGAATGTATATTATTTTGGTTCTGACTGAAAACTAGACGGTTAGTGTAAAATGAATAATTAATATTTTTTTTTAAGTTAAAAAAACCAAAAAACAAAACCTGAACAAAAATTAGGGACACATTTGTCCAAGCACTCACTACTTTTGATACACTGTCATTAATCTAGATGTCACCAAAAAACCCATAGTTTCTTCTTTCACCCAAACTATGAAGGTAACATTTTCTAGGCTTGGATCAAGCCACGATCTTGTTCAGCATTTGGCCAGCATTTCCTAGTTCGGCTGGTCACTAAGAGAAAGGAGACAAAAGGCTCCTAGTCATACCTTGACCAATTAAGCTGAGACAGTATCATTCAAACAGGACCACAGATGGGATCCCTGCCTTCATATACACCATGATTATATCCAAGTACATTCCAAACATAACAAAACCTGCTAGGTTTCATTTCTAGATTTACAGTTATCCAGATTTGTTGCTCAACCATTTAAGGAAAACAAACCATGGTTAAAAAGCATGTCTACACTGGGTAAGATTTTGTGATGAAGCTGAAAAAACAAAACCATAGTTTCTGCTTCTAGTCTACATTATGTAGTCTCACCATGGGCATGGTGGTGTTATACTAATACCAGTGCTGCAATGGAAGAACCTTACCTCCTCCTCCACCACCAGGTCCTCCACCACCACTGCTGCCACCGCCGCCACCACCGAGTCCTCCTCCTCCACCTCCTCCTCTGAATCCTCCAGTGTTGGGGCCTCCTCCACCACCTCCTCGGTTCTGAAAGCCGCCACGGTTGCCAATTGGTGGGCCTCGGTTATCAAAGCGTTGAAAGCCGCCGCCGCCACCACCTCCACCGCCTCGTCCACGGAAGCCACCGCCCCCGCCCCCGCCCCGATTGTCGAAGCGCTTTTCTGGGGGTGGGCCAGCCTTCTTGCCTTCTTCGTTGTACTGTCTCACCAGCTTTTCTGCTTCATCCCGCTGCAACTCAATGTAGACCACCGAGTTGAGGAAGTCGCCTGCTTCTGGCAGTGTAAAGTTGGCTGGCATGGGAGAAGAGAAAAAACATCAGTCGCTAGGGAAGAGGAAATAGAAACGGTGGGGAACAAAGGGGGGGGTTTCTTCCAGGGCTCCAGGAAAATATGCAAGAGAACAGGAGGAAAAAGTAATGAGTGGGAAGAACAAGGATTGAGAGAGAGAGAGAGGCATTTTGAGTAAATAACAAACAAACCATTAGTACATGTGAGAGATTCTTTTCTTTTAGCAACATGCTGCTAACTGGGGTGGGTGGGATTCAGTGAATTAGGCTGCAATGTATTTATCAGTTTGTATTGCACCACCACCTGAGGCTTTCCAGATGTGTTGAACTACAACCCCAATCATACCACAGGGATTATGGGGGATGTACTGTAATTCTAAACATGTTGAAGGCACCAGATTGTAGAATGCTTTGCTATAAGAGTGAGAGAACTGGAAGAAATGCAAGTCATCCCAGGCCAGACTTCCAATCCTAAACCCACAGCACACAAAGTTTCCCAATCAAACCCGCTCTACTAATCTAACTTGCCAAAAATTGGGGAAAGAGTTATCAGAGCAGTAAGTTCGACACTAGACAGCCAGGTTGAGACCCTACACCTAGCTGAAAAGCTTGCTGATCCAGAGCTGTCGACCTAACCTGCATCATAGGGCTGTTTGCAAAGGTAATGTACACATTTTAATACCATTTGTCTAGCTGAGAACACTGTTAATAAACCCAACAATAACGAAAAGATATTCCAAACTCCTAGTGCTAAAGAGCAGCTTTTTAGGTCTTGGGGCAATCAAGCTGTTAAGATCTTCCTATTCCTGAAAGAGTCACACAAAGACGTCCAATGAGATTTTGCCTCCCTCTGCCTCCAGGTCAGGAAGCACGCCTCACTGGCAAGGTGTGTGTTGCAACAAAAGCATTCTTTCTGGGGAAAAAACACCAAACCTTCCTTTTTCTCCCAAGGCTGTGATACTATGCATCTTTATTCCCAAGTACATCCCACTGAATTTAGCAGAACTTATGTCAAGCAAACAAGCAAACTACCAGGCGGCAGGCCCCTCATTCCTCTATCACTAACTCTAAGACTTCTTTAGCAGCAGCTGTGGGGTGGGCTGAGCTATTGTGACTAACACAACTGATATAGGATGCACAATACTTCTCCTACTGTGGTAAACACAGTTTCAGTACATCATGAGCTATTCAGTATTTATTTGTCCACACCTGTAAGAGGTGTGGGTGGATTATTTATGGCAACTTTGGGTGGGCAGAGAAGAGGATGTGATAACTATGGGACAGAGGAGGTGAAAGGAAGACAAAAGGGAGAACTACAAAGACTAAAGGATTGGTCTTAACTCAGTCCTCAAACTATACACACAGTAACACTGGGTTTTCCCCTTATCACTTGTGTTGTGTGTGTGTTCAGTTTTTTTTCTAGGATCCTACCTTTCATTTCTAACACTGCGTGATCGGGCACATCCTTCCCCTCCTCATCAGTGCGCTTTATTGTTCGATCTTTTAAGTCCTCGTCCGTGGGACAAATTACAATAGCCTTGCGTTGGAAACCTTCAAAAGGGCGCATTTTTCGTCTCTGGGCAGATCCATAAACATTTGTCTAGCAATGGTGACAAAGAAGAGGCAAAAAACTGGTTGTTATTTGTCAAGTCTGTGTTCTTCCTAAATGGAGCAATGGACCCCCAAACCAGGGTGAGAGATCGACTCCTTATGCACCCAAAGATATAGAAGGATATTTGGAGAGTGGGGGTTGTTTGTACCCATTTGGGAGTTATCACCTGACAACTAACCTACCTTTAAGGCATTTCTCATCACTTTTACAGGATAAAAACAGCAACACACACTAGCAATTTGCAGCTTTTGCAATTCAAATGAGACCCCTCCTGGGATGCCAGGCTAAGGGAACAAAGTCAGCTTTGTGCAAAATGAGGGTGTTTTACATTTTGAGGGAGAAGCTAGAGAAACAGCTTTAGATAAATACAAGAAGCAAAGAAAGTGTTTGCAACCCATCTATTTTGATGTGTTTTTGGAGGCAGTCATCCAAGCACTAGTGTTAATGAGGTCTAGAAAGCTGATTTAAGAGAACACTTGTCTCAATCCAAGGCCAGACCCCTTTCTTTTGTCAATGAAGAAAAGGAAAACTGCCTCCTGGATTGGGCCAACAGCCCATCTACTTCTACATTGTTTCCAAGATGTGAGATGCCTCCAAGAAGTTGACAAAGAAGATGTGAAAGCCAACAAGCCTGTTATTCACTCCAGAACCCAGTGCTCAGGTGCCTACCTATTACAGCCTCCATTTAGTTACAACTGCAGACCTACCTTCATGAACATGTTTTAAAGGCAAGAGAATCAGAATTCACTGTCTTCCGCCTTAGTGATTGCTCCAGCTGAAAGGAGTAAATAATTTTGCTCACTCAAGCCAATTTTAATAGCATTTTATGTATGTTTTGGCTACCAAAAAGCCATAAGGAGCATTACATGTTTGAAATCAGGACATTTTCACATGTAACTGTTACTTATCCTGAGGCCTGAGTAGATCTCAACAGGCAAGGGGTGATGACCAGGAATATTATTCAAGCAAACCAAAATGAAGATATTTTTTTTAAAAAAAAAATCACACTCGTGATGTTAGCAAGAAACAAATGTATGAGAACCAGATATATCTAGACAAAAGTTTGTGTGATTATTCTAAAGCTTCAAACAGATGAAAAGCAACTTTTATTTTGATTTGCTTTAATACCAAAGTTCTTTTTGCAGTCAAGCAAGAAGAGAATGCAAACAAGAGAACACCATCTTAAGAATTTTTTGGAAATTGCAGCTCTCCACATAATTTAACTTTTTCAGCACATCACAGGAGCCTGTTTACGATGCCTGGCCTTTCCACTGGTAGCATTCTGCTGAAGCATTTAGCTAACATTCTTTTCAAATTCCTTCCACTCTAAGTGTACAGGGGAAATTAAAGCTTCCCACTGCAAAATTTTGTTTTGCTATATAGTTCATCTAGTCATACCAGTTTTCCAAACTGTCATGACATTAATAATGTGTATCCGACATGCTTAGATGGGGACTCAGACAACATTTTAAAATCCAGATGGCTGTGAAAAGGTACTAAAGTGACTGAATACCAACAAACTGCAGATCCTAATATCATAATGCTGGTTTGTTTTGTGAATGTATTTCTTGCTTTGCTACTTACATATATTTAGAATAAAGGCTATAAACAAAGATATTTGGGGGGCACGGAAGATAGGAAGGAAAACTTTACTCTGAAATTCTGCCTCCTTCCTTTAATAAGAACATAATCTTACATGTTGCATCTCTTTCTGAAAACCTAATTAATAATAATTTCAGCTTACTTATCAACATTCAAAGCAACTAGTCATGTACCTGTGTTATTTACTGTTTCTAAGACGATCTCCTGGTTCTTTTGTACTTACCTCAACATGTATTCAGATGCATGAAACCTTACATCTAAGTGCTGAGTTGACATAGGTTGGTATCCATTTTACAGGACAATCTCCCATCTGGTTTTAGCCTAGAATACTAACTACAATGCATTTTATAGGCCTGGTGGTGGGCTCTGGAAGTTCATGGCTTGCTGCCTGGCTACTGAAACCTCAAAAGATACCGGAAAAACTTCCAAGGGAGGAAGAGCTCAGTACCTGATCCAAAATGTAGTTACGTTTCTTCCGTGCTGCAATCTGAATCAGGCGGTTCAGGCACTGCGTCGCTTGCTGGATGAGAACGTCCCAGCGGCCGGCGTAGTTGCGTTGGCGGCGAAGCCCCATTACCTGGGAAAAAACATTATTTATTTTTATTTTATTTATTTATTTCATTTATATGCCATCTTTCTCCTGGAAAGGGACTCAAGGCAGCTCAAGCCTCCCTGACAACGATTATATATTGGCAAGAAGAAAGCGAATGCTTCCTGCAGCTTGGCTCATGCTAAATGCAACATTTGTTTTGCCAGTAATATTTTAGTGTCACAGCAAAAGGAAAAGCAAAGGAACTCTGTAAATAAGCAAAGAATTATTGAGTTCTTGGGTGCAAGGTCTGCTTATGTTTCCTGTATAAACCTTACAGCAGTCCCATAGAAAGAAAAGTTAACAGGCAGACATGAAAAGAAAATACAAGGGACAAGATGAGCCAGGACAATGGCTTAATTGTCTTGGTCTTGTGCTAACACCAAAGCTATATCTTACCCTCATTTTGTCCATGATGGCATTTGTTCCCAGAATATTGTATTTCTTGAGTGGATTGGCTGCAGCATGCTTAATGGCCCACGTAGTCTTCCCAGCAGCAGGTAAACCTACCATCATCAAGATCTGAAAGATACGACAGTCAGCTGAGCATACGGTCTACACGTTTTAATCACTCAGAATAGCAGATATGAGCCAATACCTCAAATTTACAAATAAGGGGGTAAATATAGTTACAGGTTTAATTCAACTGATTTCAAAGTTCTTAAAAACTCACACCCATACAAAGTTCTGCCAGAGGTGGAAAGCTAAGACTACAGCCGCTCCAGTCCAGAAGGAACAGGGAACAGAGACTTTTAAGCAAAACAACTTTATAAATCTATCATCTACTCAAGCAAGATAGCTGTTGCCAGTACATATCATTAATTCCAATAATTTTTGTTTTATTTAAACCAACACATATTTGAGATGGGGGGGATGGAGTCTTAGAACTTACTATCTCAAATTTATCACCGCTAAAGTTCCCTTCAGCTGGCTAAGGTAACTGCCTTAAGGCCCTATAAAAATTTGGCACATACAAAAATGTGATCAGTCTCCTGGAATGAGCATTACAGACCTCCTAGCAGCCATTTTCATGCAAGATAGCCTGGCTTTTAGACACCTGACCTTCCTGGAGCACCTACTTCACATTCTGTTTTGCTCTTTGGTCCGATTGTCCCCCGAACACGTTCGGAAAGTGGAAGGTGCTGGATGAAGGTGAACCCCGGGGGAACTGGAAAGAAAGCATCCTCCCTCTGGCCGAAGTTGAACTCAATGGCACAGTTCTTCACCAGGACATGAGGAAAGAGTGCCTGGCCACCCAAGATGTCCTTTCGCAGCCGGTATGCTACTCCCAGCCATTTCCCATTCTTCATGAAGGACATCTCAATCTCATCACCACACTCAAAGTCCTAAGAACATGGAGAGAGTCATTTAGCCAAGGCACAGCATCAAAAACAAGAAATACAGCAAGGACACACATTACAACAGTCGAGCAAGTACCTGAAGATTTGGTATCTTCCCTGACAACTGTTCCAAGACCCCATGCAAACAATACTGGCTTCAGTATCACCCTAAAACCAGTGCTCTGTTCATGCACAAGTTGTTTACGGGAACAGAATGGTAACTAACAAAATACTATACGTCAGACTCACCAAAAGGCAGGTGATTATGTCATTCTCAGAAAAAGATTCACCATAATTTTCAAACTTGCAGTTGGTAGATTTCTTCCCAGTGCCCCCATAGCCGTAGGAAAAAGGCTCTTCACCTAATGAGAAAAACAAACCAGAGACATGAACAACGCTGTCATTAGAGGGCAGGTAAAAATTCTCAGTAATACAAAGTGCATTTTACTGCCTGAAGCTGATGTGCTAACTATAAGCCTGACTGGACAGAGACATCTTTGTTGCACTTACCCAAGCTGTGGTAACCTCTAGTTTTGATTATCTGGTCCAATATAACATAATTAACTGGAACTCGCAGTTCTGATCACAACACCCCTGTATTTTTTCAGCAATACCATTTTCCTGTCCATTTCTCTACCAAATTCAAAGCATTGATTTGAATTTTTAAACCTATTAAAAACTGTCTCCACTCACACTTACCAACCCAGACCATAAGATCTTTCTCACAGGCATTTTTCAGGGTGCCATCAAATGAATTGTGGTAAATGGTTATCTCAGATGAGGACTTTTCAGTGATGTTGCTCTGTTGTTGTTACTTTGTTGCCGTTTAAGATCTACATAGTTTGTAGAATTTTTATCTATTTATATCCAAAGAGTGCTGTTAACTTCAATGTATACAAATCCCGTAATAAAAAGGATTGGCACCATTTGGACCATTAACAGGAATCCTGCCATTATGAAGGATTATCTTTGCACAGGACACGATCCTGTTTTCAGAAGTAGGATTCTAAAAGGTTTCTTGCTTTCAGAAGTAACCCCTTGCTTCTAGATACAATCTGACTCAATTCAACTTCAGGCACCATCTCAGGAGGTCTTCGTTCCTGTTATGGAGGTGTAGTAGAAATGCTCTTCAAATGCTGCATCCACACTGCAGAAATAATGCAGTCTGACACTGCTTTAACTGCCATGGCTCAATGCTATGGAATTCAGGGATTTGTACTTTGGTGAGGCATTTAGCTCTCTCCGTCAGAGTTTTGGTGCCACAACATACTACAAACCCCCCAAAATCCATTGCCCTAAGCCATGGCAGTTAAAATGTCAAACTGGATTATTTCTGCAATGTGAATGCAGTTTAAGAGTGCACTGGCCATCTGTGATTTTACTCTTCTTAAAAACAATGTTTCAAATCCTACTCTCGAACTGATCACAGGCACCTTTCTAATTAGTGTAGACAACTGACTGTAATTAGCTATTGGTACTTAAAAGTGAAGAACTATGCCTAGACTCCTCAGCTAGTCTCTCATACCTAACTGAGTACTGCATGAGTCCAGTGACCAGCCAATACGCACAACATGAGGATCCGGTTCCGTAGGAGGAAGATGCTTGACCGAGATCTCTTCATTGATCTGGAAACAAAAGAGAGGCATCCAGTCAGGAGAGATCTTGTAAGCGTAAGCAGTTCAACTATTGTTGTTGTTATTTTATGTATTTATATATTGCCTTCTCTCCCAAAAGCAGGAACTTAAGGAAGGAGGGATTATGAAACAGTCTTTAGCAAAGGCACCTTTAAAAGGTTGCTCAGAAAATGCATACTTACTGCGTTGGGTTCTAAATTACTTCAAAGTCTTAGGATAATAATTTTATTAGTAAGCCCAGTGCCAGCTAACTAGAAAGTCTAACTGGCACTGAACAAACTTTAACTATTATAATAACAAAATAAAAATATATCTATTTTTAGAAAATGCAAGTCATTTTGTAATGTTTAACCTTCTTTGACACCTGAACTCTTTAATGCTAATTCATGTATAAAATTTAATTTAAAAGTACAGCAGGAAATTGCAAAAGAATTTTAAAAAATGAGAGCCATATGCAGTTAACCATCTCGTAACTCTCAGCACCAGTAACATTTCACACTAACACCCCTTACATTTCTGTTGATTTTTACAATAATAATGCCCAACACCACACCTGTGCAGTGGAAACTGGCTCCCTTACCTTCATTTCATAGCAGATCCTCCCACGGCGTACCCCATATGTGGCTCGTGCACCTGACCAGAGATAAGCAAACCCTTCTATGGTCAGAGGGTAGCCACTGTATCGGTCACGGGCAACTTTGAAATGTAGATCACAATTATCTGAAAGGGAAATGCAATGAGGGGGTCAAAGAAAGGTAGAATAGCTTTCCAGCAGAAGTGCCTAGGGTCCAAAGTGCTTTGCAGACCATAACATGATAAGTCAATGTAAATATCAGAGGTTTTATTAGCATGCCATGCAGCACAGCTATGCTGTTGTTGTGTGTCTGCATGTTTCTGACTTATGGAGACCATAAGGTAAACTTAGTATGGGATTTTCTGGGCCAGATTTGTTTCCAGTCAGCTTGCCATTGCCATCCTCTGAGGCTTAGAGAGTGAGTGTCCATGGCTGAATATGGATTTGAACCCTGGTCTCCCAGAGCCCTAGTGCAATGCTCAAACCCTTATATCACACTGGTTTTACTACAGCTATAATCTACTTTTAAAAAGGGAGAGAGAAAGGGCAGAGTTCCTCATACTGAAAGGGACAAAATACAACCTCTATAAAACATTGCCTCCAAAGCCAGTGGTAAACAAGTCCCACCAATGAATAAGAAACATTTTTTTCTGTTTCCAATATATGTGTGAACTGGCTCAGACTGAAATTGGACTAACTCTCAGACTTAATTTAACCATGAAAGACTGCATACATACTTTGAGACAGTAAGGAAGGAGCCATGCTAATACTTGCACACTCAGGCCATGCCCACAACTGTGCTGAGCATTTCATGTCCCTGCTGGGTGCAGACAGAGAAACTAGACTCCTCCACAATCTGGCACTTCACTAAGGATGCCTTCAGCTATGCAAACCCAAGAATCACAGGGTGTGGGACAAAAAAAAGGATGCAAATGAGTTCAGTTCTTCAAGGCAAACTGTTTGGAAGAACTATGTTTCGGTAATCCTGCAATTCCTCCCCTCTCTCCTTTCATTTCTTGCTACTGTTGTGGTTGAGTCACTTGCCAAGCATTCCTTTGGCCTTACTACCACCCTTTTAAGGCATCATGGGAGTTGGATCTTTGAAGAAAATTGAAACCCAGAAGTCCCTGTCCTTCTACAAGGCAAGTCAATGAGGTCTGATACAACTGAGGGATCCCCACAACTCACATGTATCAATGGCCACCAGAGTGTCATCGAAATCATCTTCGTCATCTTCAGCAGGTGGCTGAGGAGATCGGCCCCTAGAAAAAGAGACCCATAAATCTACTGAGATCAAGATATGGGCTGCAGGGCAAGACAGAAGCTCACAAAGAACAGGGATCATGAAATGCATGGAAGACAGTATGCTACTGGAAATCAATTCTGGCTCTCTGGCTAAATTCTTCAGGCTGCTTTCTCTTGTTATTACTGTTGATGAGCAAAGGTCTACAGGGAAGTAACCAGAACCAGGTTACATGGAAGTTCCATTGTTTTTAGTTAACACACCTCTATTTTAGAATTTACAGCTAAGGTATCAATCAAGAAACAGCCATTTTAGAACCCTAATGTTCACTATGCACTGAAACCTTTCTGAATTACTAATATCCAGACTGAAAAATGGCACAAGATATCTGCTTCGCATAGGGTTTAAGATTCTCCTGCCAAGACTTTACTTCTAAACCTGGGTCCTCCCCATAATCTCTGGAGAAAGAGGAACACACTACAGGAGACACAGCCCCCAAAGACTTGCCTAAACGCACCTCTTATCTTCTCTATGTTCATAATAGCCTCGTCCCCGTGACTCCTCGAATGGCCTCTTCCGGCCTTGCTGCTGTTGCTGCTGCTGCTGCCAGGACTGAGATGAATCTGAGGTGCCATAGCTGGAAGGTGGTGCATTATAACTTGAAACGGGGGCATTGTAGCCAGACGTGGAACTATTGTAGTTAGGAGTGCTGTAGTTAGGAGGGGGTCCTGAATAGCCAGAGGGAGGAGCATTGTAACCTGAGGATGACATGTTGTAGCCAGGCATGGATTCCTCTTGTTTAAATTCTGTCTTCATTTCTGCAATCAAGCAGAACAGATCACGTTTGAACAAACAAAAAGTCTCAATATGGAAGGCACAAATTAAAAGAACACCTGCAGCTCATTACAAGAAGGTAAGAACCACTGCCTTAATCCCAATAGAAGTCCTATTTAAGTCTTGATTTCCCAGGTGGCCTAGCTCTAGCACAACAATCATTTAAGACACTGCAGAAGAGAGCATTAGCTCATATGTTTGCAAGGATCCTGATATCACTGGGACCTAGAGCCAGAATGAATATGACGGACGGTCTGTATCTGGGTGGGCCTCCAAAAATTGCTAGACTGCAACTCCTATAATCAGCGCAGTCAGTGGTAAGGGATGTTGGGAGTTGCCACCCAACAACATTTAGAGGCCATACTTTGCCCAATTCCTGGCCCAAACAAGTTACCAGTTCCTGGCATTTCCTCCCTGTTATAAATCCCATCATGGCACAGAACCTGAGACATGGACAGGCATGCAAATGGAGACTGCTTCTCCCACTGAATTCTACAGGAGCAAATCAAGGTCTGAATCAACCGGAAAGTGAGCAAAAATCTGCCCCCATTGTAACAGTAGGGTTACCAATACAAGGTCCAGGCATAACTCTACTACAAGCAGTATCTAAAGGCAGCACTTTGCCTCCTTCCACTTAAACAGGTACATCCACTCTTACTAAGTGGTTTAGGCTACATCGAAAGACACATCAAAGGACCAGTGTATGGCTCTTTATCAAGATGCTACATGGTGTCCCAACAACATACAGACCTTCTGTGCATGTCCTGTTCAACCCAAGGTTGTTTACTTCACCAGTAAAAGAACAGATGTGGCTGTGAGTACCTTTTAGCCCTACAACCCCCAAAATGCTATAAACAAAAAGGTCTATCCGGAGTACTATTCAAAACCTTTGTATCAAATCCATAGCTAATTACACACCATCAGTTGGTAAGTGAAGGACAGATATTTTCAAGATGTTCGACAGTACCTGAATGCAATCCAGAATGATCTTGGTTTATAGGTGTCCTTTCATATGGAGATTCCTCCTGTTTAATGTTGCAATGTTCAAAAGACTGGTATCCTTGCATGTCCTGGTGACTGTTGTCCTGGATGCCATCTTGAAACAAGAAATACAAGGACACAGTTCAGTGCCGCTATTCCATCCCAAACCCCGTTTTGAAGGGGACAGTGCATGCTTTTGTATTTCCTAATGGCTAATGGTAGATTTTGATAGCCAAGAGATAAGTATTCAAGCCTAGCAAGGCTGCCAAAACTCTGTAAGAGGGCTGGAGGTTAGCTGATATCTTCAGCAGAAATAAATGGGTGATTATTTTTCCTGGTGATAAAAAGTAGGGAAGTGGATGTCTGAAAGATTCTCCCAAAACAGAAAGTCACCATATCTTACCAGTCTTCCTCACATGATATTTTTCTGCATATGGCAAGAGAGATTCTCCCCAACAATCCCAGCGATGTTTGGAAATAATACAACATCTGAGGGAAAGTGTTATTGCTTGGTTATTCCAAATATGTAAGCTGGGCCTAAGAAATGTAGGAGAAGAGAAAATGCTCCATGTCTATACAAAATAAGGTCCAAAACACACTGCAGAAATAATCCAGTTTGGGACTGCTTTAATTGCCCAAGCTCAGTGCTACAGAATCCTGGGAACTGTAGTTTATTGCGGTAAGAGAGCTCTCTGACAAAGAAGGCTAAGGTCCAAAACACACTGCAGAAATAATCCAGTTTAAGACTGCTATACTTGTCCTGGATCAATGCTAGGGAATTCTGAGAACTGTAGTTTTGTGAGACATTTAGCCTACTCTGTCAGTGAGCTCTGGTCTCACAAAAGACTACAATTCCCAGGGTTTTAACAGGGCAGTTAGAGCACTCTCAAACTGGATTATTTCCGCAGTGTGTTTGGGATTGAAATGTCTCACAAAAGTACAGTTCCCAGAACTCCCTAGCATTGAGTCAGGGCAGTTAAAGTGGTCCCAAAAGTGGTCAATGTGGCCTGATGGTCTCTGCAGTATGTTTTGGACTTTTGATACCTTCGGCAGGGAACGATCTCAAATTTTAAGCCCTTAGTGAACCTTCAGCTGTTCCTCCATAAAACTAGTAATTCCTTGACACAGCTTGAGGAGAACTGTACTTCCTCAACTGCCCCTATCCCTGGAAAAACAAAACTTGTAAAAATTATTTTTCGCTACTCAAACCTTGTACTGTTTTGAGTACTGAGGGCATCCTTGGCGCTGTCCTACTGCCCTAAAAAAAATCAATGAGCCTCATCTTTAAAGCACTACCTGGAACAGGGCCAGGCTATCGAAGGAAAATACTATCCCATCCCTCCGGCGAAGGTTTTCTGCCAAAAAATGTACTGCCTTGACAACAAAGTCCAGCCCGGAGGGAAAGTGTCTTGTGTTGGAAGGAAAGCTTCTGTGAAAAGACTTAGTCACAAGTACGCATACAATTGAACACAAATAAACACGGCAGATATTACAACCAGAATTCCCTAGCGCTGAGCCAGGGCAGTTAAAGCGGTCTCAAACTGGATTATTTCTGCAGTTTGTTTTGGACCTGAAAGCTCTCCAGCTGCTTCTGGATGCTTCCCATCCTCCCTCAGTGTCCCAGCATGTTGTATTGCTTTGAGCGTTGGACTCTGGAGGCCAGGACTCGAATTCTGGGCATGTAAACCCACTGGGTAAACCTCAGGCCAGTCACGCTCTCTCAGCCTCAGAGGGATGCCAATGCGGCAAACCCCCCTCTGAACACATCGTGCCACAAAAAACCCATCGTAAGTCGGAAACAACTTGAAGACACAACATACAACAGGAGCGGCAGTAGTCCGGGGCTGATGGGAGCTGCAACCCAATATCACCCCAATAATAATAATAAGATAATAACAAAAGCTAATAATAAAAGCCCATGAGGCGGGAGTGGGGAATCACGGGACGTACTAAAAGAAATGAGGGTACTTGCCCATAGGGAAGACATACTTGCCCACAGAGAATCATAAGGGAACACTTGCCCATAGGGAAACATTGGAAAATACTTGTCCATAGGGAAACATAGGGGAATAGGGAAACATTGGAGAATACTTGCCCATGAGGAAAAACAGGGGAATGCTTGCCCATTGGGCAACATAAGGAAGTAGGGAAACATTGGGGAACATTTGCCCATAGGGAGACACTGGGGAATATGTGCCCATAGAGGAATACGTGTGTAAATTTACAGTGCTATATAAGTAAAGGTTAATAATAATAATAATAATAATAAATATTAGGCAAAAATTGTCCATAGGCAAACATTAGGGAATACTTGCCCATAGAGAAATATCAGTGAATACTTGCCTATAGGGAAACATTGGGAATTACTTGTCCATAAGGAAATATTGGGGAATACTTGCCCATAGGGAGATATTTGGGAATTACATGTCCATAGGGAAACATTAAGGAACACTTGCCCATAGGGAACCATTGGGGAACCGGAAAACATAGGGGAATACTTGCCCATAGGGAAATATCAGGGAATACTTGCCTATAAGGAAACATTAGGGAATACTTGCCTATAGGGAAACATTGGGAATTACTTGTCCATAAGGAAATATTGGGGAATATTATAGGGAAACATAGAGGAATATGTGCCCATAGGGAACCATTGGGGGAACATTTGCCCATAGGGAAACACAGGGAAATAGGGAAAGACAAGGGAACGCTTGGCCATGGGAAACCATTGGAGAAATAGGGAAACACAGGGGAATTCTTCCCTATAGGAAAACATAAGGGAATACTTGCCTATAGGGAAACATTAGGGAATTACTTGTCCAGAGGGAAAGATTGGGGAATACTTGCCTATAGGGAAATATCAGGGAATGGTTGCCTCTAGGGAAACATTAGGGAAGACTTGCCTATAGGGAAATATTGGGAATTACTTGTCCATAAGGAAATATTGGGGAATACTTGCCCATAGGGAAATATTTGGGAATTACATGTCCATAGGGAAACATTAAGGAATACTTGTCCATAGGGAACCATTGGGGAACCGGAAAACATTGGGAATTACTTGCCCATAGGGAAATATTAGGCAAAAGTTGCCCATAGGCAAACATTAGAGAATACTTGCCCATAGGGAAACATAGAGGAATATGTGCCCATAGGGAACCATTGGGGGAAAGTGGCCCATAGGGAAACACTAGGCAAGCCTCCTCCAACGGTTTCCCTGCGGGCCAAGGGCTCTCTACTACAACTCCCATGATGCCCCGCCACTGGCCGCGAGGGCCGAGGATGCTGGGAGTCGTAGTCCGCCAGGGGCAGGGAGGGCTCCTTCCTTCCTTCCTTAGGCTTACACTGTTCTCCTCCTCCTCGGCCTTGCTCCGCTTCGAGGGCCGCCTGGAGCCTCTCGGCCAACTCGGCCTTCAAGCCCCTGGTGTCGAGGCCCCGGCGCCCGAGCTCGTCCTTCAGCTCGTTGACCCGCAGCCGCCTCACATCCATGGCCCGCTCGCCGCCGCTAATATTCCCCGAGACGCCGCTTCGCAGCCATCGAGGCTCAAAATGGCCGCCATCATCGCCCTCCTCTCTCTCTCAGCGCTGCCCCGGCGCGCTATGCAACGGCCTCCCCCATTGGGCGCCCTGCGACGCTGAGGATGTAAAGCGCGGCCTGATTGGATCACCGCCTTCTCTCCCCCCTTCCGTCTCCCGCTCGTTTCACCCCCGACTGTGAAAGAGGCTCCGCCATTGGGCAGAAATATGGGTCAATCTATAAACAGAGTTCTGATTGGCTAAAACGAGATTCCTCCCTCCCTCCTGGAAGATCGGATTGACAAGCCGAGAGCGGCCAATCACAACTCGTGTACCTTTCTGCCCTCTCATTGGTCGAAGTGCGGGTTTGTTTGAGGAGGGTTTTTTTCTCCGCTCTTCCTATTGGCTGGGCCTTGTATTTATTTGTGCGTAATGCCTTTGCCTCAATAAATAAGAGTGTTTTTCTAACTGTGCCACAGGCCCAAAGCGCAATACAGAAGTGGCCCAATGAGGGCGCTCTAAACTCCCCTGGCTCTGGGCCTAGAGGATTATGGGAACTGTAGTTTTGTGAGACATTGACCCCTTTTTCTGTCAGAGAACTCTAGTGCCACAATAAACTACAACTCCCAGGATTCCCTGGCTCTGAGCCAGGGAATCCTGGGAATTGTAGTTTTTACAGACATAGCCCTTTTCTGTCAGCAAGCTCTGGAGCCACAATAAACTACAGTCCCCAGGATTGCCTAGCACTGAGCCCAGGGAATCCTGGGAATTGTAGTTTTTACAGACATAGCCCTTTTTCTGTCAGAAAGGTTTGGTGCCACAATAAACTACAGTTCCCAGGATTCCCTAGCACTGAGCCCAGGAAATCCTGGGAACTGTAGTTTTGACAGACATTGAGCCCTTTTTCTGTCAGAAACCTCTGGTGCCACAATAAACTACAGTTCCCAGGATTACCTAGCACTGAGCCAGGGCAGTTAAAGCAGCCTCAAACCAGATTATTTCTGCAGTCTGTTTTGGATCAATGGGATGAATCCACACTGTATGAATAAAGTGGTTTGAAACCGCTTTAACTGCCATGGCTCAAGGCTGTGGAATGCTGGGAAGTGTAGTTTGTTGTGGCACCAGAGCAAAGCTGTCAAACATGAGTCAACATTGTGATGCAGCAGCTAAAAAGGCCAATGCAATTCTAGGCTGCATCAATAGAAGTATAGTGTCTAGATCAAGGGAAGTAATAGTGCCACTCTCTTCTGCTTTGGTCAGGCCCCACCTGGAATAATGCTGTGTCCAGTTCTGGGCCCCACAATTGAAAAAGGATGTGGAGAAATTGGAGCGAGTCCAAAGGAGGGTGACTAAAATGGTGAAGGGTCTGGAAACCATGCCCTATGAGAAAGACTTAGGGAACTGGGGATGTTTAGCCTGGAGAAGAGAAGGTTAAGAGGTGATATGATAGCCCTGTTTAAATATTTGAAGGGATGTCATATTGAGGAGGGAGCAAGCTTGTTTTCTGCTGCTCCAGAGAATAGGACACAAAGCAATGGATTCAAGATACAGGAAAAGAGATTCCACCTAAACATTAGGACCAGAGGAACATCCAGACAGAGCTGTTTGACAGTGGAGTACATTCCCTCAGAGGGTGATGGTGTCTCCTTCTTTGGAGGTCTTTAAGCAGAGGCTGGATGGCCATCTGTCGGGGTGCTTTGATTGAGAGTTTCTGCATGGCAGAATAGGGTTGGACTGGATGGCCCTTGGGGTCTCTTCCAGTTCTATGATTCTATAATTCTATGATGCCAAAAATCCTGTGTATCTAGCCAATAGTCAAATATGTGGCCCTCAAATCATACAACAAATGCTTGGACGTGGTGTATGTTGTGAGTGTGGTCAATGCCCATTTTACCCACACCATGCCAAGCAGTACACCAGTGGTAGAAAAAAAAATCCCTCCCCTTGCAATGAGTGCATAACAGCCGTTTTTCAAGAGTTTGGGGGTTTCTGTGGGTATCTCACAGGAGCCCAGAACTCTCATGAGAGGCTCTTCTCTTGTGAGATATGGAGCTGCAGGCACTGTTCCTTGGCCACCGCCGGGTGGTTCCTGTTCTCAGGAGGCACTACTGCCTCCAGAGCAGTGGTGCTTTGCAGTGGGCAGCCAATGGTGGGGGGTGAGTTGCCTGCCCAAACCTCATTGCATGCAGGCTGGAAGGACCAGAGGGAAGACTGCAGGTGGGCAGTCTTCATTCTGGTCTGGTGGAGCAACATATAGGCATGGCCAGCCTTCCAGACCAGTTCCTCCGGGTAGAGTGTCAGTACCCTGGAAAGGGTACAGGTGTGGGGGGTTCCCTTATAGGACCTATAGGGGAAAGGGTGTGGTGGAAATGGCTGGCCCAGGAGAGGGCTGGAGGCATTTCCAGTACCCCCTACTCAAGTGAAGGCAGGGTTTCCTATTTTGGAGACTGCCAGTTGGGTGAGTTGCTCCAATTCCATTTGGAGGATTGGTTTCATTGGGCAGTAGGCAAGCTGGCCAATGTCCAGATCCTATCCCATGCATGTGTCAACTAACTGCAGCTTCAATCAATAAATAGTTGTGGCCATTTATCTGCAAAGCACTGCCTTCGGTCTTTCTTCTGTGTATGGTGTTGGGTTTTTCTGGGGGTGAAGGGCAGTCTTGCCCCTAGGCAGGCAATTGAGAGATTATTCTTATATACTCCTGCCTCACTTCTCGTGGTCGATTGTTTTTTATTGCTACTTTGAAACCTTGGCAACCCTAAGTGCTAAGCATGGGCTGTATATGAGGATTCTCAATCCATTCCTAAGCATGTCTACAAGCAGAAAGACAAGCATTTTCCTCACCCCTTCTATCTGTCCATCCATCCAAGAACTCATAGATAACCTCCTCTGAATCTATTCATCAGTGTGAAGAATTCATCCCCTGCAAAGTTCTCTAGGGCTGGGGAGTCTAAGTATCTCATAAAACTACAAATCCCAGGATATGAGACTGATATAATTGTGTAACTAATTTGGAGCCTTGAATCAAGTTTCACCCTGGAAGCCTGCAATGCAAACCTTTGGCCGGCAGAAGGCAGCTGTGCCATACGCAAGCCGGAAATGAGACTTTGTTTTGTTTCCAAAATATAAAGTGCATTTGCTACACCGCCAGTGTGGGACCACCATCACCTTCCCAAACCCAAATAATTAACTAGTTTCCTCACCAAATAAATAAATATTGTGCAGAAAGGCAAGATCAGTGGAGAAAGAAAGGATCAGATGCGCCACTTCTGTGTTGCCATGTAGACAAAATGGTGCATCTTCTTTCGAAACATAATTGTAAAGGTTCGAGGTGAAGCTTTTATAACATCATTACCTTACCCCACCTCTGGTTTTTATAGGGCCTTCTGATCGGGATGAGCAATCCTCATAATTCTCCCATCACCACTGCTTGTTTTTTCTTTTCTTTTCTTTTTTTGGATCTGGAGGGATTTTATCAAAGTGAAAAAGACAGAACGGCAACCGGATGCCTTCAAATTGCACTGCCTTCCTTCTGAAAAATACTGGGAAGTCTTTAGCAGGATTAAAAAGAACCCAAAAGTGCACAATTTGAACTTTGGAACCAAACTGATGATGTGACGGGGGCAGCCTTTTTGGACATCTGCGTGTCTGAATGATGTGTGTTTGTCCGTGTGTGTTTAATATATCCCACCCCACTGTCCCCATTTAGCAGGGACAGCCTCGATCAGTCCTTTGTTGTCCTGCTTTTTCATCTGTTTTTAAAAATGTCTCTGTTTCTCTCTTCCTTTCCCACTTTTCCACTTTGGCCTCAGTTTACTTTAGGTGATGCAAACTGAGTTCACAGTTCAAAAGCAGTTTGCACTCCTTTAATTCAGAAGTGGAGAGGAAGGGCCAGAATCTAGCCCTTCCCAAATGATTCAGGCAAAAGCAAAATGCTGCAGCCGCTCTTTGCTTATGTGTTCTTTCTTATGAATAACTTTTGCCATCTTGACTGCACCCTGATGTTGCTTGGTATTCCGATATTCCTTGGCTCAGGCTGCATCTGCACTGCATAAATAATGCTGTTTGACACCCACTTTAACTGCCGATGTTATGGAAATCTGGGGTTTACACATTTGGGAGGTATTTAGCCTTTTCTGAAAGAGCTCTCATGACGCAACAAACTACAAACCCCGGGTTTCTGTCGCATTGAGCTGTGGCAATTAAAGCTGTGTCAAACTGCATTGTTTCTGTAGTGCAGACACATGCCCAATTTTCAAAATCTCAAATGTCAGAGGGCATGTGTCACTCTCCATGCAGACAGTCCATCTCCTACTCTTTCTGGATGGCCCAGATTTTTTGCAGCCCATCTTTTCCCCATCCATTCAGGAGACAGCAAGGCAAACAGAGAGACATTTGTGATGGAGGGGTTAAGCCTAGTCCTTCCTCAAGTGCTGGGGACAATGGCAAAAGGGGCTTAATTCCTTGCCCCTGATTAAGAGAAAGAGAGCGAAAGATGCTTGTGGTGGGGAAAGATCCCCCTTTCAATGGCCTGCCTTGTTCTCTGTTACTCACTTGAACTGAGACATCAACAATGAAACAGGCAAAACCCTGAATGTGCCTATTGAATCGTCCTCTGCTTTGCTGGAGGGGCTCAGTCTGGAACTTGTGCCCCCTTCCCATTTCGTGGGCTTCCAGGAATAAACAGCCCCTTAAAACAATCCCTTTTAGCTAAGATTGCAATCATGAGCAAGAGGCTGAGACTGTGACCTCCTGGGATTCAAAGATATAGCCGTGTTACTCTGTAGAATCAGTATTATGTAGAGAGATCTTGTAGTCCCTCTGCGATGAACTGAAAGAAAGAAGTTGGCAGCATGAGCACTTAAGTCTGCTTCCTCAGATGCATTTGTGGGAGTGGAAAGCCAGGAACAGACCTATATTCTTCGCTTTCCACTCCACCAAATGCATCTGAGGAAGTGGACTTTAGTCTACGAGAGCTCATGCTGCCAACTTCTGTCTTTCAGTTAGTTTCTTGTAGCAGCTTTGAGACCAACGGAAAGAAAGAAATTGGCAGCCTGAGCTTTCGTAGACTTCAGTCTACTTCCTAAATGCATCCGAGGAAGGAGATTTAAGACAACGAAAGCTCATGCTGCCAATTTCTTTCAATTCGTCTCAAAGGTGCTACAAGATCTCTCTACTTACTGATTCTACAGATTAACATGGCTGTATCTTTGAATTCTAGCTAAATGCAGCTCAATGAATAACATCTTCAATCCCCCCCCCCCCCCCGGTTTGGTTTATAACGCCTTGCCTGATGAAGAAGCCAGTGAAGCTTTGAAAGCTTGCAATGTATGTATTGTGCACTTTAGTTGGTCCAATAAAGGTATATTCTTGCTCAGCCATGAAAACCTACAGGGTGATTTTAGGGCAAGGCATACCCTCTGAGTCTCAGAGGACTCTTTCAGACGTGGGAAACTGGAAGTATAATCTAATGCCAATCCGAACGCAATCATGGGGTTTCACGTTATTGCGTATTAAAGCATCTCACACAATTTCGGGCAAAAGGGAAGTCACTCCGAATGCAATCATAGGTTTCACGTTATTGCGAATTAAAGCTTCTCACGCAATTTCGCGCAAGGAGGGGTCATTTTCGGGTAATGGGAAGTCATTCCGAATGCCTTCCGAATGCAATGGGGATTCACGTAAATTTGCTAAACAAGCGAATTCACATGAATTCGCATTGGCTCCATTCGAACTTGGGAGAAATTCCTCCAGTGTGAAAGGGCAAAACCTCTCTGAAATTTTGTCAGGAAAGCCCCATACATGTCTACAAGCACCACCAGGTTGGGACAGATTCAGACTGCCATGCAACATCACAAAGCCACACAAATTTTTGTGGCAGAAATTATTTTAACTGGACACACAAGGATGCTGAATTTGACACTTCATCCAAGCAAAGGACATTTTCCACTGGAGTTCAGTCACCTCTCCCCAGCCATCCCCATGTGCCCCCTTTCAAGGAATTAGTTCCAGATTGATCCCATTTTTTTAATATGAAAATTTTATTTACTGTATAAGCAAAATATATCACAGAGCACTCTCTCTCTCTCTCTCTCTAAAAACAGACCTTGCCCTGAGAGGGAAATGTGTTTGTACAAAATGATTGGGGGGGGGGGGGACATTTCATATACAGCATTTTTTTTTAAAAAAAGTATATACATACATATATTTATATATTTATATATAAAAACATTTCATTAAAAAAAGGATCTGCAGGGATAAAAACCAAATGTGTTGATTGTTTTGCAGACGCAAAGATAAGACCTTGATTTTTCAACATGAAGGAGCACTTGAGGGAACAAGGCAAAGGAAATCTTTCGGAGCCCAGAGTCCTTGAGCAAAGTGTGATGCATTTGTCGGCAAACCGGGTGGAAAACATGATCTGACACCTGAAAGATCATTGCTGGAAGTATGATTCAGAAGATGATGCATTGATTTCTTAAGGGGGGCGGTGGCCAAGTGTTTTGGCAGCCTTGCCACAAGTTAAAGCCCTGATGGGAAAGCAGGAATCCTTGAGTCAAATCTGTGGCACAGCTGTAAAGCACAAGAGAAGGCGGCAAAGGACAGCTGACCCTTTCTCCATCCTTTTTCCCAGCCTGGCTCTGAGACAGGTGAAATCATATGGCCCTATAGAAGTCATTGGGCTGCGACTCCTATCACCCTGAGACAAACTTTCCAGCAGGAACAGTCCCGGCTAATCCTCTGTCATCCAACTTTTAAAATTTCCTGGGTTTCCCCCCTCTCCAAATTCTCCCTTTGTGCTCAGCTGACTTCAGTTGTTGAAGACTGAGTACAAAAGGGCAAAAGTGTATTAAATTAATGCAATGGGGAGAGAGGACAGAATCCTTTCCTTCCCAGTCGGCTCAGGCAAAAGCAAACTGCTGGGGCATTTCCTAGCTCCTCTGTCCTTCCGCATTAATTACTTTTGCCAATTTGGCAACACTCTGTGAAGTTGCATGGCTATATACCTGTCCCAGTTTTCATCTGTGAAAATGTTGGGAGGGTATGCTAGCCAACACTGCCAAAGATATATGATTCTGGGAGTTGCGACCCAACAATATCTGGAAGTCTACATGTTTCCACCCCTGATTCGGGCTGAAAAATCTGTTCCCATGAGGGAGATATGCTTAGGATGTGAAAAACGCAAACAGAGCTGTGCTCAGACAGTCTCTGCCCAAATTGTATAGAATTGTTTCGGGGGAATATTATGAACAAAACACTTTGAATATCCTACCATTGCTCAATTATTACCGATTGGACAATAGGGGTCAAAATGTCCACACAGGGAACAACAAATCATTTTACCTTTCCTCTCCTTGCTGTGAGAAAGTTGTCAAAAACAGTGCAATTCTGAAGACAACATGCAGTTGAGAATCTATTATGTGCAACAACAAAAAGTGGCTTTTTGCACAGGAAATGACATTTTCTGCATAGAAAACAAAATTTCTGCACTAATAAAAAAGCTTCCTGTGTGTGTGTGTGGGGGGGGGGAACATAATATATTTTATGCAGATATGTCAGTTTCTGCACAGAAATGTTGTCTATACAGATTGTGCTGTTTTCCGTGCAGAAAACAGCTATCCTCAAGAAGGTCCCACCAAGGACGGTTTGGCACCACAACTATTTGTATTTTTTCCACTTTCGTGGAGACTCTGTGTCCCTAAAACCTACAAACGCAGAGGGCCAACTGTGCTGCTACAGCAAAGTACGGGGCATATAGTGTGGACTGCACAGAACAAGTGTCCACCCGTTGTGCCACAAAAGAAAAATTGTGCCGAAAAGTGCAAACTAGACAATAGGTTCTCAGAGAGCTAAAAGCGACGGGACAATTTTTTCTTTTCTTCCCCACCATCGTTTCTGCTTGAACAGGTACAGCAGGTGAATACAAAAACCTGCCACACTTGTTTAACTGAAGTCAAACTGGGATAAGCGTACAAACTGTAAGCACCCATCCTTTTGTAAATCAGCTTCAGATTTCAGGGGGAGAAAAATTTACAAAGTGTTTTCAGTGACTGTGGATATGCAATAGGAAATTGCCAACACATGCTATCAGCCTACTTATTCAGACTGGCTTTTACTGCGGAGAAGTTGCTAGTTGGGATAAGAGGCAGTGAGCCATTATAGTAAGGCTGCTGGAGTAAGCAATTCTAACCTGCCATTCCTCAGAAGGAACAGCTGCCATTACATCTGAGATCAAATGGTGAATTTGTTCTAAATTACTGGTTTGTAAGAGATTATGGAAGCTTCCAAGGCAGCATTCCCAAATGAAAATTTCTTCCATCAAGAGACCGAGAAGTTGGCGTGATCTATGAAGTATCATAAAATCAATGGGGAGTTTCTAAAATGAGAAATAGTTTTCTTCTCTGGTGGGCAATTGTGGCCATGTATGCTAGAGCACTGAGTGGGGCTTGTTTCTTTTTTAAATAAAATAAAATAAAATAAAATAAAACAAAGGAGCACCGTGTATAATTCTCTTTTGTATACCTTCCCCTTATTTTGTGGAAAATTGAATTGGATTCTCATGAAAACCCCACTGAATGGGATCATGGAAGATTTCTAAGAAGGTATCATAACAGAACTCTGAGATTTTTATCTACCTGTTTGGTTCAACTAGAGAGGAGAAAGACTGGATGTGATCAAGCTATGGGCCTCCAACATCTGCATGACAAGCAGAAAAGGAAACTGCACCTATTGTGTTTTCACCTGTTTACAGTCGCTAAAGGCACTCTAGAGTTTATCACACGAAGGAGATCAGGAGTGTATCCCGTGAATATCCTGGAAAAATTACATAATTACGTGTAACGATTTCACACGTCGCACAAAACCTGCCATTAAAGTGGGCACAAAGAAGCATCAATGCGGATCTTTTTACTTTCAGGATTTCACCAACAATGCATTTTTGATATCACTTTATTTGTGCAATTGTGTGTGATAACCATGTGTGTGCCATTTCCGCTTCATTTGCGGGATGCTTTAAATGCGCTTTAATCTCTCTTTAATGTCGAAATCAGCCCCAGTGTGATAAACTCCAAGTCTTTGCCAATAAAAGGAAGAAGAAAAAAGTGGCAACTTTACATTTTCCAGCAGTTTGCTAACTAAGAGGCAGGCTGTAGCTTAGTTTAGTGAAAAGGCCTAAGGGCCTACTTATTCCCTTCTCCCATTTCAAATGTGGTCCAACTATTCCCCCAGATAAAAGGGAGAAAAATGTTAGGATGCATTTTAATCACACTTCTATGGACATCTCTCAGGTAGAAGAGACCAACCTTGGCAGTGAAACAGCTGGCAGTGAAACAAAGAAGAGGGAACTGGAGGGGGAAGGCAGGCTTGGCTTTCATTTAGATAGATAGATACAGTAGATAGATAGATAGATAGATAGATAGATGATAGAGATAGATGATAGATAGATAGATAGATGGTCCCACACACTCACTACTCTTTTTTTTCTTTTTAGCAAACTCTGATCCTGCGTCTTTGATACCAGGTGCACGGAAATTTCACAGGCAATGCTATTCCGCAGCAAAGCAACTCCATGCCAGGAAAAATATCACCCATGCAATCGCTGTGCATCATCCCTGTCATGAAAGACACAGAAAAAGAGCAAATATCATCCGCCAAAGATTACAATCCTCGTACCTCTGAGCTGGTGGGAGCCAGTCAGCTCAGTTTGGACTGCACCATATAGAGGAGTGAGGAGAAATGAGGACTCAAACCTCCAAGTTCCCTTTAACAGGGAGAAGGTAAAGAGGGTAACCTGTTTTCTTGGATTGCTCTGCATGGTCTTTACCATCTCCCCCTGTAACCTGAGAAGGACTTTCCCCACACCTGCAGCCTCTGTATTGTGGCATCAAGCGTTGTTTCTCCCTTGTGTTGGAGATGGAGGCAGGAATCCCAAAACTGCTATAGGGTGGAGTATGGTGTTGGCCATGACACACAATCGGGGGCCAATCTTTTCAAAACCCCTGCTTTAAAAAGGAGGAATAAGCCAGGGAAACAGAAGGAAAGAAAGGTTGTCAGAATGGAAGCAGTGGTTCATTATGTATGTCTCAGTTGTGGGGTACTCAATGAATCTCTTCCCCTCAGCAAGGGGGCATTCCAGACCCTGCAAGGGTTGCACCAACCGGGCTGTTGTTGTTGTTTGCAACCTCCCTTCCCCAACAAAAAATGCCTTCACCCTCCTTAGGCTCCTTCTTCTGTGGCGGCACAACTGGGGGTCTCTGTGAGGAGTCGGCTGCTCTCGTGAGGAGTGGGGCACATCACATAGCGTCCTACGCCTTGGGGCTGATGAACCTCAGCAGCCGTCACCACCGGCTTCAGTGACTGGATCTCCTTAGCCGAAACCTCCTCCGAGCCCAAGCCACCGACAGCTCCCAGCTCCGCTTCCCCGGGGGCCACCCCGTCGTCCATGTTGACGTAGAGGATCTCCTCAGGGTCCTTGGCGGGTGGGAGAGACTTGAGGATCTTCTCCAGCTCGTTGTGCAGGATCTCAAAGCTGGGACGGTCCCGGGGGTTGAGAGTCCAGCAGCTTAGCATCAGCTCATACCTGTGTAGGCGAAAAAGTAGAGAGCACTTTACAACACTGACCCTCATCTGGGACTGAAGCTAAGGTTGCCAGATTTCAGGGCCTGGCTCTTGAGTCTCTGGTTTTTGGGGCTCACCTCCAGATGGAAGGTGAGGGTACATATACTCCAGTTTTGGTGGGCTTAGCTCTAGGTAAAAGGAAAGGGCTGGATGCAAATCTACAGCTCAGCTAGGAGAACAGCAGCTTGATACAAACTGTAAAGATTGATTGATTTATTACTGCAACTTCCAAAGGCCCTGGGTGGGATGTGTGTGTGTGTGTTTACATAGAGCCTTATCGCACTATTGAACAAAGCCAGCAGGCAAATGAAAAGATGCAAAGCATGGGAGAGCGTTGTTGAAAGCATCATTTTTGCCAAACGGATTATTTCAGCTTGGCAAATGGGACACTTTTATGACACTTTTACGACCCTCTACCATGGTTTTACAACTGGAAGAGAAGGAAAGAGAATGAGAATCATGTAAGAGGAGGAAAAAAAATATGCGTCTTTTAATTTGCCTGCTGGGTTTCTTTAATAATGTGATAAAGCTCTTTGTTAATGTAATCCTTCCCTCTCAGTTGTTGTGGCACATTGGTTCACTCTCTACAAGATGCCACAACAACCAAGAGGGAGGACAAGACAGAAATGGCACCCGTTGTAAAAAGGACTAGAAAATAAAATGACTATCTGTGATGGAGATGTATAAACTCATGGCGAGGGTGGATGCTGTCATAATATTATTTAGATAGTGAATTTAATGGCACTCATTCAGGAGAGACAAAGAAGAAATTTCTGTCTTCTTCCCACAGCAAGAAATTCTAAATTAGACAGCCCTACTTCCAAAGAAACAGGTGCCACTCCAGTTTTTAAGGGAGGACATCCTTAGAAGTTGTCCTTTATTCTGTGTCCTGAAAAATATATCTGTACTGAAACACTCCCCTCTAGTGCCAGTTTATTGATCGTCTGTGGGGGGAAAGAGCTCAATGGGTAAGGGAATTGATGGGCTATGCCACAGGAAATTGTGGGAATTTCACAGAAACTATCCATGACTTTAAGGAAGAATGATGGTACTACTTACAGGCCATCCAGGCAGTCGATGGGTTGCTTGAGGCGGTTGCCTTGGCGCAGGTAGTCATAAATCTCACTGTTTTCCACACCTGGGTATGGCGTCTGGCCTCGTGTTGCAATCTCCCACATAGTAACACCAAATGACCACTATGGGAATTAGAGAAGAGATGTGAGATAAGCAGAAAAACACCCCACAGGCCAAACATAAAATCCAGGCTTTTCCTTTGATCTAGTGCAGCAGAGGAAAGAGTGCAGCCCAGGATCTCTCCAGGGCCATTTTTAAAAGGAGTTTTTAAAAATGGGGGAAAGCCCAATTAATTTGCTTGCAAGCTCCTCCTAGGTGGCTGGGGGACATTTCCACCATGTTTTGCCTCCTTGAACCATTTTAGGTACACAAGAGGCCCTTTTCTACATCAGGATGAAAACAGGAGCTAGGAAAGGTATCTCCTAAGCCGAAAATGGCCCAGGGGTCTACAAAAACATGACAAAAAATGTTCAATGCCCCTAGAAGGCATTGAGGAAATTTGGGAACAATGTATTTGCATGTGCGGGGTGTGTGTCTTCCTAGCTTCCTGCAGTTGCTTATCTAGAATAGTCTAGAGTATCTAGTCTAGAGATGGAAGTACTGTAATCCATCCCTCAAGATGCAGTTCGGATGCAATTCACATCACCATTGTCTCTGCTTGCAAGGCCTGCTTGGAGCTGTGGTCTGCGCAAAACTTGTAGATGTTAGATTTTTGGACCACAATGCATCTGAGGAACTAGACTTAAGTCTATGAAAGCTCATGCTGCCAACTTCTTTCTTTCAGCTAGTATCAAAGGTGCTACAAGATCTTTCTACATACTTGGACTACAATGTTCAGAACTGTCCAGACAGCTCTCATTGGTTTTTGAAGGAAATGGAGAAAAGATGAAGACTCCATCGTTTGGCTCACCACATCACTCTTGATGGTGTAGACGCGATCTGCTAAACTCTCAATGGCAATCCACTTGACAGGCATCTTGGAGATGCGGCCTTGCCGGTAGTAATCCCCATTGTAGATCTTCTTAGAGAGACCAAAGTCAGCCACGCAAGCGGTCATGCTCTCATTCAACCTGGTGCAGGAGATAGGTTACATGTCAGTGTCTGAGATGCTAGTGAAAGAAAGATTTTGGACAGGATGAACCCAACACTGCCACATGTTGCTCATGCCACCTCCCAGCCTCCGTTGGCATCTCTGATTTTCTTTAAGCCTCCCTTTTGTCTGTTTCCAATGCCACACACTCACATGCAGTTGCGAGCCGCAAGGTCACGATGTATGAAGTTCTTGCTGCTGAGATATTCCATCCCGCTAGCAATGTCTGTCATGAACTTGACCAGTGTCTGCGTCGGCAGGTACTGGAGGGTGAGGAGAAGAAAAGCACAATTAGATACAAGGAAGACTTCCATTGGAGACCCTTCCCAGATCAGGAGTGGACAACTTCGCCAGGTTTACAGGTTGGATGGGCTGATATCTCACCATAAGGCAGCTTTCTGTACTCTGTCCCAACACAAGAAGGCTCTTATGGCCACTTGTCATAACTTAGGACATTGCAGCATGAGGTGCTAGTAACGGAGTTAGACTGGAATTACAACAAGTGATTCCTCCCCTTTTCACACTCCCCTGTTCCTGACCAGTTGTAGTATCATTGTTATTTCCTTCATCTTTCCCTATACATTGGCTTTCCCTATAACACAAGAAGGTTCTTAGGACCACTTGCCATAACTTAGGACATTACCACACGAACTGCTAGTGATGGAGTTGGAGTGGAATTACAACCTGTGATTCCTTCACTTTTCACACAACTTCAGCACTCATCTGTTGCTGACCAGTTATCTTATTGTTGTTATTTCCTTCATCTTTCATTGTCTTTCCCTATACAAAGTGCATTCCCTAGCTCCTGACAGTTCCTTGTCCTTGCTGTAGTTCAATGAAATGGTGCCAAATAAGAACATTTACATTTTCTCGCTTCACATACTTTCTAGATATTTTCCAAGAGAGTGGAATCTTTGTTCAGCAAATACAGGAAAGAGAAAGGAGAAGAAATGGGTGGATGTGGACTCTCCTGCTAGTGGCCAATCTTTTAGTACCCACTTTCGATCTGGCCTACCTGTCTCCATCTAGGATACCATGTGCACAGAGCAAATGCTGAATTCTGTCTCCTTGGCTGTGAATGCAGGTAACTGGCCCAGGCCCTGGTGATCTTGGATCCCGAGATCTTGTGTCTGAATCCTAGCAAGAGACATCTTCATACAGTTATAACTTACCAATGGGCTATCTCCAAGACGGGAATAGAGGAGGAAACTGTGGAGATCGCCATGTTTCATGAAGGGCAAGATTACAACAGGAGAGGGATATCCTTCACTCTCTGTGTTCTGCAAACAGACCCCTGAAAGAAATAAAGAAGGAAAGAAAAGAAAGTGAATTTCCCTGCTCTTCAAGACTGCAGAAGTAAAGAGGATTCAACTTACCAGTGAGGAATATAATGGGAGGATATGTGAGAACCTGAGCCTGATTTCCAACTGTGAACTTTCACGCTGCACAATAATAGCACTAAGATTCCATTTTTAACTTGCATCCTATGACATCCTGGGGTACTTTAGTGAGATACTAGAGCTCCCTGGCTGAGAAGTCTAAGTACCCCTCCCTAAATTGCAGATCTCAGGATTGAAACAAAGTGGAACCACAGTGCTATAACTAGGTAGTATGGAAGAGCCCTTAGATAAATCCAGGATCCCTAGGTTCTTTCCCATTCGGTCTGTGAAAATAATCCAGGATGAATCCAAGTTGAATTGTTCACAGGTATCCCGAATGCACCAGATTAAGATATTTGGGGTGGGTGGGATGGGGGCTGCCAAAAACCCCACTTAACCCGGGAGAATCGATACAGGGTTTTTTCTCTAGTTTCTGCAAAAAGATTTGCATCATCAGCAGTGTGTGAATAACCGATGCGAATAGACCTGAGATTAAACTCTGCATGCCTTGAATGCATTTCAAAAACATTTGCATTATTGACTTCATGTTTATTGGAGTGCTGGCACATGTGAGCAACCGAACCCCCAGAGATGGGAACCGATGCGGTTCTATAGTATGAATTTCAAACCCGGAATGTGTGAGCGCAGCTATTTGCATCGTCCCACTACAAACAACAACATATGAATCTTGTGCAGGAGTAGAGGACTCTCATGGAATTGTCCTCTCATTTTTCATTAACGGAAGTTTCCATTATTCACAAGTGACAGGACAATTCCACTTCATTGACGGGATAAGAGTGACGTTTGTGATACTCTTTTGTGCAAATGTGCAATAAGAACAGGAACAATCCACTTTGCTCCCATCGTTCTCCCCTACAGTGGATTTAATCTCTACTGCTACATCCCTACCAAAGCACTACAATTCCCAGTACCCCTAGCCAGCACTGCAACTTCCAAAATCCTCATAGCCAGGGGAATCTAGGAATTGTAGCCCAAAAAGGAACTTTCCCAAGCAATGACCATTGTAAAACGGAAGGACAAAAGCAAGAGGCATTCCCATCTCACCCTTGTGTATATGGTTTCGCAGCTTGTCCTTGTGTTTCACACCTATCCCCAAACCTTCCATCTTTGCCCAGGAGTTCTCCTTGTGAGAACGGCCCCTCTTGTGGCTTCCCAGCCAGTAACACATTCTTTCGGTGAACATTATTTTTATTTCTTCCCTGATGTAAACCAGAAGAGTGGGAGGTGGGGACTGAGTGTGACCCGTCCTGCCTCGGTGCCTTGCAAGCTACTAAGCAAGGATGCTTTGCATTAGTGGAGCTTCCGCCCACCCGGCCCTGGCTTCGTCAGAGCTCCCAGCATCCTTGCCAACATCTGTTTTCCCAAGAAGTCTTTTCTCCTCTCTCTCTTTCTAAGGCCTCTTCCCTAGGGACCATCCGTCCATCTTCCTTCTCCTCCTCCCTAAACTCCAAGGGCTGTTTCCTCTCTTCCATTTTTCCCAGGCTCCGGCCTACAGGATCCTCTTTCTCTACACAGGCTGAGCATCCAGCTCACCAAATTGGGTAGACTCACAAGCCGGGCACCAAATGTAAGCAGACGATTGTAAATAATGGTGCATGGATGGTTCTTTCCTAGGCTCTATTCAGAAGCTGTTTATTTTTTGTGCGACTATCCGAATATTCTCATTAATACATTCAGGTCTTATGCAGGGGTAGCTGTGTTAGCCATTTAACAAATACAAACAAAAATCCAACAGTGATACCTTTATTGGCCAACCAAAATGCACAATATATTTCATGCAAGTTTTCGAAACTCCATGGGCTTCTCCATCCGGCATTGCCTGATGGAGAAGCCCATGGAGCTTTGAAAGCTTGCAACAAGCATATTGTGCATTTCGGTTGGCCAATAAAGGTACCACTGAATGGGATCACATTCAGGTTTTGTTGTTCACACTACTTTTTTTAAAATCAAAACCGTGTCTATGTGCATCTCTGCCAGTTTTGTTGGAGTCTCCTTCCTTAGGGGTCTTTAAGCAGAGGCTGGATGGCCATCTGTCAGGGATGCTTTGACTTGGAGTTCCTGCATGGCAGGGGGTTGGACTGGATGGCCCTTGTGGTCTCTTCCAACTCTATGATTCTATGATTCTATGATTCTATGCTTATATGTGTCAGCATTCGAATAAAGATGGAGTGTACAGCACTACAAAGTTCCTGTTTGAACTACAATTTCCAGAAGCCCTTGCCAGCACTAAAACTCCCCAACCTCCCCTCCCAGTCTTCCAATATTTGCTTTCTTACATTTAAAATATGAAAATACCATTTTTCTGATGTGGATGTATTCGACATACATTCAAAGCATGCAGACTTTTACCCTGGTTTATCCCAAGTCTATCTGCATCGATTATTCACACTGCTGACAATACAAAACTTTTCGGAAAATTTGGGGGGGAAAAATGAGACCAATTATCTTGGATTAAGTGGTTTCTTATCTTAATCAGATGTATTCAATTAATCCCTAGAGAAACCAGAAGGTCCAGGAAAAAATTAAAGAGTAAAAGAGTAAATACTGTATACAAACATTTAAAAAGTAGTATGCAAAAGGACAACTGGGCAATTGCTGGTTCACAGGAAAAAACATAGATAAAAATGTTGGAAGTGGTGTGGATCTTCTAGATCTAGGTAAGGAGTGGCGTGTGTGTATGTGTCCCATAATAGTATCCTTATGTAATGTGTCATTGCACAATTATGACTTCCCGTGTTGTGTTGTTTTTAAAGACATCAATCATGGAACAAACTGGGACGGTATAAATGGTATTTTCATATTTTCAGTGCGAGAAAACAAACAAGGGAAGCCAGGGGGTTTCTGGGAGTTGTAGTCCAAAAAAGAACTTTGTAGTGCCTTAGTAGGAATGCAGCAGTGTCTGGCCTTGTGCAGTGTATCATATGATAAATGATGATGTGAAAGAGCACATTGCTATTCTGCTACTTTCCAGGACTCAGGAAACAATTTCCAAGAAGGGACATAAAACAACTGACTAGTGTGAGAAGTATCTTAGATGTGAACCCCACTCCAATGAAAATTCACCTTTCATGTGGCACAGCTAAAAGGCAAGAGACAGTGAAATATTTCCCCTCCTCTTACCAATCAGCTTCATGACATTGGGGTGGTCAAAGTCCTTCATGCAGACGGCCTCACTGAGAAAATCCTCCATCTCACTTCGGGTACAGATGGCAACTGCAAGGAGAACACGATCAGGAGTGTAAGCACGTTGGGGTTCAGAGAGCAAAATCGGTTTGCCATACTTGAGAGTCTGAGGATCCAGAACATGTGAAGTGATAACATGAAACGAGAATCCCTCTGAGTCTGGGCAGAGTGCCCATCCATTACCGTCATACCTGGCAGTGGCTTTTTGGATTAGAGATCATAAAAAGTTGGCTTACACTGACTCAGAGCCTTGGCCCATTGTAGCTAAGGACTGTGTGCACTGATTGTGGGCTTTGTGCAGGTGTGTGTGCTCCAGGAGACAAAAATACTGCTTGTTTGTTTGTTGTGGGTTTTTCGGACTATGTGGCCATGTTCTAGAAGAGTTTATTGCTGATGTTTGGCCAGCATCTGTGGCTGGCATCTTCAGAGATGCACAGATGCTAGCAAAACACCAGGAATAAACTCTTCTAGAACATGGCCATATAGCCTGAAAAACCCACAACAAATTATGGATGCCAGCCATGAAAGCCTTCGACTTCACATTAAAAATACTGTTCCTTGCTCTTTATTTTCTCAAGTGGTGATATGTTTCGGCACAATAGGGCTGCTGCCACACTGCAGAATTAATGCAGCTTGACATTGCTGTAAATTTCATGACACCATCCTTTGTAGTTTGTTGTGGCGTCAGACCTCTCAAAAGACTAAATATCACACAACACTACAAATCCCAGAATTCAATATCATTCAGCCATGGCAGTTAAGGCAGTGTCAAACGGCATTAATTCTGCAATGTAGATGCAGCCTAAGTTTGTCTTCCTTGGGAAGACGGGAAAAGTAGAATCAGTCTTTCCACAAGTAGGATGAAGGAGCAGTTTCAATTTTCCAGTGATCTCCAGAGCCTGCTTTTTGCCCCCCAGCCTTGGAAGATGTGAAGCTATGGAAAAGGGAAGAAGCCACTGAGCATATGCAGAGTGAAATCTTGTGATGTTCACAAATTGGAAGCTATCCGTTCTAAAGACAAGGGAGATGTTTCAGGAAGCTTTATCCAGAGCTTGAAAAGGTTGGGATTTTGGACTTCAGCACCTAGAATCCCACATTCAGTATGGCCACTGTAACCCAAAAATGTAACTTTACCAGACTTAAGAACAATAAAAAGGGCTTTTTTGGATATGTCCGCAGCAAAAGGAAGAAGAAGGAAATGGTAGGACCACTGCGTGCAGAAGATGGCAAAATACTAACAGGGGACAGAGAAAAGGCGGAATTACTCAATACCTTCTTTGCTTCAGTCTTCTCAGAAAAGGCAAAATGTGCTCAACCTGAGGACAGTGAAGAAGGGGACAGAGTGGGGGAATTTCAGCACAGAATAAGTAAAGAGACAGTACAGGAATACCTGGTTACTCTAAATGAATACAAATCTCCAGGACCAGATGAACTACATCCAAGGGTATTAAAAGAACTGGCAAAGGTGATATCGGAGCCATTGGCAATAATCTTTGAGAACTCCTGGAGAACAGGAGAAGTCCCAGAAGACTGGAGGAGGGCAAACGTTGTCCCCATCTTCAAAAAGGGAAAAAAAGAGGATCCCAACAATTATCGTCCAGTTAGTCTGACATCAATACCAGGAAAGATTCTAGAGCAGATCATTAAGCAGAGAGTCTGTGAACATTTAGAAGCCAATGCCATAATCACAAAAAGCCAACATGGGTTTCAGAGAAACAGGTCATGCCAAACGAACCTGATCTCTTTTTTTGATAAAATTACCAGCTTGGTAGATGAAGGGAATGCTGTGGATATAGTTTACCTCGATTTCAGTAAGGCCTTTGACAAGGTTCCCCACGACATTCTTGCAAATAAGCTTGCAAAATGTGGGATAGACAAGTTAACTGTTACATGGATTTGTAATTGGTTGACTGGCCGAACTCAAAGGGTGCTCAACAATGGCTCCTTTTCATCCTGGAGAGAAGTGACCAGTGGGGTCCCACAGGGCTCTGTCCTGGGCCCAATGCTGTTCAACATCTTTATTAATGATTTGGATAACAGAATTGGGAGCATACTTATCAAATTTGCAGATGACACTAAACTAGGAGGAGTAGCTAATGCCCCAGAGGACAGGATCAAAATTCAAAATGACCTGAATAGACTAGAAAGGTGGGCCAATGCTAACAAGATGAAATTCAACACAGAGAAATGTAAGGTTCTGCACTTAGGGAGGAAAAATGAAATGCACAGATATAGGATGGGGGACACCTGGCTGAATGAGACCACATGTGAAAGGGATCTAGGAGTCCAAGTAGACCATAAGCTGAACATGAGTCAACAGTGCGATGCGGCAGCTAAAAAGGCCAATGCAATTTTAGGCTGCATCAATAGAAGTATAGTGTCTAGATCAAGGGAAGTTATAGTGCCACTCTATTCTGCTTTGGTCAGGCCCCACCTGGAATACTGTGTCCAGTTCTGGGCACCACAATTCAAAAAGGATGTGGAGAAACTGGAGCGGGTCCAAAGGAGGGCGACTAAGATGGTGAAGGGTCTGGAAACCATGCCCTATGAAGAACGCCTTAGGGAACTGGGGATGTTCAGCCTGGAGAAGAGAAGGTTAAGAGGTGATATGATAGCCCTGTTTAAATATTTGAAGGGATGTCATATTGAGGAGGGAGCAAGCTTGTTTTCTGCTGCTGCAGAGACTAGGACGCGGAATAATGGATATAAATTGCAGGAAAAGAGATTCCACCTCAACATTAGGAGGAACTTCCTGACAGTAAGGGCTGTTCGACAGTGGAACACACTCCCTCGGAGCGTAGTGGAGTCTCCTTCCTTGGAGGCCTTTAAACAGAGGCTGGATGGTCATCTGTCAGGGATGCTTTGATTTGGAGGTCCTGCATGGCAGGGGGTTGGACTGGATGGCCCTTGTGGTCTCTTCCAACTCTATGATTCTATGATTCTATGATTCTATGACTCTGGTTTCAGGATCAACACCAGTCCTGCTTAGAAAAGGAGGGCTGTTGCAGAACCATCAACAGAGAACCTTTGGGAAAGGTCTGAAGGGTTAGCAAATGGACACTTCTTTTCTTCCTACTTACTCTTCATGGTCTTAACAGCAACTTTAAGGACTGCTCCATCTTGGCTGAGTTGCCCCTCCATGACAGAGCCAAATTCTCCTGTAGTGACAAAAAGAAAAGAAAAGGGAAGGCTTATGAACAAGAAAAGCACCCAACAAGTATCAGAAATGTGACATATCATATTTATCCTGTTGTTCCACCATGGATCTCAAGGCAGTCCAGGTTTCTTTCTCCTTTCCCCCCGTTGTCTATGGATTACTTCTGAGTTCAAAGTCCAAAAATCATTTGCGGTCAAATTAACACAAGAGAGGAGGAGGTGAAATCTTGCCCTTCCCAATAGGCTCAGGCCAAAGCAAACTGCTGCAGCTTGTGTGTTTTTCCTCATAAAGAACTTTTGCCACTTTGGCAAACTCTGGTTTTGCTTGGCTACACGTGTCCCGATTTTCCTCTGTAAAATTTTGGAAGGTATGGGGTTGCCATAAATCAACAGACAACCTGAAAGCATACACACATCATCATCATCACCATCATCACCATCATCATCATCATCATCATCACTATCACCACCACCATCATCATCATCATCATCATATACACACAGAGACACACAAACAACCCAGGCTTCTAAATAATCTAGTCAGGATTGGTGGCTAGGAAATCACCCCTGGGAAGCTAGAGA
Source organism: Urosaurus nigricauda (assembly GCA_034509955.1). Taxonomy (NCBI): domain Eukaryota; kingdom Metazoa; phylum Chordata; class Lepidosauria; order Squamata; family Phrynosomatidae; genus Urosaurus; species Urosaurus nigricauda. The sequence goes on along the minus strand of JAOEGL010000007.1, from coordinate 28,073,305 downwards.
CATTTTGCCAAAATTGCTTCTTCTTTTTCGGTTTAGGCAGCCTATGATTAATCTGGCCTGATAGTAAACCATTTTTATCTCTTGTAATGTTAGTGGAAGCTTCTGTTGCTTGAACAAAACATGCCAGGAATGTAAAGGGAAACAAAGAACGCTGTACTCTGACCAGCACATCCCCCACAAGACCTCCCCAAAACATCTTTGATTCCCATGTATCTCTATCCTGTCCAACGCAGCAAATGCAAACGCATCCACGATGGAAGCAAAGCACTACATACTGGATAGCTCCCTTGCCTAAGAGCCAGAAACTCCAGGAGATGTGGGTGGATGTTGATCTGGCAAAGCAAGGAAAGACAACAACAGATTTCTGTAATGCCCAAACCATTTCTATCCAAGCTATGAACAAGTCAGGAGGCAACACTAGAAATATTTATGGCTAATTGATAACACAGCTGTTGTTAGTTCTCTCGCTGCACTTTCAAATCAGATCAAGTTTCCATGTTTGGCTTTGCATAATTAATACAACATATAATTAGCAGGTGGGACTCACTGCCACAATCTATTTGATGGAAAGGAAGATGAGAATTCATGAATGAGAAGTTTATCAATGCCTGTTCGCAATAATGGATAAAATGGATTCTGTGTGCTCCTAGTAGAGCTTGGAAATGTTAATTTTTATTTATATTTTTATCTTCCAGATTCCCTGTTACTAGTAGAGCCCTGCCGGCTGGGGAATTCTGGGAACTGTAGTCCAAAATGTAAATTTCTAGGCTCCGGGAGAAAGAGCATTTTGTTGCTGTCTGCCTTCAAGTCCTTTCCAAATTACAGCGATCCTAAGGAACACCTATCACGGGGTTTTCTTGGCAGGTTTCTTCAAAGCATATTCATTTTAAAAAGGCAGAATGGATGCACATTGAGTATCTTCAGAATGCTAGCAGTAGGATGACAGAGTATTGAAAAGTTACTTTTTTGGATTACAGCTCCCAGAATCTCCTCCAACATAGTCTTGGGAAAAGAAGTCAAAAAATAACTTTCCTAAACTCTGATGGTATGCCTTCTGAAAATCAGATGCTGAGTCTTGCCTTCTAAACTACTGCCTTCACGCTCTGCTTGTAGGCTTCCCAGAGGTATCTAAATATCTGCTGGATGCTAGATTAAATTACTCCTTTGCTTGATCCAGCAGGGCTCTTCTTATATTCTTCTGTGTAGGGAACAAGCCAGAAGAAAAAGAAAAAAAAATCTCTGCACTCTAAAAAACTGCAAGTTGTGGAAAGAGGCCATAGATCTAACTCTCAGTCTACATCTGGAGGATCATGCGGAGTTTGCCCTGGCAAAAACAAAGGCATCTGGATGGATAGGAAATGCAGACAGGTGGGAAATCCATCTTCCCCACTCCCCTCTTGGGGCAGAAGAACATGAGTTTTGTAAAGGTTTCCGCACGCGACGCAGCCCCTTGAAGAGCTGAGCCAACTGCTGACATTTCGGGACCAGTTAAGACTTTCCATGTCTGACTCAGTCCGGCGGCTGCTGTTCTTGCTTGCTGAAATCTAGGGCATTCAAAGGACAAACCCAGATGGGAGATCCATGTTAAAACTCAATGATTCTTCCTTACCACACCAGATCCAAACAACATTGCAGAGAGTTTAGGGGATTGCATACGTCCCGAAAGACTGACTTTGGATCTAGGTGGGGAACACGTGACCCTCCAGATTTTGTTGGACAGCAGTCGCCATCAACCCTAGCCACCACAGCCAATGGTAAGGGATTATGGGCTCTGAAGTCCAACAACATTTGGGAAAGCCACAAATTGCCCACCCTTCATCGAGGATGTTAGGCTTAGAACCTTTTGCTGATGCCAGGCATCCACCAAGGAAAATTGTAGTTGCAATACAAAAAATAACTTTTCCAACCTCTGGCTGGCATCCTGTTAGTGGCATGCACATGTGTAAGTTTCCCTTAGGTGTGTGTATGCCCTTTTTCGGGTACTGCAAAAATGGTCATCTCTTCCCCTCTACATAGCACCCAAAGCATCCCCCCCGAAGACTTATCATCCATGTGCTGGCAATTTCCTATTGCTATAACTGATGCTCCCATACAAAGGGGCACAGGGCAGGATCAGACCCGGCTATATCACCCTAGCTGGACACAAATTGATTTCAGTAGCACTGAGACTCCAGAGAATTGTGGCACATTTTACCTCTGGCTACAGAGAGGGACAAAACCAAATGTTTCTCCAACCCAGCTTGCTCCCAGTGTGGCACAGAATGGCCATGTGAGCTTCAAAGGCTTTATGGTAAGTCCAGGGGGTATTATATGGCTCAGCCTAGCATAGGTTCACATGATGCAGAACTTGAGCCATGTCTCTGATAGTATATCCTCTGAATACCAAATATTGAGTGTGGGGTCAGATGGGGACAAACGAATTGAAGCAAAAACAAAGCACAGAAGCAACGCATATAGTGAGTCGCAAGGAAAATGCTTCTGACCATTTGCAAAGCAACCTATCTGTTTTCACTTACAAGCTAAAAGTCACTCAGTCGAGTCAGGGTGTGAGATCAAATCTTCTAAATCCTAAATGGTGATAAAGTCCGACTTGGATTCGAACAAATCTTCATTTAGAAACTGATTTTTGAGACAGGAGCCTTGCAAAAAAAATTTTTTTTTGGAATATAACTTCCAGGATCCTTCAGCCAGCAAGGTCATGCCCATGCTGGCAAAGGTATTTAGAGTTGTAGTCCAAATAAATAACTCTACCAGTCTCTGTGGTGCTGTCACTAACATTCAAAAAGTAGTCCTCCCCTACTTAATAGATCCCCCCCCCCGGCTTTTAAAAAAAGACAACATGGTGAGAAAACATGGAATGGCTGTAAACTGAGAACATCATCTGTGTCTCCATAAAATTCTATGAATGAAGAAGTACAGTTGCACAATAAGAACCACATCTGGAAGCTCCCTTAATTTGCTAGAGAAAAATTAGTTGTTTGGCCACCAAGGGAAATAGAAATTGGAAATACCATTTTATTACTTTTCTGGGAAATTGGCGGCCAGATCTTCACTCCCTCCCCCCTAGTATTAATTTCAATTACAGTTACTCCTGGATGGTTTTCCGGTTGGGATCCTAGCTTTTACAAAACATTACTCTGTATTTTTAATCGAATAATCTCGTTCACTTTTTTTTTGTCTGCCTGCTTTTATTTTGCATTGACTTCAATTTAGTTCAGTTTACAGAACCATGGATGAGTGACCAATTTGGCAAAAGGTTATTAACAGGCAAGAGCACACAAGCTAGAAGAGGCTGCAGCAGTTTGCTTTTGCTTGAATCCAAAGGGAAGGGCAGGATTCTGCACCCTCTGCTAAGTTAACTGGGTACAAACTACTTTCCCACTTTGAACCCAGTTTGTAGCAATCGAAGTAAATTGGGGACAAATGGGGAAACTGGGAGGAGAAGACAGAAACTAGGACAACTTAAAAGTGGATGAAAAATTGGGATGGCAGAGAATTAATAGCGACTGACCCTGCCGAATTGGGATAGTTGGAGGATATGCTATACATCTCACATATGAGTTAGTAACTGGCAGCCACTTGGCACTATCCAGCCCTTTTTGGCCCTTGAATTGCCCATTTAAGGTAAAATGAAATGTAGAGAGAGTGGCACCTGTGGCAAACAGAATTTGCTAGCAAACAAGACAGAATCAGAGGCTCCCCAACAAAAACAGTCGCCGATTCGGTATCTGATGGCTTCCCAAAAGACTTTCTGATGGATGTTTAGACAGTTCACCTAGTCCTCATCTCTTGCCTCTCTGAAACCAGAGGAAAGAAGGATTGGAAATGTTCAAGGGGGAACATATGTGCCACTGCCAGGGGCTTTTCCATCTCTGCTTTCCAAATGCTCCCAAACGAATCCCAGCTGTGTTTGGAGGAAACTTTTGACTTCCTAAGTGAAGATGAGAACGAAAGCTTTCCAGTCCTTCAACCCAAATGAGCAAAACAGGCCTTCATCTCTCCGCATTTCTCCTCCAAGAAAGCTGGGATGAAACGCTTTTGGACTGTTCCATCTCACACTTCGTACAACATGTTATTAATTATCATCACCATGTTGGAAACCCAGCCATGACATTTACTCTGAGACGGAAATAGGGGCAGGGGAGAGTTTTCTGTCTCTGAAACATTGATTAATTTCTTATCCCCTTCGCCCTGGAAACTTTCTTCATAATCCTGGATAAGTAAGGTCTGGGACTAGTTTATAATGAAAGCAAAACAAATCACTCTGTCTTTGCTCATAGATACTCTTTGCCTTATTATGGTGCATTGAGAATTCAGATAAGAACTCAAATGGCCTCCTTCTCCATCCATCCTTTGGTTTGTTAGTGTCACTTCTCTACTCTAGAAAGAAGTCTGTTTAGAGATCCAAAAAAACACAGAAAGCAGAAATAAACATGTTGAGAACAAAATCTCATGATCTCTGTTGTGGCAATACTTTTCTTAGGCTAGGTATAATCCCTGCGACACTTCAGAGATAAAAACTGATAGATGTCAGCTTGATGCGAAGCTGGCAACAGTTATTAATGTGGAAGAACTCACAAGCGAGGAAAGGCTGCAGCAGTTTGCTTTTGCCTGACCCTACTGGGAAGGGCATGATCCTATCCTTTCTTGTCTCCGGCTCCCAGTTAAGGGGGAAGGCAACCTACCTTCACCAAGCGTTTTCCCGAGTGCCACCTTGTGGCGATCTATCATCACATCTCTCAGCTTCTCTTTCAGCTCCTCACTAATCCCCAGACTGTTCACTGCAAGAAATAATAAAGGCAGGACATCATCATGGCGCACTACTAAACACAGCCTTTCAGAAACAAAGACGGGGACCAAAGGTCCAAAGTCTTATCAAACTGGCTCACACAGAAATGTAGGGCTTAAATGAAAAATCTGGGGAAAAGGACAATTTGGAAAGCCTTCAGATTATCAGCAGAGCTTTGAAACGTAATATTCTGGACCACAAAAAAGTACGTTGTTGGCTTTATGCTGGCAAGGGTTTCTGAGAATTATAGTTCATAAAAGTGACTTTTTAAAGCTTCAGATAGCCAGGGTGACCAGACACAAAGGAAAACAAGGCACTGCAAACTTTCAGAAAAATGTAGGCTGTTACAAAATAAAAACCATAAACACTCCTGTAAATCTCAATTCATGCTTCTTAGGCAGGCTCAAAATGGAGGACATTTTGAAATTCTTCCTGGACAGAAGGTTGAAATGTAGGACATGTCCCAGAAGAGGAGGACGTCTGGTCTCCCAGTGAACAGCAGGTGTTTAGACCCTCGGAACTATTATCCCTCAAGTACATAGACAGCTTTTGGTGTGTAAGCTCCCAACAATTGGTCAGCCAGAATCCTTTTCAACTTCTGCTACTACTGATAGGATCTCCCAAGCCCTGACTGGCTTCTAGCCCAATTTTCTGGTTTGGCTAGGAGCCCTATATAAAGCCTTTCAAGTCAAGTCAATCCTCCCACTCTTGGATTTTTCGCTCATCGGTCAACAAGATGGGGCTTCCCCACCATAGACAAAGATCTCCTGACCTGGGGCTCTGATCTTCCTCAACTGGCTGCTTGCCTTATGACTGATCCTCATATTTTAACTCCAGCTCCCACTCTACAGAAATAGCCTGAGGCTGCATTACACTTAATATTTGCTCTAAATGGACTTGGTTGGTAAAAGGAATCCAGCTTGGAGTTAACACAGTCCTGAATTCCTTTTGTCGTTGTTCAGGATAGCTGTGTTGGCCGTATAGCAAAGTACAGTATCATCCAAAATCCACAAAACGGAGATACTTTTATTGGGCCAACCAAAATGCACATTATCTATCTTGAGCTTATTCCTTAGGCAAAAGTGTTAAAAATGATACAGGAAAAAGAAAGAAAGAAAGATTGATGATGTTAGTCATAGCCCTGCACTTTGTCAAGATGTTGTGGTTGTTGTCAGAAGGTATGGAAGGGTATTCATGCATTTATCTGGCTTCCATACCATCTGAACTGAGGACGACAACCACAACATCTTGACCAAAGGCAGGGCTATGATTAACATTGTCAATTCTTTCTTTCTTTCTTTCTTTCTTTCTTTCTCCTGTATGATTTTTAATACCTTTGCCTGAGGAAGAAGCCAGTGGAGCTCTGAAAGCTTTCAGCACAGATAAGATTAGAACTAGATGAAAAAGCAGACAGGAGAACCAGAAAAAGTGGGACTTATATAAGAAACGTCTGTTGTTTGGGGATGAACATGGATTGAGAAGGGTCTACATGCTGGGAATGCCCTTTAATGGGGGTGAAGATGGGAAGCATTCTTGCTGAATCTTGGACCAGGCTGTATGTGCTCTGGACAGGCGTGAAAATGGGGCACACTCCTTGCATGACACTCACGTGTGGCTTCAGTGGTACGGCGGCTGTAAGATTTGCGGACACGGTAGTGAACCACCAGCTCCCCCTGCTCCATACTGGGTTCAAATGCTTCCCTGAAGAATGAAGAGAAAGAAAGAAAGACAATAAAACAGAAGAAACACCCTACTGATGGCCATCCAGTTGCCTTGTTTTTGCTAAAGGACTGTGTAATGGGTATTGTTTCCTAGTGTCTGTTCTTTGCTTACCCATAACGGGTCTCTTTTCTCCTCCTCCGTGCAAAGAAGAGGGTGATAAAGGTGGCGGCAGCAACGGCTGTAGCTATAGCGATCACCACGTACCACCAGTGCCAGGAGAAGGCAGGAGTGGAGATTCCTACTGCGGAGACGAATGCCAAACATGAACAAGCAGAATTGTTCCAGGAACCATCCAATATTCCATGTAAAGCTCTGACTATTTCGTACTTTCAAGTGAGGACAAATTGTTCCTCTAGTTTTCTCCCTGTCATAGGAGAGAACCAATATTTCCGCACAGTTTTCACCTGCCATCCGCACATCTGTGTCAATCTATTGTTTCCAGAAACGAGCATTTCTGTGCAAAACCCATGTTTGAACACATAAACATGTGCTTCTGGAAAACGTTTTTGAAAATAAAAACCTGGTTATGGTACAAAACCCATTTTTTGCACAGCTCCACACCCCATTTCTCAAAACACTTTGGGATGTGCAAATAGCAGGTGACAAATGTGCAAATGAAGCTCTACAAGATTTGTGTAATTTTTCGTGACCAGGTTTCCTAAATGTCAAAAACCCCATTTTTCAGCTGTGAAATAGACAGCAGCTTTTCTGTCCCTATGTTATACCTCCTTTTTCCTATCATTACATGGCCTTCAAGAATACAGAAGTTTGGTGAGATATTAAAAGATCTACAGCTGAGAATTCCTAGGAGTTTATCACACGGGAGGAATTTCTCTCAATTTCGAATGGAGCCAATTCAAATTCACATAAATTTGCTAGTTTAGCAAATTTACGTGAATTCTAATTGAGTTCGAAATGCGTTCAGAATGACTTCCCATTTCCTGAAAATGACGCCCCATTGCCCAAAATTGCATGAGATACTCTAATATGCAATTACGCGAAACCCCATGATTGCGTTTGGAATGACTTCCCATTGCCCGAAATTGCGTGAGATACACTCATACGCAGTAATGTGAAACCCCATGATTGTGTTTGGATTGCCATTGCATTATACCCCCAAATTCCGTCGTATGATAAACTCCCAAGTGTCTCTTCTTAACCTGCAAGTCCCAGGAAGTGGAACCATAATGCAGTTAAAGTGGAATCACAGCATTATAATATTATAGTTTGAAAGGAGCTCCATACACATATATGCATACACAGACTCCTTGCAGCCTTCACCACTACTTAGCAGACATTTGGGATTAAGGAAATCACAAATCATTCTCAAAGTTAGCATGCCATTGGTGGTGATGAATGGCTTGACCTTTGGAACAAGAACTTTTCAGAAGATAAAGGCTTCATTCCTTGATGTCCCAACCCTCCCAGACCATTTCTGGTGTTCAGTAGAGCATCAGAGTCTGCCTCTCACCTGGCAAGGCTTCCGGAAGATTTTCACCTGCCAGAGGGAAGAAGAAGAAAACATTAAAGGAATTAATTGAATCTGGACATTAAATGAGCCAAACGCAATGGCCAAGTTCCTAACAAACAGGGCTTCAATTAAATCCAGGCCATTTTCAGAACCCATCAAAGAGGACCAAAACAAAGCATGGCTCCCATTTTAGAGTTGGCTTTATAGTCAATGACAATGCAAGGCTCTCAAAGCCACAACAAGTGGGACAGAAATTAAGACCAGGGGATCTTCAGTGATCAAAACCAGGCCTGAGATCATGAATTGCCAGACTCAGAACCACTCGTGGAAAGCGGAAGCCAGGGCCCCAGAAACAACAGCAACAACAACCCAGAAATCAAAAGCCACTTTGGGACAAACTGCCAGAATTTAATCCGGGAATATTGAAACCAGTTAGGAACTATTTTGCTAAAAAGCATAATTTTGGAAGCCGAATAACCTGTTCCTCCAATATATTTCTGATGTGTTTTCTTTTTTTAAAGATGTACAGGAATAGCTGGCTGCCAAAGCAAAACTTTTATTTATTTTTTAATAGTGCTTTTAAGTGTTTCCATCACTCCTAGTCCAAAACTTTGGATTCCTCCCTCCATCTTTTAATAAAAGAAAGCCTTTGATCTATTTGTTTCGATTCTGGGCTCATCCGGACAGGCTCATTTTGAGCTGTTTTGTGCGTTACCATTTAATGTTGCTTCTTCTTGTCCTCCCCCAGCAATCCTGACTTTTCAAAAACTTCAATAGAAAGGCAACACATCCCACCATTGCAATTTAAGTCTTTAATACTCATCTTCTAGAAAGACTGAGCAATAACAATTTTAAAAACTGTAATAAGACATTGAGGCAATGAAAACCAGAAACACATCTGAAGGCTCAGGGCAGGGGGCAAGAGAACCGGACATACCAAAATCTAATGTCACAACCTACATTGTGAATCAAGATGCCCAAAAATGAACTGAAATATGGTCCCTTTCTCAACTAATCTAGATGATAGACATCTAGAAAACACTGCATTGAGAAAGGTAACTTTTTTGGTAAGAACCAAAAAGAAAAGAGTTTTTTTAAAAAAAAGAGGGGAATGACTAGCAAAAAACATTTTGGATTTCAGGAAAAAAGCTGACACACACAGTACAGAAACATACTGCTATAGCACCAAAGGCCCTCTGATGTTTCAGAGCTTTAATAGTTTCTAAGCAATGTCAAGATACCCTTCCTTTATAAAATATACCTCCCATTACAAGGAAAGTTTAAAAATAAATGTTTAGAGATGATTCTGGTTATCTTTGATGCAGTGCAATCGCTAGTAATTCTTTTTGTTTGAGATTCAGCGGGTTGCTTTGCTTGCATATTTTAAAGTTAATGAAATGTAATATAATGGTGATCTTGTGGACTGAGTATTGGCTTAGGACTCTGGGGGTGCATTTACACTGTAGAAATAAAGAGGTTTGACACCACTTTAAGTGCTGTAGCTCCATATTAGGGAATCCTGGGCTTTGTCATTTTACTAGGAATCTTACATGAGAAAACAAAGCTGAAATGGAAAAGGAGAGTACCATCTTTCTCCAAGCCTCTCTGCATTTGGTTGTAACACATATTCTCTTCCTGAGGGAGACAATAATAAAAGCGTATCTTTTGTCACACTGGAAAAATGCATTTAACAAAAGGCATGTTTTTATGGCAATCTTCCCTGGGAAGGAGAATGGAAGTGCTACAACGACTTGCGGAGAGGCATTGAGAAAGCTTGGTACTCTCCCACTCCGTTTCGGCTTTCTCATGCAATAAGGCTCAAGGTCTAACGCTTCTCTGCCAAAAAGTCCTGGTGCCTCACAAAATTACAGATCCCAGGATTCTTTAGGATGGAGTCATGGTCAATGCAGTATGAAACTGCATTATCTCTATAGCGTAAATGCACCCTGGGAGACCAGAGTTTCAATCCCCACTTGGCCACGGAAACCTACTGAGCTTGAGCAAAGCACACTATCTTCCCTCAAAGGGAACCTCCTCTGAAGAAGTCTTGCCAAGAAAACCCTAGGGACAGGCTCACAATATGTTGGAGTCAACTCAAAGGTACATAACAAGAACATCACACGCCCCGCTGCCTCCCGTTTCTTACCAAAACCAGAGGAAGAAATCATGATGGCTCTGCTCCAGGGCCCATCGCCTGCGTGTGTGTAGGCTGCGACCCGCACAGTCAGGTTCTGTACAGTTGAGTTCAGCATCAGGACGGTCTCATTGGTCAGCCCCACATCCACAACCACCTGGTGAGAAAAGGTGCAAATGCATCAGGCAGGTTAGACATGGCTCGAAACAGACTAGAGACAGGTCATTTGGTGGAAACTGGGTCCTACCTCGAGGGAAGACCAACTTACCTCAGGAGAGTCACCGCTCTGACAAACCAACTTGTATCCACGTAAGATCCCATTGATGTCGCCCCGTGGCTCTTCCCACTGGATCACAGTACAGGTGCCATTTTGCGTGGCCATGATGTTCTCTGGTGCTGCTGTAGGCACTGTCGTGGAAATTATTTTATTTTTTAGTTAAATCCCACCTTTCTCCCAAAATGGGATTCAAGGTGGGTTAGAATAATTAATTATTAACAGAAGTATAATAAAAACATGACTAAAGACATCTACAAACGCTTAAAGCATGTTTAAAACATAGTATGTATATATATGGTCGAGCAGGGAATCGAACCCTTATCTCCAGAGTCCTACAGTCAAACAACTACACTACACTGGCAGAGTGATGCTTTGCTCAGTCATGATACCCACTGGATGACCATGAGTGAGTCACATACTCTCAGCCCCAGAAAACCCTGCCTTAGGATTGCTGTAAGTCACAAATGATTTAAAGGCACATAACAACAACATATTCCCCATGTGTGGGATGGGAACTGTGTGGCCCATCATATACAGCACATACTTCAGGGCCACCACATCAAATTTCTGATAAGCATTTTTAGGTTGGAAAATGGCCAAATCATGCCCCGAGAAGCCTCTAAGAAGAAGGGCTAGACCATTTAAAGCAGCGGTTCTCAACCTGTGGGTTGTGATCCCTTTGGGGGGTCGAACGACCCTTTCACAGCGGTTGCCTAAGACCATCAGAAAACACATATCTACAGTTACAGTTATGAAGTAGCAACACAAATAATTTTATGCTTGGGAAATCACCACAACATGAGGAACTGTATTAAAGGATTATGGCATTAGGAAGGTTGAGAACCAATGATTTAAAGACTATGAAGGGGAAAGACTATGTTTCTTTAAGGGTCCAAACAACCTGAAATCAAAACTGGAAGTAATCATTTGGATCTCTCTTTGTTCCCTACCTGCCTCGATCCAACATAGGGAGAGGCAGGATACAAATAAATATATTATTATATTATGATTACGTTTTAAAAAAATGAGGGTAAAACCTCCCATGAAATGTCATCAGCTGCCCATGCCTGATCAAATCCATTATTTCTCCCATTCTTCTCCAGAGATCAAATCAAAACCCAGGAGGCTCAGCTTCTAAACCTCCTCCGCCGCCCATTTCTCCCCAGTTTCCAGCTTACCTCCTTCCAGGGTTTCCATTGCTACCCAGTGTGTCCATGGGGAGTTGCCTTCCCTGGAGCGGCAGGACACACGGACGTGGTACATGGTGAAAGGGCTCAAGTCTTGCAGAGTGTGGCTGAAGGGGGGCACGCGGAGGTTCTTGTTATAGAGCTCCCTGTCGGACACGGTGCTGAGGTCCTCATTGGAGCGCACAGCCTGGGGAGAAGGAGCGATGGGGTGAATTTAAGAAGAGAAGGATGCCAGTGCAGGTGACATGAGAAACATACTGAATTGCTTTGGACATAGGCTGTCACAGCCATTGCAGCTTACTTGGGCCGCTGTCTCAAGATAACACTCTCTTTTGTTTCATTGACAGAATCCAACTGGAGCTTGCAGTTTAGTCTTATTTCAGCACTGGTGATGGGACAATGTCTTCACTAGGAAGGGACATTATTAGGGGCATGCAGAGGTGACATCTTTTGGTGTGGAGTGTATCTCCCTCCGCACCTCTCCGAAGGTAGACCAGGACTCCTGGAGACTGAAGGTTCTGGGAAGGACCTGTTCCACCCACCCAGAAGGAGCAAGAAGGCCAGCTGAGATGCTGTTGGCATGCCATGGTGAACTTCTGGAGGCCTGTCCCATTGCCAAATGGTTCTTGGAACCCATCAGGATTTGCAAATAAAGTAGTTAGACTGGAACAACCAGGGACACAGACATCCTTTTGGGTGCCCTGGTCCACCAACCATCAACTGGAAGTAGACCAGAGCCTTTCTTTCCCATAGCGGCCCAATCTACTCCTGAAGGACCATTAGCTTGGTGGCACTGAGCCTGGGGATGACGGCATGAGTTATCGCACTGACACCAGTACTATCTATACAAGTTCTCTGGGGCTTCAGAAAGAGAAGCTGCACCTGGTCAATGAAGATGCCACAGAATTTTGAGACTCTGCGCATGCAAAGCATGTGCTCTACCACTGAGCTACGGCATCTCTCCTATAGGTAGTTTCTTCCTCATGAGCATTACATTCATGGTTTCCAGGGGTGGAATTAAAAAACTTACTGTATATTTTTCTCTCCTTCACTTGAGGTCACCTCCAGAAAATATATATTTCAATTATGCAGGTGGTAAATAGCCAAATTCTGCCTTGCATCCCAGTATGCTGATGAAAGAATTATGAATTAGTAGCAGCAACTTCCAGCCTAGGACTCTGGAAGACCAGGATCTGGATTCCTGTTCAGCCATGAAAACTCACTTGGAGACCTGGGCAAGTCACATTCTCTCAGCCTCAGAGGAAGTCGATGGCAAACCACTTCTGAACAAGTCTCGCTGAGGAAACCCTGTGACATGTTCACCTTAGAGTCTCCATAGGATGGAGATGGCTTGAAGGCACAGAACAATAACAGCGTCAAGCCTCTTCTCCTTACATACTAGTTTATTAAATGTACTGACAGTAGATTTTTGGTGTTTTCAAAACAATCCCTATCAGTAGTGTTACAGTCCAGAATTCTGCATAATACATATAACAGGTCTAAGGCCTTGGTAGTACAATGATATGGCTGAATTCTAGATTGTAGCCATTTTAGAGTGGGCAATGTTTCTGAATGCTCCCTGCATGTAGAAAATCAGCACATCAGGTGATGCTAGAACCTTTTCCCCAGACGTATCAGCCTTCTACTTTTGGGCAGCTTTAGTGTGTTTATAACATGGGAGAATATTCAAAATGGCAATCCTCCACCTCCATCCAGAAATGGTACAGATCACTCTTATCATCTCAAGCCTGCTTTATGAACTGGATGGGGGCAGAGAGGAGTCTGTGTGAATTATCACACATCGGAAAGCCCCTCTCTGCTATCAGTTTTGTTTCTTGGCTCCTGCTTTCCCTTGCTCAGCCTTTTTCAGTTCCCCATACCGGGGAGATGTCACATTTCATGGGGCTGAGCCAGGAGGATGGGAGCGGATGTCCGACGGAAGCAGAAGTTGGACAGGAAATTGTTTCCAAAAATAAAAGAGTCCCTTTACAGGGCAGCAGTGGAAATGGCAGAGAGGCAAAGTGGAGCCCCAGGATTCCTAGATAGCTGCCTTACACCAAACTTCTGTTGTTCTAAGCCATCATTTTATTACCTGGATGGTGCAGAGCTCCAAAGCATAAGCCCCACTGGCCCCAGGCTCCCATGACACTTCCAAGCTGTGGTCACTGCGATGCACAAGGGACAAGTTACGTGGTCGTCCAGGTATCACTGTGGGGATAACCAAGGAAAGCAGGGGCAAACATGGTTACTGTCTTTAGAAAAATCAAAACAAGAATATTTTAAAGAAGAATATTTATGCATGTCCATTAGGGGTAGACAACATATTTGCAATTATTCATTTCCAGGTCGTAAAATGACTTTCTGGATGATCAGGAGACTTCATCGAGAGAAACAATAGTGTTGGGAGACTTTTGCATAGTTTTCTCCCAGCATTCCAATCTCTCAAAGTATTGTGAAGGAATGATTCTGCAAAGAAATAAAGGTGTAAAACAAGTGTTTCGTGCAGAAAGCAATTCATGGCACCAAAAAAAAAAAAAAATACCCCAAACAACAACAATTTTGCAGAATAATTCCTCTACAATACTTTAGGGTGCTTGAATACAAGGAGAATACTGTGGGAAAATATTAGTTTTCTTCCTCAGTGGAGAGAAAACTACAATAATTATTGACCCTTGCATACAAGGACAACAATAGTAGAGGATTTACACCACAACTTAGATCAAAATCCCACTGTGTTCAATGATGCTTATTTCTAGGTATGCATGAGTTTAGGATGTAAGCCTAAGGTCTTTCTCAAAGGCTTATCCAACAGTTTTGATGATCCAGAAAAGGCCAAGAATAATCAGGGGATTGTACATCTATGCATGCAGGAAATACTTTAAATCAGAAGATGGAAGTGCTGTTCTATATATATATTGAAAAAGTCATTACTGGTGAAAAGCTAGTACAGTATGTCAGAGGAGAAGGGTTTTCTATTAACCTACTTCCTGACATGCTGAATTTCTACTTGATTTTTTTTCCAATGAAGAAACATTCAGGCTTGCAGTTTTGAAGTATCGTGTATGTTTTTGTGCAGAACAGTGCGATTCAGACTCAGAGTCATACTAGAAATTAAATTAAAATGTACATATAATCGTATGTATTTCAAAAGACAAATTGTATCAGCTAGGCACAAAGCAGATAATGAAAGGATCAGAGCAGGCAGTGGATGGTCTTAACTCTTTCCTACAATGGTCCAGAGGAAAATCCCTTCGCAAAATCTTATATTTGCACTGGCAGGAAATGGTTCCTGTCTCTGCAAAAAACAAATACCAGATTCATTAAGCAGATTTTCCCCAAAACTACATCACAGGAAGAAAGAATCAAATACTCTTCCCAAATGCCTGTTCTGATACGATTAACTATCAGCATTTATGTGTTTGCTTGTTTTTAGCAACTACCACCTTAAGTACAAAGGTGCAGTCAACAACCCAAAATAGTCTTGACTATAAGCATAGGAAGGATAGTTATGTCAGGGTTTCCCCATAGATTGCTATATTGTCCCCAGCACAGTGCCCTACAACCTTCTCTCACCTTTCACCACTGCAGTTCGCGATGTGCTCACGCCCTTTGCATTGTTGGCTTCGCATGAGAATGATGCACTGTGATTTAGACCTAAAAGACAAAAGCATGCTTAGATTAATATTAATATGAATAACAATTTTTAAATGGTGGTGCTTATGGGCATTTGTACTTCAGCTCTAAGTTTGATATTCTGGGTACTCCCGGTAGCTCTATAGTCTTCACCATATTCCTGAGAAGAACTCCCAATTGACTGAATGCTCTCCCAATATATAGATGGGGAAGACTTCAAGATCCTTGTTTAGAATCAAAATCATACAATGACTTCAAGAACATGTAGAGACTTTCAGTTATTCTCCAAATCCAAGATGGGGAATATTAAAACTTCAAGATCACTGTTTATATTCAGGATCATACAAAGAATTCAAGAACATGTAGAGATTTTCAGTTATTCTCCAGATCCAAGATGGGGAATACTAAGACTTCAGGATCACTGTTTATACTCAGAATCATACAAAGAATTCAAGAACATGTAGAGACTTTCAGTTATTCTCCAGATCGAAGATAGGGAACACAAAGACTTCAAGATCAATGCTTCTGCTCAAGATCATACAATGAATTCAAGGGCCACAGAAAAACTCGCTTACCTGATGTATTGGACACCCAGTCTTTAAACGTGTCTTTTTAAAAAAGAGCCACAATGATCCAGATCTTTGGTAGTGTGAGTAAGATATTGAACCAATTTGCCTAGTGCTGCACTGTTCCCAGAAATTGAGGTGTCTCCATTTTAAACCAAAAGGGTGGCAAGGGTGAATGGCAACAGGGTTATAATGCCACAGAGAGATTCAGAAACGGAAAACGTAGTGGGAAAACCGATCTGGTATTGCATGACTGCGGAGACCCAGATCTCCTTGGGACAAAACAATAAGCGTGAATGTGCCCTAGGAGTTACCTGACCATCGTCCGCTTTAGTCTAGTGTCCCTCCCTTCCATCTAATGCACAAAGCCTTCCAAAAACAGACATGAGACGGACCATAAGCTCAGAAGGCAGGGAGGCAAGATTCTCATTCTGCCTATAATTTGAGCCGTTGAAGTAAATCCACATTTCCTACACCCACGCTAACACTGGACACTAGGGACTTCTAAAGTGTAACCTACAGCAGCCTTCACACACGCTCTGTCCTGTTTCAAATTAAAGGCAGACAAAACCCCAGGCAAACACCATTGGGGACACTCCTGGGATGTTCTTTCTCACAGATGACTATAGTATGCCAGAAACATCCCCCTCACACACACACACACACACACAAAAGAGCTCTCCAAAACACCACCCTTTCTGTTCCCACACATATGTTTAAAAATGAAAGAAAGAACGGCAAAATAATAGCCAAAAAAAGCTATTGTTTAATCCTGTTCCCATCCTGCCTGTGTGAAAACAAATGCTCATGTTACATTGCAATGCACATTGCCGATGTACAGTATTTTTTACCATTTCTTCTTACTGTCCTGTGAAAAGAGCAGGCCAGCTACAGTATGGTTCTCTGGTGGAGACTTCCAGATGTATCGCTACAGGTTGAGTCTCCCTTATCTGAAATGCTTGGGATCAGAAATGTTTTGGATTTTAGAGTTTTCCAGGTTTTGGAATATATGCATCTACATAAGGAGATATCTTGGAGCTAGGACCCACGTCTAAATATGAAATTCATTTCTGTTTCGTATACACCTTATACACATAGAAGTTTATCACACTGGGGCTAATTTCGGCATTAAAGAGAGATTAAAGCACATTTAAACTATCCTGCAAATAAAGCGAAAATGTCGAGGAATTGCACAAATGATTATCACATGCAATTGTGCAAATAAAGTGATATTGGAAATAAATTGTTGCTGAAATCCCGAAAGTAAAAAGATGCACATTAATGCTTCTTTGTAACCACTTTAATGTGTGACCACGTGTGAAATCGTTTTGCATAATTACACAATTTTTCCGCAATGTTCACAGGATAAACTCCGTCGTGTGATAAACTCCATAATCTGAAGGTAACCCTATGCACAACATTTTAAATAATGTTGTGCACGAAACCAAGTTTGTGCACATTGAACCATCAGTAAAGCAAAAGTGACAGCATTATCTCTCCCACCCAAGAACAAAATTTTGCTTTTTGGAATACTTCATATTTCGAAATTCCAGATAAAGGAGACTCAACCTGTATCTACCCCAGGATGGAGTCACGACAGTTAAAGTGATATCAAACTTCTGTACAAGAGTATTGTTGTTACACTGTAAACTTGTGGGTGAAGAACCAGAATGACATTGTTTTCTTTGAGCAAAACCACGTCTCTTCCCTTCCGGCCTCCTCCAGAGGAGGAACATCTGGGGACCAGTCTTGAGTCCCAGCTGGTATGTCCTGTTCTTCCCGCCCACCCGTCTGTGGTTTGGGTTTCCTTATGTCTGGCTCCAAATGTTGGCCCTTTTTCCATGCTTCAACTAGTCCCTTGAGCCAGGGCTCCTGGGCTTATTTATCCCTGGTTCGGGGAAAAGGAGGTTAGAATTGACAAGACAGAGCACTGTGACATGGTGAAGGGACATCAGGAGACAGAGGTTGGAAAAAATTCCTTTTGGACACTACAGTTTCCATCAGCTTCCAAACAACATGCTGGTTGTGGGATTCCGAAGTAGTTTCCCAGAAATGTTGTTGTTGTTGCTGCATGCTTTCAAGTCGTTTCCAACTGAAGGCGACCCTAAGATGAATCCATTATAGGGTTTTCTTGGCAGGTTTCTTCGGAGGGGGTTTACCATTGTCATCCTTTGAGGCTGAGAGAGTGTGACTTGCCCAAGGTCACCCAGTGGGTTTCCGTGGCCAAGCATGGATTCAAACCCTGGTCTCCAAAGTCGTGGTCCAACACTCAAACCACTGCACCACATTGTTGTTGTTATCATTACTAACTGCCTTTGAGTTATGATGACTCTATAAATGAGAGACCTCCAAGGGTGCATCTACATTGTAGAAATAGTGCGGTTTAACACCAAATAGCTGACATGGTGTCATCCTGTCGAGTCCTGGGATCTGTAGTTCGGAGAGGTACCAGAACCTTTGGCAGAGATGGTCAAAGACTTTATAAAACTGCAAATCCCAGGGTTCCCTAGGATGGAGTTACGGCATTTAAAGTGGTGTCAAACTGCATCATTCCCACAATGTCGATACACCCCAAGTCACCCTGGCTCACTCTCATTTTATACTCGGTTAAAATAAACCAGACTAAGGAGCTGGTATAAAAAGTCTCAGATTGTACCAGGAATGGACAGAAAATATTCTGGGAGAATCAAAACATATGTATGGATCTCCAAAATAAAATTGGAAATGACAATACTGGGACTTACTGGTCTTTTAGGGAACATCCAGAATGACTGAAAAGTTGTTCCTGTTCTTTTGGATTTTATAATGGGTTAAAATAATCCAACCTGGGGAACCGGTATAAAAAGCCTCCTCTACTCATACCAGAAAATATTCTGGGATGAACAAAACATGTATGGTCTCCAAAATAAAATGAGGAAGAACAAGAACTAAATGTGGGACTTTCTGGCCTTTTAAATCAGATGCTTCCTTTAACTACATTTGCATTTATCCCTTGGCAGCTGAGATTTCTCTCATTATGAAACTCTTTTTTTTTTTAATATCAATTACACAAGCAACAAACAAAACAGTGGTCCGTTTTACATTGGCAAAAAGAGGTGTGTTGAAGGCTGCATGAAAGCCCAGCCTTTAGATGAGAAAAAGGGAAAGTGTGCCATGAAAACACTATTTTAGAGTTTTAAGGGAGAAGAAGTGCTTTAAAAAGGAGCTGGCCCATTTTACATTGGCAAAAAGAGGTGTGTTGAAGGCTGCATGAAAGCCCAGCCTTTAGATGAGAAAAATGGAAAGTGTGCCATGAAAACACTATTTTGGAGTTTTAAGGGAGAAGAAGTGCCTTTAAAAAGTAGTTTGATTTCCCCACTACTTTTTTAAAAAGGGTGCAGCATTGCTGGCCCGTTTTACACGGGCAAAAAAAGGCGCTTTTAGGGCTAAAAAGCCCGCATTTAGGGTTAGGGAGGGCGTAGCCTTTACACCCTCCCTAAGCCTAAAACGCATGGACGCCGCCATTTAAAGATGGCGGCGTCTACACGGTGGCGCCGTACAAGCGTCATCACGTGCGCAGCGTTTTGACGCGCTGCGCACGTTTTGACGCTCTGGCGGCGCGGGAGGGCGCCAATCGCGCCCTTCCCGCGCCGCAAAAAAAGAGCTCGATCCCGGAGCTCTTTTTTCCGGCGGGTCGTTGCAGCGGGATGAGGCCTCTGGGGCTGCCCGTGTGGCAGCCTAGGCCTCATCTCGCCGCTAGAAGGGGCGAGTTTGGACCGCCCCTTTTAGCCAATGTAAAAAGCACCCCTATTGCATCTAATGGCTAAGGTGTAGTTGAACGGTTAAATGGGGCTCTGTATCTTTAAAGCGCCCATTTAAAGGCAGCGATACAAGTGCGGAGGGAGGGAAGGTGCCAAGACAAGAAGAGACCTTCAGAGCCCGGCCAGAGTGCGCCTGCACCTTCCTTCACCTCCTCCCTTTGGTTGAGAGAGTGTGACTTCTAGGGAGACAGCAGGGCACTGGAGGCGCTCAGCCAGACCAGGGCAAGCTGGCAAGAGGAGGAGGAGAAGGGGAGGGACCTGGAGCACCTCTGCTGCCCTGCTTCCCTGCAAGTCACACTCTCTCAGCCGAAGGGGGGAGGAGAAGGCAGGCCCAGGCACACTCTGGCCAGGCTCCATGGCTCTCTCCTGGCTGCCTTCCTCCTCCCTTTGGCTGAGAGAGTGTGACTTGCAGGGAGGCAGGGCAGCAGAGGGGCCCCATGTCCCTCTCCTCCTCCTCCTCCTCCTCCTGTTTCCAGCTTGCCCTGGCCCAGCATCAGGAAGACCTGGAGCACCACCGCTGCCCTTCCTCCCTGCAAGTCACACTCTCTCAGCCAAAGGGAGGAGGAAGGCAGCGGGGAAGGAGGGAGGGAGGGAAGGAGCCAGGAAGAGACCCCCAGAGCCTGGCCAGAGCACGCCTGGCCCTCCTGCTTCCTCTTCAAAAAGAAGGCTGGAAAAGTAGGACGTGTCCTGGCAAAGGAGGACGTGCCTGGTCAACTTGGAAAAGGGGGGGCTCTGCTCAAGAATGGAGGACATATGGGAATCCCTCCTGGACAGAGGGCTGAAACCTCAAGACAACTCAATATAATGCTCTGACAGAACACAGACTACAACTCCCATGAGCCTTTGCTACCATTTCCCAAGATGCCTTAATTTGCAACAGAAAGCCGACCAGTATGTTCACATGTGATGAATTCTTTCGTATTGACTCTGCATTTTCTTTTTGTGTAGATGCTCTCTTGTTTTGTGTGTGATGAGCTTGTGCATAATCATGTGCATTTCCGAACTGACCTCACTTTCTCCCTCTTTCGGAATGGTCCTGTACTCCCCCATGTGATAAGCTCCGACTGTATGGTGTACCTGCGCAATTGCGCAATTCGCAGCCAGCAAGGGAAAAAAATGTTTAAAGCGCGGCTAAAAGCCACGTTCCTTGCCGCCCATGTAGCTGCTCCACCTGTGTTTGTAGCGTTTTGACAGCTTCCCATGTAGTTGCTGAGCCACAGAAAAAACCTCAGTCTAGCGGCCCTGTACTTTTTAAATGCACACCTGGGGCTTGCTGTCTAGCTGCTAAGCATTAAGGAAAGTGCAACTTCATGTCACACTTTCTTGCCAATGTAAAAAGCCCCAGTGCATTGCATTCCAAGAGAGAGGGAGTGTTGCAGCCCCAAATAAAAATGTTAGAAGGTCAACTAGAATGTGAAGACATTGCTACAGTTTGTAGATCCATTTTGCTTAAAGGGCTACATCTGCATGTATTTCTTCAGTCAAGGATCTTTTCTTTCCAGGGAGTTTATCATACGACGGAATTTGGGGGTATAATCCAATGGCAATCTGAACGCAATCATGGAATTTCACGTTATTGCGAATGAGTGTATCTCACAAAATTTCGGGCAAAAGGGAAGTCATTCCGAACACAACCATAGGTTTTACGTTAATGCGTATAAGAGTATCTCACGCAATTTCGGGCAATGGGGGGTCATTTGCGGGAAATTGCGAACGCAATTAGATTTCACGTAAATTTGCTAAACTAGCGAATTTATGTGAATTCGAATTGGCTCAATTTGTAATGGGGAGAAATTCCTCCCGTGTGATAAACTCCCAGGTGAGTGATACAGTCAGAGGAAGCGAGAAGTCTCTCAAAGCTTTTGGAAAATTAAAAGGAAATTTGTTTGCTCACTCTTAATGCACAGAAGGGTTTAAGTTTTCACTTATTCTTTTTGTTTGCTGTATATACTCATGTAGAAGTCTAGAAATTTTAGTCAAAAAATTGACCCCAAAAAACCAGAATTTAGCTATGGGACAATGTAAGTACTGCACTTTACTTATAAAAAAGGAACCATTCCCTGGTGAGTTTAAGGTGAGCACAAACAGTTATACCTGGTGGAAGTTTTCAATTTCTTTGGCGTCATTTTCCTTTGCTTCATCCTTTAGATCTTTTGTTACATGTCCCTAAATTTTACCCTTGACTTATCCAAAGGTCATATCAAAAGCCATAATTTTGGCCCCCAGACCTGCCCTCAAGTTATTGTCAAGTATGTATGGTATATCCCACATTTCTCTCAACAAGAGACCTAGGATTACATAGGTTACACTACACAGATTAAAACAAGATTCAAACAAAATAAAGATTTTATATCTCAGAATTCCATAGCATTGAGCCATGACAGTTAAAGGTGATGTCAAACTGGATTATTTCTGCAGTGCGGATGCAGCTGTTGTCAGCAGTCTGACTATACAGGCATGATGTGAAGGAGGAAGAGTTATCATACAGGCATTAGCTAATAGGTTCCTCTGACCCTGGCGCAACAATCTTTACTGTGTCACAGAGCACGAACATAGTGCATGTGTTTGTGTGCACAAAATTTTATCGATGTGAGAAATGTGAGTCCTCCCCACCCCTTTCTTCAACAACCCCAGTGACAAATTTAGCGCTTTGGCAAAAGTGTCGCACAACAACCAAGCTTCATTGCGTTTGAAACCAAAATTCTTTGGGGGAAAGCCCAGACAGAACAATATCCACCACTACCATGAATGCTATTTTCTGACCACCACGGCTCCTGCGAGGGCTGAGTCAGCCAGTGGGCACTCAGAGCCTGCCACCTGCACAAGCAGATGGCATTGACAAAAACTGAGGCGGGCATGCGGGCAACGCGGTGGCACTGACATCACTGTAGGGGAAGAAAGGAATTAGGGCAGAGTGCCGCCGGCTGCAAAGGAGAGCGATGACAAGGGGAAAGACGGAGGCCGTATCCAGCCCTCTCACCATGCTGCATTCTGACCACATCATTCCTGTAAGGGCTGAGTCAACAAGTGGGCAACTGCAGCCTCCTGTCGCCCGCCTAAGCAGATGGCATTGATAGAAAAGACCAGCCGGAGAGAGGGAACCCACTTAGGGTCACTAAATGCAAAGGCCTGCTGAGATAAAATGGAGCATTTGATTCTTGCCCCTGGAGTAGTGGTTCAAGTGTTGGATTATGACTCTGGAGACCTGGGTTCGATTCCTGCTTAGCCATGAAACCCACTGGGTGAACGTGGGTACAAGTCACTAAAGCGAAAAACACTTGCATTAATATAAATTCATGCTTCTTAGTCATGCTCGAAATGGAGGAGATTGTGCAATTCTTCCTGGACAAAAGGCTGAAATGGAGGACATGTTCTGGAAAAGGAGGATGTCTGGTTACTCTGACCACAGTCCAACATTACTTGGCCATGGGCTTCCCAGTTTTCATCTGTGAAATGGTGGAAGGTATGTAGAGATAAAGAGCTCTAAGAACCCGTGAGGCGTAGTTCTTTGAGAGTGTTGGACTATTGACTCTGGAAACTAGTGTTTGATTCCCAGCTTGGTTATGAAACCCACTGGGTGACCTTGGGCAAGTTACACTCTCTCAGCCTCTGGGGAAGGCAATGGCAAACTCTTCTGAACAAACCTTGCTAAGAAAACCCCATGATAGGGTAGCTTTAGCATCGCCATAAGTCACAAATAGCTTGAAGGCACACAACACACATACATTTTTGTTATGTCTTATTATGTCGAGTTGCTTGGGGATTTTGGGAGTTGCTACATGCTGCTTTTTCATGGCACGCCAAATCATCTGGCTGTCTAAGATAGCTCCTTCAGCCTACCTAATGGCAAAGCTGGCTATGAAATGGAGGATCTGGTGGATCTATACCATCACCAACCTCACCCTTGAAATGCCTCCCCCACAAATGGTTTTTTAAGGTTTTAAAAAAGACAGCTGAGATCCTACATTGTCGTCTCTATTTGTACTTTTACCAGTCCTTAACTACACTACAGAAACACAACAAAACTTTCTTAGTGAATGACAAAGAAAATAGGCCACTAGACTCATTGCAGTTGCCCATCCCAGTCTAATCTGGCAATCCCGCTTAACTAGCATTACTGTTGAGTTCCCCTTGAAGATGACAGACAAAGAGGGGGGATATATAACTAAAGCATAACCTCCAACATTTCGCAGATGAAAACCAAGCTGTGGCCAAGATGGCAGAACCTATTAACGAAGAAGAATACCCAAGCTAGGAGAAGCTGCAGCAGTTTGCTTTTGCCTGAGCCTATTGGGAAGGGCAAGATGCTGTCCCTTCTTCACCTCTTCCCTTTGCTAAGTCAATGGACTGCACACTACTTTTGCTCTTTTAAACTTAAGATTGCTAGTTTGCACCCATAAGCAGAAGACTAAAGGGGAAAGTGGGAGGAAAAGACAGAAACCGAGACATGTTAAAAGCAGCGAAAAAGTAGGAGGAAAGAGGATTAATCTAGTCCTCGACTCTTCCAGTTTTCCCAGTGTTCTCTTTCTCTGGCCAAACAAAGGAATTTATCACATGAGAGGAATTTCTCTCAATTTCGAATTGAGTAAATTCGCTAAGTCAGAATTGAGTAAATTCGCTAATTCGGAATTGAGTAAATTAGCTAATTCAGCGAATTTACGTTATTGCATATTGACTCTGCATTGCATTTGGAACTGCCCGAAATTGCCTCCCAGTGCCCAAAATTGTGTGTGATAGTTTCTCACGCAATAACATGAAACCCCACGATTGCATTCGGAAGGACTTCTCTTTGCCCGAAAATGTGTGTGATCAGATTTCACGCAATCACGCGAAACCCCATGATTGCATTTAGATTGCCATTGGATTATACTTCCAATTCCCTTCGTGTGATAAACTCCAAAGAGTGATTTCTCTGTCTCTTTCTCTCTGCCAAGTCTCAAAAAATGGCCATTCTCTTTAAAATGAGTTGAACCCCTACCTCCTGTTGAAAGCTATTTTAAAAGCTATGTGGGTGTTTTTCCCCTCTCAAAACTAGAAGACAACTTCTGATTGCTTCTGGTTTTTGCTTCATTTGGCATTTTTGGCAACACGTAGACCTTGGGGAGCCTCAGGGGCAGAATATACTGACCCTCAGATCTACCGCAGTTGTCCAGCCCAGCCTTAAATAAAGTTGATTCTGGTCTTTCTGCATTCCAGAAATGCACCCTTCCTCATTGTAGCTGTTGGACACAGAAGGCGATCCCCAGCTTATTCAACAATTGTGTAGTGTAAAATAGAATTCCGAGGATTGGAAAAAGTGTATATGAATTCCTTTGAATAGTCTATACACAAAAGACAGAGGAGTTGGTTATAACAATTGAGGGGGAAGAGGGAAGAGGAGGAGGAATAAAAGGGAGACTGCTTCTGAGGCTGGATCCACACTGCAGAAATCATCTGGTTTGGCACCACTTTCACTACTATGGCTCAGTGCTATGGAATTCTGAGAACTGTAGCTGATCGTGGCAAAGACAAGTGGGGAACTTTACCCTAATCTCCTAGTATCCTAGTCCAAAACTCAAATATCATTCTCTCAATTTCTCCACTTTCCAAAGGCTCTCCTGGCTGAAATCCCCCAGGATACCGGATCCCAGTTCCTGACTCAGACGTGTGTCATCTCCTGCCCAACATTCCCTTTCCTTGACTCACTAAGTGCCATGACAAGGAGGCCAAATTAACCGAAGAAAGACAAAAAGGAATGGCAGGCATGTCGGGTGAGGCAACTCTTACAAGCACACACCCCATTCGAGGTGCAGTTTTATTTCAGCAAAGAAGAGGAGGACAGCACATGTTTAATATAAGTGTATCAATGAAGACAAACAAATGGGTTCTTGAACAGATCAGACCAGGGCTCTCCTAGGAAGCAAAGATGATCAAGTTGAGACTATGGTACTTTGGCCACATCATGAGAAGGCATGGATCACTAGAAAAAACAATAATGCTAGGAAAGGTAGAGGGTAGAAGAAAGAGAGGATGACCACAAACCACATGGATAGACTCAACCAGAGGAGTTATGGGCAAAGGCTTGCAGGATCTGGACAAGAATGCATTGGAGGATAGGGATCTTTGGAGGTGTCTCATCTACAGGGTCGCCATGAGTCGGAACCGACTCGAGGACAGCTAACAACAACAAATCAATGAGAGAGAGGGACATTCTGAAGCCGAGTTCCTCTTCTAGAGATGGACCTCAACCTCAAAGAAAGAACTGAAAGTCCTTTCAGTGGCACAAAGTTTTGCTTCCCACGGGGTAGGTGGACATTGTCCCATTGTTCGCCAAACAGGTCGGACGCTCTCGGGAGGTGTGTATGGGGAAGCATTTCAAAACTCTGCCAAACCTGTTTGACTAGAGGCGACAAAAGAAACGTGTGCGCACTTTGGGAGAGGTGTGCCCACATACCGCCAGGTCCAGGAGCCATTTCTCCTCCAAATTGCTTTTGAATCCCAGGGGGCAAAACCAAACAAAAAAAGAAGTGCCTGGAGAAAGGCGCTGTGAGAATTGGACCCTACGTTGTTATTATCCTGATTGTAAAGAAAATAGATGCCTAGTCCAAGGAAGATGTATCAACACAGATGGCGATAACCAAAAGAGGACAGAGCTTTAGGGCCATAATTGCACATCATTGTCCTGAATTGGTAAGGACAATATCAGTTTGTCATCCAGCTTTTTCAGCTACTTTTAATATAACAAAGTTTTTCTTTTCCTCTTCCCCTTTGTCTTTAGTTGACTCCGTAGAATCATGGTAGAGCCAGCATAGTGTAGTTGTGTGAGAGTTGGACTACAACTCTGGAGACCAGGGTTTGATTCCCAGGTTAGCCATGAAACCCACTGGGGATCTTGGGCAAGTCACACTCTCTCAGCCTCAGGGGAAGGCAATGGCAAACCTCCTCGGAACAAACCTTGTCAAGAAAACACCATACTAGGTGTGCCTTAGGGTCGCTATAAGTTGGAAATAACTTGAAGGCACACGACAACAATAGACTCAAATCATACAATCGGAAGAGACCACAAGGGCTATCCAGTTCAACCCCCTGCTATGCCAGCCCCCTCCATATTTCAGTTTTGTTCTTGTGTCTGACATATAGTGACCCTAAGTCCAACCTATTCCAGGGTTTTCCAGGGCTGAGAGTGTGTGACTCGCCCAAGGTCACACAATGGGCCACCATGGCCAAGCAAAGAATCAAACCCTGGGTCCAACACATACTGCAGAAATAAACCAGTTTGAGACTGCTTTAACTATCCTGGGAAATGTAGTTTCTTGTGACACCAGAGGTCTCGGGCAGAGACGGCTAAATGTCTCACAAAATTACAGTTCCTAGGATTCCCTAGCACAGAGCCAGGGCAGTTAATCTCAGACTGGATTATTTCTGCAGTGTATCTTGGACCCTGGTCGCTCCGCTCTGGGCCCCACAACAAACCCCAACTCCCAGAATCCCATAGCCTTGAGCCAAGACACTTAAACCGGTTCCAAACCAGGTTATTTCCCCAGTGTGGATGCAGCCTGAGTTCAAAAGGGCAAAAGTAGTTTGCATTCCATTAATTCAGCATGGGGCAGAGTCGTTTCCTTCCCAGTAATTTCTTGCAAAACCAAACTGCTGCAGCTTCCCCTAGCTTGCATGCCCGCCCTTCCTTTTTATAACTTTTCCCATCTGGAGCACACTCTGATGTTGCTTGGCCACACGTGTCCCAGTTTTCCCCTGTGACATGTTGGAGGGTATGCATTCAACCCAGTTAGTTGCTCAACACCATCTCCTCTCCTATGCTTTGATCGGCTTAACATGCTCAAATCCAGCAAGTGGGGCTTTTCCTGCCACGGAGATGCTGAGTGATGGGAAATTACTTCATCCAGCATGCCAAATTATTGCTGATGTAGGGCTTCGAAATGCAATTCTCACTTGAATAGTTGTATAAACCTGGATGTGGTTGTGAAAGCTGGACATTGAAGAAAGCTGACAGAAAATCAACTCATTTGAGATATACAGCTGGAGTTCTAAAGATACTGTGAACTGCTAAAAAGACAAATAAATGGATAAATGGATCCTAGAGCAAATCAAGCCTGAACTCTTGGGAACTCTTGGGAACTTCTGTATTGAACATTTGCAAGAGGCCTTACAACATAGGAAAATGGTCCACTGTTGCTCTGGAGTCTTTGGGGATCAGTAACATGTCCTCTTTTTTGTCCAGAAAAAAAAAATCAATTTGGTGATGCCAGAGAAGATGAAGACCACAAAAGCATCCTTGGACTACAGGTTATCCACTCTTGGCATAGACCTTTGCGTGGAGCCACTGGGTTCAAAAACGTTGGACTCGGGGCAATGTCTTGAAGAGTCTCTCTTGTTGCCCTGATGGAGTTTCTATTCCAGGAGGAACAAGGAATGTCCCTTGGACCACAAAACCCTGCCGGAACCACTTCCTCTTACCCAGGCGTCTGGTTTGGCTGTTTGCAACCCCACGCATGTGCCGCATCAGCAAAAGAAAAAGATGGGGAAAAGGCTCCCACAGTAGCTGGCTTTGGCTAATTGCTCACCAGCTTCCAACAAAAAGGACCAGCGGTGAGGATGCTGGGAAGCTGCCGGGAACAAGACCAAAACGCACTGGAGCTGATCATCAAAGCAGCGGAAAAGGAAATGCCAGCAGACAGAGCCAGGCGAATCCAGGAGTGCAAAAACAACAGAGAGCTGGGGAGTTAGTCAAAGTTACTTACCGAGGACTACAACTCTAAGAAAACCTCAAGCAGCAGGGCTAGCAGCCACACTGGCTGGGAAATTCTGGTTGTTAGAATCCAAAAATGCAGTATTTCCCAGCTCTGGGTGAGGAAAGATTCTTCCCTAAACGCCAAGGAACAATACCCTCCAATATTTCATAGATGAAAACCGGGACATGTGTGGCCAAGCAACATCAAGATGGTCAAGATGGGAAAAGTTATTGTGAAGAACACACTAGCTATGAGATGGGGCAGGAGTTTGCTTTTTCCGGAGCCTACTGGGAAGGGCAAGACGCTACCTTCTCCCCTATTCTCCCTCTGGCTGAATGCAAACTACATCCGATTTCAGAAGACGAAGCCATGGAAATTAAAGTGGATCCATGCTGCTATAACTGTGCAGTGTGAAAAGAACCATTTAACGCTATAGAACACTAATTTGTCATTATCCGGTTAACTCTGAAGAACTACATGGTCCATAGAAATAAGGAGGTGTGATGGAACATAGGAGCCAGCATGATGCAGAGATTTGAGCATTGGACTATGACTCTGGAGATCAGGGTTTGAATCCCCGCTTGGCCGTGAAAGCTCACTGGGTGACTTTGGGAAAGTCACAGCCTCAGAGGATGGCAATGGCAAGCCCCCTCTTGGCAAGAAACTTGCCAAGAAAGCCCTGTAATAGGATCATAGTAAGTCGGGAACGACTTGAAGGCAAATAATACAGGATGAAGCTAAACAGTATCACCTGCTAATCACTGTGCATCAGGCTGCACTGAAGGGCTGAGACAGTGACACCTTTGCTTTCTGGCAGTTCAGTGTGCGCAAACATGGCTTCATGCACAAAATTATTTAAAATATTGCATAAAATTGCCTTTAGGCTATGCATTTAAGGTGCATACATTAATCTGGGGTTTAGACTTGGGTTCCATCTCCAAAATATCTCATTATGTACATATATACAAATGCAGACATTCCAAATGCCATAAATAAATAAAATTCCAAAATACAGGAGACTTCTGATCCCAAGCATTTTGAACAAGAGATACGCAACCTGTAGTGCCATTTTCTGGGGTATCCAATTAAATGTTTGTCTCTATCTCTGCAGGCAGATTTTTCTCCCGAGGCATCCCCCATTCATATTTTATGTCTCAAGGTTTATGACCTGATGAAACTATCTCACATGGTTGTTTCGGAGAGAGATAAGATGGCAACAAAGGGGGACAGAAAGCCAGGAGTGCTTTCCTGAGATCCCTGAAGGAGGAAGAAGAGGACGGAGATGAAATAAAGAATTAATCTGTTAACCTTAGTTCTCCGTCCACTGCACTGTGCAACCATATCTCCTCCAACTCTCCTGGCTTAGCAGGAATGGTCCCAGTTACTCCTCTGCCTTCTGTAAAAAAAATCCCACTTTCTCTTTCTTGCAACTTTCTCCCTTTGTCCTGGGCCTACATCAATTGCTGCAAATGCTCAAAGTGAAATAAAAAAATAGTTTGCCCTTAGTGAACTCAGAAAAAGGGCAAGAAGAGTACGTATATACAAATACAGGTATTCCAAAAGTCAAAAATAAGTTAATTCCAAAATACGAGAGACTCCTGATGCCAAGCAGAATCTTGCCCTTCCTAAGAGGCTCAAGCAAAAACATACTGCTGCAGTCTCTCCTAGCTTGTCCGCTCTTCTGCATTAATAATGCTTGCCATCTTGACCTTGCTCCGATTTTGCTTGGCCATTCAATGTCCCAGTTTTCATCTGCGAAATGTTGGCGGGTCTATGTGACTCATGGCATTGCCCTTCCTTGCTGCGCCAGGAACAAAGAGGAAAGTCCAGGCATCAGTACCCCCCTACCCACAATAAACTGCCATTCTCCACATTGCCTATCTGTTTGGCCTACTTTACAGGGTTACGATAAGAATTACGCAGACGAGGAATGTAAAAGAAGGTGTTGTTTCTAACTATCGTGAGCAACAAGGGCCATAGATGGTCGCGCACACAGACACACATGCCTTCCCACTGCCCAATTGGTATTTGGCAACCTTTGCTGTGGTGCACGTCTGTTCCCACGCTCATAGCAAACCCCCTCCTCACCCGAGCCATCGGGAACCAAGCTCCATAGAAAAGGGAACAAAAGAGGCTGTGGGTTGGGGACAAGCCTGGCTTTGAGGGTATGGGGGGGCATGAGACAATTAGCAAAGACAGAAATGCCGAAGAGAGGAAAAGAGGGCTCATGAAGCGAGGCTGAAAGGAAGGCGAGAATAGGGGGTCTCATGCATTCACTTCCCTCCCCTTCTACAGCCATTCCTCAATCGAGCCAAAGCAGAACTGCTGGGAGAATCAAAATTCCCTCTTCGCAAGCCAGTGGAACGGAGAGGAAAATAAAAATAAAAATAAAAGACTGCTTTTTTGGCTCAGCTACCCCGATAGGGAAAATGAGATACAGGCGTCGAAAACAAAGCTCAGTCTTTGGACTCAGACTGGAAACTACTATTTTCAGCACTGGGGTCAGTTGGCCCCCAGAACATGCCAAGCAGGTGAAAAAAGGTTGTGCATAGAAGCTGCTGTTCCAAACCGAGAGAGTGTGTCTTTATACGTTGAATGCATTCCCACACCACAGGGATTAGCATTTAGGGCTCCCGAGATGAACGTTGGGACCCAGCCCAGCCCAAAAGCTTTCGCTGGAGAAAATCTAGCATCAGCTATGAAATACAAAGCCACAAACTGAAACTGGAGTTTAGGAAGGAAGGAAGGAAGGAAGGAAGGAAGGCGTATAATGTCTAATACTGGAACCTCCAGGACATGTACAGATTGAGATGACAGGGACCCATCCCAAACACCAGATGTGTCTTTCTCTGGAAGGACTTTCTCACTTGCACAGATATATAACTGATCCACTCGCTGCTCACACAATTATAGCTACAGGAGAAGGGACAAAACTAGGGCATCGTCCTGCCCCAAATGAGAATTCTGATCTGCCCCAATGAAGTTTTCCTTCACTTTGCCAAATTTCTAGCACGGCAGTAACTCAACACTTCGCTTGAGCATTGAGAAATACAGCTTAAGAGTGCAAAGAAAAGAGGAAGGCAGTGACCAAAGGAAGGTGAACACAATAAACAGAAATGTCCTCCTTACTGTATGAGCAACTATAAATATCTCACTCTCTGCAATGCTAGAAATGTAGGGACCAAAGGAAAATTTACTGAAGGTGCAGAATTTGTATTCTCATTTTGCCCTCCCCTGTGCATACCCTTGCTCCCATGCCAGCCTTGTTGGTACGGATGGGGTCTGTTACGCTTTTATGTAACGCGTATATTTTATACTCATTTTTAGAGCCAGCTTAGTGACCTTGACCAAGTCACACTCTCTCATTCTCCGAGGAAGGTGTCGACAAACCTTCTCTGAACAAATCCTGTTGAGAAAACCTTCCAGGGTCACCCTACGACAAGCCTCAGGGTCCCCATAAGTCAGAACTGATTTGAAATACACAACAACTCATTTTCATACGTCGTCCACAGGAAAGCTACAAGAGGAACGGATTGTGGCTACCAATCCTGCAGTCCCGTGTCACGTCCTAAGCTCCTATCATAATACTAACCTTGTGCCTTATAGTTATAGCAATATCGCTTGTGTTTCTATACTGCTTACCAGTGAGCTCAGCACTCTCCAAGCGGTTTACAATCTGTAAGCCAATTGCCCCCAACAAGCTGGGCATTCATTTTATTGAACTACAAAATGATGGAAGGCTGAGTCAACCTTGGAGGCCCGGGATCAAACTCACCACTTTGTGGCCGTAGTATTGGCATTTAACTACTGCACCACCAGGGCTCCTTGTAGGGTTACTTCTGCCTTCTGGATCATAGTCACTTTTCCTATTTTCTGAGCCAGAGAAACGAATGCGGTCCGAAGCGACTCACCTTTCATCATCAACACAGAAGGTGTCTGGGCCAGTGGGTCAACCAAGGAGTTGAGGGGAACGCTGTCTTGAAGCCAGATCACCAGGACTGGTTCTGGGGGTCCCTGTGCCCTGCAGCTGAGGTTGAAAGGGGTATTGGCCGTGACCTCTAGATCCTGAGGCTCATCCGTGAAAAAAGGAAGACCTGGGCAAAAAATAAAATAAAATGCAAGAAGGGACAGACTCAGCAAACAAACACAATTGAACTCGGGTCTGGTGTGCAGGTGGAGAAAGAGAGACTCATCATCATCATCATCATCATCATCATCATCATCATCATCATCGATTTATATCTTCCCTTCCTCCCAGCCTGGGATACCAGGAGGCTTGCGAATTAAAAGTAGTGGCATAGAGTTCAAAATATAGAAAAGCCAACATTAAAATTGCATTCAACTGTGAACTACATTTAAACAATTTAAAACATGTTTAAAAATGAATTTTACAAATAATAATAATAATAATAGTTTATTTCTATTTCCCGCCTCTCCATCTGATTGAGGTGGGATTACAACATCAATAATACATAATTACACAGTCATCATAAAATCATCACAATTACAAAAAACACAACAAATTGAACAATAGCAACAACAATAACAATAAAATACATCATTTTATTCTATTTAATTCTATTCAATTTAAATCTATTTAATTAAAAAATCAGAAAGAGGGTTAAAGACCGTAGAATTTAAAACAATGTTGTTGTTGGCAAGGCTTCCAGCTCAGTAAATAATGGCTATCCAATGGCTCTAACATTTCCTGATGTTTATAACAGGTTCAGAGTAAGTTTATGGTGGACAGCTATAAGTGAAAGAAGCTATCTCCAGCATAGTTGGCAACCATAAATAAGAAACAGGACTAGATTGTGACCTGGGTATCACTATGTCAGCATTGAAATGCTTCACCCTAACCTGGCCTAGAAAAGTGGAAGGATGTAAAATTATACAGAAATGTTGCGTCAATGTGTTAGACCTCATCTGCTAGCTCAGGTATAGTCCCTACATTTGATGCAACTTGTACTTGGCAGTATTTTGATGCTGGCATGGCAATGCCCAGGTCACAATCCAGTCCTATTTCTTATTTATGGCTGCCAACTATGCTGGAGGTAGCTTTAAAACATAATTGTTCTGACCCACCTTTCATTCTTCAGAGGCTCAGCAAAGCGTGGGATTCTGTCATTAGCAGGAAGATCAAGCACCACTTTAAATGTTAGGCAGAGAAAAACGAACTAAAGGCTTTTCTTTCTTACTTACCTGAGTACCGTTCTTGCAGTAGGCCTGCGATCTTGATAGATCAGCAGCACAGTTAAAAAAAAAATACATGTACACATGTGTACATAAAGTGTATGATCGGTCCGGCTGATTATAATGGATTTCGTTTTCCAAACTAGAAAACCACTATGGAGTTTATCACCTGGGAGGAATTTCTCTCAATTGTGGATGGAGCCAATTTGCAATTACGTGAATTCGCTAGTTTAGTGAATTTACATGAAATCTATTGCATTCGGAATAGGTTTAGAATGACTTCCCATTTCCTGAAAATGACCCACCATTGCCTGAAATTGCGTGAGATACTCTAATACGCAATTATGTGAAACCCCATGAATGCGTTTGGAAAGACTTCCCATTGCCCAAAATTATGTGAGATACACTCATTCGCAATAACGTGAAACCCCATGATTGCGTTCGGATTGCCATTGCATTATACCCCCAAATTCCGTTGTATGATAAACTCCTATGAGAGCCTGGCTACAAATACTTTTTTTGTTAAGAAATCATTTAACCACTTTCAACCTCTCATTTAATGATGCAGCTTGATTTTAATAGTCTTAAGTAGATCTTGGAAAGATTACAGTACTTCTTTGGATGCCAAAGTGGCCACTGACAGCACAACTCACTTCTGTGGCTGGATTGTGTGTGTGTTGCGTGCCTTCAAGTCCTTTCCGACTTATGGCGACCCTAAGGCAAACCCATCATAGGGTTTTCTTGACAAGATTTGTTCAGAGGAGGGTTGCCATTCTCTTCCCCTGAGGCTGAGAGAGAGTGTGACTTGCCCAACATCACCCAGTGGGTTTCATGGCTTTGCTGGGAATCAAATCCTGGTCTCCAGAGTTGTAGTCCAAAACTCAAAACCACTACGCCACGCTGTCTCTCATAGATGGATTAAGAGGATTATTATCTGTCACTTCAAAGTCGTGGAGTCAGGTCTTACAGGGTCAAAGATCCAAAGCTTAATGATTATCAGTGACTATTACATTACCCCCAAACTTTGGGTCCCACTGTATCTGTTTATTTTAACTGAATTCCCCTGGTAGCAGCAGAGGAAAGGAATTTTCCAAGCCAGCCAACATGTAGTTATGAGCTATCTTTGGGATAATCCAAAATATTTTAGGGTGTCTTTATCTTAAGTGGGCAAAACCCATTAACTTTACAAAAGACCTGCTCCAGGTGAAGATGAAAACTCCCACAAATGGGGAGATAGATACACAGACAGGTGGATAAATGTTCCTTCTTCCTTTTCTTTAAAGACAGAGGGAGGGATGGACTATGCAGGTAAACGGGGAATGCTCTCTGAATTTTGCATAATCGATGAGATCTAGCATGGCTTAGTGGTTTCAGTGTTGGACTACGACTCTGGAGATCAGGGTTCAGTTCCCATCTGAGACATGAAAACCACTGGGTGACCTTGGGCAGGTACACACTCTCAGCCTCAGGGGAAGGCAATGGCAAACCCCCTTTGAACAAATCTTGGAGAGAAAACCCCATTATAGGTTTACCTTAGGGCTGCCATAAATTGGAAATTACTTGAAGGTACACAGCACAACAACAACAACAACAGGAGCCTAGAGATGATCCCATTACAAAATAGACCTGTTATTTGATGTAAGGGCATTTTATTGCGTTAGCCGCCTTGACTGATCTCAAAGGGGCAGGGTATAAATTATTATTAATTGTTATTATTATTGAGAGAGTTAGAGGGACAGTAATATTTTACCTTCCAGTTGCAGGTAAGCTTCATCAGATAAGACTTCAGATCCATTCACCAAGGCCACACACTGGTAGTTTCCCCTATCCGAGAGCTGTACGGTTGGGATGCTGTAGGGGCAAGAGAGGAAGAGATAAAAATGTTCACATGGTTCCTTCGTCCTGTTTCCCAGCTCCTGAATTTTGCTCCCGATCTGCGCCAAGAGCTCTCAAATTTTACTCCTTAAAGAAGAGTCTGAACTCCTTATTCTTACCCCACTGTTATATGATATGATTGCACGTGGGACACAACAATACCTAAGGAGTTTTATCAGACGACGGAAATGGGAAGTATAATCTAATGGCAATCTGAACATGGGGTTTCACGTTATTGCGTAGTAAAGTATCTCACGCAATTTCGGGCCAAAGGGAAGTCATTCCGAACGCAATCATGGGTTTACGTTATTGCATATTAAAGCATCTCATGCAATTTCAAGCAATGGGAAGTCTTTTTTGGGTAATGGGAAGTCATTCTGAACGCATTCCGAACGCAATTGGAATTCACGTAAATTCGCTAAACTAGCGAATTCACGTGAATTCGAATTGGCTCCAATTGGCTCCATTCGAAATAAAGAGAAATTCCTCCGTCTGATAAACTCCTAAGAAACAGGACTGGCCCTGCCATTAAATAAACTCATGCATCAGATGCTGGGAGGCACAAGCAAGATGTTGGAGGACTGAGCTGTGTGCCATGGACCCTGGAATAGAGGAGGCAGGTGGATTGGGTCCTCCTA
This sequence comes from Urosaurus nigricauda, assembly GCA_034509955.1. NCBI lineage: Eukaryota > Metazoa > Chordata > Lepidosauria > Squamata > Phrynosomatidae > Urosaurus > Urosaurus nigricauda. Next base: position 28,037,291 of record JAOEGL010000007.1, on the reverse strand, counting down.
ATGCTCGGCTGAGAGCCAGTGCGGTGTAGTGGTTAGAGCACTGAACTACGACTCTGGAGATCAGGGGTTAGATTCCCCGCTGGACAATGGAAACCCTCTGGATGACCTTGGGCAAGTCACACTGTCTCAGCCTCAGCAAACTCTCTCTGATAAAACTTGCCAAGAAAACTGTGTGATAGGTTCGCCTCAGGGTCGCCTTAAGTCGGAAACAACTGGAAGGCACACAACAACAACATTGACAAATGCTAAGCTGAAGAGAGCTGATCCCTCCCCAAAATGATCCGGCACAAATTATGGGGACCATCAAGAGTCCTCTTTAGCTCAGCCCCCCCCAAGGAAATGGCAATCAGGGTCTTCGTTTATCGCCATCTTTACACTCACTTAATAGGGCCTTATGGGTATAATTTGGATTTTTTTTTTTAATCTGGCAATACTATGATTTTGCACAAAATCTGCCATTAAAGTGGTCACAAAGGGGCATTAACACGCATCTTTTTTACTCTCAGGATTTCAGCGACAATGCATTTCCGATATCACTTTATTTGCGCGACTGCGTGTGATAATCGTTTGAGCAATTACTCAACTTTTGCACTTTATTTACTCAACTTTAAATGCGCTTTAATCTTTCTTTAATGCCGAAATTAGCCCCAGTGTGATAAACTCCTTAGGAATTCTACAAAAATAATTGAACATAATACCTATTAATGCATGTTGATATTCAAACAATAAAATATAGAAATCCTCTATTCATCAATCCCTGTTCAGTTCTGTTCTGTTCAGAGCTTAGAAAATGTTAGGTTTTTGAACTACCAGCCTGGCAGGGCTTCTGAGAGTTAGAGTCCAAAAAGTAACTTTTCCAAAAGTGGCTCACCAGTGAAGCCCAGAAGCCTAGCACAGCAAAGGCAACCATTCTGTTTTGTTTCTTTCTTTGTTAGAAACAAGGAAATTTTAAAATTTGAACATGTGATGTGTTTAACTTTTTGAAACTAACTGCTTTTTGAACTTTGCATTTTTAACGTTTTGTACTGTTTTAATTTGGACTATTTTAAATTTTGTTTCCTGCCTTGAGTCCCTGGATCGAAAGGAAGGCGGGATAAAAATAAATAAAATATTATTATTAATAATAAATAGTATACTGCTTCTGGGCATGGAGGTTCGTTTCTTATTATTACTACTGTTCTTATTACCAAAAAAGAATCCAAACCATCCTTTTGGGGAAGAAGAAGGTCTCTAAGGTGGTTTCCACTACACAAAGTCTCCATAACAACAAACAACAAATAACAGTATGTGACAAAAACATTGAAATTCATGTTCAGTTAGAATGAACGGGCAGAGACACAAATGCATTTTGCTCACTGAAATACTACCATCCAATGAAGAATTAATGTTAAACACACACAACTCAGTAAAACCCTTTTTAGGAGAAAGGCACCAGAAAACAAATGAGGCTTTGAGATTTTATTTATCCATAGTTGCTAAGAGTTGTTGATAGATCTCTCCTCTGTTAAGGCTCGGGTCTTTTTACACACGAACCTGAGAGTAAATGGGATTTGTCTGGAACTTCAATTTGGACATGAAAATGTAGGATTGTACTATTCATTGTCTACCATCATGATATTTCTATAGGTTAGGGGCAGAATTGGAAAAGTTACTTTTGGGTGTAGATATTCCCAGAATCTTTTATCCAATATAACTACTGCCCACCTTAGTTGAAGATGTAGCGAGCTGGACCATTCCTTCCCAATCTGACGGCTTCCATACGCAACTTTACTACAACTTCCATCATCCCAAGATGGCGCAGTCAATTATGGGAGTTGTAGCATCTCTTGAGGCCCATGCCCACCAACTTTTCACAGATGAAAACCAAGACACATGTGGCCAAGCAACATCAGATTATGTTCAAGATGGCCAAAATTGTTAATGAGGAAGAGCCCAAAAATTGGGAGAAGATGCAGCAGCTGACTTTTGCCTGATCTTACTGGGAAGGGCAGGACTCTGCCCTCTCCTCTCCCCTTTTCTGAGTTAAAGGTGTCCAAACTACTTTTGCACCTTGGACTCTGCAGAACTCATGAATCTGGGGAAGTAGGATCTTCTAAAAAGGCTCCTGCTACCAGCTTCTTTCTTTCAGTTAGGGGCAAGACAGACCGCCAAAAAACGGCAGGATGAAGGTGCCCATTTTAACTCCGGAGGGACACTGCAGCAGCCAAACCATGCAGCATGCCTCCGGAGTAAAAAGAACCCAGAAAAAAAAGGTTCTTTTTAGGTCGCCTGGCACATGTTACGAGTGTGCCATTGGTGCACCGGTAATGTAACCGATGTGCAGCGACATCTGTATGTTGCATATCTGTTACATCAAGACGGTGGCCTCCATGTGGACGGGGGGCCGCCATGAGGCCAACGCTGTGACGTGCTAAGGTTAGGGAGCGTGCGTTTGGTGCCCTAGTATCGGCCCCATGACAGCGCTTCGTGGCCATCTGTATCCGCCCCATAGTCTCAAAGGTGTTGCAAGATCCCTTTGCATTCTGTTTGTAGCCACTGAAGTTAGCAGAGAACAAAGGGGGAAAGCAGAAGGAGGAAAGAGAAACTGGGACATTTTAAAAGCACCTGGAAAAGTGGGATGGTAAAGAATTATAATCAGAACTGTCCCTGCAAAGTCTGGACATTTTAAGGATATGGTGCATTCAGGAAGCCTGCAAAATATAATATACTCCTGGTTAGCAATTCTATCTGGTTTGAGGACTAGCATGCTTTCGGAGGATTCTTTCACCTTTTTGCCCCTGTCCTTGACGGCCATCAACCCTTTGTCTCCTATGTGTTCCAAGAAAGCAGACAAAACAAAGTATATATCATCTGCTAGGTTCTTCTGTTTGTTTTACAAAAGTTCTCTAAACCCACTTTGTTTGTTTCAGCTGCTCGTTGTTTCCCTCGCTGTTTATCAAATCCGAGATGAATGTGTAAGCATTTTTTGAAAGGGAAAAACAACTAAATTGCTTCTTCTAACCAAAAATTTAAAAGAGGCTTAACTAAGCCCACGCAGCTAATGAAACAAAGTTTACAAGCCACAAAATATTTTTTTAAAAAACAAAACCAAGCGTGGGAACTAAAGGACAACAATTTGGTTTCCGATAGTCATCCACTGAAGAAGCTTTCTAGGGACCTTATCAGACGTTGGAAATTGGAAGTATAATCTAATGGCAATCCGAATGCAAACATGGAGTTTCACGTTATTGCGAATTAAAGTATCTCACGCAATTTTGGGCAAAAGGGAAGTCATTCCGAACGCAATTATGGGTTTTACTTTATTGTGAATTAAAGCATCTCACGCAATTTCGGACAATGGGGGGGTCATTTTCGGGTAATGGGAAGTCATTCTGAAGGCATTCCAAACGCAATAGGAATTCAAGTGAATTTGCTAAACTAGCAAGTTCACGTGAATTCGAATTGGCTCCATTCGCAATAAAGAGAAATTCTTCCCATTTGATAAGGTCCTAGAACTGCAGTTACAAAAAGTTAGTCTCTCTCTAAAACAAGGATAAGCAAGTGAAAGCACATCCCTAAAACACATTATCTGTGTTGGTTACGGCTGATGGGTGTTGTAGTCCTAAACATGATGGGATACACCAAGCAGCCTTCCCTTGAACTCTTGGATACCATAGCTACACATTTTGTTCTGTGGTGCCAACATGGATGGCATACCCTCCAACGTTCCATAGATTAAAACCAGGCCAAGTGTGGCCAAGCAAGATCCGAGTTTGCTCAAGATGGTAAAAAAAGTATTCGTGAACTAGGACAGGTAACCTATGAAAGGTTGCAGCAGCTTGCTTTTGCCTGAAACTACTGGAAAGGGCAAGGTTATGCCCTTTCCTCTCTTCTTCCCCGCCTTGCTACGTTTACTGGGTGCAAACTACTTTTGCACTTTGAATTCAGTTTGCAGCAATGGAAGTGAGCAAAGGACAAAAGAGGGAAAGTGAGAGAAGGAAAGAGAAACTGGGACATTTTAAAAGCAAGTGAAAAAATGAGACAGCAGTGGATTCACTGCTGGGACTGTACCAGCCTGGGACAGGCTCCAACTTGTGTCATCATTCTTGATCACCTTTGGTCCCAATTTTCATCCATGAAATACGGGAGTTTATGCAAGGGCTCTGTGACCCTAAAAATGTAAGGATCACTGGGGTTTTAATATGACAAGATGACAAGACTGATTCTGACTCTTACCCTCTGAACTTCTTGCAGTGAAAGATGGAGAAGAATAAATGTCATATAAACCAAGGGTATGCTTAACCAGTGTTCGACAGAGTCATTTTTATCTACAGTTACTATGATGCATATCCAACGTGCTGGCTGGAAATCCTAGGAGTTGTAGTCTGAAAAAAAAAGGACTGGTTCCCAAGTCTGCTCACAAGCATTGCATCCATAGATAGCATTATGTTAAATCACAATATATTATTTTAAATTCTACCTTGAATCTCCCATAGCCAAGAATACATTGGACCTTCGGTATCCACTGGGGTTTGGTTCCAGAACCCTCCCTGGATGCCAAAATCCCTCAATGCTCACGTCCCTTTAAATACAATGGCATAATAAAGTGGTGTCTCATACATAAAATGGTAAAATGAAGGTTTGCTTTCTGGAATTTATATACAGTGGTCCCTTGGTATCTGCTGGGGTTTAGTTCCAGGATCCCTCGTGGATACCAAAATCCGTGGATGCTCAAGACCCATTCAATACAGTGGCTTAGTAAAATGGTGTCCCTTATGTATAATGGCAGATATCAAGCTTTGCTTTTTGGAATTGATTTTTTTTTTTTTTTTTTTTGGAATATTTTCAATCTGTGGATGTTTGAATCTGCAGATGAAAAATCCATGGATACGGAGGGCCGACTGTACTCCTGCTTCCTGCATTTTTCCCCGACTTTCCTGAAGCTTTCAGTCAAGAGGGCAAAGAAAGAGCGAGAGGAGAAAGGCACCATGTCAGAGCTGGGAGCAGGGGAGAGAAAGAGGCAGGCTGCCAACCTTCCCACTGCCAAGTTCTCCTGCTTTGGAGTTGAGCAACTGGAAATAATATTTCCCAATGAGTCACACACACTCATGCATAGCACACGCATACCCTCAGAGGCAGCCCACCCGCTCCTCATCCCCGCGACAAAAATGGTTAACCGTTCACGTGAAGCCAGCTCAAGTTCGTGACCTCCCTTGAATGTGCAACATCAAAGATTCTTTCTACATTTTCCATGGTATGTTGTTTCCTCTTCTTGCCCGAAGACTTCATTTCTATATTGCACATATTTGCAAGCAGCTGGAAATATGTGCCATATTGGAGTGAGGGGTCGGACCCAGAGGCTCAACACTTTTCTTTCCTTATTAGGAGGTAAGGTTGCTAAGTTTGGGATCGTATCAGGCTGTGAGCTTTCGGAGCCAAAATTTGAAACCTACAGACGGTCCCTGATCATTTCACCAAGCGTTATGCATTAAAGTACCAAGCACAGTTGTTCACCTGCTTGGAGAAATGGGATAAAGAACATTTAATCGAGCCTACAGTACTTGCTTCTAGCCAGAAAGTGGGTGCGGAGCAGAGCAGAGGGTAAGACCTGGCTCCAGAACAAGTGGCAAGGAAGGAGAAAGTAAATACATAACCCACCCCCTTATAAGTCTGGCAACTTGTAACAACAATTCAATTAATCCTTGGAAATTTTAGCAAACTGATGTTCTCCAAATTAGCTTTGGTCTTGCCCAGATTTAAGTCCACCAAAACTGGAGAATTTGCACCCTCATTTCCTACCTGGATATTACCCATGGAAACTGGAAACTCATAGCAAGGCCCTGGCTATCCTATTAGGAGGTGAGGTTTCCTATTGAACTCTACAATAATATTCATGATCCCAGCCATGGATCCCAAGACAGTGGAGGCAAAGGGATCTCCAGCTGGCAAAATTAGACCACCAAGACTTCTCTTGGGAAGTGTACTAAATGATCAAGCACTAAGAAAAATGCATGACCGTACTTGTCTTTGAGGCCTCCTAGGAATAATAAAGGCTGCTTGCAATCTGTCCTGTCCTGTGTGTACGTTCTATCAAATGCATGGAAGTCACTTCTAAGCATACCTTGCACATTGGACTTGTAAGAATCTTCATAGTCAAAGATGTCTGAATAATAAAGGATGGGGAAAGTATACCCTCTAACTGTCCCGATTTGGCAGGGACAGTCCTAGCTAATCCTTTGCCATCTTACTTTTTTCCAGGTGCTTTTAAAATGTCCTGGCTTCTCTCTTCCCCCAACCTTCTCCTTTTGTGCTCTGCTTACTTCAGTTGGCGAAAACTACGTTCAAAACGCAAAAGTAGTTTGCACTCAGCGAATTCAGAAAATGGAGGGAGAGGAGAAGGAGGGGTGGAATCGTGCCCTTCCCACTAGGCTCAGGCAAAAGCAAACTGCTGCAGCCTTTCCCTGCTTGTGTAATCTTTTCCATTAACAACGTTTCCCATTGTTGGCCACACTCTGATGTTGTTTGGCCACACGGTTTCTGGTTTTAATTTGCGAAATGTCAGAAGGCATGGAAAAGTAACTTGCCCTCCATCTGCAAGGACCTGCAGCTGTCCCGGTTTCTCTCTCCTCCTCCCAATTTTTGTTCTAGGTTGCTGCAAACTGAGTTTAAAATGCAAACACAGTTTTAATTCAGTTAAGCCAAGAGATTGAGAGAGAGAGAGAGATGACTGGGCTGAGTATTGCACTTCCCAGTAATCATAGGCAAAAGCAAACAGCTGTAGCCTCTCCTATAGTAGCTGGTGTGTTTTTCCTCAACTTTTGCCGTCTTGACCACACTCTGATGCTGCTTGGCCGTACATGTCCAGACTTTATCATTTATGAAATGTTAAGAGGCTATGCCAGGCCATTTATTCAGATGCTGAAGCTGCAAGGTGCTCACCTCAGTTCGCTGGTGGCCATCCACTCTTCATCATCCAAAGGCACCTGTACCTGATTGCTGTCCGCAAACTCCAAAGCCATGCCATCCCGCAACCAGCTGAGCTCGGGCGGCTCTCCGACGGCACGGACAGAACAGGAGAATTTTACATCCTTTCCCAATGAGGATGTCAAATTCAATGGGCTTTCTAGGAAGTATACAGCTAAAAGAGAAAAGAGAAGAGAATATAATATCAGAATGGCATAACAGAGAAGAAAAGTGAGTGACAATGTAAATTACAACTTGTTCAGATTTCAAGAATACGCTCTGCCTTTGGAGCAGAGGGGTTCAAACCCTGGTCTCCCAGAGTCCTGGTCCAATGTTGAAACCACCCTGAATATTATTTAAACCTTAAATAATCCCATCAATTTTAAAGGGTGGCCACTGGCGAGAAAAAAAGAAAGAATCTGGCCAGCGCGGGTGCTTAACCTAAAGGAAACAGTGTGCGAGGCTTTCAAGAACAAAGAGAAAACACTTCCATCTGTTGCAAATGTCTGCAGTGGACTGAGCAGCTGCTTCATTGCACAAGAGCAATGGCTGGTTTAAAAGCTGGCAACCCTTGAGCATAAGTGGAGTGGCTCCTTTCCTTTCCTATTCCATTTCTGATTTTCTGCTCGGTACCAATTTGGGCAGCAGGAAGGAGCAATGCTGTCGTGATCTGGCTGGATGAATGCAGATGATGCCTCCATTCGCCTCTCCGTCACTAGATGCCAAGGGTGGCAGCTACCCACACCAGTCCCACCCACTTAATGATGGCTCTTGTTATTCTCTGGCATAGCACACCCCAGAGATGCCATGCTAGGGATCAAGGCAGACCAAAAAAGTCTTTCATGCTACTGGAAGGTTTGGAGGCTTCCCAGAGCAGACAATTTCCTGTTAGCCGTAATCCAAGAGAAAACCATCCTTGAATGAGTGCCTCAGTGACAGAAATTCAACAGGCGAAGTTTATGCCCCCCATTACTGTATCTTCAACCAATGCAAGTCAAGGGGACTGAATGAATCACTTTTGAGAGATCTGGTAGCACCTTTGAGACTAACCGAAAGAAAAAAGTTGGCACATGAGCTTTCCTAGACCAAAGTCTACTTCCGCAGATGCACATAACAGCATATATTGTAATATTATATGCATCTGAGGAAGTAGACTTTAGTCTACGAAAGCTCATGCTGCCAACTTCTTTCTTTCAGTTAGTCTCAAAGGTGCTACACGATATCTCTGATTCTACAGACTAACATAGCTACATCTTTGAGTTCTCTCTCTTTATAGATCTTATTTTAAATATGTATTTAGTCTATTAAAAAAAAATCTCACAGACTGTTCTATTAAATTACAGCTGGCCTTCCATATCCACAATTCTTTATCCATGGACTCAAGCATCCACAGCTCGAAAATATTCAAAAGATATTTAAATTCCAAATCCATGCCTTGGTTTTGCTCTTTTATGTAAGGAAGACCATTTTACTATGCCACTGTATTTAATGGGATTTGAGCATCCACAGATGTTGATATCCATGTGGGGTCCTGAACCAAACCCCAGCAGATACCAAAGGCCCACTGTATATAGTTTGCACTCAGTTAACTCAATGGAATTGAGAATTGGAATCTTTCCCTTTCCAGTAGGCTCAGGCAAAAGCAATCCACTGCAGCTTCTCCTAGCTTGTCTGTTCTTCCTCATTTGTCACATTTGTCATCTTGACCACACTTTGATGTTGCTCAGCCACAGGAGTCTAAGTTTCCATTTCTGAGTGTATGGAAGGCCTAAATACTCTAAATCCTATCTGATCTTGGGAGCTAAGGTGGGTCAACACTGGTTAGCACTTGAACGGGAGACTGCCAATGAATTCCAGGTTCTGTAGGTTATATTTCAGAGGAAGGAACTGGAAAAACTACCTCTAAGTATTCCTTGCCTAATAAAATCTTGTGTAATTCATGGGGTCACCATAAGTCAACAGTCAACCTGGAGGCACATATACACACACATGGATGCATGCACTCCTTTTAGACAGATTGAGACACATGCCAGACCTGATCAGATACTAGAGGCCAAATAGCCAAGCATTCCTATGGAGAACATCTTCTTTTGAATTTCTATAATTTGAATTTAAATTGGTATCTGCTGGGGTTTAGTTCCAGGACCCTCATGGACACCAAAATGCATGGATGCTCAAGTACCATTACAATGGCATAGTAAAATGGTGTCCCTTCTATAAAATGGCAAAACTAAGGTTTGCTTTTTGGTTTTGGTTTTTAAAATATTTTCATGCCTTGGATGGTTGAACCAGTGGAAGCAGTAAACATGGATAGGGAAGGCCAACTGTATAATGAAGCTGCTAAAGTCGAAAGAGCTGCTGGAAGTTGCAGTCGAACAATATCTGGAGAGCCGTAATAATAATAATAATAATAATAATAATAATAATAATAATAATAATAATATTTATTTATTTATAATTGCAGTGGGTCCTTGTCTGGGATTTGGTTCAAGGACCCTCCGTGGGTACCAAAATCTGTAGATGCCTCAGTGTCATTAAATATAATGGACTGTAAAATGGTCAGCCTTACATGGTTGCTTTTCAGAATTTAACCAATTCAGGTAGGTTTACAAGATTAAAAACAATACAGTTGAAAACATAGAAAAGTGTTACATTAAAACAGAATTAAATTATTACACTATTAAAAACATCATCTTCGCCCAGTTAAAGGAAATGACCGTTGAACCAGCCGTAGGCAGATCCCCATTTTAATGGGAGATCTCTGGATGATTAGCAAGAGATTGGCAGGAGTTCCCAGCTTTCCATTTTTTAACAACAGCAACAAGAAAACGACAACATTGTCCATCCACCCACCCGCCCCATTCTCCCACTGCTCCAGTTAGGTTTTTAAAATTAAGAAAGATTGGTTTGACCAAAAATAGACTTTTATGTGAAAGGACTGGGAGGTCAGTTGAGTTCTACTACTTAAAACAAAACTCCCGCTAGGCTCAGAATGTATTCATTTAACTCTTTAAATCTAAGTGCATTGCTTTGGCGCCTGGCTCTGGATGTTCAGTCTCGAGATAATAGATCCTATAAGTCTGATGGGACTTGAACATCCACAGATTCTGGTATGCACAGAGGGTCCAGGAACCAAACCTCGGCAGATATCAAGGGCCCATTGTATTAAATATATATATATATAAATTACAAAAAGTAAAGCTTGATTGCCATAAGGGACATCATTTTACTATCCCACTGTATCTAATGGGACTTTAATGCGAAGTTCCCGAAAGTAAAAAGGAATGGGTTTTGTCGACTTTGCGTTCAGATTCATGCCGCGTTATTTCTCACTGGACTCTTTCATACGAGGCTAAATTGGAAGTATAATTTAAGGTCAATTCGAATGCAATCATGGGTTTTATGTTATTGCGAATTAACTCTTCGCACGCAAATTCGGGCAAGAGGGAAGCCAATTTGAATGCAATCATGGGTTTTACGTTATTGCGAATTAAAGCTTCGCATGCAAATTTGGGCAGGAGGGGGTTATTTTCGGGTAATGGGAAGTAATTCCGAACGGAGCAGGGGTTCTTCCGAACAGAGCAGGGGTTCATGTAAATTCGCTAAACTAGCGAATTTACATGAATCCGCATTGGCTCCATTCGAAGTTGGGAGAAATTCTTCCCGTTTGAAAGAGTAGACTGATGCAAATGTTATATGAAAAACTACCCGCTTTGTGGGTTATTTCTAATTTCTGTTTGGGCTGACCCCGAACGTTGTGTGAAAAACAACCCACTTCCGTGGATTTTTTCCCACTTTAAATCAAGTTTCTGCACAGGATCCGCCCCGCGTGATAAACTCCGCAGAAAACACGCTGCTCCCAGATGCTGTCAGGATTGCAACACTCATCGCTCTTTGCCAGCAAGAGACAATGGTGAAAGAGGATGGGAGCTGTAGTCCAACATCTGGAGGGGTCAGACTATTCATCCCTGCTCTAATCGGTGGCTATTACCATCTCATTCCTATGCAGTGTAAACTACGTTACCTAGCTGTATATGGGGGATACAAATTTTTTTTCCAGCCTGGCTAAGTAATGTGGAATAAAAGTGCGTCATTGCAAGGCTCTTCCATCAGCTGCAAAACAAGGAGAATTTACACAATCCTTTGGGAGGCATACGCCAACTGATGGATGGATGGGGATGGGGAGTGTGTATTTTTGTGTGTATGTAAAGTAGAGAGGGCAGGGGGGTGGGTGAGTCCATAAATCTGAGAATATCCTGCCTCTTAGCCACTGTTAACTCTTGAGGAATGAGGGACACATTCCGGGGCCTGAGAAACAAACTGTTGTGTACTTGGACAGCAACCAGGGCTCAGTCTTAGCCCTCAACATTTCTTTCTCTGTTCATCGAACTGCCATCTATATAGCATCTTGACTAGAGATGGAAAAGGAATTTATACAATCGGCCCCCCCATATCCATGGATTCTTTATCCACGGATTCAGGAATCGATGGCTTAAAAATACAGTAGTCCCTCCATATCAATGGATTTTTTTTATCCACGGATTCGAGCATCCATGGCTTGAAAATTATTTTAAAAAATATAAATTCTAAAAAGCAAACCTTGATTTTGCCATTTTATATAAGGGACACCATTTTACTATCCATTGTATTTAAGGGGGTCCAGGAACCAAACCTCAACGGATTTCAAGGGCCCACTGTATTAATATATATAAATTCCAAAAAGCAAACCTTGATTTTGCCATTCTGTATTTAATGGGACTTGAGCATCCACAGATTTTGGTATCCACGAGGGAAACTGGAACCAAAGGGCCCACTGTACTACCCAAATCTTTAAAATGAATGTATCTAGGTTTTGGTCTGTGAGACTTTTTGCAAAAGTATGTCCATACTTTATGGTTTCCCATCACTGGGAATAGACTACAACATACTTTAAATCATCCCAATATGGCACGGATAGTCCATTTTAATCCTCGGTTCTACTTTTTCAAACTTTTTCCTCCCACTTTCCTCCTTTGTCCTCAGCTTACTTCAATTCCTGCAAGCTTATGTTCAAATTACTTTGCACTCAAGTTAACTCAATAGAGGGAGTTGTAGCAAAAGGATTTTTTCACTCACTCGATTGGATCGGCAGAAAAAGAGAAGATAGGAGAAAGGTGAATCTTGCCCTTCCCAGTAAGCTCAGGTAAAAGCAACCTGCTGCAACCTTTCCTAGCTTGTGTGTCCTTCCTCATTAATAACTTTAGTTATCCTGGCCACACTCAGATGTTGTTTGACCACACATGTCCCTGGTTTCTTGGCTGAAATGTTGGTGCTTAGAGCCACTCGGTCTGGCATGCGCAGTGGTTGCATGGATGGAGATGGGATGGGGTATATTGTTCGAAATTTAGCAAGGAAGGGAGAAGACTGATAAAACTGTCCCCTATGGACTGGACAGCCCTTTCGGTCTCCTTTCCACGCTCCTGACATCACCGAGCAACTGGTGCCAACCAATCCGCCTCTCCCAGTCCCAAGGGGAGGAAAAATTGGCACAGACCGTCACCCACAGGGTGGAGAGCCATTCCTCTCCCTTCTTAGCTAGTTATCGCAAACCAGTCGGGAGGCTGGAAGGAGTCCCTGAGGCCTGGAAGACAAAAACATGCCTCCTTCTGCTTCTCTTAACTGAAGAAAGACAAGCTTATTCTACGTCCCTCCTTTATTGCCTCATTCACCAGATACAGACTCTCGGCCACCACCTACACAAGCAACTGTTCCAAGACAGAGAGTCATCCCCTCACCTCCCAAGTTTTGCAGAATCCCAAGACAAAGTGGGAAGAGGATAAAACTATCAGCTGGCCAAAATCAGCCAGGCTGGACCTCTCCCTGCTAGTGCTTGTTTTTTCTTGGCAAGCCAAGACATTTATATTTAAGCGGGTATTTGATAGATAACTGATGTCAGGGTGGTTTTTATTGGAGCAGGTGTGTTTTGGTTATGCTTTTAACCTTTGCATGTTTGTATGCGGTCATCGTAGATGATTTTAATTGTTTCAAATTTTATTGGGATTTTTTAATGTTTAATCTGGGAGCCGCCTTATTATAATAATTATCATTATTATTTGTATACCACTCTTTTCTCAGAACTGGGTCTCATTGAGGCTTCACAATATTAAAAGAACAATACAATTAAAAAAATAAAAAGGTGCATTAAAAAGGAATTAAATTATTACAATGTTAAAATAGGTAGCTATTAAAAGAATAAAGCACATTTTTAAAATATAAAACTATATAAAACAGCCTTGGGTCCTTCCTGGGGGAAAGGCGGCATACAAGTAAAATAAAATAAAATAATAAAAACAATCCACTCAAGTGTCATTCTCATGCTGTTGTTTTTTAGTGTGACTCCATGAATAATCTCACTCAACCATTCTGGATTTCCTATTCACACCATGAAACCACATCTCTGCGCATTCAGTTGCTCACATGTGCCAGCACTTGAATAGAGATGGTGTCAAGGATTTGAATGCATTCAAAGCACATTCAAGGCATGCAGAGTTTTATCCCGGATCTATTTGCATCGGTTATTCACACAGCCAAGAATACGAACCTTTTCGGAAAACTCAGAGGTTATTCAGATAGTGAAAATAATCCAGGGGGAATCTGGGTTGTTCTTCACATGCATTTCGAATGCAGCCCATTATGTTGGGGGGGGCTGACAAAAAACCATTTAACCTGGGATAATCAATGTCAGTCCCCCTGCCCCGAGTTTTTCTTAAAAATTCAGATTCTCAGCTGTGAGAATAACTGATAAGAAAAGACCCAGGTTAAACTGGGAGAAAACTCTGCATGCCTTGAACATGCTTTGGATACATTTATATAAATGTCAATCGACGCTTCTCAGTCATGCTCAAAATGGAAGACATTTTGGAATTCCTCCTGGACAGAAGGTTGAAATGTGGGACACGTCCAGGAAAAAAAAAAAAGAACATCTGGTCACTCTGTAAAGAGACAATCTGCATGCATTTCGCTTGGCTTTATTCAAGCCACAAGAGTCCAGCCGGAATAAGAGGTGGCTGGCAACATTCCTTGGCGTTCCACCTCCACCCAAACCCCATCCAGTTTTACAAGTTCAGCTTTTGGTCCTCCTCTACTTCAGCCGTCACTGCGGTCTCCAAACCAGAGTTTGGGAAATGTGCTCCTGTGGACTACCAATCTTGGAATCTCTTGGCCATCATTGCTATGGGCTGAAAAGGAAATTTCTCAAAGCTCTGCTTGGAGAAGGAGGATAGCTCCCTTTCGCCCCCTTCTTTAAGCGGACCTGTTCCATAAGAGACATCTAACTACCATGCCAAGGGATTGTGCTAAAAAACAACAACAAGGGGGTGTGAGAAAATCGGTCTCCTTCCGAGGGAGCAAAAAGCGGAGGTCTGTGGCATTACAATATTAGCCTGCCTAACCGATGGAAACTGATGCTAAAAGGAGTCAATCCATTCACTCTATGCACCCAAAAAGAAAGTAAGAGAGGGAGGAAGGGAGGGGTGAGGGAGAAATAGATGGGCAGATGAGATAGGTAGAGGGATGGATGGATGGATGGATGGATGGAGAGGGGGAGAGAGATGCAGAGACAAAGACAGAGAGAGGATGGCCAGATAAGATGGATAGATGAATAGATAGGTAAGATAGAGATGATAGGATGGATGGATGGACAGACAGATGAACAAATGGATGGACAGATGGATGAATGGACGGATGGACAGACAAACAGATAGACAGGATAGATAAATAGATAAGTTAGGATAGTCAGACAGACAGACAAAATGACAGATAGGTAGACAGGCAGGTAGGTAGCTAAGTAGATAGATAAGATAGGATGGCTAGACAGATAGAATGACAGGTCCATTGGTAGGTAGGTAGGTAGGTAGGCAGAGATAGATAGATAGATAGATAGACAGACAGACAGACAAAGACAAGGTAAGACAAGACAGTATAGATAGATATTAACATGGATGGATATACAGTAAGATAGGTAGGCAGGTAGGCAGTATTCCATTTCCTGGGCATGTTAATATCCTGGGCACTTAAAACCTGTTTTTGAAACCTTAAGCTTGGAGCAGCCACTCCCTCCAATCCTATGCTAATAGATCCTCTGTTTCCTAAAGACGTGGTGCAAGATTTGCATTTGCAATCTGGTGTACGTATGCTAACGTTGATACAGACTTAATGAAAACTCTGTGTGTGTGTGTGTGTGTGTCCCCTCCTTGACCAGGGTGGAAATTGTGCAACCTTCCAGATGTTGCTAGACTGAAACTCTCCGCATATCAGCATTGGCTGTGCTGCCTAGGTCTGACGGAGCCTGCAGTCTAACAACATCTGGAGGCTGACATGATTCTCATCTTATCGTAGATGAGGCAACCTGCTTTAAAAGATGACAGTTGTTCCCAGTTTTACAGGTTCTTCCTCATCAGGGTTCAGGACGGGCTTTACAGAGTTCAGATTTAGTTTTACACTTCCATGTATCCTAGAAAACAACATTAAGTTATCACCTGCTAATACTCAAGCTAAGGCTCTAGCCAATCTGAAGATCTTATGCACCATCTAATAATGTTATATAGAGAGCCATCATGGTGTAGTGGTTTGAACATTGGACTATGATTCTAGAGGCCAGGGTTTGAACCTCAGTTTGGCCATGTAAACCTACTGGGTGACCTTGGGCAAGTCACACTCTCTCAGCCTCAGAGGATGGCAATGGCAAAACCCCGCTGAAGAAACTTGCCACGAAAACCCCATGATCGGTTCATCTTAGGGTGGCCATAGATTGAACATGACTTAAAGACACACAACAACAACAACAACAACAACCACCTATTTTCAGTGGAAATGTTGTGCCTTGTCCAATATCCTCACACATGCAGTGGTCTTCTTTTTATCCACTTACATTTTCCTATAGCAAAATGCATGCCTCTCCGAATGGAAGTGTTTCCCTTGAGCAAGCAGTTAAGAAAAAAACAGGCAAAAGTTGACTGTTTAAGTGTTCACGTGATTCCTCAGTCTAATGTTTGACCACAATTGTCTGGAATAATCTTCCCTATCATTAATATGAGGGTTTAAGTGTTTCAGCTCATAATGACATCCCTTGTTTTGCCAATTCTCCTGAAATGCTAGGTGGCCGAACAAACCCACCTGTCTTCTAGCATGCATTTCCAAAGAACCCTTTGCATGGACATGTTGCAACCATACCAGTTCAAAAGCGTGAATCAGTTCCCATTGAACGATATACTGGTGTGGTGGTTGTTATGTGCCTTCACATCGCCTCTACCCAACCACAGGGTTTTCCAGGAGAAGTTTCAGATCACTTTCCTATTAGGCTGAGAAAGGCCTCATTCCCACTTATAAATCAGTGATCTGAATCGATGAGTCGGTTCAACATCGGATCGTGATTTACACTAAACTTGCCCCGGTCGCATTTTCTGGCACCAAAATAACCCACTTGTGGTTCCCATTCACCAATGAATCGCTTCAAAATTATTCGGTTGCAGACGGCCGAAAGGGAAATTTGAATATATTTCGGTCCGCTTGTGGTTCACGCATGCACAGAATCGATTTATCAAAAAAGAAGCAGAAAAAAATTAGCGTAAAAAAGACGCAGGTCAAATGGGTCTGGAGCATGACCCTCCCCTCGGAATCGCTTCAGCGATTTGGATTAAGTGGAAACCAGGGTTGTTTGAACCGGTTCAAACCGATTCACAATCCGATTTAAAAAGCAATGGGAATGAGCCCAAAATATGTGACTTGCTCACAGGGTGCATACCTTCCAACTGTCTCGATGTGCCAATTAATCCTCCGTCATCCCACATTTTTCAGATGCTTTTCAAATGTCCCGGTTTCTCCCTCCTTTCCCTACTTCTCTTCTTTGTCCCCAGCATACTTCAATTGCTGCAAACCGAGCTCAAAGTGCAAAATTATTTTGCACTCAGTTAACGCAACAGAATCTGGCCCTTCCCAGTCGGCTCAGGACAAAGCAAACTGCTGCAGCCTCTCCTTGCTTGTATGTCCTTCTTCATGTATATCTTTTGCCACCCTGACCCAATTCTGATGTTGGCTGGGCACACGTGTCCTGGTTTTCATTTGTGAAATATTGGACAGTATAAAAGTGGGAAGATTATCACATTATTAGTCATGGCGCAAACCAATAGTTCCAGTTTAGAAAGAGTCCTGACTGCATGACACAGTGCGCAAACTGCTGTTATCCTGCATTAAAACTGCCACTTTTCATTACGCAATAATACCGCGTCCCGCAACCAATGCGATCACTGGATGTGCCGTCATTGCGCAATCTCATGAGTTTCTTGGCATGCAACTTCGCCGCTCCATCCCTTCTAGCGAGGTCGAAGTACACATGCGCGGATTTTTTTTTAAAAATAAAGCCATGATCTCAAGAACGGGGTCAATTCCTGGCGCTCTTATCACAAATCCATCCCCGTTTTCAGAGAAAAGGGTGATCTAATGCACGACTGCAGCGCGTCATGGCTTCATTTCTTTTGGGTTGCCAACAGTTAGCGTCCATGGTGCGATAATCTCCTGGGTTTCCATGGCTGAGGAGGGAATCGAACCTGGGTCCCCCAGAGTCATAATCCAGCACTCAAACCACCATGCTACGCTGGCTTGATTCCCTATGGACCATCCTGTCATACAATCAGAGTGGCTAAGAAATACCAGAAAGGTGGAACGAAAACCACAATCTGTGCAAGTAGCTACAGATATTGTGCTTGAATGTGGAATTCCAGATTAGTCAGGAATACCTCTGGTATTATTCCATCTTTTATTCAGCAGGGTGTACCGAAGGGGTGAAAAAAGCACCTGGCGTCAGAGAAGACTCTGGGACAGTCTTGCCTGGTGCAGGGTTCAATTGTTCCATTGTTTTTACTAATTCTTTTAACTATACAGTAGAAAGGGTGCCATTGTTTTCTGCTTGTAAGTCACCTGAAGTACTTCATACAAAGGAGGGGGTGTACATTAATAAATGATCATTTCGCCTTCTCGGTACTCAGCCCTTGGGTTTTACTCTTCAGAATCAAACCCTCGTCTTACACAAGGCATCAGATATGCAGCACCACACCCTTTTAGTTTGGCTCCGTCTATGAATATGAATTTGGAGAGCTCTTTCTGGCATGTTTTGCCGTTCCCTCCAGCATGACTTCCAACCACAACTTTATTCAACAGGGAAGGAAAAAACCCACTTCTAAAGAAACAACCGGACACCTTGGACGATGACTCTGGGCTAGGGACCAGGGTTCAAATCTCGGCTCAGCCATGCAAACCCACTGGGTGGTCAAGTCACATTCTCTCAGCCTCCTCTGAGGAAACTTGCCAAGAAAAGCACATGATAGGTTTGCCGTAAGTTGGAAATGACTTGAAGGCACCCAGCAACAACTCCAGAGTAAAGGAGATCTACACACTCCTTTTTATTTCCTAAATATATCATCATTCCATTACATTCCTTTGCAAATGCTTCTTCAGATTTATCTTTCGGTCCAAACGTCAGTTTATCTAACTCCTTTATTTTATATATTCATTAACCAATCTTCGCTCTTTGGAATTTTCTCCTTTTTCCATATCTTTGCGAATACAATTCTTGCTGTTGTTAACAAATGAAAGATAAGTCTACCATGTTTTTGTTCTACTTTCTCACACACACACACACATATATATACACATACATACATGTATAGGTGAGGAACTAGATATAAATAGCAGCAGGTGACCTGCAGGTGGAACTTAGGGAAGTTACCTAGTTTTGGACCACTACTCCCAGAATTCCCACGAAGCATGCTGCCTGGGGGATTCTGGGAGTTGACGTCCAAAAAGGTAGGGGTTAGAAACTGTTGTTGACCTTTGAACTGCTAGTTCACAGAATCAAAGCACAACAGTTTTTCAAGGGAACCACCTGCAGCATTGAGTTTTTTTCTTGGCTCCAGCTTCAGAGCATTGTTTTACCTTGCAAACATCTTCCAGTCAAACAGAGTCAGGTTTCCCCTGTAAACCTAGAGGCGACTGCGTGGGGGAGTCTGGGATCTAGCAATGGTGGTGACTGATGTGGCCCAGCTGAAGGCACCTGGAGTGGGCACTGGGCAAATTCCTGAAGGCGACGAGAACACACGCAAACACAAAATGTCCCAACACAGAGAAAACTGAATCATCATCTTCCCACCCTGCCATCAGATCACCAGACTTGGCAAGAAAAGGAGACTTGCTCACTCCGAAATCCCACCCTGTTCAATTTGGAGCGGAACGGAGAAGAGCATCAGACCTGGAGTGAAGAGTTGCTATTGTTGTTGTGTGCCTCCAAGTCATTTTTTTTATTTATGGTGACCTTATCATGGGGTTGCCTTGGCAAGTTTCTTCAGAGGGGGTTTGCCGTTGCCATGCTGTGAGGCTGAGAGTGTGTGACTTGCCCAAAGTCACCCAGTGGGTTTTTTTTTTAAAGGCTTGAGCGGGAAATCAAACCCTGATCTCCAGAGTCGTAGTCCAATACTCAAACTACTACACTGTGCTGGCTCTCTGACATGAGTTCAAATCCTTTGCTCATCTGTAGAGCTCACAGGCGAGCCTTGACCCAATCACCTCACCTTCGCCTACCTTACAGGGCTGTTGTGATACCATCATGGGGTGTCACCTCTTGCTTCTTGAAAGAACAGACAATGCTTCGTCATCTATGTTTCTTAAACTATCTAGATCAGTGGTTCTCAACCTTCCTAATGCTGCAACCCTTTAATACAGTTTCTCATGTTGTGATGACCCTCAACCATAAAATTGTGGTGTCTCGGTTCCTAAGACCATAGGAAATATGTGTTTTCTGATGGTCTTAGGCGATCCTTGTGAAAGGGTTATTTGACCCCCAAAGAGGTCGCAACCCACAGGTTGAGAACCACTGATCTAGATGTTCAAGACTTCAGGGCAGTACGTTACACCGAGAGAAAACATGTTTTTGCGTCACAACAACCCTTGGAGTAGGTTGGGTCGAGAGACAATCACACATGCCCAAAGCCATTTCGGAGAGCATCTTGGCCAAAGAGAGACTTTCTATCACTTGACGCTGACACCAACACTGCGAGGTAGTCTAAATCTGAGTTGTGATATCCTATCTCTCATTGAATGTCACACTGCCAAAAAATAAAATAAAAAATCACTTGTATCCAGACATCCTGAACTGCTTTCAACCTTCTACTTATCACGTCACACTACTCTTCATAACATCCACTCTGTTGTTGTTTTGAACACAAGACCAGTGAGTGCCCTTTGTGTCCTATTCACAAATCCACATGCGGGCACATCCTTACCTTCCTGGGCACTGCTGATGCCAATCCACCAAACCATCAGGCAGGAGAGAAGAAGCGATCGGCCAAGTTGACCCATTTTCCTAAGACCAAAGAGTCTCCAAACAAATCTCAGCTTGCCCAAGAAAAAACTAAAGACTCATTGGCAGAGATGTGAGGCTCCCCAGGAAAAAAAAAATCCACCAAAATTTGGGGGACAGATTCTCACAAGTGTCCGGCACTCCCCAATTTCTGGAGAAAAGGCTGAAGGGAGAAGTTGTCGCTGGAGCCGAAAACAAGTGACGAAATCGAGAGTGAAGTCAGCACCCAAGAGATGGATGGAAGGATGGATCCAAGGTTTTGAAACAAAACAAAGGCAACTTTTTTTTTTCGCTTTCCCCAACTTGCCAAAACTCCTGGTGGAAATTCCAAATAGGTTCCCAGCTCGGGATATTTGATCCGTATCACAAACAGGACAAAAATCTAAGGGAGAGCCAAAGCGAAAAGGTCTTGCCTTCAAATTTCCCACTTAAGAGTTGGCTTCACTTGTCATAGGAACAGTGTTGTTTTTCCATCCCGGCTTGCCTCAAGCCCTGCACCTGATTTTCTTTCCCCCTCTGCCTCCTCTTGCCAGGCAATTCTTCCTTCTGCTCTGGTTTTGTTTTTTGTCAGAATCAAGGAGGAAAGAAATAGATAGATCTGTGTAGCCCGACAAGCGTGCGCACCCAACGTCTCCAACAGTGCCAGCCTCTCTTGAGGACCAAAGTGCTGACTTCTCCAAAAAGTAAAGGACTAGGAGAGAGGTTGAAAATTAGGGAAACAGCTCTTCCTTTTTGCTCTGTCCCTGACTCACCCACTCCCACACACACTACTGTTGAAAAATGCTTTGGTAAAAAAAGGCAGAGGCCTGCCAGAGCTTAGCAAGTTGAAAGGAAGGCTGGGGGTGGTGGAAGAGACAGGAGGAACACCAGGCAAGGGGTGTAGGAGCAAAAATTCCATCCAGCTTTGGCAGGGTTAATGGGAGGAGAAGAACAGAAGAGAGAAAGAAAGACAGACTTTTCTTAAAGTTACACACACCCACATGCCGGAGTTGTGGGGAAAGCCACACAGAGCGCATGGGACAGAGAGAGCGCATGGATTAGCAGCAAACTCTCTGAATTACATACCAATGGCACATATATGTGTCTGTGCCTGGCTTCCGCTCCACCAAAAGCATCTGACAAAGTCGACTGAAGTCTACGAAAGCTCATGCTGTCAACTTCTTTCTTTCAGTTATTAGCAGACCTTCAGCCAATGCTAAATTTTGGACATAAAGTTTCATTTTTTCCCAAAATTTTTACTAATTAATTCAAACACTCCATCCATCAGTTAATCAAACAAAGTGAAACACTCAACAAATACAACCAAATCAATCAATTTCACACACATATCACCACACTCAAACCTTCTTTCACCCCCCATCCTTTAGCCTTCTTACTTCTTATCCTATCCTTCCCTTTTTCCCCTCCCAATTTCTCACAATTTCATACTTCTTACTTCATACATTCTTAAACCCTACTCAAACCTTCTATGCCTATTCCCATCTTCTCCTACATATCTGCTCCTCTTCAACCTACCTAACATTTTCCTATCTTTAACGATATTTAGTCTTCCATTTCCTTTCACACTTCCTTCCTCTCGAATTTCTTTCCACTTTCCTTGTATCCCTTTTATAAAGCATCTTTAAACTATTTCCAATAAACCTAAAAAAAAGTTTCAAAGGTGCTACAAGATCTCACTACATACTGATTCCACAGACTAACACAGCTATATCTTTGAATACTCTCATCATGAGTTGACCGCCTAAGGATTGCTTTCCTCCACTTCTGACAGCTCAGTCCAAGAAGGCTGAGATGTTGTTCACCTGCTAAAGAGGGAGAGAAGTGTTGCCGCCATACAGAGCACGGTGGACTGCCAGATGTTGCTGGACTCTTATGCCCATCATCCCTAATCATTTTGGGATACTGAGAGTTGCAGTGCAGAACACCTGAAAGGCTGCAGTTTCCACAGTCTGCTAGAGTCTAGCACAGTTGGCCCTCCCTATCCATGAATTCAGCCATCCATGTCTTGGAAATATTTTTTAAAATATAAATTCCAAAAACGAAACCTTGATTTTGCCATTTTATATAAGGGCATCATTTAACTTTTCCATTGTATTAGTGGGATTTCAGCATCCACAAATTTTGGCATCCATCCAGGGTCCTGGAACCAAACTACAGGGCCCACTGTATAAAATAAACCGTCTTTCTCACACACACACAAACACAGTGCCCTCCAGATGTTTTGGAACTAGCTTGAAATAGAGATAGGGCTCTTGTACCTTTAATAGTTGTATAGAAAGGGGAATTTTGCATGAGGAGGAACACCTTCTGAAATTACGCTTTTGACACTACTGTTATAGGTACAGGAATCCTGTCTCTCATTTCACTTTGCAACTCTGGAACACAACCCAACTCAAGATATTTGATTTCTCATCGTACAGTCAGAGCTTTCCTGTGCAACATGGTTTGCAAATTAATACAATCGGGCCACCAGTTTCCCAACGGATGGGTTACTGTGATTCCCAACTGAAGTCATCCACAGTCCTAAAATGGCTACTTGGTTTTCTGGGATTTTTTTTACCCTACCAGGAGAAAAAAAATGAACAGACAGATACGGATAGGGATAACAAATTGAGTTTGGGGTTCAGTGCAGTGCAAGTGATGGTCATTTCTCACCACCTTCTACCTCTTCTCCTTCTCCTTCTATTTATTTATATCCCACCTTTCTCCCAATATAGGGACTCAAAGCTTAATAGAAGTTGGAGAATTACCATATATACTCGACTATAATTCGACCTTGTGCATAAGTCGAGGACAAGTTTTGGGGCCAAAATTATGGATTTTGCTATGACCTGTGGATAAATCGAAGGTAAAACTTAGGGGCATATATCAAAAGACCTAAAGGAGCAAAGAACAGGAGCAAATCTGAAGAAGCAAAGCCAAGCAAAATTAAATAACTTACAAAATTTCATCATACATAACTCTTTGTGCTTACTCTTAAGACTGGATGCATGAGAGAGTAGAGGGGGCCAGTGCCTCCACAAAAGATTATACTCTTGCTTTTCACCAAGGGATGGTTCCTTCTTTTAAATAAGAGTTAAGATACAGTACTCACATTGACCCGTGGATAAGTCGACTCAGTTTTTTTGGGTCAATTTTTTGACCCAAATTTCTAGGCTTATACATGAGTCGATACAGCAGTTCATCTACTTAAGCTCACAGTGATAAGTCTGGAGCAGAGACGGATATAACAACCCAAAGTCTGGAAGGCTTCTGTAAGATTTCACAGTGCATTTATCACATTTCAATTCTTCAGAAGACCTGACTCAGCCGTGGAAGAGCAACGGAGAAGGCGGACTCTCTTATCTCAGCCTTCAAGTTGAAAATTCCTGACCAAACTCTTTTCTTCCTTCCTAGATTATTCTTATTTTCTCGTGTTACTTTTATCATGTCCAGGATGTGACAAACGTAGCACTCGAAATGGACTGAACGCTTTGCTCTCCTCCAGATGAGGCCATGTGCCTTTAAAATGCCCAAAGATATTTTTATTGGCAGAACTTCAGCCAACGCGGCATTTTGTACATTGATGGAGAAAGTTTCACGGGTGCAATGTATGCCATTAGTATGAGAAGGGAAAAAGGAAGAAAGAAAAGGGGAAAGGGAACAAATAATTTGGGAGCCTTTTTAATTTTAAGATCTAAACTAAAACTCAGCAGATGATATAAATGAGAGGGTCTCTGAACATGTGAAGTATGCATCTTCTTACCACCGAGGAACCCAGCTGCTATAAAATAAGTAAACCTCACCTACACCAGGGAATGCAATTCAGATCACTGATGCAAAGATTTTTAACTTTTGGTCCTCCAGGTGTTTTGGACTTCAGCTCCCAGAAGCCCTAGGGAGTTTATCATACGAGGGAATTTGGGGGTATAATGCAATGGCAATCCGAACGCAATCATGGGGTTTCACGTTATTGCGAATGAGTGTATCTCACGCAACTTCGGGCAAAAGGGAAGTCATTCCAAACGCAATCATGGGTTTTACTTTAATGCGTATAAGAGTATCTCACGCAATATCCGGCAATGGGGGGTCATTTTCGGGAAGTGGGAAGTCATTCTGAACGCAATGAGATTTCATGTAAATTCGCTGAACTAGCGAATTTACATTAATTTGAATTGGCTCCATTCGAAATTGGGAGAAATTCCTCCCATGTGATAAACTCATTTGTCAGCTCAGTCAACTGACAAGGATTCTGGGAACTGAAGTCCAAAACATCTGGAGGATCAAAGGTCTGCGATATTTCCCCCTTGCCCTGGAGCCAGGCCAAACATACCGTTGTGTATTTGGCTAATAAGTGGCTTTAAAATGCCCCATTGTTTGTGTCTTTGTTGGTGTTTGTGAGATTGCAGAGTTAGCCATTACCTCTCTACAAAGTTGAGAGATGGATGATATTGTTGAGGAGCTCCAAGGATCAGATGCGAAGGGAGGGAAAATTATGTATGGTCATTGAAAGTCACAGTTATTTGCCTTTAAACTAAGTCTGTGCAGATAATTAAGCAAACCAATCCTTTTACTAGAGACTATTTATAGACACACAGTTTACGACAAACAATAAATAATGCATATCAGATCCAAACAATGTAATTGCAAATGAATAATAATAATAATAGTCACAACCCACAGGTTGAGAACCGCTGTTCTAAGGATAAGATGGATGCAGAGTGGAAGGTGAGTCCTGGCGCTCCCAAGACTGGGAGGGAAGGAAAAAATTGAATTTAGTCAAATGCATGCATAGAGACCCTCTTGCAGAGTCTTTGCAAGTTGCAGCAAGGAAAGGAAGGCTTGCTAACTGTAGGGATAGTGCTGCTGCTCTCTCAGCTGAGCTGGAGATTTGTCTCTAGCCCTTTCCTCTTGTCTGGTCTGGAACCAAGCTCACCAAAAAATGGAAAATATGTCCCTTTCTTTCCCATGATCCGTGAAAACTGGCAGCTCAAAGCCAGGCTCTGAAATCTGGCAAGTCTAAGATCAAATGTCCGAGGGGAAAATGTACATTTTTAATTTCTTCTATTTTGGCTGTGAAGACCCATGGCCTATTTCTTTTATGCTTAGAATCATAGAATCATAGAATCATAGAGTTGGAAGAGACCACAAGGGCCATCCAGTCCAACCCCCTGCCATGCAGGAACTCCAAGTCAAAGCATCCCTGACATAGCTCTCCTCTGCTGGGGAGATACACTCAGCATCCAAGGTCCTCTGGTATTCCCCTCTCCTTCTTCCTTCCTCGGAGGAGGAAATTGCCTCCTCCTGAGCTTTTGGCATTTATCTGCAAGGATGGGATGTAAGGAGGAGAGCTCGGTTGTGCAAACAGCAGATCCGGGCAAAGGTGCTGACACGCAGCCGAGCAGAAATGTAGAGTCATACACTTAGCCGAAAAGAATTTCCTGCCGTTAAGTGAAAAGAGAAAGGTTGGCTGGTGGTGGATCAGGCAGCTGGGGGGTTTGCCATTGCCTTCCCCTGAGGCTGAGAGAGTGTGACTTGTCCAAAGTCACCCAGTGGCTTTTCATGGCCGAGCAGAGAACTGAATTGGGGTCTCCAGGGTTGTCGTCCGACACTCAAACCATTACATTGCTTGAATCAATCCAAAACCTGAACCTGATCCAGAATCAAGTCAGGCCCACTAATCTCTGTTTTTATACCATTTTAGAATTAATATATGCTGCCAGTTATTGGCTCTCTTTTTAACGGTACAATTGAAAATGAAATAGAGCAATACTTCTATCTTATTAACTGAGGGAAGTACACACTTCCTTGAACTTTTAATGAACTTTGGTGCTTTAAAATTAGCTCTAGTGCACTACAGAACAAAGTCAGTCCAAAGTGCTAGAGCTGTTGGAGATTCTGGAGGAAGGGTAACTATTAAAAAGGGCTCAAATGGGTATAAAGTGTCATTGTGGCTGTTGCGTGCCTTCAGGTCATTTCCAGCTTATGGCGCCCCTAAGGGGAACCTGTTGTGGGCTTTTCTGAGGCTGAGAGTGTGTGACTCGCTCAAGGTCACCCAGTGAGTTTCCATGGTTGAACAGGGAACTGAATCCTGAGCTGCAAAGTCGTACTCCAATGCTCAAACATCTTCACCATGCTGATTCTTATAAAGTATAATTATAACATTATAACATATAAATGTTCCTATACATGTATATTACAAACACACACAAATACACACACACACTTTTCATTTAAATTCCAGCCCTCTGGATGTTGTTGGACTGCAGCTCCCAGCATCCTGCACCAAGGCATTTCACACTGCTGTGTTTTTAAGTCGACAACCCACAGACCTCCAAAGAGAAAATCATATATGTGTGTGGTGTGTGCGTGTGTGTACATATATCTCAAACCACTCTCAGTGTGCCTCATCTGTATAATAGGAATGATACTCGGGTGTTTTTGCGCAGTCTTTCTGGCTGCGTTTTGAGAGCTGTGGTTAATTTAGATGTAGCTTCACAGTTGTGTATTATACACAACTGACTACAGAGGTCAGGGGAACCAGGTAAAAATTAGCTTGCTTCCTGAGCAAACATTTTGCATTAGTCTCTGTCCTAAATCCCATTTAGGCTGCCAAAAATTGCACCATGCACACACAAATGGAGAAACCATGTTATCTCCGTAATTTTTGCTATTGCGGTGCCTAGAAAGCCTAGTCTCAACTGACTTGTGGTCAGAGATAAAATAGAGTCAGAGCTTATTGTTCCAAATTGTTTTGCATATCAGCATCCGAGCCCCAGAACATATGAAGGACACACAGAATATCTCATATTTAGGGTCCCTAGATTGCAAGGCCTTTCCTGGAATCTTAGGGATAGGTTCCTTTCCTCCAGTTTTTAGGATGTTGGGGAAGAATCTTTGGGCAAGGGCATGGTTTTGAAAGATATATATTCTTCCAATCGTGTTTAGTGGCGTCACCACTAAACCGGGGTTTCTGTGACATCCCAAGAAGACATCCCTAGGTTTCAAGTTTGAGCCTTCAAACCCTGAGTCTTCAGACAGATGTAAGGAATACTGCTTACAGACGACTTCTTGCAAATCTTAATAACTGGCATGCAAAAGAATTCTTTTTAAAAGCAGCAGCTCAACTTTTCCCGACATTATTTATGCAGCAGATAAAAATGTATGACTTTTTCTTTTCAAATTAAGTGTTTGAGAACCAAACCAACACAAACAAACAAAAATGAATTCATTTTTAAAAATTAAACTCTTGAGATTATGCCAATCAGGATAGAAAAACAATGAAGATAATAAATTCATTTCTTTTGTAAGTAGCCTCATTCATCCTAGTCTCCACTGTACTGTCTTTAGTCATTTATGAGCAACATTTCCAGGCTGCTATTAAATCAAATCTGCATTTTTCCTATGTGACGAGACCCTCTGCTCCTATATGATCAACTTTATCGAAACAGAGTTTTGAAAAATAATGGCGCTCAGCCCTCTGGATGTTGTTAGACTGCAGCTCCCAGCATTCTGCACCATTGACTAAGGACCTTATCAGATGTCGGAAATTGGAAGTATAATCTAATGGCAATCCGAACGCAATCATGGGGTTTCACGTTATTGCGAATTAAAGTATTTCACGCAATTTTGGGCAAAAGGGAAGTCATTCCAAAGGCAATCATGGGTTTTACCTTATTGCAAATTAAAGCATCTCACACAATTTTGGGCAATGGGGGGTCATTCTGAATGCATTCCGAACGCAATAGGAACTCGTGTGAATTCGCTAATTAGCGAATTCACATGAATTCGAATTGGCTCCATTCGCAACAAAGAGAAATTCCTCCCGTCTGATAAGGTCCTATGCTGGCTAAGGTTGCTGAGGGTTAGGGATTCTAGTGGGCCGCACAATTCTCACTCTTGCTCTATTTGCAATTGAAATTTCCCAGCAAATCTCAGCTGCAGCTTTTCTGTAGCTCCCATCATCACATCTTTCCACCGCCTTCTTTGTAGAATGAGCGGAAAAGGTAGAAGAAGGGGAAGACAACCCTTTGAAAGACAACAGACACCAATACGTAACATTCCAGCTGTCCCTTGAGGGTAGATGTATGTTTATATGACAGAGGTTGAAAGCAACCAAGGTCTAATTCCATCTATTGGGAATAATGCTAGGAAAAAGAAAACACACACACACATTCCAGCCCTAGTAAAACTGGGGTAACACTCCTCCCTCCTGCTCTGGGACCTTTATCTTCCAACTATCCTGATTTAACATGGAGAATCCTGAGTAATCCTGAGTAATCCTTTTGTCATCCCACTTTTTCAGCTGCTTTTAAAATGTCCCGGTTTCCTCCTCCTCCTCCTCCTCCTCCTCCTCCTCCTCCTCTCTCCCTTTGTCCTCACTTGCTCCAAACTGAGCTTTAAGTACAAACATAAGGCCAAAATAAAGCTGCTTCGGGTCACTTTGGAGGTACGCTGTTTAAATGACACACATGTCTTAAGAGGCCAGAAGCTGCACCAAAGCTGCGCTCCAGTCTTTAGGACCGTAGCATGGCTTTGGCTTGGCTTCCGGCTTCTTAGGACGCATGCATCATTTAAACAGCACACTTCCAAAGTGACCTGAAGCAGCTTTATTTTGGCCTGTCTGTTCAGACCCATAGTTTGTATTCAGTTAATTCGACAAGGGGGAGAGACGGGGAAGGGACAAAATCTTGCTCTTCCCAGTAGGCTTGGGCAAAAGCATCCAGCAGTAGCCTCTCCTTTGTTCTTCCGCATGAATAACTCTTACCATCTTGACTGCACTCTGATGTTGCTTGGCCAAACGTGTCCCAGTTTTCATCTGTGAAATGTTAAGAGGCTATGCCAGGCCATTTATTCAGATGCTGAAGCTGCAAGGTGCTCACCTCAGTTCGCTGGTGGCCATCCACTCTTCATCATCCAAAGGCACCTGTACCTGGTTGCTATCCACAAACTCCAAAGCCATGCCATCCCGCAACCAGCTGAGCTCAGGTGGCTCTCCGGAGGCACGGACAGAACAGGAGAATTTTACATCCTTTCCCAATAAGGATGTCAAATTCAATGGGCTCTCTAGGAAGTACACAGCTAAAGGGGGAAAGAGAAGTGAGAATGGCATAACAGAAGAAAACTGAGTGACAGTTCAATTATATCTTGTTCAAATTACTAGTATCTGCTCTATATGAGTCTGCCTTTGGAGCAGAGGGATTTGAACCCAGGTCTCCCAGTGACCAACTCTCCGAATCACTCCAGATCCAAAAACGAAATCCATTTCTAACTCCAAATTACTCAAAATCCTGGTCCAACACTCACATCATCCTGAAAGTGTCAGGCTGCCTTTGGAGAGTGCTCATAAACTTCAGCTGGGCCAAAGAAGTGAAATTGAATTGTTAACTGTATACACTTTTTCACACTACATAGTTATAGCACTACGATTCCACTTTATGTGCCATGGCTGCATCATATGGAATCCTAGAATTTGTAGTATCGAGAGCAGTATTCAGAATTCTCAGCTTTGGTACCCACCAAGCTCAAATCCTAGGATTCCTCCTGGGAGTGGAGAAGAGGGCTAAATCTTGCTCTTCCCTGTAGGCTCAAGTAACAGAAAACTGCTTCAACCTCTCCTAGTTTGTGTGTTCTGCCTCATTCATACTTTTTCCCATCTAGACTTCACCTTGATGTTGCTTTGGTCACATGTGTCTTGGTTTTCACTCACGAAATGTTGGAGTTGATGGGCTGATGACAGTCACTTTAGGAACATGGAAAGCTGATATACCGAGTCAGATCCTTGATCCATCTAGACTGTGGACTACCAACTTGACTGATAGCAGATATCTTCCAAGGTTTCAGGCAAGAGGACTTCCTCATCCTGACGGAGACTCTTGTGATGGTTCCCTGGTGATCTACCTTCCAAAGGCTAACCGGATCCAACCTTGCTTAGCTTCTGAACTCAGATGGGGTTGGTCATGTAGGAAGCTTCCTCATGCGGAGCTAGATTCTCGGTCAATCTAGCACAATACTATCAACTCTGAGATGACACTCCAGGATTTCAGGATGGACTCTTTCCTAGCTCTACCTGGAAATCCCTGGAGTTCATTCTCCTGTCCATGTATTAAGTACTTAGCAGGCTCAATTCCTCTAAGCTTCGACAAGGAGACCAGATTTGATGCATTCAGGGTGGTAACATCAAAGCCTTTCCTCTCCCTTTATCTTTAAACCGGACGTAGACCAGACAGTCCTCCGAACCAAAGACTAGCCTCTGGAAAATGGGACACACAGCAATACCACTCTGCCAGCACATTTTTGTTGTTGTTGTGGGCCTTCAAGTAATTTTTTATTATGGCAACACTGGTTTTCTTGGCAGAATTAGGTCGAGTAGCCCTTGCCTTCCTCTGTGGCTGAGAGTCTGTGACTTTTCCAAGATCACCCAGTGGGTTCCCTTGACTGAGTGGGAATTAGACATCACTACACCATACCAGTTCTTTTTAGCAATGTTGCCCATCTTAAGTTCCTTGATTTCTCCATCCATCAGCAAAAGGAGGATACTCTCTTATCTTTGCTGCTGCCCGAAGGAAAAACTCTATGTCCCTGGCAGCCGAGGAACTGCCTTTCAGGGTCACACTATCAGCTCGGTTCATACTCCCTCTGAATGTGACATTCTTCAAAGAAAACAAAAATGGGCTGAGATGTTCTCCCATTGTGGAGCCAAACACACAGGCTTTGAATATCTCCATAGTGCAAAGCAAGAGTGGGCATAATGCACCCCTCCAGATGTTGAACTACAGCTCCCAGTGTTCCTCACCTTTGGTGATGCTGGCAAAGGATAATGGAATTTGCAGTTCAAGCACTCCAGATCCAGAACCTAGATTTCAATGGTAGCCAGGGGTTCCTTTGCAAGGTTAAAGCTAGTCAGTCAGTTGCTCCCACTCCTGGAGATGTTGGTTTGGGCGACCGTGGCACATATCTGGCTTATATCCCATTTGGGTTGCCGTAATGCACTTTAGAGACCAGGGTTTGATTCTCAGCTCAGCCATGAGATCCACTGGGTGACCTTGGGCAAGACACACTCTCTCAGCTTCAAGGGAAGGCAATGGCAAAGCTCCTCTGAACAAATCTTGCCAAGAAAACCCTACAGAAGGTTCACCTTAGGGTTGCCATAAGTCGGAAATGACTTGAAGGCACACAAGAACAACAAAAGCAATGCACTCTGAATGGGGCTGACTCTGAAAAACTGTTTGGAAAGTCCCAATTGCTGGGACCAGAATGATGACCGGGACAGATTATGGGAAGCATATAATTCCCTTGTTGAAACAGCTCCTCTGGGTTTGGGTTCATTTCTAGGCCCAATTAAAAGTGCTGGTTATGATCTACAAAATCCTATATGGGCTTAGGTCCAGGATATTCAAAAAACCATAAATTCCTATGAGATAGAATGAGGCAGCTGCTTCAGGCAGCAGATTTCCACGCAAAGTAGATTTTATAGTATGATGCCATGGCAGTTAAAGTGGAACTGTTGTTGTTGTTGTGTGCCTTTGTTTCCAACTTATGGCAACCTTAGGGTTCAACTGATCATGGGGTTTTCTTGGCAAGATTTGGTCAGAGGAGGTTTGCCATTGCCTTCCTCTGAGGCTGAGAGAGTATGACTTGCCCAAGATCACCCAGTGAGTTTTATGGCCGAGCAGAAAATCGAACCCTGGTCTCCAGAGTCCTAGTCCAACACTCAAACCACTATGCAACACTGCCTCATTTTTTCTTCCTAGGTTTCCCTTTTGTCAGTTGCAGATTTTTATTTTCATGCTTCTTGGAGCACCTCCTGGTGGCCATTCTTCCAGGCTACAATTGTATCTGGAAAACTAGTTTCCAGATCCTCTCTCATCTACTCCCTGCCCCATTATTTTCTACAGCAAAAGTAAAATAGCATTTTTATTCCTAAAGCAAAAGCAGCAGCCCCCCAAGATCCTAACAGATAACCTGGGAGTTGAGATCCACATCAGTTTAAATGGATGGCAAGTAAACTCTCTGGCTCCTTTTGCTTCAAATACACGGACCACACTGAAAAGCATTTCACAAATACTGAATACATCACTTATTTCCACCATCCTTGAGGTCCAGAGGTTGATCTAGACTCCACTTGCTCTATTAAATCAAGAAACAGCAGCTTGCTTTTATAGTCTTATTCCTTAAAATGCTTTTTAAGGAATTAAATATATACAGTACTCCTTTGGAAACCTTGGAAACAATTTCACTTCTTCTCAAAGTGCGTCTGGACACACACTTGTAAATACAACTCTCACATTGAAGAGAAAGCACAGACAGAGAGGAACTTTTAGTAATGCTCACTTCTACTCCTGGTCAGGAGATGAACATTTACGCTAACCGAAATCCTCCTTTAGAGCATGGTTTGAAACCTGAGCTCAAGCATGGATGCAAAAGGAAGTATCACTCTCCATGAAATATTTGGTCACTTTGCCATAGGAGAAAGGGGGGCTGTCGAGATGACAAACAATTTCCGGAGGGATGGACTGGCAAATAATTTCCGAGCACATTTACGGGGAGCTGGTTCTGACTAGTTGTTTCATCCTTTGCTGGATCATGGCTAAAATATTTCCTCCTCTTGGAAGAAAATAAAATAAGCAGAACGAGTCATTTTCAAGTCCACCTTTACAACTTTTACAGTTCTTTTCAATGACAAGGATGCTTTATTTTGAAGATATCAGTGCTGGGAGGTGTTTTGGATTATACAGCCTTTAGATCCAGCGTGATGTGGTTTGAGTGTTGGAATAACACTCTGGAGACCAGGGTTCGAATCCCAGCTTGGCCATGTAAAGCCACTGGGTGATCTTGGGCAAGTCATACTCTCACAGCCTTAGAGGAGGGCAATGGCAAACTCTCTCCGAAGTCACTTGCCAAGAAAACTCCATGATAGCATTGCCATAGGTTGGAAACAACTTGAAGGCACACAAGAAAAAGAACAAGAAGATCCTATCTCCCTTTTAGAACCATATACCCTCCAACTGTCCCAATTTGGCAGAGACAGTCCCTATTAATCCTCTGTCATCCCACTTTTTCAGCTACTCTTAAAATATCCCAGTTTTTTCCTCCTCCTCCAGCTTTCTCCCCTTTTGTCCTAAGCTTATTTCGATTGCTGCAAACTGAGTTCCAAGTGCAAAAGTAATTTCAAGGAGACGAGGGGCAGAATCTTGCTCTTCCCAGCCGATCCAGACAAAAGCAAACTGCTGCACCCACCCCTAGCTTTTCTGTTCTTCCAAGTTCATATTTTGCCATCTTGACCTTCCTCACATGTGTCCCAGCTTTCACCTATGAAATACTGGATAGTTACAATTGTTATTTAATCTTGGTTAGTGAGGAAAAAGACTTCCTTACCCATAACATTTTCATTGTAACAGTTACAATTATGGCCAAGTGAATTTCTTTGCTGAATAACCAAGATATAGTAACAATTGCAAACTAATAAGGGATAACTTTGCCCCCTTTTTGCATCACATTTCAATTACATTTCTAGTAACAATATATCCATGAAGGACACTATCATCCAAAATACCTTTATTGGACCAACCAAATGCCAAAAAATAAATAAATACATGTTGCAAGCTTTCAGAGGAAACAGACTGAAGCCTAGGAAAGTTTACGTTGCCAATTTCTTTCTTTCTGTGAGTCTCAAAGGTGCTACAAGATCGCTCTACGTACAAAAAAATAAAATACTTGGGGACTGCCTTGCAGCAAAGCAATTGGAATCCAGTGACTAGGTTTAACTGGTTTTGCAAAAGAGGAACATTGGGGCTGACCGGCTTGGGATAAGAAAATCCCCTCTTCTTTGTTGCTATAAAAAGGCACAAGAGTGCAGCCTTAGATACACATCTGGTAATCCTAGCAAGAGGAACAAATATCCACTGCCCGGCTTTTGTAGGTTCAAGCTGGATCTTGTGCTGAATCGCCAAGTATTTGAGGTCAGGAAAACAAGGCAAATGCTCTGGGGCCTCACAAAGGATCCGAAAGTGCAGAGGTGGCTTGTAACTGGGTTATCTAAGGCTGCATAAGGCAGACAGGGAAGAGAGTTTTCTTTCCACCGGTTCAACTGTCCTGTCTTTGCTTCAGTCCCTTCAAGGGCCTCCGAGCCACAAACATGGAATCTGCCATTTCCAAGGCAGGGTTGGTGGACAGCCG
Organism: Urosaurus nigricauda; assembly: GCA_034509955.1. Classification (NCBI taxonomy): domain Eukaryota; kingdom Metazoa; phylum Chordata; class Lepidosauria; order Squamata; family Phrynosomatidae; genus Urosaurus; species Urosaurus nigricauda. The sequence goes on along the minus strand of JAOEGL010000007.1, from coordinate 28,002,805 downwards.
CTGACAGCTGGCTACAGATGTTTTCTTTTGTGATGTGAAACTGAGCTTCCCTGTCCCTCTCCGCCCCAAGAGCCAAAAGATCACACCCTGTTGTGTCTGTTTTGCGTGCGCAACAGTAACAGGCCCCACTTAGGAATAAATAGGGAGGTAGGTGTCTTTGCAAAACACGGCAGATCCAAAGTTGTTTTTTGGGACGCAGTGATTTCCAAACTCTGGACTTCCAGATGTTTGCTCCCAGGATTCTTGACTGGCTGAGGATGCTGGGAGCTAAGGTCCACAACAGCTGGCAGAGCAAAGTTTGGGAAACCACTGTTTTAGAGGGAAACGGGCATGAGTTTATGTATCTCAAACCACATCGAAGTTTTCTTCTATTTTAGAACAGCGACTATATACCCTGCTTGTTCCTTCCTTTCCTGCCTTTTTGAATTGTTTTCCAGTGATATAGCTGGCCCTCCATATCCTCTGATTTTTTAATCCACAGATTCAACCATCCATGGCGTGAAAATATTTTATAAATTCCAAAAAACAATCGTCAATTTTGCCATGTTATATAAGGGAAACCATTTGACTATGTCACTTTATTGAATGGGACTTGGCTTCCTGGAATCAAACCCCAGAGGATACCACAGACCCATTTTATATACCTCTTATGACTATGGATGGGCATCATTTATTTTATTTTACATAGATTTCCTGTATCCAAAATGGAGATGTTGGGACTGCAAGACTGCCACCTTCTTTGTGCTGCATCTTCTTTTACCATGGAGCCTGTGAAGATTTGTTGTGTACCTTCAAGTCATTTCCAACTCATGGCACCCTTAAGGCAAACCTATTGCAGGGTACACAGCAAGTACACAATATTAATAATATCCTGCTAGTCTTGAGCCTCACTTTAAAAATAGTTCCAGAGTCCTTGCTGCTATGTTGTGTCTCCTTCACCTTAAAAAAGAATTCATGGGTCCTCAGCTGGAAGTCTCTTGTAGTGAACTATGGCTCGAAAGAGTCATCTTGTATTTGCGTGTGTAGTTTTGCCTTCAAGTCGTTTCCAATGTATGGCGACGCTATCCCAAGGATTTCTTGGTAGCTCACTTCAGAAGTGGTTTGCCATTGCCATTTTCTGAGGCTGAGAGACTGTAACTTGCCCAGTGGGTTTTCATGGCCATGTGGGAATTCAAACCCTGCTCTCCAGAGACATAGTCCAACACTCAAACCACAACAGTGTATTATAGTACTATGTAAAACTAGAAGGCAATCCCACCCTTGTTCCCCCAATAAGAGGACAGGTCTCAGAATGGCAAGAATAATGGCTGCAACCTTTTTCAAAAAACAAGTTTCTAGTCCTCAAGGCCACAAATGTTTAGACTTTGCTGTATCTGGGCAATTCTAGATGGTATCAAGAAAAACCTGAAAACAATTGTTCCACATACAGGCCAATTAGGGTTTCTGGTAATAAAAGGAGAGTTTTGAGATTCTACCTACCTTGCTGCTTCTTGATTTAAGCTGCACTGTAACTTAAGTTAAAAATAATCTGGAGAGTGTTAACTAACCAGATGGTTAGTACTAGTAAAGAAAGGGCATTATATCAGGGAATAGTGAAGTAATGTATATAAAGCAGCAGAGGAGAGATTGTGCAAACCTGATGTAGTTAATGCTCTTACAATTAAGTCTCCTTTAAATCCATTTTTAACCCCTCTCCCCTTTTGTCAGTTGCTGAAGGAGACACTCAGTACTCTTTAGAAAGGCAAAAAGGGTGATGGCAGAGAGACAACCAAGTCCTAATATACCGAATTGGGCAGAGAGGTTTTTACAAAATACATTCCTGAGGCATGACCACCCATACACTTAGCCGAAAAGAATTTCCTGCCGTTAAGTGAAAAGAGAAAGGTTGGCTGGTGGTGGATCAGGCAGCTATTTTAATCCCAAGATGGTTTTGTTTTGTGGCACTGGAGACTGGCCTGTAAAAAGAGGCAGCCGTCTCTTCTCTCCAGTTCCATCTCCTGGGCAGGGCTGTGAAGGCCCAACCGTTGCAGGATTGCTACACTTTGCCTTGACTTTGATACCTTAGCTGGATTTGTGCCAGCTCTTTTAAAAACACATTAAGACTAAGTGTAAAACAATTTTATGACAGTTATCACATTTACTCACTGAAGGATCCAAAGAGGAGACTGCAAACAGCCAGTTTCACAACATGGTTAAGCAAACTGTACAGCACAGCCCTGTCTGGAACACCTTGGGTATGCTTGGTTCAGCCCAGTTCACCTATTTAGGAGGTGAGAAAATGCTCGAAAATACAACAACTACAAAAAGGCAGGGTTGAAATGCCTTTCCTAAAAAGAGATGTTAAAGCACTTGCAAATCTTTCATTTTGCATTCCCCAAAGCTGTTTTTGTGGCCCTTCACCCCACCAGCGTCTTGGGTTGCTTACTCTCTGGCAAAAAAATAATATTGGGGTAAACTGCCTCCTGAAAAACTGGCAAAATGGCACTTCTCCTTTTAAACAGGTCACAGCCCTCCCTGCACTGTGCAACAAAACCAAAAAATACCAATTTTTAAAAACCTGACAAGGGATGCAATTCATTACCGATTATCTTCTTGAAGTAAGGAAAGAATAACTTTAGCCATTTTCTTTGCCCTGTGAGAGAGTTCAAAAATTAGAGTTTTCAAAGCCTAGTTTAAATGTGGGATGTATTCTGCACAACATTTGTATGTGGCTGTTTTGTGCAGAAAACTGCAGTCAGTAGAGGAAATGTTGTTTCTTTGCTGGAAATAATACTACTATGTGGATTCTACCCCCAACCACCGATTTTTTTCTCAGTGCAAATCAGCCACTTGTGAATTTTGCATGGAATGCAACTTACCACAGTATTTTCTGTGCAGGAAACATGATGTGAAAATATTATCTTTTGCACTGAAAATGTTGCTTTCTGTGCAAAGCAACCACATACAAATTTTACACAGAATAATCCCTGCGAAGATTCTCGTCAGTTCAGGATTCTTCTCATCTTGCCATCTTTCCTCCTGATCACTTCATGTTTTTGTTGCTTTCTGGTAATCTGTGCAACTCATAAATGGTCCTACGACAAAGAACTTCCAAAAGAGGAAGAAACAGCAGAGAAGTTGTTTGTTTTTTAACTTAAACACCCATATGAATTTATTAAATCCAGAGTCTGTTATTAGGATGTAACGATGAGAAACTGTACTTTTTTGTTTTGTTATGTTACCTTTTGTTCCAATAATCAGCTCTCTTTATGAAACGGAGAAACAACTTGGAGAAAAACTCCTTAATAACAATGTCCTAAATACCCGCACAATGGAATGGAGGTCACAATGATTACTGGTTTAAATCTTGCTTTTAAACATAGAGATTTACGGAGGGAGGGGTGGGTTTGGGTGTGAGGGGTGAGGTTTCTCTCCCATGAATACAACATGTCACACTGAACTTCACCAACATTTCCAGCGATCCTTCTCCCCCCCCCTGCTCTTTTACTGCCCACACGAGTTTACTGGAATATAAAATAAAAAGCTTTGACCCTGGAGGGCCGAAGCGACTCTGTCCCCTCCCCTGCCCCCACCCATTTGCTTTCTGTCCATTATCCAACAGCTGAGAATATCAAGTTAGGGATTTTAAAAAATAAAAGTTAGAGCAGGTTAATCTTTTTTCTTCTCCTCTGCTGTTTTCGGTGGGAGTGTTTCAGGGGTACCGTCCAGCAAACCCGCTGAGACAACTGCGGGGGAGCCATCAACCGTCCCCTTTGTTACTGCTGCGGGAGCACCATTGGCTGGGCCCTCTGTTATTGCCCCAATGGCACTGTTGGCCAGCGCTGTGGGGGCACCGTCCGGCTGAGTTACGTTCTGTGTCGTTCGAGACGCCTGGTCCTCCCCGCTGATGCCAAACTCATTGACACGGGTTGGATCCACTCGGTAGATCCATCGCTGGTAGAGATAAATGAAGAAAACTACATCTGTGGGAGAAGAGGAGAGATCAGGTATTAAAACAACATGGATCTTGGCTAGGTAAGGGTGGATAGGCCCTACACTGCTCCCTGGGAAAGGGAACGGGTGCTGACAACAGAACTTTGGCAAAAAAGGGGAGGGGATGGCAGAACATAAAGCAGTGGTGGAAGAGGCCAGAAAAATTACCATCTCGAAGGCAGCCTATCCTGTACATCATGGGCATTTTGATGACAAAGGCAAAGAGGTCGTCGATGAAGGTGTTCAGGGCTTTGTAGGTGAGCATCCGCCATGGTAGGTGAGCCACTGACTTCAGCTTGTAGTTGATGAAGAGCTGAGGCGTCATGGTGATGAAGCCTGGGTCAGAAGAGTGGGGAGGGATGAACAATAAAACCAGGCCAAGAAAATCCAGGATACTGATGTGTAAATGAAGAGGTTAGAGGCAGGGTGGTCACCCAGGGTTTGGAGTCACCAATATGCCGATGACTGACCCAACTCCTCTTTCTTTTTTAACTAAGCCCACGGGGCTGGTTATGGGGAGCATTTAACTCTTTGCTACACTGGTTACTGGTCTATTTCCAAGCACAATTCAAAGTGCTGGTTTTGATCTATAAAGCCCCATACAGCTTCGATCCAGCCTATCAGGAAGACCATATCTTCCCATATGAGCCTGCGTGAGTCTTATGATCTTTGGGGAAAGGCTTTCTCTCCATCCCACCACACTCAAACTCTTTACTGCTTTTGATCATATTTTATCTGCCTTGATTCTCTGCACATTACCTTAACTTTACATTTCATGATTATTTTATCATAATTTATTTTACTGCATGTTGTGTCATTGGTATTAGCTGACCTGGACATCACTTGATGGTAAAGTAGTATACATACAGCCATGTTTTGTGTAAATAGCTTTTCTTTTTTTACAAAATCTTTTTACACTTGCCCAGCTTCCTCTCCTCCTTATATTCTATGTAACTGGAATTTTTTAAAGCAACATGAGCATTAAAAAGATGGTAAATAAAGGCTGGAGAAACAGGTTTTCAGTGTCAAGTTACAGTAGTTCTGTCTGCAATAAACAATTAAATGAAAGCCGAATCTGAGGAAAAATGGGATTTTATTCTTGCTGCATGAACAGACGAGTCTGCCTCACCAACTCCCAACAGTATATTAAAAAAGCATAGATTTATAGGATTGGCTATCAAAGGAAAAATCATAAAGAAGTGGAAACTGATGAAAGAAAAAAAAATCCTTGAGTGCATTTTAGAAGAAGCTTTGAAGTGGTCCCTAAAAAGGTTCAACGTTTTTCTGTTTACTTACGCAGGCTTTAGCTGACTTGCTTGTTTCATTTCCTTTGTGCCTATTTTTAGTTTTGGACAAAAGCTTTGCTTAAACATGTTGAACTACTTGTCCTTTTTCTGATGTTGGAACCTATCCTATGCTTCCCAGGTTATCTGTGCCTTTAGTATCAAATTTTCTGTTATAGTAGTAATGCCAAGAACACATTTATTTTGTTATCTGAGAAATAATTGCATTTGACATGAATGCATAAAATCCCAGCGGATCAGCCAAGAAGAAACGTTGCAGGTGAGATGCCCAGTTCTGCATCTATTGAGGTGCAAGTTCTGCCTTTAACACTATGCTGTCTAATATGCTCCTGCTACTCACCAAAGGTCAGAAGGAATCCATAGAGCATGCTGAGAACCCAGGAATACCAGCCCTTGTGTTCCATGTAGAGGAGGCTGTACACAGCGTAACAACCTAGTAGTGGGAAGAGGATCCAGGAAAGATACCGGAAAGCCATCTGTAGGGGCAAACAGGCAATGGAGACAGGCTTGGAACTGTAAAACTGATGCAGGGAAACCAGAAAGGGTAAACTAGGATCATCTGGCTAGCTATCCAGCCATAAGGCAAAGGCAAGCATTTGTTAGGACTTTGACAGAAATAGCAATTTCTGCAAGTTATGATGGTGGAAGAGAATTCTTGCTTCTCTTGGTAAGATCTGGAAGTAATTCCTACCCATCTCCTTCCCCCAACAGGCCCTAAACTTACATCATCGTAGACTTTGGTAGATGATTCTATGTATGTTGATTTGTCTTTGAACGTTAAACGTGGGAAAATCCCAGCTATTTTGTTGTCCCGATCCAGCTATTAGAAAGGAGGGAAGACAAAAGGAAGGGGTTGGTTTAATGAAACAACGTAGGAGGCTCAAAACAAGTAAGCTGAAAGGGAGATGATGAAAAGACAGACCACAGCACGCACACACTCAACACTGCTGATGGGCAGCAACATAGCTGAAGCTGAGATAGCATGAGCCATCTTATGAAAATTTTGTCAGACCCAAAGCTCTGACACTGGGAAATAAAAATGAACTCAACTGCTCCTTCTAATGTGGTCACATGACAACCCAAATCTCCATCTGTCTCTGAAACAGCTGGAAGGAAAATGTTTAAATGGGATAGTATTGCCCAGGCTTGTGGGTTTCCCACTGGCCAGGAATAGGATACTTCATTCTCTGGGGTTGAATCTGATCCTTTGCGCTTTCCTAGATAACCACAGCTTTTTCCCATGACACCTCTGTCAGGTGGTTTCCCACATTTGTACCATCCCTCCCCGCACCTCTGCCAATTCTGAAAGGTGGCAATGCCTCTCCAAAGATTGAATGACTAGCAGCAAGAGATATAAGCTGAACTATGTTGGTATTTTCATCCTCACATTTTTGTTTCTGGAAAGTGGGCCCCAAGATCTTCTCTGAAACTGCAGTTTGAATTCAGGATGAAAGAGGTTCCCTACTGTGGAGAAGCATGATGATGGGAAGTAAAACATCCCATATTCAGCTGTCTTTTTTCAGCCTGATGCAACATTATCAATCTTCTCAGTAACATTTTTTGACAGCAAAACAACAAAATGCGAAGGGGACATGGACAGTTTCTAAATTCCATTCCTTCCAGCTCTTACCCTGACATCCATAACTTTTGTGATCTTCCATAGGTCAATGAGGAGCCCAATGAAGACGCTGACTTGCACCACAAAATTAGTTTCATTGTCCAGGATGTAGAGGAGGACTACAAGTGACTGAAACACTCCGAAGAATACTGACCGGACTGAGAGTCCCTCTAGAGATTGCCTGCTGTTCCAAAACTGAATATCTAAAAAGGAGAATGAGAAACCAAGGTAAAAATGAAGAAGCCCAGTCCTTGTACCAATCAAGAAACAATTATTTACTGAGACCATTGATGGATGTGCTACTACTGCTGGCTGGTCCTGTACTTAAAGACAGAAGGCAGGTAAGAGCTGGGACAGGCAATTCCATCAGTGCTTCTTCCAGGATAGGACCCTGAAGCAATACAGCACCTAATATGTAACTCTACTGAGGTAATATACTGGCTTCCTATTTGTTACCAGTCCAGATTCAGGTTTTGCTGTGAAAGCTCTGAACAACTTGGATCTTGGTTATCCTAGAGACTATCTTTTCTCTTACAGATCCATTCAGTCCTCAATGTCATCTACAGGAACCCGCCTAGTGGCACTATGTGGAATATCTTTCAGAATTCTGACATTTTCCAATAATTTGCCATTTTAGAAGTTTGTAACAGTATGTAATTAGTTTTTAAAGATTTTCTGACCACAATCAAACCCATAATCTAGTTTCACAGAAGTGTAAATGTCATAGTTTTTTGTGGGTTTTTCAGACTATGTAGCCATGTTCTAGAGAAGATTTTTCCTGACATTGCACCAGCATCTGTGGCTGGCATCTTCAGAGAATGCTGGCATGGAAATGAGCTGAGTATATATAATGTGTGACCCTTGGTTAAGAGGAAGGGATTTACACTTCCTTCCAGCCAAAGGTCACACAGTGTATATATACCCCACTCATTTCCAGCATTCTCTGAAGATGCCAGCCACAGATGCTGGCGAAACATCAGGGAAAAAACTCTTCTAGAACACAGCCACATAGCCCAAAAAACCCACAAAAAACTATGGGTGCTGGTTGTGAAGGCCTTTGACTTCACAGTAAGTGTCATATTCTGTGTTTGTATTTCTTACAATATTCTACACATTTTTGAAATAGCTAGATCTAACCAGTCTACAAATGTTTGTCAAGAAACAGACAAATAAATAATCTATGGTGGCAAGAAAAAAAGAAGACAGAAAAAGAATTTCCAGTTTTTTATAACTTACCATTTTTGAAAGCCAGGAATTCAAAAATACTGTGTACAATGGAAACAATAATGGTCAAAGCCAGCAGGTATGGATTGGTTTCTAATAAAGCAACCTAATGGGGGAGGAAAAGAAATAACAGTCTAAGTGACGAGTGCTTCCAGAAATCCACAAAGCATGCCACAGGTGTGTAAACCTCTTTTCCTATTTTTGACTTTGTGTGTGTGAATGTTTCTTTTTTTAGCCGTTCCAAAATCTCTGTTTCTAATCCTCATGGTTTCAGATGCAAGGGAAATTACAACTGAAGGCTAAAACTTGCACAGGCTTTCTGGACATTAAGAAAATGTTAAGATTTATAAAGAATTCTAAATCCAAGAACGACTGAACTCTAAAGCATGGCATATGGGTACCTCCCCCAAAGATACGGAAATCCCTCTATAGGCATATAGGCCCCTTCAGTGTCTTCTAGGAACTTCCTTCCCTGTATGGATTGAACAACCTAACACTTTTGAGAAGGTGCTGCAGAAAATGTTTCCTACTTTCTGATACCAAATGATCAGAAAATGACCTGACCAATACTGAATTATTACTTTTTTGCAAATTCCACACACAACATTTATCCTGTGATACTAACAGAACCCCAGTAGTTTGGCACAGTGCAAGTAACACCTGCTTTATGTGTGAGAAGCCCAGTTTGAAACCTCACTTCAGCTACAAAATGAATGGTTGGACTCAGACAGACATGCCCCATCTCAAATGGGTCTCACAAGGATAAAGTAAAACTTTATGAGTTACCTTAACTAGTCTTTGGAGCTTTCCTTATCCAAAATGCTTGGGACCTGAAGTGTTTTTAATTTCAAATTCTGGAACATTTGCATATACTTAAGGGAATACATACATAAGTATATCTTGGAGATGGTTTCCAAGTCTAAACATGAAATTAATTTATGTTTCATATAACCTGAAGGTAATTTTATATTTAGTATTTTAAACAATTTTTTGCACAAGAAACAAAATTTTTGTACACTGAACCATCAGAAAGAAAAGGTGCCAATATCTCAGCCAGCCAGCCAGCCATGTGGACAATTCTGGATTTTGGAATATTTCAGATTCTGGAATTCCAGATTAAGGGAGACTCAATTTGTAGTATCTTACTCTTTGGAGGAGCAGGATGTGTGTGCGCACGCGCACACATACGCACATGTACCTTTAAGTCACCTGCTAAACTATGGCAAGCTTGTACATGATAGGTTTTTTTTTTTTTAAAGGCAAGGAATACTCAGATGGTTTTTCCAGTTCCTTCCTCTGAATATAGCCTATAGTACCTTCCATGACAGTCTCCCTTCCAAGTACTAAGCAGGGCTGACCCAGCTGCACTTCAATTGCATTTCTGATGTAATATTAATGTGAGTCACCTTGAGTTACAACTCTGGAAGAAGAAGCTTTAAGGGTACCATCATCTCCTCACTCACCTTCACTGAGTCTTGCTCCTCATCTGACTGTTCGTACAAATCTTCCCCCAGGAAGTTCCAGGGGGACTTGGTACTCTGAGCGGCATACAGCTGCCATCGCCACAGTGACAGAGGACAGTAAGAGAGGCGGAAGGGCAACCGCTCCACCGTCTCATTGATAGGGAAGTAGTCTTTCTGCAAGTTCCAGTAATCATTGAAGTACAAGATGGGGTAGTAGTCTCCGCTCACTGCATCAAACTTCACATCTGCAACAACAGGTCAAGGGATGTACACAGTGCACCTGGACTACTGAGACACAGTGGAGACCAGGAGGAAAAAGAAACTGCAGTTCAACACCCTGTTCTCACACAGGACAGTAAGCTGTTCACCTTTCTCATTTCATCCTCTACCACCTACTACTACTACTATTACTACTACTACTACTATTATTAAATAGGATTGTGCTGATTTAACGAAGGCACATCTTAAGATATAAATTTTTGTAAATTTTGTTTGTGGGTAAATTTTAAGTGTTGCTGTATGTTTGGGCCAGGATGCTCTTTTGGTTCATCACGTTCCTGCTTAATGAAACACCTTTCACAAAATTTTGTATAGGTGCTAGTAAATGGCATATGTCACTTGAGAGCCTATGGGTAGAAAAAGTAAAGAGTCACTAGATAAATAAGCTGCAGCCGGTGTTTTGTATTCATTGGCCCAAACATACAAAGGGACAATGTGGAAATCCAACAAAAATGTTGAGGCATCTTTTTACCTTACTCCTACAGAAGCAAGCAGCTCAACAATGTAATTACTGCATGCAAAGGGATCTTGTAGCACCTTTGAGACTAACTGTGTGAAATAAATTGTAGCATAAGTTTTTGTAGACTTGGTATACTTCCTCAGATACCAAAGTCCACAATGCTTATGCTACAACGTCTTTTGCTCAGTTAGTCTCAAAATTGCTACAAAATCCACTTGTGCATGATATTCCAAACTAACATGGCTTGTCTCTGAATTCTACTGCCAAGGTAACTACTGGTTGTTCTTACATTGGTCCAGAGGTGGAGGAACACTGCCCTTGACCCACGGCGTGTGGTCATCCACAATGTTGATGGTGAGGTTTGGGTGCCAGTGAGAGATCACTTCCACAGGGCCATAATCTTCAGCTCTCTGCAACAAAATACAAGGCCTGAGTCCTCTTTCTATGGTAGGGCAAGAGAAGAAGGGTGCTCAATTCAAGACTATTCTGGGAACCACCAAGAAGGATGACAGTTCACTGTGTTATAAGAAAGGGAAATGGGAGGTGGGGAGAAATCAGGAGCACCACTCAAGCGCTGAGGTAATATGTAATAAACAATATAAGGTGGTATGTCCCAAATTTCCAATAAATAGCCAAGACCTTTTAAAGGGATCAAAACTGGAGGCACACACAACTCTCACATCCCCCAAAAGACTGATTCTTAGTATGTGAAAACTTCTGAATTAGGAAAAGCCAGATCTCTTGTAGGAATCACTACTCCCAAGAACAGCTCTGGCCTGGAAGAAAGGAAGCCCAGAGGAGGGCAGTCCATTCCTCTGTGCCTGTGCATTGCTTATCCCACCCTTCTTCCTGACAGGGAATGTGCATGATCTCTATGCCCCCTAAAAGGTCTTGCAAGGCTAAGACTCAGCAGGAGGCCCTAATTCAACCAGAAAGCTTTGGGGCTGAGCAGAGATGAACCTCTATAGCAGGGTTTCTCAACCAGGATTTCCAGGATTCAACAAAAGGCCACTAAGAGTTATGCAAGAGATCATGACTGAAAAAATAAAAAGCTGCAGATACAGTAATTTTAATGTAAAGATTCCCTTGCACCAGAAACTTATTTCAAGGGTTCTTTTGGGGTAAAAAGTTGAGAAAGGATGCTCTAGGCACAATACACAGATTCTCCAAGTCAAGAGGGTGAATTCATGATCCAATTACAGTTGGTGCAAAAACCTTGCAGAATTATCCACCCAGGCAGAGGATGACTGAAAAGATTCAAGGGCAAATCCATTCTTCACATGGAGACACAGCAGGTAGTCTCCTCTGGAAGCAGGTATCTTATAATCACTGCACCGATTTACTATTTGTGGCAAAAGCTCAAGTACTTTGGAAAGGAGGTTCTTCTCTACTTGTGGCTCAGAAACATTCACTGATGGGCAATTTAATACAGTTTAAAAAAATACTGTTGAGCCTTCAGAAGCTTGCCAGCTGCCATGATCTCTTGTACGTAGTGTGCTCTGATCATTTTTTACAAAGCACACAGGCCATGACTATGTAAAACTGAATTGCAGATGCAAAAGGTTTTTACATCAGAACCAGCAGTACCACAGCCAAACACTGATACCTGTAAGGTTTGCAGGGGAGAGGAAATTGGAGTCTCTCGTGTCAAAAGGAATGGTTCCATTCCTGATCACCAGAGTGGCCTGGAATACATCTGGAGATGCCAAGAAAAATGCTCTCTAATTATAGCTCAACCAGAAGTTGCAGGCTCACAGAGGAAGCCATCGTGCATGACAACAGCCTCTGGCTAACCTTATGCAACTATGCGCTCAGCATGGCTCTTAGAATCAGCACAGATGTGACTGGAAGGTCCTGGTGTTTACTACATTTGAAATAGCACAGGTGTAACTAAAAAATGTAAAGGTAGTCCCTTGACATGAATATCTAGTCGTAACTGACTGTACAGTTCGGTGCTCATCTCCGTTTCTAAGCCAAAGAGCCAGCATTGTCCGAGGACTGGTCTAATGCTCATGTGGGCAGAAGGACTGAACTGAACACTGTTACCTTCCCACTGAGAAGTGGGAACAAGTTTTCTACTTGCATTTGCATGCTTTTGAACTGCTAGGTTGGCAGAAGCTGGGACTAGTGACAGGAGTTCACCCCATCATGCGGCACTTGGACCTCGAACTGCCAACCTTCTGATCTTTTTTGCTCATCAGAACTGACATCTTAACCACCAAGCCACTGCACAGGTGTGACTAGCAAAGCTAAATTTAAATGACAGTGGTAGGGGATGAGTTAACAGGGCTGCCAAAATTTACAGCGACATTTCTATGGGTGAGGTGTGACTTGAATATAAAGATCGGTCTCTTTCTCTCTCTCTCTCTCTCTCTCAAGCACAGAAACACACTCACACTCATTCAGCCATCCCTAACAGCATAGCAGGGAGCCAGAAACAGCTTAGAGTTTCTCTTTTTCCTAACAGAAGCAAAGTGCTGCATGGAACGCATTACTCTGAGGGACACCAAGACCATAACAACGGTAATGTTTACTCATTATCTGGGGGCTAAGGGGAGCATTGCTTCTTACTGTATACAGGGTTCTCCCCCTTTTTAAAATCTAATTTAACCACCTCAACGATGTGATATTTTATCATGCTACACATTCCTCTCTTCTCTGTGCTAGAAGATGTGTGAAAACAGGAGAGCAGCAGTAGACAGAGTCCTGTGACTGTAAGCAAGACCCCCTTGTAAAGTAAAAATAGTAATGGGGTGAGAATCACGCAGCCTTCCAGATCTGCCAGAAGTTTGCAACTATCACCACAGCCAATGGTGAGGAATGCTGGGAGCTGCAGTCCAATGCTATTTGGAGGGTCACATGATCCCCCGCCATTAGAGTATGTGCACATAGAACTGTGGTTTAATTCCCTTTTAACTTTTATATTAACCATTCTTTAAATTGGTTGTGAGTGGCCTTGAATCCACAGATTCCTTATTTATGGATTCAAACATCCACAATTTGGAAATATTAATATATTGATATTGATATAGATATAGATATATAAATTCCAAAAAGTAAACATAACGGCCACAATTTCTAAGCCACCTTATTTAATGGGACTTGAGCATCCATGGACTTTGGTATCCCAGTGGATACCAAGGGCCCACTGTAATATAATATAATATAATATAATATAATATTATAATATAATATATTTACACACACACACTTAAATAGACAATCACTTGCATGTGAACAAATAATTAGGTGAACAATGTTCATGGCCTATCTAGAAATGTCTCCTAGTCACTATTGGTAACATGATGCTAGGTTCTGGAGTGATGTTAGGGTGTTTTTTTAAAAGAAGTAATTTGCAATATTTTAAATTCCATCTCCACCCCACAAAACCTTCCACTCAGAAACTGCCATCTCCAGATAAAGCTTTAGAAACAAATCTATCTTTTTTACTGTAGTAGCTGAAAAGATTCCCGCCCCCAACGTTTTAAATATTACCAACCCTTCAAATAAAACAGCTTGTGGAATTCCCCACCACCCTCAACCCTGTCCTCAGCAGCCTTCTTAAAAAAAAAAAGGACAAATGGAAGGTTTCAGCATATTACAGAGCAAGAAATTCAAAAGGAGATGATGGAAATGGTTTCGCAACATTAAGTACAGGAATTGCTTGCCAATGTCAATTTATTCAAGGCTCTATACTACCAGAAAGCCCTGGGCTGCCAACATTATGGCTGAGGGCTGAATTATGGAGAGTTTAAAGTGGGATGCTGTGCAGCCCCAGAAGCCCTAAGGGCCATTACTACTATGAAGGGCACAATTACAACCTTGGAGGCTAAGGAAGATGAGTAGGAAACATACAAGAGAATACCACACAATAAGCAATTGTTACTTTTATCATTTCAGGATCCGCTTCCGTCTCCCCTGTAAGCAGATTCTTGGTTTTCTGGAACCGCCTGCGCTTGTATTTATTTATCACTGCAATAAAGAAATGAAGGGGGGATGGTTGGGGGGAAAACAAAAGGTAAGTAGATGTAAAACTCTCCTGTAATAGGCAAAGTATGACATAAAACAACACCTAAATGACAGATTTCTAGGACTGCAAGCACATTATTATAATTCAGGTTTCTAGGTCTCCAGAGAATCTTTGTGAAAGAGATAGCAACCCACTCCCTGAAAGACTAAGCAACCAGGAGGTGACGGAAAGTCCAGACTTGTTAGGCTTTTCAGTTTCCCAAAAATGTGCTATACCTCTGATTACCTCTCCATCTCTCTCCATACCCCACAACTTTTTCTGCAGCAGGAAACCAGGATGCCAAGCCCGAATCCTTTTTATCTCCAGAAACAAAGTAAAAACAGGCAAATGTATTTCATCTACCTAATTCTAAGCACAAGGGAGACATTCGTAGAGCAGAAATGTCAGAACACACAGTGGTGATTGCACTGAGTGTTTGAATTTCCACAAAATCAGGAATCTTGCAGGAAGACCCAGCCCTGGAAATGTCAGTTCTTTTTTCCCACTCCTATAGAAGAGAACATCTTGCCTGCTGATAGGGATACCACCCTCTTCTGAAGGTTGTCAACACACACTACTTTACTGAAAACTGTTGGCTTAAATACAAGGGAACCCACCACTGTAATGTTCCCCAAAACTGGGTCCTAGGAGAAATACGCATCCAAAAATGCAGTGGAAAGGTACTGGGGGAGCTGCAATTGGCTAAAGTTTCCCAACTGATTATCACCCCACATGGTCTGTTGCAGGGAAACTGCTTTTCCCAATATCACAATGCTCAATGCATGGAAACAGATATACAAGACACGGAATGCCTTCCTACAACACTCAAATCCCTTTGTGAAGTACCATTTCTAGGGGATTCTGGGCATGGTAGTCCAAAAAGCAACTTGTCCAAACTTGGAAGAAAAGGAAAAGAAAGTGATCAGGGTTGAACTGTGTCAGGTACAAAAATCTTCCTTCATTTACACTGACTGCAGCCTTTCAGCAAAAGGAAAGGAAATAATCTGGGTGGCAGAGGGAGGTGGGGAGGCTTACTTCGTGACGTGTGGACTGTGGCAAGTCGCCTATATAGATTCTTCTGTTTTGGATCAGGATGGAACCCGCTCTTTGTGAAGTACACATGGATGTACATGGAACCATTGTGTTGAACACTCTGAAATCATATAGACATGAACACATATGTAAGTCACAATATGATCTCTGGCATTACCTAAATTGTTAATACAACATCATTGTTGCAGCAAGCTGAGGACACAGAGCAGCTGAAGAAGCCACACCAGTCACCTTCTGCTACTGGAAGGACTGCTATGGCTCATTTTCAACCCTCTGAAGAACCAGTTGCCTTGAAATAGTGCATCAAAGCTTCCTCTTGTTTCCCACTCCTCATTTGCTGCATCCTCCCTCAAGTTTTTGCCTATCCAGTTATTCTAAAACCAAGGAAAGACTATTCCTCCCCAAACAATCTTGGCTCACTCTTTTATTTTGTAAGATCATCACAGTCTCCATACTTTCCAGATTGGCATCTGTAGTATCAACTGTCTAAGGATGCAGAAACTAGGCAAACAAGGTCTGCACTAAAGATGAACAGGTACCGATGGCCCATCTCCATTAACGGAGCATCATGGCCAGAAGTATATTTAGAATCAACATGAGAGGTTTAGGTTGGAAGTCACTATTCTTCGTCTCCTCCCTATTATGAGAAATCATAATAAACAGCAGGTCAATGATACAAGCTGCTCACATACCTCAGGGATATCCAATTCTGCATAGTGTTCATAGCACCCGTCGGAATTCTGGCCACTGGTCCAGTCTCCATAGACAAGGTCCCGTTGTTCCCAAAACAACGCTGAGGTAGCGTTGAAATCTGTAAAGTGCTCATGCTCTGATATATAGACATGAAGATCCTATAGTGAAAGAGAACAGTTTTATTTAAGGGAAGAAATCATGGTAGGTTGCCAGGAGGGTGGGAACATGTGGTTGTTGTTGTGTGCCTCCGAGTCATTTTAGATTTATGGCGACCCTGTCATAGGGTTTTCTTGGCAAGTTTCTTCAGAGGGGGTTTGCTCTAACCATGTCTGCGACTTGCCCAAGGTCACTCAGTGGGTTTTTATGCTGGAGCAGGGAATCGAACCTAGATCTCCAGGTTAAAAAAATTCCAATTTATGCTGGTGATAAATTTGGATCATTCAGTTGCAGCACATTATTTTCATAGACCAGAGTATATATTTGTTTATAAACCTCCTAGGTAAGAGCAATGGTTTGTGATATGTCCTTTCACAATGCCTGGGTCCTTCTGACCCATCTTTCTGCTACACTTACCATTAAAGTGTCCTTAGGAAAGAGATTGCGGCTTGGTGCCCTGGGGGCTCCACCAGCTGTGGTTTGATCCTGTGGTGCCGGCCCACGACGGAACCAACTGCTGATGGCCCAGATGATAAAGATCCTGAATGTTGAGGGTAAAGAAAAGTAGATAATTAATTCCAAACATAGTTATCAACCAGTCCTTCCTTCCAGGGAAATTCCAGACCAACTCTGATCAAACAGGGAAGTCTCCAGAGAAATAAACTTTAATTAGACTACATACACCTGTTGGAGCTTTGTTTGGCAACTAATTCTGAACTCTGGCTTACTAACACCCTCCTATTCAATCTGAAGAGCAAAGGAGGAGCCAGCAGGGAACAAGTCCCTCATCCTGTAGCACTCTGGGACTTTCTCCCTGAATCACTGGTGAGCACAGTGGTGGGGGCTTTGAATCAGAGCAGACCTTGGAACACTATTTGGACTATAGCTCCCCAAATCTTTGTCGGCATGGTTGCTGGCTAGAGAATTCTGGAAATGTAATCCAATCCACTGTTTCATGGTCTGGTTCAGAGGTCCTAACTGGGGCCTTATATTGTTGGGTAGACATCCACACTCAGTTGGCCTCCAGATGTATTTAGACTTGCCTCTTGTCACAGTACAGTACTGTTGACAGCCTTCTCCTCAGTCCAACACTTCCTATTATTGACTTACACTCTGCTTTCTCTTCAAATCGTATAAATCTTTCACCTTTTACTCAGCCCAACATTTTCCATGCCTATTCAGATTCTTCATCTACACCAGCATTCCTGGTGTGTTTTAGTGGCATGAAAGAAAAGTGTAAGAGGAGAGCCCCTTATAGTCACTGATGCTCTCCACACAAGCATGAAACCAGCTTTCCCCATATTCTTGTTGGAATGGAGAACCGCTTCAGACATGCCACTTGCATGCTAACCAACTGAAGAACGTAGTGAGAGGGAGTGTCATGTTTCCTCTTAGTTTTGACAACCATCCTGAGTTAACATTGTTTTTGCAATGTCCTTTTGGGAGACAGGAGATATAACCACCAGAAGAACTGAAGGTGGTGGCACTAGGACAAATTCTTTGTGTTTATCTCTGATAACACTGTTTTAATTTAATATCTGAACAAGCTACATAAATAACTTGCATAGAACTGTTTTATTTGAAATAGATGTGTGCATAGTTTTTATTTGAAACACACACACACACACTCTAAATACTGCCCACCCAAAATAGTACAAAACTAAGACTCAAAAGTTGCTGCCTCTTTGAAATTCGATTCAAATTGGCTTCAACTCTTGGTACTTACGAACAGAATACAATAATATTAGTAGTATAGTTGTTAAGTACTAATCACATTCAAGTTCTGTTCAGTAAATGGACTCTTGAGTTTCAGAAATTTCTGCTGTCAGATTTCAACATGGCTCTGAATAAGCCCATACAAATACATATAGGCCAAAATGCACCCGACTTTCTGGAATAAAGCAGCCATCTATAAAGCACTTTGAGATGTGTCCCCAGCTTTTTCCTGTGAAATCTACTTGGTTCTGTCCAATCTTTGTCCTTCTTACTATTATCAGCAACAACTATTTTCATCACTTTTCTCAAAAGAACTTAGCCTAGTATCCTCTTTTGTTTTTCACACTTGAAGGAGATGAGAATGAAATGACTCATGGCCACTAGAGGAGTCGGAGAGGCAAATAAGATGTTGAACTCAAGACTCAGTTATGTTCCAATAGCTTTTTTCTAGATTCGTTTCGAGTGTGCTATAATATGCTGGAGGATAACAAAACGTAAAGCTCAGTTGCCATTGGGTGACCATGTTTCTGTATCCCTGAAAATCTAACCGCTGCAAGTTTAATCAAATCTTAATTTCATTTTGAGAGAATCAAGGAAGACAAGCTAGTTAGCTCAGCAAGTCTTCTGCATTGTGGGAGATGCCTGCTGCTGAAGTCTACTCGCATTGGGAACTATGGAGCCCAAAGTCTTTGCATCCCACCCTTGCCATAGTGCCCTGTGCTGTGAATATCAGCACTGCTGGTACTGTAAAGAAGAGACACATACTCTCCTCCTACATTAGCAGGCTAGCGGGTTTGAAATTATGACTGAAGATAATCTGCCAACTGGGAAGAATGAAGCAGGCACTGTCAGCTTCCTCCGCTTCATGATTCATTGGTGAAATTCACAGACCTACGAGAGCTTAACAGCGCTGCTCACACTACAAATCTAATGAAAAATGCACATGGCTTGCTCTCTTTAGACAATGACTGGTATCTTTTAATTTACAATTCACACACAAGAGGCAATGTCACCTTGATTCAAGGACACACACACAGAGGTATATATGCAGAGGTTTTGCCACGCATTCACACACACATACACTTACTTAACCAACAACAATAAACGTTCAAAGCCAGACAATTAAACCATCTGATCTGATAGGGTAGCTTTACAGAAATGTGGTTCTCTTGTATAATCTTTTAAGATGCTGATTACAGACTAAGTTACTGTAAGGAGACAGGTTTGTGATGCCCATGCATAGATCTCCAAGATCTGCTTTCTTTGGTTATCAACAATACTAGCAATGCTTCAAAATAAGTGGACAGTTATGCTATTGCTCTGGCTTTTGAAGGAGAGAAGAGCATGCAGCTCCACCGTGCCTTGGTCCAGCAGCTGGTGAGAGGCCTTCCTTCCACATTTCAACAGTTATTGCTCTGGGCTCTAAAGAGAAAACAGTCAGGCATAGCTCCATTGTGCCTTACCCCAGTGGTTGGTAATAGGTCCTTCCTCCATTCCAACTGCCATTGCTCTGGTTTCAGAAAGAGAGGAGCTGCCAACATCTGCTGGACTTAATATCCTCCCTCACTTTCATCTCCTTTTCCTTATGAGTACATTAAGATTGTAAGCCTGAGGGAATGAACTGTCAAATTATTTTTATGCTTTGGGGGGGGGGGGGGTGGCTCTTAACTGAAGGACAGGGTACAAATATTTTAAATAAATAAATCATGCTTCCCTCCCAGATGCTGATGGACTTTAGCCAGCCTAGACAATAATGGGGAATGCTGGGAACTGCAGTTCAGCTCCCACTCCTGCTAAATCTCCCTACTTAAAATAGGCAACAATTATCTGGAAAATCCTCAACTCAATAAAAGATAAATTATTAGCTTAACTTCAAGGTAATGCTTTAGATCCATCTGAGCCATGAGAAGGGGGCTCTTGCCAAATAAAGATTATAATGGTTTTTGCATGCTCATGATTTCTGAAGTGCTTCCTCACAGTGCTTGCCCAGTTTTAGGGAGTAGGACACTTCAGCACTGACCTTGTTCCAATCTGATTTGCTTTAATAAATTGAAATATTTTAACCGTACTAATCATTCAGACATTTTGCCACTTGGCTGGCATTGAAGGGGTGCCAAAACGTTTTTGCTGATGAAGCGCTGGGAACCAATACCGCTTCCCAAGCAAAAGCTACCATAAAGACTTGGGAAGTAGAAGTGCAGGTCACCTTGATCTGCAGAAGCCATTCGGATGTGTGAAAATAGGCCAACTCCCTTTCATTTTCTCAGGTGGGCTTATTTTGTTTCACAAGCAGCAGTGTGATTAACATGGGGAAGAGAGACCATGTCCAATGCTGTTGTTGCTTTGTGCCTTCAAGTCATTTCCGATTTATGGTGACCCTATCATGGGGATATCTTGACAACATTTGTTCAGAGGTGGTTTGCCATTGCCTTCCTCTCAGGCTGAGAGTATGTGACTTGCCCAAGGCCACCCAGTAGGTTTCATGGCCAAGCTGGGACTCATGCCCTAGTCTCCAGAGCTGTAGTTCAACACTCAAATAACTACACTATACTGGCCCTCTATGTCTGACGTACCATCACCTAATTTTGTTGTTGGAAGGGTGGCTCTACTCTCTACCATCAGCTGATCCCACACTCTCTGGAACCTTCACTTGTACACACACACTATCCCTGTGCAACTTCTGCGCCCAATGATGATCCTGTTTCAGTGTGACTTTCTCTCATGTTTTAAAGCTCTATATATCTCCTTGAACACTGTAAGTGAAAGGGACAGGCTAGATCAGAGTACCACCAGCAGCTGAAATGAAAAACCTGAAAAATGAGAGTAAGCTCCATTCTGAGGTGGTGGTGGAAGTAGTATCAAATATGCGTTATTGATGCTGGCTGTTCTCACATACAGAGTAGAAAACTACAGCAAGGAACATGGTGGGTGCCAGTTTAAAATAAATACACTTGTGGTTTCCATGCATGTTATTTTTAGACCATATGCAGTCCATCTTCACCTTCAGAGTTACATGTCTCCTTCCTTTCCCTGCACTTTTGCATACACAGTGTCCTAAATGGTTAATGAATTTCATGTAACATTTGTTACACAAAACAGGAGAGAAAGGAGTAAACAACAAATGGAAGGAAAATGCGGTGTTCATTATATATTCCAAAAGCTTTTTTAAATTATTTGATTAAACTGTTAAAGAAGACTGGCAGGTGAGAGACAGGTAACCCAAGATTACACCATAGCGAATGTGCCATAAGCAGAAGCCAAGACATCAAATCTCTCAATGGAAACACAACAGCTTGAGTGCACACCATTAGGAGTTACTATTTTGGACCAGAAGGAAGGCAGGCTTGGTCAGGAGATGAACAGCTTGCAGTCACACCTCAGCTGCCACATGGTTCCAAGGTTTGCTTGCTGTTACTCTTTGACCAAGAAGTTGGCTCATCCTCTCACTGTTGCTAAGAATGCCCTAATTTCACTTTTCCTTCCCAGGAGCAAATGAAGCCCCTTCATTCTGCAACAAGACATTCACTGCTGGTTGCTGAGCATAAGATCCCTCCTGTCAAGCTACATGGCTGGAATCTATGAGTCCTGGTCCATTGGGAAAACTACAATATAAATCAAATGCCTCAGTTTCAGCATTAGTCTCACAGCAGGAGACTTGAAAAAAAGTTTGACAAAGTCGTTTTTAAAAATCTACAATTCACAGACTCCCTTGGCCACATAGGCAATATCTAAAGTGGTTGTGGAATGCTGGAAGATGCAATCCAAAAAAGTGACTTTCCAAGGTGTGTAGTAAAATAACAAGCTAACCTATAGCAAATCAGACTGGCAAGAGCTCTCTAGGATTAGGGGCAAGATTCTTTCTTAATTTTCATTGGCAATACCAGGGATTAAACCTTGAATCTTTTCCACACTTAGCATGTAATTTTACTAAGCAACATGCTCCCTAGGCATTACCTCCAAGTTGTTTCTGACTGAATGGCAACCCTAGGGTGAACCTATCATGCATTTTCCTGGCAAGATTTGTTCGGGGGTGGAGGTGGGATCATCTTTGCCTTCTTCTGAGTCAGAGAGAAATGTGACTTGCCCAAATTCATGCACTGGGTTTCCATGGCTGAGCAGAGATTCAAACCCTGGTCTCGAGAGTTGTAGTACAAATGCTCAAACCGTTGCACCACGCTGGCTCTCAGTAACTCTCTTAGCCTAACCAAAATGGAGCACAAATATATTGTAATCCACATGGTGTTCTTAGAAGCATGTTTGAAAGAAATTGCAATACTCTGGTTTCAGGAAGATAGGGGGCATGTGTGACAGAGATAAGTATGTTCCTGAGATATATGCAGATTTAATAGTGGTCCTCAGCACAGTTCCTCACTGGATTAATAACTAGACAATAAAAACTAATAAAAAGCCTTAGAACCCCTGGGATCTGCTCTACCATAACCTGCAGCACATCATGTATATCCATAACCTGACACTAATGTTCAAAGTAATACAAAGGAGAATATAAATTGTACAGAATATACATTAATCCAGCAGATTAATGGCAAAATATGCTGCCTATGCAGCGATATGAAAAAAGTTCACTACTGGTCATAGAATCAGAGTTGGAAGAGGCCACAAAGGCCATCCAGTCCAACCCCCTGCCATGCAGGAAATCTCAATCAAAGCATCCCTGACAGATGGCCATCCAGCCTCTGCTTAAAGAACTTTAAGGAAGGAGACCCCACCACCCTCCGAGGGAGTGTGTTCCACTGTCAAACAGACCTTACTGTCAGGAAGTTCCTCCTAATGTTGAGGTGGAATCTCTTTTCCTGCAATTTGCATCCATTGTTCTGCGTCCTAGTATCTGGAGCAGCAGAAAACAAGCTTGCTCCCTCCTCAATATGACATCCCTTCAAGTATTTAAACAGGGCTATCATATCACCTCTTAACCTTCTCTTCTCCAGGCTAAACATCACCAGTTCCCTAAGGTGTTCCTCATAGGGCATGGTTTCCAGACCCTTCACCATTTTAGTCGCCCTCCTTTGGACACGCTCCAGTTTCTCCACATCTTTTTTGAATTGTGGTGCCCAGAACTGGACACGGTATTCCAGGAGGGGCCTGACCAATGCAGAATAGAGTGGCAGTATTACTTCCCTTGATGTATCACTCTGAATCTAAGGCAGGTTTCCCTGTCAGAGTTTCTTCCTAATATTTGGCAGCAAGTTTTCTTTATAAAGACCTATAGATCCTGATTGCTCAGAGGAATAAATACTTTATCTGTACCTCTTGGTACGGATAATGTAATTGTATCAGCCTTTTGTGGCATCTCCCATTGTTGTGACTCACAACAGAGAACAGAGATTTCTCTCTAAGTTTATCACTTGCAATCCATAAACCAAACAACCTAGATTCCAAGCAACATTTAAGAGTTAGCTTTAATGTACATTCCACCAACACCTCTGTCCTGGAAGATACTGCCAAAACTCTTACAAGGAATGTGATGAACTCTACTCACCTAAAGCCGCAATCTGATCTTCAGTTGGCAGGTAGTGAATTATTAATAAAATGTACTTTGTCACACAGGTGCCTCTGACACAGGCCTACATTGGTCCTATGAACTTTCTGCTTTCAGAAGCGAATCCAATAAGAGAGCAGGAGTACCATCATGCTCCTTAATGATATGAGGCTGTGGAGGCTAATTCTCACAAAGAGCAGCTATGGTAGAAAAGGTTTGCTGAAATGCACTATTTCAAACTTCAAGTAGGCAAAAGGGATGTGTGTCTAAATGTCCCTCATGCAGAAGAACTTACTGCCACTGAAAATTACATGAGAAGTAGACACTGTTATAGTATTGTATAGCCTTCTCCCAGATAGTTATCTTTCCCAAACAGTCAGCCTTGAATTCTATGCCATGAGCAAGGTGGGATAGAGATACAATAAATGAAATAAAAACATAGGGAGTGTTTTGCATATAGAGGTTGTAGCTCTCAGGAAGCAGTAACATAAAACATTTGTCCACTGGCATTTTACCCAAAAGGCCTTTAGGGGAAGACGGGATGAAAAAGCCAAGCTTTTACGAAAAATGAAATAAGATGTTACAACAAAGTTACTGTTTCACTCAAAAATTTACACTCTCTTTGTGTAAGACAATTTAAAGATGCTTTTGGAAGAGCCTTCTCTAATTTTTGGGACTACAAAACAGCAAAATGCAGAAACTGGAGGGAGGTTCTGGCCTATTTTGGGCCTATGAGGGGTGACTAGGAGTAACTGGCATGCTTGGAAGGGAGGGGGGAATCTTAGATACAGTGGGCACATCTGCCTCCCAAAGCAGCACAATGAAAGTAAGACTGTTGCAAGAATCATTAGAATCAAGTTTGCAATGTATTACGGACATGCTGAGGCTTTTCAGAAATGTCAGTTACTGTTATTATTACTATTTTCAGATGTCTGATATGGGAAAGGATTATTGCAGCTTTCATGAAAAGTCTGAAAACATGACTCATGACAGGTAAATCCAGAATGAGATGATCTAAAAACAAACGGAAGCAGGGAACCACAAAACACACACCCTTCCATCAAGTTTCATATATATACAAACATATAGACACGAAGTACAAACTGGCAGTTCCATAAACATTTGAGATCTCACCTGAACAAGACTCCTTTGATGACCTGCCAGGCATTTGGA
Source organism: Urosaurus nigricauda (assembly GCA_034509955.1). NCBI lineage: Eukaryota > Metazoa > Chordata > Lepidosauria > Squamata > Phrynosomatidae > Urosaurus > Urosaurus nigricauda. Next base: position 27,978,188 of record JAOEGL010000007.1, on the reverse strand, counting down.
GCTTGCTGTTGGGGCTGGTTCTGTTGCTGGGTGTCCACAACCCCTTCTCCTCCCCCTGCAGTTCCATTACTAGTCACTTGCTTTAAAAATGAGGAGAAAAATAGGACAGGTTATCAATAAGAGCTCATTTCAGATAAAGCCAGACAAACCTTCTGGCTATTTTAAAAGCACTTCTGGCTACAGCTATGCCCACAAAAACTATTAAAGAAATCCGCAGATTCCAAGACTTTCATGAATCCACAAGCCACTATCACTCAGCTTTCCTTTCCCAGCCCCTTCTATCACACAGTGACAAAACCACAAGAGAGTGTTCAAACTGCTTGTTGACTTATTGTGACTCCATGAATTTTGTAGCATTTTCTTAGACAAAGAACATTCAGAGGTGGTTTCGCCAGTCCCTTCCACTGACATATAGCCTACAGCACCTGGTATGCTTTTGGCAGTCTTCCATCCAAGTACTAACCAGAGCTCATCCTGCTTAGCTTCTATGATCAGACAAAATCTGGCGCCTTTAGGTTATTTAGACCGTGGGCCCACCTCTGAGCTAAAGGAATATTCAAACAAGAAAGTTTCCTATGTACCCTTACCTCACCTGAATCTTTTAATTCATCACAGTACTTTATTTTTACAGCACCTAATTCTTCACTCTGTAAACTATGATTGGCAGGAAGGAAATTTATCATCCAATCTGTAATCTGTTTGGTGGGAAATTAAGGCTGGATTCAAATTTATTAATTTGGAACTGCATTGCTTTTAAATCTAATGGCAGAGAAGGCACTAGATTCAGCATGTGAAAATCTAGATGTGGAGAACATTAAAGGGGAAGTAGAATGGAGCATTCAGGTAATGTCACTTTGGGGAATCCCAAAGTATGAAAAATAATCTAGACTGGCATACGGTTATTTAAGATATGGATGGCAAACAAACAAAAGGATTAAGTGGGCAATATATGGCCAGCTTCCCAGCAATGGGTAGAAAAACAGGTGCGGAAGGGTGATTTCCTCCACCCACCTCATTGCTTCTAGCAGTTAAAACAGGCAATTCTCCAAACACTGTTACGCTAAAATTGATAGCTATGGCAAATTTCTCAGAATGGTAAATGGAGACTTAGCCCAACTAGTGTATTTTTAGAGCATTAAAGAATACAAAATTTCTACCCTCATTAAGTCCTGTGTTTGAAGGAGTTATTTTTCTGGGGGGACTCTGAGGAAGAGGCAAGTCACAAAGTCTAACTCTTCCAGAGATGCAACAGACAGCCTCCTCTGGTGCATCTCTGCCTCAGGAGCAAGGAAATGATCAATTTGTTCACAATACTTAGATAGGCTAGATTTATCCTCTCCAGCAGAAGGCAAATGGAAGTAGATCAGGGCAGAGCAAGGAACTGTGCAAGACATACAGCAGGAAGCATTCTCTATGGTTCAGGTTTCTGGACTGATAATAGATTTTAATTATGCTTTTTCTCACAGGATAATAGCATTCCCTGTGCACAGCTCAAGAATTACTGACTTTGAGACAGATAACTACCTGCAAAGACAAGACAGGCTATCTGATCTAGACAGTGTAGCTGAGAAAGCAGCACTGCCCTTTAGAATAAGCCACATTTGGTGAAGCAGGCTGTGTACAAGATCCCCAGGATCGAGAGAAACTGACAAAGAGAGAAATTACAAAGCCAGGTAGAATATTTTCCCTATGGAAACCAGAGACAGAGAACATGCAAGCATGTATTATGAGTGAAAATAAGCAAAGGGGCAGATATAAAAGATACTATGCAGCAGCATATTTTAAAAGGTCTATTAGAAAAGTGACAGAATGGACAGGCCCAAAGGGGAAATTTCATGTGGAGAGGTGGAAATAAAGCCGTTCCTTAGAAGGGACAGGGAGGCTAAAGTCTTCTTCATATGGAGAAGAAAAAAGATGAGTACTTCCACAAGAACAGGAGCCCTGAAGATGCTGCTGCTGAAGAAAACACCAGGTGATCCCTTTAATCTAAGATAACAAGGATACAGTATAAAATGAGATCTGTTATTTTAGGGGACAAGTTGCTATGGTGGTAATGTGGGAGAGGGGAGAAACAGCAAGGACTAAACTTGGAAGGAAAAAGAAAAGGAAAAGAGAAAGAAAAAAGAAATGGCTGGAGCAAAGAGAAAAATGGAGAGTGACATACCAAGTCAGATGACAATCAGAAGAATTACCATAACTTCTCCTTTCTTTATACAGGAGAAAAGCAGAAGCAATTTGCTTGGGAGGTTGTTGAGAAGCTGGAACAGTGAAATGTGAACAGGAGGCTGACCCTTAGGCAGGCACCTAAGAGTCAAAGATGTGCAACCTATGGCCTTTCAAGGACTGCATTGCAACTCCTTTCAGCCCTAGTCAACAGAGCCAATGGTGAAAGGAGTCACAGTCTTTAAATGAAGAGAGAGACAGAGTTTTTAAGGAGTCAAGAAAGCAAGACAGAAGCCAGGTGCAGAGCATGGAGAGATAGGCGTACCTAAAAGGATTGGGAAGTCAGATCAACAGTGTGCGCCACTCTAGAGAAGAAAGTGTTTTAGCTGGTGATGCATAATGCAGGCAGCATGAGACATAGAGTGGAGAGAAATCTGGGTTGAATGTCCTTACTGCATGGCCAAAACCCATTCACACAAGAGCCACACAAGAGCCAAACAAGAGCACCTGGCCGAGCACCAAAAGCCTTTCAGCACCTGATGCAGAGAACTTGCAAAGACAACAACAGTATCCTGAGTTGAAGCAGCCTGTTGAACAGTATAGATAGGCTTTACAGCTGTGTGGCACATATACTGGGGGTGGGTGGGTGTTATTATATGGTGGCTAAAGCATCACACCAAGATTGAAGGCGACCCGGGCTCAAATCCTCCAGTCAGCTGTCAAGCTCCCTAAGGACCCTATTTTTCTGCCTAACTCACTGTACAGAATAGCTATATGGATTCAAATGGGCAGGGAAGAACCAAGTGAGCCATCTCAAGCTCTTTTTACATTAGAGGCATGAGTAAAATAAATTTGTTTTGGTCATTTTATTCCCGGGGCAGCCTGGTGACTTGTAAAACAGCAAGGCTACGTCATGCCTCTTAGGATGCTTCTTGTTGTTAACTACCCTTGAGTCAGCCCCAACTCATGGCATCTTTTTTCTCTGGCCATGTGGTGATTGGAAGTCCAAGGAATTTTAACATCCATAAATAAGACATTTCTTTCACAACCCAGTATGTCTCCATCCTTGTGAAGCTCTCCCTGCCCTCCACTGCTCCGACTGTGTGTTGTGTGCCTTCAAGTTGTTTTGGTCTTGTAAATTCAAGCCAGTGACCATGATGTGGCCAAAGCATGACAGCCTCTGTTTTGTCATCTTGGCTTCGAGGGAAAAAGTGCAGGTTTAATCTGTCCAAGGACCCGTTTGTTAGTCTTTTTGGCAGTCCACCGTTTTCTCAACACTCTTCTGTTGTGGTGGTGGTGTGCCTTCAAGTGGTTTTGTTCTCCTTCTATGCAGATGCCAGCCACAGACGCTGGAGATGAGCAAGAAGATGGCCATGGCAAACGTCATCTGAAGAAACTTGCCAAGAAAACCCCATGATAGGGTTGTCTTCGGTTCATGATAAGTCAGAAGAAAACATGTGAAGTTGAAGGCTTTCATGGCCAGCATCCATAAGGTTTTTTTGTGGGTTTTTCGGGCTATGTGGCTATGTCCTAGAAGAGCTTATTTCTTCTGACCTGTCATGAACCCAAGGCAACCCTATCATGGGGTTTTCTTGGCAAGTTTCTTCAGATGATGTTTGCCATGGCCATCTTCTTGCTCATCTCCAGCACCACATCTCAAATTAGTTTATTTTCTTTCCGTCAGCTTTCTTCACTATCCTGCTCCCACATTTGTACATGTTGATGGGGAATAAAATGGCCTGTAAGAGTCTAACTTTAGTGCTCAGTTGTATATCTTTACTCTTTACGATCATGGCTACTTCTCTCATGGTTGCCCTTCCCGTTCCTAGTCATCTTACTTGACGGCAGTCTCCGCTCTCTCTACACTCTAGAAACAATGCAGTTTGACACCACTTTAAATGCTATAGTTCCAAAAGAACATGATGTACATAACTGAAGGATATGTAGAAGAAAGAAAATTGGTATTTACACTAATATCAAGATTGCTTTATGTCAAGAAATCATGATGCTTTATATGTATACTTTAACAATGCAACTGTTTACTAACTGCACAAAGATGGAATAAATGTAATTTTGCATAAAGATCAATTTAAAAACACGATAAATAAACGCTATAGCTCTAACTTATGGAATCCTGGGATGCGTAATTTTATGAGGGGGTAAAGTTTTAATGGTCACCTTTTTTAAAAAATTGACAAAAAGTTTGTTTTGATTTGTAGCTGTTAACTTATCTCTATATAATCACTATCTAGATTTATACATTTTTCCCAGCGTATCTTGACCCTCTGAATACCTGATATTGTAGACGTCTGCAAATTGTACCTTACAAGGGGGTATCGTAAAGTAATAATTATCACCCGGAAGTTATTATGGCATATTGATGAAATTTTGTCAGTGTCATCATTGGTCCCTAAGTGAATGTTGTTGAGAGTATCAGCTCATTGCGTCCTTTATTTTTGTGCCACAAGTGACTAAAGTGTGAAATCCTGGTCAGGCGCAATCTGAAGGCTTCTACAATATCAGGTATTCGGAGGGTCAAGACACTCTGGGAAAAATGTATAAATCTAGATAGTGACTACACAGAGATAAATTAACAACTACAAATCAAAATAAATTTTCTGTCCTTTTTTATTAAGGGTGACAATTAAAACTTTACAATACCCCATTGTACAGAGTTTTTACCTTCTCTGCCAAAGACTGCTGCTGCTTCACAGAAGCTAAAAATCCCAGGATTCTGTGGGACGAAGCCATGGAAATTAAAAAGCCGTGCCAAACTGGATTATTTCTACTGTGCAGACACACCCTCGGCCAAACTTTCCTCACTGGGTTGTTGTTTTGGGCTATAACTCTGAAGACTAGAGTTCCCAGTCATAAAACCCCGTTGGGTGACCTTGGGCAAGTCACACTCTCTCAGCCTCAGAGGAAGGCAATGGCGCAAGCCTCCTCTGAACAAAGCTCCCCAAGAAAGCCCCAGGATATAAACGCATTTTAGGGTTGCTATAAACCAGAAACAAGTCGAAGGGGAGATTCAGGTCCGAAACACACTGCAGAAATAATCCAGTTCGAGATCGATTTAACAGCCCTGGCTCAGTGCTAGGGAATCCTGGGAATTGTAGTTTACCCAAAGGCACCCAAAGAACGAGGGGAGACTGAGTTAGGCTTGTAACTAAAATGTAACTGAACTACCCTTAGTTCCGCTTGTAACTAAAGCCCAACATAGGCTTGCCATAGGTTTGCCAGGAGTTGGAAACTACTAGTAAGGGGAGACTGAGTTAGACTAGTAACTAAAATGTAACTGAACTACACTTAGTTTCATTTGTAACTAAAGCCCAACATAGGTTTCCCATAGGGTTGCTGCAAGTTGGAAATGACTAACGAGGTGAGACTGAGTTAGACTTGTAACTAAAATGTAACTGAACTACCCTTAGTTCCGCTAGTAACTAAAGCCCAACGTAGGTTTCCCATAGGGTTGCTGCAAGTTGGAAATGACTAACGAGGTGAGACTGGGTTAGATTAGGAACTAAAATGTAACTGAACTACCTTTAGTTCCATTTGTAACTAACATAGGTTTGCCATAACTTGGAAACGACTCAAAGGCACCCAAAGAACGAGGTGAGACTGGGTGAGACTAGGAACTGAAACGTAACTGAACTACTTAGTTCCATTTGTAACTAAACCCAAACCTAAGTTTGCCACAAGTCGGAAACGACTCAAAGGGCACAGAAGGAACGAGGGGAGGCCGAGTCAGGCCGGTAACTAAAAGTAACTAAGTCCCCCAAATGTAACGGCAAAGTAACGACCGTTTCCAACGGCAGAAACTCAGCCAGGGAGGAGTCCAGGGCTGAAGGGAAGGGAGAGGTCCGTCCCTGGAGGGCAGAGTCACACCGAAGGAAGGAAGGAAGGACCCTCACCTGCTCAGGGCCGGGCCCGGGACCCGCCGTCTCCGGCGCCGCCATCTTTCTTCCTGCGCCGCCGCCGTTGACGCTCCTCCTCTTCCTCCTGGGGGTGAAGGAGGAGGAACTCTCGCGAGACTTCCGCCCAGCTCTCGCTCCTCCTCCTCCTCCTCCCCGCCGCCGCCTCAAATCTCGTTTTAGCCCTCTTCCGGACACGTGACCACCACCGCCCGGGCCACGTGACCCTCCTTTCCCCTCATAATGGCCGAGAGAGAGAGAGAGAGATACCGTAATTCTCATAATAGAGGGAGATGCTACCGTAATTCTCCGAAAAGCCGCACCTCTGTGGAAAGGAAGGAGGAAGCAGTTGTTTTTTTTTAATTGACTGTCGGTCCTCCACATTTCATGCTGTCTGGCTACCTACCTACCTAATCTATCTAACTATCTATCTGTCTACCTCTCTGTCTATATATATATATATATATATATTTAACCTGTCTATCTGTGTATCTATCTTATATAGATATCCATCTAGCTATCTGTCTATATATCTATATGTATTTTACCTATCTATCTACCTAGCTATGTATTTTCCTATTTATCTATCTAGCTACCTGTCTCTCTACCTATCTAGCTCCCTATTTATTTATCTATCTACCTCTATCTATATCTACCTACCTATCTATCTACCTATCTATTTACCTACCTATCTAGCTAGCTAGCTACCTATCTGTCTTATCTATCTATCTAGCTCCCTATCTATCTGTCTATCTATCTACCTATCTAGCTAGCAACCTCTCTGTCTATCTATCTGTCTACCTACCTACCTACCTCTGCCTATCTCTCTATCTCTCTATTTACCTAGATAGCTACCTATCTATCTATCTATCTAGTGCCCTACCTACCTATCTATCTATCCATCTATTTACCTACCTATCTAGCTAGCAACCTCTCTGTCCTATCTATCCGTCTATCTACCTACCTACCTGCCTATCTCTCTCTCTCTCTATCTATTTACCTAGCTAGCTACCTATCTATCAATCCAGCTCCCTACCTACCTACCTACCTATTTGTCTAGCTCTCTATCTATCTATCAATCGATTTACCTACCTATCTAGCTAGCTGTCTGTCTGTCTATCTATCTATCTATCTACCTATCTATCTATCGCAGTGGTCCCTTCCAAACTGTGCCCTTTAATAAGAGATTCTGGACTTCAGCCATGTTGGCCAATAGCCTGGGATTCTGGGGCCTGAAGTCCCAAATTCCCTTCAAAAACACAGTTTGGGGACCACTGATCTCTCATTCTTAGGCCAGCTTTATCCCCAAAAGCAACCCAAAGCAGCTCACAAAACAAACAAAAACCCAAGGACACTTTTAAAACAATTTTTTAAAAAACACAACCCAGTTAAAACAGTATAAAACTCAGATTGCCAACATGGAAAAGTTAAAACACCTCGTCCACCCCATACAAGAACCACCCTGTCATGATTTTAAAAATGGCTTATTGCTTTCTCCTCATTTGTGTGTGTATCTCTGTGTGATTAATACAATTCTGTTTAGGAATCCTTCTGAGGAGAGGCTTTTAGGGAGCTGGGGGTGTTATCCTGGAGAAGAGACAGTTAAAGATGTGATATGATAGCCCTTGTGTAAGTATTTGGAGGGGTGTCATACTGAGGAGGGAGCAAGCTTATTTTATGCTGCTCCAGAGAACAGGACCCGGAACAATGGATGCAAGCTCCAGGAAAAGAGATTCCACCTCAACATTAGGAGGAACTTCCTGACAGTAAGGGCTGTTCGACGGTGGGACACACTCCCTCGGAGAGTGATGGAGTCTCCTTTGGAGGTCTTTAAACAGAGGCCGCATCAATAGAAGTATAGTGTCTAGATCAATTGAAGTAATAGTGCCACTCTATACCACTTTGGTCAGGCCCCACCTGGAATACTGCATCCAGTTCTGGGCACCACAATTCAAAAAAGATGTGGAGAAACTGGATTGTGTCCAAAGGAGGGCAACTAAGATGGTGAAGGGTCTGGAAACCATGAAGCCCTATGAGGACCGCTTTAGGGAACTGGGGATGTTTAGCCTGGAGAAGAGAAGGTTAAGAGGTGATATGATAGCCCTATTCAAATATTTGAAGGGATGTCATATTGAGGAGGGAGCAAGCTTGTTTTCTGCTGCTCCAGAGAATGAGACCCGGAGCAATGGATTCAAACTATGGGAAAAGAGATTCCACCTAAACATTAGGAAGAACTTTATGGTTAGAGCTGTTCGACAGTGGGACACACTCCCTTGGAAAGTGATGGAGTCTCCTTCTTTGGAGGTCTTTAAACAGAGGTTGGGTGTCCATCTGTTGGGGGTGCTTTGATTGGGAGTTGCTGCATGGCAGAATGGGGTTGGACTGGATGGCCCTTGGGGTCTCTTCAACTCTATGGCCCATATAGTCTTTTCCAATTCTATGGTTCTATACAACAAGCTAGAAAGGTAAACCGGTATTATTATTTCACATGGGCCCTTGTTATCCGCTGGGGTTTGGTTCCAGGACCCTCCGTGGATAACAAAATCAGTGGATGCTCGAGTCCCATTAAATATAACGGCACCACAAAATGGTGTCCCATATATAATATGGAAAAATCAAGGTTCGGTGTTTTGAATTTATACTTTTTGGGAATATTTTCAAGCCATGTATGCTCAAATGCATGGATAAGGAGGGAAACCTTTATTCCCACATTGCAGATGGGAATATTGAGGCAGAGAGAGAGGACATGGCTTGCTTTAAGGTTCATGGCTGGACTTGTAACTTGGGGTCGCTACGATTCTGTGATTCCTGGTTATATGAGAAATGCAAAGGAGAAATGCATATTTGCTTTTCTTTCCGGATTTGATCACTCGGCTCTCTGTTGCCCTCACCACATGCGCTCTCTTTGGCCCACTAAAGTGTTGGTGATCTCTTGATCGAAACCACATGTCCGATCCCCTTGGCAGATAATGTTTTCCCTCCCAATGTCAAAAGCAGCAAGTGGGTTGTGTTTTCCGGTCACGGAGGCGGCCTTCTCTTTTTCTTTTTCCTCCCTCCCTCTCTCCTGTTTCTTTTCCTAGAACTGGGCATCATTCCCACCCAAATCTCCCATCTCAGTTCTTTCCTCTTCCAAGAAGTCAGCCAGGAAATGTGAAAGCTGACAGTTGAACTGAACGATGGCGGGGAGGAGGAAAAAAAATAAAATAAAATAGTATAGCAACAGCTGCATCAGGAACAGAAGGGTGAAGGATGATGTAAAAGAAAGAAATCTTGCAACTTGACTCCTGCCTTCAGTGTGGGCAAGTTGGAGAAGGCATAAAGCAAGAAGGAAAAGAAATCTGGGTAAGTGCACAAAGCTTCCTATGGATTCCTCCACATCCTTAAACTCCTTTGGTCCAGGATTCCCTAGCATTGAGCATTTAAAGCAGTCTCAAAGTGGATTATTTCTGCAGTGTGTTGTGGGCCTTTAATATGTCTCTTTTCATGCACTTAATCAGGTGTAATTCAAGCAAAGGAACTGATCTGCTTTCTCCTCTTGCAGGATTCTGGCACCAACATCACAAGGATTTATTATCCTCCGGTGTGACTTATTAAAAGCAGCCTTTCACAAGTGATGCCCATTTGATGGACCAGACCTTCAACATCCTCCAGGTATGGTATGATGGGAGATGTAGTCCAACACAAACTCTGTGAGTGTATGTACTGTACTGGGTGCCTTCAAGGAATTTCCAACTACAGTAGAGTCTCGATTATCCGACATAAACTGGACCGGCTGACAGTTGGATAACCAAAAATGTTGGGTAATCCAGAAGGTCCAAGAAAAGCCTTGAAATCACTATGAATTGCAAGTGTATTGAAGTTTTATTGCAATAACAGTAAAAGTAAATGTAAAGAAATGACTGATCAACATTGTGATGTACAGTACAAACAGTTCAGTTGTCTGAAAATTTAAAGAAATCACAGAAAATGTAAAGAAATCACAGCAGCCGCGACGTTGGATAATCCGGAATGCTGAAGAACCGAAGGTTGGATAATCGAAACTCTACTGTAATGGCAACCCTACTATGGGGTTTTAGAGGGAATATTTGTTCAGAGGAGTTGTTTGTGGGGTTTTTTTTTGGGGGGGGGGGGTATGTGGCCGTGTTCTGGAAGAATTTATTCCTGACCATGGCAATTAAAGTAGTATTAAACTGATATTAATTCCTTAGGTTGCATCCACGCTGCAGAAATAACCCAGTTTGGCACCATGTTTAACTCCCATGACTCAATGCAACAGGATCCTGGGATTTGTAGTTTGTTGCATCTCCAGAGCTCTCTGAAAGAGAGAAAAGTCTAAATGTCTCATGTCTCACAAAACTAAAAACCCCAGACATCTGTAGCATTGAGCCGTTGCAGTTGAAGTGGTGTCAAATTGCATTATTTCTGCAGTGCAGATGCTGCCTTAGTGTACTGTAGATGCACTCCAGGAGAAGCTTTTTGGAGGACGGAGATGAGCGCACACTACCTGCTAACATTATCCTCATTCCCACTTACAAAGAAATTGGTTTGCAACCCGAATCGATGGACCGATTCGACAGCAGAGCGTGGTTTCCTATAAATTTGCTCCGGTAGCATTTTTTCCCCTATAAAATAACCCATTTGTGGTTCACATTCACAAATGAATCACTCCAGCTGGTCGAAGGGAAGATTTAAATCAATTCAGATCCGCTTCTGGTTCACACTTGCGCAGAATCAATTTATCCAAAAAGACGCGGGAAAAAAATCAGCATCAAAAAGAAGCGGGTTAAATAGGTCTAGCGTGTGGCCTTCCTCGCAGGGTCATTTGAACCAGTTCGAATAGATTTGCGATCCGGTTTAAAAGGTAGTGGGAATCAGGCCTTGGCTTCCATCCTCCAGAAAAGGCTTTATCCTAAGTAGGGATGGAGGGTCTTTAGCCCTATAAATGTATTTAGGACTTTGACTCTTATGAACCCTAGCCTTGGACGATGGGAGTTGTAGTCACATGCCCCCCCCCCCATTTGTTGTCAAAGGATTTCTTTTTATGGCAACCATGGGAGCGTCTGTACCGTAGAAATAACGCCGTTTGACACCACTTTAACTGCCATGGCGCCATCCTACAGAATCCAGGGATATGTAGTTTTGGGAGGCACCAGCGGAGACGGTGGAAAACTACAGATCCCCAGGTTCCATTATCTGGAGCACTTCAAGGGATGTCAAACTGCATCTTGTCCAGAAAAACCCATGGAAGGGTCGCTTTAAGGTCACCCTAAACCAGAAATTACTTGAAGGCACATGACAGCAGCCACAACAACAACAATAGCAGTAGTAATAGTAGTAGTAGTAGTAATAATAGTAGTAGTAGTGAAAGACAGTAGTAGTGGTTTGAGTGGCTTGACCTGGACGCACGAGACCTGGGTTCGAATCTCGTTTTGGCCACCTAAACCTGCTGGGTGATCTTGTGCCAGAGTCACACTCTCTCGGCCTCAGAGGACAGCCATGGCAATCCTCTTTGAAGAAAGAAAAACCCATGGAAAAAGTAGGACATGACCAAATAAAAGCTTTTTAAAAACCCCAAACAAACAAACAAAGCCCACTCATCACATAAATATAAATCCCAGCTTCCTAATCATGGTCAGAATTGGAGGACCTTAAAATGGAGGACGTTCATTAAAAATGTAGGACGTGGCCAAACAAGGCAAACCATTCATATAAATGCAGAATCCCTGTTTTCTAAGCCATGATCAAGATTGGAGGGCATTTTGGAAACCTTCCTAGAAGGCTGAAATGGAGGACGTGTCCGGGAAAAGGAGGACAGGCCAATCAAGGGTTTTGTGTCTTGTGTTGAGCCCTGAAGCCCCGCCCCTTTACTGCCAGCCGGAGGGGGGGGTTTCCCGTTCCATTGGGGATGACCTCATCACCAGCCTCAGCCAATCAGGGCGCAGAGGGAGCCAGATCAGGGGAATTCCAACAAAGCAGAGGAGGACTCCTCCTCCTTTGAATTTCTCTCCTCCTTGAGATCCAGGGAGAAGGAGGGGAGGAAAGGGGGAGGCAAGCTGGGCTTCAGGGCTGGCCCAGGGGGCCATGAGTAGCCCTTGCCTCCAGCCATCATCATCATCATCATCATCATCATCCCAGCTGGAGAAAGGGATGTTGGCTCAGGCTCCCCTTTTAGGTATGAGAGGCAGCTGGGAGGGAAGGGCTAATGGTTGCCTCTTTGGGCTCAGTTGGGGGGGGGGGTCAGAAGTCTGGGACAGACAGAGCCAGAGGTGGAGGCAAGGCAAGGGAAGAGAAGCCTTGTGTCCCTTGCCAGGGGTGGGCTGAGAGAGTGTGACTTTATGGCCCAGGTCACAATTTGGAAGGGAGGAGGATAGGTCCTGGTCTCCAGAGTCCTCCAGTCCAGCGCTCAAACTCCTGTGGGTCTCTCTGAGGCTGAGAGAGTGTGACTTGCCCCAGGTCATCTGGTGGGGTTTTATACTCAATAGAGGAGGGGGGGATAATAGGTCCTGGTCTCCAGAGTCCAGGGCTCAAACCACTATGCCATGCTGCCTCTCTATAGCAATAGCAAGGACATTTCTATACCGCTGGTCAGTGCACTTAAGCACCCCATAAGCGGTTTGCAAAGTGTAAGTTAATTGCCCCCAACAAACTGGGTACTGTACTCATTTTTATCGACCTACGGAAGGATGCAAGCCTGAGTTGAGCTTGAGCCCTGGCTAGTATTGAACCTGCAGCCTTATTGTTTGTGAGTGCATTGCAGGTGTTTGACCATGGCGCCACCAGGGCTCTTGAACGCTGAGAGAGCGTGACTTGCCCAGGGTCGGCTAGCTGAGCATCAAAGCCCACTGGGTGACCGTGGGCAAGTCACACTCTCTCAGCCTTAGAGAGAGCCAGCGTGGCATAGGGATTTGAGCGCTGGACTGGGATGGTGATAGAATCAGATCCTAGTCTTCAGAGTCCTAGCCCAGCACTCAGACCACAATGCCACGCTGGCTCTCTTTGGAGACTAGGGTCTGATTCACACACACTTGGGTCCAGAGTCCTAGTCCGATGCTCAGATCAGTTCATTACACTGGCTCGAAGGCTGAGAGAGTGTGACTTGCCCAAAGTTATCCAGTGGGTTTTTGTGCTTGAGCCGAATCGGATCCTGGTCTCCAGAGTCCTAATCCAACGCTCAAACCTCTGTGCCATGCAAGCTGCCTCTAAGGCTGAGAAAGAGTATGATTTGCTCAAGGTGACCCGGCGGGTTTTTATGTTTGAAAATCAGACCTTGCTCTCTTGTCGTCCAGTGCTCAAACTACTACACCGCACTGCCTCTGCAGAATCAATATTGTTTGACACCACTTTAAGTGCCATGGTTCCATCCTGGAAAATCCTGGGATTTTTAGTTTGTGGTGGCATCAGAGCTCTCTGGCCGAGAAGGCTAAGTACCTCACAAAACTATCAGTGCCAGGATTCCATCGGATGGAGCCGTAGCAGTCAAAGTGGTGTCAAACCGCATTCATTCTGCAGTGTGTCCGCATCCTACAACTCTGAAGACCAGGTGGAATCCCTGTCCCGCATTGGAAATCCATTGGGTGACCCTGGGCAAGCCACACTCTCTCAGCCTCAGGGGAAGCCAATGGCAAAGCTCCTCTGAACAAATCTTGCCAAGAAAACCCCATGCGAGGCTCACTTTACGGCCGCTGCAAGTTGGAAATGACTTCAACAGCACACAACATACACACACACACTCCACAGACCAAAGCCCCATGCCTCAAATCACTACACCACATCCTTTCTATATCTGTTGTTTTCCCCTCTTTTTAAACGATCATTGCTGTGTTTGTTGAGGAATTCTGGAGTTTGCAATCCAAAAATATCATTTCCCCATGTTCTGACTAAAATGTTTGTTAACAGGGTTGCAAACTGATTTGTTAGGGGAAATCTCGGTTTCCAGGTCTGGATTAAATAAGGTTTGGTATTTGGGTGGTAGAGGACAGAGTCTCAGCATCTGTGTGTTTATCTCTTTGCAGGTGCTGCCCTTCCAGCTTCCAGTTTGTCCGTGATGCAGCCAAATGGGAACACCTCTGGTAAGGCTGGTTAGCATTCCATTCACAAGTAACCTTCCAAACTCTTCTTACGAAAAAAATTAATTTTTCTTCAGTTATCAGTGAACGTTATCAGTTATCTGCCGTTACCATGGCGCAATTTAATTTTTCTGCAGTTATCAGTGACAGAGAAAATAAAAGAGAAAAGCTAGGAAGTAACCTTGTGTTTGCTGTGAACAGAATGGCCTCTTTCAGTCTAGGAAGGAATGCATGCTTTGAGAATGCAAACAAAGACCAGATTATAAAGGATTGTAAGGAACAGGAGTGGACTACCTGTCCATTAATACCAACCAACATAAAAATTGTGTGAATGTGTGTATAAAGAGAGAGAAAGAGGCCAGTGTGGTGTAGTGATTTGAGTGTAAGATTAGGGCTGCATCCACACTGCAGAAATAATCCAGTTTGACATCACTTTAACTACCATGGCTCAATGCTATGGAATTCTGGGATCCCAGTTTTGTGCAATGTCAGAGAGCACTGGTGTCACAAGAAACTACAAATCTCAGAAATCCATAGCATTTAACCATGACTGTCAAAGAGGTGTGAATTTCTGCAGTGTCGATTCAGCCCAGGACTCTGGAGATCAAGATTTGATCTTTGCCATGGAAACCCACTGGGTGATTTTGGGCAAATCACACTCTTTCACTCCAGAAAATCCTATGATATGTGCACTTTAGGATCACCATAAGTTGGAAATGACTTGAAGGTCACAACCACATATGCACCACATACTCATACACATACAGCTATTCTTTTTTGGCTTTCATAGCAACTTAGCTGTGTCTACAGATCAGAGCTTGGAAAATCTATAGACTACAACTCCCTAAATTCTCCAGGCAACCCCTAAAAGGAACATAACCAAGCTCTAATCAGATGACAGGAGTATTAATTAGGATTGACCTCACCAAATTGGGACAGTTGGAAGATACATGATCATGACCATTGAAATCATTGTCCAGACTTTCCTTAATTTTGCATTTAACAATATACACCCAAATCTTTCTTTGACACCACAAAGACAAGAAACTTACTAGAATTTGAGCTGATCAGGATATAAAATGATATGGTATCTTGTGCAAAAATGTAGAATATGCTGTGTCTTGGTTTTAAAATAGAATTTTTCTTTCTTTTTCTTTTGCAGAAGAACTAGGTAAGCAATCCGGGGCTTGGGATGCGCTGTCAGCATTGGGTAAGGAGTAATTCTTGACGTAGATGAGGGCAGTACATGTGTCTGGCTAGGTCCACATGTAACTGTGCAGCCTTGGTTTGCTAATGGGACTCTGTCTCAGACCTTCGTATAAACAGGGCATGCATGAAGTCACTCAAGCAAATAAGTGTGGAATAAAGGAAGTTGGTGAAGTTCAGTCTATGCAAATCAACTTTAAAAATGATTCTTGTGTGGGGCTTGAGAAAAAGATTGTCAAAGATTAAAGCAGCTTTTTCTGACTGGGGAGGGGGGTCCAGATAGATTTTGGACTCCACATCCCATCCAGTATAATTAAGGAAGATGAGAGTTGAAGTCCAAAACATCTAGAGGCTTACCGGTATAAGACCAGCTGGTTCACATTCTCTCTGGTGGGTTAGTGGAACGTACTTGTCAACTCTTCTTGGTTTTCTTATTTTACAAAGGCTTTTGGAAAGGTTTTTAACTTGGGAAGGTACAGAAATTGCTAAAGATACTCAAGGCCTTCTTGGTGATAGCCCTCTGTTTAACTGTGTTTTAAATAGTCCTGTTTTGCTGTAGTTGTTTTTTTTTTAAGCATCTTTTGTGAGCTACCTTAAGTCCAACTTGGGAGAAAGGCAGCATATAAATAAAAAAATAAATAACATAATATAAAAACCTCAATCGTTACCATGGGCCCATTGTACCAGTATCTGATGTATCACCTGAAAACTCACCTCTCTTGCTTTCCAGAAATTATTGAAGAACTGATCAAGGAAGATGGCTTCGCTGTGCCACGTCCTGCCAGGGTCTCTCTTCCCGAGGCAGCCAGGCTGATCAGCCCCAGCATGGTCTCACCAACTGGGATGCAGAGACTGGTTGAACCTGCAGGAATGAACTTATTGGACCTCAGCCCAGAGTCTTTTGCTTCTTCTTGCCCGCCTCCCTCTTGCTTTCCTCAAGATCATTCAGCATCCCAGCTTTCCAAGAACCTCAATAACTTGACGCTGAGGTCTGAGCTGATTCCAAGAGGACCGTCGCTCACTTTACAGCTTGGGAGTGGATGTTCGGATAGTCCTTGGCCTCCTTCCAGACATCCGGTGATGCCCCAAGACCAGCTGGACAAGAACTTTCTGGAGCCACTCAAGCTTGTGATCACGGAGCAGCCCAAGCAGAGAGGGATGCGTTTCCGTTACCAGTGTGAAGGCAGGTCAGCGGGAAGCATCTTGGGCGAATGCAGCACTGAAACGAACAAAACCCTCCCAACCATTGAGGTGAGTGGTAACTTTGAAGGGAAGGGAATCATTTCTGGCCCTCCCCACATACCATCCAGCTCCAGAAAAGTGATTCCACTTCAACATTAAGAAGAACTTCCTGACAGTCAGAGCTGATCGACAATGGAACACACTCCCTCGGAGTGTGTTGGACAATCCTTCTTGAGGTTTTTAAACAGAGGCTGGATAGCCATATGTCAGGGGTGCTTTGTGTTCCTGCATGGCAGCGGTTTGGATTGGATGGACCTTGAAGTCTCTTCCAAGTCTATGATTCTGTGATTCTATGAAATGTCCCAGTCTGGCAGGGACACTCCTGTTTAAATGGGACTGCTGTCCCCACTTTTAAAGCTGCTTTTTAAAAGTCTCAGCCCCCCCGCTTTCCCCCTTTGTCCTTGGTTTACTTCAGTTACTGCAAACCAAGTTCAAAGTGCAAAAGCTGCATACACTACGTTCGCTCAGCAGGAAGGAGAGGAGGAAATGGAGTCCTGCCTTTCCCAGTAGACTCAGGCAGAAGCAAATGCCCACGTCCTTTTTCAGCTTGTGTGTTATTTCTAACTTTTGTCCTCTTGACCACACTCTGATGTTGCTTGGGCACAGGTGTCTGGCTTTTTGTCTGTGAAACGTTAGAAGGAATGGCAGCAACCGCATGAAGGCCTCTCACTTTTCCTTGTTCTTCCAGCTCCAGAACTTTGCAGGGATCTCAGAAGTGAAGGTGACAGCATGCTTGGTATGGAAAGACTGGCCCTACCGAATTCACCCACACAGCCTGGTGGGGAAAGACTGCCAGAATGGTCTCTGTGAAGTGACCCTAAAGCCTCGTGTCAACCCCAAACACAGGTAATGTTTTATCCTCCTTGGATTCTGTGCCAAGAGATTATGGCTTTCTTTGCAGGTGCCTTTTCTAGGGAGAGTAGACAGGACAAATGACTCCTTTCTTTTCCACATCTGAGAAATGGTAGTGAAGCTGTGGCATTATTCTAAGTGCAACTTTCTCCAGCCTAGTTGCCTCCAGATGTTTTGGATTACAGCATTTATAATTTATCCAAGTAAAAACTGAGTAGGTAGGTGTTTTTATAATGTTGACTTGCTCTGACCAGGGCTAATAAGTATCCATTTTCCAAGAAATTCTATCACAGATATATTGCTCTGAGTGGACTCATAGCATTGTAACTGTATAATGTGACATGCCCACACCTACCCTCCTCCCCCCAGTGCATGCTTTGATGGAATCCTGGGATCTGTAGTTTTGCAAGGTATTTAAAATGATTGAGCACTAAGTTCTAGTACCTCCCCAACTACATACTCCAGGATTCCATGGTAGTTAAACTGGCATTACGATGTTATGATTGTGTCATGTGAAAGGGCCTTGGTTTGACAAGGAAAGCCAGAAACCCTGATTGTTAGATGGATGAATGATCTGTTTTGGTGTAAAGCACCTTTGTTTGTTCCTGTGGAGCCAAAAGGTTTTTCTTTTCTGGCACTCCCTGAAACCTTGAACTGCCCTCTGATTCCTTATTAGTTTTAACAACCTTGGGATCCAGTGTGTGAAGAAGAAGGACATTGAAGAATCCATAGAGAAAAAGCTGCAGCTTGGAATTGATCCATTCAAAGGTGAGCAGGGACAGGCCTCCAAGGGGATCCATGGTCAAGTTTTCAGAGCCTAGATTGGAGGTAAGGGATGTAGGTCGGTTCTGGTAGCCACCTTTTGCTCTTGTAGATGGATATAAGACAGGGTGGGCAACTATAGGGGGAGTTGGGTTCATTTCCCATCCCCTACGACCCTCTCCCTTGGTAGATTACATAGCTATTCCTGGTTCTGGGCATCAGTTAAAATATGGCTGATTTTCACAGTGGTTTTTTTTTTAATTTTGTGGGAGTCATAGTTTTCATTCTAACGAGCAAAGGCAGCCAATCTGCCATATGTTTATAGCAGTTTGGCCCTGGTCTCTTGTAAGGGTGCCTCTGCACTGCAGAAATAAAGCAGTTTAACACTTAACTGCCATGACTCTACTCTGTAGAATCCTGGGATGTGTAGTTTGGTGAGGAACAAGAGCGCTCTGACAGACCAGACTGAATACCTCACCAAACCACAAATCCCAGGATTTCAAAGGATAGAGCCATGACAGTTAAAGTGGTGTCAAACTGTGTTATTTCTGCAATGTGGATGAGCTCTTAGTGATGTACGCATATGTAGGTTGTGCTAGATATGGAGGCAAATTATTTGCCATAGTGCAACTGGTGTATTCTGCTGCCAGTGGCAGAAGCGGAGTTCTGCATACGGCAATGTTGTATGTGGCATTTACACACTGTGCATGGAGCATTGCAGTTGTGCATTGCACATTACAGTTGCACATTATGTATTTCAGTTTCACGTTGTGCAGTGTTGCTGTTTTGCATGGGAATTACATGGTGTGGATTCAGCGTAAGACTCAGTTGCGTATATTTATGCTATGCTGAGAGGATGTTGGACTGCAGTCTGAGTGTTTTATTGTTGTCTGTTTTTGGAAGAGGTCTTTTTTATTTTTTGGCTGAAAATACTTTTTTTAAATGGAGGGTGTGGAGGCATCAGATATATCTAGGGACCTACAGAGGTAACAAAACTAGCCCCAAATGGCCGCAGCTGCTCTACCTCCATTCTCTTGAACCCCAGACCTCCATGGTCCACACATTTTAACCTAAAACAAAACAAAACTGGGAGCTGAGATAGTGACACCTATGCTCTCTGATGGTTTGGTATACACAGATTTGGCTTCATGCATAAAATTATTTAAAATATGGTATAACATTACCTTCAGGCTACATGTATAAGATGTGTACAAAACATAAATGCATTTTGTGCTTAGACTTGATTCCCATTGCCAAGATTAATAACTTGAAGGCACACAACAACAACAACCAATGCAAATGCAATGGACCCTTGGTATCCGCTGGGGTTTGGTTCAAGGACCCCACCGGGTGGATACCAAAATCTGTGGATGCTCAAGTCCTATTAAATACAGTGGCACAGTAAAATAGTAACCCTTCTATAAAATGGCAACATCAAGATTTGGATATAGTATTTTCAAGCCATGGATGATTAAATCCGTGGATAAAAAAAATCCATGGATATGGACGGCCAACTGTACCAGTATTCCGAAATCTAAACAAATCTCAAACACTTCTGGTCCCAAGCATTTTGGATAAGGGAGAATCAACCTGCGTTCTTTTCTCCCCCAAAACTGACCTTGGGGAACCATAACCCCATTTCTCCCTGATAGTTAAAAGAGAGACCATTTGTGTAGGTTGGATAGGGGTGTGTGTCTGTGTCTGGAAGGATGGATGGAAGCATTGTTCTTTTCTGTGAGTCAAAAGCTTTTACATTTGTGCTTCATTTCCACATTCTTTTTCTGCTCTTGCTATAGCCGGCTCATTAAAAAACCATCAGGAGGTTGACATGAACGTGGTCAGGATTTGCTTTCAAGCTTCCTACCAGGACAGCACAGGAAAGACACGGCATCTCAACCCTGTCCTCTCAGAACCCATCTTTGACAAGAGTAGGTAATAGGGAAACCTAGAAGGAAGGGAAGAGTGATTTCTGGTTGTGGAATCAATCCTACATCAGAGGAGGATATTTATTTATCTATTTATTTATTTACTGTATTTATACCCCGCTCTTCAGCCCTAAAGGATGCCAAGGGAACATCCAGGAAAGAAAACAAAGAAAAACCTGAAAAGATCAGAGATTATGCGCTTGGAATTGGGTCTATCTGGTCCTCCTTTTTAAGGGTGAAGCTCAGAGGACTTACTCACTGCACAATTATAGCACTATGATTCTGCTTTAACTGTCATCACTGCATACTATAGAATCCTGCGATTTGTAGTTTGGTGAGGCATAAAATCTCTCTGCCAGAGAATTTTAAATACTCCCCCTTAATCTACAAATCCCAGGATTCCATAGGGTGTTGCCATGTCAACTAAAGAGGAATCAAAGTGTTGTAATTGTCTAGCTTTATAAGAAAATTCCTTTTCATAATCATATTTTAGAATCACAGAGTCCAACCCGCTCTCATGCAGGAAGATACAATCAAAGTATGCCTTTCTGGTATCAGTTAATCTAAGTCTCGCATATCCAACTTCTTTTTTTAGGCTGTCTTTATGATGGCCTAGGATAGAGTCTCCTTTCTTTTTATAAAAAGAAACCCAAATTTATCCAGACATTTATTCTGATAAGTTTTGATTGCGTCATCATATACGATTTTGTATATGATATATGAAATTTGCAGTTCTAATTTGTAATATACTTGACTTGATTTTGACTTGCTGTGTGATTACACAAAGAGGGCCAGATTCTAACACTAGGTTTTGGTGTCCACAGAATCCACAAACACTTCAGAGCTGAAAATCTACCGGATGAATAAAGAGTATGGGACCTGCACGGGTGGAGAGGAGCTTTATTTGTTATGTGATAAGGTCCAGAAAGGTAACTGCTGGTTTTGATCTATAAAGCCCTACGTGCCTTGGGTCCAAGTGACTTCCAGAAGTGACAATTGTAGAGAGGGAAATACTTCAGACGTAACAACCTTCAGATTGTAATAGGTGTCTTGATGCCACTAATGCTGGCACAACTCCCTCCCTCTGAGATGCCAATGAGATGCCTAACCATGTGATGCTGGGTGCCAAATTTTTGACCTCAAAGTGAGTGACTTGCACCAGAGGTGGCAGATGGCACAGTGGGTTGTGTACCACAAATTATGCTGTCAAGTTTCCCGCATCTGGGGGAATTGCAGGGGTCAGCACACCCAGAGTGCAATGGATGAGCCTCACCCTGTAGACATTGCTGTGGAGCGTCCAGGTAATGGGTAAATTCAGGGCATCTTCAAGACCAAAATACTCTGGGGGCGTCCTGGAGTATTCTGGCCAATGTGGAACAGCCTTTAGCTTTCCATGCACCTTCCTCATTTTCACTTCCTTGCTACCCTTACAGAAGATATTTCCATCATCTTCCGGAAGGACACGTGGGAGGGCAAAGCAGACTTTTCACAAGCCGACGTTCACCGGCAGATTGCCATTGTCTTCAAGACACCACCATATCAGCATTTAGACATCACTGAACCTGTGGAGGTGGAAGTGTATTTGCGGCGCCTGACAGACAGTGTCTCCAGCGAGCCTTTTACTTTCACCTACTGGCCCAAGGACAACGGTATGTGAGGAACACTGGAAGCTGCTTCATATTAACTCACTCTGTTTGTCCACCTATACCTGTATTGTCTACTCTGACTGACAATGGTTTAAGACAGGGCAGAAAGAAATGGGCACTGCCCATAGGTTCACAATCAAATTATATTAAATGTTGAGTCTCCCTTATCTAGAATACTGAAATCTGAAATATTCCAAGACTTTTTTTTCATGGGTGGCTGAGATAGTGATACCTTTGCTTTCTCATGGAACAGTGTACACAAACTTTGTTTCATGCACAAAATTATTTAAAATATTGTATAAAATTACCTTCAGGCAATGTATGTGAGCTGTATAGGAAACATAAATGAAATTTCTGTTCAGACTTTGGTCTCGTCTCCAAGCTATCTCTTTATGTGCATATATGCAAATACAGGTATCCTGAAATCCCAAATACTTCTGGTCCCAAGCATTTCTGATAAGGGGGAATCAAGTTGTATAGAGGACAAGTGGATAGTGAGTCAGTATTGTTTAGTGGTTTGAGTTTTGGATTAGGATTCTGGGAGGCCAGGGCTCAAATCTCTGCCTGGCCATGAAAACGCATTTGGGCCATCCTCTGATAAGTTTGTGTTAGGGTTGCCGTAAGTCAGAAATGACTTGAAGGCACACAACAGCAATAACAGATTACAGCCAGCACTTTGAATTGTGCCCAGAAACAGATTGGCAGCCAGTTGCTCTAATGGGCTGTGTGCTCCTAATAATACAACAATAATAGATAATAAGATGGCATCTTTCTACAGATACCTACCGGGTCAACAAAAAGAGGAAGCAAGGCATGCCTGATGTCCTGGAGGATCTCTCTGGCCCAGGTTTGTGTACATTTGAATGAAAGTGCAACCCACTTGGTTTGTGCCAATAGTCATGGATTACAGGATCAATTTATATTACCTTCTCCTTGTGTCCAAGGGCTGATAAAATTATCTTTTCTTTGCCAGATCCTCATGGAATTGAAGCCAAGAGGAAAAAAAAGAAGCCTGCATACATGGACCACTTCAACCTGACGCCATCTGCAGGTCCGTGAGTCACAAAAGTCTAGGATGCAGGTTTTGAAGTGCCATAAAAGGGTGACAGGTTACTTGTTATTTACTTCCATGATGTGGAGAGGTGATGGTGGGATTCATGACCCCATGTTCCAAAATAAGTTGGCTAGCTTTCGGTACTGTGCAGTTTAGTGTGTGTATGTATGTGTTTGCCTGTCTGTGTGCCATTTGCTATTCTGTCTCAGCAAAATGTCAATTCTCCCACCAAATGAGTACACAATGAGTATACAGGGCCTCTGATCCCCATCCCACCACCCACCACCCCAAAATGCCCTTTCCACCTATTTCTCTGCCAGAGCCACAGTTTTAGTGAGCTGGTGTTTTTTATCACTTTTTTATCACTTTTGTTCTGGGCTGGGGATAAACAATGTGAGAACCCATTATGCTTTCCCTACCTTTCCCTTTCTGCCTTTCCTCCCTGCACCTTGGATGCATCTACACTGTAGAAATAATGCAGTTTGGCACCACTTTAAGTGCTGTAGCTGCATACTAAGGAATCCTAGTATCTGTAGTTTTACAAGGTCTTTAGCCGGAGTGTTGATGCCTCAACAAACGATAAATCCCAGAATTCTCTAGGATGGCACCATGACTGTTAAAAGTGCTTTCAAACTGCATTATTTCACATAGATGCCCCCTCTGTGTTCTTTGTTATGAGGGATGGGCTTTCCTACTGTTCTGAGAACCAAAATGGAGCCGGAGGAGGACAAAGATGGGGCGCTAACCGGGAAACCAACCTTGTTGTGGTTTATGCAGGCCTCTGTGGCTGTTCCCAGCAACCCTGAGTCAAGGCAGTTTCTTTCCTTTGGTTGCAGCTGGCTCCATGCCCAACCCAGAAGACCAGAATTTCCTGACCAGCTTGGAACGCATCACTGTGCCGGACATGTTTGAGGACTACAACCTGGTCCAAGACTTCTCCTATAGTGGCCCCAGCCTGAGTGACGTTGTGTTGCCATCTACCATGGACTTCCCCGATGGGCTGGAGCAAGAGTTCCTGTTGGATGCTTATTCCATCCACTCAGGTGTGTCTGCCCTCTTCCCACTCTCTGGAGACTGTGAGCCAGAGGGCACTGCCAGCCTGGTGGGGAGCAGCATGTTTCCGAGCCAGTACAAAGAAGCTGAGGCACAGCTGGAAATGGAAACCAAGCTCAAGGCGGCAGGCAATGCAGAAACTTTGTGAAGGAAGCGTGCATCCCAGGCTCTCAGTCGTGAAGAGTACCTGTGAACCCCACGATAACACAGATAGGGGCATCCTCCCTGCTGAAATGGGGGAAAAATATTCTTTGGCATGAAGAATGCTTAAAGGATGGATTTCCTTCTGGGGGGCAGCTGAGACAAGAAAATGGAAGGAAGAATTGCACTAGTAGCTAATAGCAGCTGAGGCAGTAGTCTCAGGATCTAGCCCAAGACATCTGCATTTTCCTGGCAGTTTTATTTCCTCAGTTTTCAGGCTGAGGAAATTCTGACTGATTTGTTCTAATGTGTGCATAATGCAGACATCAATGTCCAGGGGAATATCTTCTGGTAGTATCAGGGCAGAACCACCAGGCTCCTTCTTCACATGTGATGGTTTAGGCCAAACTTCTGTTGAATGTTTTGTCTCTTCCCCTGAATGTCTTTGCAAGATGAGCTAGTGGGTAGAGATCTGGGTTTGCAGAGCAACTCAGATACCCGTCGTCCTAATACAGACATGTGGCTCTGTAGTGACAATGTTTTGGCTTAGTTTCAATGAATTTATGAAGGCAAAAGGTAAATGAAGCTGCCTTATACTGAGTCTCGGCTCTGAGGTGTAGTGGTATCTTGCCTCAAAGTGGACCTTCCAGAATTTTTTTAGTGCTGCTACAATATACCTTTTTATAGAAGTTGCCAAGGGAAGGAATCAAGGACTATTTCACACTAAACATTTAGAATGCTAGGATTCCACTTTAATTGCCACTTTAATTCCTTACTATGGAATCGTGGGGTTTGTAGTTTGGTGAAATATTAGAGCCGTCCAGCTGGGATTGCTCAATACTCTTTCCTAAACTGCAAATCCCTGCATAACATAGGCACTTAAAATGTTGTTATGGCACTTAAAATGGAATCATAGCACTGTAACTGCGTACAGGTTCAGTCTTCCTGATCTGGAACGCTGAAATACAAAAATATTCCAAAACCTAAAACATTTCTCATGGGTGGCTGAGATAATGTACCCAAACTTTGTTTCATGCACAAGATGATTAAAACAATATTGTATAAAATCACCTTCAGTCTAGGTTTGTAAATGAAATTTGTGTTTTAGACTTGAGTCTCTTAAGATACCTCATTATGTTCATATATGCAAATACAGTTGTTCTGATATCCAGAAAAATCTCTATTCCAAAACGCTTCTGATCCCAAGCATTTCAGGTAAGGGAAGCACAGCCTGTTGCTTGAAAAGGGCTCCTAGGGAACTTCCATGTGTAATAAATTAATTTTCTGCTGTAATATTAAGCTATGATAATTCCCTCCGTCACCCCCATGTTAGCACTGGGGAAATTTTTCATTTTCTCAGTATTTTGGATTACAGTTCTCATAATCCCTGTCCATGAGGAGTGGGACTGATTGGAACGGTAAGAGAAAACATCTGGAGGGCCAAAGATTTTCTACTTCTCTCCTGTGTGAAGTAGGACCTTTTGAATCTGAATGCTTGTGTTATTTTTGGAAGAATTTGTGTGTCTCTTTGAGATCATCTTGTGCTGCCTGTTCTGTGAAACTACAGATGAAAATATTCTAAATTGGATTTTTAGTTCCAGCTAAGGCAAATGCGTGACCTGAATGAATGTAACGTACAGGATAGAGCAACCTTGTTTTCTGGTGCTCCAGAGATTAGGGGATGAAACTAATCCAGCAAATCCCAAACTTTGGTCCTTCAGGTGTTTGGACTTCAACTCCCAGAAGCTGCAGCAGTTTGACTAACAATCAGGAATTCTGGGAGCTGCAGTCCAAAACCAGGACCAGAGTTTGGGAACTTCTGACTATATGGCCTTGTGACCTTTTCAGCTCTATGGTTCTATAAACTTAATACACTGGTGACTTTGAACCAATTTCCTATTGATTCCCTAGTTTGACTCTGGAGTTTATCACATGGGAGGAATTTCTCCCAATTTCGAATGAAGCCAATTCGAATTCACGTGAATTCGCTAGTTTAGCAAATTTACGTGAAATCTAATTGCGTTCGGAATGCGTTCAGAATGACTTCCCATTTCCTGAAAATGACCCCCCCCCATTGCCCGAAATTTCGTTCTATGCTTTAATATGAAATAACGTAAAACCCATCATTGCATTCGGAATGACTTCCCTTTTGCCCGAAATTGCATGAGATACACTCATTCGCAATAATGTGAAACCCCATGATTGCGTTTGGATTGCCATTGCATTATACCCCCAAATTCCATCGTATGATAAACTCCTCTGTTTGGGCTAATGGTTAGCTTTAGGGAACAGGTGAAAATTATGGAACTCTTCAGATGTTGAACCACAATTCCTAGTATTATTGGCCCTAATGGCTAGGACTGTTGGGACTTTCAGTCCAACTAGATCAGACTGCTTATGTGATTCTAGGCTCTGATTTAGCCTAAGTCTTGTGGCACCTTAAGGATTCACATATTTCATTTTGGATTGGCTTTTATGAACTCCGGCCTCGGAAATGAAATGCATAAATATAGGATGGGGGAACGCCTGGCTTAAGGAGACTGCGTGTGAAAGGGATCTAGGGGTCCAAGTAGACCACAAGTTGACCATGAGTCAGCAGTGTGATGCGGCAGCTAAAAAGCCTAATGCTATTTTAGGACGCATCAATAGAAGTATAATATCTAAATCAAGGGAAGTAATAGTGCCATTGTATTCAGCTTTGGTTAGGCTTCACCTCTAATACTGTGTCCAGTTCTGGGCACCACAATTCAAAAAGGATGTGGAGAAACTGGAGCGGGTCCAAAGGAGGGCAACTAAGATGGTGAAGGGTCTGGAAACCATGCCCTATGAGGAACGACTTAGGGAACTGGGGATGTTTAGTATAGAGAAAAGAAGGTTAAGTGGTGATATGATAGCCCTGTTTAAATATTTGAAGGGATGTCACATTGAGGAGGGAGCAAGATTGTTTTCTGCTGCTCCAGAGAATGGGACACGGAACAATGGGATGCAAAGTGCAGGAAAAGAGATTCCAAATAAACATTAGGAGGAACCTCCTGACTCTAAGAGCTGTTCAAAAGTGGAAGATGGTCCTTTGGAGAGTGATGGAGTCTCCTTCTTTGGAAATCTTTAAACAGAGGCTGGATGGCCATTTCTTGAGATTGCTTTGATGGAGATTTCCTGCATGGCAGAATGGGCTTGGACTGGATAGCCCTTGTAGTCTCTTCCCATTCTACGATTCTATGGAGCACAGTTTCATTTGCTAAACATTTACACACACGTTGTGAGGCCAGGAGAGGGAACAGGAATAGAAAAGGTACCAAAAAGTGACGATCTTAACAGTGGTCCTTTTAACAGTAATTGAAAACTGGTGGTGAAAACTTTCAGCCTACGTAACCAGATTACCACAATTGTTGTGATGAAGTTGTATCCCCCAGCATTTAGCAGGCAAAGTCACACTCTCTCAGCCTCAGGGGAAGGCAATGGCAAACCACCTCTGGACAAAACTTGCCGGGAAAACCCCACAACGGCCTTAGGTTCGCCCTAAAATTGGAAACGACTTGAAGGTACACAATGAATGAGGGGGAGATGAAGGTAAAGGGCTCTGCTCTGGACCCCACAACAAACTCCAGCTCCCAGAATTCCATAGCCTTGAGCCAGAAAAAGCCTTAAAGCTCCACTCTGGGCCCCACAAACTCCAACTCCCAGAATTCCATAGCCTTGAGCCAGAAAGTGTTAAAGCGGTACCAAAACCGGGTTATTTCTCCAATGTGGATGCAGCCTTCATTGGGTTTTCTTAGGCCACGAATACAGAGGTAGCTTTGCTTTTGAAATACATATCCTACACTCCCTGGTGCTTGTTTGTCGGTCTCCCATCCAATGGCCAACCAGGGCTGACCCTGCTTAGCTTCCCACACCAGGCAGGATTGCTCAGCCTCTTCTGCGCATGCGCCAAAAAAGTTTTCTAGGCTTTGCGCTGCGCTTCCACCTTTGGCCGCTAGAGGCCGCCACTGGCGCGGCTGTCTCCCAATATTTCCGCGAAGGGGAATCCTGTCAAAGGAGACGCGCGATGGTGATTGGCTGGCGCGGGTGGGTGGGGGCGGGGGTCGCGCGGACCGCTCCGACCAATAGGAGCGCGCGGGCATAGAGAGAGAGAGAGAGAGAGGCAGAGGCCTCTCTTTCGCTTTCCATCCTCAACTCTATGGTCCGTGTGTCGTTTCCGCTTCCGGTTGCGGGGCTGGAAGGAGGGCGAGGAGGAGGCTGCTGCTTCTTCTTCTCCTTAAACGGCGTCTCAGCCTCGAAAGAGGCCGGTCCTTCGGGGAGAAGAAGGAGGCCCTTCGCTGGCTTCCAGGTGAATGTTGGAGGGACTAGGCCTGAGCGGGAAAGGGGCCTGGAGAGAGAGCTCTGAGAGAATGTACGTGGTGGAAATATAGATATATATACATATATGTGTGTCTATCTATCTATATATATATATATATGTAGAAATATGTATATATATATCTATATATATTTGAGTGTGTGTATATATATATATATGTATAAATATGTATATGTATATAGGTGTGTATGTATATATACATATCTGATTGTGTATGTATATATATATATGTATGTATAAATATGTGTATGTATATATATATATATATGTCTATATCTGAGTATATATATGTATGTGAGTATATATATATATATATATATGTATATTATTGTGTATATATATGTGTGTGTGTGTGTATGTATATATACATCTATATATCTGAGTGTGTGTGTATATATATATATGTGTGTATATATATTTATATAAATATATATATGTATACCTGTGTATGTGTATATGTATGTGTATATATATATATATATATGAGACTAGGATGCAGAACAATGGATGCAAACTGCAGGAAAAGAGATTCCACCTCAACATTAGAGGAACTTCCTGACAGTAAGGGCTGTTCGACAGTGGAACACACTCCCTCGGAGGGTGATGGAGTCTCCTTCCTTAGAGATCTTTAAGCAGAGGCTGGATGGCCATTTGTCAGGGATGCTTTGATGGAGAGTTCCTGCATGGCAGAATGGGCTTGGACTGGATGGCCCTTGGGGTCTCTTCCAACTCTATGGGGCTTTCTAGATGGGCAGGAAAGTGTGACATGAAGTTGCCTTTTCCTTAATGCTTAGCAGCTGCACCGCAGCCTTTAGATGGAGCTGCGCTGTTCCGCAGTTTTTAAAAAAGAAGCTGGGAAAACCAGCACCTTTTTAAAGGCGCTTCTTCTCCCCTAAAACGCAAAAAAAGCATTTTTATGGCACACTTTCTCTTTTTCTCATCTAAAGGCTAGAGTTTCATGCAGCCATGAACACACTTCTTTTTGCCAATCTAGAAAGCCCCAATGATTCTATGATTCTGTACGTCTCTGTATATGTATATCTATCTGTGTATGTATATATATGAGTGTGTGTATGTAAATATGTATATATATGTGTGTGTATATATATTTATGTAAATATCTGTGTGTGTGTATATCTGTGTGTGTGTATAAGATATGTGTGTGAGTTTGTATGTAAATATGCATGTATGTATGTATGTATATATATTTAAGTGTATATGTGTATATGAGTGTTTAAATATATATGCGTGTGTCTCTCTCTCTCTCTCTGTGTATATATATATATATATATATAATTATGTATATATATGTGTGTGTATCTATTTGTATATATCTCTGTATATATATATATATATATATATGAGAGTATGTAAATATATATATGTATATATGTATTTATGTAAGTATATATGTGTGTATGTATATCTGTGTGTGTGTATGTACATATGTGTGTGTGTGTGTGTGTTCGTGCATAATACTGTATATAGATATCAGGGTTGGTTGGTTTAAATCAGGTTGCTGCAAACCATGATCCAAACCTGGTTGGGTTAAACCATGGTTTAAGCCTAATGACTACCAAAAAAAAAGCCACTCTTAAAAATTGATTTTATACACACATACACACACATTTGCATAGATATATATAGGGTTGAGTGGTTCATTGCTGCAAACCATGATTTAAACCTGTTTCACTTAAACCATAACCTAAACCTGGTTGGGCTAAACCATGGTTCAAGCCAAATGGGGAGGGGAGAGAAGGAGAAGGTGATTCAGACTATGAAGGAGCAGCCGTTCTTAGCTCAGTAGAGGAAAAGAAATGAAGGTGTGATGTTTTGGGGCAGAGAGCAAGGGCAAGAGATTAGACCCCATGCTTTCCCAGAAAAAGACGTGCATAATCCACACTTAGGCTGCCCCACACTGGAGAAATAACCCAGTTTGGCACCGCTTTCACTGGCCTGGTGCAAGGCTATGGCATTCTGGGAGTTGGAGTTTGTTGTGGCTCCAGAGCGGAGCCGTGGTAGTTAATGGCAAAACCATCTAAAGAGTTCTGTTGCCTTTTAGAAGATTCAAAACCTGTTATGGCATACATTTCAGCGAAGTACATTTCAATTGAACATAATGAATTCGATGGACTGTAGTCCACAGATGTTTATGGTAAAAACAAAATGGTACTGATGGTTTAAGATGTTTCAAGGTTCATTGTTCATGCTGCGATTGAATTTTCCAAAGACTGGAGCTGGGACAAAGACAATTTCCTTACTTGAAGACAAATCTGAATTGGTGATAAGGAAGCAGCATTCTTTCAAACCTGCATTTTCGTTTTGTCAGCAAAAATCAGAAGGTGCTCACGACTGTTAATGCTGACTGCGCATTTTCATGCTCATTTTCCTTGCAGAGAGCAAGATGGTTTTTTTGAAAGCATTCTGGTTCACCTACTGAGCTTACTTAGACAATCCAATCTAACCAAAGCTCTAATACAGCAACCCTCCTCTCCCTCTTCGCACTTTTAAGACTGGAAATTCAGCAAGATGGAAACTGGTGAAGATCCCAGGCAGCCTCATATTTTATTGTGTGAATGTTGGAGATTGTACGGTGCCGCCTTCCGCTGCAGTGGCTCCTTGGTGGGAGAAATGAAGCACATGAATCATCCAGATTAAAAGAAATTGCTTAAGAGGAACCTAAAAATAAAGATGTACGATTTCCATGTTGAAAGCTTGCTTGGATAAAAATGGGCTCACAATGCTTTTGAAATAAGAATTTGAAGAAAAGAAAAGAAACGGAAGGTTTTGTCATGCTGTCACTCCCTATAGCTTAGACGTGAAAAATGTGATAGCTGCAGAAACGGGCTGGGTTATTTATTTATTTACTATTTATTTTATTTTTATCCTGCTTTTCTCCCAAGTTGGGACCCATTTTCAGTGGTCCACTTTCTTTTAGAGGGTAGTTGGGGCTTCCCATTCCCTTATAGGAAAAGCTAATTACTCTCTAGCCTATGGCAAATATTTTGAAGGAGGGAGTTCATAGAGTAACTGTGAAGGTTAGAATTCCTTATCATTTTTCCTCCTCTTGGGCAAATTCGGTAGGCTGGTTGTTTTTTTAAATAAGAGAAGAGCATTCCTTAAATATATTGGCATATAGAAGTCATTGTCCAATTTAAACTATATGAACTCTATAAACAGGAATGGTATTTCTCTAGGTTTCATATTTTTCAGTGTTTTCATATGCTTTGTTAATCTTGTATCTCGTGTATGACCATGCCAAATTCGTTGCTTAGTTTTTTTAAAAAAGTTTCTAGACCTCATAATGGTTCGGAAATGTCTAGCAGCTTGTGAATCAGTGTACTTTTGGGTGCTTGTTCCTATAGAAATGAGATATAGACCAGGGAGAAATTCCTCATGGGAGCCAACATGGTGTAGTGGTTTGAATGTTGGACTCTGACTTTGCACTAGACTAGGGCTTGAATCCCGGCTCAGCCATGGAAGCCCACTGCATGATATTGGGCAAGTCACTCACTCTTAGCCTCAGCAGAAGGCAAGGGAAACTGCCCTCTGAGGAAATCTTGTCTGTGACAGGCTTGCCTTAGAGATAGCATAAGTCAGAAATAACTTGGATGCACATGACGACAACAACAGCAACAACACATGCAGGCTCCACTTCTAAGAGGATGCTTATATATTTTGGAACTTGTGACTGGCTAATAGTTTGATTTTCTTGGAAAATGAGATAACTTTCAATTGTTCCTTCTGCTTCCTGCCCCTTTTTTAAAAAAAATCACTGCTTATTGTTAGAAAAAAAGGTCTATCTTAAATATCTTAAGTATAGATTTGTCTTGTTTCAACGGATGAAATATGCTGCACTTCTTTACTGTGTGAAGACATTCTCTCCTCTTTAGAGAGTTCCGAAAGAATAACTGTTTTTGGATTAATGGAGCATCTGCTTCCATAACAACACTGATGCTTTCTGATAGGAAGAACTTTTCCATTATGTGGCAAATATGCTCAGGTCAGAGTTTGGAAAAGTTTTTTTTTTTTACCACAGTTCCTAGAGGCCCCCAGCCAAGATGACTGTGATTGCTGCCATCCAAAAAGACATTTCCCCAAACTCTGTCTCAGGTTTTCAAAAATGTCAAAGAGATCAAGTAATTATGGGCTGTGTGGATTTTTTAAAAACACATATTTTGTCCCTCCCTACTTTACAAATATATCTGCACCCAAACATCTGCTTTTACCTTGATAAAAATGTGCAGAGCCCTTAGAATGGTGTCACAATATTACCTTGCCTAGAGCAGGAGGAAGGAGATGCCAGTTGGCCTCCTCGCCTTTCAGATTCAAGATTGTATACTTAACCCATCCCCATTTCACTTCTTTTTAGGGTACAGTTTTCATGCACAAAGCGGAGAAGGGCTTCGATCTCTTCATGGGCAGTGCTTGGTGAAAACAAGATCATCCTTTTTTGAAATCTCCTACGTTCCTGTTCTCTGAGTATTGGTTATATATGCTTGGACTTGCAACTGCTGGTTTGTGTCAAACAGTCCTTGGCTTCATTTTTTCCCTTGCATTCAGGGTCTCAGTTATCCTCTGAAACTCAATTTGTGCATGAGTGTCCCCCCACCACCAATTTTTTTCTGCATGGGGTCTCATGATCTTGTTGGAAGAAGGCAAGCCCAAAATTCCTTGCACAGTTAGCATCCTCTGAAGACACTTGATTCTGCTATGTCTTTAAATTAGGGTAACTTAGATGATCCAATGAAACTTGATGAAGGGTATGCCAAATTTGGCTTTTCTCTGCTGATTTAAGGAAATTATATAGAAACTCATGCAGTAGCCTAGTAGGATAATGAGGGTACACAAGGGTCTATTACTTTTTGTGACACAATAGTGTATCCTGGGCACAAGTTTTGATAATGGTTGGTCTCCTCTTTGCCACTTTTTCAGGTAAGTGCTTAGTGAAGTTCCTAACATTGCCAATAACCAGAGTACTGTGGTAATGCATTCTTTGTGTGTGGGAGAGAAGTTAGTTTTGACTTTTTCCTCTTATGCATATGCATGTGTTTCTCTTCTGCTCCTGAACAGCTTGGAGAAGGACACGATGTGGCACGAAGCCAGAAAGCATGAGCGGAAGCTCCGTGGGATGATGGTGGATTACAAGAAGCGAGCCGAACGTCGACGAGAATATTATGAAAAGATAGTGAGTGCTTTCCTTGTGAATTGTGATCTGAAAAAGGGCTGCCAATGTCTTATACCTGTCTTTCCTTTTGATTTATTTCCTCTCCTTGTTGACCCTTGCACCCTTCAAAAGCTTTAGCAAAAGCTTAGGAGCTAAGTCTGTCAGGTTATCTGTATTCAAAGTTTTCTTCCTTTCTATCAGCCTCTTCTCCCAATTCTAAGAATGTGGGAGATACTCTGGAGGAGTAGCTCTTACAATAAACTACTTGTCTCAAGCTTAACAGGAGATCAGTGTTGCTAAGAATTTGTAGGTTTGTATACAAAGAGGTTCCAGGCATTTTTAGATAGTGCTGGGGAGGATATTCTGATACTTTTTAGAATCACTGCCAGAAAATGTGGATAATACTGCCTTAGAGAGATCTGTTGTCTGACTTGGCATAAAACAGCTGCATCTGTAATACTTCACTTCCAGAAAAAGGATCCAGCCCAGTTCTTGCAGGTCCATGGTCGTGCATGCAAGGTCCACTTAGATTCTGCTGTGGCTCTTGCAGCTGAAAGCCCTGTGAATATGTAAGTAGTTTTCTGCTCTGTGTTGGTAAATTGAATAAAATTGCCCGATGGAAGTGAGGAGGAATTGCATTTATGTTATGTATTCTCACCTCACTCCTCACTGTTACTTGCAGGATGCCATGGCAGGGGGATACCAACAACATGATTGACCGCTTTGATGTACGAGCTCACCTGGACTACATCCCCATGTATACTCCTCCACTGCTGAACCCAATGTAAGGCTTTGTTTTATATTTCAGTCTTGAGTTGTTCAATCTCTTTGTTCAATCTTTGATTATTTTTTTGGGCATAATAAAATGATTAACTGGAGGCAGAAAACCAGGAAGAGAGCTTTAACAACTAGACTTGACTCATGACAACTCTCCCCCACTCTGTATTTTGCCTGGGAGCAATACACTGCTGTATATTAAATGAAATTGTAGGATCTATTTTCTTGGATTAGGTGAGGTCCAAGGTGTCCTGCAGATTTGCACAATCAATGTCTCTGTCATTCATTTACTGTCTAGGATTACTGATATACTTATGAAATTAGGCTAGTACAGTGTCGTTTAGAGAACCAGTGTGGTGTAGTGGTTTGAGTCTCGGACTATGACTTTAGAGGCCTGGGTTAAATTCCTTGCTTGGCCATGGAAACCCACTGGGTGACCTTGGGCAAGTTGCACTCTCACAGCCTCCACTTTGCATAGAGAAATTGCCAGGTTCACTCATGGCAATTCTGTTTGAAAGGAACTTGGACAACATGGCTGAGCAAACCTGTCTAAAGGTCTGGTATAGCATTGGAGTAGGGAGCAATGCGGTAGATGGACTTGATTCTTTCTTGGTCTGTATTCTGTGTTCCTTTACATTATGCTTTTGAAAGTAAGGGAAGACAGTTTGTGGATTGAAGGACAGATTTTCACAGTTGAAATGTTTCCAAACTGCCCACAAAAAACTGGGTAAGCAGGTGGACCCAGTCTTAGAAGCTTAGAATTAAAGTTTTTCTGTAAGAGAAAACAATAGAAAGAACCATGGATTTGTGGTTGAGGAAGAAGTGGTGGAAGGCATGAGTGCAGAGAAAGAAGAGATGGGAAGACATTTCATCCCCTGAATGCTGGAGCTTTGCTTTTGGTAACTTTGTGCATGCTTTTTGGAGAACATTTCATACCCATGAGTACTATAAAAATGAGTTTCTAAAAATAAAAACAGAGAGTTTTAAATCTAATTGTCACCCCTTACTTTCACAGCTCCCCAGAACAGGAATCTGATGAAAGGAAATGCAACTATGAAAGGTATAGAGGTTTGGTGCAAAACGACTTTGCTGGCAGTAAGTCCCCATTCATTTTTCTTGTGCTCTGGTGTAGAGTGCAGAGGGTCTGCTTAGGGAAGAGTGGGTCTGGCTTTAGCATGGAAGTTATCTGCCAGGAGTTGCATATGCTTTTGTACTGCCAAAATGTAGTAATGGGATATGTAATAGTGTTTGTATGTTTTAGTAATGTTTTAAAACTGAGCTGAGGTGCTAAGATAAGCCAGGAAAGGAAGAGAACTCATTCATGGTCATTTATAAGAAAGCATCTGGCTGTAATGAGAACGCTAAAGGGGTGAAAAAGTATTTGTTAATTTTAACAAATGAGAATTAAGCCCATCTGAATTTTGAATTTTGTGTAGTTTAATTATGTGGTTATAACGTTCTGACAATGAAAATCACCAGATTGGACCAATTGTTTCTTAATAAAGGTTTCTGAGTTTTTATACTGAGCCTGAGTTTCTGAACTTTGGTATCCTGCTGGACTTGACATCACCTTTGGTCAATCTCCCACAGTCCTGTGCCAGCATGGCAATTGGTCATGCTAGTTGGAAGGGGGTGGGTTATGGGAGTAACAGTCAAAAGAAGGATTTTTTTCCAGGCTCTGGCCATTATGTGAGTAGGGATTGGAATGAAGGTTGGTAAAATAAGTACCCATCTTGTGGAGGTAATTGGTTTACAGACTGTAAACCACTTAGAGAATGCTGAGTTCACTACGAAGCAGTATAGAAATGTAAATGCTAATGAAGACAACAGTGAGGGGTGGGAGATGTTGCTGTATATTTCCTTGTAGTTGCCTATATTATGCTAAAACAAGCTTTCAAAGTTCTGACCTTTGTCTCCATCTGTTTCATAGTCTCAGAAGAGCAGTGCCTCTATCAAATCTACATCGATGAGCTGTATGGGGGCCTCCAAAAACCAAATGAGGATGAAAAAAAGAAGTGAGTGTTCTGAATGGGGCAGACTTTGGGATCAGTCAAGCGGGACTCAGTGGCCTTGGAAACAGAATGCATGATTCAGGCTTGTACCTTTGCCATTTGGTCCAAATGGCCAGGGAGATCCATGTTTTTAAAACAGGAATAGTGGCCATGTCATCTTTGGCTGATGGAAGTTGCATTCCAAGCCATCTGGAGGATGAGATTAAAACAATGTTAAGACTGTCCCTAGAACAAACATCATATAAAATTTATAATTTAAAAGCATAGTTGATAGTACAGCACTAAAATAGAAGCCCATTATGTAAAACAATCTTAATGTCTCCTGAAATAGTAGATGCAGAAAGTCAGTAAGGACAGAGTAAGCCTTACACCACCTAGGAAGGGAGGTCTGGAATGTAAGAGCAGCCATGAAGATGGCCCTTTCCTCTGTTCCCACCAAATGTTCCTGCAAAAGTGTTGGCATTGACAAAGATCTTAGAATCTGGGAAGAGTCAGTTCTTCAGATAGCCTGGACCAGACCCATATATGGCTTTATAGTTCACTCCTTATCTATATAACTTTTGCTATATAGTAGTGTTCCAAGATCCTCTTTCCCTTTTATTCTCCCTCTCTTAATGAAATATTCTACCTTTGTTGGATACAAATATCTACTTATCGTTAAACATTCCATGCATGCATTCCATGCACCATGCGGACAATGGCAAGCATCCTCTTCCCAGCAAGTACAACAAGCCACAGCCCATAAAGGCTTGAACTAGGGACACCACCCCCCAAACATTCAGTAGACTGGAGTGATGGAAATTTTAAAATCAATTTCAGTTTGTTTTACCTTGTGGTGGAGGTGAAAACCCCAGAAGAGAAATCTCTGATATTTAGTTACTTCCAGGTTAGGATTCCCCTTTTCAGGACTAAATGCAGTTTCCTGCAAATTAAAAAAAATACTGGGTGTAGCTAGGTTGGCCATGTAGCAAGATACAACAAAATCCAAAATGCACAACGTGGCAATACAAACCAAAAGACCAAAAACCAAAACCAAACAAAAAACCCTACAAACAAACAAAGCCAAAAACAAAACAAACAAATAAAAAAAACCCCAGTGTGTTCTCTTTGAAGCACACTGGCTTCTTCATTAGGCAAAGGTAGTAAAATCCATATAGGGAAACAACAGTGACAGTCATTGTCACAAGTCTGCATCTTGCTTCTCATTATTGCTTAGCTGTTTAATACGATCCCCAGGTAGATTTGATGCAGTTAGAAGCCAAGCTCCTTATTGATCCTAAGAAGCCTTGAAAAAAAGGCAGTTAAAGGTGCAATAAAATTTCCTTCTCCATCAGATTGGAGAGTATCCAAGCAACTACCCATCAGATAGGATAGTATCCTAAAGATACCAACCAGCATGTAATTAATGACTAATTGTTGTTTTTTTCTCCACCAGGTTAGCAGAGAAAAAAGCCTCCATTGGTTACACGTATGAGGACAGCACAGTGGCTGAGCTTGAGAACCCATGTGAGAAACGACCTGAGGAGGAAGACTCTGAGGAAGATAGCAACACAGATGAGGATGAAGTCATTCCTGATATTGGTACGCCTCCACGAAACCACTGCTGTTTGGCATTCGGCTTTTATGAAGTCAGGGGTGTGGCAGTAGATCTTAGTCTGGCTCTATACTCTGCTGAGTGCAATGCATAGGATAGGAACGGTGGGCCCTGGAAATGTCCAGGGGGTATGGGGACGGACATAGCCAGCTTCCTTGGGTTGTGAGTCCTTTCCACCAAGTAAGGAATTACCTGCTGCTCTTGCTGCTGTTTTTTCTTCCCAGCCATTTTTGCCATTCTGATCTGTGATAGCTTTTCTTCTGTCACTGAAGATGCAATTCTTTGGGCACTCACTAGAAGTACACCTCTCTTGAATTCAGTGTGGTTTGTGTCTTGAGTAAATACATATAGGATTGCTTGTGAATCTCTTTGGGTTATGACTCTTCTGTCACTACTACCTTCCTGCTTCCAGTTTGTACCTTTTTTTTATATCCATGGTTGCCATATACTGGCTAGGGTTGATAGAAATCTTATTCTGTCACACCTGGGAGGCTTGCAGAATGTTGGTTGATTGCATCAGATGTGCAGAAAAAATATGGAATAGGAACTTAAATCACACTGCTCCCACAAAGTTGTGTTGTTGGGGGGTTTTTTGCCACTATATTTGCACAGAATGGGAGAACTGCACCTTTATGAGTTGTGATTCTCTGTGGTGGTGAAGGAAGATGTTGCCTTGGACCCTCCAGATTTGTTTATCCCTGTTGTTAAAGGGATGCTGATCAATTGGTTTCTCTTGTGTTACTGGCAGATGTTGAGGTCGACGTAGATGAGTTGAACCAGGAACAAGTAGCTGACCTGAACAAGCAGGCAACCACCTACGGAATGGCCGAGGGAGACTTTGTCCGGTAAGATATCTGTGTGTCAGGTTTGTCAAGCTGCTTAAGCTCAGCTGTCTCTTCTGCACCTGGGCATATTTTTGTGGTGAGCAGCTTGGGTGGTAGATTATGTTCCCCAGCATGCAGGCAGGTATTTTTGTGGTTATCAGTTTCATAAAACATGCCTGCAGCTGCCCAAAATAAGAGTGGAAAGGCTTGAAAGACTGACCCACTTTCCCTGTGATAGGAGCTGATCAATATTATGAACACTTCTGTAGAGAAGTGAGTATTGGAGAGACTTTTTTTCCACCCTCCCTGCTTCAGAATAGTAGATTTTTGGAGTCATCTAATGAAGCTGAATAGTAGATTAGGATAGACCAAAGTATTTCACATGGCACATAGTTAGACTGTGGAATTTGCTGGCACAAGATGTAGCGATGGTCATCAACTTAGATGGCTTTGAAAGGGGATTAGTGACATGCACAGAGGATAAGACTATCAATGGGCACTAGTCAGGAAGGTTATGTATTATCGCGAGTATCAAGCTGATATGTCTCTGAATACCACTTGCTTGGAAACACAAATGGGAGTGTGTTGTGCCCATCATGGTCCTGCTTGTAGTCTTCCATGGCTGATCTAATGGCACTTATGCCTTTGTGGTGTCAGCCAGAATGACTAAACAGAACCTCTGTGATGGACAGAATTAGCCTGGGTATATGTGTGCTTTCTATATAGGTGTCCCACTGGATTTTTGGATAACAACTCCCAACAGCATGTCCATTGTTCAGTAATGATGGGGAGCATTGGCTTAGGGCATCTTAGGCAGGGGGCATGATCTTCCTAGAAGAATTTGGCTTCAGGGTGGAAAGGTTGTTTTTGGAGGATTACAGCTCCCAGAATGCCCCATGGCTGGGGAATCTGGGTACTGTAGTGCAACCAAATTCAGCTTTCTAAACTCTACATCTGGCTGGCACAAGAGGTGGGCTTGGATGAGTGATGTATTGAAGTGAGCAAGCCTCTTTGCACAGATCTGAAATATTACCACCAGGCAGGCAAGGTAAATATTCTGTGGCTCAAATTTTTACATTTGCTCATGCACATTTTGTTAAATTAAATTAAAATGTTAATTTTGTCCTGCATTACTACTAACAGCATGCAAGTGGCTCACAGTAAAATTGAAATTATAACTTCAAAAAGATTAAAGACACAACTAAAACACACCATTAGAAAGAAACAGCCTCCTTCAACCATGATAAAACTTAGATACCAGAGACCTGTCCTAATAAAGTTTTTGTCTGTACCCCTTTCCCCCCAACCCTTGCTTTCTTTTCCTCTGAAAGGATGTTGCGGAAGGACAAAGAAGAGGCAGAAGCTATTAAACATGCCAAAGCCTTGGAGGAAGAGAAAGCCATGTACTCAGTAAGAAATGTTTGGGGATAGTGCTGTACTCTTTTTCAGTTTCTAAGGATTTATCTCATTTACTCAGGGCATTTATGACTAGATGTACCAAGAGGCTCCAGTTAGCTTATAGGATTTGGGGAGAGGAGAGATGAGTCTCAGGATCCAGGTGGAATAGACTCTCTCAGGACTAGGAAGAATCAGGTGGGGAAACTTTTAGGGCCTCTCTGTTAAAATGGCAATCTCTCTAATATCCCTGGTTTGCTTTCTTTTCCAGGGTCGCCGCTCCCGGCGACAGAGGAGGGAATTCCGAGAGAAACGCTTAAAAGGAAGGAAAATCAGTCCTCCAAGGTAAGCCCTTTCGTGATGAGGGACTCACCTGGCTGTTATTAGGCCAGACATTTTGATCTTCCATGCTGCAAGAGGAGTTGAGGTGCATCTGAGACTAATCCTTCTCTACTGATGGGGGAGGAGGACATCTTGGAGGATCCCCCACTTCCTGGTGGAGACATCTTCCCTTTGTTATTAGTTCTGTTTTCATTAAGAGCTAATAAATTCTGCATGTGCAAAGAAATTCCAATGCCTTGGGTTTTCTGGACCAGCCATCTTCAGCAAGCGACCTCCAGGCTGACTTGATTGGCCTTCTGCTCCTCTTTACCTCTCTTCTGTGTTTCTAGTTCCACACCATCATCATCTCACAGTGGATGCTTTGTCTTCCATTGCTAGGTGCTTCATTTCCTTATAAGTGCCTGCAGGAACACACAAATAAGGAGTTGTAATGGTTAGAGTTGTGGTATACCACTCCACCCCACTGTGCAGCCACGTAGTATTGGTAACTGTGGCTCCTGACATGAGGGAGTCATAGGGTAGGCTAATTAAGAGCACTTAGTACTCCTTTTAATTGTTCTTATAAGATTGTGTGGACTCGTAAGCTATTGCAATACTTCCTTGGGACTTTTGTCATTCTAGAATTAATGCACATTTTGTCCTCGTTACCTTCTGTCATTACAGCTATGCTCGGAGAGACAGTCCCACCTATGATCCCTACAAACGGTGAGTGGATATAGCTGTTGCTCCTTTGTGTATCCCTGTGGGGTGGTACAGATTTTTATAGGTATTCAATGAAATATAAGTGCTTGTCAAATGCATATATATGTTTGTGTGTGTGTATGTACACTTTTATGCCTGGGAACACACCTTCCAGAAAAAAATACTTCTTAAATTCATAAGCAATCAGATCTTCTCTTCTAGATCACTGAACAAAGAAGTTGTAACAGTTGCCAGCTTTTCAGTATTTGTCCTTGCTTTGTGTTTTTAATAACCATCAATAACCATGCTACACTCAAGACTGACAAGTAGTGATGCTCTTCCTTTGTCCCTCAGCTCACCTTCTGAATCCACGTCCGAGTCCCGTTCTCGCTCTCGCTCACCTTCCCCCGGTCATGAGGAGAAGATCACTTTCATCACCAGCTTCGGGGGCAGCGATGAGGAAGCAGCAGCCTCTCAAGCTGGAGGAGCCCCCAGGAAGGCCGCCTCCCTTGGCAAGGCACGCTCCAGCCAAGTGCAGCAGGGCAGCGCTGCGGCAGGTCATAGCGCCTCCTCCCGGTCGGTAATTTTCGCGCCTGCCTCGCTTTCCCAAACCTTAAAGCAGAGACCATCCGGGGGTCAAAAGGTTGATTTCTTACTTTTCCGCCATCCTCCCTGAATGCTCAGACCTGACTGTATTGGGGAGCTGCACGCCTACTATTGATCACTC
Source organism: Urosaurus nigricauda (assembly GCA_034509955.1). Taxonomy (NCBI): domain Eukaryota; kingdom Metazoa; phylum Chordata; class Lepidosauria; order Squamata; family Phrynosomatidae; genus Urosaurus; species Urosaurus nigricauda. The sequence continues at coordinate 27,936,291 of JAOEGL010000007.1, read as the reverse complement.
TTGTTGGCCAATCCCCAGCCAACTGGCATTTCCATTGCTGAGTTCGGTCAGGAAAAATCAGGGAAACACGAATTTCCTTCTTCCTGTGGAATGCTGGGAGTGAGGGTGGCTAGTCTGTGTTGTGTCAAGGTGGGTGGGGTCAACCAGGGAATGGACTGGGCCAGGAACGGAGCCGGCCTGTCTTTTGCTCATTATCCAATGAAACTGGCTAGTGTGTAGCTTCATTCTGAGGGACGCTAGAAGGTCAGAGGACCTGTAAAATTCTGTTGAATTGATGGGCCCTTTTTTCCATGGCCTGGGATGCTGGTTTACTGCAAGTTGAAATCTAAAACTATGTACTGGTTAAATACAAATCCTGTAAAGGACAATTGTTATGATATTCTTTTAGCTGCTTTTCTAAGACCAAATTGTCACATGATGGGCTTACATTGTATAAACCCAAAATATAAAATCACTGATACTGTGATAAAGCAGGCACCACAGCTGTCAAAATGAATAGTAATAAAACAGCAGTTCAAAGTTCTCTTTTCTTATCTTGTTCAAGAGCTTGGAGCAGATAACAGATGTCCTCGCAGCTTAGCCAGTGTGCAACCTTTTGGGTGAACATGTTCCTGTGCCCTCTCCCCAGAACCGGCAACCATATTGCCTTGAAATGAGATTTCTGTGGTATTTGAGGAGAGGTTTTTTTTTTAAAATGCATTCTCCTAAAATGGTATTTGGTCTGCTCAAGCATTGAATAGATGTGATTCACTTGGTCCTGGACTGAAACAATTAGCAGTGAGAACTTGCCATAAACCAGCACCCCTCTTGCCTTCTGCACTGGACTGTGTCTGACGTTCCATTGAAGCCTTTGAAATGTCCTTGCCCTTCCTGCCTCTACTTTGGGGCTTGATGAGGAATGAAGACTGGGGGAGGGGATGTGAATGGGACTTAGGAAACTCCACATCTGTGGCTGCTAACTTAGAAACTTTTCCCTACTTATGGAACCATCAGCTGGTCTGGGTCTTGGCCACCTTGGGATTTCCTTATGTGTGTTCTCAGCCCCCTTTCCCCTGTACTTTATAGACATTGTGGCGTCTGTGTGAATAGCCAGCACCGTGTCTTTCCTCTTTGTAGACGACGCTCCACCTCGTCTTCATCCTCCACGTCATCGACCTCTTCGTCTTCTAGCTCACGGTCCAGTTCACGGTCCCACCGGGCCAGTGGGTACCACAGAGCCAGCCGTTATGGCCACTCGCGCAGTCACAGGTATTCCCGTTCCCGTAGCAGGACCAGGCGGTACTCAGCAGGAGGTTCGCGGGATGGCCACCGTCATTCCAGGTCACGTTCAACAGAAAGGGGCTGGCGATACGGCTCCCGCCGGAGATCTAGGTAAATGGAACGGATGGAATTAATACTCATTGTCTGTTGCTGGCCTGAAAAATGGGTTACTCGCTATCTTGGAGACCTTGATGGAAAGAATAACAGAGTTGAGAATTTTTATACCTAGTTTGCCTTCATACGTACGATCTGATCTGTTTTGGATAATTATTTTGAGCAGAAGTGCACATGGATTTTTTTGTATGAAAACCTCATTTTTCTACAATACTCCATATTTTTGGTTAATACTCCAGTTTCCAGGAAAACACTTTTTTTTAACCAACTGGTATTTTTTGCACAAATACCAATTTTTCAAAAACACATGTTTTCAAAACACATGTTTTCTGCAAAAGAGCACATTTGAAAAATAACACCAATGTTGCACAGAAAAACTGTGTTTTTGGAAACATTGAGTTTCTCTGTGCTAAAAAGACCCACATACATTTTCAGCAAAGAATAATTGCCTGAAACACTTTTGAGGATACAAGTACAAGGCAAAAACTGAACAGAACTGGTGTTTTCTCCCATAGCAGGGAGAAAATGGCAAAATTATTGTTCCTTGCATATAAGAACTAAATAATTGAAGATGACAGTGGAGGTTTTAGTTGTAAAGCACTGATCCTGATTCTTGCTGAGTGGGGAAGGGCATCAGTGTAAATGGACAAAAAATGGCACTCCTTCCTCAGGAGCCATTCCCGGTCTGGAGAACGTTATCGGTGGAGCAGTGGCAGAGGAGGGAGGCACTGGAGCAGCAGCCGCAGTAGTCGGAGCGATAGCGAATTGCGAAGCCGTAGCCGGTCAGCATCTCCAGCGAGAGAGAAACAGCTGAGGCCTGCGGCTTCCCCTGCTGTTGGAGAAAAACTGAAAAAGTGAGCTTGTGATGGATATCTCTGCAATTGTTCCCCTGCTTTTATAGTGAAGTGGACCCTTCTTCCATTCCAGAGTGGTAGAGAATTGGGGGTTGTAGAGAGCTTGGGTCTCTATTGCTGGTTTTAGAGTCCTTGGCTGGGTCCACAGTGGCAAGAATACTTCAGGAACAGCCTGGAGTATTCTGGCCCTGGAGCTTCTCCAGCATTCTCCTGTTACTTGAACCAGTGGCAGGGAAGCTGCTTGTAAGTGTTTCTCCCTTTTGAGGCTGAACACACACACACACAAAAAAAAACTATTTCAAGAGGGTATACAGTAGCTTTGGTGTTGATTTGACTGGACATTGTCTGGATGGGTTGTATTGGAACTGGAGACTGGGCCCTGCATCATCAGGACTCCTTGAAATGAGGAAGGGAGGAGGCTGTAGTATTTGGCATGTGTGGACCCCCCCCCCCCTTGTCATATCCAAACACTGACAGTTTTCCAGTGGTGGGAAAAAGTTAACCTGTACTGGCTACCTGGTATACTTTTTTATCCACTTTGTACTTTGAAGTTGGAAAAAAGAGAAGATGGGGGTGACTTTTTCTCTGTCGCTAACCTTCTTACACAATTCTCATTGCTATTTAGTGGTAGATGGGTCATGCTTGGGCACTTTGGTTTCCTTTGTTTGTTTCTGCACTATATAACCCTTGGGAGCCTGTCTTCTGTCGGCCTCAGCAGGAGTGCAGCCCTATTCAGGTGTCTTAGTTTGTCTAGTAGAAGGGATTTGATCTGATTAACAGATGAGGGATAAATCTCTATAGAAATTGTCTGGGGACTCACTTCTGCCATTGGCTGTAAGGGGTGCTGGACTCTTGAGTGGAATGCTTCCCTGCACTATACCATCACTGCATCATTTACCATTAGTAAAACATAGGCTATTTCAGTCAATGTGTGCCAGTGTCTGCTTCTTGGAGAGGCCTGAAACTATACCCAGTTCTGTCACGAGGCAGGCATCTGATTTGCTGTTAGTGCCTTATTGTGACCTTTCTTCCCTCTTTCTTTCCAGGGCTGAAACTGCTGGTGGTAAAGAGACAGGAGCTGCCAAAGTCAGTAAGAATTTAAACCTCACCTTTTAATTCCCATCTGTGCAGAAAAAGACTCGGGGGAGCAATAGTGATGCAGAAAAGAGTGTTTTTGTTTTTAGAGTTTGGATGACTGTACTTGACTGCTTCAGATGATGGATGGAGATATAGTCAGGCTGCCGATGGAACCACCGTCTGATGGTTCTTTTAGACTTGAAAGCCACCTTTAAATCTGGTCTTTACATGGTATTGGGGGATTGGATTTTAAGGGAAGACAATGTTAATATTGGGCTGTAATTGCCAGATTGCTAAAAGATGGTGGTGTTTTGTACGTTGGACAAAAGTTCTCTTAAGCAAGGCTAAAACCGAGGGCAGAAGGCCACCCAGAGGCAGGGGGAGATTCCAAAGCATGGGTGCAGTTAGTGAAAAGGCCCTCCACCTAAACATATTTTGAGAGATATTGAGACATGTAGGAGGGTTCATACAGAAGAAGGTAGTTATTTGCCTCTGCAGGTGCCCAGACATAAAAGGCCAGCACCAGACATTTAAATCGAGCCAGATGGAAAAGTATTAGAAGCCCTTGGCAATTGTCTGAATAAGAGTGTATGGTGTATTCACTATTTGCAGCCCCCTGAACAATTTGGCTGCCGCGTTCTAGCCCAGCAGTAGTTTCTGGCCACTTTTCAAAGACTCCCCTATACAGAGTGCATTGCTCCTTCATCTCCGACTCTTTGCATGTGCCCCCATGGCTCTAGGAAGAGGTTAAATTGACAAGCTAACCTGGGCAATTCTGAGCCATAGCCAGCTCCTGAAAAGCTTTGTTCTGGAAATAGCATGCCTGTTTTCTCATGGGGAGTTTGATCTTGTTTTGCACTTAATGAACTCTTATTCCTGATTCAGCTCTACTGACCATGGGTTTATCTCTCTTGCCTGAGTAAAGGTTCCTATTGGTTTACTCACATCCCCATTCCACAGCTGCCTCAGAACTTCACAGCCTTTCTGGAATGTGATGAAAAGAAGCAATAGTTGGGGGATTTTCTTATATTAATGACGTGGACTGCAAATCCCCAAATGTCTTCTCTCAACTAATTGCTTAGAAGCAAGAGAGAACCTGATGGGATATTATAGGCCAGTGGCCATGTTGCTGGACAAAAAGCTTCAGTGCCACCTTCTTGAAGCTTATCTAAGAAGGACATCATGCCTCTAAATCCCATTCTAGCAAGCTATTCCAGAGGAATAGCATGTACCAACAGCCGTTGAGAAGTCCTGCAGAACCAACAAGGACATTTTGTCCCTGCCGTGAGTCATCCACCAGGTCTGTTCAGTCCTACACAGGATCTGTGCGTGGAACATTTGGCTGTTCTAGTGTAGTGGCTTTGGTTTCCCATAAGTTGTCCTGGAGTAATGATCCCCTTACCTCTTATTTCGGTATCCAAGGGAGGAATTGAAAGAGATAAGATCAAGAGCTTGTAACAAAAAAATTCTGTAAGCAGAACTGTTTCCTTATTTTTAAATCTTTGGGTGGGAATTGTCTGTGGGAGAGAGGTGAAACATCATGGAATTCCTGGATTGAATTCTGTGGAGAGTTGCAATGTCAGAACCACAAGTGTTAAATATCAGGGATTTTGGTTCATGAACAGTTCTCTTTTTTGAATAAGGGAGCCCCCAACCATGACATAGCTCCAGGGTATTTTCTGGTAACCTGCATTTGCTACAAATCTAGAGTTGGCCTGCTTGCTTCTCAAGAGTCTGTAGCAGAATTCACCCTTTTTTTCCTATTTGTTCAAGCTTTAAAACCCATAACAAGCTCATGTAAGGTTAAAAAAATAATAAGCAAACAGTAAACAGGAACCGTGAGTGCAATCAAAGCCTCAGGTTCATGCTCCACAGCAATCACTTAATCCAAGTAAATGCTGTGCATGTAGGTGTTTCCAAAACATTGACTTACTTTGGCCAGGGCTAATGCAGAAGTAGCCAGTTTCCAGCGGATCTTGTCAGATTGCCAGTAAAAGCAAACAGCTTTTTAGGTGGGATGGGCTGAAAGCGTTCAGTTCTTCAGCAACTCAGGTGGAAAAATATTAGACCCACCATTTTAGGACATCAGAACAAATAGTGCAACAAATCCACACTTGCTCTCTCTACAAATATATCACAACCCACTCTTAAGACAATCTTCTCCAGATTGGGGCCTTGCAGATCCATTGGACCATAGCTTCCATCATCCTAGCAGCGTTGCCAATGGGCATGCTGGATAAACTGTTACCCAATAGCTGTCACCCAGCAGACCTGGAGGGCACTGAGTTTAGGAGGGTTGTTTCAAGGCAGATCACTTAACATATTAATTCATTTCATGCACATTCTACTTTTCTCCCAGGTCTGGGAGTCAAGTGGTTCATGACATGCAACTGAAAGCACATTATTATATCATGGTGATGATCCTATATGGCTTATTTTAGTGCCGCAGTTCATCTGTTGACTCACAACCTCCCTGGACTGTCTGTTGAGCCACTGCAGCCCTCCAGCCAGCTATTCTGGGGCTGCTAGAGAGGATGAATTGAAGTGTCTGGCTAAGTCTCTGTAGACAGATGCAAAATTATTGCATCATCTACTGAGATCTCCAGAAGTCTCTAGCTTTCCTGGATGATGTAAGCATTCTGCGTCTGCCTATGAGGACATAGCTATATGAGTCTCTTATGCACTCTCCGCTCTTCCTCAGCTACAGACTGGCTGTAGTGGGACTGCAATGGCTAAATGATAAGTCTAAGGGACAGTTTGATAATTGCAAAAGGTGGAAGGAAATACTGACTTCTGCAGAAAAAAAAAGACATACACAGGCATAATGTGAACTTATGACTGTATGTACCACTATCAGGATTTCTGCCCTTTTCTGTTAACTTTTCTTCTTCAGATTCTGTTCATTTAAATTGGGATTGCCCAGGTATTTTTGAGGTACTTTGCTCCTGCTCCATGACCCAGCTTTACTCTAGAAAAATAGGGAAAAATAGGGTCAGTTGTGCAGAAGGATTTCCATCATTTGGAAGCTCACATCCCTGAAAGTGTTTTTCCTGTGGCAGGTAGAACAAGTGCTAACAGGCAGAGTCTGGAAAAGTTCCTTTTAAAAGAAAATATAGCTTCCAGACTCTTACAGCCAGCAAGGCCCGTGGTTCAAAAAAGGAACTTTTCCAGGTTCTGGTAATGGGTTCATTCAAAGGCCATCTTTGCAGCTGTTTATCTTGAAATGGGCTCTTGGTACAGGAGCGGATATCTCATTCGACACTGAGCAAAGACAGAAAATGTATGGTGAGTCAGAGGGCTGGAAAAATATTCCAAGTTTCTAAGGTTAAAGCATCAAGAGTTTTGGAATCCTGCCCTGATTGAGTCTGAAAATGCCTTGAATTCCTCAGTGAAGCACAGATGTTTAGAAGCTAATGAAATCAAGCGCCTGAGATGTTTCCAGACCTCGCTTAGTGCATCTCTGGTACATGTTTTCACAAGCATACTTTGCATTCCCTGTGGAGATTTTTGTTTCAGGTGTTCAGAAGAGAGTCAGACTTGATGATGTCTGACATTCTCTTAATTTCTTTTGTATCTGTTTTTTTAACTCCATTTCAGCAATCAGTACTACTAGAACCTTAAAATAAAACATTGAGATTCCCAAGGTTTCAGCACTTGTATGTACACTGAAGTTGTTTGAGAAAAGCCAAATGTTGCTTTTTCTGGGACTTGGGGAAAAGATCCTTCATGAGGATTAATCCAGCTCCATAGCTGAGCTAAACTTCATACAAGAGTTACATGTCAAAGATTTTTATTGGTCACCTTGCTTGCAATATGGTCATTTTTGGAACTGGGTGAAGAAAATATAGCTTCCAGACTCCATCATGGCTTGACAGAGGGAAAGTGAACATTAAAAAAAAATGGTTGGAGCTGATTTTTATTCTAGACAAGAAGCTGCTCATCAAACTGGTTTCATATGGGAGTCTGGAGTGATCTTTATATGTTTTGGTTATTTGCTTCCCCTTCAGACCAAGGCTACTCAACCTGGTTTGCCAAACTCTGCTTGGCTTTGCTGCCAAGTTCTTGATCTCTCATTAGCCTTCATTCAAACCTCCTTTAGGAAAACAAAAAACATCTCCCTCTGAAATAAGGGCTTGGTTTTTACAGGCAAAAGAGCCATAGACCCTAATGGATTCCCCATTGATTGTAGGCATCAAGAAGGTAGATTTCATGACTGGAAGAGTGACTGACCCCTTTGAGGAAAGATGTGGCTCCTGAACCTCCTGGAACGTGATTCCTTCTGGATTCCTTCTGGCATGGGGAGGCTTGTTTAGCTGGTAGCAACCTTGCTATCCTCCCTTCCAGTGTTAGATCAATATGTATATGAGTCATCTCATTTGTATATTTTGTCTTTCTCAAGGCCTGAGTTTCTTCACATGCACCTGGCCACATCCCAGTTTGATTATGAGCTCCAGCCAAGAGGCAGAATTTCTTAACACCTTTATGTTTCCCTTCTGCTTATAGCCAAAACTGACCCCACAAGAGAAACTGAAGCTGCGCATGCAAAAGGCACTTAACAGGCAGTGTAAGCATCCTTGGGGTGGTGGGGAAAAAGGGTTTCAGAGCAAGGGTCTCCTTTTTCCTTCTCCCTTTCTGTGTTCTGTCACACTTGGTTTATCTCACCGCTCTGCCTCTTCAGTTAAAGCAGATAAAAAAGCCGCCCAGGAGAAGATGATGCAGCAGGAACATGAGAGACAGGTAACTGGCAGGGATTGAATTCTGCATTTGGAAAGATTTATTCTGCAAGTACAATGAGCTCTTAGTATCTGTTGAGGTTTGGTGGATGTCCCATGTGGATATCAGAATCCATGGATACGAAAGTCCTACTATGTGCCATGAGGCAGAAAAATGGTATCTCTTGCATAAAATGGCAAAATCAAGGTTTGCTTTTTTAAACTTAAGTCTGTGGACACGGAGAGCCTACTATATCATAAACTGGCATGGAGCTGGAATGCATGCCCGTACTCATTACAATGGGTAGTAATGGGAGACCAAGGGAGTGAGTGGTTGGGCAACTGAAGTAAGAATTAGACGGTCTGGTCTGGTTGTGCTTGTAACTTTTCTCTCTCTTGGTGACCTATTAGCGAAGTTATGTCTCAATGTGGTGAAAATACAATGTGAAGTAGGCACATGAAGCATATGTGGGGCTGTGCTTGGGTCATGATCATGTATCTTGCAATGATCAGTCAGATACTTTTGGGAAGCCCACAATCAGGATATGTGTGCAAGAGCACCTTGCTGCTCACTTGTCCTTCAGCAGTTGGCTTCCAGATGCATACTGCCTCACATTTTTATGGTCTGTTATTGTGTGACTCCCAAGTCGTATCCGACCTATCATAGGGTTTTCTTGGCAAGATTTTTTCAGAAGGCCTTTGGCCTTGAGGTTGAGAGAGTGACCTGCCCACAGCCACCCGGTGGGTTTCAATGGCTGAGGAGTTGAATCTTGGTCTCCAGAGTCATAGTCCAACTCAAACCACTACGCTATTCTGCCTTCACCATCCTGGTGGTATCATCTAGCTGTTAGGGTTAGTAGCCATTTGTAGTCTAATCTTCCCTGAATCTAAAGCTGGCTAAATTGGTGAAAGAGCTAACGTGGTGTAGTGGTTTGAGTATTGTTCTTAGATTCTGGGAGGAGACCAGAGTTTGAATCCTCACTCAGCTACGGAAACCTATTGAGTAATCACACCTTTTCAGTCTTAGGGGAGTAATAGCAAACATACTCTGAATAAATCTTGCCAAGGGCCCATTCCCACTTGTGGAAAAATCCGCATTGAGATCGGGCTGTGCTCCGCTTATGAAAGCGATTCCAAAAGGCCCCTCATTCACACTATGAAAAGGGGCCTGGTTTGGAATCGCTTTCTCAGCCAGGAACGCTTGTCGTTCCCACTGGGGCTGACAGGGAAGGTGACAGCCTGTCCCCTCCCCCCAATCTTCTTTTTTTGGGAGGGGTGAGGGCATTGATCGCAAATGCAATCTTGTGCACTTGTGAAAGATTGCATTTGCGATCACTGTAAAGGAAAAAAAAAAAACCACACACCTTTTTGGGGGAGGAGGAATCCTTCCTTCCTTCCTTCCTTCCTTCCTCTTCCTTCTAACTCCTCCCTCCCTCCCTCCCTTCTCTTTTTTTTTGGGGGTGGTGGGGTATTGATCGCAAATGCGATCACTGAAAAGGAAAAAACCTCTCTCTCTCTCTCTCTCTCTCTCTCTCACACACACACACACACACACTAATTCCCTATTCCTTGGGGGGGATCCTTCCTTCCCTCTTCCCCCTTCCTTCCTTCCTTCCTTCCTTCCTCCCCTCTTCCCCACTTCCTTCTTCCCCCCTCCCTTCCTCTTCCTTCCCTCTGCTGCTGCTGCTGCTGCCTCCCTCCCTCGTGGCTGCTGCGAGTCCCGGCAGCAGCGCATCCTCCTCCTCCTCCTCCTCCTCCTCCTCCTCTGCTGGGCCCCTGCTCCTCCTGGGGATGATGGGAGCAGCAGGATGGGCCCAGCAGAGGAGGAGGAAGAGGAGCAGCAGCAGCAGCAGCAGCAGCAGAGGGAAGGAAGAGGAAGGGACGGGAGAAGAAGGAAGGAAGGAAGAGGAAGGAAGGGGGGAAGAAAGAAGGAAGGAAGGAAGGAAGGAAGGAAGGAAGGGGGAATGGAAGGAAGGAAGGGAGGAAGAGGGAAGGAAGGATCCCCCCCCCCCCCAGGAATAGGGAATTAGTGTGTGTGAGAGAGAGAGAGAGAGAGAGAGTTTTTTCCCCTTTTCAGTGATCGCATTTGCGATCAATACCCCACCACCCTCCAAAAAAAAAGAAGAGGAGGGAGGGAGGGAGGGAGGGAGGGAGGGAGGACTAGGAAGGAAGGAAGGAAGGAAGGAAGGAAGGAAGGATTCCTCTCCCCCCCCCCCCAAAAGGAACTGGGTATTAGTGTATGGGTTTGTTTGTTTTCCTTTACAGTGATCGCAAATGCAATCTTTTGCAAGTGCACAAGACTGCATTTGCGATCAATGCCCTCACCCAAATTTTTTTTAAAAAGCGATTCTGACCAGCGTTCCCATTTACTGGAAGCGCTTCAGAATCGCGTTTTCCAAAAAAGACCACTTTAAAACTAGTGTCAGGAAAGCCCGGGTTATTTGTTTTTAACCCGGTCCTTTCCTCCACTGATCGATCGGATGAGGATTGTCATTCGATTCGAGTGTGAACGAGGGTGGTATAGCCCGCTTCACACTTCGAATCCAAATGTAGTGGGAATGAGGCCCAAGAAACCTCTATATTACAAGCAAAACAAGGCAATCTCTCTTTTGATTAGAATTTTGGATGTCTTTTGGAATAGGGTACTAAGTGTCCTGACCATAATGGAGTGTAGTAGCTGGAACTGCAGTCTTAGGAATCAGTTAGTGATCGGCAGGGATTTCACATTTTTAACTAGCAGTTGTCTCTTGAGGAGCAGGAACTGAAAGATCTAGCCTCTGCTGTTTGATTGAGGAAAATATATTATTACCAACAATCTGCAGTCCAGGAATTCAGATCTGCATAGTTTTATTTGCAGAACTGCCACTTTCTCACTGCAGAATGTACTCTTGCTGCAGAATGCTAAGCTTCTTGGTTCAAATTGGGAATAACTGGCCATTGTTGGTATTTCCTGTCATGTTTGGCAGTTGTCATTCTGCTGACCGGTGCACCCTTTTCTCTCTTCCAGGAGCGAGAAGATGAGTTGCGTGCAATGGCTCGGAAGATCCGGATGAAGTAATGCCTCTCGTGGTTTTCTTCTCCCCTCGACGTGGAGTGGTGGGGAATGCAGCGAGGGAGGGGAATGAAGTCAGTGGTCTTCTTTTCTGACCTTTATTCTTTTCTCTTGACAGGGAGCGTGAGCGTCGGGAGAAGGAGCGGGAGGAATGGGAACGACAGTACAGCCGCCAGAGTCGCTCTCCTTCCCCACGTTACAGTGAGTGCCTAGTGCCGAGAAAGAGGAATAGTATGTGGGGTATGGAGTATAGGAGAAGTGGTGGTAGCAGCAATCCCAGACAGGCAGAACTACGATAATCTCACCCTTTCCCTCCAGCAGGACTCACTGTCCTTCTGGAGGAGCCTTTGTTCCACTGGAGAGATGGAGGCTTCACAAAACCTTCTGGCTATGTCTTTGTAGGGGGAGGGTTGCATGCAAGCTGCAGGCCAAATAATTCCATGGTCTTTAGCTTCTCCCACCAGCTAGCCCAGATACCTCCAGTTCCCTTTGCAAACCTTCTCAAAATGGCAACAGTAAGTGATAATGCCTCATTTACTGTCACTATTTAGAGAGGAATTGCAGAGAGAAATAAAGATATTTGGGGTGGTGCAGATCAGGTGGGAGGGGTATTTTTGCATAGTTTTCTGCATGAGTGTGTGTGGCTGTCTGTGTGGTTTGGGTACAAAATTGCTCCATCATTGCTCTTGGAGAAATTCTTTCTCTTAAACAGGCAGATCTGAATTTGATGGGATGTACTCTGGAGATGTATTTTAAAGTTTTTAAAATACTTTTCCTCATTTGTCTTGCAGGTCGAGAATATAGCTCTTCAAGGAGGTAAAAATCTGCTTTTAAAAAATCATTTCAATTTCTCTGAAGCGGGTAGGCCTAGCAGACCTGTTACCAAATAACTGTTCTGCAGCAGAGGAATGTGGATGTTCTCAGTTGACTTTCTTTTGAGTCAATTGATGTATTAAGCCAACCTATTCTTCCTGGGAGTTAGGGGAATTGCACATCTGCAGCACATCTGAGAAGGATGTTTCCATTAAGCAGGTTAAATGTTTTGCTCTTGCTGTGCAACTTTATTGTAATCAGTTTGTAACATCTAATTATAGAAGTCCTAAGTGTTAAACAGAGGAGTGTTAAACAGTACTTGCTTATCATCCAAGGAGCCAGGAGGAGCAGTTGTAAACAGTTAGTGGTCCAAAACCCAGTGGTGCAAATGTTGCCTCTGCTGATATGGGTTAACAAAGTTAACCGTGTTCCATAGCATTCTGTCTTTAATATACAAGTTGGTACTAACTAGAGGCAGAAATAGCACAGGGAAATAGGTTTAAGTTTCTACACTCTCAAAGGGAAGTTATATTCATTCATGTTTTGGCAAACTTTTTATTCAAAATGTAACAACAGGCACATATGAAGCCAAACAGCCAGGACAGCTAAGCATTGCATAAGTAAACAGAAACCTTCAAGAGACCACTGTAATGCTCTTTCCAGATAGTATCCAGGGATGGCTTTTTCTTTCACCAGTGTCCACATTTTTAACATGCTGGGGGTACCTGGTGAAGCAGGCTGATCTGTTTTGCTCTTCACAGATGCTCAGGCAGCTACTGTTTAGCTTGCCTGTTTTGGGGAGATGCATTCAGCTACAGTAAAATTGGCTACAACAGTCCCATTCTTTCCCAGCTCAAGCTTCTTTTTCCTCCCACTGCAGTCATGCTGCTACAACTTGACACCAAAAATATCTCCAGCCATCTTTTCCCCAGTGCAGATGTTGCTAAAAAAAAAAACTTCTAGTGAGATAGAAGATGAAGAGAAAAGGGTATCTGGGTGGGCAGGCTGGGTGAGATAGATGAGGAAAGGGCATCTGGGTGGGTAAGCTTAAAAGGGTCTCTAAAAATGTTGTCAAAAATGAGTCTGTCAGAGGCTTCATTAAAAGAGATACACTTGTAGTAGAGGTATTCCCCATTTTTATCCTAACAGCCTTGCATGTTAATATAGATACAAAAGAAGATAGTGCCTGTGGTTACACTTGAGGCATGGTCCCTCAGTTGTGAAAGGAATGTCTTGCCACATTGCAGGGCTTTGCTAAGTGCTGATTAACTGAGGAACAGCCTAAGTAGGATAGAAAATGTAACCAAACCTACCTTCAGAGCTCAGATATTATCCCAGAATCTACCAGCCAGTGTGGCTAACCAAAGGTTTTCCTGCGGTTTTTAAAATCCAAAACATAACTTTTCCAAGTTCTGCTCTCATTTGTGGGTTTCTCTTGTAATTTGACCTGTCTTTCCACCCTTTCTAGGCATTCGCGGTCCCGATCTCGGAGCCCTCACTATCGTCACTAGGGGCTGATTCCTGGTGCAGTGTTGTGTTGGCAACCCCCTCCCCCCATTTCATCTGGCCCCTTGTAACCATGCTGTGTAATAATGCTGTATATTGCTGGTTTTGTTTTTAGGTTGTCAAAAAAATAAATTAAAAAACCCTTAAAAATCAGAAGTGGCCTTTTGTGTGTACTCACAGTATTCTCTTTCCGAAAACTATATTAGCATGGTCTTTTAAGAGCAAATGTGTCTTCCTGGTTTCCAAGGCTTTGTGGAATTGTTTTGGGGGGAAAGGTAAGGTGGAGAGAGACATTTGCAATCACTTATGATGTGCAAGTGGAGACAGAATGCGTTCTTCTTCACGTGTAGTGTGAGAAGTCTGTTTCATGCTTCTTTTGCTATTGAGGGTTTTTACGGTATATTGGAAGAGTTTTCTATTAATTTTTTTTCATGTGACAGAAGACTGCTATGAAAGTATAAAAGATAGATGTCATGGTGCTCCCAATAAAACCGATAGAAGGCACATAAAAGAATGTGTCCCATGACCCCTCCTTAACATAAAGAATTTGCTGCCATAAAGTACAGTAACAGCTTTGGATGGTTTCTTAAGAAATTTATGGGAGAGTAGTTTGAAAGTGATCTTTGGCAACCGGATACAGTCTGTTTCTGGCCGGGGAGATTTCCTTTTATGGAACTGTAGGAGTTGTGGTCACATATGCCCAACCATGTCCAACATGGACCTTTGGATCCAAGAAGATTTCTCTTCCTCTTTTTATTGAGCATTCAGAAATGTATAGTAACCTGCTATCACAAAGTGACTGTTCCTTAGTACCACCTCCTCCCTTTGAAAGTTTGGTGGGGATGAGGAGGGGAAATTGTTTTCTTCCAAGCTCTCATGAAACTTCCCTGATCCTTAAATCTAAGTTGGGTCAGCTCTGGTGAATACTTGGATGGGAGACCATCAACAAATACCAAGTGCTGTAGTTAATTTCAGAGAAAGGAACTGGCAAAGCCACTTTTTAAATGTTCCTTGCAGTGGTGGCAAAATAGTAAATGTTGGGGATGATGGATGAGAGTAGCTGAAATCCTAAACTGCACACTGTGACAGGACTCCACTTGTTACCATCTCCTCCCTCCTGACAGGAAGGAGGGAAATGGACGGCAGTGAATCATGCAGAGATGCAGCAGGCAGCCTTTAAAAGTGCTACTTCCACATACCACACTCTTTGGTGATTTACTGACGTACAAGGATTTCAGCCTGCTTTCTGCAGTTCTCAAAAGACCAAATGCATGTTTATTACAAATGCTTTTAATATTAAAAATGAAGCTGGGATGGGGTAACTTTCAAAGCTCAAAAGAGTACGCGATGATGTCCGAGCAGCGGAGGAGGGCTTCCCTCTGTGTCCCCAGTGGCGTCTGTAGTTCTGAAACTTGGAAGTTCAGGATGTCAATGTCTGATGCTCCAAACAAGGCAGTGACACGCACCCTCTCATACATGGTGAAGCTGACAGGCCGCCCAGTCATAGCCAAGAGGCTGCGCAGGTAGCGTTCCCGCAATGCCACTCGGCTTTGCTGCTCCAGTTCCAGGTCTGCCTTGTTCCCGTGACCCATGGAGGAGAGGCTGGTAGGACCAAGTGCTTGGAAACGAAGAGAGTTAGGATCGAAGCCACGGCTTCCATCAGGTCCTCGGGGCAGGCGAGTAACAGCAACTGGGACCTTCATTTTACAGCCCTGGTGAAACAGGAGAGACGGAAATAGATGTGGCTTTACTTTTCATCAAATCTCAGCTGTGTTAAGGCACGATTCAGAAAAAGATGCCACCTTCTGATGCTACATAAAGTAAAATTCGCAGCAGGACAAACATGAAGTACTAAACCAGCTTCATCAAATTTTTTAAAAATGTCATCAACTCCAGCAGTCCGTTGTCTTTTAACAGTTGTGTTACAGCTCAGACCACCAAGAGTCCACACATAAGCAACTTGATTTGGGAGGATGAAGGAAGAGCAGCAAGATATGAGTCAATATGACAACATTTTGGACTTGTGTTTATTATCAAGGGTTTGAACCATATCAAACTGAGTAGTCTTGCCTGCTACCAAGGCAAAGGTCTAGGGACAACAGAAGGGTTAACGCAAGCTTGTAGGACCTGTAAACAGGAAGGGTTGCTGTGCGAGGACAGCCTATTTTCCCCTTCGGACAGTGGCGGCACCAACTTGACGCTCCCTCGCTGTGCCAACATCCCCTATGGCTGGCAGCCAAGTCGAGGGTCAGTGGCAAAGAGGATGTTTTCCACAGCAAGCTGAAGAAATTGCTGGCTGTAGCCAGGGGTAACTCCAGCACAGAAAAGAAAGCAAGTGGGGCTGGCTCACAGCAGGAACGGGACACAAACATAGTGGCTTTGCCTATACTGTGTACATATGAACATGTTTCAATTTATACTAATCTATTGGTCACGGGTAGGACTTTTAATTTGCAGCTAGAGAAGCCTAATACTTTCTAAAAGTTGGAATGCGCAGACAGGTTCCCAGAAGGGAAAACCATGAGAGACAGAATACGTTTGTGTCTTAAAAGGGTAGACCTCGATTCAGTGATTTCCAGTCAGTGGGGCAGGATGTACCAATGTGAGAAATAAATTCAAATAAGTGTGTTGCAAACCCAGTCATGCAGGAGACTGTCGACTATATCCCTGCATGATTCATGTCTCTAGTCCCGGTCTTTTCCCAGAGTATAGCTCTCTCTTACCTCTGCAATGGTTGTGATTGGAACAGTCATTCCAAGTGGGGGAAAAAAATCAGTAGAATGATTCTTCTTAAGATGAAGTTGCCTACTATACATCTACACTAACTAGTAGTCTGGGGCTTGCATCCTTTCAACCAGGAGGCAGCCCAACAGAGACTCTTGCAGAGATGCAACATGTTACTAACTTTGCCTGGATGCAAGTTTTAAAAAAACAGCACCCATAGCTGTGGGCAAGAGCCAACTTTACTTCATGCTGCTTTCTAGATGTGGTTGGACTGCATTCCTGAGCATGGCTATCCTTGCTGAGGGTCCAAGCACACCCGATTCCCCTTGACTTGGTCTAGTGGCAAGTTTGATCATGCCAGTCCAGCCCCCTGCAATTATGATCGGTTCGGTCTATTCACTGAAGCACCAACATCCTTCACACTAAGTTTCTATTCTGAATACCACAAGATGTAGTATAAAAGGCACAATAGACTAAATGGTCTGGAAGCAAGTATTACTAAGGCTCCTGTGTGTACAATTTCTTGGCCAAGTAGGTGCACTCCCAGGTCTTATCCAGTTGGGAATTATGGAAAGGGAGTCAGAGTGGCACAATCCTGCTGAGATAGCTAGGATTTGCTCAATCTGACCCAGTGGGTTTCCGTGGCTGTGTGGGAAATTTAACCCTGGTTTCCTAGACTCCTAATGTAACACTTAAACCATAATACCACATTGGCTCTTGGTGTGATGGGGGGCAAGCAGCAAAATGGGGCTACTGCTCCTCCAGTAGGAATTCTGGCCCTCCATGGATATTTCCCTTCAGTTCCCAAATTTCTAGCATTGTAGAGAGAGAGAGAGACTGAAGATCATCTACGTCTAGAACTCATATTTTCTTTGTTCACATTCCCTTTGTGTAACTGTGTCTGCCCCCTTTCCTTTAGATGCCTAACTTGTGCAGTCATCCCTCCATATTTGCAGTTTTGACTTTTGCGAATTAGATTTGCGGTTTTGATCAGTATGTTCTCTCTAGGAATCTCTAGAGCACAACTCTGCCAGAGGTTGACCATAGAGTTATGCTCGAGAACCTACACGTTCTTAGAGAAAACACTTTTCTAGGCTTTTGTAAGTCCTCCAGCATGATTTTATGATCAACTTCTGACAGATGTTTACCATAGCGTTGCTCTGGAGGACCTGAGGATCCTAGAGAGGTGTTCGCTTAGGTAAAAAGAATATTTTTTTTAATTTGCAGTTTTTCCACATTCACAGGGGTTCTTCGCTCATAACCCCAGCAAATGTGGAGGGATCACTGTATTTATAAATGCTCAAAGGAAGTTTCAAGAGCGCTAGAAATTGGGGGACTGAAGGAAAATTTCAGCAAGGGAGAAATGCTTATTTTGGGGGGCATTTTGCCCCTACTCTCCTAGTCGCATCCCTGCCTGGGAGGGACAAGTGACTTTTTAGCCTTGGCAGCCAGTGTTAACATAACCTGCTAGTTGCCTGGGAGTAAACCGTTTTTCAGCTTCTGTTTTGCCACCAACTCAGCTTCTGGGCGGAAATGCCACAGGTTTAAGCCTCGGTGGAGATTACCTTCTCCCCACCGCCCTGCCTTCCATCCCGCTGATCGGGCCACATTCCTGCGCGGTGTGTTTGTTCCTAAAGCCTGGATGATGACTGCAAAGTTTCCTCCACAGCCCTGTTTACATGCTCTTTCCACAGACGGCTCATTCCCGACGCGTGCTGTCTGGCGCTGGAGGAAGCACCGGCCCCCAGAAGGCTGCTCCAGCTGGGCTGATAAGGACTTGGCCCAGACCTGGTGCCCTCTTGGACATGACACCAGCAGGGGAGAGAGGAACTGTTTTTTCCGGAAAGACCTGCCTTTGCTAGCGCATAAGCTTCTGTATGAATGTGACCTGGGAGGAGTCACACATGGTGCTGTGGAGAAAGGAGGAGAAAAGAGATCGAAGGAGTGAAGGCTTTAAACATAAAAGCCAGCTTTGACTTTGCAGGCACATAAATATTCCCAGCAGCACAGATTTGTGCCAACAAAAGTTCTGTTAAACAAGCCCCATGCCGAGGACTTAAGCCAGTCTATTGAGAAGTATTTTGGTCAATGGAACCTTCTTTTGGGTGGGTGGGTGTCTTTAAGGTAAGAGGTTGATCAATAGGTTATAAATGAAGAGTCGGAAGGGGATGTTATGGGGAGTAGGGCAAAATGAGGGCATCCCCCCCCCCCCCCAAATAAACTTTCTGCCCTCCCGAATGAAATTTTGCTTCCAACCCCTAACATCTAAAACTGCACTAATTTAAATCTACAGTCCAATATTTTCAAAGACAGTTTAGGCAACCAAAGAAAAGCGGCAGGCACAATTATCCAAGGGAATGTGAGCCCACAAAAAGCTCTGGATGTGGACGATTTCAGTGTCTCACTCTAGAAATCTGGGGACTAAAGAAAAATTTCATTTAGTGGGGCAGTGGTCCTATTTGAGATTCAATGCATTCATCTGGGGGAGGGATCCTTATTTGGGAGGGCAATAGTTTCATTTTGTGCCCTTCACAACTGCACCTCTGTTAATATGTCTCAATATTTTCTTTTGCCTTTTGGTAGGGCAGAATTTTTATTTGGGAGGGAGCACTGCATATGTATGAGGATTGTTGAGAGTCTACTAGAACAGAGTTACATCTAGGTATCTCTGCCTACAGGAGCTGGGCCTTTAGTGAAGACTGTGGGAAGAAGTGTCCACCGCATATGCTTAGCCCTACTGCAACCTGAGCACAGCAGATGCCCCATAATTAACGGGGTGGCATTTCTAGTGGCTTCCACTCCCCACCTGAGGCCCCCATCCTTTTGCTTTCCTGGCAGGACCTAAGCCCAAAAGGGCCACTATGCTGCTCTAGTGAGTGAAGAGGCAACAACTCACAACAACTTGTTTGTTCTGGCTCAAGCCCCTTGCCTGGTTGACATCACATCCTGAAAGCAGTGAGAACGGCATCTCCACAGGCAGGGCGGGCTGAGCCCGGACACTCTGGCAAAGAGCTAGGAACCGGCATCTCTCATTTGCGAAGCGAGGAAGGAAAGAGGACGGAGAGTGCCAAGGCGAACTGGGTATGCCCATAAGGCAGCGAGGGCTCTCGCTTGGCATGGATGACCCAGAAAAAACAGCCCAGCTGGGAGAGGCTTGAAGGAGAAGGTGGCAAGGAAAGG
Organism: Urosaurus nigricauda; assembly: GCA_034509955.1. Taxonomy (NCBI): domain Eukaryota; kingdom Metazoa; phylum Chordata; class Lepidosauria; order Squamata; family Phrynosomatidae; genus Urosaurus; species Urosaurus nigricauda. The sequence continues at coordinate 27,916,999 of JAOEGL010000007.1, read as the reverse complement.
CCACTGGATCTGAAGGAGGGGAAAAACATGGATTCTCGCCAACAACCTCTACTCTTGCAAGTAAGTACTTCTATGATGGAGCAAGGGAAATACACACACATGTGCAGGGAGCGCCACACTGTCAACAACGGCACAAAGGGTGACGCTTTGCTTTTGCAAGGTGCTTTTTGCAAGGTGTTTTCCTAAGATTACAGGAGCATCCTTATCACTGGGCGGACCCCTTTTCAGCTGCCTTGCCTACCCTGTCTATTTATACACACTTTAATCATTATTTACTATCGGGGGGGGGGGGGGGACTTGTAGTCTGCAGAAAGTGCAGGAACCCGAAGTGGAAGCTGGGGTTTCAAGAATGGGGTGGTTCAATCACCTCCAGCACTGGAGCTCCAGCATGGTGGCCCCTTGCATTAAGCTCCGCCTACCAGACAAGCTCCACCCACTTCAGTCCAAACCAATTCACAATGCCACGTTGCAGGCAAGGCTACAGGAACTATGCTAAAATTTTATTCTTACTGTGCTTCATCTCTTCCCCCTTTCCCAACACCACTCAAATACCAGTAGTTATTTCATGGGTGGGAGTGAAAAACAAGGAAGATGGATTATTGTCAAAGTCATACCCCTGCCCTTCAAGATGCAACTAGGAACAGCATCTTCCCACTCTGCTTGCTTTTTTGGAAGGACTCAATGATGCAATGTGTTTATGTGCAGGATTTGGGGAGTCCTCTGTGCCTCCATTTGTCCATCTGCAAAATAGGATTAATATCATAAAAGTACTGGGAGGGTGACTAACACAAAAGACGAAGAGATTAGGTGCAAAATCTTGATATATGAACAAAGATCCAGGGAAAACAGGGATGTCAACGTGTCAACAGAGACTATGGCATCCCACTGTATACCAGGTACATGTTTGCAAAGAATCCCCTCACAGCTGAAAATATGATGGGGATGGAAATGCTCCCGCCGCAGTGCAACACTCCACTTAAAAAATGGGGATGTCTAACTTGTCACAACACATTTTCAACACTGAAATTACTGTGCAAAGCTAGAGAAGGAATGTGGTGAAGAAAATTTCCTGGGATCCCCTGGGGTTTCACCTCTGTCTTTCCACAGTAACCTTGGAGGCGAATGAAATGCTCAGTAATAACCTCTGCCAGAAACTTCTTCTTGGTGGATCTTTAACAGGTCTGGAAGGGATTTTTAAAAGGCACTCAGCCTGAGGTGAAAGGCAAGTGTAACATGGTTAAATGAACAGCACTGAGTGAAACTGACATTAAGCGTAACGGCTCTGACTGTCAACAGGGGGTGCTATTTTTCTGCTGAGTGATAAAAAAGACAACCTGGCTTCTCACCTGTAATAAATGTATTAGTACAGTCATATATCCTTCTATATTTTGTTGGTGGCTAACTGGGGGAGTAACAAGGGGGAGAGTAGAACAATAATATTTTAGCCATATGCCACAAGTAAACCAAATGAGCTTTTCCCCCCGTTTTTCTAATTTCCCCAGTTCCACAATGGTTTCTGGTAACTTGACTGTTCTGTCGACGCTACTTATATCTCTTGCCTTCTGGGGAACTGAAGCCCCCCAAGGACCATCGCCTGGTACTGACAAGCATGACTCTAAGCAGGTGCCAATCCAGGCCCTCCACACCATCTTGTTAAGACGCCTGGGCTTGCAAAGGCCCCCAGAACCAAAGCCAGGCCTTGTGGTGCCCCAGTACCTGCTGGATTTGTACCAGTTCTACTTGGGAAAGGCTCCTCCCTCCCTGCAAGAAACGGAGCTTCTGTTCCTGGAGGAACAGGCGGGAAGAGCCAATACCGTGCGCACCTTCCATCATGTCGGTGAGGCCCCCCTTTGAACACCTAGCTTGGGACCACAAAGTTTTGAAGATGGGGTGTGGATCTGCTTGAAAAGGGTGGCAGAACTCAGAGGGGCAGGATGGGGTCAACAATGGGGAAAGTGCATCTGCATACAAGTATGGGCACAAAAACAGATAAAGAACCATGCATGGTTCAAGCTGTCTGCATTGCTTAAAGTAGAAGAAACACAGAGCAGTGGCGGGAGGAGCATATAATTTGCATACAGAAGGTCTAGGGCAGTGGTTCTCAACCTTCCTAATACCGCGACCCTTTAATACAGTTCCTCATGTTGTGGCCCCCAACCATAACATTATTTTTGTCTCGGTTCCGAAGACCATCGGAAATGTGTGTTTTCCAATGGTCTTATGCAACCCCTGTGAAAGGGTCGTTCGACCACCAAAGGGGTCACAACCCATAGGCTGAGAACTGCTGGTCTAGGAACAGGACCTAGGTGTGTGTGTTTTCCTTCAAGTCACCTACTGCCTTATGGCAACCTCATGTATTTCATAGAGTTTTCTTAGGCAAGGAATATGTAGAGGTGGTTTTGTCCATTCCTTTCTCTGAGATATTGTCTACATCATCTGGTATTTGCTAGTGCTGTCCCATCCAAGTGCTAGACAGGGCTGACCTTGCTTATTTTCCAAGATTAAACAGGATCTAGTGCCTTTAGGGTATTTAGGCCATCCAGTATTCAAGACCTCCAATTAAAAAGATCAGGTGGTGCAAAAGACTTCTTCCTGCTTGGGACTCTGAAGACTAAAGCAGAGAATGCTCAGTGGTCAAGGCAGAGGGCACTATGCCATAGTAGACAGACAACTGGGGAGTACTGACACAGCAGAATTAAAGCTGTTGTATTTCACTTTCACTGCCATGGTTCTATCCTATGTTATACTGGGTTCTGAAGTTTGGTATGTCACACAATCCTCTGGTGCACTCTCATGAACTAGTGCCCTCTGGAAGAAAATTTTCAGTATCTTGTAAAAAAAACCAAAACCTAGGATTGCATAGGACAAGACCATGCCAGTTAAAGTGGTATCATAGAATCGTAGAGTTGGAAGAGACCACAAGGGCCATCCACTCCAACCTCCCTGCCATGCAGGGACTCTCCATCAAAGCATCCCTGACGGACGGCCATTGAGCCTCTGCTTAAAGACCTCTTGTGGGCGCACAGCTGCTTCATCTGTTCCAAAACAGACCTACCCACCTCCAGAAAGTTAATTACATTTCATTTCAGGAGGAAAGACCTTGGCTGCACTGCCACCTACAGAGCATGGAAGATAACTATGTCATAGCTTAGACTGGCGTCCCCCAACCTGTTGCTCTCCAGATATTTTGGACCATAATTCCCTTGATTCCTGGTAAGTGGCCACACTTGTCGAGGGTCATGGGAATTTAGGTTCAAAGCATCTGGATGGCATCATGCTGGGGAAGGGCAGGACAGGAGAAGTTTGTTGAAAGCAGTCAGCTAAGATCATTAACCCTACACTGTGTCAGCAATGAAGCCACTTCAGAGAAAGGGTTAACACAGCATAGATAAGTTTATTTTTAAAAATAAAGTCTTAGAATAAAATCACAAATGCACGCTGCAAATTAGTAAAATAAATTAACACATCATTAAAAAAATACTATGATGTTGCTCTGTGGTTTGTCTACATAATGAATTAGTGCATAACCTCTGCAGACCTCCATAACTAATTCAAATTACTAAAGAGATGAAGGATGAGGTTTGGAACTTATAGTTGTACATATAGTATGTTCACTAAAGCCTACTGCTGTGTTAATCAATTTTCCCTCATCTAATAAATTTAAGGATGTTCTGGCCTTGTTAGTATTTGGGTGGAAGAGCAGACCCACTGAAACCAACAGATCTTAAAATTATCCATGACTATTCAAAGTCCCAAGTATGACTAAGATTGGATCTAACCTTGAATGCTGAAGTTGGCATTCTTCAACAGAAACCAGAAATGATAACTTTCCATTGCTGGGGGAGAAGCACAAGCAAAGGCTATTGCCTTCAAGGCATATTTGGGAGCCTTTCAGATTCATCAGGGAAACAGGATACTAGACTAGATGGGCCCTTGGTTGGATCCAGCCAGTTAGTTCTGAAATACAGTACTGACACTCAGCCTCAAATTCCTTTTTAACGTCTATTCTGCTCCATTTCTAGAGGATCTGGATTACATCCCTGAAGTTGTAGGGAATTCATTCTACTTCTTATTCAACCTCACCTTGCTGCCTGCAGAGGAGGAGCTGACTGCCCTTGAGCTGCGTCTCTACCACACGGAGAAGGAAAGCAAAGGTTTCCACATCAACATCTACCACGCAATGGATGCCTCACTCACTTTCAGAAACAAAAACAGACTCTTGGCCCACAAATTCCTGGCTCCCACTCAGCCCAAGTGGGAGAGCTTTGATGTTACTGCTGCCTTCAAGAGGCTCAAGGGACAGAAGCTTCACCTTGGGTTTCTTGTCGAGGTGCAGCATCCAAACAACAACCATACACTTCAACAGGAAGACATCCCCCTTCGCACACGACGGTCTCCCGGACAGAAGAAAGCTCAGTGGGCTCTGGAGAGGCCTTTACTAGTCACCTATAGCCATGACCAAAGAGGACAGCCTCTGAAACGTGGAAAAAGACATAGCAGAAGCCAGTCAAATGGACTAACCCAGAAAGGGGACAGAAAACCTATAAAAATCCCAGCCTCCAGAAGCAAACACAAGAGCCTGAAGCCGAAGACCAAAACCAGCACCAAGTGCAGAAGGCACCGCCTGTTTGTAGATTTCAAGGAGGTTGGGTGGAACGACTGGATAGTTGCCCCAAGTGGCTACCATGCTTTCTACTGCTCTGGGGAATGCAGGTTTCCACTGGCTGACCATATGAATTCCTCCAGCCACGCTGTGGTGCAGACCATGTTGAATTCGGTGAACTCCAAAGTACCTAAGCCATGCTGTGTCCCCACGGACCTCAGTCCCATCGCCATGCTCTACCTAGATCAACACGACATGGTGGTCCTTAAGACCTACCAGGACATGGTGGTGGAGGGCTGTGGATGCCGGTAGGAACGATGGAGCAGGGACACTTCCTCCGTCAGTATTAAAAACATGAGGTCAGTCAGAGAAAAGTAGGGACAGCAGATTAGGACTGTCACAAGTACCCTTTCACACAATACATAAAGAATACAAGGAAGTCATCTCAAGAGGTGGGGACCACCAAAACACTGGCTAGCTTAGCTGTGAGCCACATTGGGGATGGGGGTGCCCTCACTGTACACAGGCAATATGCCTCTCAGTATCAGATATGACACCAAGTAATAAGCAAATACAGCTAGCCCTCCTTATCCACAGATTTCTTATCCGCGGATTTGAACATACACGGCTTGAAAATTTTCCAAAAAAGTATAAATTCCAAATAGCAAACCTCGATTTTCCATTTTATACCATTTTATATATGGGACACCATTTTGTTGTGCCATTATATTGAATGGGACTTGAGCATCCACAGATTTTGTTACATATGGAGGGTCCTGGAACCGAGTGGATAACAAGGCCCACTTTATTCCTATGATGCCCTTCCAAAAAGTATCCAAAGGCCTGGCTGCAACCGGAAGTAGATGGACCTTGGTGTGATCCAGCGACCAATTCTTTCATTTTTATGATGCCATATGAACAAATATTAGTCTTCCTTGTAAACCCTGTATTAACAAATAATTTCATTTGTGACGAATTTTAGTTGAACAAGAAACAAACAACTCATCCAGGCTATCAAAGCAAGCGTGTATCAGTCCAGATTCAAACTAGGGAAAAGCACAGTTGCCACCAACAGATTTTTAACAAGAGAAGCAATATAAATTATTCCTGCAGAGTAAAGATGGGCAAAATGCAGCCACCCAGATGTTGTTGTGCCACAACCCACATTATTTCTCGCCAGTGGCTATACTGGTTAGAGCAGACAGAGAGACCCCAATAAAAACAGGAGGGCTGCACGTTTCCTGGCTTTGCTTCAAAGGTTATTTAAAACAACTTTGCTCCGCTTCTGTGCCAAATGTATGTACTTGGTTATGTGAAGTAAAATATGTGCCATCAAGTTGCCTGTCTGCTTATGGTGACCTCATGAAGGTTTTCTCTTAAACAAGAAAAGCTCAGAGATGATTTGTGATACAGCCCCGCTTATCTGAATATAGCCCGCAGCCTATTCATTCCCTGGCGCTCGCCCTTCCTAGTCCTAACCAGGCCTAAATTGCGCTTGGCTTCCAAGACTGGAAAGGATTTGGTGTGTTTATATTATTTACCATATATACTTGACTATCAGTCGACCTCATATACAAGTCAAGGGCAGGTTTTGGGGCCAAAATGATGGATTTTGTTATGGCTCACGGAGAAGTCGAGGGTAAAACTTAGGAGGGTGTAATAAAGAATGTAAAGGATGAAGGAAAGGAAAACAATGCCAAAGAACTTACAAAATTCCAGCAGGCATCACCGTTTGTGCTCAGACTAAAGGCTGGACGGATGAGTGATCAAAAGTTATATGTATATATATGTACATGTGTGTATATATATATATATATATACACACACACACACACACACACACGTATACAAACACACATGTATATTTGAGTTAAAGTACATTACTTACGTTGACCTGTGGATAAGTCGACCCGAGTTTCTTGGGTCAATGGAAGCTGCAGTCCAACAACGAATGAAGGGGCCACAACGAACTACCATTCCCAGAATTCCACAGGACGGAGCCATGGTGAGTAAAGCGGTGCCAAACCAGAGAAATAAATCGGTTTGAGAGCGCTTTAACTCTTTGTCTATGGAGTTTATCATACAACGGAATTTGGGGGTATAATGCAATGGCAATCCGAACGCAATCGTGGGGTTTCACGTTATTGCGAATGAGCGTATCTCACGCAATTTCGGGCAATGGGAAGTCATTCCAAATGCAATTGTGGGTTTTACGTAAATGCGTATTAGAGTCTCTCACACAATTTCATGCAATGGGGGGTCATTTTCGGGAAATGGGAAGTCATTCTGAACGCATTCCGAGCACAATTAGATTTCACGTAAATCCGCTAAACTAGCGAATTCACGTAATTTCAAATTGGCTCCATTCACAATTGAGAGAAATTCCTCCCAGGTGATAAACTCACTGCTCCAGTGTGGACGCAGCCTTCGCCTCCATCTTTAGAAAGAATGGAGTATCTGTCTTTCCAGCCCATGGAATCCTGGGAATTTGTAGTTTTACAAAGTCTTTAGCCTTCTTTTCCGCCAAAAACTAAGGGCTCTGGTGCCTCACCAAACTACAAATCCCAGGATTCTTTAGGACTTTTTAAAAACGGTGTCACACCGCATTATTTCTACAGTGCAGACGCCCCCCTCCCCTGAATTCAAAACCGCTTCTATTAAGTTCTTCCTCGTTACAATCATTTTTCTTTTCGCCCAATAAGCAAAACCCTCTTTTTTTAACAAAAAGAAAACCAAATACTGTACCTTTTTTCCCTTCGCGCTTTGAAAAGGTTTAGGAATCTGTGTAGGCCTCACTCGAGCCAATTCCGGTCGTCATGGCAACTCAAAAAAGATGGCGGCCCTTCTTACCCGGAACCACATTATATTCCCGGCAGGAAGTAAAACGCTACTCCTCCTCCTTTCGTTGGTATTTATTATCCTCTCTAGGAACTGGCACTCTATGACCACTCACTCATCGCTGAGGCGAAGAGGGGCAGCGCATGCGCAGACGGCTCATTTATTGTCCTCTCTAGGAATTGGCACTCTATGACCACTCCCTTATCCCTGAGGCGGAGACGAGCGGATAGATGGCGCATGCGCAGAAGGATCACTTCCCCCTCCTCCTCCGAGAGATGAAAGGGAAGCGCGTGAGCCTTACGTCACGATCAGGCGTCTCTCCACTCTAGCTTTTTCTTCCGATCAGCACATTCGCCACCAAAGTAGAACAAGAATTTATTTATTTCTTTTTTTCCTTCAAAAACCTATCTTTCTTACTCCTAAGTCCCTCTCTCCGGTTGTAAGCCGGCGACTAATTTTTGTGGTGCTTTTCTTTTTTTTCCCCTAGTTGTGCCGAAAGTGCGGAAGTGAAACAACAACGCCCGAGGCGAAGAGAGAAGGATGTGATGATGGAGGCTGTGGGCCAGAGGAGGAGGAGGAGGAGGAGAAAACTATCCCCGTCACTTGCGTTCGCAGATTCGCCAATCGAGCGGGGAACCTCCAGCGGAAAAAAAAAAGCGAGGGGCGGGTGTTATTATTATTATTATTATTATTATTATCACCAGAGTGGAAAGAATGGACTCTGAGGGGATTAAAGTCGGGGTCCTGAGCTGAGGGGGGCGCGCGCGTGTCGAAAGTGCCGACGCGGATAGGAAGGCCGCTGGCGCACTCTCTGAGGCTGGAAGAAGAAAACGAGAAAAAGGAGGAGGAGGAGGAGAAGAAGAAAGAAGGCGGCGGCGGTGGATTCATATCGGCTTCTTCTTCCTTCCTTCGGCTCCGGCTCTGAGGCGCCTGGCTGCTGGGGACGGGCCTCCTCCCTCACCGAGCCTGAGGCCCTTCTTTCCTTCCTTCCTTCCTTCCTTCCTAGCACCAAGAACCGGCTTCCCCTCAGAAGAGCTTCCTTTCCCCCTTCCCTTCCTGAGCCAAGGTCCCTTAGGGAAGGGACCCTATAATCCCCCCCATAACTGGCCTCTCCAGCCCCAAATCCCCTTCCAAGACCCCAAAAAAGGGTCCCCAGTTCCCCACCAACCGGCTTCCCTACCCCCAAACCCTCTTCCCTTCCCACTTCTCCAAAAAAAGGACTCCTTCCTCACTGGTTTTTTCCCCATCGGGTTCCTCAATCCCCCTAGAACTGGCCTTTCCACCCCCAAATTGCCTTTCGTCTCCCTGTTCTTCTGACGCCTCCAAAATAAGGGTTCCTAATTCCTTTATAACTGGCTTTTCCATCCCCCTTTTCTCATTCCTCCAAAAAGAAGAGTTCCTAATTCCCTTCTGACTGGCTTTTCCGTCTCCAAATCCCCTTTCGTGCCCCCGTTCCCGCTCCTCCAAAAAAGCGTCCCCAATTCCCCTTTGACTGGCTCATTCCACCCCAAAACCGCCTTTAATCCCCCCCTTTCCCACATCTTATAAAAAAAGGGTTTCCGATTTCCTTCTCCCTTTTCCGTCCCCAAATCGCCTTTTGTCTCCCCTTTCTCAAAACAAAAAAGGGTTCCCAATTCCCTTCTATCACCGTCTTTTCCATCCCCAAATCGCCTTCCATCCCTTTTCCCACACCTCCGAAAACCCTTGGCAGACCCCATTCCTTTGCACATCAATCGGAGCATTAATTTAACCATTTCTTTCCCTTCACCCCCCCTTTCCTGCCCCCGCACTCCTCTCTCACGGAGAAGACCCTTTATTTAATCATTTAATAACTTCATTTTCCCCATCCACTTTCATCCCTCTCTCTCTCTGTCTTTTGATCCCTCCAAACACACAAACGGAGCGTTTATGGATTTATTCCTCCCCTCCGACCCTCCAAGAGCCTGTTTTTAACATGCCTTTCCTGCCCGACAGCCAGCCCCACCTGCCTTGCAGGTATTAATTCCACCCCATTTCTCCCGTCAACTCAGATGTGGGCATCCAGGCTTGAAAAGGGACCAGCGGAGGTGTTTCTTCCCCCATGCACAAATGTTGTTGCTAGTATGTTTTTATTCCTTTTCTCTGCCTTTTTAAAACCTGTCCCTGGACCATGATCTCCCCTTGTCCAAACTGGACTGCTTCTTATCAAGACAGACCCAGCTTTTAAAAGGAGATTTTTATCCATCCCCCAATAACTAGCTATAATCCCCATTTTACTTATCTGCCCATAAATCTTCCTGGTATCAATTCCAGTTGATTCCTGTCTTATACTTTGATTCCTTTATTATCTATCCTTACAGAGAAAAACACTGCACAGCAGGAGAGTACTCCTTCTTCAAACTGAGAAAGCTTTTCTGAGTTGATAAATCTCTCCATCCCCAGAAACTGACCCCATTGAAAGTTCCCTCTGTCTCGCTTGTGTAGCAATATCTTTCCTCTAATCCCAAACAGAAGTTGTATTCCTTTTCCTTTCTACAGGACCAGTGACCCTTCCTTCCCCTGCCTCCATCCTTCTTCCTTCATGGTCCATACAGGAACCTTCTTTCGACCACCGAGAGCCTGTTCCCCTTGCGTTTTTGCTGGGGGAGGACAGGCCTGGGAACTTGGGAAGCCTTTTCTTTCCAGGTGAGGGGAGCTAGAGAAGGACCGGAGGGAGGGGTGTGTTCCACCCCAAGTAATGTCTCTTGAGGGCACATGAGAAGGGAAGAAGGAGCTACACCCCTGACAGACACCAGCCCTGCTCACCTAGCCATGGAGTGTGTGCAGGTTACTCCTGTGCCGCAGCAACAGCAAGGAAAAGCTGCTGAGGGGGACCGGCTCTTGTTGTTACTGCCGCCGCCTCCTGTGCAAAAGAAAGAGGAGGCCGTGCTGCAGGGGTCTGAGTCCTGGGCTGCTTCCCGAGGAGACACCGGCCAAGCTGACATGCAGCTTCCAGACTCTTCAAACCCTTTGGAACATCCTAAAGATGCAGAAATCCTTCCCTCCCAGCACAACCCTGCCACTCTAAGGATTTCTCCTGGGAGTGAGACGGTGGACCGTTGTACTAAATGTTCGTCGAAAGTGGACTTGAAAGAGACTGTGAGCTGCGATGGTGCACAGGAGCCGTTGAAGCCGTTGGGGATAGAGACTATGAGCCACCCGCTGCAGAAAGAGCCACTGGTGAGTGAGGGGTCTTGCAGTAACACTACTTCGGTGGCAGAGTCCACTGTGACTGTCCAAGAATGCCTTAGGGACGGTGAAAAATCTACTCAGCAGAACAACCATTTGCCGGAAAAATCGGATCCCCTTTCTCAGAACTGTTGTTTAGGCTTAGAAGGAACAAGTTCAGACAATCCAGAGGATGACCAAGCCAGCCAAGGTTCTCCTCCGGCTGAAGACGGGAAACTCAAACCTGGGGCAAAACATGTCACGTTTCCTTCTGACGAGGACATCGTCTCTGGTGCTGTGGAGCCTAAAGATCCGTGGCGGCATGGTAAGCGAGCATCAACTCCAGTAAAGGAGCTTCTCCTTTCTGTGCATTTAGATTACACTAGTTTAGGCCTGCTGATCTTATGCACAGGCTTGGTTATTTCTTTGTAGGGTGAGACCTGAATTTGCATTTGACATTGCAATAAAAACACGAAGTGACCAAATCCTGTTAGATAAACACACACAGTTTTTTAACCCCCAAAGCAAACATAAGTGTAGGCAATAAAGAAGCAACCAATTAATAGGCAAGAAAAATTCTTATGATCAGTGAAGTCTTTTGATTGTCAGTGTAAATTCTATAATGAGGTAACTTTATGGATCTGCCGTTGCAAAATATTGCACAGCAGTTACCCCAATAGAGAAGACTCTGCTTGATAATATCATCAAATCATAAGAGACTCCAAGCAACATCCTGTCCAACCCCCTTCTGCCATGCAGGAATACACTGTCAAAGCACTCCTGATAGATGGCCATCCAGCCTCTGTTTAAAAAACGCCAAAGAAGAAGACTCCACCTCTTTCCGAGGCAACATCTTCCATTGCTGAACAGCTTTTGCTGTCAGGAAGTTCTTCCTAAAGTTTAGGTGGGATATCTTTTCCTGTAGTTTGAATCCAGTGCTCCATATCCTAGTCTCTAGAGCAGCAGAGAACAAGCTTACTCCAATGCAAAATGAACCATTTGGTTAAGAAGTGTATTTCCCAGTGCATTTCCCAGAAAGTCCAGCTTGAGATTTCAAAGGGTTACCTTTAAATCAACTGTGGTTGCCTTCAACACTTAACCTGTCATTTTGGAGCTTGTTTAAACTATTTGGGCTCAGGAGACTCACTCAGTTCTTAATCGACACTTAATGAACGTAAATTCAGTTGATTTCAGTGGGCCTGCTATGGCTGAGACTAGGATTTAGTCCCTGTGTGAAGTTCCTATTAGATGCTGGAACGATTAAAAACAAAACAGTTGGCATCTGTGGGCCTGAATTTACTGCAAAGAATGGAAATTCCAAGTGGGTTCTCCTGCAGTAAGTGAACTTCAAAGCTACTTTGTTTGTGGCCCACAGGGGGGTTATTAATATTGTTTCATGTAACCGAAGGGAAAAGGGAAAAAGAGGAAAGTCTTTGACAGAGGGTGGGAATTGTGCAGCCCTCTGAATGTTGGGCTGTGCCTCACCTCTGTCTGTTTTGGCTAGAGCTGCTGGGAGTTGCAGTTAAGCAACATCTGTGCGGCTGAAGAGTTCCCACTCTTGCTGTGACAGAAATCTGTAATAAAAATGTTTCCATTGTGTTCTTCCGAAAGGAATCATTAATAAATGAATAAAATGCAAAAGGCTAAATCCAGTGTTAATTCTATCTGGAACAGAGATATGGAATCAATGGGAATTATTAATTGTAACCAGCATGGAGATCGTGACGTTGAACTACAACTCTCAGCAGTCCTCATCATTGTGATGCTGGCTAGGACTGATGGGAGTTGCAGTCTGACACCATGTTTTGGGCTGTATGATTCCCACTCCTGGTCACAGCTCACTTTTGTTGTTGTGGAGTGCCTTCAAATAGTTACCAACTTATGGTGACCCTAAGACTTTTTTTTAAAGGTATCTTTATTTTATGGTTCTTGTTCTAGATAGGACTAACGTGTGTTGTAGCCCAGTGATAGTAAATTATTCCTCTTTTTCACATAAGAGAGTCTCGCTTGAGAAAAGATCCTCAGCAGAATGTTTCATTTTTCTTTTTAAAAAATATTTATTGTTTACATAAAGTAAAACACAGTTAAATCACCGTTCTGAGCTAAAATACACATATACAAAACGGAGATCTCGTTCAGAACTCCAGACCAAAATCTCCGATGATTCTGTGGTGGGACCTAAACAGAATGTTTCTGATTTTGAAATCAAAAAAGTGTTAGTTCTCTTTATGGTTTCCCTTTCCTTTTTTCAAATACATTTTTCTCTTCACGAGGTCTTTGACTTTTGCCCTCTTTGTTTTTCTTCCATGTTTTAGAGTTGTGTTCCCCTTTTACATTCTTGCGTATTTTGCTCATCCAGTTGTTGAATCCTGGAAAGAAAAATACTGATGTAAAAGTTAGAAAATTTGTAAGTCTGACACATTTCCCTGGTTGTCATGGGTACACCATTATTAATGGGCCCAGTGCCTTCCAGACTATATCACCTGCATTATTGCAGTAGCTCTGACTAGAAGCTGCTAATGTTCCTCCTTTCCAACCAAGGAAGTTAGTGTGACGTGTCTGTGACTGAATGCATAGATTTTAACAAAGGGCTCAGAAGTGATGCTCTGTCCAAAGCTACCTTGCTTACTTGTCTCTTCATAACCTGCCCTCTGTTGCAGTTCTGCTGGCTCAGGTAACCAATGCAAACTTTAAAGAAAAAACTTTCTTATGAGTCAAGGAATGAATATAAATAAAAAAAATGTAATTGTTGAATCATAATCTCTAGGGCATAGCGCTGGACAAGTCTTGGACATCTGGGCAATAAAAATATTACTCCGGCAGCAAACGTTTTTTCGTCTCACTGATGATGATTATTATTGTTGTGTGCCTTGAAGTGATTCTGACTTACATTGACCCTGCCATGGGGATTTTTTGGCAAGATGTATCCAGAGGAGGTTTACTGTTGCCTTCCTGAGGCTGAGAGAGTGTGAGGTCCTCCAGTGACTTTCAGTGGATGAGGGGAGATTTGAATGCTGTCTCTCAGAATCGCCCGGTTGGTTTTCATGGCTAAGTGGAGATTCCCATTCAAGTCTCCCTAAGCCCTAATTTAGCACTCAAACCACTACACCATGCTGGCTCATAAGTTTAAACAAAAACTTTCTTTGCAACTTGCAAGCCTGATTCTGGGATTCCTTACAGTTACCACGTGGGTCCTTGGGAAAGTAGACGCTCCCTGTTTTGCAAGGGTTGTGTTCTGAAGTACGGTGAACTGTGTAGCAGAGGGACATGGTGTTCAAATGTTTTCAAAACTTGTTTTTTGTTTGGATGTTTTGTATTAACTTTCAGGGGTGTGGGTTTTTTTGGTCCGTGTAGTCATCTATTAAGCAGGAACACTTAATCCCCCTTACACTCAGGCTTGACTTTTCTTTTCAGTTGCAAAACTAGCTCAGGTAATATAGTCTGCAGTGATATGCATGATATTTTTGAGAATTTCTGTGTTGGGAGCCGGGCTGATCCACCAGAGAAGAAACATAAAATTGGCATTGCCTAGCCGTGCTTTGAAGCTGTGCAATGTATTTTTTCAGTTTGATTGAGTCTTTTGTCTTGCATTCATGGGTGTTTGGAAGATCACTTTGAATGCACTGATGCATGTTCAGCATCAAGGAATATACCAAGAGCTTTCCTATGTACATGTATTTTGTTCAGAACTCCAGAATTATTTACAAATATTGTAGAGAGGGAGCAATTCTCTGCCAGGTAATTGACTAAAGAGCAAGTGTAAAGCAATTTTATTTTTTAATTTTTTTGCTTTCTTCCCATAGAAAGTGGCTTTCTTTACCAGATGTGAACCCACCCACACTGTTTACCCAGCTGTGGGTTTTTGGAAAATAACTTATTTGTGGAAATGTAGAAGTTACAAGAGAAATCATGCCATTGTCATGGAAGTTTATTTTCATTTATTGTTCCAAATTTGTGAAGGGTGGGGCAAGTGAAAGGATTCCCCCCAAACCCCCACTTTTAGGAAAAAAGAGATCTAGTTTCAGAGAATATATTTGGTTTGTCCCATTTCTGTATGTTCCCACCTTCAGTCTCTGAAACCTCCAGGCGAGAGTGGATCTTTGGAGTTTCAGGGAAGAGTTTACCAGTTAGTACAGACCAGGGTTTCTCAACCAGGATTCCACGAAAGCCTAGGGTTCTGCAAGAGGTTGCTATGGGTTTCATGAGAGATGGTGACTGAAAATAAACATTATTTTTTAATATCTCTTTTGTATAAGTATCCTGAGACCTGAACATTAATTCAAGGGTTTCCCAGAGCAAAAAGTTTGAGAAAGGCTGGTATATACAATACTGTGGTAGATGAACCCATTGTTGGACTTGGTGTAAGACAGCTTCCTGTGTTGCTGTGTTAAATGTCAAGCAATCACCCTTATAGTCAGCAGGCAAACTTGAGAAAGACATTAATAAAGTAAAGTCCTATTTATGCAAAAACTCGTGATGTTGTCAGCACGAAATACATAATAAAATTACAACTTCCATCAAATAAAACCCATCTTGGTATGTTAATAACTTGTCAGCCCCACTACATACATAACCAAAAATACTTAGGCAGGCATGGTCTTGACACTGATTCATACAATGGATGGAAAATTAGTATTCTTGAATACCTTTGAAACTGAAATTCTAATGGTTGCAAATAACAGTACAAAAGTTACTAGTCCACAAGACTCTTCCTAGCCTTCCTTCCTGCATATAGCAATGTTAATGCTACATCTGCATCCTCAAAAATGAAATGTAGGATTAGAGGTGGGAAGAACCTGCTCTTTCCAGCATGGCAGGAGCCTTATTTTTCACAAAAGAACTGTCTGATAGGCTCTTGGCAAACCTGAAAGTAGGTTCATATATGCTGAGAGAGTTGGAACTCCTCCTTAAAATATAAGATTCTACCGTGTTTCCCCGAAAGTAATACAGTGTCTTATATTAATTTTTGCTCCCAAAGATGTACTAGGTCTTATTTTCAGGGAATGTCTTATTTTTTAATGAAGAAGAATTCACATTTATTGTTGAACAAAAAAATGGGAATTTTTCCAAACAAAAAGTTTACTAGGTCTTACTTTTGGGGGAGCAATTCAGCAAAACCTCTACTAGGTCTTATTTTCAGGGGATGTCTTATTTTAGGGGAAACAGGGTAGTAGATCCCACTGATACTCTCTATGCAGCAATAAGCAAAGTGTGGCCCTCCACAAGTTACAGGATTACAAATCTCATGAGCCTTGCCCTGCAGATTCAAAGGTGAGCTATTTGCCATCCAACAACATCTGGAGAGCTACATTTTACCCACCATACCAGTGTAGTGTACTACAATTTTGCACCCAGTGTAGAGAACTAGTAGTCTCTTTACTAGAGTGCATACAATTTGATGGTAGTGAGGACACATCACGAGAAGGCAGGAATCATTAGAAAAAACATTGATGCTAGGAAAGATAGAGGGCAGTAGAAAGAGGGGAAGACTACATGCCAGATGGTTAGATTCAGTCAAAGAGGTCACCGGACTGAACTTGCAGGACCTGAGCAGAGCAGTGAGGGACATGAGGTCTTGGAGATGTCTCATCTACAGGTTTGCCATGAGTCAAGGTTGACTCGAAGGCAGTTAACAACAGCAACAAGGACAGTAGTAAAAGATTAGTAAGAGTAGCATAGACAAGAGTGGAAGAAGCCAGAGAGCAGGTCATGTCCCGAAAAGTAAATATCAGTGTACTGTGGACCTGAATGGCTCCAGTTCAAGTGCTGACTCAACAAGGAATTCGGGTTAACCTTTCCCAACTTGGTGCTTTCTGGGTGTTGTGGACTTCAGCTGAAGTTCAAAACATCAGTAAGACACCTAGATAGAAGGATACATTAGGTAGTCTTAATCAAACTTCTCCCGATCTCAAGAGATCCCTTTGCCACAGCTGTATGCAGGTGTTGCATGCCTGACTGGGTTGTTGTTCGTTTATTAGATACTGAAATACTTTGAACATCCTAATGCACTATGTAAATGTAAAGTACTATTTTAATCGCTGGCATTCTCCCAATATTTCTGTGGCCTTGGTGGTTTTTTTCTTCTGACACTGAGGCATGAGAGAAGGGAGCAAAACAGGATCAGGACTAGTCAGCTGTCCCTGGCAAACTAACTTGCAAAGGTGAGTTGTGGCACTAAGTCACATGCGTGTAAAACGATTTGAGGGAAAAGCCAACCTGTCTTCAAGATGGGTTCTCACCATTTCCTATTATAAGACAAACCTTCTGCTCACACTCCCACACCCTCTAGCTTCTTTCGACATAATGGCAGAGAGGGATTGTGTTTTATGGGAGTGATCGGTGACAAGGAGAAGGAGGAAGAAGGAATCATTGCCTTTCATGGGCAATGCAAAATGCACCCAGAAGTCCATGAGTCAGTTTCACCTTGGCTTGCCAGTGGTGCATCCTACTTATACAGACTGCTTTGTGCCCTGAGAGACCTGTAGTAATACCAAGATACTTCCCTCTTCTTGTGGTCCAGTGTACATGCAGGAGTAGGGGGTGAGTTTTCCTATACTACTCTTTTGTTCAGCCTGTGTTTTTACTTGGAGAGTTTTAGAATGCAGCTAGCAGAAGCATATTATAAATTCCCTATAGGCCATTGCTAATAAGACTCTTTCTTCCTTGGAAAAGTATCATCCGTTTAAAGTTCTCATATTTCTTGGATGTTTCAGTGGCTGATTTCTTTACCCAGGCATTCTGATAGACATCTCCATAAACGATGTACTTTTCTTCTGCTTCTTCCAATTGTGTCTGTGGTGTGTCTTGCCCACATTGTTCTGGTTCCTGTTTTTCTTGACACCTGTCATGCCCTGTTATCAAGATGATCCTGACATGTCTGAGCTGAGAAATGTCTGTCTTGCACCACAGTTGACTAAAAGGAATCTTAAGTCTGTAACATAGCTTGTTGTATATGAGAGAGAGAGAAGGAGGGAGATGACAGATATAGATTTTCCCCCCTCAGTATTAATGCTTTCCTGTGTCAGCTGCTGGATTTATGCAGAATTTTGCTACTGGTGCATACATGGCACTATGTTGTAGTCAGGTTATTATACAAACCACTAGGCTGTACAGCTTGGGACCCACTAAACCAAAATGGTTGCTTAGATTGTGTGGCCTTCTGCATCGCTTAGTAGCCTCCAGCCCTCCTGTACAGCCCTCCTCAGGGAGCAGAAGGAGACAGTCCCATGAGGTACTCACTGTGTGTGTGGTGGATTGTGTCTAGGGAGGTCAGTTGGGTCACATTCTTCACAGGTCTGGACAAATAAAGGCATTAAGTCACCAGCAGTACTTGCTGTATGACTGCTTTGGTGACAGGGTCTGAATCAGACTGCTAAGGGCAAGAAAGTGATGATGATTCCTCCATTGGTGATACATCGATCTGTGGGCTCCAAGCCTTATAGACGAATGACCTCTGTTGTAACTCCAGACTATTATATGAACGCTTCCTGCTCAAATTTTGTTGTTGTGTGCCTTCAAGTTGTCTCTAAGTTATGGTGACCCTAAGGCAAACCTACCATGGGATTTTCTTGGCAAGATTTGTTCTTCCCCTGAGGCTGAGAGCATGTGACTTGTCCAAGGTCACTAGTGGGTTTCTTGACTCAGTCGGGATTCAAACCCTGGTCTCCAGAGTTGTCCAACATTCAAACCACTATGCCATTCTGGCTGATTCCAATTTTATTACAAAATATCTTTCTCCTTGTCTTTTGGGATGACCAGCTGTGAAGTGAGAGCCATTGTGGCATAATGGTTTGAGTCTTGGACCGAGACTCTGGAGGCCAGGGTTTGAATTCCTGTTTGGCAATGAAAACCCACTGGATGACCTTGGGAAAGTCACACTCTCTTAGACTCATAGAGAGGCAAAGGCAACCCTCCTGTAAACAAATCTTGCTAAGAAAACCCATGATAAGTTCACCTTAGGGTCGCCAGTGGTCAGAAATAACTCGGAAGTCACACAGCAGCAAGCTGTGAAGTAAGAAAGGGCCTCTGTGCCTTATAAAAACATAAGAAGAACTTTACTGGATCTGAATGAAGGTCTATTTAGTTCTGCATTCCGTTTCTGAGAGTGTAAAGCCTGGTGGTTCTGAAAAATCCCTTATAGCCTGCGAAGGCAACAGCCCACCCCAACAACTAGTCTCTGCTGATAGCCATTGGCATCTCTCTTACCACTTTGTCAAATCCTCTTTGCCACTTTAGCCCCCAAGAATAATGCCATATCCCAAGGCAGCAAATTCCATTGATTACATAGTGGATGGAAATTCAGCAGCCACAGCTGCCCCTCCAGAAAAAGAAAAAGCTGTATGTGCCAGTGTTTTGTGTTTCATACAGCAATTACACTGTATAGGAGCTCTGTCCTTCAAAAGAGAGAGAGAGAGAGAGAGAGACTTCTGTTTGATAAGAAAAACAGTATGTAAAACAGTAGGTCAACACAAAAAGTATGCTACCACAAAAGAGTAGTTGTTGGCATTGTAAACCAATGTGTTAAGTCTAAGACCAGGGCATAACCCAATTGTGTATCATGATCCACCCACGGAAAATTGGTTCTTCACATCTGGTGACCATTGATTGGATTGAAGAGGCTCCTTTTAATATCAGCGAGTCCCTTCTGCTACATATAAAGAGCTTCTTAAATATATTAAAAATGCTAAAGACTAGTACTTTTACATAGATGGAGAAAAGATCAGCCATTCCTGAAGATGCACTGTCTAAAGCTCCCCAAGTTTGTTAATTTTTCATCCATCTGAACTTGTTAAGTTCACTTAATAGAAAAGAATACCTTTATTCCATAGTACAGAACCATTACTTGATAATAGCACTGGGAGGAGGGGAATAGCTACCAGTATGTACTGATAATATTACAACAACTTTGTCATGGTATGTTAAGGATTGATTGTGTTGACAAATTTTTCTTTTTATTCCCATGTCTTCCACCACAAAATTGTCATTGTGTTACTGACACTAACCACTTTTAGGCTCTTCACAATCAGTAGTTTGTAAGCAAAGGGATCTTGCAGCAGCTCTGAGACTAACTGAAAGAGAGAGGTTGGCAGCATGAGCTTTCATGGACTTCAGCCTACTTCCTCAGATGCTTCTGGTAGTAGTACTGGAGTAGTACTGGATCCAGTAGATTGTAAGTTACTGCTTGTTGTTCTACAGCGCCTCTTTTTGCTCCTACAAGGATCAGTGTTCTGTTTCCTGAAAGTGAATGACTTTTTCTCCTTCTGCATGTGACCCTGCAGGTCCTTGTTGTTCTCCAGGCACTTTGCCCAAAGCAAGAACGTTTGCTTATCTGCCAGGTGCTGTCTCTAGCGTTGGCCTCCTGGGGAAACTGCTTACCTTTGATAAGCGGAGTCTGTAAAAGGGCATGATTCTTTGGTCAAAGGGGAGAGACTGACGGTTCCTTTCGTTTCTTCCTGTTGAGACTAAGCTTGCGTAGTTTGCCTAGCCTTTAAGCAAGGGAAAGAGAAGAAAGTGGGCCTTTTCACAAAAGTGATTTGGTAGTCTAAACTGGTCCAACTGGTTAGGAAGCATTTGGGGCAGGACTAGCTGGCATAATGGCAGCACCAGGATTTCCTTGTCTGGCTCTCACAATTGCTATAACTGTTTTCTTTGCCGAACAAGCAGGATTTAAATTATTCTCCCCCAAAGTGGGAGCCGTGCTGTCCTTCAGATGCTGTTTGGCTGAAACTTGCAGCATTTTTCATCACTGGGTATGTTGGTTAGGACTTGTATGTTAGGTCAATGTATGTTACATTGGGACTTCCCACAATGTCTGAAGGGCCATGTGATTCCTGTTGCTGTTTGAATCCCTACCCCCAATATAGGAACCAGTTTTACCTTGTTTTTATAATGGGCTGTTCCTCTTCTCCCATCTTTGTCTCTTGTCCCAGCCTATTTAAAAAAAAAAAGTTCCTTAACCCAAGAAAATAGTTGTAGGTGGTATGACACACCTTCAGTCATGGCACTGTGACCTTCTTGCAGCTACCAATCTATTGGCTGAATGTCAGTGATTCCAGGGTGTTTCCAGTCCAGTGGAGATATTTGGACATACCAGGGCCTAGACGCTATGTCACTGGATAAGACATGGGCCTGGGGGTTTTCCAGAAGAGGTGGGTGAATGAGATAGAGGTGAACTGGAAGAAGGTGAGTAAGGCAGATCTACCCAGCATGTTGGCTGTAGTGCCAAAAGCAACCATATCCAGGGACTCAACAATCTCCTTCCTTCCAATATTGGAAGGCTCAGGCAAATAGAAAGGTTGTTTGAGGTTGCAGTTGGTCTGCAAGTCACAAGCTCTAGTACTAGCTAAGATGAGCATGATTCATCCCATTCCCTTTCAGCCTCAAGAATCAGAACGTAGCCTTCAGAATTTGCTACCAAGCAGCTAGTTTAGCTTGTGCATAATGAGGCCTAATTTTGAAGGTTGGCTTTGGAATATGGAAACCTACACCCCCAAATGCACACTCTCCCAATTAGTATCTTCCTCTGCTTGGTGGCTGTGTGAGAGTCTTCTCTGTTTTGGTGCGCATAACAGTGGTTTTGTTCACTGTGTTGGCGCGAGTTGAAGCCTTTCCTTTCCAGAGGGCCTTCTGCCTTCCAAACCTCAGCTGAGTCATGTCTGGTCATGACGGTTAATGCTTTCCCTGGGATGCCTTGTGTAAGCAAGCAGTTCCCAACTTGCTCTCTTCCAAGGAACTGCGGAGTCTGTGCAGAACCAACTCTGTAAAAGTTTTTGCTGTTTTGTTTTTGTTCTTTCTGAAAAAAAAGTTTTGGAAAGCCCTGTTCATTGTTGATGAGATCCAGAACTTGGCAGATTATAAACTTGCCTGAGCTCCCTGTTTCCCCATTAATCTTACTGGTTGAACAGTTGTGACTTTCAGAGTTCGATTTTAAAAAAAGTTGTTTTTAAAGTTTTGTTACAGCAATTCTGTAGTCTGTTTGACTCAAAGGCATGGGATGCCTACAGAGTTTAAATGGATAGATAAGTTATGTAACTGGGCTCTTAATCAATTAAGAGCATGTTCATAGTGGTTGGGGATGATGGAGATTGTAGTCCAACACATCATGTTGAGCATCATGTTGTGGCAAGCGGAATTAGAAGTCTTCCAAACTGGCTGAGCAGCAGATTTAAAGTGCATGTTTAAAATACTGTAATGACACTTGAACAGAAATCCAAATCCTAGAGATAGCAACCACCATCTTAGTATTCCCTTTTCCCTCTCATGAAAGAGAGTGAATGCATTTTCTAAAATAATGTTTATTGTTTATGTACATGAGCATCACATAAAATGAGAAAAAAATATGAGCAGCTACGTTAGATCAGACCAAAGGCTTATCTGATCTAGCATTCGGTTCACATAGTGGCCTGTCAGTTGCCCAGGGAATACCTGCCAGTAGGTCATGAGGACAACTACACAATCCCTCCATCTTGCAGTGCCCAGCAATTGATGTATTATGTGCCTTTGAGCTGAGTTATGGTGACCTTATCCTAGAGTTTTCTTAGCAAGATTTATTCAGAGGAGGTTTGCTATTGCTTTCATCTCAGGCTGGGAGTTCGACTGGCCCAATATCACCAGTTCTGTGGCTGAATGGGGTTTGAACTCTGGTCTTATAGTGTCCCAGTCTAACACTCATACCTTGTCTGATACTGGAGGTGGCATACAGCCATCCTGCCTAGTAGACATGGATAGCCACCTTTAAAGCCATCCAAGTAGGCAGCTGTCACTACACTTTGTGGCAGTGAATTCCACAAGTGTAACAACATGCTGGGTGAAGTACTTCCTTGTACCTGTCTCTGCTCTTGCTTTGAAACTACTGGTTTTACCTGCATGTATATTCAATAAATTAGTTGCCTAAGGTTTCTGTAATTGACTGACAGCCTGAAATTATTTATTTGTTCTGTTTGTAACCCACCCTTCCTCTCAGGAGCTGAATATGCCAGTTGAGCTTTGTTATAACCCTGTCAAGTAGGCTTAGGTGGACAGTGAAGTGACTTGCCCAGGGGCTGCACTCTCCCTTGCCTCTTGGGCACTAAATACTGAAAGTGGCCAACTCCAGCTGCCAAGCACAACCTGACTGCTGGCAAGCAGTGCTTGCTTGCCAGACCCACTCCTGGGCTTTCTTTCCACTTTTGTACAGAAATTAGACATGTACATTCTTAAGTCAATTCCATATATCATCTGTCATACAACTCCTGAATCCATGAGGGATATGGTCCAAGATTTATAGTGGAAAGCAAAGATTGTGGATAATGGCAAACCCTATATTTCCAGTGGAAATTGACCATAGAATCACTCTGAAGGACCTCCACTGCAACTCTGTGCTAATCTTCCACCAGAAATTGACCGTAGAATCATGATGGAGTACCACCAGATGTCTAAAAAGACCTTTTTTGCTAGAAGTGCATAATTGAAACCATGGTTACTGGTCCTGCAGATATGGAGGGGGTTGTACAATTGTCCGGGTATTTCTATTAGCTTACCAGCAACTGGGAGAAAGTTTGTTATTGTGTGCCTTCCAGTTGTTGCCGACCTGTGGCAACCCTACCATAGGGTTTTCTTCACAAGATTTGTGCAGAGAGGGTTTGCTTTTGCCTTCCTCTGAGACAGAGAGTGTAACTTGCCCAAGGCAACTCACTGGGTTGAACAACCTATGCTCTTTTGAAAAAAAAATGTCATACAGATGCTGTTTCAGGCAGCAACCCTGTGTTTCTCATAGTGTGCAATTTTTTGTCCAGATCATATTTGACCAATTGACAGAGTATAAAACTTCGCTAGTGTATTTATTCTGGTGGTCTAGGTGGGATGAAGGCTGCTGCTTCTTTCCCGGCTGCACACTTTCCTGGCTGCACATTCAGAGGAAACCAATGGTGACAGCTCCCTGTACAGCCTCACCTCCCTGCCTTAGATTGGCCATGAGGATGTACCCTAGTGGAGCCTATGTGGTCTAATGGTTTGAATGTTGAACTGGGACTCTGGGGAAGCAAGATTTGAAGCCCCACTCACTTGAATGACCTTGGGCAAGTCACACTCTCTCGCCCTCAGAGGAAACCAATGGTGAATTGCTTCTGAACAAATCTTCCCAAGAAAACCCCATGATAGGCCTGCCTTAGGGTTGTCATAGGTCAGGGATAACAACAATGATGTACTCAAGTGCCATCTATCTGTCACTTTGCTGTTGGGAAAGAAGTATAGCCTTCCATTCTCCTGTGCAAAGTCTGTTCCTTCCCCTCCAACAAAAGTTTACATAAAGAGACAGTGGATACCTCCCTGCACAATTCCTGAAAAGGTACTAACTGACGGAACTGGAATTTGCACCAATATAATTTACCAACAGGATTTTGGCCTTTGTGTATAGAGTTTTGCCTTGGATTGACTTTCCTTCTCCCATTTTCCCATCAGTACTCAGAAGCTGGGATTCTTCCTCCTCACTCTTGGTGTAACTGCTTCCATTTTCTCTCTTTCTCCTCTCAAGCATTCTTCAACCTTTTGGGTCAGACCTGTGGGTCTTCTCAGTGGCTGGTGCTTTTGTTTGCTCTCATGGTTTTGTTTGCTTGTGAAAGGCAAATCTTGGCAGACTCATCGTAGCAGAGAACTGAGAAGGAGTTAATGTCTGGGTCGTGACTCTTGGCTGAAATCCCGGATGGAAAATCAGTTGGCTTTGTACAGGAACAAACAATATTTTTTACCCAAGCGGGACAGCTGAAATGGTAAAGAGCCAAGTTTGTGGGTTAGGGCCCAGGGGCTGTAAGTCGGAAAGCTCTGTAGATCAAGCCAGTCTGCAGACAAAGGCAGTGGCTGGTTTTGCTTGCAGCTTTTCTTTGTTGCCTGGCACTTCAGCATTTGTAGTGTCATCAGCTTTTGTGGAAAGGGCTACCTAATGAACAGCACTTCTCACAGATTCTGGTATAAACTGCCTTTCATTTTTCCTTCTGTTATGCAGTTGCTGCTAAAGGCTGGCATGTACTCACATGATCAAGATTAAACTCTGCTACCCTGGTTCCATCCTGAATGCAGCTGATCTCTTCTGATTTTGGAAGCTATGCAAGATTGGGCCTGTTTGCTATTCACATGGGAGACCAGCATACAATGCCAGAGTAGGGCCCAGGAAAGAATCCTACCTGAAATCCTGGAAAGCCATTACTGCCAGTCCAAGTTGACAAATCCTGGGCAAGATGTACCAATGGTCTTGCTCAGTATAAGGCAGCATCCTATTTCTCTCTCCCCCCACCATGTTTCCTTGTGTTCTCTTATGGACCACATTGGGAGAATTACTGGATTTTTCTTCTTCTTTTTCTTCTTCTTCTCCATAGAACCCTGCCTGGGCTTTGGGGAAGGCTCTTGTCTCAATCCCACTACCTTCTCGGGCATTGTTTTGATGTGCCTTCAAATTGTTTGCAACTTATGGTGACCCTAAGGTGAATCTTAGATGAACACCATCATGGGGTTTTCTTGGCAAGATTTGTTAAGATGGAGTTTGCCATGGTCTTGGTTCGAGGCTCAGAAAGAGTGACTTGCCTGAGGTCACCCAGTGGGTTTTTAAGTCAAAGCAGGGATTCGAACACTGGCTTCTCATAGCAAACCATTATACCACACTGCCCCTCTTACAGGCATACCTGATGGGAAACAGGCACAGGGTCTGCTCCCAGGCTAAGGGAACCCATTTCCCATAGGGGTTCACCTGGCTTCCCTCTTGTAGACATTAACAAAAATTCAAGTAGGTGTTTTGGAACTGACTTTCTAGGAGGAAATAGCTTTTAACAGTGCATAGTATTGTTTCATTTCTTGCCTTTTTAATAGATAACATTTTGTGTGTGTGCCTTCAGACCGATTCTGACTGATGGGAGCCCTAAGGTGAACCTGTTGAGGGGTTTTCTTGGCAAAATTTGTTCAGCGGGGGTTTACCATTGCTTTCTTCTGGGGTTGAGAGTACAGTATGTGACTTGTCCAAGGTCACTCAGTGAGTTTCCTTGGCCAGGTGGGGATTTGAATCCTAGTTTCCAGAGTCCTAGTCCAATACTCGAAGCACTACACAATGCTGGCTATCGTTCTTAATTCTCTAGTGACCTTCTATTGCAACAATAATGTTACCTATATGATATCTTACTGTTTTAATTTTTGCAAACCTGCTTGAGCTACTCCTTTTTAGGAAAAAAGTGGAGTGAATATATCATCATTATCGTCATCATCACCAACCACAATGCAGTTAACACATCAGCTTTAACAGTCAGACTTCATAATTTTACAAAACACATTAAACATCTGATTCTTAGAATCAAAACAAGAAGAAACCATCTGTTGCCACTGCATGGCTGTCTTAATGACAGTTGGAAGCCTTTTTCTTGTAACAAAATCAGGGTAGCTAATAGTTTGAGGAACAAGCTGGAAGTGTACAGCTGATAGAGCCAATGTGTGTGAATATTGGTTGGCAGTGGCTGAGCCTATTCAGCACGAGGAGGAGAAAATAGTATGGGGTTTTTGCAGTGGGATTTCCCATATGGAAACTGTGGAGAAAACAATCAGGCGTATCAGAAAAGCTTTCTTGTGCCAATAGTTCAGAGAAAAAAACAACAACCCTGTGCTATTCCTGAACCTTAACAAATCTTTACTGTCAGCTCAGACCACTGGTCTGAGGAGGCTTTGCAGTAGACCTTCACAGAGATCTTCACACATCTCACCATCTCACAGTGGCAGGGGTTGAAGTTCACATGCCAAACTGCATGTTTTCTAAATTACTCTTTCCGCAAGTAAATAATGGATTTCCTAGTCCTTTTGAAGTATTTGTTATTGTCTCTTTGCTTTGGGTGGGATTGTGGTTGCAGCATCCCAGACATGATTTTCTGTTTTCTCACCCCACACACCTCCCATGTTTTAAACCTGACTACCTCTTCTAGGTATTTTGTACTTTCTCTAATGGTGCCTGCCAAAAAACAACCCTGTCCCCAAATCCTAACCCTTCTCAGACATAAAAGGAAATATTGCACAGGTTTACATGGGAGAGGGGGAGAGAAATATCCACTTTGCTCTCAACCTTAGTGCAAGCTTTGTGTTGCTGAGCTGATCTGGGCTTGCTGCCAGGTACAGACGGCTACAGTAAGCGGATCTATCCTCTTCCGCCTCCCCCTCCTTTTTGCAACCATCCCATCGGCTACTAAATGTTACTGGAACCAAATGGAAGTGAGCCTGGCCTGTCTCTCACCAGGATTGTGGAGTCAGTATACTAAACTGTTGCCTCCTCTATTTTAATATTCTTCGAGTCCTTTCTAAATGTGTAGTTAATTAGTTGTAACAGATGTATAGTTACTTACAACAAATTTACTCTAGCAAAATGGTAGCACAAAGCATTTCATCACCCCCCCTGTGAATCATAAGGCTTGACAGAATATATTTATTTGATGAAAATTTCTGAACATGGAGACCGTCCTATGAAAGGAAATGTGCAACATACTATGCATTTAATGGATTAAAAGGATTTTTTTTTACAGAAACATAGGATGTACTTTAAAACTAAATAATATATTGATTCTTTATTTTATTTAAAATTATAAAATGTATAAAATTACGACATAACAGTGCATGTTACGTAAGCTGCCCATCACTTATAAACTTTTTATAACTACATTGTATTGTAAGTTTTTCTTTTAAATGTGGAGTTGGTATATTTCTACCCAAAATTGCCTCCTGACTCCACAGCACTGCCTCTCACAACTTTAGTGAGTGAGTGAAGGCAATAAAGTGGCTAGGCTTTCTCTAAGTTTAAGAGATCAAAATATGACTTTGGTGCTGCCAGTATCTAAGTTAAGAGCTTCTTCCTTTTCTTTTTAGCATTTATTAGCTGTCTTTCCAAATGTGCATTGCAGTTGTCATGAGGACATTGTGGCTTTCCTTCATTTTTTTTTTTTTACAAATTTTGCCTCTCAACACTTGTTCCCAGTGCAGGACTCTGAACTTTAACTGGAAGAATGGTCAAATAATGTTTTGCTTTGTTGGTGATGGAACATATCCATAGGTGGGGCTTTTGTCCTTTAAAAGAATAGTTTGGTTATAGGGTCTTACTGTTCAGTAATGAGTGAAGAAGAGGGAAAAGGTACTCTCTGCCCAGCACTGAGAACATACGTATTATGTAGTGTGCCTTCAGTGACTCTAAGACAAACCTATCTTAAGGGGGGGGGGGGTTTGGCAAGATTTTTTCAGAGGAGGTTTGCCACTGCCTTTCTCTGAGACAGAGTCTGGCTTACCCAAGATCATGGCGGAGCAGGAATTTGAACTTAGGTCCCTCGGACCGAACACTGGTTTGAGCCTAACACTCAAGCCACTAAACCATCTTGGTTCTTCAGCTGTAAGTAGCAGTTTATTGCTTTTTCCTTCAACACTTCAAAATATTGAAGGAAACATAAAGTATTGGTTATCATCTAGATGTTCTTGCGCAAGCGAAAAGCCAGGTGGTTTCATTAGTGAAGACTGCAGTTATGTGTACATGTATTGGGAAGGATACCCCACTAAATTCAATAGGATTCCTCCATGAGCAGAGCTAGGTGTAGGTTCCTTATGCTCCTGAACCAGCTGGCCTCCCTGTTCCAAACTCCTTTGCTGGAGGTTTGGGAAGTTTCCTTTCCAAGACTGTTATTCCCGCAATCCCCTAGCTACCATGTCCCGCAACTATGTTGCCTGTGGGGTTCTGGGAGTTTTTGTCCAAGCTCTGTTTGTCCTTTTTTGGGATAGATGGTCCAGACTTTCTGTGGCCAATCATGGGCTGATGTTGTTCAGAATCCAGAATGCAGCAGGAGACACGTATCCGTCTTTCCTAGCCTCCCCACCCACTGCTGCCATTGCTGTGCTATCTTACTTGTGCAAACATGCCTCTCCCTCTCCACCCAGGTGTGAAACGTCTGACCCTGGCAAAGCAAGTGAGCAGCACTTGAGGTGAGGAAAGCTCTGCCCAAGCCTCTTTTACTGCTTAGGCCAAGGGTCTGCATTGCTAGAGCAGATTTTACCATTTGTGGCTCCATCCTACAGACTCATGGAGAGCTCTGTAACAGAGATCTCTAAGATCCAAACTACGAATGGGAGGATATTTGCAGCACAGACTCACAGTAGTTAAAATGGTTTTATGGCTACCATACCATTATAGTGTAAAGGCACTCTCTCACCAATACTCATTCGGGAAAGAAACAACAGCAGTGCTGTTGCTGCTTCTGTGCAGTTTTGTTCAGAGAGCTTTAATGTATATACAGTTGACCATCCACATTTGCAGCTTTGACTTATTCAGATTGATTTTTTATGGTTTTTAATTATTATATTCCGTCTAGGAATCTCTGAGTCCTCCAGCACAATTCTGCTGGAAGTTGACTGTAGAGCTGTGCTGGAGAACCTAGAAGTCCCTAGAGAAAACACTTCGCTAGGCATTTGCAAGTCCTCCAGCATGATTCTATGATTAACTTCTGGAAGATGTTGACCATAGAGTTGCACTGGAGGACCTGGATATTCCTAGAGAGATGTTCTCTTGGGTAAAAAAAATGTGTTTGTTTTTATTTTTTTCCACATTCACAGAGTCCTTCACCCCTAACCCCAGCAAATGTAAGCTAAGGTCACTGTATCTGTGACCTCAGCTTACAAGAAAACAGAAGATGTGGATATTGGATGTAGAAAGCATGCCCAGGTGTTTAAAAATTTGGTGCAGATCTAGTTTTATGTATTTAGTGGCTGTGGGGTGACTTTAGTCAGGTGGCATCCATTTCTTTTTAATGCTTTAGTCTCCAGCTGTAAAATGAGTATGTGGGAACCAAATTTACACTATCCTGTGGGCAAATGGTTAGAACATTAGACCGTGACTCTGGAGAGAACGGTTTGAATTTGCACTCGGCCATGAAAACCCATTTTGGCAAGTCACACTCTCTCAGCCTCGAGGCAGAGCAAAGGCAAAGTGCCTCTGAACAAATCTTGCTAAGAATATCCCATGATAGGTTAATAATAATAAATACAGTGGTCCCCTGGGTTGCGAAAGTAATCCGTTCCGGGATTACTTTCGTAACCTGGAAGTGTTTCGCAACCCGGGGGACCGCATTTTCGGATGCACAGTGCGCCAGAGCGCGCTGTTTTAAAGGGCCCACGTTGCTTTTTTTTTTTTTTTTTGCAACCCGGGGATTTTTTCGGAGACCGGGGGCCATTTTTCTGGCCCCAGCTCCTTCGGATCCCGGGGATTATGGATCCCGGGGGATTCGCAACCCGGGGGTCCACTGTAATAATAAAATGTATTTATATCCTGCCCCATCTGTACTCAGGCACTCAGGTTCACTTCAGGGTTGCCATAAGTCAAAAACGATGGCACACAGCAACAAGCGAGGGCAACCAAAGTGCTTGGGAATGTTTAAAAGTCCTCTGTGTTACTGAAAGTAAAGAGTAAATGCAGGCTCAGCTTTACCATGACCTGGAATTAAGCAGCTGCCTCAGGTAGTGGGTTTTTGAAGTCGAAGGGCAACAAGCTGTATGTCAATTTATCATTCTGGCTGTATACTTTACAGCTAGATTTTTTTTAAAAGTTTCTTAAATTGTGTAAAACAGGAATATGTGTGTGTGTATAAAACCTATGTATCTTATGTGTATGTTCAAAAGAGGTGTCTTTTAAAGAGATTGGGAAGAAATGGAAAAGGAAATCCATCTCTTTAGTGTTGTGTTGGATCACATCAGTAGCAATTTGTGGATTTGTGTGTAAACTGAGTTAGGGAGGTCCAGAGACACCGTGAAGAGAGGACAGGATGGTGGTGTCAGCGTTTAGGTTTGCTAGCCCTGGCTAAGTAAATATTTCCTGGAAAGGTGTGTTGAGTAAGAAGAGGGTTCTGTTTTTTTCCAGATTACCGGAGCAGAGGCCATCTGCTCATCTGCAACTTCTGAGCTTTGTTCTTGAACCGGAAATCTCCTATGATGTACTTCACAGAGCTTTTTATTCCTTATGTATCAGTATACTTGGCGGAGGGGGGAAATCTCTTCTTAAGCTGACAAAAAGGACTGGAAATGTAGAGACTCCAGGGAGTAAAAATATCTAGCTAAGTTGGGACCCAGTGAGTCAGCGTTAAAGAAGATAACTGCCCACATACTTCAGACTTCTCTTGACTGAACAAAATTGCGAGGGATGAGTGTAAGTGTGACATGTACATGCAGTGGTGAGCAACTGTGGCAGGTCCAAGTCCTGAATTTTCACTCCCAGAAAATGCAGGGGTCCTAGTAGCCTGCAAAAAAGCAAAACAAAACCAGAAGGGAACTGGCTGGAAATCAAATTCTAGTTTCAAAAGATCAGTATTTTGCAAAATGTTAAACAGTACATCCTTGTCCACTTACCCACTCGAAACTATTGCAAGGATGAATTGCTGCTTTTGGAGCCTTCCAGAGTCAGCATCTTACCAGGGGTATAGCTACTGATGGAAGAGGGGGCAAATTTAAGTCATTGGGATAAGAATTTACACCAATAAATTTTTCTTTCCACCTCCAAATTTCTACCATTACAAAGATGGAGACAGTGACCCAAGTTTGTGTGTGTGTTATGTTTCCATTCACTTGGTATGCCCTTTTGATTTGGATGCCTAAACACTATTTCATAGACTCATAGAATTGTAGAGTTGGAAGAGACCACAAGGGCTATCTGGTCCAACCCCTTGCCATGCAGGAAATCTCAATCAAAGCATACCCGACAGATGGCCATCCAGCCTCTGTTTAAAGACCTCTAAGGAAGAAGATCCACTACACTCCGAGGAAGTGTATTCCACTGTCGAACAGCCCTTACTGTCCGGAAGTTCTTCCTAATGTTAAGATGGAATCTCTTTTATTTCTAAACCCTCAACTGAAGTTTAAGGTACTGCCATGCCACAAATTTGGAGACTGAAGGAAAATTTCATGGGAGGGGGACAATGCCCTAATTTTGCCTTCTCGGGCGTTGCAACCGGCATTTCACTCATTTTTTTGGCCAGGAAAGCCTGGGGAATCGAGGTGCTGAGGGCTACAAAATAGCTTTCAATGCTTGTGGCCTCCAAGCTGCTCTTTGCTTACCCTTGGCATATGTATAAGTGATACCTAAAACTTAAAATAATACAAAAGCTTTCCTGGGTTGGTGCTTGGCACACTGAAAGTTCCAAATGAGCTACTTGAGCCTGCCTTGTTTTTTGCAGAAAGTGATTTTTAGAAGAAAGACTTGTAGCAGGTACTGCTTTCAGAGTCCAGAGTAAAGCTACACTTGCCAAAATTTCCTCCCCAGTACACCTCTGAAAGGCCCAGATCAGTCATTACTGCTCCACTATTTTGTATTAGCTGGAGAAATGTTCCTTACATTTCCTGTTCCAGTCTTCAGGAAAACCCTGGCTCTTTTCCATGTTCAGCTGTATGCTGTGTGAATCAAAAAAATGAGTTTTTCTCACATTGCCAACAGTCAGACTTTGCATGGAGTCTCGGCTCAGTGGAATGCCTTTGCAAACCAGTAGCCTGAGTTTATCCTGTGTTTGCTGGCTAGGGCATGGGAGACAGCGTCCATCGAGGTCTAATATTCCACATTCCCTCAGTCACTGTTTTTTATTTTCAGATGGCAAAAGCTGGAAGCACCATTTTCACTCGTCCTTGTCTGTCTGCTTAACACCATTGGAGCATGCTCATTTTGTAGGATTTTCTTTAAAATACATGTTGTCTGTAATCAGCAACCTTCAAATCACATTGAACCTTAATAAAGCACACTGAAATAGGCAACACATTGTAAGTTTAGAGTCTTGGAAAGATGTTCAGATTCTTGCTGCAAAACGCATTACATTTACGCGATTAAAAAAAAAGAAGTGGAATGAAAGAATCCTTTTTTTCTTCTTGTATGCGAATGCCTGGTTTGCACATCAAAACAATGAAAACGGAAGTGCGGAGCAGCTGCAGCCGCTTGGAAACTTCTAGGCTTTCCCAATCATTACATGAGTGGCAGAATTATCCTTTCCCGACCTGAGCCTAAAGTGGGGGTGGAAGGATTGTTCTGCTCTGCTAATCCAGGCCAGATTACAACCTTGTAATTGGATCCTTGTACAACAGGCTCAGTTCTGTGATACAGAGCTGGTTGTTCGCTCAAGAGCAGCTCCTGGAGACTTCCGAGTTTCCTTCTGTCTGCTCCGGTGTTCGCGTGTTTAGTGACTTTTCTCTGTCTGTATGCCAGCACTGGGGCTTCATAGTTAAACCACACGGCTGACGCTGCTTAATCCTGGGTTTCTGAGAATGTTTGAGTAGAAAGATCCTCCAAAGGCAGCTTTTAAGGCCTGCCAAGGGCTTTTGCCTTAAGAATAGGCCCATAATTGCCGTCTGTCCAAGAAATGACTTCCTTTTGTAAAGAAGAGAATGTCAACAGAGGTGAAAGAGAGTAGAGAGACAGACCTTTTCCTGTGTAACATGAGCAGTTTATGCAGAAATTATCCGGGACATTCTTATGTTGTTGTTGCTGCTGCATGCCTAAGAGTCCTCCGACCTATGGTGACCCTAAGGCAAATGTATCACAGGTTTTCGTTGCAAAATTAATTCTGAGGCTGAGAGAGTGTGACTTGCCCAAGATTGCCCAGAGGGTTTCCATGGCCAACCAGAGATTCAAAGCAGATTCTCTAGAGTTGTAGTCAGTTTTGCTGCCAGAAGAGGCTAGTTCCTTGAGTTGTAGAAAACAATCCCACTTGTCTAATTTCTCTGGTTTAGCAACAGGTATTCTATTTCTCTTAATCTTTTGGTGAGGCAAGGAGCTCTGTCAGCAACACCTCTTGTGCTTTTCTGTAATTTCTGATTTATGGTGACCCGAAGACAAACCTATCACAGGGATTTCTTGTCAAGATTTGTTCAGAGGGAGTTTGCCATTGCCTTTCCCTGAGATTGAGAAAGGTTGACTTGCACAGTGGGTTTCCATGACTAGGGGCTCTTCTACAGTGGCCACTTAATCTGGGGCTGTGTTATGATTCATACTGGCACCAGATCGACTCTGCTGGCCCATTTTGGCATTAAAAAAATGTGTATGAATCTCCAAAATAAAATCGGAAAGAACAAGAACAACATCTGGGTGTTTCTGGTCTTTTTAATCTGTCTGGATGCACTCTGAGTGGGGATTTGAACCCTGGTCTCCCAGGGTTGTAATCCGACACTCAAAACATTACATCATGCTGGAACTCATAGACAAAATAGTCAATTGTTTACCTTACTCCAGAAATGTCATTAATAGTATTTAGTCTAGAATATTCTAGCTTTAACACAAAACCATAAACAATGATTTTTCCCCCCCTGATTTTGAACAGAACCTGCTAAATTTGGGATAGTACACTTCCACTATCCAAAGTCCTCATTCCTCTTCTGCAATTTCAAACCCTCCTATGCATAACAAAAACAGCCTGTTGGATCTTGGTCTTAGCCAGAATCCCCATCTGTAAGTGATAATACTGACCCCATCTTTCTTGAGTCTTGTAAGAAATTCTGAAAAATGTTGAGATGCAGCTCTGAACACCTGAAATGATGTGCACTTTATGGATGCTAAGGGTGG
This sequence comes from Urosaurus nigricauda, assembly GCA_034509955.1. Taxonomy (NCBI): domain Eukaryota; kingdom Metazoa; phylum Chordata; class Lepidosauria; order Squamata; family Phrynosomatidae; genus Urosaurus; species Urosaurus nigricauda. The sequence goes on along the minus strand of JAOEGL010000007.1, from coordinate 27,882,812 downwards.
AGATATTGCTGCTGCTGCTTCTTACATAGGAGTGTTTTCAGCAGTGAGAGAATCCGGCGGCTTGTGTTGAATTGGCTGCGTTGTGCACCTGGCCCGGATTTGGTGATGTGGGCCTCAAGTACCCAATTCCCTGCCTCAGTGAACAACTCTTTGTGGCTCCTGTCAGATTTCTGGCAAACCACGCTGTTATGTAACATTTGCTAACACCAGCAAAAACCTTAGCCTTCCTGACAGGGCTGGAAAAATCCTAGAAACCGAACGCTGGCACTAGAGATTTGGAAATGTTTGGGATTTTTAAAAAAGAAGTTGTCGTTCTGGGTATAAGATAAAAGTGAAAAGGGAGGTATTTAATTTCTATAACACCAGCCTTGCATTTGCATCCCCTGGCTGGGCAAAGCTACCTTTTGGACTACTACTCCCAGAATCCCCCTCCTAGCTGGGGGATTATGGGAGTGATGTTTTGAAAGGTAGCTTTTTATAGCTGTATGATATTTCTAGGCAAGAAAATCACTTCCTGATGTTCTTGCCTTGTTTTGCTTCCTTCCTTTTTTCCATACGCTCTGAGGGATTCTCAGTCTTGCACATCAGTTATAGCCCTGCACTTTTGGAGGGTGCCAGAATGTGTGTGTATTTGTGTGTGCATGTGTGCGCGCACACCATATGCTGTGTAGCTGACAAATTAATTTCCTTTCATTAATGTGATCCCTCTTCCCTCTTCTCTTTCAGCTCAGAATGTGACTGTAGAAGAAATTCTTACTGCCTACAAGCAGGCCTGTCAGAAATTAAACTGCAAGCAGATACCCAAGCTACTGAAGCAGATCCAGGTACGTGCATTCCCTTTAGTGTACAGGACAAACATTGATCAGATCTGGCTGTGAAAGCAAGAAGTGGGTTTTCAGAAATGCAGCTGAAAGCTGGTTGCAGCTGGAACTTAAGGCCACGGGTTTTTCTTGGGATTGTATCACAGGCCTTTCCAAAGAGTTATTTTGGATGGGTCTTGCCAATTAGGAACAAATGAAGTTGTCTTGTATTGTGTCAAAGCACTGCTCCATCTAGCTTGGCATTGTCCTTGCTGACAGGCAACACAGCTTACCTGTGGGTTCCAGATCTTTCCAGACATATCTGGAAATGCCACCCCCTTGATTGAATCTAGCATGTTTTGCACATATGTCACAAACTTTTCCATGAAGCTGTGGCTCATCCCCATGTCTCATTGCACTCACCTGACAGTTGCAGGGTGCAACAGGTCTTTGCACTGATACCAAGCAACTTTGTCCATCTGAGAAAAAGAATGGGCCATGCCCAGGGAGCTGGGTGATCTACAGATGCAAGGATAGAGAAACTTTTTTAATCATAAGGACCAAATTTAATTTCAGCATTTTCTAATGCTGCATGAGACTAAAAACACAAACATTTTTAAGTTCAGAGGGGCATTTCAAAATTTTAAAATATGGCAAAGCACCCAAAGATGGTGTTGTGGAAGGGGACATGGCTATCTGGTAAAGTGAAGAGGAGCAGCGTAGGCCCTCAAGAGTTTTTTTTTTTAATTGCACAATTTTTCCTTTAATTTATTGGGTTTATGAGACTGATGAGGGGCTTCAGAGATACTATAGTCCATGTCCACATGTGAACTTTAGGCCACCCTTGCCCCATCCCTGCTTTAACTGGAGATCTCTTGGATTAAAGTGGAGCCTTGGGGCATGCATAGTGTACAGCTTGTGGGGAAACCAATCTACACAAACAGCAGAGGTATATGCCTCTTGCTCTAGACTACAGATACCCTAGCCACTCATCTCCAGTGGTTGTTGGTAGTATTTTTTAGACAAGTGCTATACTTCATGTAGCTGGAGCAAAGACACAGAACAGGTCCTCCCACACAAAGCAGAAGAGGCCCTCTTGTGTTAGATGCAGACACTCAAGCTGTGGCTGAAAAACAAAACAAAACTACTAGTGCTAAATAAAAATATTGTTTCCAATTTTCATGACCCCCCCAAAATGCTTATATTTTGGCAGGTTGGAGTGCTGGTGGTAGGGAATTAAACTCACTAGCCCTCGTGTTGGGTTGTGAGGTCTCATGTTTGTTGCCCTAGAATGCCTTCTTCAGAGCTATGGATGTTGCTTCATTCCAGTTGTTTTTGGAAAAGCAGCAGTAAGTTTTTGTACCCCACCTCCACCCCAAAAATAACAACTATTCATTTGGTTAATTGGGAACTTATAGTTCAGCATTGATAGAAAGTGGAATCATATTGCAGATTAATTTCTAAAATTTAAAACCTGACCCAGGAATGATTTACCCCAGTACCAAGGAAGGGGAGTTTGCCAAGTTTGGGGTCTTTCTTTAACTGGACTTTGACATAATCCTGGATCTGAAGCACTTCTGTGCTGCTTCTTGAAGGAATAGTTTGGGTCAGCTTTCACTTGGTATGTTTGGGAAATATATACATTCCTCTCATGCTCCCCTTATTCCCCAATCAGAAACCAGTTCCTTTCTTTGTATACTGACATCCTTACTCTGTTCTGCTCTGTTACAGGAATTTAAAGACTTAACACCCAGGATAGATTGCCTGGATCTAAAAGGTATGGCCCCATTATAATTTCTTGTCTACCATGGGTATGATCCTCACAATTTATTTGTCAGGGATTTTTTTCCATTTACTTGTATTTGAAAGTAGTCACCTTTGGGAGTAAAGAGCTATGAAGAAGGTGGGAAAATTTCTGTGTTGCTAATTCTGGGGCCATGTAAGATATAGTATACAAATTGGCAAACCTGGAGGTCTTGTTTTGGCTGCTAAATTCATGAAATGTTTGCTCCAAAGCTGGCACAGACTTCTGCTGTTCTGCCAGTATTCATCTGCCCTCCTCCCATCTTTTCATTCATACTCCATATCCTTTTTGTGGTCCCAGATATAAATTTTTTATATTAAGCTTTCATATATTTGGAAGGGGGCCAGATTGTGTAACCATGCTGGCACGTGTGAATGAACAAACAAACATTGCATACATAGATGCATCTACATTGTAGACGTAGATGTAGTCTTTTCAGTGTGAGGCAAATGCATGTGTGCACTCACACACACACAACCTTGGGGTCATTTAACTTAGAGAAGAAAAGACTGAGAGGTGACGTGATAGCCATCTTTAAATATCTGAAGTGATGTCATGTAGAAATGAAGCGAGCTGTTTGCTGCTGCTATTTCAAAATAGTAACCAGTGTCAAAGTACAAGAAAAGAGATTCCATCTAAGCATTAGAAATAATTATTTTATTGTAAGAGCAGTCCCACAGTCGAATAGATTGCATCAGAGGGTGGTGGACTCTCCATCTTTAAGCAGAGGTTGGATCAGATTCTTTCAGCGGTACTTCAGTTAGGGGTTGGACAAACTGCTCCCTGGATCCTTTGGTTCTATGATTTGTACCTATTGTCCTGCTGCCTCACCTGGTTTCATAACTGCAGATGTTATCCTTCCAAACACATCAATGAACATCCTGTTTGTGCTACAGAGATAGGTTGCTGATTTCAGGGTGCGTTTGTGTACCAAGCTTGCCTATAAAATGTAAGTTGTCAAAGAGAGGCTAGGTCCAGTGGGCAGGGCAGAGAAATTGCCAGAGCCTCAGGCCTGGGAGGGTGGAGACTTCGTCAGAGCAGAAGAGCAGGAGGCTGCACATGACAGCTGAGCAGATGGTATGTGATGGGGCAGGAGGAGAACCAGCAGCCGCTTCAGGTTATCTGGCTCTGTGACAGAAGTCAAAGCCAGGCCTCTAAACATTCTTCATACCCATTGTACAGTTAGAAATCTGTGCTGTGGTGCAGAAAAGAAATGGATTTGGGTTTCCTTTTCTAGTACAAGTTCTTAGTTCTCAAGAAAAGCTCGTATTTCTGTGACTTCACATCTTAGAATAACCATGCTGGCTGGGGAATTCTGGGGATCTTCATCCAAAACAGTATTTTTCCAAAGCTCTGAGAGAAAGTTTTGAAAAGGGATGGATAGGGCCAGTTGAAGGATATGGAAAGTGTTCTAATTGGTCAGCATATGATCTTAGTCATTCCTAGGGTTGCCTTGCTTTGGTTGTTGCAAGTTCAAGAAGTTGCATCAGATGCCCCTGGGAGCCACAGGGACTAATTGACCAAGTCTTTTTGTGTGGACCCAGGTTGTTTTTGGCACATCCCCTTGCTCCCAATTTGCATGTGATAAGCTTTTCTAGAAAACCTAGGCTTTCCTCTCCTCTTTTAATAATTTGAAAACTATATTTTATCTATGAGCTATGCCACTGCTTGGGACTCTCTGTTCCCTCTTATTCATGATGCGAGCTCACAAATAAATACAGCATGAGGTGCAGGCAGATTATAAGTACCTAGGATGCTGCATGGAACTGCTTGCCCATTTAACTGAGAGTTTGGAAAAGTTTACTTTTTTGTATTGTAATCCCCAGAATCACTCATCCGGCATCTCATCTATTTTGTATCCAAAGCCTTGGGCACAGATTTATTCAGTACCTTTTTTCACACACTGCAAAACAAAGGTAGCCAATCTTGTGGCTTTCCACATATTTTGGACTGTGTCATGTAATCACTGATCAGTAGCCATGCTGGCTGGAGCTGATACGAGGCTTGTAGTTCAAAATACATAGAAAGCACCGCGCCTCCACTTTCCAAAAGTAAAAATTGGAAGGGATTGGAATGCGTTGTGTCTCCAGTCTTAAAACCACACTTCAACTTAGAAGTTTAGAAAATCTTCTGTACATTGGTTCTGTATTATGCAAGGTCTGCTTCCTTTTAAAAAAAAGGAATTTTAAAAATTTCAAAGGCCTGCCTGAATAAACAAAAGTCTTCACCTGACTGGGGAAAGACAGCATCAGGGGTGCCCCACTGACCACTCTGGGAAGGGTGTTCCAAAGCAGCTACAGAACAGCCATGGAAATGGTCCTCTCCATGTTCCCACCAGGCATTCCTGTGGAAAAGGTAGGCTGGAGAGAAATGCCTCCCCAGAAGATCTCAAAACACAGGCCGTTTGTATGGGAGAATATGGCCCTTCAAACAACCTGGATTTGATCATTGTGGGCAATTGATACTCATTTATTCTCTTGCTTTTCCCTGCATCCCAAATTGTGACTTCTTGGATTTCTGTAACGTGTGCCTCATGATCAAGTCTTATGAACTCTAGAACCTTTCAAATCTAACACTGTGTTTGTCTGTTTGTTTCATTTCCAGGGGAGAAGTTGGATTACAAGGCTTGTGAGGCCCTGGAAGAGATATTTAAGCGTCTCCAGTTCAAAATAGTAGATTTGGAGCAAACGAACCTAGATGAAGATGTATGTAACATATGCAGATGTATAAGAAATGTTTATTCACCCCCCCCTCCCCCAAATGTACTTCTGAATAGTTGACTGGGCAGAATCCTGCAATTCTACAGCATACAAAATATACTATACTATGGATATAAAGAATTAGATTTGCCAGGCTGAATACGAAACAGGGCTGTTGTTTTAGAACTTAGTAGATCCACCTTTTAGCTCCCCCTTCCAACGCAGCAATTCACTGATGGAAAACAGGGCTTAGGACGGGACAAAAAAAGCATCTAGCTCCATTCCTCTTGTTGAGCACATAGTAATAACATCATCCTCTAGTACCTCCTCAAAACCCTTGGGAAGTCAGGGAAAGTGTACGCAGCTATGGTACTGTGGAGGAATGCTTTACCCCACACCAGTAAATAGACATATTGAGGGGGGAGGGTTATGAGGGGATGTAGGAGAGATTCAATCGTTTTGCCTGATGGAACTTTACAGTAAATCTTCCTAACTGAGGATCTGTTAACAGTAAAGTGATAGAAGCCTTGTTCTGTATTCATCCTAACTCTAATGAGGAACCTTAGCCTAATTTAATTCTTCGTTGTGGTCACTGTGCCTCACCTTTGCACCTTCTGATTGAGGGCACAGATGAAGAAGGTGGGCAGTAACATCTTTGGAAGTTGTCACCCCCTTGAACTTGTTTTGAATGCCACTTGAACATCTTGCATGTAGAAAACACAGCAGGGTTAGACTCAAGTTATGTAAACTCAATTCATGTAGAAAAGTAATGTATCAGCTGTGCTTATTTTTTATTTCCATGGAGCTTTACAGTGGGATTACCCACCTAGAGTCCAGAGTTATCCAGTTCAGTATTTCACTTCAGGATTCCAGCATCACATTATTTTGCACATCATGCCATGTGTGATCAAGATGCAAGGCCCAGTGGTCTAGAGTTTACATCTAGAATCTCAAAAAACAACAACAACCCCTTTAATTTACCTATTTATAAGTTGGTCAGCTCTGACTCCTATACCCTACAAAAATTAAGTTCTCGTGTCTCATTTGTAGCAGTATAGAAAAATCTGATTTGGGACATTTCTCTCAACAGGTTCATTGATGACATAGATCAAGTCCTACAAAATAAACCATTTGTGGTTGAAATCTGGAGCAAGGCTGCTCTGAGTTGTCACTTTGGCTTGCCATACAGGTTTTTCAGGGCCATAACTAGTTATTCCATTGCCTGGGGCCATCTCCCAATTCTGTTTTCTCCCCACCTTTTCTAAATCTGGCAGTGCATAAATGAAATGAAGAAACCATCTGGGTTATTTCATTGTAATACAGTAGTTTCGGCTAAACAGTAATATTAACTGCTAGAAAATTGAGATCTGACTTAATAAAATAGAGGTAACTCTGCTCTAGAGTTAATCTGTGTATCTGTGAATCATTCCATTATCAAATTGGAATAATTTAAATTTAAAATTGGGCTAATATTTTAATGGAAACACTAATCATGAAGTTGTTACATCATTATATAAGTACATAAGGAAACTAGTAAAAGCAAACCCTTCTCTAAAAGTCACACAGACATCTGGAACATTGTGTATAATTGATATAAACTTAAATGTATAAAACATCCTTCTCAATAAGAACAGCAACAATAATTATTGTGTAGATGCAGACCTCCACTATTTGCAGATACCCAGGATGCAGACTGTTCTTATTCAGAAATGTATGTTCATGTGTGCTAGCCAGTTACAACTAAGTGGGCAGCATTACATGTCCCCAAATATCTCCTCCCCCACCACTTTTATTCCTTGGCTGAATGTACTGTACGGTATTAGGCTGCAGAAAAAGATCCATAAGGAGTTGTGAGGACAACTTTCTGGCTGCTATGCTGCAATTTTGTGCATACTTCTCTGGGGTCACTTACAATACACAGTTATAGCAATAAGATTCCACTTTAAAACCATGGGGGCATCCTTTGGAATCCAGGAGTTTGTTGTTTGGTGAGGCAGTAGAACTCTTGGTGAGAATTCTAAATACCCCTCCCAGAATTACAAATCTCAGAAATCCATAGGGCTGGACCTTGCCAGTTAAAGTGGATTTTGGGTGCTATAACTGTGTGGTGTGAAAGGGCCCTGGAAGTAAACCTCACTGAACACAGCAGGAATTGTTTCCAAGGGCATACACAGAGTTTGGGCTGTATGCTTTGAGGAAGCTGCGATCTGGTTTTGATCAGCTGCCCTGAAAATTGTATCTTACTTAACATCACAAAGAGAATTTGCGTGTAATCTCATTTTAACCTGGGAGGCATTACTGTGTTACACAACCCTTGTCATTTTGAACCCCTGTCTGGGTTGCACCCAAAGCAAGTGTTTTGTATTTCACCAATATAGTTCAGTGTGAAGTCAAAAGCGTTTCACTGCCAGCATCCATAGTTTTTTGTGGGTTTTTATTTTATTCTATTTTATTATTTTTATTTATTTAAATTATAATTCATGGATTTAACAAGTACAGCACGGCAATAATTGCACTTGTACATGGTTTTGTGTGGGTTTTTCGGGCTATGTGGCTGTGTCCTGGAAGGGTTTATTCCTGACATTTTACCAGAATCTGTGGCTGGCATTTTGACAACACGGCCACATAGCCAGAAAAACCCACAAAAAACAGTTACTCTGTCCTGATACTGATGTTTCTCCCTCCTTCTTTCCCCTCTCTTGCCTTTGCCAGGGTGCCTCAGCGCTGTTCGATATGATTGAATACTATGAGTCAGCCACACATCTCAACATCTCCTTTAACAAACACATTGGCACTCGGGGTTGGCAAGCTGCTGCACACATGATGAGGAAGGTTTGTATTGGAATGTCCTCCCCCCAGCCTTTAATTGCATTGCTTTCAGGCAGCATAGAAGAAAAATAATTGACGCTGAATCTGCATCTTCCATGCACAGCTCAAGCTTTATTGTCAAACTACAACCCACAGTGCCAGTCAGTGCCATAAAAGGCACTAGATTTTCCCTCTCTGCAGTTTTTTTTCTGGGGTGGGTGGTAGTAATGGGGGGGGGGGGAAGCTCTTTGTTTTAAGGCAGAGAATTGGCAAGTTCTCCACAATTTCACGGGCCTGGTGAGCAGCAGATCTAACCACCCCCACTTAGCCCGGTGAGAGGAATGCAGACTCATTTGCGCCGCTCTGTCTGGTGCTTGTTGCAGACATCAGGACCCCAATGGGACGCAGCTCCCTTGCAGGGAGGATAAACCTCTTTGCCGTTCTCTGCCCATTCAGGAACTTGATAATCTCCTGCGTTAACAAGCTTATTGCTCTTGCTGTTTCTGGCTGCTGGTAGAACATTTTTCCCTGCCACCAGTGGAAAGCTAGACCTAGCTGAGAGGAAACGTGGGTCAAGAGCTAATCCTGCCACTGCTGTTCTTTCTTTGTTTCTTTCTGTAGCACCCATTTGGCTCAGTGCGAGAGTGCTTAGGAATAGTGGTGAGGCAGTAGTGGTTGAGGTGTATCAGTCTCATTGAACGACAATGCAACCTGGCTTGATTGTTCGTTCATTACTTTTTGTGGATCTAAGGATTTGAGATTTGAGACGAAGTTTGGTCTTGTTTGCTTTCAAATTCTTTCTGACTTATGGCAGTTCTATCATGGGGTTTTCTTGGCAAGATTTGCTCTAAAGAGGGTTGTCTTTCTCCAAGGCTGAAAGACTGTGACTTGCCCAAAGCCACTCAGTCAGTTTTCATGGCTGAGCAGGGGTTCTAACCATGGTCTCCTAGAGTCCTAGTCACATTCTCATACCACTACACCATTCTAGCTCACAAATGTCTCTGCATATAAAACTACCTTAAACTGAGTGAAATTATTGGACCTGATACTGTTAACCCTGACTGACAGCACTTCTGTAGTGTCTTTGGTAGAAGTCTTCTGTGGGTCAGCTCTCTGAGGTCCTTATCATAGGAGATAGCAGGGATTTGGCCTAGGGCTGCCTGCCTCAGAGCAGATGCCCCACTGTTGAACTCCACCAACATCTGGGGCAAACACACATTGCCTATCTCTCCTTTAAGATCTACCTACCATAATAACTCAATGAGAGCCAGTGTGGTCTATTGTTGGACCCGTACTCAGGGAGACCAGGGTTCAAATACTGCCTCAGCTAGGGAAACCCACTGGGGAACTTTGGCAAGTTCTCTCAGCCTAAGAAAAAAGCAATGGCAATCCCTCTCTGAACAAATCTTGCGAAGAAAACCTTATGATACAGGTACCATAAGTCAACTTGAAGGTACATAAGAATAATAATCGCGACTAATGTCTCAATAACATGACAGCATGCTTCAGAACATTGGTTTGGCAAAAACACTTTGGAATCAATTGTCATGAGCTGAAAAACACTGTTTTAAACACTTAGACACTCTTTTTAAAAAAAGAAGTGACACAGGTGTGTGCCTTTCTGACTCTTGCTTTTTCTTACAGACAAACTGTCTCCAATACTTGGATGCCCGCAACACGCCACTCCTGGATCATTCTGCACCGTTTGTGGCACGTGCTTTACGTATCAGCAACAGCCTGGCTGTGCTGCATCTGGAGAATGCAAGCCTGTCAGGGCGTCCCCTCATGTTGCTAGGTGAATAGTTCTTTCTCAGTGTACCACATCTTCTCTCTTTTCTCTTCCTCTCTTTATTTTTAGCTGTTGTTGTACCCTAATGGTGAATGCAGTTGGCTTGTTTCTGTGAGGGTGGCTTCTGTCCTTTTGAGCAAAGTAAGTGCTCACAGTTGATATCTGAGATAACCAGAACTTGAAAGAATTATTCTTTTGGACCACAACTGGGTGAAGGATTCTGGTAGTCCCCCAAAGTGCAAACTCTGGTGATAACTGGCTAGGCAGCCCTATCTTTTGATACTCTGATTCGCTGTGTCATTAGCATCTTCCAGTTAGGGCCTCTTGTGGCATAGGATGGAGGCATAGTATGGGGTGAGATGTGCCGTGACTCCCTTTGGTTGGGAACAGGACCAAGAGCTAAAGATGTGTGAATACCTCTCGCTTCTCTTTGGCTGACAACCGAGGCTTGTTCTACTGTCTTAGTTCATGTACAGGAGAGGAAAAACCAGAAGGGACCATTAGGGCGATTAAGACAAGGAGAAAGTTATACAGGTGGTTCCTACATAAGGTTAAGCATCACCGAGGAAGCAACTTTGTAATTGTTGTACTCTCAGTTTGGACACTTTTGGTGTCAACCTTGGTGTCATTTTCTGTCTGTGTACCATTCTTGGTTTTTTTATTATTTACTTTATTTTCACGATTTCTGTAACACCTCCCTGCCCACAAGGGCTCCCAAGCCACTGAACAAATAAAAACCAATTAAAACAATACAAAGATAAAAACATTTAAAATAAAAGACTCTCTAACAGAGTGTTTATCAGTCTAAAAACACTCCTAGAATCCAGTTCTGAAACAGTTTCAAGCATTGAATGCCATGTGGAACAGCACTGTTTTGGCTGCTTGCCAGCAGCTTAAAAGACATGGGGCCAGATTAACAAACAAAAAAGAAACTTCCTTGGATAGGGAGTTTCACAGTTGAGCTGCTGCTACAGAGAAAGCCCTGCTCCATGTACTCGCCAACCTAACTTCACACGGTGATGGGACATGCAACAGGGCCTCCTCTGTAGAGTCCCCATTTCTGGCAGGCTTGTTTGGGAGGAGGCAGTCTTTCAGATGTCTTGGTTCTTTCAGGACCACTGTTACATGGTCTCTAAAATGCATACCTGACTCCAGTCTGGATGCTGCATTTTGCACTAGCTGCAACTTTCAAACACTTTTCAAAGGGTAACCCCACATAGAGTGCATTACAGTACTCTTATTGGGAGGTAACACTGGCATGAACCACTGTGACCAGATCTACTTTTCTCAAGAAAGGATGCTGAAACTAGGCAAAGGCACTCTGGCTCCTGCAGCAATCTGCTTTCCAGAAGTAGCGCAGCTGTTCTGATCTGTAGTTGTTTTTGTCTATAGGGTGGACACTTATCAGCTGAACTACTGGATGGGAAACCTGTTCAGCTTCTACATAAGTTTGTTCTTTCAAATGTTACGCCAGAGGTGACTGTTAATGCTGAACTCTGGCAAGAGGTCTTTTGTGCCTCTTAAAGTTTGTGAGAGGTACCAAGAGGGGCAGTATTAAACTGGCATAATGCAACACTAGTGGCTAAGTTTTGGAATTCTTGCTGAGGGCATTAATAATAAATTGCAACCAGCCTCAGGAACTTTAAAATGCAGACCTGTAGCAATAATGAATGAAGTTTGAAAGAGAGTCTCCTTCAGTTACAGTTGCTGTGTCCTGGGAGCTCAAGGACAAATGCCAGGCTCTGTTTGACCTTGTCATTTTTGTTTGTTTGTTTCAAACTTCTGTGAATGAGCAGAATGGAAGATTTAGTACTTAACTAGTGTATAAGTCTTGTTCCTCTCCCTCCTCTTAGTTCTCCAGTGTGTCTGTCTGGGGCAGGCGTGGGCAATGTGGGAGGCTAGGAGCCCTGCAGGAAACCCTGCATTAGCCCTGCAGGAGACCTTGGAGAGCTGCAGCCTTCACCACTAAAAAAATAATGATTATATGTCCCAAAATATTTCCCATTTCTGGCAGGCTTATATCTTATACTGCCTCTTGTTTCTGTTGGGAATGGATGGATGGAGAGATAGGTAAAGATGAGAATTTGGGTGGGAGCATATTCTGTTTCTTCCATATGTCCATGCCTCATCCAAGGTATCCAGTGGGATTGGTTTGCCTCCCCCTGCAGGAAATTGTAACCCACTTTTACAGTCAAACAAGGGGAAAACAAGAGAAGACAGACTATTTTTTAACTTGTTGGAAATCTAGACCATACCATGATAGAGCTTAAATCATTTGTCTAGTGGAGAAGTTTCAGATAAGGCAAATTAAGGGAACAGAGTTTCTTTCTCCCTTTGTTCACTTGCCTCCACTGGTGTACTAGCCAAGTAGGCAAGAAGGTTCTGGAAGTTTTGGTCCAAACAAATAACTATTTCAATCTCTACTGTGGAGGCAGAGTCACTACCAAATTGGGCAGGTGGATGACTGGTAGTCACAAGAGAGGCAAAGCAAAGGCAGGGCATCTCACATATTTTGTTGTTCCTTCTGTTTCCTTTTTTAAGCGACGGCTCTGAAAATGAACATGAACTTACGGGAGCTTTACCTTGCTGACAACAAGCTGAATAGCCTTCAGGACTCAGCTCAGCTCGGCAACCTCTTGAAATTCAACTGTTACATTCAGATCCTGGACCTGAGGAACAACCACATTCTGGACTCAGGTGAGAGATTCCTGTGGCAGCCTTTCTAGCTTCTTATGACATGGAAAGTTCTATGAGTGAGCAATGGCAGAGGGTCTGGTTATCTGTGAAATTTCTCCATCAAATTGTGTGACAAAAAGGACCTACTTCTGTGACTTTAACCCATTTATGCAAAGTAAGGTGGCTTGGTTGTATTTGTGTATTTTCCACGGTTCATTCTAGTGTTGTTGGCCATGGGACATGCCGTAGTCTGAAACAAAACTATTTTAGAACTAGAATAAAATAAAAGCATTTTTAAAAACTCTTCAGGTACTTTTTGAGCCCCCTGAAATTTTCTCTCTGGTTTGTTGTTGCAGCTATTGAAGCCATTTTAAGTAGGTTACAGGCAGCTGGTTCTCATTGCAGTATGCTTGTTCTCCATTATTAGCATATTTTCATTTTAGTTGTGTCAAAGGGGTCATGAACAAGAAGTTCTTGTAGTCTGGAAGAATAGAGTTGTTCACTAAATTAATGAACTTGTTTAATTTTAAATAAAGATGTATTTATTAAATTTCAATATCAGTGCTTGTAAAGTAATTGAAAGATACATAAGATGGAATCAAATTAGTGTTCTTAGCTTCTCCTTAGAAACAACAACAATTCTATAGTTATAATCAGAAGAATCAGTTTAATGCAGGGAGTTCACAGTACTGTTACTATGAATGGATAGAAATCTGTTTCTAAAAGGAACTAAACTTTTCCTTGAAACAAACATTTTTAGAATGTACTGGTGCTGTGTTTTAAATTTGTATTCTTTTCTTTTTAAAAATAACAATAATAAATACTCAGCACTGTGTGTTAAATTTCCTGGATGCAAAGTAAAAGTTTATAGATGATGGGGCAGAAGTGGATCAGATGAGACAATAGATACTCCATTTTTCAAATATTGTGATCACAGCTTGGAAAAGTAATTTTCCAGGACTTGGTTGCAGTGACTAGTGTGTTTATGTCAGACTGTGCTAATGTCAGGGATAAACAGGTGTTGCAACTGTCGGGAGGATGAAAAGCTGTTGACTGAGACCCACCCTCACTCCCTCTTCCCAGTTCTCGTCTGTCTTTGCTTGACTGTTTTGTTGTTTGGGTCACAGGGTTGGCATACATCTGCGAGGGACTGAAGGAGCAGCGGAAAGGCCTTGTCACACTGGTGTTGTGGAACAATCAGCTGACTCACACCGGCATGGCCTACATGGGGATGACACTGGTGAGTCATTCTCTGACATGAAAGCCAGATACTGTGCTGAATTCTACTGGCCTCTGTTATCAAAACACAGAAACTTGCCTTACACTGAGTCGGGTCATTAGACTTTCTAGATCAGGACTGTCTATTCTAACTAGCTGCCGGTCTCTAGGATGTCAAGGAGAGGATATTCTGATCACACTGTCTTGTCCTTTTAACTGGAAATGGAAAAGCCTGAGATTGAACTTGAAACCTATATACAAAGCAGAAGTGTCACCGATGAGCTGTGACCTTCCCTTTGTTTTAATGCTCCCCTTTGGTTTTGGAACCCTGTTTCCTCTTAGCAAACTTGTATTACGGACTTTTGAATTACAAGGTCTAGTGATGGCCTCTTTCTTTATATGGGTCTTAAACAGAATGTTTATTTTTGTGAACACTTCTTAGCCATGGTCTTGTGTTGCCCTGCTTGCTAGATTTTGTTGAGTCTGCCCTGTCTTGTGCCCTGCCCTGCCCACAGAATATGGATAGGACTGCCTGCTGGATTGCAGTTAAATTTCATCTTCCTACCAGTTTTGATATAATTTACTGGGCTTGTGGCTTACTTGAGATGGCCAAACCTCTGTGCAAAAGAGCCATATGTTGGGGAAGCATTTAATTTTTTGAGCAGTGCTTGAACCCAGAATACAGTAACCTATAACGTTCCTTGTTTATATCTTCAGCCTCACACCCAGAGCCTAGAGACCCTGAACTTGGGGCACAACCCCATTGGCAATGAAGGTGTCCGCAACCTGAAGAATGGGCTCATCGGCAACCGCTCAGTGCTTAGATTGGGCTTGGCTTCAACCAAGCTGACCTGTGAGGGTAAGCCATTCCTTGTCACATCCCCAAGTCACATGGCTCCATGCTACCCAATCCTCAGTGCTGGAGATGCCACCACAAGCAAAGTTTGTCCCTTGGGTGTGGGGCTCACTGGGTGTCCTTTGTTGTCCAGGGGCTGTGGCGGTGGCAGAGTTCATTGCAGAGAGTCCTCGCCTGCTTCGGCTGGACCTACGGGAGAATGAAATCAAGACAGGGGGACTGATGGCCTTATCTTTGGCCTTGAAGGTCAATCACTCATTGCTGCGGCTGGACCTCGACAGAGAGCCTAAGAAGGAATCGGTATGTTTTTGCAACCTTGCATGTCATGTGTCTTCCATCTTGTGCTTTTATTGCAGACTGGGGGAAGGATGGTTGTGAAACTCTGGCTGTGCTTTAAAATACTATAATCCATCCAACTATAGCCTACAAAATCACCCAGTTCACCTTTCACCTTGAAGTGAAGGGGTGGCAGACAAAGCTTGTCCCATTGTCAAGGAGCAAATAGTGGCATTTGGTGATCTGGAACCACCTACTGTATGGCTGAACTCCCACCCAGTTTGGAGATAGAAGCAGCACAGAGTGCCCTGCATGAATGGTAGGATTGTCCTGAGTCCCTTCATGAATCTCTCTCTCTTTTCATTTGAGTAAAGTGAAAAGGGGCCCTCTCTTTAGTGGGATTTCTTTTTTGTGAGCCATAACTCTCAAGTGCCCAGCCTGTCTATGGAAGAGAGCTTCCAGCATCCTGTGAGCCCTGTCTCAACTCCTTAGCTCGGTTCTACTCCCAGAGAGGAGCATGCTGTGCTTGAACCCTTCAGGATCCCTGGAGACATTTGTCCTGAATCAGCTATGGAGAACCTGGGCACCAAGTCTCTCGCCCTCTTGGCTTTGCACAATTGAAGATCTTGTGTTTGCCATTCTGAGCCAAGTGGAGGAGAGAATGAGTTGTGTATGCAATAGCAAAAGCAGACATTTTCTGTTCTGGATGCAGTGGGGCATCCAGAGCATGAAAAACAGACTGGGGTCTTGGATGAATTGCCCAAACATCCTCTGTTAATAGTTATTTCAAGCTGTTTCTGCAGAAATGTTAACTGGAATTACCTATTTGTTCTCAGGTTTGGTTCTGTCCTGTTTTCCTCCTCTCCCATATAAAACTGAGCTCTACAAACATTTCCATAAATGAAAGTTCATGCTCACAAGAGCTGATGTCAACTGATAGATTTAGCCTTGGTTTGCAGCCATCTTGTGCTCTTCCTTGATACAAATCAGCCATATTGACTTCCAGATCCCCAACTCAGTCCTGGTTGCAGTATACTCCAGCTTCAGTAGAGTATTACTGTTAGACTGTGTTTCCTTGAAATGGCACATTTTAAAAGCTTCCTGTATTGCAAGGCAGTAATTCAATTCCATCTGAGGTGCAGAAGGCATTGTCGTAACCACTTGATACCCAGTGTCTCAAGTTTCCTTCTCAAAAGGTTGTTTTCCTTGCTGTAGCAATGACGTCACTCTCAAGAGTGAGTGCAGAAGCAGCTGACTGGTAACTATGCTGCCTTTCTTAAATAAATTTCCCAGGGAGCGACTGAGGCTCAGTGTGCCACACAGAGGTGATAAAACTTGATTTAAGTAGGCAGGCTGTTTGCCTCTTTCCTTCACATCTATGGGTATTTGGGACGAAAAGACTTGGGATCTGTCTGTGTATTACATTTTAAGATGCTCACTAGAGATATCTAGGTGGTGTACAGAATATAAAACCCAACAATGTAGGCAGTAAGATAGTGACTCAACCCAGCAGAATATAAAGCCACACAAAAATGCCAGCAGAAAATGAAGCATTTCAACATGCAAAAGTGGTAGAATAAGAGTGTACAAATGGAGAATCACTGAAACAGCTCTTACAATATCTAAGCAAGGAGGCAAAAGAAGTCTTTACTTTGTGCTGAAAAGACTGTTATATCTTTGTCAGAAATGCCTCCCTGTGGAGGGTGTTCCACAGGCAGGATGCCACCACTGAAAAGATCCTGTCTTTTTCGTATTTAATCTGTCTCATTTGGTGGTGACACCAAGAAGAGTGTATGTTTGCACATAAATAGAGTCATTCTATTAAAAATGCACATATTTTTGCTGATTTCTTTTTCAGTCCTCGTTGGTAAAATTTGAAGGTGCACAATGACTGTCTATGGTATATCCTGCACCCCACCTGTTCTCAGTCAGGAATCCACCATTCTGTGCTCTATGTTAAAGCTACGCAAGGCCAAACCAGGAAGCAAGATCACCCCAGGAGTGCCACATAAGTTGCTCTGTGTTCTCTAAGTGCACATCAGAGCATCCACATGACAATGATCCTTGTAGGTTGGGCCAGTAACACTCTCTTAAACCTAATCTCTACCTCACAGGGTTGTTGTGAACATAAAGTCTGGTATACACAACAAATACAGCACCTTGAACTCCTTGGTGGATGAACAGGATCATCATTTTTTTAAAAAAAAATTAATTAAAAAATACTTTATTTTGGTCAGCCTCATAAGAAATCATGAGGAGGGCATTCCTTGTGGTTATGACATTCAATGAGCTCAATTTGAGAATCAATTTACCCAATTAGAAATACCATACTTCCAGGTGGCAGTTGTAATGGTTCACATACTTTAATGTTCTACCGCATCAGACTCACCACATTGAGAAAAGTGGCACATCAGTAAAATGGTTGTAAAATTCTCTGAGATGATAGCTTTCCAGGCGCATGACATTTTTCATTGTGAAAGAGCATGTAAACATGTTGGCCCTACTATACTATTTAGGTAGGTTTGTATGATGTGACGTTTTGACCTTTGCAGTTGAGCTGAGGGAAGGAGAAAAAGAGAGTTGCTCAAACTGTAGTGAGCAACTTGTTGCCACCTTCCAATTAAATGCTGTGCCACATCTGTATTCAGACTGGCAAGACTGAAAAAAACCATCCCATTCTTACAGCCCCAGATTCTGGGACAGAGCAGGTTTCCTTTAAATGAACTGTGCACCTCTTGTCCTTCAGCAACTGCTCCATTTTGTGTGATTTGGCCACTTACCTCACTCTCTTTTGCAGGTGAAGAGCTTTATTGAGACCCAGAAAGCCCTCCTGACAGAGATCCAAAATGGCTGCAAGCGCAACTTTGTTTTAGCCAAAGAGAAGGAAGAGAAGGAGCAAAAGCTCCAGCAGTCTGCCTCCATGCCAGAAATCACGGTTACAGAGCCCCTTGAAGAAGGACTGGTGGAAGACGAGGGGCAGAATGGGAGCCTAGCATCCACCCCAGAAGAAGGGGAGGAAGTTCAGGAGGCATTAACACCCCAAGAGAATGGGGCAGCAGATGAGAGAGTTGGTGGAAGCAACGATGAGTCGTCTGATTCAGATTCGGACACTGATGAAGAGGAGGAGGACAAATTAGAGATGAAGGATCTCTCTCAGTCGCAGAAGCAGAGCAACCTGGATCATGTTGATGAGCCGCCCAAGCTATCTTCCCCTGAAAAGACTAAGGATGTCCTTAGCTCTGAAAATGCAGTTCCCCCTTTGAACACTCCGGGGGAAATCAAATGTGAATCTAGAAGTGGAGTAGCAAGCTTGCCTCCCACGCCAGCCACTCCTCCTGGCAATGAGAGGCGGATAGCAGTCTCTAGTCCTGGGCGAGGCCACAAAATATTTGTTGTGACTCGTGTGGAGAGTCTGCCTGAGAAGAAGGATGAGAACCACACACAGGCAGAGAACTCTGTTGCTCTCCAAGGAGTTCCTCCAAAGCAGACTAACCCCCCGGCCCAATCTCAGCCAGCAAAGACTGAAGACTCAGATAGACAAGGCAGTGAGCCTGCATCTGAGTTGAGGGCTAGCTCTGAAACATCTCCTTCCACCCCAAGTTATGATTCAGGGGTGGAAAAGATGGACTCTGGGCCATGTGAGAGGACGTCACACCAAACTCTGTTGCCTAATGGACTAAAGATGGAGTTTGTCCATGCACTACCAGATGCGTCCTTAAGGCGTGAGGGCAAAATTGCCAGTTGTGCTGTAGAACATGGTAAGAGTTTATATAAATCTTTGCATTACAAGAGAGGAGATTATGTATATGTCTAGTTATACTAAATGTAGGTAGACACTTTGTGTGTGTGTGTGTATGCATGCATGCATGCAGTTAAGCAATTACACACACATACACACAAAACATTATTATGTTATATTATATTATTAATTATTTAAGATATTTCTGTATTGCCTCCCAGCCCACAGTATAATTTAGCCTTTCTCAACCTATTTACCAGGAGGAACCCTTGAAATATTTTAATTCAGACATAAACATTAGCATCCCAAAGCTTAGTAAACAGTGTAAATTTTTTTCCAGCTATGATCTCTCACAGAACCCGTAGAGATCTCACAGAACCCTAGAGTTCCATATAGCCCTGGTTGAGAAACCCTGATATAATTTACAATGTGTGTAGTTTATAATTTTATAAATATATATGAGAGAGATAACTACCATGGTGCAGTGGTTTGAGTGTTGGACTAAGACTCTAGGAGACCAGGGTTTGAATCTCCACTAGGCCACAGACACACAGTAGGTGACCTTGGGAAAGTCACACTTTCTCAGCCTTAGAGGAAGGCAAGGGCAAACTCCCTCTGAACAAATCTTGCAAAGAAAACCCTATGATAGCTCCACCTTTGGTTCCAGCAATTCGCACTTCCTTGTGGACACGTTGTCTGACCTGGTGTCACTTTGTGGAAGGGATGGCTGAACTACATATGTAGTTTTCCTCTGAAAACCAACCATACCCAAGCATTCCATGTGAATGTCTGAAGAATTTATATATAGATAAAAAAATTATATATAGGGGAAAAAAGAGAATGTAGAGTCATTGCTGGGAGTAAGCAGACCACTTTCCCCAAATCTTTTGGATTGCTGCTCCCATAAGTCTCAGCCACCACTCCAGTTATGAGAGATTTATAGGCCTAGGGATTGCAATCCAAAGCCTCTGGAGGGCACCAGATTGCCTACCCCATCCTACCCTGCAGGCAGTCCCGGAATATGTGAGTGGTTGGTTCATTGGGTGGCTGACTCTCAGAATCTCCACTCTGCCTTTTTCAGAGCTCAACTGTTCCAAGAATGAGAAGGAGCTGGAGGAATTACTTTTGGAAGCGAGCCTAGAGATGGGGCAGGAACCAATGTGACACTTTAGGTAAGGCACTTACAAATGGGCAGAGGGAGAATCCATTAGCTAAAGGAGAGATCCAGCAAGTGCTCACACTACTCCTAAGGGAACAGACAGTTTATCCTTGGAAGAGCTTCACTCAGTAAGGCCTGATGCAATTGTCAACTTCCTGAAAGCACAAGTTAACCTCAGTGAGTTTTCTGGGTGTTTGCTTTTTTGTAAAAACGCTTCAGGCTTGGGGCTAGAGTCTGGTGGTTGAGGTTGTTTTCCCACTTGCTTTACTTATTGAAATCCATGCTTCCATTTCTCACCATTTCCCAGACACACTGAGTAGTGTTTATGGGAGAAGGACTACTTTGGGTCATGTGAAGGGACGGGAAATACTCATTTGACATGTGAGAAGTGAGGGCAAGGGCAGGTGAAAATGTGAGGTTTAGGAGATGCTATATTTTCAGAGTGTGCAGATTATAAATGAGAATAGCTACATACATGACGTACTTGGGAAGATTGTATTTACAAAGATATGGGCATTGTACGGATGTATATTTAATTAACCATTTGGTACAAAGCAGATGGCTTACCAAATATATATTTCTAAATATTTAATATTTTCTCCTCTGAACTCTTTGTTTCCCTTTCTTCCTTTTCTTTCAGTTCTGGACCCTTCTATGTCAAATGGGTTCGGTTTGGGAAGAGCCTGTCTAGCTTTACTCCCCCCCTGCACCATGTGATTCTGAGGAAAAAAAACTGACTCTGCCATACAGAGGCAATACAACCCCCCCTTCCAGAACTTCGTTCCCAATTATGTCCCTCTCTCACCTTCACATTCTTGATGTCTTCCCTCTGAGAAGAGAGGCTGTACAGCCAGGCTGATCAGGATGCAAAAGAAGTGAGAAGAACAGTCCTTCCTTGAATGCAAGGAGTGTGAACTCGTGATGCCTCCTCTGCTTTCAGTTTCTCTCTCCAAAATTCTAGCCAAGGCACTTGGAAATGTGTTCTTTCTTGCTGGGATGTCCCTTCCAAAGGTAGTCACAAGGGAACTTAACTCCCAGACTTCGGTTCAATGGGCAGGAATCCTCTCTCCAGTCTAACTGGGAGTTATTTTTTTCTTTTTTTTAAAAAAAAGAACAAAACCCCAAGAGGTGAACAGGGCCTGTGTTCTTGCTGTCTGTACATTAGACTTGTAACAGTTTCCTGGAAAACAGGACACTTAAAAAGAGAGAAGGGCAACTCTCCTGAATCAAGATGGTAAAACATTACTGTTTTTGCAGCTCTCCCCATGGAGAAATGTCTCTCAACCAGGCAAAGACTACTGAGGCTGCCGATCCACAGCACAGACTACTATTTATTTTCATTTTCATTCCCTCCCCTCAATTTCCCTCTTCTTAGTTGCACCTCTTTGTTCGTTCGTCTTTGATTTGGTGTCTATTTATAATGGAACGGGAACAGTTTTCCTTTGAATCTGCGATACCTTCAGACTGACTGGGTCTCCCTTCTAGTTTTCAGAGTCACCCCTGTGTGGAAAATTTGCTTCACTTTGCAAAAAAATAATAATGGGAGGGAGGCTGTGGGTGTTGTTGGGGGCTGCTGATGGAGAAACGGTGAGGGCAGAAGAAAGAGTGCATTGTGGGTGGGAAGACATTCTTGTGCATCGATGGATGACTTTTGCCCACAAGTGAATTAGCTGCTGTGGTTTGAGCCTCTCTGGCATCTCTTCATTTTCAGTGGACACAAGGGGAAAAAAAGATAAACTACTTGCACTTCCAAGGAAGATATCTCTCCTCCCCTCCCAAAGCCATACCATGACAAACTTTTGGACAATGGGGGAGGAAGTGTATATGGGGTATTCTTCTGTTTCAAATACAGTAAAACTGATGGTAAAATTTCAGTAAGCTGTCTGGGTGGGAGAGGGCAAGGTTGTTTTGGTCTTTGTCCCCCAGCCTTGTGATCAAACTGACTTGAGAAACTTGAGGATGCTGCTGATTTGTGAGTAGTTCCATCTCCTCACCGTCCCTGAACTTAACACTTCTCTTCAGGTTGCAGAGTATCTATACCAACGGTGAGTGAGAATGTAGCTCCAGTAACAAGAGGCCAACTCTCTCCTCACCAGGGCTCTTCACTCTTCAAATTTACTACTGTCCTACAACAAGTATGAATTCCTTCACTAGCAAAACTGTTTCCCTTCCTTTGAGAATCAGGGGCGAGGGGGTATGGTGGGAAGGAAAAGAATATTGCACCCCCAATTTAAAGCACGAACCCTTCTTCCAGTTGTGTTCTTTATGGAGAGAATCTCCAAGTTTGGTGAACCTTCTGGAAGGGAGGTCCTCATCAAAGGTGCTGTTTTGGTCAGCATAGTACTTGGAGGACAGCTTCTGCCAAAAAGTGTATGCGGTGTTCTGGGGTGGGGTGGGGGAATCCTTTAATTTCTCAGGGAAGGGCTTTTTGCAGCCACCCCACCTTCTCGGCGTGTAGTGCTCTTGCCCTCAAGAGATAAGCCAAAATACCTAGGACTGTGAGTAGAGATGATAGGGCTCACCGGCATGGTCTCCCCCATTCCCCCACCTGCCTGTTGTTATGATGCATCCAGGCTCAGAGGTCCCAGAAGTTATAGAAAGCTTGCAAAGTCTAGATCCACATGGCCTCTCAGGTAGTAGCAGAGGCTGAAATTCTTTCCCCAAAATTGTGTGGAGGGAAGCTTTCTCACCAGGGAGGGATCGAGGGTGGAAGGGCGAATAGCCTTCTTTCTCAAATGGTTAACGTCTGCATTAGTGGAAGGGGTTTAAAAGAAATGACCATTCCTTTGGTTTTAGACTTTGGCGACCAGAAGCACAGGTGCTTTTTGGTTTGTTGAAATCCCCTTCTTTTTCCTCCCCTGCCCCTGCACACCCCGTCCCTATGGCCCCATCCAAACTCTTAGCAGGTCCATGACTGACTACTTTGCCCCTCTCCACATAAAGCAAAATCTCTGCAAGAGGTTTAAGGTACAAATCTTATCATTGAAGCAAAAATGAGGAAGATTCTCTCTTTCTCCACGGACAGAGGAAAAGGCCTCTCCTTCCCCCTGCAAAAAAGTAGGGGGTGTTGGCTGTTGGGTAGATGTAGAATCTAAAAGCTTTTTACTTTATTATTATTATTTTTTCTTAAGTGCAATAAAATCTTTTATCAGGGAGCTAGAGAGGACACTTTCGCTGCATGGAGTTTTCAGGCTGGAGAGGCAGAAACACAACTGTGTGCCCTTCATCTGCTTGTCCATGATTCTCTCTTATACACACACACACACAGACACACAAAATTGAGATACACAGACACCCTTATACAAGGAATTTCTGCTGCGTGAACACTACATTTACAGAAAAGATGGCGCCAGTTTGAATTTGTGTTCTTTTTTTCTTTCTTTTTTTTTTTAGAGCTAATGTTTGTCATTCCTTTCTGTTGTGTGTGGAGTTTTATTTTTGTTGAGAAACTGTCTTCTATTAAATGAAAAGCTGCATTCATCAAGTGGCTTATCTCCATCTCTTTCTGGGGGCTGGATTGGGCTGAAGTCATGACCAATTTTCTTTCCCAGACATTAGACATGTTATACCATATGAATCAGATGGATGTCAAATGATGGCAGACTGAATTGAAAAGCAGACTAGAAGCACATCCACATTATGTAAGATTAGCCTTGTGACCCCACTTTTAACTGTCATAGTTTCATGCTATGAAATCCTGAGCTTTGCTGTTCCACAAAATACTTCAAATTCTCAGTCTGAGAAATCTAGTGCCTCTGCTGTTTGCCTTCCAGTCAGTTCTGACTTACGGTGACCTGAGGTAAACCTATCATGAAATCTTTCTTGGTAAGATTTGTTCAAAGGGAACTTGCCAGTGCTTGCCACACTCAAATCAGGATTTGAACCCTGGCCTCCAGAGTCATCGTCCAGCACTGAAACCACTGCCAGGGGGCCTGAACATACCAGGACTCTGGTATTGGCTTCTTTCACGCTGCACAATGTCACCGCGTTGGCATCAAGTTAACTGTTATGGTTGCATCCTATGGGATTCTGGGATTTTTAATTTTTGTGAGGGACTTATGTTTCTCTGCTAGAGTGTTCTAGTGTCTCGTGAAGCTTCAGATTTCAGGATTCAGTCAAGATTTAGCTGGAGGAGGTGACATGGAATCAGTGCTGTCATGTAAAAAGCCTCTTGATGCAGTTTCACTTTTTGGATGATGTTATATATAGTGCGGCCTTTGCAGGGAACCAACAAAAATAGGTCACAGACCCAAGGATCTGGATAGCCCTTTTATGGCCTCTTCCAACTCTTATGCTTCCAGGAATGTCCCCAAGAATAGTCCATAAATGCAGGCAACTTATCCACCAAGAGCAGATCTTTTGTAAAGCCAATGGATCTGAACCACTCAAGACCAAACCACCCCAAATTATTCTGGATGACAACAGGGATCATGCAGAACAGAATGCATTGTCGCTGGGAAAGTTAATTTCCCTTCCAATTGCAATGAATGCTCATGAGAATGAGGACCTCAAGGGTATGTGTGTGTCAGATGGTCCCACAGTGCCTGCCATGGAAAAAGTCCTGGCACTATTACATCCGTGGTGTAGGATGCCCCCAAAGCTTTGTGTGTTGTGAGTTCATTTCCATGGCTTCTTCCCTAAGACGTTTATTCAGGCCCTTCTCTGAATTTGGTAGGCTCTGCAAAAGGTTGCTTTTGTCTTTCGGAGTGCTCTTTAAATGCTCTGTCTCCTATGGGTCTTGGAAGCCTGAGGCTCACACAGCAGTCAAATGGAAAGTACTGTGGTGCTTCCTATTTTGCCAGATGCAGGTTTGTCAGTCGACTCTTTCAGACATGGGAAATTGGAAGTATAATCCAAGGGCAATCCAAATGCAATCATGGGGTTTCACGTTATTGCGAATTAAATCTTCGCACACAATTTTGGGCAATGGGGGGGTTATTTTCGGGTAACGGAACGTTACTCCGAACGCAATGGGGATTCATGTGAATTCGCTAAACTAGCGAATTCGCATTGGCTCCATTCGAAGTTGGGAGAAATTCCTCCCATGTGAAAGGTAGACAGTTGTTCAGAAGGAAGAGTTACCTTTTAAAGAGCCTTTAAAATGGAAAACAATTATTTAGGAATCCACTGGGTGGCATGAGTTACCCTCCTTTGTGGAAAGCTTTATGGTTATTCATAGGATCGCAGAGCTGCAAAACTACTTTTCTGTTTAGAATAAGATTAATAATGGGGAGAGCGGCTATGAAAGAACTAGAAAAGATCCTAAAATTCAAAGATATGCAACAGACATCATGACAACACAACAGAGAAAAAGGGACTGCAAATAAACCTGAGACATCAGCTGTACCCTGCATATCCAAAAGGCATAGATCTGGATGTCTGCCGGGTAAACGTCTACTTTTGGACTATAGCTACCATAATCTTAATGCCCATGCTGTCTGGTTTGATTCTGGGAGGTGAAGTTCAAAGAACTAACTTCTTCACGCTCGGCATCTAGTCAGAAGTAAATCTTGAATTCAATGTATAGGATTGCAATTTCACTCACATTAATCCCTCCATAAAATGAAGCGCAGTTTCCTAAGAGGGTAGAAGGCAATTGTTGTTAATATCTTGAGCGTGTTTAACCGTGGATGCATTTTTAAAAAAATCTATAATTCATAATTTAAAATGTCTGTAATTGAGCGACAAAAATGACTGCAGTGTGTGTGAATTACAGCAGTTTTCCCCTTATCCATGGGCGATATGTTCCAAGAGCCCAAATGGATGTCTGAAACCATGAACAGTATTGACCCCTACAGTATTTGTGGACTACAATTAATTGTGGTTACTGAAACCACAGAGCAAAACCACGGATGTGAGGACTATACTATATTTTCAGATCATGACTGATCATAGATAACTGAAACCATGGAAAGTAAACTCGTGGATAAGGGCAGGTTACTGTATATCTTTGCATATTTCAGTAAAGTGGACATGACCCATAGCACTCTCTTACTGGGGGATGGGAATTTGTATTATTACCTGGCATTTGCACTTCCTCAATATTCCACCATAATTTGCAGCGCAAACCAAAGTCAAAATGCATTTTAAAATAACATTCATGTACATTTAATGTGCACTTTGAAATCCTTATTTAATATGCATTTAGAAATGCACATTTAAATTCTATTTTAAAATTTCATGCACACTGCAAAAAATGTGCCCATCTGAACCCCAGAAACTGGTAACATTACTTTTTTGAGTACAACTCCCGTGGCAATGTTTGCTAGGGACGTCTGGGAGCTGTAGTACCAAAAATAGATTCCCAGCTCTCCTTTAGAGTTAGTCACGTGGGAAGATACAAAGAACTAGACAGTTCGGCATATCCTCATGTTTCTGAGGTTTCAGTAGCTGTTCTCCACAAGAATAGTTTTTGCAGCCATAAGGGTGAGAAACTTTCTTTCTTTCACAGATTTCTAGTAGTGTCACATTTTCTGGTTTTATGCATTTTTTTAAATACTGTACAGATATCCCTGGTCAGCTGTCACAGAATTAAGAACATAAAAGCATAATAGGCGCCATACTGGATCTGACAAGAAGCCTATCCATTATGTTTATACAATTTGTCAATTAATACTGACTTTTCTGCCATGTCCCTGGCTTCACTTTGGCCTTTCTCTTTCAGATCACAACACAAAACTAACCTTGGCAATAGTTGCACATTTGATTTCTCTTTTGGCCTCTCATTCCGTCTCATATTCATAGCATTCATAAATTACACACAAAACACAAAAGAGATTCAAATGCGTCATTGAACATCAAACATGAAAATGCCCCACATCTGTTCTCATCCATTCCTTGGTGCAAATGGTTGCGTGCTCCCCATCTAAAGGAAATGTTTGGCCGACTTTGTCCAGAATTCAGGTAACCTTTCCCACATTACTTTGTCTGCTATGAAAACCTTGGCTAATTCCCAGAGGAGTTTGAGTAGTGTTCTAGGGCGCATGTTCAGTTCACAAGGGCATTGACTGGCATGGCATCTTGCGCTTCCCCATCCCCTTTGCTGAACTGAGAAATTGCCCTAGAAAGTAGTCAACAAACTTCTGCAGCTTCATATTGGGTAGCACAAATATTTTGAAATCGTTTGTCCACCGTTACTGAATTTATGTTACTAACTGATCAACTGTTTTGGGCAACCTCCACAGAAGCACAGCTAGAAACTGACCATCTTAATCCATTCTGTCTGAATCCTCTGCTTCCTCTTTGGCACAGTACTTTTCCAGGGAAGCCAGCGACCGCAGGTTCCCCATCCGATGCCTGATGGAGTGGTCCAAGTTGACTGTGTACTTGAGATACCTCTCCCCTTCCTCCACCAGAAAAGGAAAATCACACGAAAGGAATTTCTCAAAGAGTTCTGGGTCACCGTCCAAAGCCATGATTTTCTCAAGGTCCTTGTATTTGGAGAAGAGATCCTTGCAATTCTCTGTGAAGACGTGCCACATCGATGCCTTGTGATAGTCATGTGATGGTTTGCTCTGCATCTTATCCTCCATGCACTGTAGAATCCAACTCAAACGGCAGGGCCACTGGTTGGCCAGGACCACCCAACCTGCCACCGACCGAGGACAGATTGTGTGCCTCAGGAGATGTTGTTGGGTCATCAGCCTGATGGTAATAGGGATGGTGTTGACAATCCTCCTCATCTGGACGATACTATCAGGGATATACCTGTAAAGGCAGTCATATTCATTGTGCAGGCAGTGGAAAGCTTCATGGATGTACTGCACAGCCTGAGCATCAATCTGATGTTGGTCCACCTCAATGGATGCTTCCATGTCTGTCAAGGCTGCTGCTTCTTTTCCTTTGGCCTTTCTGACTCCCTGTTCTACATTTCTTGTGATGATCCTGTACATCAGGTCTTCCCGAGTCTGGAAAGCCTCATGCAAGAACCGCATTTTGGATCGGGTGCTGATCTCCGGGATGGAAAAAGGCAGCGTCACAGTGCGATTGAGGTAGATGTAGCCGTTGTCGGCCATGCCCTTCATGCAGCCAGCTTGCTCTAAGCATGAGACGATGACGCACGGGTCCACTACCAGAATGAAGATGAAGGGAGCATTGGTGTCTGAAAGGAGTGTGTTGATGGCATTCAGAACCCCAACCACCCTTTCTGGGTAGCACATGTCCAAGCTGGTGATCTCGAAGACGATCCTCAGCCGCCGCCTCTCAAAGATCTCCATGTAATACACAAAGTTGGTGAGGATTTCAATCTCTCTCTTCACCGCACTCATGAAGCCCAGGTGGCTGGTGAATTTCTCATCGCTGGTCATGCTCTCAATCTTTCTCTTCTGGCTAATGATCAGGTGCTTGATCACGGGAGCAATGGCCAGGACAGCCCCTGAGCCCGAAACGGCAGCGATGGTGCTGCCAAGGATCTTCAAGATACTTCCATCTCTTATCCCTGGCACGAGGAAAGCAGTGGCAGTCAGGCCTGCGCCAGCTATTAAAATAACTGCAAGTCCTCCGGCGGTACAACAGACTTTCTTTTTGACCTTCCACTCATTTTGGCTGAACCCAGAGGCAAATCGTGGCCTGCTCCCCACCACGTGGTAGAAGCTGAGAGGAAGAGGCCCAAAATGGTGGCGGATATGGTCACACAAGGTGGTGACCAGCCCAGCCCACAGCTTGTCGCTGCCGGCATACTGCCAGGCGCTGAATCTTATGAAGATGAAATCAATGTTCTTTCTCCTGAGGTGGACTTCTGTGATGACCGGTTCATAGAAGACCAAGTACCAGAGGAGTGTGAGATAGTCCCAACCTTCTGCTCTCCGAGGCCTCTGGTGGGTCTTTCTATACTCATTCTCTTCTCTCCGGACAGATTCTTTATGCATACATCCTGGGTTAAAAAAAAAAAAAGGATTAACGTTAATATGGGTAAAAAAAAAGAAAAGGAGTAATGTCAATATCCTGGTTAAAGAAAAAGGAATAACATCAATATGCCAACTTCGCAATGTTCAGAAAGGGAGGATTAAGTAGGGATGGGAAGAATTTTTGAAATTACACAAAAGATGTTCCAAAATGTGTTTGTCGAGGGTCGAAAAGAAACCTGATCTGATGATAATTCTATGAGTCTATGTTTCACATTTCAGGACCTATGCTACGCAAAATTTGCACATTTAATTTCTCAGTGCTCACAAAGGGAGGATCAGCAGGCGGCTTAGTTAAGGTTTGGGGGACCTAGAGATATTTACACTTTTTCCACTTTTGATGGGGTCCTGGGTCCCTAACCCCACAAATGTAGAGGGCTGACTGTTTAGCAGCCATTCAGTTCCACACCTGGGATGTAAGATCTTCCCTGAAAAGGCACGAAATAAAAACAGTATGCCATTAAAAAATCTTTCCTTGTAAACAATCAATATGCCAAAACCTGTCAGAACTATGTTTTCTCCTACTGACAGAAAGACAGAAAGGAGGGAGCCAGTCGGGTTTCCCTAGGAAAAGGGTTGGGCAGCTACTAAGGTACATCCACATCTCGCATTGCAGTTTCCCTGTACACTCCCTATAGAAGATATATGTGCCCCCATTTGGATTTGCTTACTGACCCAGCTGATCCCTTCTGCTCGAGACTGACCTGCGATCTGATCAAGCAGTGAATGGAGCCGAGTTCCACAGGGTGAATAGAAACCCACGGTGACAGGGGTGGAAGTGTGGCACAATGTCTTGGAAAGGCTGCAGCAGTAAATGTCATCTTCCGTCAAGATATCTGAGGAGAGGAAAACAGGTTGGTAGTCATAAACTTTAGTTGTGATGGGGGAAATACATAAGTAGGTGACATGTTAGAAGTGCCCGCCTGATACATTGAATCACAACTCTCATCACGTCCAGCCATACACAAGTAAGAAGTTTATACATTTTTAAGAACAAATGTAAAGCTTTTATTTAGCTGTGGCCACTGATCTGGTGGAGGGTTTTTTTTGCATGTTTAATCCCTGCCAAACTTTCCCCCTTTCCGCACAGAACAAAATAGCATGCCAGGGAAACTCTAGAAAAACACTCTGAACCAACATATTTTAAAAGGACACAGCTCCTTCCACACAGTTATACCATTTTGATTCCACTTTAACTGCAATGGTCCCATGTTATGAGGTTTACGAAGCAGTCCTTAGAAATTTTATTTATTATTTCCAAGATTTCATTAGGTGTTGTTGTGGCAGTTATAGTTGTACCGCTACACTTGTGTCATGCGAAAGGGCTCCCGAAAGAGCACTTCTTGTGGGGACTGAAGCTGCTGAAGGTAAAAAATTGGATCACACTCTTGAGACGGGCGAGGACATATACATCCCCTCCAACTTTTCACAGATGAAAATGGGGGTGTTGATGGCCAAGCAACACCAGAGTGTGGTCAAGATGGCAAAAATTGTTAAGGAGAAGGAACACACACAAACTAGAGGCGTCTGCAGCAGTTTGCTTTTGCCTTGCCTTACTGGGAAGGGCAAGATTCTGCATATCCTCTCCTTCCACTTACGTTTAATGGTGTGCAAACTACTTCGCCACTTTGAACTCAGTTTGCAGCAACTGAAATAAAACTAGGGTGAAGTGGGAAAATAGGAGGAGGAGAGAGAAACTGGGATATTTCAAAAGCAGCTGAAAAAGTGGGATGACAAGAGGATTGATCAGGACGATGCCTGCCAAATCTAGACAGTTGGAAAGTGGGCATGTAACCCCAGACAATACTATCTGTTTACATGTTCAAGGGCTGAGGTGAGCCTCAAAGGGAGAGGGGAAAGTCCCTGGATCATTAGATATTTTTTGACACAGCGCTGTTTCTTCTTGCGGCAAGAGAGTGTGAACAATATAATGTAATAATTAGGTTGGGACAACGTAGGTGGAGTTCAGCATTCATCTGCAAGCAAACAATGACTGGGCAGGAGGAGAGCGTAGGAAGTCAGCAGCTGGTTTCCAGATCAAAACCCAGGACCAGCATAAATTGAGGTTGTGTATCATCGCCGTAAGAATCTAGTTTGCACATGCAAAGCCACATTCTCTTAAGGCGTTTGTGTCATTTGTTAGTGTAACTGTGGGTTGAGACAGAGGCCTTTGCTCACTGTTTGGCTAACAGCTAAAATATAGTACTATGCTTCCAGATGATACGTTTCCTAGCACTATTGGATCACAGAATTGGAAGGGACCCCCCAAGGGCCACCAAGTCCATTTCTGCCACGCAGGAAGACACAAAGCACTCCCTGTGACAGATCCAGCCTCGGTTTAAAAACCTCCAAAGAAGGAAACTCCCCCAAATTATTTTTCGTACTCTCATTTCAATTTGCTCCAATGGAGATAAGATGAGTGCAAAGTGGGAAAGTGGGAGGAGGGAAAAGAAATCAGGACATTTGCAAAGCAGCTCAAAAAGTGGGACAACAAAGGATTAGTTGGGACTGTCCCTGCCAAATTGGGACAGCCGAAATATATGCCTTGTTAACATTAACAAGATGAATTTTTAACAGGGCCAAAGATGTAATGATGACTATGAATTCCAGTTAAGGGCTACATTGAAAGAAACAGATGGAAATAAATAGGAAAAGGACATTTAGAAAGCAGAGATTTAAAAACAACTCGGTGTTTATATATCTGTGAAATCCTCTTTACTGCTGAAGGTATTAGATCAAAGATTTCTGGGTTTTGTTTTTTTGCGAAAGTTAAGAAATTGTTGGAAATCACAAGTAGCCAATTACTTATATCTTCCCAGTGTTTCCTGTCTTTCCCACTATCATTAAGGAAGAAGGAAAGACTGAATAAATGCATAAAGCATTTTGGGGTTTTTGTTGTTGTTGTTGTTGTTTGGATAGTGTTATGAAACTATTTATCTGGAAGCACAATATGTTTGTATTATATTTTAGCTGTTAGCCAACAGTGAGTATAAAGTCACTTCCAAGCTCTTCAAAATGCAGTTCGACGTTTGGGATAACAGACCTCGATCTAGTAATCAATCCCTTAAATAACGTAAAGGGCTACATCAATAACCAAAACAACAATTTACTTTGTACTTTGATGGCAATTACTAGAATGGAACCGTTTACATTGTGTCACAGCAAAAACGATATAATCTTATGGAAGCTTGATGATGAGACACATTTATTATGGCACAGACTTTCATTATAAATTGCCAGTAGCAAAGGATATGAAAAAAGGAAAAGCTCAAACACACAAAGGATTAACGTAAGGTGCCAGGCCTTTCTAATGAATAAAAGAACAATATTCAAACAAGTTTCAGAAGGAGGCATTAATTAGGTTCCTAACTACAGAAACTGTTTACAAGATGTAATAAAATGTTATACTTGACAGTTCATCTTCCCGTAATAAATCTTTTTTTAAATTTTACATTTCGAGCAATGAATGGGAAAACAACAACAAATATTCTACATAGCTAGAATATTTTCCAATTTGGCTGATTTTTTTGTAGTTTGATGTTGTTAATAGTATCATCATCATCATCATTATCATTTATTTATATTTGTTGTTGTTGACTATCACCTTACAGAAGAGGAATGGGTTGTTATCGGATGAGACGGATAAATTGGCGATGCCGATTAAAGAAAAATCGATGGACAATTTTCTAAGTGATTGGGAACTGTTTTGGCTATATACGAATAAGAGAGAAGGATATCAGTTGTGGATTTGGAGATCTGAAGCAATTGTGTTCATTTTTTGTTAAGTCAGAATATTAATAGTTTTGGGGGAAAAACATATATATTGAGTGTTAACGTTCTTAGGTTGGGGAAGTGGGAAGTCAATTTTTGTTTGCGTTTGTCCTATTATTTGGGTTGTGTCGATGGTGTGTCCAGTGTTATAGCTTTATAGTTTTAGTTTTAAAAAGGTGAAGGAGACATAAGGGGGAATGGGGGTAATCTAGTATAGTTTGGGCTCAGTTGGTAGTTTTCTTATTTTGTGCTGAGGCATGTAGGGCAAGGAATTTATATGTTATGTGTGTATTGGGTGTTCCCCCCCCCCCCAATTTTTGTGTGTACGTTATTTTGTTCTGTTCCTTTGAAAAGAAAAAAGATTTACATATTTTTAAAAAATTGGGGACTGAGGGAAAATTTCATACCAGGGTCAGACTTCTTATCAGGGATACTAAGCCCTCCATAGCCCTCCAGCGTATAGAGACACTATCTTAGTATTTTGTTGGCAAGATTTACTTGGTGGAATAGTTTTTTGGTGGTTTTTTTTTCGGGCTATGTGCCCTGTTCTGGAAGAATTTATTCCTGACATTTGAGTTTTTGCCATTGCCTTCCTATAAAACTGAAAGATTGGGATTTGTTCATAATCAACCAATGGGTTTCCATGACTGAGTGGGGATTTGAACCCTGGTCACCCAGAGTCCTGTGCAATATTTTTTCACATTGGAGTTTATCACATGGGAGGAATTTCTCTCAACTGCAAATGGGGCCAATTCGCAATTACGTGAATTCACTAGATTAGCGAATTTACATGAAATCTGATTGCATTCAGAACACATTCAGAATGACTTCCCATTTCTCGAAAATGACCCCCCATTGCTCAAAATTGCGTGAGATACTCTAATACGCAATTACATGAAACCCCATGATTGCGTTTGGAATTACTTCCCATTGCCCGAAATTGCGTGAGATACACTCATACACAATAACGTGAAACCCCATGATTGCGTTCGGATTGCCATTGCATTATACCCCCAAATTCCGTCGTATGATAAACTCCATTAATATATATATATATATATATATAATATGTTATTGTTTAGGCATTTATTTCATCTATGTGCTGCCTTTCTCCCAGCATGGGACCCAAGAAAATGCCCTAAAGCCTTCAAGCAGAGGTTATCTTCTTGAAGCAGCTGAAATACAGTATTTAAAATAGAAATTTGAGATTTTTATAAGCTATTGTATTCCCTGTTACCATGTATGAATGTGAGAGCTGGACAGTGTGGAAAGATGATAAGAAGAAAATCAGTTCATTTGAGATGTGGTGCTGAGGATCCAGGGACAGCCAAAAAAAAAAAAAAAAGGCAAACTAATGGGTCCTAGAACAGACCAAGCCGGAAATCTCAATGGAAGCCCAGGAAGCTGCCTGGAAGCCCTGAAAGAATGAGTACCCAGCTTTTTGGGGACAATTACCATATAAACTCAACTATAAGTCCACCTCATGCATAAGTCGAGGGCAGCTTTTAGGGCCAAAATTATGGATTTTGATATGACCCATGGATATGACGAGGGTAAAACTTAGGGGCACGTAATAAAGGATCTAAAGGATGAAGGAAAGGAAAATAATGCCAAAGAACTTACAAAATTCCAACAGGCATAACTATTTGTGCTCATACTAAAGGCTGGATGGATGAGCGATAGAAGGGGGTCAGTGCTTCCAAGGCAGATTAAATTCTTGTCTTTCACCATATATATATAGAGAGAGAGCGAGTTAAAATACAGTACTTACACTGACCTGTGGATAAGTCAACTCAATTTTGGGGGGCCAGTTTTATAACCTAAATTTCTAGACTTATACATGAGTATATACAGTAGCTTACACTTTGCAAACTGCTTAGTACATCGGTAAGCTGTATAGAAATGGACTTTCTTTTGCAAAGACAAGATGATGAAGCTGATGTACTTTGGCCACATCATGAGAAGTCATGACTCACTGAAAAAGCCAATAATGCCAGGAAAGGTGGAGGGATATAGACAGAGAGGATGACTGCATGCTAGATGGATGGACTCTCTAAAGGAGGTCATGGGTATGAATTTGCAAGGATAGAGGGTCTTGGAGATGTCTCATCCACATGGTCATCATGAGTTGGGATCGACTCAAAGGCAGTTACCAACAACAACGAAGGGTATTAGGAAAGTAAGGCTTCTCACAAAGCTAATTTTAAAATCTCTTTTTTAAAAAAAACAAACCCTGATGTTTCTGAAAGACTTGGACGTGAAAGATGATTTCCCTCCTTTCTCTTGTTCATCCAGATATACTGTATATGCTCATGTATAAGTCTAGAAATTTTAGTCAAAAAATGGACCAGAAAAACCTGAGTCGACCTATCCACCGGTCAATATCAGTGATGTACTTTAACTCTTATACAAATAAAAAAGGAACAATTGCCTTGTGAAAGACAAGAGCAAATACCGTCCTGGAAGCACCAGCCTTTAAGGTGAGCAAAAACAGTTAGTCCTGCTGGAATTTTGCAAGCTCTTTGGCATTATTTTCCTCTGCTTCGTCCTTTAGATCAGTGATTATCAACCTGTGGGTTGTCACGACCCTTTTGGGGGGGGTCGAAGGACCCTTTCACAGGGGTCACCTAATACACATATTTCCGACGGTTTTAGGAATAATTGTATGTTTGGGGGTCACTATAACATGACGAACTGTATTAAAAGGCCACATCATTAAGAAGGTTGAGAACCAGTGCTTTAGATACTTTCTTACATGCCCCTAGGTTCTACCCTCGACTTATCCATGGGTCATATCAAAATCCATAATTTTGGCCGCCAAATCTGCCCTTGGCATATACGATGAAGTTGACTTTCAGTCGAGTATATACAGCAGCTGTCTCGGGTCCGTGTGACCAATCTTACCTTTCCTGGGGTGGCAGTCCGCGCTTCCCATGTGGGCCCTCTCTCCTGAGCAGAGGCAGTGCGCATCATGATGTTCCTCGCAGTGGTGCAACCGTGTGATCTCCTCATCGGAAGAACTCATCAGCACCGGAGCTGGGCCACCCCCGACCACAGTTCCCAGGGAGATGGGACCCTATGAGACGACAAAAAACAAGCCAACACGCACAGTACTCCTCGACATTACCTTTTACGGTTGACAGCTCAACTTCCCATGTGAAAGATTTCCACCCCACCCAAAGTTGCATTTCAAGCCTCCTGTGGGCATCCCATCCCATCCCCTTCCTCAGTTTATGTTTGGAGAAAAGCCATGCTCTCAGAGAGCCAAAGCAAACAGCACATCCAGAGGTACCTTTTCCCTCCGAGCGACAATGACAGGAAACTTCCCCAGCCGGGCCAAGTTCTGCTCGAGGTAAAAATGAAAACATCCCAAACCCAAGAGGTGTGGCAAATTCAAACGAGTTTTAAATCTGGCTCTGCATACCGACACGAGTAATTAGCAGGACAAATATTTCAACCAGTTGAGAAATATAATTGACTCCGTGGCAGATCGAATGGGTGTTGCCTGGATCTTTTAAAGAGCTGGGGATATTATAAAAGTGGACTGATTCAAGAGGCTAAAATTCTGTGTCCTTTGTGGATTAGTGGTCCGTAGGGAGAGATGGGACATAAATAAATAAAATTATTATTATTATTATTATTAGTGCAACTCATCTGATTGGATTACTCCAATGGTGGCTAAAGTGCTGCCCCAACACCAGCCTCTCCAACTGTCCCAGTTTGACAGGAGCAGTCCCAGAAAATCTTTTCCTGTCTTACTTTTCCAGATGTTTTTAAAATGTCCCAGTTTCTCACTCCTCCCCTTACTTTCCCCCTTTGTCCTCGGCTTACTTCAACGGCTGCACACTGAATTCAAAGTGCAAACACAGTTTGCATTGCGTTAACTCAGTGAGACGAGAGGAGGGTTTGGAATCTCGCCCTTCCCAGCCGGCTCAGGCAAAAGCAAACCGCTGCAGCTTTGCCTACCTTGTGTGTTGTTCCTCATTCATGACTTTTGTTGTCTGGGTCACACCTTGGCCACACCTGTTATGTGTAAAATACTAGAGGGTATGCAACTCCGCCATGCCCACCATAAAATACCCTACAATTCCCAGGATTCCATAGCATTGAGCCATGGCAATTAAAGCGGTGGCAAACTGCATGATTTTTGCAGTGCAGATTGGACCATGGTTAGTGGCAAGCAATAACTGTGGCAACATAATGTTTGCAAATCCACTTGAAGAACAGAGTCATAACTTCTGCAGGATAGCTCTACTGAAAGGACTTACTACCTATGCTGTGATTATTGATTAAAAATTACTCATCCTTTGCCTCACTACACAAATATAGTACTATATTACACTTCAGCTGCCATGATAACAGGTTGAAGAATCCTGGGGTATGTATTTCGGTGAGTGACTAGAGCTCTCCGCCTGAGAATTCATTGTTGTTGTTGTTGTTGTTGTTGTTGTTGTTCATGTGTGCCTTCAAATCATTTTTGGCTTAGGGAAAATCCCATGATAGGTTTGCTTTAGGGTTGCTATGAGTCAGAAACGACTTGAAGGCACACAACATTAAACCCTAGGTTAAATCTGTCATGGGGTTTCTTGGCAAGCTTCTTCAGGGAGGGTTTCCATTGCCATCCTTTGAGACGAAGGAGTTTATCAGACGGGAGGAATTTCTCTTTATTTCGAATGGAGCCAATTGGAGCCAATTCGAATTCACATGAATTCGCTAGTTTAGTGAATTTAAGTGAATTCCAATTGCATTCAGAATGCCTTCAGAATGACTTCCCATTACCCCAAAATGACCGTCCATTGCCCGAAAATGCGTGAGATGCTTTAATATGAAATAACGTGACACCCATGATTGCGTTCAGAAAGACTTCCCTTTTGCCCAAAATTGCGTGAGATACTTTAATACGCAATAACGTGAAACCCCATGATTGCGTTCGGATTGCCATTAGATTATACTTCCAATTTCCATCGTCTGATAAACTCCTAAGAGAGTTTGACTTGCCCAAGGTCACCCAGTGGGTTTACTCCTTCATAAACCTACCAATCCCAGGAGTCCATAGTATATTGCTATGACAATTGGAGTGGAAGACTGCACCAAGAATACACAATGTGGGGTTTGTAGTTCGACGAGGCACTTCTCTGGATGAATCTTTTCGATACACTTCCCTAATAAACATGGACTGGTCATAACACAGGGCGACTGGATGATACCCAATGTGGGTTTCTATGGCCAAACGGTGATTTGATCCCTGGTTTCCTGGAGTCTTTGTCCAACACTCAAACCAGTATGCCATACTGCCTCTCTTTACTCTCTTGTGTTGGAAACCTTTGCCCACCAGATGTTTTGGGCATCTGGGTGTTTCAGGCAGCCAATGGTAAGGGATTGTGGAAAGCTGTACAGTTGGAATTCTGTATCCATGGATTCAAGCATTCACGGCTTGAAAATGTTGAAAAAATATATAAATTCCAAATAGCCAACCTTGATTTTATATAATTTGACATCATTTTTACTATCCATTGTATTGAATGGGACTTGAGCATCCACAGGTTTTGATATCTACAGGTGGTCCTGGAACCAAACCCAGTGGATACCAATTTGCTTTTGAAAATAAGTGTCTTTTGTTCACGTTCATAAAGTTATGAACACCAACAACTGATGGAGTAAAAAATACGAGTGTAATGAAGGTGAACCTGCAGTCAACACGCAAAAACAAGTCAGAAACACACGGCATGCTTGAGCGAAAAGGCATGATGTACCTGAATTGCAGGGAAGGATATGATAGTATACTGCATATAGTATGGCAATGTCAGCCCAAGCCTTGTCTACTTAAGGCCAAGTCTGCAAACTTCTGGAATTCTGGTCCTCCCTTTCCCCGCAAACGGGGGTTTCTTCTTCTTAAGACTGGCTTCCTTTCCAGGTCTTGGAGTCTTAGGGAATTTTGCTGAGATCTGTTTATTCACAAATGCATATAGTGCTTTTCAGAAAGAGAAAGGAGTAACATACAAAAATAAGCAAAGGCTAAGAAAACAACAACAGGGGTGGAATAAGGTGATCCCCTAGATATGGCTGAATGGCAACTCCGTACCCTCCAAACATCCAACTTAACCCTCTATCAATTCATTTTTTTCCCAGATGTTTTTAAAAAGGACCCAGTTGTTCTCCTCCTCTCACTTTCTCCCTTTGTCCTCAGCTTAGGTCAATTGATGCAAACTGAGTCCAAAATACAAAAAATAGTTTGCACTCCATTTTCTCAGCAGGGGAAGAAAGAGAGAAAGGTGCAGAATCTTCCCTTTCCCAGTAGGCCCAGGCAAAAGCCAACCGCTGCAGCCTCGCCTCAATCCCGTGTTCTTCCCCCTCAATAGCTTTTGCGATCTGGACCACATTTTGCTGTTGCTCGGTCAGATATGTCCTGGTTTGCATCTGTGAAAAAGTGGAGGTTCCGCAGCTCCCACAATTTTTCACAATGATCTATCCTGGCTAGATAGTAATATGTGAAGGAAGCCAAAAGGTATACTATCCCTGTTCAAACAGCTTTCACCTGTATAATGTTGGAGAATTCAAAGATCTAGCTGTGTTCGTCTGTAGAATCAGTTTGTAGAGAGATCTTGTAGCAGCTTTGGAACTAATTGAAAGAAAGAAGTTGGCAGCATGAGCTTTTGTAGACTATATCTACCTCCTCAGGTGCATGTGGTGGAGTGGAAAGCCAGGGACAGACCTATATACCTGGCATTCCACTCCACCAAATTCATCTGAAGAAGGAGACTTAAGTCTACGAAAACTCATGCTGCCAACTTCTTTCTTTCAAAGATATAGCTATGTTATATCAGTATGGATTTTATCACATGGGAGGGATTTCTCTCAATCGCAAATGGAGCCAATTCGCAATTATGTGAATTCGCTAGTTAAGAGAATTTATGTGAAATCTGATTGCATTCGGAATGCATTCAGAATGACTTCCCATTTCCCGAAAATGACCCCCCATTGCCCGAAATTGTGTGAGATACACTCATACGCAATTACGTGAAACCCCATGATTGCATTCGGATTGCCATTGCATTATACCCCCAAATTCCGTTGTATGATAAACTCCAACGTAGAGAGATCTCAGATGCATTTGGTGCAAGGAAGTAGACTTAAGTCTCCGGAAGCTCATGCTGTCGACCTCTTTCTTTAGTTAGTCTCAAAAGTGCAACAAGATCTCTCTACAGTCTTTCATTTAGTCTCAAAGGTGCTACAAGACCTCTCTACACAATGCACAGAGGATTCCAGAGGATGGGGCCATGGCACTTAAAAGTGTTATCATAGCGCTAGAACTGTGTTGCATGAAAGGGCCTGAGATGCCGGTGGCTGCATCTACTCTGCAGAATCAATGCAGTTTGGTACAGCTTTGATAGTCATGGCTCAGAGGCGTGGAGTTTTGTGAGACAGTTAGCCTTCTCCGTCATGGAGCTCTAGTGCCACAACTACAAATCCCATGGCTCCATAGGATGGAGCCTTGACAGTCAAAGCGGTATCAAACTGCATTGATTTTGCAGTGTGGCAGCAGCCAATACTGAATTATAAACTGGTATAAGCTGCACCTACTCTGTGTGCCTTCTTCTTTTGACATTCTGGCTTTATGCCCTTTAATTTAATTTATGGACACACGAGAGCCATTTCATTTTTTATTTGTTTGTTTGTTTTAAGGCATGGAAATGACTCAACTCCTCTCTATTATGCAGTGAAAAAACCGGTGAAAAGAATCACACGCTTGTGATGAGTAAGGCTTGTGGTCAGGTCATATGTTTGTGAATCGTCTCAGCTCAGGTGAGGCAATGCTGCATTTCCATTCTAAGGAATGCCGGAGAACATAAGGACTGCCTCGCCGGATCGGATCAAGAGCTATTTAATCCAGTATTTCGGTCTGGTGGAAACCATCTGGGTGCCTCAAATAGTTCACAGGACGTGTAGGAACATGGTGTGCAATGATGACACACTGTTTGTCCCAGATATCCAGAACTCCAAGGTATACTACCTTTGAACGTGGAGGCTCAGTTTAGCCATCCAGACTATTAGCTGCTATTAAAAGTGCTCCATTAATGTGATTTAACATTTTCAAGGCATCTCAGGCTGAAACTGAGCACGGAAACTATAGCTTCCAGAATCTCAGTAGTCATGACGATTGTGGGAGTTGTAGTCCAAACCTCTTATATTAATTTGTGTGCAATTCTGCCATCCGCTCCATTGTTTTCTGTAACCAAAGCTGCTCAATGTTTTTTCTTTTCTTTTCCTTCCTCCCTTCCTTTTATTAAATTTATTGACTTATCCATGCAAAACAAAATATAAACCATGTTTATTGTGTGGGGGGGTTGGAAAAAAAATATTTGTTAAAAGTATCGCATTAAAAGTAACATCACTGAGTTTGAAAAGTAACTGGTTGTCATGTTTATACTATTGGAAAAGTAACTAATTACACTGATTTTGTGTTATTGTTGTTCTGTTCCTATCTACTGCATGCTTTTCCTTGCATTTTTTTAAAAAATGGTTGTTGTTCCTATCATTACTTTGGAAAGAAAATTTACAATTTATAAGAGAAGGGTACAAAACTAATTTTGTCGCTATACCAGTAAAAGTCTATTGTTGGTAGGGGTTCTGTCGAAGTGTGCTTTTATTGCTTTGTTATTAAGCAGTAATAATATTGCTTAATAATAATAATAATAATAATAATAATTGCCCGATATTATTATTATGAATAACTAAGGGGGGGGGGGGTCATCCAGGGATGTACTACTTCCCGACTTTTTGCTTGAAATTTTACCTTCCAGCATGGTTTTTACTCACATACCAATGGCATATATATGTCTGTCCCTGGCTTCCACTCCACCAAATGCATCTGAAGAAGTAGACTGACATCTAGAAAAGCTCATGCTGCCAACTTCTTTCTTTCAGTTAGTGTCAAAGGTGCTACAAGATTTTTTTTTCTACATATCAATTCCACAGTATAACAAGGCTATATCTTTGTTTTCTGTTTTTCTGGGGTGCAAGGTACATAAATTCCATAGGTGCATGTGTGGTTTCACCGTAAGTTAATGGTTGGCAATGGGTAGGATTGCCCATGTACCAGGAAAAATGGCGCGGCCTGTTCCTCTGCCTCTACATACAATAGAAGCTTTTTTAAAAAAAGAAAGAAAATCAAGTTTCTGCGACCGACTTTTGCAACCGAAGCAGCTACCTGGTTTGTAAAATTGGGCAACCTAGGGCTAGCAACCATTTACCTATGTGCATATCGTACTTTGCAGGAACAAGGAGCTGCTTTTA
Source organism: Urosaurus nigricauda (assembly GCA_034509955.1). Lineage (NCBI taxonomy): Eukaryota > Metazoa > Chordata > Lepidosauria > Squamata > Phrynosomatidae > Urosaurus > Urosaurus nigricauda. The sequence goes on along the minus strand of JAOEGL010000007.1, from coordinate 27,841,020 downwards.
CTGGCAGGGCTCTCATGACTTTTTAACAAGCTCAGGTGGAAATTTGCAGGCGCACCTGGTAACATCTGAGCATTTCTGTGCTATGAGTGGCTTGGCCATTAGATTTCCGCCCTGCATGCCGCCCATTAATGCGCACCGCTTCGGACACCAGGATCACAGTAAGTATTTCCACCCACAGAATGGGATAATAGCCAGTGGTTAAGCTGGCTCTTGACAAACAAATGCAGGGAGAAAAAGAACTCTGCAACCTCTCCCAGTGCCCAAATTCATCCTCTTTTGTCCCGCTTTTCCAGCTGCTTTTAAAATGTCCCGGTTTCCCTCTCCTCCTCCCACTTTCCCCTTTTTTTGCGCAGCCAGGTGACCAGAGGTCCTAACCGCAAAGAAGGACAAAGCATTGCAAAATAGAGGACATTGAAGAAACATGGCCTTCCAAAATCAAAGATAGAAACGCGTGTCTAAATATAACTCCATGCTTCTAGTCATGCTCAGAATGGAAGACACTTTGAAAACATAATATCCATGCTTCTAGTCATGCTAAGAAAAAAGAAAAAAGAAAAAAGGAGGACGCTTTGGCATTCCTCCTGGACAGACGGCTGAAATGTAGGATATGTCCTGGGAAAGGAGGGCCTCTGGTCACCCTGTGCACGGCACACTTCTCTTTGGTGGAATTGAATGTAAAGTGTACAAGTAGTTTGCACTCAACTCAATGGGGGAAGAGAAGGGGTGGAGGCAGAATTTCCGCCTTCCCAGTAGTCTTGGGCAAAAGCCAACTGCTGCAGCCTAAACAGCATACCTAGTTTGTGCGTTCTTCCTCATTAATAACTTTTGCCGCCTTGACCAAGGTCTGATGTTGCTTGGCCACATGTGTCCCAGTTTCCACTTGAGAAATGTTGGAGGATATGGGCCATAGTCACTCCATAAACCTCCTTGTACAATTGCAGTCAGCCGCTGAATTCAAGTTGTGGAACTTGCAGGGCAAATGTCTGTTGCCTTCATGTGGACTTGGTTCAGTTACTTAGGAGTTTATCACACAGGAGGAGTTTCTCCCAATTTCGAATTGAGCCAATTCGAACTCATGTAAATTCGCTAGTTTAGCAAATTTACATGAAATCTAATTGCGTTTGGAATGCGTTCAGAATGACTTCCGATTTCCCAAAAATGAACCCTCATTGCCCGAAATTGTGTGAGATACTCTTATACTCATTAACATAAAACCTATGATTGCGTTTGGAATGACTTCCCTTTTGCCCGAAATTGCGTGAGATACACTCATACGCAATTACGTGAAACCCCATGATTGCGTTCGGATTGCCATTGGATTATACCCCCAAATTCCGTCGTATGATAAACTCCTTAAGCACTGAGGCTTTTTTCCATGCTTCCTTTCCAAAAAAAGTTAGGCAGGAACATTTTTGCTGGTAGCCCTCAGGCTTTGGAACTCCTTGCAAAAGGAATTTAGGATGCTACCATCCCTATTCCCATCTACACTGCAGAAGTGATCCCGGTTGAGACCACTTTAACTGCCACAGCTCAATGCTACAGAATTCAGAGAACTGTCGTTTTCTGAGACATTTAGCCTTCTCTATCAGCTCTGGCGCCAAAGCAAAGTACTTTTCCCAGAATTGCATAGCATTGAGCCACAGCAGTTAAACTGATGTCAACCTGGATTATTTCTGCAGTGCGGATGCAGTCTTATAAAATATTTCTTATTTCCCTGAAAACAGCTACAGCTTTTATGTCCTCTTAACTGTTTCCTTGGTTCAGTTTGTGGCTGCTGCTCCTGCTTCTTTTCTTGTTTCCATCAGCAGCTCGGTTTGTTTATTGATTATTCTTTCTTCCAAAATCTGCTGTCATCTATTTTATGGATTTAGGAAGACAAGATTAATTTTAAAAACCCTCTAAATGAAATAAATAAATTAATAATAATAATCTTGCTGGCCACTGTTGGAAACAGGATACAGGGTTTAGCAAAGTTTTGGTCTGATCAGGCGGGTAATTTTAATACGACAGACTGTTATACGGAAGCTCAGACAGTTTATGGAAATGGAAATGGAAATGGATGCAAAGTCACGATGATAATTCAACCAGATGGAAGTGTTAACAGCTCAGCAAAACAATACTCGGAAAACCAAGGAGCCGGGAAGCCTGGAAGAGCTCTGAGCGTGACTAAGATTGCAGAGGAGGCAGCTCTGTTTTGACAGCCAGCAAGTGATACCAAGATATTCACAACCATCTATTATGATTATTGATTATGAAGGAATTTCCTGCTATTATATACCCAACCTGTCCTACTAATGTGGTTGAAAAGCGGCTTTAAAATGCTGTAGATCCGTACATAAAATAGCAGTGTATTTAAATACATGACTCTACAAGGATGGATAAGACTTGCTCCGTTACTCATGTAAGCCTCTTGTGTTTCTAAACAAGCAAGACAGGCAGATAATGCAACATGGGATTGTCAGTGCTGGAAAAGCTCCAGTCTAAATCCTATTGTTCGTCTCAACTATTATAGACCCTTTGATTCAACAGTATTTACTTATACAGTCAGTCATCCATATCCAAAATTTTTTTCATCCATGGATTCAACCATTCATGCCTTGAAAATATTCCAAAAATATATCAGTTCCAAAAAGCAAAGCTTGATTTTGGAATTTGATCTAAGGGACACCATTTTACTAGGCCACTGCATTTAATGGGACGTGAGCATCCACAGCTTTTAGTATCCCCGGTGCAGTTCTGGAACCAAACCACAGTGGATACCAAAGTCCTACTGTATGTTCATTTCCTTCCAACATTTCACAGATGAAAATTGGGACATGTCTGGCCAAGGAACATCAGGGTGCAGTCAAGATGGGAAACATTATTAATGAGGAAGTACGCAAACTAGGAAAGGCTGCAGCCGTTTGCTTTTGCCTGAGCCTACTGGGAAGTCAAAAATCAACCATCACCCCTTCCAACTTGTTGAGTCAATTGAACTGAACTTTTGTACTTTCAAGTCAGGTTGCGGCAGGTGAAGCTCAGGTCGAAGGGACACAGTGGGAGAAAGAAAGAGAAACTGGGACATTTTCAAGCAAATGGGAAAGAGGAACGACAGAGGAATAATTGGGATGGTCTATGCCAAACTGGGAAAATGGAAACCAATGTGTGTCGCCCCCAACGTACCATAGCTGATTAATTAAACTATAATTAAACTATAATAGAGACTAAGGGTACACTGTAGAAATAATGCAGCTTGACAACACTTGAACTGTCATGACTTACCGAATCCTGGGATTTGTAGTTTGGTGAGGCACTAGCACTCATTTAGCTAGTGCTAAGGTGGGCTATAAATCCCATAAATTGAATCAATCAATCAATAAAGGACAAAGTTAAAGATTTCATAAGATGGAGTGTCGAACAGCATTACTTTTACAGTGTCCGTACAACTCTTAGCAGTATGGTCCAGAGCATCTTTTGCTGAATTTCTGCCAGTTCAGGGCATCTTTTGCTGAATTTCTGCCATCACATCATAAGAGGAAAGTAATATTATATAGGATCAGCCCAAGGTCAGACATTTTGCCTCATCTAGGACTACATCCTTACTGCAGAAATAATTCAGTTTGACACCACTTTACTTGCTATGCTTCAGTGCTATGGAATTCTGGGATTTACAGATTGCTGTGGCACCAGGGCTCTCTCACAGTGAAGGTTAAATGCCTCACAAAACTACAGTTCTCAAAATTCCATTGCACTGAGCCATGGCAGTTAAAGCGGAGGAAAGAGACACTGAAAGAGAGTTGGTTCAGTATGAATCTTCGTCATTTTCCCTTTCTCCCATCACATCAGTTCTTTTGTTTTCGCACTACATAATTATAGCACTGCAGGCTGGGTCTCCCTTATCCAGGATTTCAGATTTTATCCAATTGTTGAGATTTTCTCCAATTTTGGAATATTTGTATATACGAGGTATCTTGGAGATGGGACCTAAGTCTAAGCCTAAACATGAAATCATGTTTCACATATGCCTTACGCACATAACCTGAAGGTAATTTTATACACACTTTTAAAAATAGTTTTGTGCATGAAACACACTTTGTGCACACTGGACCATCAGAAAGCAAAGCTCTCACTATCTCGGCCGCCCAGGCGGACAATTTTGAAATTTGGATCATTTCGGATTTCAGAATTCCAGATCAGGGAGACTCAACCTATTTAATTCTGCTTTAGTTGTCACAGTTCCACCAAATGGATTTCTGCGATTTGCTGTTAATGAGAGATATTTAGACTCTCAGCCATGGACTTTTGCAAACTACAAAGGCCAGAATTCTATGGGATGCAGCCTTGGCACATAAAGTGGAATCATAGTGCTATAATTATGTCGTGTGAATGGGCCCTCAGTCATCTCCAGAAGATGAGGAGACACCAGCCGCGGCCACTTGCTTCCTTGCCAGTAGGATAGGAAATCTATTCTGGGTTTTAGTCTAAAATTTAAGATGTGCTGGAACCTGCGAAATAGGTTCAGTACCATGGATCAGGGTTAAACTTGGAGCAAATCTTTGCCTGGAGAGGGGAGCCTCCATCAGAAAGAAGCCTTGTCTGCTGCTCCATTCAGAAGTAAGATATCTTGAGCTGGATTTAAGAAGAAGGATGATACTATATTGCTATATAGCTGATGCTAGGTGGCATTAGTACTGTCTATTTGCTTGGAAGGCTCTCACAGCACCTCTGCAAATATCTGGCCAAACCACCCTATTCCCTGGCACCTGGCCCAGCATTTTTAGCGACCAAGGAAGGAACTGCCTAGCCTGTCTTGTTTGACATAGGAGAGACGCTTCCAAAATATGCAAACTCACAGAGATCACGTAGATAATGCACTTCTGTTTGTAAACTGAAAAACAAAAGCAATATTTGGAAACATGCTCATATGTCTTCCAGGGTGAGCCCTGCCTTGGAGCCTGGAAAAGTTCCTTTTGGGGACTACAGCTCTCATCGTCCTCCAGCTGGCATGGCCTCTGGGATTTTGTGAGTAATAGTCCACAGAAGACAACATTTTTGCACTATAAAACTGATTTAGTCAGTTGTTGCTGGCTGCCCCCATTGATCTCATTTTTGTAGTGATACTCAGTTTTATAGTGATGATGCATACTAGCTGTGCTCTATTAATCTTTAAAATTCCTGTAAGACATCCAGAGCACTTTGGTAATAGGAAACCTACAAACCGTTCATATGAATAAATAAAGGATGGGGCCCAAATACCCTAAAGGCACTGGATCCCACCTGATCTTGGAAGCTAAGGAGGGTCCGTCCTGGCTAGTACTTGGATAGGAAACCGACAATGAAAACCTGGTGCTGTAGTCTATATTTCAGAGGAAGGAGCTAGCAAATGAAATTCATGGGGTTGCCATAAAGTCGACAAGCAACTTGAAGGGGACATACATGCACATCATCTAGTCATTCTCTGCTTATTCCTAACTTCTCTGCTGATTTAACCTCATTTTCTCTTTCCCCGTTCCCTTGTCCAAACAGATCAGTATAAAATAAACCTGTTCACAATACTGTGACTTTCTGTATTTCTCCCCAATAGAATCCTTCCCCAAATGAAATGCTCCTCCAATTCACAAATTTCTAGCACTTGCAGCCACGTAAAACTTCAGCTGAGCATTTAGAAATGCATCCAGAGAAAAAAGACAGGCAAAGTGAACACAGCAAACAGAAGAGTTCTAGGTGTGGACGCATTTCCATGTCTCCCTTTCCGCAATGCTAGAAATTTGTGGACTGCAGAAAAATTTTATTGGGAAGCAGAAGTCTTACTGAAGGAAGCAAAGTCCTAATTTTGTCTCCCCCCCCCAACCGCCCATAGCTAAATTCTGATACCCAAAGAGCAATATGGTTGGAGAACACTGCTCCATCATCCTGCGTATGCCACCCGCGTTCACTCTTTTATGCTTTTCCTCGCCAGTTTAAGGAGCGGCAGTTTGCAGGATAGCTTCTTGATGTGGGCAGCCTATACAAGGTGTCATTTTGCCGACAGCAACTCCTTCCGTTGGTGAGGAAGGAGATCAAAGCAAATGAGAAGATAATACAGATAGTTACTTACAAAACCATTACTTTGAACGGCCATGGCAACATCTTGTGGAATTCTGGGATCTGTAGTTTGGAGAGGGCTATTTAGAATTCTTGGGGAGAGAAAGCTCCACTACCTCACCAAATGACAAAGCCCAGGATTCCATAAGATGCAGCCAAGGTAGCTAAAGTGGAATCATAGAGCAATAATTCTGTAGTGTGAAAGGGCCCCTGGCCAGAACTATGAAGACTTGCCAAGATGGCCAAACTACTAGTTTACCATTGGTGGTCCAAGACATTTTGGTGCTAGACCTCAGAGTCAAATGGTGTGCTAACACTCAGTGGCAATCTATCTATCTATCTATCTATCTATCATCTTTCTTTCTTTCTTTCTATCTTATCTTATCTTATCTTATCTATTTACCAACCAACCTACCTACCTACCTATCATTACCATTGACCATGCTGGCTTTAGTTTCTGTGACTTTTTTGGACTACTTTAGGCTATAGTTTCTGTGACTTTTTGGGTTGCAGATTCCTGTAGCCACTGGTTGTCACGGCTAAGCGATTCTGGGAGCTGCAGTTCCAAAAAACTCAACGTTTGCAAGTTCCGAAGGATACGTGTAGCTCAGCGCTAGTGTACCCAGGCCCTTGGAAGTCCCCATTTTACAGACCTAAGCCCCAAAAGGTGAACGGACTTACCGCAGGTCACATATGTGGCCTTTTGAAGAGAGCTGAGCCCAGATTTTTCAGAGGTGAAATTCCTCCTCTATCCCACTGTAGCAGGAAGCAGTTCTCCAGCCACCAGCAAACCTGGTTTCTCTGTCCCCAAAGCATTTACAGCTCTGGGAGGGACCCAAGGTGCTTGATTCCCCTCGGCATCGCTCCTTTTACTGTACAAGGAGGCAGTTGGGGAACATTCCTGCTTCGTGGCCTCCACCCGGATCTCTCGCTGCCCAAGATTACAGTAGCTCCCCTGACCTGTTTTCTTGAGCCAGGTTGCGACATGTGGAGGCAGACGTTACAGGCACCTCGACTTTGCTGATAAGAGACACGAGGTTCATTTCAATGCCATGATGCCAGATAACCGGGGGAACAAACAACCAGGCTTTGCAAAACGTCGCAGCTATTTTGACATAGGGTATAGCTACGAGAGAGCCAGGGGTCTGAGTGTTGGACTACAACTCTGGAGACCAGGATTCGAACCCCAGCTTGGCTGTGAAACCCACTAGAAGACCTCAGGCAAGTCGCATGCTCTCAGCCTCGGAGGACAGCAGTGGCAAACCTCCTCTGGACAAATCGTGCCAAGGAAACACCATGTTAGGTTGATATAAGTTGGAAACGGCTTGAAAGCACACAACTCCAGGGACTCTTTCAAACAGGAGGAATTTCTCCCAATTCCGAATGGAGCCAATGCGGATTCATGTAAATTCGCTTGTTTAGCGAATTTACCTGAACCCCTGCTCCATTCGGAAGGCATTCGGAATTACTTCCCATTACCCGAAAATAACCCCCCCTTTCCCGAAATCGCGTGAGAAGCTTAAATTCGCAATAACGTTAAACCCATGATTGCATTCGGAGTGACTTCCCTTTTGCCCGAATTTGCGTGAGAAGAATTAATTCGCAATAACGTGAAACCCCAGGATTGCGTTTGGATTGCCCTTGGATTATACTTCCAATTTCCCACGTCTGAAAGAGTCCAAGGAAATGCCACAAAGGGGGAAAGTGGGAGGAGGAGAGAGAAACTGGGATGTTTTAAAAGCAGCATTAAAAGTGGGATGACAGAAAGATTAATTGGAGCTGTCCCTGCCAAATCAGGACAGTTGGAGGGTATTCGGTGCTGATCCATTAAGAGAAATCCATATATATAAAACTGCTTTGTATATGTGTTGCCACTGTGATTGTAAATCTGGGTTCACATTCACAGGGTGATGCTCGCTCAAGCCCGCTTGCATTGCCGCTAGCGTGATCTATCTTTGGATGCAAAACTGGAGACGCTTATCCCCACCTGGGGCCACTACTTTCCCTCGATGACTAGTTCACTAGGAGTTCGTCTGGACTGGATAGACTCTAATCATCAGAGATTAAGGCCTACAGAAGAGCATTATAATGCATCCAAGTGTATAATTTGTTACGACGCATTTCAAAGAATTAGCATATACTTCACTCCTTGATGCATACATTGGAGTTTATCATATGATGGAATTTGGATGTATAATGCAATGGCAATCCGAACGCACTCATGGGGTTTCACGTTATTGCAAATGAGTGTATCTCACGCAATTTCGGGCAAAAGGGAAGTCATTCCGAACGCAATCATGGGGTTTCACGTAATTGCTTATTAGAGTATCTCATGCAATTTTGGGCAATGGGGGGTCATTTTCGGGCAATGGGAAGTCATTCTGAACACATTCCGAACACAATCAGATTTCACGTAAATTTGCTAAACTAGCGAATTCACATAATTGCGAATTGGCTCCACTCGCAATTGAAAGAAATTCTTCCCATGTGATAAACTCCATTCAGAACTTGGAAATGCAAACATTTGCAAATGCGTACTTGATGCATACATTCAGAACTTGGAAATATTGCTTTTTCAGTTGATAGTTTCCGGAATCATGTTGACAGAGGAGACTGGGAGTTGTAGTGACAATGATAACATCTCCAAGCCCTGCATTGAGGTGCACGTATTGCATCTGTATTTACAGCATAATGCTAATCACACTTATTAGCATTCCATTAATGCGTCTCAGGAAGTGGACTGCAGCGCATGAAAGCGCATGTTAAAACAATCTGCTTAATCTTAAGGTACTATAGTGGGATCTTGTTATCTGCTGGGGTTTGGTTCCAGGATCCCCCATGCATAACAAAATCCATAGATGCTCAAGTTCCATTAAATATAATGGCAGAGCAAAATGGTGTCTCTTATGCAAAATGGAAAATCAAGGTTTGCTATTTGGAATTTATACTTTTTGGAATATTTTCAAGCTGTGGATGCTTGAATCTGTGGATAAAAAATCCGTGGATAAGGAGGGTTGACTGTATAAGAGTCATGTATTTTTTAAAATTGCTTTGTTTTCATACTGAAACAAGTCAACACAGTTATCTCTTAGGGTGCATCTGCACTGTAGATATAATGCAGTTTAGCACCACTTTAAGTGCTGTAGCTCCATCCTATGGACTCCTGGAATTTGTAGTTTTACAAGCTCTTTTGCTTTCTCTGCCAAAGAGTGCTGGCATCTCACAAAATTACAACTCCCAGGAGTCGGTAGGATGGCTCCATGACAGTTAAAGCAGTGTCAAATTGTATTATTTCAATGATGTAGATGCACCCCTAGGGTATTCACACCAGTTAGCTCCTTAGGTGCTATCCCACTTCAAATGCCATGGCTCCCTCCTATGGAATCCTGGGATTTATATTTTGGTGATGTACTGAGCTACAGCACTTGATTTCAAAGCACACGGTGACAACCAACACCATGAAAGTTAAAGTTACTGTAAAGTAAAAAGGAGTGTGATTTGTCGACTTTGCGTTCGGATTAATGTCGTGCTATTTCTTATTGACGCCAATGCGTCTGAAAAACAACCTGCAAAAGCGGGTGTTTTGCAGATTTTAAAATCCCATTTCTGCATGGGATTTAGCCAATTTGCCTCCCTTTGATAAAGCCCAGTAACACTTGCTTTCTGATGGTACACAAACTTTGTTTCATGCACCAAATTATTAAAAATATTGCTTATAAAATTAACTTCCGGTTATAGGTATAAGGAGTATATGAAACATAAACGGATTTCACGTTTAGACTTGGGAACCATCTCGATGTGACAGATCCTGTGCACAAATGGGATTTAAAAATCTGGAAAAAACTCATAAAAGTGGGTTGATTTTCAGACACGTCGGGGTTATTAAGCAATAATGTGACATTAACCCGAATGGAAAGTCAACAAAGCCTGCTCCTTTTTAGTTTTGGGATTTTTTAAAAATTAAAAGGAGTGGCTTTTGTCTACTTTCCATTCAGGTTAATGTCGCATTCATGCTCATTACGTCGTGTGAAAATCAACCTGCTTTTGCAGGTGTTGTCCACTTTCGATTCGGGTTAACCCCCAACATTGTCTGAAAATCTACCCGCTTTTGTGGGGTTTTTTTCCAGTTTAAATTCATTTTCTGCATGGGATCTGTCCCATGCAATAAACTCTCAAGATATCTCATGATGTGCCTGCAAATATTCCAAAATCTGGAAAAATGAGAAATCCAAAACACTTCTGGTTCCACGCATTTCAGATGAACAACAGGAGGATTGTGAATATAAGAAACGAAGTTAGAAAATGTTTCCGTTCTAGGATGCTGGCCTTTGATATTGATCTGCCAGAAAACTCATACATAGGTCACAATGGAAACTTACTCTGTGTGCTTCTTTTCCTTTCAATCTTAGGTTGGGAGGTAATGTATCTCTGAGTGGAGCAGCTTCTTGCATATGTTTTACAGCCACTAGGTATTGATTGATTAATCCTCCAATATAACCTAAAATATTGATTCACTAACAGAGAGCCAGTGGTTTGCATGTTGGACTACGACTCTGGAGGCCAGGGATCAATTCCCAGCTCAGCCATGAAACCCACCAGGTGACCTTAGGCAAGTCACACTCTCTCAGCCTCAGAAGATGGCAATGGCAAACCCCCTCTGAAGAAACTTGCCAAGAAAACCCCATGATAGGGTCTACATAAGTTGGAAACAACTTGAAGGCAGACAACAACAATCCCTTTTGAGCTGAAATATGAGAGCTCCGTCTCAAGATGATTAATCTTTCTTTTATTTCCACTCTTTAGCTTGTGAATACACTCATTTATGATGTTGTTGTCAATTCTATTTAAGGAAAAACCAAGCTCAGAGAAGTATTGTACAGAGGGCCTTTGTTATTTGCTGGGCTTTGGTTCCAGGATCCCCCGTGGATAACAAAATCCGTGGATGCTCAAGTCCTATGAAATATAATGGCACAGCAAAATGGTGTCCCTTGTATAAAATGGAAAATCAAGGTTTGCTATTTGGAATTTGTACTTTTTTGGAATATTTTCAAGCTGAGGATGCTTGAATCCATGGATAAAATAATCTGTGGATAAGGTGGGCCGACTCTCAGTTGACTTCCACAAAGGTCCAAGAAGTAAACCAGGACTGAATATTCTCACACTGCTGTCTCACCATCGTAGCAGAACCGTAAAGCTTTACCCGGCTTGGGTTCAGATGATCTGATAGACTCTATTTCCCTATATGAGAATGCCCAGGTTTTAAGCTCTATGGGGCTGGGCTTTCTCTTGATCCCACTACCTTCTGCTCCCAGACTCTGGAAATCCCTTCAATGGAAGGATTGGTTGTTCCTCCATCTGCTTTCTTTCAGCCATCAGGCAAAGACCTTTGTATGGAGTTTATCAGACGACGGAAATTGGAAGCATAATCTAATGGCAATCCAAACGCAATCATGGGGTTTCATGTTATTGCGTATTAAAGTATCTCACGCAATTTCGGGCAAAAGGGAAGTCATTCCGAATGCAATCATGGGTTTTACGTTATTTCATATTAAAACATCTCACACAATTTCGGGCAATGGGCAGTCATTTTCGGGTAATGGGAAGTCATTCTGAATGCATTCCGAACACAATTGGGATTCACGTAAATTCGCTAAACTAGCGAATTCACGTGAATTCGAATTGGCTCCAATTGGCTCCATTCACAATAAAGAGAAATTCCTCCCATCTGATAAACTTCTCTGAAGGCAGACTTTTGGCTCTTAACTCATGTTGCAGAAGGATGTGTTAATGGTGGAGCATGTGGTGCTTTTATTGATTTATTTTTTCAAATGATGCTTTACGTTGTTTTAACTATGTTTTTCTAATTCAAAAATTATTTAGTTATTTTGAAACTTTTTTTCTTTTGGTAGAAGAAGATTTTAGCCATACTTTGATTTAATTTGTTATCATACTGGGAGGAAAAGAAGTGGGATGTTAATGAAAGAGAGAAAAAGGGAGGAAGGAAAGAGGGAGGGATGGAGGAGGAGGAGATGAGAATGAGATAGAGAGATGGGGAAGAGGTAGAAAACCAGGCAGTTTGGAAGTGTAGTTAAAAGTCTAAAAATTTAGGTGATGTGGGGGTAAAAATAATGTTACTAGGATTCTGTTTGTTTGTTTGTTTGTTTGTTTATTTTCACAGGGGTGTGTGTGTTTTCTTGAGACCTAGCATGGCGTTGTACTTTGAGTGGTGAACTATGGCTCTGGAGACCTGGATTCGATTCCGCCGCTTGGCCATGAAACCCACTGGGTGACCTTGGGCAAGTCACATACTCTCAGCCTCAAAGGAAGGCAATGGCAACCCTCCTCGGAACAAATCTCGCCAAGAAAAACCCCATGATAAGGTTGTGTTAGGGTCGCCGTAAGTTGGCAACAAGTTGAAGGCACACAACAACAACAACAACAACAACAACAACAAATATTTTCCTCCCCAGCATTTTTAAAAGTCTTTCTTCCTCTCAAGTCATACTTTGGTTGCTCTTAGTCATATTCCTAGAGTAGGATTTCTATGGAAATGATATCACCAATCTGGTGTAGTCTTTCTTCCTCTTAAGTCATATCTTAAGACCTTATCAGACGGGAGGAATTTCTCTTTATTGCGAATGGAGCCAATTCGAATTCACATGAATTCGCTAGTTTAACAAATTTACGTGAATCCAATTGCATTCGGAATGCATTCAGAATGACTTCTCATTACCCAAAAATGTCCCCCCATTGCCCAAAATTGCGTGGGATGCTTTAATACGAAATAACACAAAACCCATGATTGCGTTCGGAATGACTTCCCTTTTGCCCGAAATTGTGTGAGATACTTTAATTCGCAATAATGTGAAACCCCATGATTGTGTTTGGATTGCCATTAGATTATACTTCCAATTTCCAACATCTGATAAGGTATTTAGTGACTCTAAGCTGCCCAGTTATATTCCTAGGGTGGCCTTTCTATGGAAATGATACCACCAGTCTGGTGTAGTGGTTAGAGCGTTGGACTGGGACCTCAATAACCTCAGAGGGTCACTTTGAGGATAAACTGGGGAAGAGAAAAGTCACATACGTCATCTTGCTCTCGTTGGAGGAAAGATGGGCTATACATGTAATTAATTAACTAAATCAAGATTATAGCAACGTTACTCCTCACGGTGTTCTAGAGAGGGAGGATGGAGAGAAGATAGGTGCTCATCTTGTTGAGATCCCCCCTCGCCTGTCAGCAGTAGTCTTCTGTTCGGAAGAACATTGCTCAGACAATGGTGGCAAGATCTCGTAGCAGTGATTCTTAATCTATCAGATCTGGAGGACCAGTCATATGTTTATCCCAATGGGGGATCAGGATCCTATTTGTGGTTGCCCATTGGCTACGCTTTCTTTCTTCCCATCGGCCACAATTTTTTCTTTCTTTCTCTGGAAGCACTCTAGGGCCTGGCCAGGGATCGGTAGTGGTACCCAGGGGATGGTCAGGAATTGGCACTGGTATCCAGGGAATGGTCAAGGACTGGCACTGGTACTCATGCAATGGTCAGGGATTGGCAATGGTACCAAGGGGCCCGTCAGGGATTGGCACTGGTACCCATGCAATGGTCAGGGATTGGCAATGTTACCCAGGGGGTGATCAGGGATTGGCACTGGTACGCAGGGGATGGTGAGGGATTGGCACTGGTACCCATGCAATGGTCAGGATTGGCCTTGGTACCCAGGGGATGGTCAGGGATTGGCACTGTACGCAGCATTGCCCTCTGATACTGGAGTGGCATAAGGGAGTGCGTGCCATTGGTGGCTTCCTTTTTCAAGCCACACTTCTATCCCATTCATGGCATGCTACCCTAAGCAGTGGTCTCATGACACACTTTAAAAAACAGGTGGGCCATGGTGATCCTTGGGAAGATTTTGAACTACAGCTCCCCAAATCCATTACCACGGACTATGCTGCCTGGAGTTAATAGGAGATGTAGGCCAAAAATGTCCGACGATGCCCACCTTGTTCAAAGATTTTCAGGACCAGAAAGACCACCCATAATATTCCTACCTTGGTGCATTCCTCCATTCCTTTCCTCTCACCCATTGGGTACATTTGGGCCCTCTCTGGGATGGTTTTATCCTTGCTGCTGCTGTTTTCCTCCTGTCTTCATGGATGGTCCACTTTTCCCAACTCTTCGTGTGTCCTTCTCCTTGGTCTCCTAGGCACATGTGCCACATCTAGCTGGCTTCTTTCTTTTAATCCCTCGCACACCTCCTGTTATTTCCTTGAGATTGTGGGGGGTGGAATGCTGTGTGACTAACCCTCGGTGCTGCCTGAAAAGTGGAACCTTCTCCAATCACGATAATTATTACTTGGTGCTGGTGTCAAGTAGAAATTCAAGCTCTGCAAGGGATAGACTTAAACTCTGGGAGATGGGAAAATAACTTGTTCTTCCTTAACACGGGTGCATCTACACTATAGAAATAATGCAGCTTGATGCAGCTCCATCCTACAGCATCCTGGGATTTGTAGTTTTGCAAAGCACCAGTGCTCTTGGGCAGAGAAGGCTAAAGACTTGGTAAAACTGCAGATTCCAGGATTTCATAGGATGGAGCTACAGCGCTTAAAAGCGGCGGCAAACTACCTTATTTCTACAATGTTAGATGCACCCCATGTGAATCAAAAAACAAACCATTTATTTCGCAGATTCAGTTAAAGCTAAATATTACTTTTAGTGGGAGATGCCTTGTTTTTCTTAAAAGTCCAGGAGAAGATAGCATGCATATTGTAAATGAGCAGAAGCAACCTGTTGCAAATTATGACCAGGAAATTTGCAACTTTTTTACGAGCCATCCGCAAGTACTCTAGTCTTATTTTGGCATACAGAAAAATAACAGATGAAGATTTCCCAATCCTTTTATCTGCTTCCAGGAAAAGTTTGATATAGTTGTAATTTTTGCATGCAAAACTGTTGCAACAGCCTCTAATGATGACGATGATTACTGTGATGTTAACAGGAGAAGGAGACAATAACTATGATTCCAGTGATGACAGGTTCTTTGGAAATGATTCCAAGGAGACTGATAAAACGTTGGAATAAAATAGTCATAAACAGGACCATAATAAACCAATTACAAACGGTGTTACCACTTGGAGCATGCCACTTATCTAACAATAGCTCATTGATTCCCAGATTCTTAGAATCCAAGTCACTGATGGTCCAAAGTTTCACTCAGTAATACCTGGCACAGAGTAGAACAATAACAACAATGGAGATGGCTATGGTTTCATTGGTGACAGATGCCCAGGGAGCAATTCCAAACAGAGTGATAAAACATCTGAATGGAATCAACATAGATAGAAGAGATGTCTTCTCAAGGCCAAAGTACACATTATATTGAATGCATTTTGCTTGGAATGCAACTTAGTAAAACAAGAAGAAAGTAGAAGAGGGGAAGAGAGTCAAGAATGGGACTGAGGAAACCACAACAGTGCAAATTCAAACAGTGTCACACTTGGAACATGCCACAACTGTTTCCTCAGGTCTTACAATCCAAATCACAATGGCCCAAAATTTGAAGTACGGCAGATAATAATATCGGCAATTGCTCGTGGCCTATACAAGCACAGATTCTCTCTCTGTTCTAACAAGTTCTTAACTGAGATTAATGCAAAAAGATGCCCACTTTTAATAAATAAATGAACAAAATGTAATGAGTTTGAATGTTTTGTTTTGTTTTTAAATATCTTTTTTTTTTTTAAAAAAAAGTGCAATGGCAACCAGGAATTTGACAAAATAATTTTAAAATCTATTCTGCACATTAGTCAAGGACACTTTATTAATGCAAGGAGCAACTGTGGTTGAAAGGCATGTGTGTAGTTTTGCATAGAGAGTGTCATTTAGGTCAAGATTGCAGCAAAGAGAGAAAAGTTCCCTCCAGTCCCATTCTTGACTACAGTGGTCCCCCGGGATACGAATCCCTCGGGATCTGAAATCCCCGGGACCCGAAACTGCCGGGGCTGGAAAAACGGCCCCGGCCAACGAAAAAACCCTGGGTTGTGAAAAAAAATCGCAACCCGGAAGTTTTAAAACGGCGCGCTTCCGGCGCACTGTGCATTGGCAAAAGCGGTCCCCCGGGTTACGAATGGCTTCCGGGTTACGAAGGTAATCCCAGAACAGACTACCTTCGTAACCCGGGGGACCACTGTATTTCCCCCTTCTGTTTTGGTCTTATTTTACTAATTGCAAACAACAATTAATATAATGGATACTTTGGCCTTGTGAAGAAATCTCTTCTTCTGTGGCCATGTCTTCATGGGCCAAATAACACATTCTCCTGCTGTCCTTACAGTGGTCAGTCCAGGCAACATAGGGGCCCAGTTCCCAATTCTCGTTCAAACAATCCTGATGATGTACAGCCAGTTCAGCACCAAAACTGCATTATAGCATCCTTAAAACAGATTTCAAAAACTCACCTTTTTCTCTGGACCTTTCCAGAAAACCCAGAGCCCTCCAGAGCGATGCTGGGCACCTGTTCACATGTATATCCTGCTGTGCCGCCTGGTGCCACTGTCACTTAGGAGTTTATCACACTGGGGCTAATTTCGGCATTAAAGAGAGATTAAAGCGCATCTAGAGCATCCTGCAAATGAAGCGAAGATGGCGAGTGATTGCATGAATGATTATCACACCCAGTTGCTCAAATAAAGTGATATATATTGGAAATGCATTGTTGCTGAAATCCTGAAAGTAAAAAGATGCGCGTTAATGCTTCTTTGTGACCACTTTAATGGTGGGTTTTGTGCGACGTCGTGTGAAATCGTTTCGCGTAATTACGTGATTTTTCCAGGATATTCATGGGATAAACTCCCGATCTCCTTCGAGTGATAAACCTCTTAGAGTCACTCCCTCTGAAGTCAGAAAGGGGTGGCTAGCCATGTAATTGATGTTGGGCACCTTGTTTTTGGCCTTGGAGCGGCTCACATTGGTTACGGGGTAGGGATGATATAGTGGGACATTTTTGGGGACATCCTAAAAAGTCTCACAGTGGGACACATGGTGTCGCTCTGGAGTATCCAAGTAACAGGGGAATTTGGGGCAGCTTTGCGCCAGAATACTCTGATCTGTTCCAGGAGTATTATTTTGCATCTGGTCAACATGGTGCACCATGAGAAACCTCATCCAATTTTGCATCAGGTCACCATGATATTAAACTGATAATTTAATGTTACTTTATTTCTTTACATTAGATGTGGGCAAAAAGCAGATTATGGACCATATCCCCCAGCTGTCCCAAAGTGGCAGGGGATGTTGTCACACGGGAGGATTTTCTCTCAATTTCAACAGAAAGGAAAGTGGGGCCAGTTCAGAAAGGAACGCAGTTTTATGAATTTGCTAGTTCACCGGATTTTCGTGATTTCGTATTGATGCTGCATTGCGTTCGGAATGACTTCCCATTGCCCTAAATTCCTTTCCATCACCCGACATTGCGTGTGATAGTCTCTCACGCAATAACATGAAACCCCACCATTGCGTTCGGAATGACTTCTCATTGCCAGAAAATGCATGTGATAGTCTCTCCCACAATAACGTGAAAGTCCATGATTGTGTTCGGATTGCCATTGGATTATACTGTACTTCCAATTTCTGTTGTCTGATAACGTCCAGGGACAGTCCCTTTAATATCTGCTTCTGGTTTGTAAACATAGAACACATGGATGTAAGAGGGACTCTGTTGAAAAACAGATATTATGCAAGAATGAAGTCATGTTCCCCTTCCACTTTCTCGCTGCCATTTGCTAAGAGAAACAAACAACAGCACCTCTTGGTTAAGGCGCCTCTCCAAACTGCTTGTTCCTGCTGGCTTAACAGGAATTTTTAAAGGAAGGGAAGCTGGAGATTTGACTCATGAGATTACCAGATGTACAGGCCCAGATGTAGGAGGCGGATGTGGTCGAAGGTTACCCAGTAGTGTCAATATGCGGCTGCATTTTATATCTCTTGCTTTGTTTTTTAAAGGTGGGGAAGACTCATCCGCATTACCATTTCGAATAGAATATGTTTGTTTACTGAGAAGGGACTTTTACGGATTTCGGTGAGGCTTGCTCCAAGCAAGCATGCTTAGAAATGAAACGAAATGAAATTCTTTATTACGGTCAAGGACCAGCATCAATATGAAATATAACATCGAAAAATAAAACAGTGCACATAAACAAATTGCTTTGAGGATAAAAATCTGCCAACCAGAAATGAAAATAATTTGTTTTCGTTACATTTATAATAGCTTCAAATAGAATAAAAATGGGTATGCAAAAATAGATTAGAGGCCTCCTTTAACTCTAAGCATGCTTGGAGCTATGGCAAGCAATCACTTTGGGTTACCATTAGGAACCCCAGAAGTGTTTTTAAGGCAGATGAACTCAAGACTGGAAAGCTGGTCATTATGAATTTTGCTTGCATGTTTTTTCCAATATAGTAGAAACACAGAAGACAGTGGATAATAATAATAATAATAATAATAATAATAATAATAATAATACCAAGTGAAGCAGTTAACAGTGTAACTTCAATTCATCATTTCGCAGATGAACACAGGGACACATGTGGCCGAGCCATATCAAAGTGTGCTCAAGGCAAAGTTATTAATGAGAAGAAACACACAAGCTAGGAGAGGCTGCAGCAGTTTACTTTTGCCTAAGTGTACTGGAAAGGGTAAGATTTTGCCTTCTCCTCTCCCTCTCAGCTCGTGGGTCCATGGAACAAAAAGTATTTTTGCCCTTTGAACTCATTACGCAGCCATTGAAGTAATCTGAAGACAAGAGGAAATCAGAAACATTTCAAAGCAGCCGAAAAAGTGGGATGGCAGAGAATTAATTGGGACTATCCCTTCCAAATTGGGACAGTTGGCGGCTATGTGAAGACAGTGTCAAAATAATGGGAGTCGGGAGGGGGTGTGTGCAATTTAAAGTGGAATCATAGTGCTATAACGGTGTAGTGTGAAAGGGCTCCTGATCTACAGTGGCAAGAGACCATCAAATCTTAACCAACTAATCCAGTGCCATCTTCCCGATTACTTTCCCACTGAAACAGGTGGTGTACTTCCACAATGGCATCAATGTATTTATAATTATTGTAAATAATATAATTATTTTAAATAATTATACCCTGCCTTTCCTTGCATGGTTTAATGCATCTGACTGAAAGTGTAAAAGGCAGCTCAATAAAAAGTGGCAATACATAAAAACAAGGGACAATCAAAGCCAGCAGTAAAGCAAAGCATGTGCAACTAGGTAGAACATCATAAGGCACCATAAAGAGACAGATTGGAGAAAAACACCGATTAAAAACAGAAGCGTTGCATATAATTGTGGTGACTAGGAAGCAATAAAAATTAAGTCGCTAGGCCAGTGATGAAAGGCGAGTCTCTAAGTAGATCCTGGGAAGATCTTCAGAACTCGAGTGACAAGAGAACACAAAGAGGCAACAATCAGATGTAGGTTTACAATGAACAAACCTACATTTCGTTCTATCTGACTCTAGCCTAAATTTTCAGTCTTAAAGGTTGCAACCACATATCCTCCAACTGTCACAATTTTTCAGCTCCTTTCAAAATGCCCCTGTTTCTTTCTCCTCCTTCTCCTCCTTTGTCCTCGGCTTGCTACGATGGCTGAAAACTAAATTCAAAGTGCAAATTTGGTTTGCATTCCAGGAGGAGGCAGAGCCTTGCCCTTCCCAGTAGCTCCAGGCAAAAGCAAACTGCTGCCGTCCCTCCTAGCTTGTGTGTTTCGACCTGTAACCCTGGCTTATCCTCAAACAAGAGCTGACATAAAGAATTGGAGAGCACTCCCTCAACAAACAAATAAATTAACTAACAACAAAACCAGGTGGTATTTCATATCTGCCAACAATTGTCCCTGTAGGAAAAAACTCCTGCAAATAGAAAACTAGTCCCAACTGGTACAATGTATTCAGTCCCTTCATTCCGCTAGCTGTACAGACTAGATTTAGGAGTTTATTGGACACAGTTTTCCCCCCGTTATGGGAACGGGAAGGGGATGCTTGTGTCTGTGCGTGACTGAGAAAAAACAGATTTTATTGCACACCAAAACGTCCTCAAAATGGCACCATTCCGTTCCGTGGTTCCAAGCCGTCCCAATTCAGTGCTGAGGCGCGTCATTTTGCTCGGACAGAAGTCTTCCAACCCAAACATTTAACACACCTCAGCACTGAATGGGGACAGCTTGATATCACCAAACAATTTTTTGTTGTTGTTGTAACCTGCCCCGATTGCCTGTTCAGAGCTGCAGGCTAGAAAATAATAATAATAATAATAATAATAATAATAATAATAATAATAATGGTGCCATTTTGAGGACGTTTTGGTGTGCAATAAAATCTCTTTTTTTTTCTCGGTCGCGCGCAGACACAAGCATCCCCTTCCCATTGCCATAACGGGGGAAAAACTGTGTACGATAAATTCCTTAATATTGCCATTTTCTAAACAGGAGAATGGTTACATGTGGAGAAGGGACTTGGCCAAGACCAAGTTTGTAGCAGAGACCAGAGTAGGAATCTGTCCAAATCCATCTGTCTGTCCTGTGGATCACTCAAGCTCACATATACAATACATAATACCCATACATCTGTGTATACATTCATATGAGTGGTTTCAGTTCGACTTGATCAAGAACAGAAATATCCTTCCTTTCTTCCTTCCTTCCTTCCTTCATGCATCTGATGGTGTGGGCCCTTTGCTCACAGAACCTGACATCACAATCCATATTTTGATTTTTTAAAATGCCACGGGAGGTTCAGCTGATCTTACTGGAACAACTGTAAAACCTGTAGCAAAACAAATCACTGAGTGGAGAGAAGCAATTATCTGGCAGCAGGGGTGACAAGGTGTTTCTGAAAGGATGCTGGAGGAGAGTCATTGCAAAATTAATCTCTTTCAAAATCCTTTTTATTTTCCTAACGCTAATGGGCCAAATATCATTATGTCTCATTACCGTGCCCATAATCCCTCTTTGTCACCTTTTTCCATGCTCTTCCCACCCATTTCTTAGACAACAGGAGAGCCTTGGTTGGTGAATGCCTGGCCGTGTGGTTGGATGGTTTCAAAAGAGTGATTGGGTTCCCACATGGTATTTGGGCAGCAAGCATGAGCATCCACATGGAAACAAGGAAGAACCATCAGTAACCTGCTTGCCCTGGCATGCCTGGGGACTTAATGTTGCCAAAAGATATTGACGTCATTGTCCGGGTTAATCAGGGCACACTATGCCAAGCGCCCAGCATCCTGTCTCGATTTGCAGCCATTTGTAAGCCAGGCAAAATGTGACAAGAGAAGCCATGTTTTAAAACGATGGGATTTACCTATATTTCAGAGGAAGGGACTGGCTAAACCACCTCAGAGTATTCCTTGCCTAAGAAAACCCTACAAAATGAAGGGGGTTGACCTGAAGGCACACCCGCACCCACTTTTTTCAGACACAAAGACTCTAAAAAATATCTGCTACAACAGACTTTGGTAAACTTGTTGTTGTTGTTGTTGTTGGCTACCCTCGAGTCGGTTCCAATTCATGGCGACCCTGTGGATGTGACATCTCCAAGAATCCCTATCTTCCACTGCAGTCTTGCCCAGATCCTGCAAGCCCTTGCCCATAATAACCCCCCTGATTGAGTCTTTCCAACTGGTTTGTGGTCTTCCTCTCTTTCTTCTACCTTCAACTTTTCCTAGCATTATTGTTTTTTCTAGTGATCCATGCCTTCTCATGATGTGACCAAAGTACTGTAGTCTGAACTTGATCATCTTTGCTTCCAAGGAGAGCCCTGGTCTGATCTGTACAAGAACCCATTTGTTTGTCTTCTTGGCTGTCCATGGGACCCTAAGTACTCTTCTCCAGCCTCACATTTCAAAGGAGTTAATTTTCTTTCTGTCTACTTCCTTCACTGTCCAGCTCTTAAATCTGTACATGGTAACTTGGAATACAATATCCTGGATGATTCGGACATTGGTGCTCAGTTGTATGTCTTTGCTCTTCAGTATCTTTTCCAGTTCTGTCATAGCTGCCCTTCCCATTCCTAGACTTCTTATTTTTTGACTGCAGTCTCCATTCTGGTCCATATTTGATCCTAGATATGAGAATTCTTTAACTATTTCAGTTTTGTCATTGTCTGGGTTTAATTTCTGTATTCATTCTGTGGTCATTACTTTTGTTTTCTTTACGTCCAGCACCAGACCTGCCTTTGCACTTTCATCTTTGGCCTTCCTTATTAACTGTTCCAATTCCTGAACGTCTTCAGCTAATATTACGGTGTCGTCCGCATATCTCAGGTTGTTGCTTCCTCCCATCTTAACTCCTCCTTTCTCTAATTCTAACTCTGCTTTACTTATGATGTTTTCAGAATATAAGTTAAACTAGTAGGGTGATAGGATGCAGCCTCGCCTGACCTGACTGTACCATCAGGCAGAAAGCTGCCTCAAGCAACACATTCTGGGTGTCCTGAAAAGACAGCAAATTGTTAGGCATTTACTTTGTTATTATCACAGTTTTACTGCCGGTGGTGGGAAGAGGTGCTCATGGGATTTTCGGGCTTGCATACTAAAAACAGCTCAGATGTCTTAAGGAACTGGGCACCTTGACACATGCGTGTGCGTATATATGCACATGCATGCACACCCACCCACTATTTTGCTATTCTGCCTCAGATACCAAAATGTCTTGGGCTGGACCTCCCAATATTGTTTGTCACTAGGGGCAGGTCATCGAGATCTCTGGTAATCTTTTTCATGCCCGTGTTATTTGGGATCCTTTTAGATATATAGTGTGCCCTTCTCTTTTGCGGGAGATCCGTTCCGGACCCCACCGTGTAAGGGAAATACTGCGTATGCTCAAAACTCATTGAAAACAATGGGGCTCATGCATGTGGTGCGGTGCCCATGCCATTGCCTCTTCCAGCATGCGGCTTCAGCGTATGCTGAAAGCCGCAAATGGTGCACCCGCATATGGCGTGGGCACACTGTATATACAGTGGTCCCCTGGGTTACAAAAGTAATCCGTTCCAGCACCCCTTTCGTAACCCGAAAACATTCGTAACCCGGGGGACCACTGTAAGTATAGGAAAGGACTTGGCGCGATTTGAATTTCACGCCGCTTTCCTTTTGCAACCCGTTTTGTTGTTTTTTTCGGAAACCGGGGCCGTTTTTCCGGCCCCGGCTCTTTCGGATCCCTGGGTTTTCGTACCCCGGAGGATTCATAACCCAGGGGACCACTGTACTTGTATTTGTCTGTGAGACAACATCCATTGCGGAACATTCTGACAAAACAATGTAGCTATTACAACAAATGCAAGTCATGTGCTGGTGACATTACAATTGCATTAGACATAGGATGAAAAAGGTTAAAATAAACAAATAAATAAAAATTTAGTTGCTAAAACATTGAACCAGCAATAATAATGACAGCTACAAAAACTCATCCCCTTTGCGACCCACTGCTACTGTTTTCAAGAAGTTGCCATGGATCTTTTGTGCTGTTACTCCAGAGGTGGCAACCTTAAATGTGATGGATTTAGAATGGTCAGCCAGCAAGTCACAACTAATATCAGGCAATGACCAACCCACCCTGCCTCTTTGGATATCTCCCAGGAAATGTGTCCTGGGGTCACTATATAAAGGGCAGGGTCATAAATAGTGAACCTGGTCTTCCATCTCCCCAGAACCACAAACACATAGTTGTCGTGTATAAGGGATCCCTTTATACCTCCAGTGTTATTTGGGACCCTTTTATTGAAAGATGCTCTGCTGGTAAGTTCTAGGGAGTTTATCACATGGGAGGAATTTCTCTCAATTGCGAATGGAGCCAATTCACAATTATGGGAATTCTCTAGTTTAGCAAATTTATGTGAAATCTGATTGCATTCAGAATGCATTCAGAAAGACTTTCCATTTCCCGAAAATGACCCCCCGTTGCCCGAAATTGCGTGAGATACTCTAATACGCAATTACGTGAAACGCCATGATTGCGTTCAGAATGACTTGCCATTGCCCGAAATTGTGTGAGATACACTCATTCGCAATAACGTGAAACCCCATGATTGCATTCAGATTGCCATTGCATTATACCCCCAAATTCCATCGTATGATAAACTCCTCGGTCTTTCTCAACAGATAGGAATACCCTGATGCAACTTGCTTTCCTTAGCAAATGTCTTACGCCTCCCATCATCTCCAGCCAGCTGTCTGGGGATGATGGGAGCTGTCAGCCAATGCATCTGAAGGCGGAGAAGGCTAGGTTAGGGCATGGTGGAAGTGGAGAGAGATCAGGAAGGCCCAGTCAGAGGTGATGAGGTACATGGAATGAGAATATTTGATGCAGATGAGTCAAGCTACAGGTTACTTTTTGCATGCTTTGGTTATGTAATGAGAGTCACCTGCCAGCTGCTCATAAAACCGCAAAATTAGGAAGCACCCGTGTTTGCCTTGGTGACACTTGATGTATTTTAATGAAGCCCTTCACAGATAAAATAAAGCAAGGACACATAATTCCACACACACAACACACTTAAACTAAATTACTGACATCATGGGAGGATGTTTCTTATGGTTACTTGCAATTGATCCCTCAAACTCAGTTTGCTATGCTTTTGAAACACTGGTGTTTTAATGAAAAGCAGCCTTAAAGGCTGCAGTCTGAAGTAGAGAAATGGTAAGAAAAGGGGTGCTTAACCTTTTTCGTACAGGGCATTTGATCCAAATACTGCAGTCAGCTAGCAAAAGAGGGATGTCTAGTGAGCAACTACATAAGGATTAGAATCGTGTTAGCAACATACTAAGAACACTCTCTCAGCCTCAGAGGATAGCAATGGCAAACCCCCTCTGAAGAAACTTGCCAAGAAAACTTCATGATAGGGCTGCCTTTAGGGTCGCCATAGGTTGGAAACAATTTGAAGGCACAAACAACAACAACAATGGAGATCTGGTGTGTCCAGGGTGATAAAGCGGTCCAAATAAATCTCATAAATGCGCTTGAGGACAGCCGTCATGATATACAAATGAGAATCTATTTTGGCATTTGCATTCCACAACATAGAGGTGCCAGGCAAATATGAAATGAGAAGAAATACAATGATGGAGCTGTACTGCCTGCCTGGACCAAAAGAATGAATGAAGAATGTGGAGAAGAGAAAGGGGGGAGTGTCACTCAATAAGTCCAAAGAAGGATGTACACATTGTGAGTCATGGAGATGTTTGTCAGCTGTGAACTCTGAATAGATGTGACAAATCTTTCAGCGATGCTGGTAATAGGAAGGCTTGGCAATGCTTTTCCTTTCCTCTCTCCCAGGCATCTGGTACAGCTACATTACAGTCTGTACAATGCATAGGATGGTAATAGAATCAAGGCTGGCTATGCAGCATCCAGGAGGTTTAGAAAGCTGTTCTCAAAATAATCTGGGTTTCATTGATGTTTGCTGTGCCAAAGGCTTTAGCCAAAGATCATGTAGCGAGTTGGGCCTCTGCTGCTATTATGCAGATAGGTTTTAGGGTCCATGTTAGCACCATGGTCAAACATTAAGAGTCATTCACTGAAATTTATTCTTATGTACCTTCAAGTCAACTATGGCTTATGGCAACCCTATCATGTGGTTTTCTTGGCAAGATTTGTTCAGAGGAGCTTTGCCATTGCCTTCTTCTAAAGCTAAGAGATGTAAAGTCCTTCTATGGAGGGTTTTTAACAGTGGTTGGATGGCCATCTGTTGAGGATGCTTTTGGGGGTCTTTTCCATTTCTAAGATAACATTATATTGGACCCTCAGCTTCATGCATCTGAAGTAGACTCATGTCTTCGAAAGCTTCTTTCTTTCACTTAGTCTCAAAGGTGCTACAAGACCCCTTTGCATACTTTTCCAGACTAACACAGCTATATATTTGAACTCTCCTCTGTTACAGTTTGTCGTGCATCTCCAAAAAGAAATGCATCCCCCAGAAACAGAATAGCCTAAAGGTTGGATATGCGCAGTTATATGTACAGATGCAGATTTTGAAATAATGACAATAATGCAATGCTATACATCTTAGCACATAAGGAAGGGTAACTAGGTTTCCTCCGTACCTGTTTATCAGCTGTACAACGATCCTTTCCCATGTAAGGATCCTTATTGGGGGGAGCGGTGGGCACATGTGACCTTATAGGTTTTGTTGGACTACAGTTCCCATCAACCCCACTATCATGGCTATTGGTCTAGGAAAACTGCAGGCCAAGAATACCTGGAAGGCCACAGGTTCGACAATCCTGAGCAATGCAGTGGTTCTCTGTTATTGTCTTCATCCCATCAATTTCATCTACTTGTTGTTATGATGCAATTACTGAGCCTAGAATAAAAACAACCCTAGTAGTTCAGGAATTCAAACGGAAAGCAAAGCACTAATGGAATTCAAGCAGGGTGGATAACTGGAAAGGAAGTTACCAGTACATTCCAAAGGTATAAATAATGGAGAGTCTAACAGATTTATGATGGCACACAGTTTAACAAGCAGAGGCCAATTTAGTAAATCTATCTCTGACGTCTAAGATACTACCCATCTCGGTTGTTTTTGGCCTTTCGGCTTATCCCAATCAAGGGATCATCCCAACATGTGTATTCTGAATTTTCCTTGTGGCTGACGTGACTATTCAGTTGTGAGAGATGGTCTCTATAGTACAAACTAAAATTGGGATATGGGAGACATCAGAATCCACTGTAGTTAAGTTGCTGTTACTGCTGCTTGTTATAAGAAAATAACATATAACACCTGGACCATTGCCACCTTGAACAGTCGGAGTGGGAAAGCTCTGACTTTCTAGGCACTATTCAACACTAGCCATTCCAAACTACTGGCCAAACTACCTGGGGCTTATAGTGTAGGAATAAAACATCTGAGGATCAGAATCCCCAATTCTCTTGTATGGCACAGAAAGGATGCAAAGAACAACATACAAGAGAATCTCAGTTTTCACATCTTGCCTCTTTCATCATCACTGCAGCTTCCTTGCTCAGTTGCTACACTAATCCTTAAACTGGGAGGAATTGAGTAAAATTCATGAAAGAGATGTCATTTTAATGCATCCTCGGGCTATATAGTTCCAGAACTACAGTACCTGGCTTAAGGACTTTATTGCATGTTAAAGAAAGACAAAACAGATCAGGAGTATAGCGGCTTTCTCTTTGCTGCTCCACATGCCATTGTAGTACTTCTGTTCTCTTCCCGAGAGAAGACAGTCCTCAAAGTGTACCTTTTCCCAAATTTCCCATTCGACAAAAGGCACACTTTGACAACCATCTCCCCTTGGGAAGAGAACGGAAGTGCTATGATGGCACACGGAACAGCAAACAGAAAGTCACTATGCTCCTGAGGCCTTTTGTCTTTCTTTTTTACATACAGGAAGGTCCTCATTTTGCTTCTTTGCAGCAGATAGGCAAAAATCCAGAAAGGGTTAGGTTGGTGCATACTTTCAGGTTGTTTTTAATATGAAATCTTGTAAATTTTGCTGAAGGTGGTATTATTTAATACTTTTAAACTTTTGCAATTAACCTTTTAGTTCCATCCTTTTAAAATTATTGTGACTTTCCTTGAATCACATTTTGAGAGAACCAATCAATCAATCAATCAATGTGTTTGTGGAGTTTGCAAAATGGTGAATCGTCCCCCACTATTTCATACATAACTCACTGTACAGTTCTCCCACAGAGATATTTTGTCCAACTATTTGATTGTTCTGGTGGATAGTGCAACAGAAAAAGAAAAAAGGAAAAAACAAGGGCCAGAATCCTCTTTTACAGTAACATAGCTCTTTTACATAAACGTAGCTGTGTAGCAGAGGCATTAAGAACCCCTTGTTAGAGAATTGTGAAAATGCACAACGGGACGCTGGCAAAGTGGCATGTGTCGGGGCTGATTCCCAATCGCAGATTAAAAACGGAGAACAAATGAATATGAATTAGCATACTGGTGATAGGTACAAATTTAGCATACACCTGTTATCCGTGATAAAACGTACGCTGCTATTAACCAGGTGCATTTGAATAGGCAATTAGTTTCCGTGCATCCTGTTTTATAGGCAGTGTAGACAGCTAATTAGTACTGTATTGTTAAATGAATATGATTGAAACAGTACTGTAAGTTTAATGCAACCTCCCATACAGTGACATCTTCAAAAATTATAAACATAGAGCTTTCTGGCAGGGCCCGTTTCCTCAGATGCGTAATGAAATGTTGTGCAGATTTTTAGTTATCTGTACAGTACGCAGTGGCACACTCACGTGAGATCTGAGGGCAATTGCATGCCAAAAATTCTGCCAGTGATACTTAGATTATTAATCCTAATGTTTCACAAAACTGTCATTTTAAATACAGGTTGAGCCTCCCTTATCCAGAATTCCAAAATCTAAAATACTCCACAATCTAACATTGTTCTCATGAAGGTCTGAGACAGTGACACTTTTGCTTTCTGATAGATCAGTGAACACAAACTTGGTTTAACGCATAAAATTATTAAAAATATTATCTATAAAAGTACCTTCAGGCTATGTATATAAGGTGTATGCAAAACATAAATGAATTTCATGTTTTGACTTGGGTCCTATCTGCAAGGTACCGCATTACGTATGTGCAAATATTCCAAAATCCGGGGAAAAATCCAAATCCAAAACACTTCTGGTCCCAAGCATTTTGGATAAGGAGGACTCAACATGTATATACATCTTACTCAGGTGAAACTAGGGATGTCAGATCTCAGGGTCTGGCCCTGAGTCCTTCATCCTTATGGGCCAGTCAACAGGTGAGGGTGCAGTTTCTCCAGTTTTGTTGGGCTCAGCTCCTGGGAAAAGATATGGGTGACATGCAGCTCTCCACTTCAGCTAGTTGAGCGGCAGCTTTGTAAATTTGTAAAGCTTAATGGACTGGTTATTGTAACTTGTAATGACTCTACAGGGGGTCTCTGCATTTACTTAGCATCCTCCTTCCTTCCATGGTGGCAGAATCATAGAATCATAGAGTTGGAAGAGACCCCAAAGGCCATCCAGTCCAACCCCCTGCCATGCAGGAACTCACAATCAAAGCAGCCTTGACAGATGGCCATCCAGCCTCTATTTATTAACCTCCAAAGAAGGAGACTTCACCAGGGAGTGTGTTCCACTGTTGAACAGCTCTTATTGTCAGGAAGTTCCTCCTAATGCAGAGCTGGAATCGCTTTTTCCTGTAGTTTGCATCCATTGATCCAGTTCCTAGTCTCTGGAGCAGCAGAAAACAAGCTTGCTCCATCCTCAATTTGACACCCCTTCAAATACTTAAACAGGGCTCTTATATCACCTCTTAACCATCTCTTTTTCAGGTTAGACATACCCAGCTCCAGAAGTCTTTTCTCATAAGGCATGGTTTCCAGGCCCTTCACCATTTTGGGGGCCCTCCTTTGGACACGATCCAGCTTCTCAACATCCTTTTTGAACTGTAGTGCCCAGAACTGTCAGATTAACAGTATGCCAGGTGAGGCCTGACCAAAGCAGAATAGAGTGGCACTATTAGTTCCCTTGATCTAGACAGTATACTTTTATTGATGAAGCAGTTGTTATTGGAAGGAGGGCTTCTTTTCAGATGCTAGGAGCAAAGCATGATGCTGCTGTTCCTGACAGCTCTTCTCTCCCTTAGACACCACAGTAGTGGCAGTTGTCGTGGAAGGAGGGCTTCTCCTCAGCTGCTGGGATCAAGGCATGATGGAGTTATGCTTGGCTGTTCTTCTCTACCTCAAAAGCCACAGCATCGACACATGGAAGATGGAGGGAGGGCCTCTCACCAGTTGCTGGGACCAAGGCATGTTGGAGCTGTTCTTGACTTCTCCCCTCTCCATCAGAGAGGCCACAGCATTGACAGTTGTTATGGAGGGAAGGCCTCTCACCAGCTGGTGCCAGGACTCACCCTCTGCTCAGCTCTACATCCACCTTCTGGATACTAGAAGCAAGGAGGGTAGATTAAGCATTCTTTATTTCAACTGAGAACAGACCTTTTAGCTAAGACTTCTGTCTCAATGCCAAAGAGAAAAATGTGTTCTCTCTGTGTGTGTGTGTGTCTGAATGACAACTATGGTTGATCCTTAATTCATGATGCCTAACGACATCATTAGGCGCTGTCCCTCGATCTCAGATTTTGGTTAGGAAATCTCAGGGCGTAGGATGATCTTGATCTTGGAGATCCTGGGTAAGCCAGTTAAGACATGTAACATGATAAGAAACCTTAAAATTCTGGTGAAAGACTGACGTTTCTAAGGAAATTGATTCACTACGGTTCTTTTCTTCATAATGCCTGCTTTAAAGTTAGTGGCGAGTGAAATGTCCAGACAGGCTAGCGATTCAGTCTTCCAGTGGTTTTTAAATATTTATATTTCTGATGCCAGATTTCTGTCCCTTTTTGATTCGGCATAGAAATTGATCTGTTTGTTCCAAGGTGCTGTCAACAAGAGGACCCATCCGTCCGTCTGTCCATCCATCCATCCATCCATCCATCTTATCTTATCTCTATCCTACCTATCTATTCATTCATCCATCCTATCTGGGTGTCATCTATCTATCTATCTATCTATCTATCAATCATCTAATCTCCTCCTGTTGGCAGCACCCTTGGAACAAACAGATCAATATATATATATGGGAAACTGAGCATATTGCAGGTCCTGATCCCTGCATTTGTGTCTTGTGGCCTTTTGTTGGTAGCAAATATTTAAGGTTGGGAAGGTTACCTATAAACCAACATAGGCCTACTTACCCAGGGCCTGCGAGTGGCAAAAATATTGTCCAAGATGGTTTGCAGTTCATCCAAAATATCTTCGAATGGTTGTATATGGAAGCTGTAAGTGAAGGTCAATAGGTGGGGGTCTTCTAGTATTTCCCTCCTATAGCACATTATTCCTGTGTACCAGTTCAGCTTGTAGTTGTTGTTGTTTTAAATACCTTCATAGGGTGGGGGTTGTACTCTAAGAAATGCCTGAGTTGTGAGTTGTGGTACTGGCTCTGTCCAACAGGTCTGAACAGATGCAGTTGTATTGTAGGGCTTGGCTGTGAGCAGTGGATTTTGTGGTGTGTTTTGGGTTGAAGATGGTAGCATCTAAGTATGTCTAGTAGTAGTAGTAGTAGTAGTAGTAGTAATACTACTACTACTACTACTAATAATAATAATACTAGACATACTTAGATGCTACCATCTTCAAGTAATCAGGGTGACCTGATGTCCTCACCTTAAAGGAGGACAAGGCACCACAAAATGGAGGACATTTGAGAAAAATAGAAGGCATGACCAAATCAAAGCACTCATATAAATATGAATTCATGCTTCTTAGTCGTGCTCAAAATAAAGGACATTTTTTCCTGGGCAGAAGACTAAAATGTTGGACATGGCTTGGAAAAAGGAGGACGTCTGGTCACCTTGGTAGCAATCACTTCCACCATACAACCCTGAACCACGAATATTCTCTGATTTTGGGATCTAAACAAGATCAGGCTTCTTCATTACTTGGATGGGACATAGCCAGCAAGAAAGACCATATACGTCTATTTCCATACTGGCTAGGAAAGAATCCAGCCTGGACCTCTAGAGAGCCATTGCTGTTAGCCAGAAATGACTATACCGGACTAAATGGACCACTGACTTGACTCATTAGAAGGCAACTTTCTATACCCTGTGTTTTCAACATAAAGTATTGCTTCATCCTCTACAACCGGAACAAATGTAAGCCAAGTAACATCGGAGTGTGAAAATACCAGCTAAACGGGGCTGCAGCACTTTGCTTTTGCCTGAGCTTACTGGGAAGGGAAAGATTCCACCTCCTCTTCTCCTCTCTCTGAGATAATCTAGCACAAACCATTTGCACATGGAGGTCAGTTTGCAGCAACTGAAGAAAGTTGCGGATGAAGGGGGAAAGTGGGAAGACGGGAAAGAAACTGGGTTATTTTAAAAGCAGCTGGAAAAGTGGGACGACAGAAGACTATTGTGATTGACATGTTCAATTAATGGGAACTTATTATTATTATTATTATTATTATTAAAATGTAGTTTCCTCTTAGAACAATGCCCCCTCGGTAACATCCTGACCTGGAAGTAAGTGGCAGAACCATGGGCACGTGCCAAGAACCCATCACAATTTTTGTTTTGTTTTCAAGTCTTTGAGAGCATGCGCTTATAGGAATTGGGTTGGCTGGTGGCCATTTCTTGCATTACTGTGCCTACTGAGAGAGAATAAAGAATACGCACAGTATCTGGGTGTGGGGATTCAATGAAACTGCTGACAGAGGAGCAACCTCCCTTTTGGTATGGCTGGCTTGTTTTAACTTTATTTCGCTGTTAGGTGTGTGCACACCTTTCTTTTTGGAGGTGAAAGACTGCAAGAGAGGGGTATCTTCATGCTGGCCAGAAGAATAAATGGCAACCAGTTTTCTTGGAGGAACAGCTTAGATATCCTAAAAGCACCAGATCCCATCTGATCATAGAAGGTAAGCAGGGTCAGTGCTGGTTAGCACTTGGATGGGAGACTGCCAATCAATACCAAGTGCGGCAGGACATTATTACATGGGGAACGGGACACCATTGTCCTGTCCCTGTCCTGTATTTATCCTGTGCTTATTGCACGATTGCGGGAAGGACTTTCACACAAAATCATGTTTATCGGGACATTGTCCTGTCCAAAAAGCACGATTGAATGTGATTGTGCAAAAGGCTTTCTCTCTAAATCACACTCATCACATGAATGTCCCATGAATGTCCTGTGACTGATGTGGAATTGTCCCCTCATTTCCCCTAATTCTGTATTATTGGAAGATCCCAGTAATGCACTTCCACTTCATTCACAGGACATTCACGGGATCAGCGCAATGTAGTGTGAAAGCCTTTTGTGCAATCATGTTCGATCGTGCTCTCTGGATGGGATAAAGAGACTGTCACCGTGTGATAAAGTCTGTAGGCTCTGAGCACTCCTTGCCTAAGAAAACCCTATGAAATTCATGGGGTTGCCATAAGTCACAGGCGACTTGAGGGCACACACACACATGCGCACAAACAGCAGCAGCGATAGCCTTGATGTCCCTTGGGTCCAGTATCAGCATAACACACCTTCCAATGTGTTGTTTGTTAAAGAAAGCGAACAGAGAGCAGGCCCTTTTCTACTCCACCCACGCTTTGAGGAAATGAAACTTAACGCGGTGGAAATACCTACTTCAGGAAGCCTTTACTTTTATTCCCAAAGGATACAAGAACCGCAGGGTCAGGAATTTGGATTCTGCAAGGTGAACGATGGCTTTGCAGCAGCCTATTTGGAATCCGGTGAGTGAGCAGAAGGAAAACAATACATTAAGATGTTCACAGTGATGTTTGGGAAGACCGTATGCATAAATTCAAGGGAGCGTCATGTGAAAATCAACCTGTTATTAGGTGATATTGGCAAGATTTATTGCTGATTTAATAATGCTTGCTTCCCGTGTGAGAAAGTCCTGTGCTTGAGCTTTCGAGTACTAGAATAAGCAAGGGACCATATTTTGTGTACGCCGCTTTGATTGTTTTAACAGAAAGTGGGATATAAATAAAAGTTTTATATTATTATTATTATTATTATTATTATTATTACTACTATTGTGTTTATTCTGACAGAGCCTTCCTTTTACCGGCCCCATTTTGGGGGGCATGAGCGAGGGGAAAATGATTATAATCCAAGGCCAAGCCCACAACCCCTTGAAAAGGTTTGTCCTGCCTCTCCTTTGCGTTTCATTTCAATAATTCTACTTCCTTTTCTTTTTTACTTATTTTAATTTTTTTATTGATATTATGGAACATATATGAAACATCATAACATATAAATATATAAATATAACATATAAAACAAACATATATGCATTTTGTAATTAGAAATGCAAATCGGCTTTCCCCGTTTCCCCCTCTTGCATGATTTCATTTCAGTAATTCTGCTTCCTTTTCTGCCTAACTAGGGGTGCATCTGCATTGTACAAATAATGCAGTTTGACACCGCTTTAAGGGCCGTAGCTCCATCCCATGGTAACCGGGGACTTGTAGTTTTACAAGGTCTTTAGCCTTCTCTACCAAACTGGGCTGGTTCCTCACAATACTACAAATCCTGGGATTCTGTAGGATGGAGCCATGGCAGTTAAAGTGGTGTCAAACTGCATTGTTTCTATAGTGTTGAAGGGATGTCATATTGAGGAGCAAACTTGTTTTCTGCTACTCCAGAGAATAGGACCTGGAGCAATGGATGCAAACTACAGGAAAAGTGATTCCACCTCAATATTAGGAAGAACTTCCTGACGATAAGAGCTGTTCAACAGTAGAATAGGTACGCAGAGAGATCTTGTAGCACCTTTGAGACTAACTGAAAGAAAGAAATTGGCAGCATGAGCTTTCATAGACTTCAGTCTACTTCCTCAGATGCATTACAACAGTAGAATGGACTTCTCTAGAGAGTGATGGAGTCTCTCTGTCTCTCTAAGTGATGACAATTTTAGTGCTATGATTCCAGTTTTAATTTGCCATGGCAACATCATGTGGAATCCTAGGATTTGTATTTCAGCCAGAGAGCTGTAGTGCGTCACCAAACTATATTATTTATGTATTTATTAATATTTATTTATTTCATTTATATCCCGCCTTTCTCCCCGGAGGGACCCAAGGCGGCTCACAGATAAAAACCTTTAAAATTATTATAAAATTCAAACAATTAAAACAACTATATATAAAATCACTTAACATAAAATATAGTTACGTTAAAAACAGACTAAAACCCCACCTGCTCCATAAAACCACCCTGCTATGCATTATGTACAGAAAGCATGCCAACATAAACATGTTTTTACCTGGTGGCGAAAGGCCAGCAGGTTGGGGGCCAGCCTAGCCTCCCATTATTGTTATTGTTGTTATTTTTTATTATTATTATCATTTATTTATAGAGCGCTGTAAGGTTTTGCACAGCGCTTTACGTAGTAAGGGTCAAATATAATAAAATAAAAAAAGAATAAAAACCTGCCAAATGGCGTACAGTCTTCTACATGCACCAGGACTCCACAGGACATAGCTATGGCAACTAAAATGGAATGATACTGCTATAACTATGTAGTGTGAAAGGGCGCTATGTATTTTCATGGTTCCTGATCTTTCCAAACTTCCTCCCTCCCTTGTCCTTGATCTCTCTCTCTCTCTCTCTCGTTCTTTCTCTCTTTTTTCACCTACTCCCTTCAATATTTTCCCCTTCACTGCTACTTTCCCTTTACCTACTGCTATGATCCCTCCTTTCCACCTGTTTCCAGTTTCAGTCTCAAACCTCACCTCGGATTTTAGTTTTGTAGTGAACCTCGTGTGTCCAAATGGCGACATTGCCTTTCACTTCAACCCGCGGCTCAACCAAGGCCAAGTAATCGTCTGCAACACGCAGGAAAAAGGCCGCTGGGGGCCTGAGGAGCGGATCTACAACATGCCCTTCCGACCCAGCGTCTACTTTGAAATTATTATCAATGTCAGGAGCCATTGCTATCAGGTGAGGTCTATTGTCTATTAAACTTTTTGTGCATCCTTGACTAAACCTTCTCCTCCAAAATAGGTTCAGCACCTTGGACAACTCCTCTAAATTTGGGGTTAAAAACACATTGATATGGAGGGGGAAGCATGATAGCAAAGAGAAATTACTGTATATACTCAAGTATAAGTCTAGAAATTTTAGTAAAAAAAATTGACCCCAAAAACCTGAGTCGACTTAGCCATGGGTCAATGTAAGTAGTGTACATTGTTGTTGCTGTTTTGTGCCTTCATGTCATTTCTGACATTATGGCGACCCTATCGCAGGGTTTTCTTGGCAAGATTTGTTCAGAAGGGGTTTTACCAGGGCCTTCCTCTGAGGCTGAGAGAATGTGGCTTGCTTAAGGTCACCCCGTGGCTTTACATGACCAACATGAGATTTGAACCCTGGACTCCAGAACCATGGTCAATCACTCAAACTACTATGCCACACTGGCTGTACATTAACTTTTATCAAAAAAGGAACCATCCTCTGGTGAAAGACAAAAGTACAATCTGTCCTGGAAGCACTGACCTCCCCTCTATTCTCATCCACCCAGCCTTTAGCATGAGCACAAACAGTTATGTCTACTAGAATTTTGTACGTTCTTTGGCATTGTTTTCCTTGGCTTCCTCCTCTAGATCCTTTGTTACATGCTAAGTTTTACCCTCGACTTTTCCATGGGTCATATCAAAATCCATCATGTTGGCCCCAAAACATGCTCCTGACTTATACCTGAGGCCCACATATAGTCGAGTATATACGGTACATAGAAACTGAATGGATTAATGGTACGATGGAAGCAAAGATCTGTTTAAGGCTGGGTTTGCCACACCAAGCATGTAGAGAGATCTATAGATAACAGGCAGTAAATTTGGAGATTGGGTCTATTTGGGGTCAGACTTTGATTTAGTCGGATAACTCCATGGTTTAGTAGCAAAATAGTTCATGGGGGATGGAGCTGGATGCAAAACTGGAGTTGAGAAGGTGAAGTCAATTACTTGTTGCATCACATATGAAACAGAAATTGGAGTAACCTGCCTATGACAAACACACAGGTGCACCTTAGTGACTTGCCATACACTAAGTCGCACCTGTATGATTGTCCTATGCATGTTATTCCAATTTATGTTTAAGAGTGATACAACAAGTAATTGGCTAACAAAATTCTAATAAATTCTGAAACAGTGCAGGAGAGTGGCACAAAAACCTGGTCCAAGCCAGACCAGTTTATGCTCATATGTGACAAGTGTGAGATGTTGTGGTTGAAGGATCACCAGTTGACACAGAGCAGGCCAACACAGATGAGGAGGAAACTGAAGTAGTTAAACATTTCCCCTACCTTGGATCAATCATTGACCAGAATGGAGATCGCAGCCAGGAAACCAGAAGTAGATTAGGACTAGGAAGGGCAGCTGTGAAAGAACTAGGCAAGATCCTAAAGTGAAAGGTTATAACTGAACACTAAAGGTAGGATTGCCCAGGCCCTACAACATATATGTTAGAATTGTCCATGCCATTTTATTCCCCTTCACCTTGTACAGATGTGAGAGCTGGACAGTAAAGAAAGTGGGTTAGAAGAAATTTGAGATGTAGTGCTGGAGGAGAGTGCTGAGGATACTGTGGATGGCCAGAAAGACAGAACAGATTTGAAGCCTGAATTCTTCCTGGAAGCCAAGATGACTAAACTGATGCTGTTGTACTTCAGCCGCATCATGAGAAGGCGGGATTCACTAGAAAAGAGCATAATGCTAGGAAAAGGTGGAGGGTGGTAGAAAGACTATACACTAGATGGAGAAACTGAATCAAGGAAACCATGGAGCTGAGCCTCTGGGACTTGAGGACAGGGGATCTTGGAGATGTCTCATACATAGGGTCTCCATAAGTCTAAGTCTACTCGAGGGCAGCTGATAACAACAACAGCCACAGAATAGAACAAGAGCTTGGAAAAATCAATTTTTAGACTGTAACTCCCATAATTAAATAGCCAGTACAACCAGTGTTCATGCTGATTGGGGAATTCTGGGAGTCACCATCCAAAAAAGCATGTTTCCGAGTTCATTGGCGCTGAATGAAGGGGGATGCTGCCCCTTGCCTTCACAAGAGTTGCTGAGACTGAAATGTTGTTATGGTATATACAGACCGTCTTCCCACCCTTGGTGCAAGGTAGGTTTCTTTATATGAGAAAAGATGCAAGGTAGGTTTCTCTATATGTCAAACATTAAGTGATTCTTCTCCTTTTGCTTTCTATGTGAATGGGGCAATTTATTAAATTTAATTTGGCCCTGAGATCACGACTTTTACTTCTGACTTTCCAAACAGTCAAAAGAAATACTTAATTAGTTGCTTCTGCTCCATGAAAACTTATCATTATGTTAAATTATGCTAAGACTTTATTTCATGAAAGTTTGTGCTAGTGTTTTAAGGGAAGGGAAGGATTTACGCAGACATCCAGATGTTCCCGGGCTTCAACTGTCAGCCCCATTCACATAGCCAGTTTTGATGAATGATGGGAGTTGTAGTTCAGCAACATCTGGAGGGCTGCACAATCCTGTTTGATAACTCTTTCTTGCTCGAAAGCTGGCACCTGGCGGTTGGAATTGGAACTAGCAGAGGTGATGATGTACTTTGGCCTTTTTCAAGCGCTTAACCACTCTCGACTCCTCGTTCTCTTCTAGGTATCTGTCAATGGAAGCCACTTCTTGGAATACAGGCACCGCCTTTCATTCCATCTGGTCCAGAACTTGCATGTCAATGGCGATATCTCCGTGAACTGTATCAACTTTCAAGGAGTTGCTGCTGGTGTACGTTGCATGACTTTCACACCTCTCTTGCTCCCAGTATAAACTTGACCGATACAGATGTGGGAAACAGCCACTTCTCATCTGTCCACAGCGGGACCCGGTATTCCCTGGGGTTAGGTTCCAGGATACTCCCCCCCCCTCCTTGGATACCCAAATCCGCGGATGCTCAAGTCCCATTAAATATAATAGCATAGTAAAACGGTACCTCTTAAATAAAACGGCAAAATCAAGGTGTGCTTTTTGAAATGTAGATATGTCTTAAAATATTTTCATTTCATATCTATTTGCACATCTATTTGCATCTGTTCACTCTCCCTCTGCCGAAAATGCATAGCCATCTGAATGCACGCAAAACAGACGGACGGCCACTTGTGCGATAATGTACATTTCTGAGGTTTCAGCAGATAATGCTAGTAAAACCCATGGAGCCTTTCCCTGCAAAGTTTAAAGAGTTTTTCACATGCACACCCGAAAGCCCAAACTCCTACAAATTGTGTGTGGCCAGAGTACATTTGATTCGACTAGAATGAGAAGTATTTAAACGTGTAGACTAGTTCTCAATCTGGATCCAACCCCACATCTGTCTCTCTTGTCTTTCAGGCGCCACCCCCGTATGCGCCTCCTACTTACAATGTCATCACAGCCACCAATGTAAGTACAACCCCTCTCTTTCTTTATGTCTCTTTTATTTGCAAAATCAGTATGTGTTGGAGCTGGCAGTGATTATTTGTACAGGTTATCTAAAGTTATTCATAACACCTTATAAAGCCGTCTCATTTTTAGGCACCTGGGAGATAGGTCACTAGCTCAACATAATTCACTGTTCCTTTCACTGTTGAACTCACTGTGCCCTTGCAAACAGGGGGCAAAACATCTTATTATATTATATTATATTATATTAATTTGTATTCTGCTTCCCCCCCCCACCAAAGTTGGAACTCAAAGCGGCTTACAATTTAAAAAAAAATGCAATTAAAACCATACCAAAATGAGCATTAAAATAGAATTAAACAGATCAGTATTAAAACACATTACTCCTTAAAAGAATAAAATGCAGTTTAAAAGATAAAAGCACTTAAAAACAATACAATTAAAACTACAAAATTCCGAGACCTATTTAATAGTTGATAGCAACTCCATCCTCAGTTCGTGAAGGACAATCATAGAGTTTTAAGAAATCCAGGGCTACAGCA
Source organism: Urosaurus nigricauda (assembly GCA_034509955.1). Taxonomy (NCBI): domain Eukaryota; kingdom Metazoa; phylum Chordata; class Lepidosauria; order Squamata; family Phrynosomatidae; genus Urosaurus; species Urosaurus nigricauda. Next base: position 27,801,395 of record JAOEGL010000007.1, on the reverse strand, counting down.
TTCCTTGGAGTTGTCTGTCTAGCCTTGACCTCCGGTGAGGCAAAGTCCCTTTCCTGCAGCGTTCACACTGAACAATTATAATGCTACGATTCCACTTTAACTGTCATGGTTCCATCTTATGGAACCCTGGGATCAGCCGTTTTGGGGAAAGGAATTTAGAATTCTTAGCCACAGATCTCCTTTTGTGCCTCACTGAACTACAACTCCTAGGATCCCATAGGATGCTGCCATGGTGGAATCCTAGCTTCCTAACTGTGCAGTGTGAAAGGTCCCTTGGTATTTGGTTCCACTGTTCTATTGTTAAAAGGAAACTTCCAGTGTTCAGTCAAAATCTGCACACCTATAACTTATGCCCATTAGATCTAGTCCTAGACAGCAGGGGAGAAGGTCATGAGAGCAAAAGGCACCATCTTCTGTGTGATAGCCCTTTTGAAGAGTGCTATCCTGTCTCTTCTCAGTTTCTCCAGATTAACATACTCAGTTCTGTCAGCCCTTCTCCGTAGAGTCTTATTGCATGAGAAAAGAAAGCCGAAATGGAGTACCAATTTTTTCCATGCCTCTCCGCAGGCCGTCACAGCACTTCCATTCATCTTCCTAAGGGAGACAGTAGTAAAACTATGTCTTTTGTCAAACTGATGTTTCCAGCCCAACAAAAGACACACTTTCATGACCGTTTCCATTGGGAAGAGAAAAGAAGTGCTATGGCATCATGAAGAGATGACCAGAGATAGCCCGTACTCACCCACACCATTTTGGCTTTCTTTTCTCGTGCAATGGGGCTCATAGTCTTAGTTTTAATCTAGCTATGTATTTGGTTCCCCCCTTCTTTTGAGAAAGTCATAACTTTACATTTGCCACACCAAAAACACTCCAGAGTTGTCAAGAGTCAAAATACTTACGTATTATTTTATTAGCGCAAAGATCTGCGTCCTCTGAATAATACATCTCTCTGCCTTTTCAGGTCGGTGGCATGTTTGCTCAGCCAGGTTTTGCACAACCATCATTTTCAGTGAGTATTTCTTTGGATTGGTGGAAACTTCACAGAGCTTGCAAGTTTTCAGGGTTAAAGGACTGAAGGCCTATCTAGTGCACATGGTGCCTGTATTTCACAAACAGTAACTTGGGCTGAATTCCAGAAGAAGACCAAATTCCAGTAGAAGACCAAGCTCAGTGGAAATTTGCACAGAAGTGCCGTGTTGATCTCTTGAAACATAAAAAGGAAAAAGAGAGGGGAAGGCTGTGGGAAGAAGGAGAGTAGCAGCACTTCTCTTCAGATGCAGTACAGAGTAATATCAGAATGGAAAGCATATTTACACAGTTGTGGGAGTGGGACTGAATGTAATAGGATCCAGAAATATGCAAAGCATGACCCTGCCCTAAAGTTTCAGAATAAGATGATGCAGATCTTTCAGATCTTTAATGGTCAGTTAGCGTTGATATGTAAAAGTAATAAATCACCTTACCCAAAGTCAATTCCATTCCCACAAGTGTGTAAATATGTTTTATATCATAAGGCCTAGAAATCACTTCATGTTGCTCATGGCTAGCTGGCAAAAGCTTGCCAAAACAAATTAAAACAAAAAACAAATGATGGTTTTTTGCAAATTAAATTATTGCTTTTCTTTTCATTCTTTGCAGAGGAAGAAGAGCAAGACAGCCCAGGTGTGTGGGTTAATGTCTGGGAAACTATCATAGCTTTCTGGTTTAGCTAAAACAGGCCTTTATGGGTCTGGTCACAATGTAGTGCTTTTCAGTTCCGTGATCTATATAACAAGGGTCTCCTCTTTGCTTTTTCATCTCTTCGCAGGGCTTCAGTGGAGTGACTTTGTCCAATCCTGTGAGTATCTTTACTATTCTGTTTTTATGTTTCTTAATTCTCAACCACTGAACATTTAGAAATGTTGGGTAGCCTTCTTTATACAGTCAATTGGCAGTCTGCAAGTTCTTTACAGTCAACTGGGTATAGTCAAGTGTCAGTCTATAGTATCTGGAATATGACCTGCAATAATGGTTCTCAATCATTGGCCCTCCAGACATTTCAGCTCCTAGAATCCCTTTCCATTGACCATATTGATCAGGACTACTGGGAAGTATAAGTCCTAAACATTTGGAGGAGAAGGATTGGGAATCACTGCCCTAATCAATGGTTTTGGTTGTATGGGATTCATTTGTAACATTGGTTCCCGATGGATTTGACCCTGGCAAATCGTGGGAGACAAAATGGACCTCCACATCTATCTCTGCACAACCATCTTCCAAGTTTATTTTGGGTGTGTGTGTGACAGTTTCTCTCCTTATCTCAGTCTAGAGGCTGGTTCAGTAGAAAAGATTTGATCTTTCTTTCCTATGGCTTGTCTACACAAGTTATATATTCCAAATTCTTAACGGGTTCGCTGTGTCCTGTTCATATAACATTGGGCCCAAACCCCAAATTGGGTGCAGACTGTCTTCATGATGTCTGCTCCTGATTCAGACTTTCTTCCTTTTAACCCAAATTATAAAAACTTTGCCTAACTAGCTACTTTTCTTGATGAAGGACCAAATGTCTTTTGTGTTCTATTTCCAGGCTGTCCCATTCCATGCAGCCATCCCAGGAAACTTCGCTCAGTTCCGGAAGATCACAGTTGTGGGGAATGTGCCATTTTTTGCAAACAGGTGCCTTTGCAGAGAAGATAAGATTTATACATCATCATTCCCCATTCAGTTATTACCACAAAACCCAAGCCAGTCACAAAACTTCTTGTCATTCTCATGTTTGCAGGTTGGAGTGGCTAATTCTGGTAGATCCATGAATCAGTTTTCTGGCACTGGAGCTCCCTGGGTTTCCCTGCCAAAGCATAATAATAATAATTGTCCAATTCTTCCCCTCCCAAATCTGTAAATGACATTATGTCTACTTATGGTTTTGACAAATTGTTTTTTTTTCAAACAGCGCAGGTGTGGGTATGGACTATTTTGAATAGCTTCTCTACGACAAAAAAGTGGTCTGGGGGTCAGGGTTCTTAAAAACAACATAGGGATGTTATTTCCCCACTACAGATCTCCAGTATTGCCACATAAAACTGAACTGAAGCAAGGGGATTTTGAGATTTATGTTGGTTCTCCAAGATCTATCTTTGTTTGTAAGCACAACTGTGTTGTTTTGGAGACCACTGGGATAGAGTTTCATCTCTTTTTGTCCAGATTCCACGTGAACCTGAAAAACACCATGACAGGCAACATTGCTCTGCACATAAACCCGCGATTCAAAGAGGGAGCCCTTGTTCGGAATACACTTATTAATGGTGCTTGGGGTTCTGAGGAGCGCCACATCCGCAGTATGCCTTTCTCCCCTGGCCAAGCTTTCCATGTAAGTAAGACTTTTAAAATAACTGTGGAAATCAAGGCAGTTAAGACCTTTGTTAGAAAGCGTGTATTAACATTACAACTTAGGTTGGAATACAGCCTTTGAGTGAGATTCCACTTGTACAAAAGTTTCTGGCTCTAACAGCTTTGGCTTCCAACAGCAGCTATCAGAGTCCCTCCTTGGAAAGTATCCTGAAGCTTTCTTCTCATACTTTTCTGGCAGCCAGCTGTTTTTCTCTGTTGTTCTGACACTGGCTGCTTTCCCCTGCGCTGCATCTGTAGATAAGAGCAGCTGAGAGGGGAACTAAGGAAAGCAATTTTTATATTTTAAAACCTTATATTGAAAAATTGTCTTTATGGATCAGATATCCGTATCACTTCTTTGTCAACCAGAAGCTCTTACACAACTGAGAATTAACTAGGCTTACTGCATTTCCACCTTATGAGGCCATTTATTAGCCCATTAGTGTTCTGTGATCTTAGAGAGGTCTTTTTCTGTTTCCCACCACTTTGTCCTGGGAAGAAGGGAGAAGCCATTTTTGGTGGCTGCTCCCACAGTTTTTAATCAGTATCACTTTTAAATACAGTATGCTGTTAGATGCACTGAGCCTCATTATTAGAAGGAAGGCAGGAAATAAAAATAAAATAGTAATATTAAAATAATAAGGGTATAGCTTTCAGACTTGCCTCAGAGTATGTCTACACCAAACACCAGAACCTATCTATCAGCCATTTCCCCTACGCAGAGAACTGTGAAAGGAGACTATGGATCTAATAGAGTTTTCAGTACACACAATTAACTGATTTGGGGGGAAATTAAATCATGAGAATTAAACTGGCAGAAAATACATGAAAATTCTGTGGCCTAGATCTCATTTATGTCTGTTGCAACATGTGGATTAATATGAGCTAAAAACTCAAATAGAATTCTTCATTTCCCTCCCACCAGATGGAGATCACCAACCTGAAGAAAAACTACAAGGTCATTGTGAATGGACAGGTGATATTTGACTACACCCATCGGATCCCACCAGGACATGTAGACCAATTGGAAATAGCTGGAGACGTCAGCCTGTCTTGCATACAGTACTGACAAGTCTGTTTTTCCTGTGCACCACTACTATGCAAGCCTACTGTGCACAGTAAACACCAAAACCATGAATTTGTAGTATGGAATAATATGGAAGCAGGGGAGACGTACAGAGGCCAGTTTGCTATACGTGTTTCAATCTGTAAGTGCAGACTTAGTAAGTGCTGCATGAAGGTATCAAGTGAAAAGTTTTCATCACACAATCACATAAATCTTTCTCAAACTGCATCTGATTCCTCCTCATTCCCTCTTTCTCGATTTCACTTGGTACTGTATTATTAATTATGCTCCACTTACCTCCCAGGTAAGAAATACTGTACATTCCAATGAAAATAAAGATAGAATAGTAGTTGGAACAACACTGTTCAATGGTACTATATACTGTGCAATTTCAGTCTGAATGTATCTTATAATCTGCAATAAAATAAAGATGTATAAAGGAACAATATATAAAGGGATGCTGTTAATACAAAGTACTAAACACCCCTCTCCCACTAAGTCTCATAAATGTGCAGCTCTCCATTTTCAGAAGGTTCTCTATCAAGAAAGATAAGATTCAGTTTAGTTCTGTTCCATTCACATTGAATCTAATTACAGTGGTCCCCCGGGTTACGAAGGTAATCCGTTCCGGATTACCTTTCGTAACCCGGAAGCTTTCGTTTCCCGGGGGACCGCTTTCGCGAACGGACCACGCGGCCGATTTAAAGGGGCCGCGTGGGTTTTTTTATTCATATCCCGGGGGATCCTTCGGATCCCGGGGGGTATGTTAGCGGTCCTGCGGCTTTCGGATCCCGGGGTTTTCGCAACCCGGGGGATTCGTAAGCCGGGGGACCACTGTACATGCTTGGTCACCTCTGAGAATAAGAGATGGCAGCAGTTTTTCTGTGTTGGGATCATGAATTAATGAAAGGTAGGGCCAACTAGGGTCTTCTGACAACTTCAAGATAACATTGCCATTTAAGGCACCTTATAAAAATGCTTCAGGCAGCTACATCATTGCAGAGACATAACATACTAAATGTTTATAGTTTTTTGTGGGTTTTTCGGGCTATATGGCCATGTTCTGGAAGAGTTTATTCCTGACATCTCACAAGCATCCGTGGCTGGCACCTTCAGAGAATTCTTTAGCCACAGATGCTGGTGAAATGTCAGGAATAAACTATTCTAGAACATGGCCACATAGTCTGAAAAGCAACAAAAAACTGGATTCCAGCCATGAAAGCCTTCGACTTCACATACTAAATGTTACTTTAAAGAATACAACATACCTTGAAGTGGGACAACATATAGAGAACAGATTTATTTTGTTTGACTACTGGAAGAATAATAGTGATTGCACATGCAGTGATTTAAACACTAGGCAGCAAAGACTTTCTCTTACAGTTCATTTTTTCCTGCACCTTACAGCCAGAGTGGCAGCTGTCTTAACCCCGCTTGAGCTTCTCCTTACAAAAAGCAGCGGGCATGACCTGGGACCAGCTAGGTTTGCGCCGGAGGGCGTTCAATCTGGATATCAGGAAGCAGGTTGCAGCTGGTGATGATGTCTACCTTGTCTGCCACCGCTCGCAAGTCCTCCAGGACAAGCCGGATGTTGTGCGAGGCACTGATGATGCCATTTTGGGAGTTGCTGAGCTGGCCAGTAATGGCCCCGATCTCTTTGATGGCCGTCTGGTAGACCTGCTTGACAGTGCTATTGACATCGTAGTACAAGCGGGCGTTACTCTCAATAAGTTTTTGCTGCAGCAGGGTGCTGTAGCGGCCACGGTGTCGGATGCGAAGGGCAGGCTTCTCTTCAACCGCCGTGGGGGAGCCTGGATCCTCATTTCTATAAACCACCAATGGTGGCAAGTCTGGACTGATTAAGGTGGGCTCCACTTTAGTCTGGCTAGACTTTGCATCTTCCTCCTCGTCTGTTTCAGAGGCTTCCCCGGTAACCTTCACCCCAGAAAGGCTGGGAGAGGAACCTTGCTGCACAGAAGACAGATACGCTTCTTCGTCCGAATCTGTCTCTGAGGCTTCTCCTTGAACTACAGTTTTGTACCTCGAAGCGGTCATTTCTGCATGGGCTTCTAAACAAAAGAGAATAAAATAAAAAACTGTTTATGTACTTGAGAATCTGAGAAGGAAGAAGAGACAACCAAGGTTACTATAAATGAGAAATCTTTCTATTCTGGAGAGATATTAAAAAACTGAAGGGATCCTCGTTTCTATAAACTACCAGCGGTGGCAAGTCTGGACTTTATTCTGGGACTTGTAGTTTAGGAAGAAGCATTTAGAATATTCAGACAGAGAGCGATTAGGCCTCACTGAACCACAAACCGCAAAATGCAACAGGAAGCAACCGGAACAGTAAAAGTGGATTAGCCCCATTTTAAGAGTGTTGTGCGATAATCTACATGGAATCACAGAGTTGGAAGAGACCCCAAGAAGGGCCGTACAGTCCAACTCTACTCTGCCATGCAGGAACTCTCCATCAAAGCATCCCTAAGAGATAACCATCCAGCCTCTGTTTAAAGATGTCCAAAAATGGAGACTCCACCACTCTCTAGTGCAGCATATTCCACTGTTGAACAGCCCTTACTGTCAGGAAGTTCCTCCTAATGTTCATTTGGAATCTCTTTTCCTGCAGCTTGCATCCATTGTTCTGTGTCCTAGTCTCTGGAGCAGCAGAAAACAAGCTTGCTCCCTCCTCAATATGGCATCCCTGCAAGTATTTAAACAGGGCGATCATATCACCTCTTAACCTTCTCTTCTCCAGGCTAGACATCCCATGCTCCCTAAGTCGTCCCTCATAGGGCATGGTTTCCAGACCCTTCACCATTTTAGTCACCCTCCTTTGGACCTGCTCCAGTTTCTCCACATCCTTTTTGAATTGTGGTGCCCAGAACTGGACACAATATTCCAGATGGGGCCTGACCAAAGCAGAATAGAGTGGCACTATTACTTCCCTTGATCTAGACTCTATACTTCTATTGATGCAGCCTAGAATCGCATTGGCCTTTTTAGCTGCTGCATCACAATGTTGACTCATGTTCAACTTGCACACAACAGTAACAACTCCAGAGTCTCATGCTGGCTCTCTTTTATCACTCCTATCATTATGCATCCAGACTGGAGAAATAACCCGGTTTGAAAGCGTTTTAACGCTTTTTTTGGCTCAAGGCTATGGAATTCTGGGAGTTGGAGTTTGTTGTGGGGCCCAGAGCGGAGCTCCCAGAATTCCATAGCAGTGAGTCAGACAAAGAGTTAAAGCGCTTTCAAACCGGGTTATTTCTCCAATTTGGATGCATTATATACAATATAACAATATAAATAATACTACTATAAAAAGAAAACAAAGAATCGTGGGATTGCAGACACGGAGAAGTAATTTTCTATAATTTACATACCTTTAAAATAAAAAAGAATTAGATTAGAAACACTATAATATATAATATCTGGAAAGAGCACTTCCGCCTTTGCGGGTCACATGACTATTCAGGCGATCACGTGACAGCCTCCCTTCTCTGCCCCGCGCGCGCATGCTCCGTTCCGACTCCTCCCCGGCGCATGCGCGTTGCGACGCAGAATTGTTGCGGGCCTTGAGATGGGAAAGCTTCTTTATCTTCCCTCAGAGGGCGAGGGGGCGGAGCTTAAAGGCCATGATTGACTGGCGGCTTTTCGAATGGGATCATGGGAGTTGTAGTTTGGCATTGAGAAGTTTTCTCTCAGCCTGAGAGTCCTTTCCTTTGGAGACACTAAACTACAAAACCCAGAATTCTGTTCAATATTTGCCATGTTAAAAAAAGAAAGGGCTGCATCCATATATATATATATATATATTACAGAAAATAATAACCCAGTTTGACACCACTTTAAAGTGCCATGGTTTTAATGCTGTGGAAATGAGTTTTGTAATTTTTGTGAGAGATTTGGCCCCCCTCTTCCTCTCACTATTATTATTATTATTATTATTGTTATTGTTATTATAATTATTTATTTTATATTTTTATTTCCCATCAGCAGATTTAAAACAATACAGTTTGAAAAACAGTCCAATGTTACAATGCTTACATATAAAATTAGAAACAAACAAACAAAACCAACCATTAATTGTTTTAATAAACAATAAAACAAGCAAATAGTATGTCTGGTACTGACTCTAATTTTATATATATATATATATATATACACCTTACAATATTAAATAGCCCAACATTCACAGGTCCTATCAATTTGCAGACTTCTGGTGCCACACCAAACTACAAATCCCAGAATTCCACAGCATGGAGCCATGAAGGTTAAAGGCTGTTAAACCATAAACATACGTACAAGTCTGTTAAACCATAAACAAACATACAATTAAACCGCCAAAGTTAAACCCGTTGCGAGCTAAAGTCGAATATTACATTAAAAACCTCAAATTTTGGTCCGAAAAGTCAATTAAAAAAACCCAAAGAAAGTAAGACAGAGGCTCTTAATAATAAATAGAAAGAAGAAAAAAAATTAAAAAGTATTTAACGTTTATTAAAGACTACAGAAACCAGGAAAGGAAGTAACAGTTGTCGGTTTTATGTATTTGTGCAGTATTTGTCAGTAAGTCTGGTATTGATTGTAATTTTATTATATATATATATATACACATACATATAACAAACCTTACAATTTTAAACTGTGTAAACCTACAGCGCTATATAAATAATGGTTAATAATAATAATAATAATAAATAGCACAACATTCACAGGTCTTATCAATTTGCAGATTTCTGGTGCATCACCAAACTACAAATCCCAGAATTCCACAGCATGGAGCCATAGAGGTTAAAGGCAGTGTCAAACTGCTTTATTTCGGCCATGTTGCTTGCAACAGGCCTGGATTAAAGGTTAAAGATGTCACGCATCGCATGGAACAATGTTGACTTTCCTGCCTTTGACAAAGAAAGACGTTTCTTCTTTTAGAGCAATGGTCGCTTGGTTAGCCCTGACCCGACCTCTGAACATTCAGAGAAGTTTATCAAATGAAGGAGATTGCAAATTTATCCTGTGAATATCCTGGGAAAAAATCGCGTAATTACGTGTAATGATTTCACACACAATGTCACACAAAACCCATCATTAAAGTGCTCACAAAGAAGCATTAACGTGCATCTTTTTACTTTCAGGATTTCTGCACCAATGCATTTCCAATAAAATTTCCCCCCCCCCCCACAATTGCGTGTGATAATCATTTGTGCATTTACTCGCCGTTTTCGCTTTATTTATGGGATGCTGTAAATGAGCTTTAATCTCTCTTTAATGCCAAAATTAGCCCCAGTGGGATAAGCTCCAGAGTGTCTAATGTGAAGTCTAAGGCTTTTGTGTATTAGAGTATCTTACGCAATTTCGGCCATAGTCATGATTTTAGAGACAGATATGGACTGGTACAAACCTTTCTCTGTGAAAGTTATCATGAGCTTTGCAAATGTATACATTTCAGAGGCAAGACGCATTCCCCTCTGCCACTTAGGAGTTTATCATACAATGGAATTTGGGGGTATAATGCAATGGCAATCCAAATGCAATCATGGGGTTTCACCTAATTGCGAATGAGTGTATCTCACACAATTTTGGGCAAAAGGGAAGTCATTCCAAATGCAATCATGGGTTTTATGTTATTGCGTATTAGAGTATCTCACGCAATTTCGGGCAATGGGACATCATTTTTGGGCAATGGGAAGTCATTCTGAACGCATTCCGAACGCAATTCGAATTCATGTAAATTCGCTAAAACTAGCGAATTTATGTGAATTCGAATTGGCTCCATTCGAAATAGAGGGAAATTCCGTCTGATAAACTTCAGAGTGTCTCCTTTGCTTTATCAGTAAGACAGAGCCAGAATATTGAATCACTGACCCTCTGGGACTTTGGTTCCATGTATCACTTGGACAAATAGGAACTTTCCACTGGATGTTTTTTCTCTTTACATTTGAACATTCCAGGAATTCAGTTAATGTTTGATCAGAAAGTTAGGTTGGGTTGGGAGAGAGAAGAAGAAAGGCTCTTTGTACTGTAGCATCCTCTGCTTTGCATAACTGAGATTGCAGCAAAACGTTGAATTGGGTCTTCGGCTCCCAAATGGCTCTCTTTGGAGTTTTGCCTTTCTCCTTCCTGCTCTCCAGCATCATCATCTTCCTTGCTTTCCTCTGGAAGAGTCGCAACAAGAAGAGCAAACTGCCTCCAGGCCCCATGCCAATACCTTGGCTGGGCAACTTGCTCCAGTTGGACATTCGGAACATGATCACCACTCTTCAGAGGGTGAGTGTGGCAGATCTCTGCCCCAAGAAGATGACAGACTATTATATTTACTCATGTATAAGTCTTATAGTCAAAAATTAACTCCAAAAAACTGAGTTGACTTATCTACATTTGCTCGGGTTAGGGGCAAGGACCCCCATGAATATGGGAAAACCGCAAACAATAAAAACGCTATGTTTTTCCCTGACAGAACACCTCTCCAGGAATCTCTAGGTCCAACAGTGCAACTCTGTGGTCAACATCTGCCAGACATTGACTACAGAATTGCGCTGGAGGAGCTACAAATGCATAGCAGTGTTCTCTCTAGGAATTTCTCTAGGTCCTTCAGTGCGACATTTGGTTAAAGTTGGCTGTAGAGTTACACTGGAGGACCTTTTTATTGCTAGAGAGAATATGCTAATAAAATCCGTGAATAATCAAATCCGCAAAAGTCAAAGTGGAGGAATGAATGTACTGTACTTCAATACTTTTTAATTCTTATTAAAAAAGGAGCACGAGTGAAAGGCAAGAGTGTAATCTGTCCAGGAAGCACAGACCTCACTATACTCTCTCATCCATTCAGCCTTTAGGGTGAACACAAATAGTTATGCTTGCTGGGATTTGGTAAGTTCTTTGGTATTGTTGTCCTTTGTTTCATTAGACCCTTTGTTACATGCTCCTAGATTTTACCCTCAGTTTACCCATAGATTATATCAAAATCCATAATTTTGGCCCCCAAACTTGCCCTCAATTTATACATGAGTCTGACGAAGATGCCATGTCACATCACATTATCAGTGAGGGTTTAAGGTTACATGTGGGGAGCATCTTTAACCCACAAGCAAGCAACCCCTGTAGTCATGTTTAGGACCTTACCAGCCAGTTGTAGTTCTCAGAGTCCAGGTAGTTCAGGCCAGTAGGGTACCTCAATAAGTCCAAAGCATCAACCCAAAGGTGTGCCTGGTAGCATGGTCAACTTACAATGCAGGGTCCAAGGTTCTTCAGAAACATGAGCCAGGAATCAAGAGACAAGAGTGTTCCTTCCTCCAGAATGGTTGGTTGTCAGCAGTGGTCTCTTAAGCTAATTGCTAGATTATTTATTGCTGGCAGCCTCTCGCAGCTATTGCCTGATTAATGAGCGTTTCCAGTATAAATGACCTGAGTGTTGCAGATTCTCCCTCTCTCATCTACATTCAGCTGTGGTAGCTATTCTCAAGTCCATGTCTCTGTGTTGTGCCTATTGGGGAGTGTCACTGTCTGTCTCAAGCACCGGCATGGCCTCTTGTTCTTCTGTTTCCCTTTCTGTATCATAGTTTGAAAGCGGTACATCCCCTGGTCCTGCTGTTTCACTGTGTGTCTCAGAGTTTGAACCTGGGACCTGGGAACAAGGCATGGCACTTGTCTCCTCCAAGGACCTTATCGGACAGGAGGAATTTCTCTTTATTGCGAATGGAGCCAATTGGATCCAGTTCGAATTCACGTGAATTCGCTAGTTTAGTGAATTTACATGGAATCTGTTTGCCTTTGGAATGCATTCAAAATGACTTCCCATTACCCGAAAATGACCCCCCCCATTGCCCGAAATTGCATGAGATGCTTTAATTTGCAATAACGTAAAACCCATGATTGAGTTTGGAATGACTTCCCTTTTGCCTGAAATCGCGTGGGATACTTTAATTCGCAAAAATGTGAAACCCCATGATTGCGTTCAGATTGCCATTAGATTATACTTCCAATTTCCAACGTCTGATAAGGTCCCAAGACTACACAGAACTGGAATTTCCCATAGCTGCCATCCTTGTTAGTGGCTCTGGGCCATGCAAAATCCATTGACACGTTTGTTTTGCCAGTTCAAGAGCTGCTTAGCAATGATAATTTCTCTTAATGTCTAGATTCAAGGTGCTGAGGGATATGCTCTGTCTCTTGGCAGCTTCAAGAGAGGTATGGTCCTGTTTTCACCATCTACATGGGCTCCCAGCCAGTGGTGGTGCTGTGTGGTCCTAAAGCCATAAAAGAAGCTCTCATAGATAACGCAGAAGCCTTTGGTGGGAGAGGTCCGATGCTGGCTCTGGGTGATAATATCGTCAAGTATGGTGAGTGACTGCTGAATTATATTTCCAAATGGGGTTGGAACAAACCATGAAAAACCTTGAAGACTTACTGCCAGTCAGTCTCAGTAATGCTGGGTTAGATAGACCATGAGTTTGAGTTATTAACGTCTATATGCCACTGATCTGATGTTGTCAGTGTACTGGTGATGAAGAGAAACAAAGTAAAAGTTTGGAAAATGAGGACTGACTAAAGACCAGAAGAGAGAGAAAGACAGGTGTTTGTGTGGTATGCTTCCAGTTGCCTCAAGTAGCAAAGAGATCTGGGTGGAAAAGTAAAGACAGAGTTGGACTTCTTTTGATCCAGAGAGAACAGAACACTGAATATTACGAAAGTGCCCAAAGAAACTTTCCTTCCCCCCCCCCCCCGCCACCTATTCTTTGCAATCCCCTATTGCTTGACAAAGAGTTCTGAAATGCTTGCACTTATTTTCACTCCTGAAATCCAAAATCCAAAAGCCTCTGCTGCCAATCACCTACTTTCACCTTCGAGGCAGCCACTATGGCACTTCTGCTTGTTCGTATCTCAGTTTCTCAATATCTGTCCAGTTTTGCATCTCGTACACAATATAAGTAGCAAATGAAAGAGATGCAAGACTGTAGAGAAACACAAGGATCTGTGAAATATCGAGATGCATGGATTTGCATCAAATACTACACTTGGATTCTTGCTGATTCACAGTCTCTCCAGCCTTGCCGATACAGTGCATATTATATTACAGGTACTTGTGTATTATGTATATGCAAATACAGGCATTCCTAAATCTGAAAATAAATGCAAAAATGCAGAACACTTCTGGCTCCAAGCATTTCAAATAAAGGGTACTCAGCCTATATTATCACAATTCCTTTAGTAACTTTTGGAAAATATTTTCTGTGTTGTCTTTTTGCCTTTCGTTTAACCCTACTTTGCCATTTTCAGGAATTGTTACAACCAACGGAGAGCAGTGGAGACAGCTTCGCCGCTTTGCCCTCTCCACCCTGAGAAACTTTGGAATGGGCAAAAGATCAATTGAAGAGCGGATCCAAGAGGAGGCCCAGTTCCTGGTGGAAGCCCTGAAGAAAACAAGAGGTGAGTCCCATCCAGTGTTTATGTTTTTACTCATGAGGATGCTATGAGAGCCATTGTGGTGTAGTGGTGTAGTGGAGACCAGTGTTCGAATCTTGGTGTGGCTGTGTAAACCCATTGGGTGAACTTGTGCAAGTCATTCTAGACTGTTCATGGAATGGCCAACCGTGGTAGCCATGGGCCTGAACAGCCATGCAAGCCAATAAACAGCCCAGTTGCATCATTTTCTCATCTCCACAGGGCATCCTTTTGACCCTACCACACACCTGAACCAAGCTGTTGCCAACATTATTTGCTCTGTTGTTTTTGGTGACCGGTTTAAATATGAGGATGAGAAGTTCGCCACTTTACTCAACTTGATAAGCCAGGCGTTACAACTTTTTTTGTCTCCTAGGAGCCAGGTAAGTGTTAGCCCACTTACCTCTGTTTCTTCAGTCGGTCTGTCTTTTCTGTGACCCAATATATGTGTCACAATTGCTCATCAGAAAAGAAGTATTTTCATGGGAAAATGTGTCATTCAAATAATGCGTTCAATTTAATACCCTAGTCCCCATTTAAAGATAATATAGAAACGAAAAGTGCACCTAAAATTTTGGATGAAATGTGACCAGTGGGCTATTTTTCTGGACTCTGACTCCTAAAATGTCCCTTCATTCCTTAAACACTAGCTTTGTGGGAGTGTAGGGCAGAGAGTTGCATATCTAGAGTGTTATTTAGGATTGTGGCCAATGTTTATACACACCTATGGTGCAACTGTAGTTAGATTATTGTGTGCAGGTCTGAATAACATATCTCAAAAAAAACCTCTCAGTGCTCCTTTGAGGGGAAGCAGCAGGGCGACTAGAGCATTGTGTGTATCATTTTCCATTTATCTACTCAGAACCCCATTTTCCATTTTCTTTAAAGATGAAGAACTTTGCCCCACATTTGATGCGGGTCTTGACTGGGCCCTATGACAAACTGTCCAAGTGCATCCAGGATTTAGTGACATTTACCTCTCAGAGGATCCATATGCACCGGGAGTCGTTTGATCCAAATTATCCTCGAGACTTTATTGATTGTTTCCTCAGCAAAATGGAGCAGGTACTGGTCAGAATGGGGGTGAAGAAGTATAACAGGGCATGCAGGGAGGGAGATATTAGCCACCAAGGCAACTTTGAAGGGTCACTCCCCCCAATGTACACACACTGTTTAAAAAATCTTTTTTTGCCCCCAAATGCCCCCAAAGATCCTAGGGGCTCTGTGGGCATTTTAGGGCCCTCTTGGGCCATCTTAAGGGATACTGTGGCTCAGTGGTTAAGATGCTGACTCTATTGATTGTAAGATCGGCAGGTCAGCAGTTCGAGGGCCAAGTGCTTGTTTGATGGGGTGAGCTCCTATCACTAGTCCCAGCTTCTGCCAACCTAGCAGTTCAAAAGTATGCAAATGCAAGTAGATAGATAGGCACCACTTCAATGGGAAGGTAATCAGTGTTCTGTGCAGTCATGCTGGCCACATGATCACAGAGTAATGTTTGACAATGTTGGTTCTTTGGCTTAGTAACGGAGATGAGCATCCCCTCTACAGTCCAACACGACTTGACCCCTGTATCAAAGGGGAATACCTTTACCTTTACCTTGGGCCATCTTAGGTCCAGGAGAGACTTTAAAAAATCAGGAAGTGATTGGAAATCAAATCTGATTAGCTTCTTTTTTTTTAGGAAGCCCTCTCCTCGTTCCCTGCCCCTGGACTTAGAATCTAAAAAGACACAAGATGCAAAGAAAAGGGAATGGCAGTAGGGGAGGGGAGATCTCTAGTGTGTTGTTGCTTTTGTTGTTGTGTACCTTCAAGGCATTTTTATGGAGACCCTAAGGTGACCCTATCACAGGGTTTTCTGGGGTTGAGAGTGTGTGATTCACCCAAGGTCACCCAGTGGGTTTCCATTATGTGGCTAGTCTGCCTTTACTTTCTGAAGGGCTTCCTCCCCATCTCCTGGTAATTGTCCTGCAGGAATACAACTTTGGCCCTGGTTTGACAATGTCACTTTACATTTTCCTTTCCTACTACCAGGAGAAAGACAACCCAGCTTCCGAATTCCATGATGACAACCTGCTTGTTTCAGTGCTCAATCTGTTCTTCGCTGGAACAGAAGCAGTCAGCACCACCCTCCGATATGGACTTCTCATCCTCCTCCGATACCCTGAAATAGAAGGTAGAGAAAAAGCCTCTCCTTTCCTAAATAAGCCCAACATTTCAGATCAAATTTGACTCTGGCAAAATGTAAAATTATATCATCCTACTAAGTGTCCAAGAGAGAAACAGCTCACAGCTGGGTGATGCCCAGGGACATTTTATACCATCACAGCTATTCAGTGACCATGTCAGAGATAAGGACAGAGAGAGGGAGAAGCCATGAAAGAAAGAAATGTGGGTCTCAGGAAAACTTTTAATTTGACTATCCAAATGCATAGCTTTGGGCCTTATCAAACATTGGAAACTGGAAGTATAATCTAATGGCAATCCGAACGGAATCATGGGGTTTCACGTTATTGTGTATTAAAGTATCTCAGTCAATTTCGGGCAATAGGGAAGTCATTCCGAACGCAATCATGGGTTTTACATTATTGCGAATTCGGGCAATGGAGGGTCATTTTTGGGTGATGGGGGAAGTCATTCTGAACGTATTATGAATGTAATTGGAATTAATGTAAATTCGCTAAACTAGCAAATTCACTTGAATTCGAATTGGCTCCAATTGGCTCCATTCGCAATAAAGAGAAATTCCTCCCATCTGATAAGGTCCATTGTGTGACCAGAATTACAAAGGGATTCATTATAGCTCACCTCAAATAATATTATACAAGACTGCATATCATAGAATTTTGTGCAATGGAAACCAGTTCAAACTAAAGTGGGCCCTTGGTATCGGCTGGGGTTTAGTTCCAGGACCTCCCATGGATATCAAAATCCGTGGATGTTCAAGTCCCATTATATACAATGGCCTAGTGAGATGATTAGGTGTTTTTTTATATAAAATGTTTAAAATCAAGGTTTGCTTTTTGGATTTTTAAAAAAATATTCTCAAGCTGTGAATTGTGGAATCCATGAATGCAGAATCTGTGGATACAGAAGGATAACCGTATAATCAAGAGAGGATGAGAGACTGCTGGGGAGAGTCACAATGTAACCCCATCTCCCAGAGAGATTCCAAACACTGTCCTCCCATGGGATGGGAAAAGAATACACCTGTCCAAAGGCCAGACATTCTGATAAGATGCTGAGCCATGTGATGCCTTTCCTCTGTTTCTATAATTTCTATTCACAAGGCAACAGGCCTTCGTCTTTTTCTGAATATGGTAGAGGGAGAGACACTGACCTGAATGATTCTAAGCAGGTCTAACAACTCAGTTCACTAAAGCATAATTTTGGCTTAAACATTTTTAGGGAATCCAGGGAGTGAAGGGAAATCACACGAAAGTACTAGCAAATTAATAACATAACACATTAACCAGCGAGTTAACTCCAAGCTCTGTAAATGCAGGTTTACAACAAATAAAACATGATGAAAGATGTGTAAAGATGTGTCTTTAAAGTGTCACAAGACTATTTGTAGATCAGAAAGTAATCTTATGGCCATTGGAAGAACTGATAATGCTGGGGATTAAATCTGGCATTTCTTGGAAGGAGGGTCTTGTGCTTTACAATTGAACCAGGATATAGTCATTTATATATCCAATGGTTTCAAATGGTCAGCTAGTTCTAATCTTGACCCCTACCCTATGCTCTATAGTACACAGCTCTTAGCCTTCTGATTCACCAACTTGTTTGTAGCCAAAATCCATGAAGAGATTGACCGGGTCATTGGGATGAACCGGAAACCATCCATGGAGGACCTAAATCAGATGCCTTACACGAATGCGGTGGTGCACGAGATTCAGCGTTTTGGAGACTTTGCCCCTCTGGGAGCTCCTCATTCAATGACCTGTGATACCCAGTTCCGGGGGTACATCATTCCCAAGGTGCTGTGAGTCACAAGGCTAATTGTAATATCGGCACACAGTCAGAATATTGCATGTAGGTGCAGCTCCAGTTTGTTCTTGAAATAATATAGTAATGTTTTTACACCATTATCAGTTGGAAAGCTAGAGATGTCCCAATGGCTGTGGTTCCTGCCCTCTAGCTATTATTGGAGCTCACCTTAACTGTAGACCATCTCAGGTAGCTTTCACACTAGCCTTCATTTTTGGAAGTGTTGTTTGTTCCCTCCCTTTTCCTGCAAATCCACATTGTGTCATGAGCAGAGCTTTGCCTGGCATTGTGTTCTGTGGCCAGAATTCTGCTAGTGACAGGTGGAAGCTGCACTACATATGCAGAGGGACTTTTTTGGACAACGCAGAATGGACATATCCAGCCGATGGTGACAGGAGTGGCCTTCTACATGCAGAACTGTTGTAACTGCATAATAATATACTTTAGCGTTTCATCAAAACACTTTGCCTCTGTGCGTTGACCATTATGCAATGACATGGCATTTATGTACATTCATCGCTTCTCATACATTGCACTATAGTAGTATTCAGTACAGGAATTGTGTAGTGCTAGCATAGGCTGGCATCCTGTTACTGAAAGTTATGCTACAGTTGTGCCAATTGCCACAGTGCAATAGATGTATTCTGCTGACATTGGTACAGGCAGAAGCCTTGGAAATTGTAGCACGCTGCTGCACTCCTAACAGAGATTTACACACAGCCCTTTCCTCTTGCCTGGAGGTGAACCCACTCACACTGGAGAATTTGCACTCTTGCTTCCTGCCGGGAAGACCCATGAAAACTGGAGACTCAGGTTAGGGACCCTCAACGAAGCTGCACCAGTAAGACCTCTCTAATCCAGCCTTGGTTCCACCAGTAGCCAACATGTATCCCAATGGGAAGACTATAAGCAAGACAGGAGCACAATAGTCTGCAACTAATTTGGAAAACTAATTTGGATATGGAAAACAGGGGAATTTCTATTATTTGGACAGATAAGACTCCACCTAGTCCTATCATTCCTTCTAGCAACTGGTGGTGGTGGGTAGGGGCACAAGGTGTGGATTAATTCTGAAAGCCTGGAAGATCAGGACCTGGATTTAAAACAAAGTGCAGTCAGAACTGGTGGTAGGTACTAGGGTTTACCTTTCTCTGCCTTTCCCTTCTAGGGCACAACTGTTATAACTTTCCTGACCTCTGCCCTGGAGGACCCCCATCACTTTGAGACTCCAAGGAAGTTCAATCCTGGCCACTTTCTGGATGACAATGGAGCCTTTAAGAAGAATGAAGCCTTCCTGCCATTTTCAACAGGTGATGAGGATCTGAGGTTTTATTTCCAAAATGGTGCAAGATGGGCTGGTTTGGCAAGATCTAAGGCTGGATTTCTCAGCCCTTGGGCCTCGAGATAACCCTAGAAACCCCAGACAGCAAGGCCAGTGATCTAGGATCGTAGGGATGTTCAAATCCAGACCATCCAGATAGCCAAAGATAGAATACCGTACCACTGACCTAAGTGTGTGTGTGTGTGTGTGTGTGTGTGTGAGAGAGAGAGAGAGAGAGAGAGAGATTCTATTTTGTATTAAGGTTCAGCTGGCCATTTTTTGGATCAATCATCTTGGTTTAGTTCAATTTAGGGAGGCCACCTCAAACCTATCTCATGATCCCTTTCTACAGGGTTTTATCGGCATGTTTTGTTCAGAAGGGGTTGTCATTGCCTTCCTTTGGAGCTGAGAGTGTGTGATTTGCCCAAGGTCACCCAGTGGCATTCCATGGCCAAGCTGGGATTTGAACTCTGTCTCCATAGTCTTAGTCTAATGCTCAAGCTACAACACCATGCTGTCTTTTATAAGTCTAGTAGATATCCCTTATTATAAGGCCTGTCCCTATGTTTGAGGGCTGGAAAACTTTTTCTTTTAGTTAGACAGAACAAGTTGATCCAAACTGTATATTTTCATATGTGGATGCTTCATAAAGACAGAAATATACACATCACATACTTTTTGAATTTAGAGAATATGTTAATGTTGGCAGAGAAGAACACAATAAAGCTAACTAAATTCAGTGCTTTCATTTGGTACAAATTTGTTAATTGCCACTTTTTGATTTTCGGTCCGGCATGTCATGAATTTTGACTATTCTTTTGAACACGTGGCAGCACTAAATAAGGGACAACAAGTATGTTTGGCAAAGAAGCAGCTTTGTGTAAGGGTTATTGCATATTTTATGTGACCTGTTGGTTTTTTTCCAACAAACTTTAGAGGGGTTTCTGAGGAGAAGACAATTCCCCACTTCACAGATGAATGAACAAATAATCTTTAAATCGTTGTCTGTGAAAGAACAACACATTTACACACACACACACACACACACACACAGTGTACTAAATCCCTTGTCTTGCCCCTCCAGGGAAAAGGGTATGCTTGGGTGAAGGTTTGGCCCGCATGGAGCTCTTCTTATTCCTCACAACGGTGTTGCAAAACCTCAGCTTGAAGACTTTCCAGGATCAAGAAGAAATAGACATCTCACCACAAATTGTTGGTAGTGGAAAACGTCCCTTGTCCTTCCAGCTTTGCGTGTTTCCACGACCCTGATGATCAAGCCCAGTGATCTCTGGAAGTTGAGAGCAGAGTCAATTGTCTGGCTCTCTGTGAGTATCTGTGCCATGTCAGATCTCCATCTATCCTGAAGTGGAAGACAGCATTGCAAATCTGAAATTTAAAAAAACCTTGTCGCTCAACTTATGAGCCTTATCGCCTTAGAATAGAAAGCTGAAATAGAGAGTAGCACCTATCTCTGGCCTATCCACATGATGTCGTAGCGCTTCCATTCTCCTTCCCAGGGAAGACAGCCATAAAAGCATATCTTTTGTAGAACAGATTCTTCCAGCATGGCAAAAGGCACACTTTTACGTCTTCTTCCTTGGAAAAAGAATGGAAGTGATGCTATGTCATGTGGAGAGGCACAAAGAAAGCTGCTACTCTCCCACTCCATTTCAGATTTCTTTTCTGATGCAATAAGGCAGTTAGATGTACAAGATGTGCTAAAATTAAAGAAAACAGAACTCAGCTCTACTTTGAATATATTTTGGGGTGGGTGAAATGTATATAAGATCATTTTGGTAGATCTTGATATGAAAAGAATTTTGCTAGAATGGTCTTTTCTTGCATTCCTTTTGTTCCTGGATTTTATTTGTAATAGACGCAGCACTGTAGGATGTGCAGATTGTACTATACCAATACACTACTGCTGGATTAAATTTCGAGCCCTGCTTGTGACCCTATGTTAACTGTGGTACTGACTGAAGTGTATTCTGTTTTGGGATCGGAGTGAGCAGTTTGTACTGCTCATACTTAGAAAATGGATAAAGAAGCAACAAGGATGAAGAGATTCTCCAAAGAGGAACAAGAGAAGAAACACATCCTTCAGCTGTCCCGATTTGGCAGGGACAGTCCCAATTAATCTTTTGTCATCCCATGTTCTAGCTGCTTTTACAATGCCCCAGTTTTTCTCTCCTCCTCTCACCATCCCTCTTTGTCCTCTGCTTCCTTCAGTTGCTGAAAACAGCAGTTTATGTTTAATTCAGCAAGGCGGCGGGGGGGGGGGGGCAGAATATTGCCATTCCCAAGAGGCTCAGGCAAAGGAAAACTGCTGCAGCTTCTTGCAACTGGTGTGTTCTTCTTGATTTATACCTTTGGCCATCTTAACCACATTTATTGCTTGTCCCGGTTTTCATCTGTGAAATGTCAGGTTATGATAACTTGACTTTCCCTTGGGGTATAGCTACTGGGGGTTTGTGGAGGCAAAATGAGGGCATTGCTAATGCATTCCTTACAGTCCCTCAAATCAATTTCTGAATAAGTGGTATTCATCTCCTGGCCCCAGAAACCTCTGGTGGTGACACCAGTCTCTCCCAGGAGTTTATCAGATGATGAAAATGGGAAATATAATCCAATGGCAATCTGAATGCAATCGTGGGATTTTACGTTATTGCGTATGAGTGTATCTAATGCAATTTCGGGCAAAAGGGAAGTAATTCCGAATGCAATCATGGGGTTTCACGTTATTGTGTATTAGTGTATCTCATGCAATTTGGGGCAATGGGAAGTCATTCTGAATGCATTCTGAACACAATTTGAATTCATGTAAATTCGCTAAACTAGCGAATTTACATGAATTCGAATTGGCTCCATTCGAAATAGAGAGAAATTCCTCCCATCTGATAAACTCCCTAATGAAATAAGAGGTTATCAGGAAATCATTTTTTTAAATGATTGAATTTTGACTAAAATAAGGATTGTGTGTGCATGTATGTAGTCTACTTTCTGTTAGAGAGGAGTCTCACTCCCTCGTCCTATTTCCTTCTACCGGTATCCCCCTTTTAATGATATACTTAAGGGTAGGAAGGGTGCAGAGAAGAATGGGTGTATTGATTACATGATAATTTAATCTGAAGATGTCACATCTTGAATTTGGCATCCTTGGCTCCTGCAGGCAAAGTCTGTGCTCAACCACTGATCTTTGCAGCCCACATTGCTTTTTTGGGAATGGTGAGGCAGAGAGGATACAGTGACGGAGTTTTGCAGGAAAAAGCGTTCCGTATATGCTCAGAGGGCCTCAAACCATGCCAGAGAAAGAGTTCCCCACCTGGATTCACTGACTGATCTCTGTAGTTTACCACGGACTGCTGCATTTGTGGTGGACCAATGCTCTCTAACTTCAATAAATGTGAAGTTTGTTCACTTCAAACAAACAAGGTATTTGAATAGTGAGTGATGTGTGTATTTTGATGGGTCTGGAAAGGAAAAAAAGAGATGCAGTTGAGCAACCAACAGAAGAGGTTTAATTTTTTTATTTAGAGTATTTGTACCTCAGCTTGAGCCAAGAAGGCTTCCGAAGGTGGCTTCTGAATATTTAATTTGACATTACCCTGCCGTCAGGCTTACAATCTAAATAGGAGAGGACACACAAGGAAAAGAAAACGGCAGTCGGGAAGGGGATTAGGTCCAGCAAGTATTGGGTGCTGTTCTCACCCTCCCCGGGTACAGTAGTGCCAGTCAGGAGAGAAGGAGGGCCTCTCGCCACCTTCTGGACCTAGGTGCGATGGGGATGTGCCTACCTGTTCTCTTTTCCCCCTCGGAGCCCACAACAGTGGCAAACTGGGATGGACGGAGGACCTTTCATCTGCTGCATGATGGAGCTCTCTCTGCGTGTATGCCTTCAAGTCACTGGTTCACTTATGGCACCGTCATGAATTTCATAAGATTTTCTTAGGTAAGGAATACTTAGAGGTAGTTTTGCCAGTTCCTTCCTCTGAAATATAGCCAACAGAACCTGGTATACATTGGTGGTCTCCCATCCAAGCACTAACAAGGGCTGACCTCCCAAGATCAGACAGGATCCGGCACCTTTAGGATACTGTTCCTGCCTGTTATTCTCTCCCTTAGAGGCCTTTCCCAACCTGACAGTTCCCAGTCATCTTGGTCTCCTACTGTTCTCAGGCAACGGTCCATGTAGTCCATGGGGAGGAATTATATGTTGGAGAAAGGCAACTTTAAAAGGACACAAAGAGCTCTTTTGATGGAATCCATCCCAAAATGTGCTCCCCTAAGGCCAACAATTACAATAAATATTCCATTCCCTGCAAGCCCTGTGTGTTTGTATATTATTATTATTATTCTGTGTTGCCTATTATTTTGTATTGTCTTGATGTAGTTTTAAATTATTGGTTTTAAATTGTAACTGATTTAATGTCTTTTTAAAGGGGGGAGGGATGCAATCTGTTTTATAGATGTAATGCCATCTTATTGTGTAAACCGCCTCGATTGGTATAAAAAAAATAAACAAATAAGTATTATTAAATATTATTATTATTAGTGCATGTGCGTGTCCCTGCACTTTTTAAAATCCACTCTTAATTAGCAATAATCCAGCAAATGAAATAATTTCATATATGAAGGGTTTTGTGCTAGTGAATCAATGGTATGATTATTAACGTCTAGTAATGTCAAATTAATTTTCAGACCACTTTACCCGTAGGGCACTTACGCTACATATGAAGCATTGTGCCCAGTTCACCAAACTTTCTCCAATGCCCGGCCATTGATTGGTCATGCCAGCCTTTCCCTTTCTAGCCCATTTCCTTGATCAGTCCTTCTTCAGCGTGGAATGGCACAGAGCTGGTACGTGGGTGGGACGTTGGCAAAACTGCTCACTGCCGGCTTAAGGTCAATGTCCTCGGGCGCCATGGGCGACTTCAGTGCGAAGTTTTGCAGGATGGAAGTCAGAAAGAGGAAGAGCTCCATGCGGGCCAGGCCTTCGCCAGCACAAATTCTTTTCCCTGCGGAGAAAAAAAACAACAAAGGCTGCTAAACAAATGGAAAACCAGAGCCTTAGCTTTCCATTTCATTGGGTAAAACGAACAAGACTCATATCAAACGGTGAAGGTTTCTGCTATTTTCTGACCGGTGGTTTCTGGTGTTCTTCATGTCAGTATGGTGGCGAGTCTACTCCAGGTTTTAGTCTCTGTTGGGTAGAAAAATTCAGCCCAATGGTGTCAACTTTAAAAAGCTGCAAGAATTGCTCGGCTCTAGTGCCCAAATATGTTCAGTACCTTGGAAAGCTCTTTGCAAGATTAGATGGTAACTGAGAACAGATCCACTGTCTCAGGCTGCGTTCACACTGGATAAATGAACCGGTTTAAGTGCCATGGCTCAATGCTGTGAAATTCTGGGAATTGTAGTTTGTTGTGCGGCCCAGAGCGGAGCTCTGCTCCGCTCTGGGCCGCACAACAAACTACAATTCCCAGAATTTCACAGCATTGAGCCATGGCACTTAAACCGGTTTATTTATCCAGTGTGAACGCAGCCTCACTGACCTGGAAGCTGGGGTTATTACTATTTACTAGACAATGGCCTTCTACTCTAGACACCTTTGTGTTGGGCAACAAACCAACAGGTAAAGCTCTTCCCATCCTATCAAGGAAGACTTGGACTATTGTTCTTCAGCTTCTGTTAAAGGCATACAACTTCTGTTCAGACAGACAACAACCAAAGGAGAAAAGGAAAAACACTCTTCCAGCTGAGAAGGTTGGTTTGGCTTGTGTGTTTTCACCTTCTGATCAAGAAAGCTACCAAAATAAAAATCGTATTTTCAGATCCTTCTTTGGCTCCCACCATTTTCACAGCCACATTTCGTCAGAAGAGAAGACATTGACAAGGCCTTCTTGGTGGTTGCTCCCAGCATCTAGAACTCTCCGTCCTTGAGAGGATAAAGTTGTCCCTTATTTATTTTGCCTATTCAAAGGTTATTGAAGAAGGGGGTTGTTTGCTGTGCTTTTATTGCTTTTGTTAAATTTTAAATAAATTGCAACGGTTTAAAATTAGTACTATTTTTTAATAGATGATTTTCATTTAATGATTTTAAAAACTTAATTACATTTATTTAATTCTTTTTGTTTTAATCTATGTTGTCAGCTGCTCTGGCTTCCCTATCTGGAAAAAAAAGTGGGACAGACACTAAGTAAATAAACAATAAAAGAAAAGGATGGCATCCTCTTAGGTATTTACACCGTCATAAACTGATTTACAGTCACATAAAAGTGAATTGCGATGTTTTACAATACTCATATTCCCAGGGGAGGATCAGAGATATAGCTGCATCTCCAGGACCATTGTGCACATAGAGCCAGCAGTGTGGCCATTGTGAAACAGTCCCGATGGGCATCGAAATGCATTGCACTTTGGGATCTGTTGCACAATGGGAGTCTCTGTTGTGCATCAGTGTATCTTGCGTGGTGCCCCATTATGCATTATTGCAATTTACTAACACAATTGCCATCATGCCAGTCATCATAAAGTCATGTATCAAAACATGTCATGCACAATGTCAGCCGATGTCTGAAAGGACATGTGGGTCCTTAGTCCAGGAATTTCTCAGCTTGATCTATTGTAACATGAGTTTTTGTATAATACAATTCAGTTCCTTTGGTGCTTAGAGCATCTGCAGAAGCAGAAAGTAATCCCTGGCAGCTCAGGCTAAAATTAAATAAAATAATTTTAAATGTGCCCTCCGTTCTTATGCTGAAACATAACATCTGCTGGGGATAGGGCACAGGACTTCTGTAAAAGTGGAAAAACCACAAATAAAAAAGGTAAGAGAACACCTCTTTAGAAATCTCTACATCCTAGAGCGACAAATGCCTAGAGAAATGTTTTCTCTAGTAATTTCTAGGTCCTTCAGTGCAACTCTATGGTCAAATACCAGCAGAGTTGCACTAGGGGGGGCCTAGAAATTAAAATAATAATAATAATAATAATAATGATGATGATGTAGTATCCCACCTCTCTCTGTGTTGGATCAAATCATCATCATCATCATCATCATCATCATCATCATCATCAATTTTCCTGCCTCTCCCAGATGGATCGAGGTGGGATTACGAAGCACAACAATAAAATACAATGACAATTAACAATTAAAACAAATTCCCAGAGAGAGCATATTAATGAAATCAGCAAATATTCAAATCCGCAAAAGTTAAAAGTCGGGAACGTAGAGGGCTGACCGTAATTCCTGTTTTGAAAAAGTGCTAATCCAGACCAGTTTGTCCAATATGTTATCTCACAAATGTCCACAAGAGGGAATCTGATGCTTGTGAATGTGGAAATCTCTTCTGACATTTGTTTGTCCCATATAATATCTCACAAAAGTCCACAAAAGTGCTCTAAATCTACCTTTGACATAGGCAGGAGGCAAAGATCCCAGATGCAGAAAAAAGTGCTTCCTTGTTTGCTTATTTAGTTATTGTATCTTGCCTTTCTCCCATTATGGGACTCAAGATTGCGCACATTGTAAGTTATAGCAAAATGCCATTAGAACAATGGATGGTATGAAAGTTTAAAGACCATGAAATAGACAATCCCATCAAAAATTAATCTTAAACCATTAAAAAAAGTGTTTAAAACACAAAGGATAAACATCCAGCACATGCTATTTTTTTTAAAAAGCCTTCAGCCCCAAACAATTAAAAGTCGGATGTCTGTCTAAATCAGGTTGTTCCCAAACTTTGGTCCTCCAGGTGTTTTGGACTTCAGGTCCCAGGATTCTTAAGCTTTTGGCCATAGCGACTGGGGCTTTTGGGAGCTGAAGTTCAAAACACTTGCAGGACCAAAATTTGAGACTCACAGATTTAAATAAAAAAGGTCTTTGTTGGCAAAAAGAGAGCAGAAATGCAGGGAGCTCCAGTGGAAAGAAATTCCAAGTTCTGGAGGCATCCACCAAGAGTCTCGTGTCCTTACCAAGGACACCTGTGATGCTGCAGGGATTGAGAGAAAGCCCTCCCTCAAAGATCTCAAAGTTTGGGCAAATATAAGGAAATACAATATTTCAGAGAGTCTGCACCCTAGATGTATACACGACAATTTGTTTCCAGCCAGAATTTGGATGCTGTTGCTTGGGTCTCCCCTGGAGTGTGAATGACAACTAGAAATCTCATCCATACAAAACTTAATGCTTGGAGAGACATTCTCACTGCCCCACCCCAGAAAGGAACACCAAAGGTTGAACTCGTTGCTCTTTCTAACACAGGTCTCATCTTCTGCAAATCATGTTAGCACACAAGTTTTCAAAAGGGGTTTGAGACAGGTAATGACATGCGAAAGAACAATGCCATTGCATGCAAGTTGCCAGAGCACAAGGTTTCCACAAATGCATGATGAGTGTCGTTTTTTGCTGCATGGGAACGGTAGCTGGGATCCGACACCGCAGTCTATGTTTCGTAACTTTATGAACCTGGAGCCATTGCATTTCCCATTTTTTGCGTATGGTTATGAAAGCTGGACAGTGAAAGCATGGAAATGCAAGTGGGTGAATAGGTACCATTTTGGTGGAAAGGTAACAGCATTCAATGTAGCCTTGCTGGCCATGGTGAACTCGCCATGGATCAGCGAAAGAGGGGCGCCCCAAAGAAGAGATACAAGGACTCCCTGAAACAACATCTCAAGCTTGGCCAAATTGACCACCAACAATGGTCTGCCCTGGCCTCACATCTTCAGACAACACTGGTTCTTTGGTTTGGAAACGGAGATGAACACCACCCCCTACATTTGGTTATGACTAGATATTCATGCCAAGGGACTACCTTTACCTTTTATCTATATCTTTATCTAGAGGGAAGTGGTGGGGGGGAAGGTTGGGTGACCTGAGTTTTAAGGGTTTTATGTGAAGGAAATTGTGACGTTGGTAAATGCATCCCTTAGTGCAACTGGAAATTCACTTTGCAACTTCCCTCCCGAACTATGTATCTCTCAAAATCTCCATCAGAACTAATCCACTCCGAGTCCAGGCTACCCAATTCAGATTAGTCTACCCCAAGCAGCGAGAAAGATATCTGCAGAGGAAATAATGGGCAGGCACCAGATCCTGCCTGATTTTGGACACTAAACAGTGTCAGGCCAGATTGTGGGAGAAAGGTGGGATATAAATCCTGGAAATAAATAAAAAATAATAGGACTTAGAAGGGAGAAAGCCAGGGAATACCAAGTGCTGTAGGCTATAATCCAGAGGACGGAACTGGCAAAACCACTAAAGTACTCCTTCCCTAAGAAAATCCTATGAAATTAATGGGGTGGCCATAAGTCAATGGGGACTTGAAGACCTATACACACGCACATATTGCATAAACCAGTAAATCAATTTACAAAAGGCATGGGAAGAGGGAAATGATGCCAAAATCAGGACCCCGACCCTCCCAATGTCATTCTAGCAGCAATCCCCTCCGCTCCAGCGCATGCCAGTTTGGTACCTATAGAGAAGGGCATGAAGGCATCATTCTTCTTAAAGAGCCCTTTCTCATCCAAGAAGTGGCCCGGGTTGAACTTTTCAGGATCACTGAAGCAGTCGGGGTCTTTCAGGACAGAGGTCAGCAAGGGGATGACGTTCAGTCCCTGGGGGAAGCGGTAGAAAAAGAGGGCAATGAGAAACTGAAAACCTGCAAAAGCTAGGGCCAAGCAAATCTGAGAATGGAGACTGTCGGGTGTGGACAAAATGTGGCCCACGGAGTGCATGGGGATCTTGTACCCCAATTTGGTGACCTCTGATGCCTTCCACCTGTCCCCCAAAGCCTCACCCCATTAAAAAAAACAATGTAATATTAGGGCATTTTTGGACACAATTCCATGGAATCCCCTTTCATGGACTAAAGTACCAGCCAAAGACACATATCCAGTTAAAATTCCACTTTTCTATAAAGTCTACAGATGCCCACCATTTTAATGCCTCACCTTGGGCAAAGTATAACCCCGGAACAGTGTTGTTCGTGCCATGGCATGAGGGAGGTTCATGGGGATCACGTCGGCAAATCTCTGGATCTCGTGGATCACAGCATCTGTGTATGGCATCCGGGCTCGATCCTCCACCTTTGGCTGGCGGCTTCTCCCGATAACATCATCGATCTCTTGGACCACTTTTGCTGCAGAGATGAATGGGAGACAACCTGGTGTGAAGAGGTACGCTACCAGTATAGACTGGTCTGAAAAGAAGGGGTTCCTTTCTCCCAAAGGATGTTGGGAGAGCGATTTTGTGAGGACGCCAAGAATTAGGGGCAGCCACAGCAAATTACAGTGCTTAGGGTTTCTGCATAGATTTCGACCTGTTTTAAATCTAAGCGTGGGCAGCGGGGAAGACATTTTCTATTAAGATGTACATGCTATATTTATTTCTATAGTTATTTAGTAGCATATTTATATCCCACCCTCTTTTTAGCAATCCCAGGGCAGTGTACAATTGGATAAACGTAAGACAGCATAAATAGCGAAAAATGATTTTAAAAGGCAACAAGTAAGTAACTAATAAAAACAAGTTAACAAGTAAAAACAAGATTAAAACCAGTTAAAATAGATAAATATGATTTAAAACCTTGTAGGTGTGGGGTGTCTGTGTAAAAGTAATTCAACCACAAAAGCTTTAGTGAAAAAGCTTATGTTTTCCTTTGGTGACGGAATAACAGCGGTGTTCACACTAGTCGGGCCTCAAAGGAGATGATATTCCACAACTGGCTTTATTTCTAGATCTACCTTCCTCAGGACTATCTCCAATACCTATGGGCACAATCTAGAACAAGGATCCAAGGTAAATCAATGGAGAGCCCTCTTTTTATGACTTGATCTCTTGACCATCAGCCACCTCCTGTATCCCTTTGCATAAAATAGTTCTTTCGTACCCAGAGCTTGGAAAAATTGCTTTTTGGACTATAATTGCCCGATTCTTTACAGGATTCTTGAAGTTGTAGTCTGAAAAATGTAACTTATCCAAGCTGTGTTTTCTGTATTGCCTCGAGAGATGGAGGAAATCCAGATTGTTATCAGTACCTGTTATCAGTACCTGGAAAGGATTAGAAGAAGGTGGTGCCATATATACTTCCCAGCCATCTTCTACCTGTGCCCTTTTCAGACTTAGCTCTTGCCCTTGTCCTTCCATATCCTTCCTAACTTACCTTGTATCTCTGGGTATTTCATCAGAATCAAGAATCCAAACCGAAGCGTGGAGCTCACCGTCTCAGTCCCGGCAATGTATAGGTTGAGAACAGACATGATCATGGTTTGGAGGTGAAACTCACTTGAAGGGTTTTTGCTCTCCTTAAATGACAAACACACAGCACTACTCAGTCTAGCTCTATACAAACTGCAGGCATTTCACTAAAATTCTGTGGGCCATCAGAACACTACAGCAATACCTTTTCCATCTGAATAAGAAAGCAGTCGATATAGTCGCGAGGGTTGTCAGGATCAAGGGAAGCCTTGTTTATTTTGACCTTTTCAGCCACAAAATCATAGATGTCCTGTAGGTTATGGAACAGGTTCTTGTGGGGGCCTGGCAGGTACTTCATGATCGATGGAAACATTTCATACAGCTGCAGGGAAGGATGAAGAGCAAATATGTGTTGCATTTACTTGTGTATTTTAACATGATACACCATTAAGCACCTTTGTGTTATTTCTCCTGTCTTTACAGGAGGGGTAAGTGAGATTTATAGCTTGAAAGGCTGAGTAGGTATATCTGATCCACATTCTGTGCGGGAGTGTCTTTACAGCTTTGCCTCCCACAACACTTCTCCTTGACTTTCAGCTACATCCACACCAATGAAATCTCCTTTGCAGATTTAACTTGGATCACTCTATCTCTTTTGTTGTGTGTGTGTGTGTGTGTGAACTGTCCTCAAGATAACCTTGACTCATGGCAACCCCATGAATCAGAGATTTTAAAGTCACCCTTCCATCAACTCCTGTGCTCGAGTCTTGCAAATACAGGGCCGTGGCTATCTTGATGGAGTCTATCCATCTGCAATGTAGTCTTCCTCTTTTCCTATTTTCTTCTACCGTTACCAAGTATTATTGTCTTTTCTAGTGATTTATGCCTTCTCGTGATATGGCCAAAGTATGACAACCTCGATTGAGCCACCTTGGCTTCCAAGGAGAGTTCAGGCTTGATTTGTTCTAGGGAGTTTTTCACACTAGGGCTGATTATGGCATTAAAGTGATATTGGAAATGCATTGTTGCTGAAATCCCGAAAGTAAAAAGATGCACATTAATGCTTCTTTGTGACCACTTTAATGGTGGTTTTGTGTGACGTCATGTGAAATCGTTACACTTAATGACGCGATTTTTCCAGAATATTCATGAGACAAACTTCCAATCCCCTTCAGGTGATAAACTCCTATTTGTCTTTTTAGTAGTCCACAGTATCCACAGAACCTTTCTCCAGCACCATGTCTCAAAGGTGTTAGCATCACCCAATTTTTCTGTCTGCTTCTTATATCTGCAAATCTCCCCCCCCCCCCAATGTTCAATGCTCAAACCACTACATTACACTGGCTCCAAATGCTATAAATAAATAAATTGCTATAAATAAAATAAAACATGGGAGAGGGCCTTCTCAGTGGCTGTTCCCAATCTGGGCAACCCATTCCTAGAGGGCCAAGACTGGTGTCCTTTTCTATTGGTATTTCCTTCTATAGATAGGGGAAAACCTTTTTGTTTCAACAAATCTTTGAGCCTCAGGAAGTGGAGGGGCTTTTCAGAATGTCCTGCATTGTCTGTACCTGTTGTTTTATCTTTTCAGTGGTCCTATTCTTAACTGCTTTTAATTCTACATTTTAAACCTTTTTACGACGTGAATTTTTAGCAGTATCTGATCTTTTGTAAGGTGGCTTGAGTCCCAAACTAGGGGGAAAGGCATAATGATGATGGCAATGATGGCCAAAATCCCTCAATGGTTACTTACATCTTTAGCTAGAAGATGTTGAGGACTTACATCTTTCATTAGAATCAGTTCTGTAACAACCGGATCCAGGAAATGGCTGTGGTTATGTTACTACATTGAGGAGCCAGTGAAGTGACTGATATACATTGGGACTCATGCGCATCAGTCCCATTGTACAATGTTCTTGTTGTGCATCAGGACACTCAGAAGGGAGTCTTCGGTAGAGCCTGATGCGCATTGGGACACTCTTGCCAGTGTCTTGGTATGCATTTTCACAATTTATTTAGAGCATTTGGAGCCAGTGTGGTGTAGTGGTTTGAGCATTGGATGATGACTCTGGAGACCAGGGTTCAAATCCCGGCTTGGCCATGTAAACCTAATGGGTGACCTTGGTCAAATAACCAGGGAAGGCAATGGCAAACCTCCTCTGAACAAATCTTGCCAAGATAACCCTATGACAGGTTCACCTTAGGGTTGCCATAGGTCAGAAACGACTTGAAGGCACGCAACAGCAACAACATGCAAGCGGCCAATTATAACTAAACTCCTGGGGCTGGTTTGAGCAAGTGTACAAACAAAAGTATATCAAAAATAAATTAAGGATAGGCCAGGTCAAACTCTCCTCCCTGCATGTATCTAATCCTTCTTTTTAAACCAGCAGCCATGGCCACACCTTGTGGCAATGAATTCCACCAGCTAATTCTGCACTGGGTGAAAAAGGACTGTCCTAAAAGCACCTGCCAGTCAACTTTGTTGAATGTCAGTTTTATTGTTCCAGTATTTATCAGCAATGGAGGAGATAAAACGCCTCCGCCTGCTTTGGGTTCATCTCATACAGGGAAACTTTCCAAGGGACATGAGTCAACACATTTTTGCTGGTGTGGATTGGCCCAAGCCCAGCATCTCTCGCTGCCAGGAAACTAAACTGATTAGATCAGTTTGCAGCCTCTAACCCTGTTTTCACATAGACTCCAACATTTCAGAGATGAAGACTGTGGCAGTGTAGCCAAGGAAGATCAGTGTGTCTGGTCAAGATAGCAAAAGATATTAAGGAGGATGAGCACACAAGCTAATGGAGGCTCACCAGTGTGCTTTTGCCCGGGTCTACTGGGAAAGACAAGTTGCCAGCCCTTCCTCTCTAGAACTGAGCACAAACATTTTTTACCCTTTGAGCTCAGTTTGTAGCAACTGACAGAAGCTACAGCAGTGTGCTTTTGCCTGAGTCTACTGGGAAAGGCAAGATGCCAGCCCTTTCCTTTTCCTCCTGCTGAGTTAAGTGCGTGCAAACTACTTTTGCCCTTCGAACTCAGTTTACAGCAACCAAAGGAAGCCAAATCAGTTTGCTTTTGTCTGAGTCTACTGGGAAGGGCAAGATGACAGCCCTTTCCTCTTTCTGTTGCATCAAATGAGTGCAAGCTACTTTTGCCCTTCGAACTCAGTTTGCAGCAACCAAAGGAAGCCACAGCAGTTTGCTTTTGCCTGAGCCTATTGGGAAGGGCAAGATGACAGCCCTTTCCTCTTTTGCTCTTCAAACTCAGTTTGCAGCAACTTAAGGAATTGGGATCTGTCCCTGCCAAACCAAGAAAGTTGGAGCATATGTTTTTATCTAACTAAATTAACATGGAAGGGGGCCGGGGACCAAGGGAACTCATTATATTTGAGCAAGGAGGGAAGAAGAAGCATTTCTTTGTCCGAAATGTTCATGCTCCAAATGCACTTCTTACCTGACCTGAAGTGGCGCTCATCCCCGCAAAGTTCTTGTTTATCTTGGCCAGCAAGGAGAGGAATTCTTTGTCTTCATAGTCAAAGCGCTGGCCAAAGACAATGGAGCAGATGACATTGGAGACTGTACAGCTCAGGAGGAATGTGGGGTCAAAGGGTGAACCTGCAGAAAAGAATAATAGAATCACGGAATCATAGAATCATAGAGTTTGAAGAAACCCCAAGGGCCACCCAGTCCAACCCCCTGCCATGCAGGAACTCCATTCTCAATATGACAACCCTTCAAATACTTAAACAGGGCTATCATATCGGAAGCAGGTCTTCACATTAGGGAAAGTTCAACCCATATCACTACCAAACATTTCACAGAGGAAAAGTGGGAGACATGTGGCCTAGCAACATCAGAGTGTCACCACAATGGCAGAAGTTATGACCGATAAAGAACACACAGGTTAGGATAGGCTCCAGAAGTTTGCTTTTGCCTGAACCTCTTGGGGAGTAAAAGATCCTTTCCCCTCATGTCTTTTCTTGCTGCTGAATTAACTGAGTGCAATGGCTTTTGCACTTTGGATTCACTTTGAAACAATTGTAGTAGAGTAAGGACAAAGGGAGAAAGGATCAGGAGGAAGAAAACTGGGACATTTGCGAACCAGCTGGAAAACTGGGATGACAGAGGCTTAACTGGATCACCTCTCCTAGACCCATTTTAGGACAAAGAGAGACCTTTTTCATCAACAAGAAGTGGCCAGAAGATGCCTTCTGGCATTCCCTGAGGACTCTTTCACACGGGAGGAATTTCTCCCTAACTTCGAATGGAGCCAATGCGAATTCCTGTAAATTCGCTTGTTTAGCGAATTTACAGGAATCCCCATTGCATTCGGAGTAACGCTCCATTTCCCGAAAATGACCCTTCCTTGCCCGAAATTGTGTGCGAAGCTTTAATTCGCAATAACGTCAAACCCATGATTGCGTTCGGATTGACTTCCCTTTTGCCCGAAATTGCGTGCGAAGCTTTAATTCGCAATAACGTCAAACCCTATGATTGCGTTTGGATTGACCCTAGATTATACTTCCAATTCCCGACGTCTGAAAGAGTCCCCAGTCTGAAATGGGCCAGGGCCCCCAAAATACGGGAGATATGACCACAAATGCCACCAGAGGGCATTCAGATGCAATTTTTGACCATTGGAGGAGCATCTACAGACTTCACTTTGCCCCTTTGAGCTCAAAGAAAATAGCTGGACACATCTTCTGCTTCCCATATTCGACACCAATATGGAAATAGCCATGGAGGGAGCTGCCATGTTGAAGGTGGGAGGTTGCACAGGGGAACATACAGTGACTATGTGCCAGAAATAACCTCTCCTGATGCAAGATCTCGGCCAACCTTGTAGCAAAAACACGCAAGCTAGTAGAGGCTGCAGCAGTTTGCTTTTTCCCAAGCCTACTGGAAAGGACAGAGAACCAGCCTGGCGTAGTGGTTTGAGCATAGGACTAAAAACTTGGAAAATGGGGTTCAATTCCTTGCTTGGCCAAGCGAGGAATTGAACCCCATTTTCCAGGGTCTTAGTCCTATGCTCAAACCACTAGGCAATCCTGGACAAGTCACACCCTTTCAGCCCCAGAATGATAGGGTCCCCCTAAGTTGGAAATGACTTGAATGCTCACTGCAACAACTGGAAAAGACAAGATTTTATACCTCCTCACTTTCCTGATGAATTTATTGAGTACAAACTCCTTTTCCCTTTGAACTCAGTTTGCTGCAACTGAAGCAACCCATTACAAATGAGGAAGGTGCAAAGAGGAGAAAGAAATGGGTATCTTTAAAAGCAGCTGAAAATGTGAGATGCCAAAGGATTACCTGGGACTATCCCCGCCAAATTGGAACTGTTGGAGGCTATGCAATTTATGTCTTTTGTCTAGATTTCAAAGTTGTTTGACTTCTATGTTTTCTCTCTCTCTTCTGACCTCACTACAACTGCAAACCAGTTTTTTTTTTTGCAATGAGACTTTCCATAGTGGCAGTTAGATATGTATATCCCCAAACCATAATTTATATATGGCTTAACGTTCCTTAATAATAACACATACAGAGGAGGCGATCCACGTTTCTTTTGGAACTAAGTAATTTTAGAACCTTGTTGTCTTTTTTTAAAATGTGGAAATCTATTTCCTAGGGGTAAATGCACATTTCCCCCAAAATGTTGGTTGAGCCTCCCCCAAACATAGCTTGGAAAGCATAACATCTTTGCATTTTTGTTTTTTTTTTCCTTTAAATATGAATGTATGTTTGTAAGTGATCTTGGTTTTGGTTGAATAACCTCTGAGTAAACACAAAGAAGTGGTTATTTCTAGACTTGTAGCCATAACAGCAAACAAAGAGATATAGAACAAAAGTTCCAGAGTCAAAAACAAGCCACCTTATGTAACAAGGGGGAAAAAAATCCTCCAGAGCTCTACATTTCGTAATTCAAGAAATGCAAACAATATGCCCAACCATTTGTTTTCCTGAACTCCTCCAGCAGGAACTGGGCCTCTTCTTGGATCCGCTCTTCAATGGGCCGTTTTCCCATCCCGAAATTCCTCAGGGTGCTGAGTGTGAACTGACGGAGTTGTTTCCAACGTTCCCCATTGGCAAATGCAATCCCTGAAACGACAACACCCCAAACCCAACAGCTGAGAAAATGGAGAGAAGGATGACAAGAAGAACAAGAACAGATGAGAACAAGAAAATTAGGAGGAAAAGATGTAGACCAAGACCTCACAGATTCCAGCCTTCCAAACTGGTCTTCTCCAAATCCTAGACTTTGATTTGGGTCCCTAGTATCACCTTGAATTCTGCTTAATCTGCCAGTGGCTGCATCTGCACTGTAGAAATAATCCAGTTTGACTGCCATGGATCAAAGCTATGGATACCTGGGATTTGTAGTTTGTGCTGTTTTACAAAACTACAGTTCCCAGAATTCCATAGCGTTGAGCCATAGCAGTTAAAGAGATGTCAAACTGGATTATTTTTGCCGTGCGGACGTAGCCGGTGTGAGGTTGTTGAGTCTGAACCACAGTCTCTTCAGATTTTCAATGTCATCTACCAACTCTTAGTGTTGGTAAGCTTGTCCAGTCTCATTTCAATTGGTTGCTAGCACTTACTTCATCAGTGACATTGCCTAGGCAAGTAGAATTTTTAGGAAGTAATGAAGTTCTACGCCATGCCAAGGTCTACAAGAGCTTTATAAGGAATACCAACAAGAGGTTCCTGCAAAAAGTTCATTCATAAGAGCTGTAAAGGGTAGCTAAGGTTGGGACCTAACACAACTGTCTGGAAATCAAGGGGAACTGAAAATTCACTGGAGCAATTCTTCTGCTAGATTGCTAGCTGGGGATACTCCACTCCACTTGGTCTGCAAGAGCAAGCAATAGAGTTGTCATATCCAAGGGCCTGGCCCCGAATCTCCAGTTTTCATGGACCAATTCCAGGTAGAAGATGAGGGTGCAGATTCTGCAGTTTTAGTGGGATTATCGCCAGACAATAGGAAATGGCTGTGTGGAAATCTCTAGCCCAGCTAGTAAAATAGCAGCTTGCTGCAATTTGCAAAGGTTAATTGATTTATTGCTGCAACTTACAACAACTCTGTGCAGGTTATGGATTCACTGAGTAAGATTACTCCTTTCCTAATCACTGTGGCACAAGGGCTCACCCTCTGCTCTGCATCCTCTTTCTGGCTAGATTTAATGTTCCTTATTCCCATCTGCCTAAGAAGGAATAATCTCCTCATTTCACCTTGGCTTTGGGAACAGCCCCTTAAGATAAGATTTCTGTCTTTTTTTTTTTTTTTAATGAAAATATTAGATGGTATTTACCATACATACACATAGGTATATGTGTCTGTATGTCTGAATGGCCCGCTGTGAGAAACTATAGTTGGTAGGTACCCAATACATAACACTGAATGATACCACCAGGTGCTATCCCTTGCTTCAGGTTTTGATCCAGAAACCTAAGATCTGGGACAAGAAGCTCTGATAACTGACTATTTTTATGCTATGGCAACAGGGCAATTTTTGATTCTTTGCAACTTACCCAATCCCTGAACGAAGTCATCCACGGTGGCCAAATTCCCTCTCCCGCTGAACTCCTCAGCATGGTCCACCAGAGCTTCTTTGACAGCCTTGTAGCCATACAGGATCACCACGCGCCGTGGGCCCAAATGAACTGTAAATACTGGCCCGTATTGGTCTCTCAGCTGCAAAAGAAACCAGTCAAACAGTGCCAGTGAAAATCCTTTTCGGAGACACTCTCTTGTGAGCACTTTCCTACAATTGTCCTTTGAATCACTGTTCCATCTGGCCAACAATGTCTGCTTGATTATCTGCTGCTCTCCAAGGTTTTAGCCCAGAGAACAGGAAATGTATGGCTCTCCAGATATTGGATGGAATCCTGTACAAATCTTATACATGTGGCTGTACTTTTTCAGCTGCTGTGCAACAGATATATTTAGCTTGTAGCTGCGTAAGCAGAATTCCACATATGTAACCATTTCACATGGACCTAAATTCTATGGGTAGTCCCTGCCAGAGGAGAGACATTACATTAATTGGAGTCACCAATGTGTTAACTCACCATTCAATAGTGGATCCAATGGATCTTCTCTAGTTGGGACTAACCAATAAGATTCCAGTCACGCAGCTGCACATTCTTGGATAGTATATACCATACATACATATAGGAATTGTATATGTATATATTTATGCATGTATATATATGCTTCAGTGCCTTCCACGGACCAGTTGTTGACTGGGTTTGCAAAGATAGCCACTGTGTATTTGCTGGTGCACAATAAGACAATAAATAGGCATGCTGGCAGATGCAGAATTAGTTACCAATGTATTCAGCAAATAGATGGGTTAGTGCAACTGCTCCAGTTTAGCTCAAGAAACAATGATTGCATACTATTATTGGCATATGCAGGTAAATGTGGCACTGCCCAGGTAGAATATATGCATTTTTTGACAATACGTAATGGTCCTATTCATCTGATAGAGGTGTAAGTGGAATTGAGTATACGGGACTATTGCACATGTGGTAGCACATTAAAGTATGCAGATGTGTCCTTTATGTGAGTGCACCTTGCCTCCATGCATTGCATACTGTGATTGCACAATGGGTTGTCAGCCATATACACTGACCAAAGCTCCTCATATATATTGGTATTCAGGATAGGATATAGTGTGATTTATCTTTGCCCAGTGACAGCCCTACCCCTGGTGTCACCCGGCTTGTGTGAGTGGGCTGCTGGAGGGCAGTGCTGGTGGCAGCCCAGACCTTTCTTTCACCACTGCGGCAAAGGCCTCCTTGTGACGAGGCCTCTGCCATTGCAGCAAAGCCAGGAGGAGAGCACTTGGGACTCTCCTTCACCGTCGCAGCAAAGCCGGGAGGGTGCACTCGCTGTTGTGGCAAAGCCAGGAGGGGCATGCTTTCCTGCAGTGGAAAGAGGGCCCAGCGAGGTGTCGCCCCTCTGAAGTGTCACCTGGTGTGGTCTGTGTCCCTACACCCCTTAATGATGCCACTGTTGCTACCAGTAGATATTTACACTATGCTGACCTCCAAGTTCCAGGATTACATTTTTGCCCTTTCACCCCTTGTACACAACCTTAGGAACTATGGCTGTTTGCCCCAGAAAGAGTTGTGCCCAACCCACCACCTTGGCATGACTCTACAAATTCTCGGAGAGGCAACCTGATACCCTTGTGAAGTGCTGCACCTCTTGGGAACAGATGCACCCAGGTAATTCAATGCCTGCTCTCTGGCACACATTTCTTGAACACATGTTCAGTCATCTTCTCTGACACCCAGAGAAGGTTGTTTCATCTGAGCGAGAAATTGCATGTTTGTGGGGCAGTTTCAATCAATTAAGTGTAACTTAGGTTTTCTCCTTTTCTCCCATGCATCAAGTGTTTTGCAGTGCATAGGATTAACATACCCTTGAACAAAAATGGCACAGAAAGTACAAATGGTGCAAGATAAAGTGGTACAAGAAAAGGTACAAGAAAAGCAGAAAAACAGACAAAAGAAAAGGTGAAAAGGGAAAATGTAAAAGAGGACTATCATTTGCCCATACCTGCATTAGATAAATAAAGCTTGTGGCTAAGACAGAACACTAGGAGACAGAGAGGGATTCTGTAAACATTTAAATAAAGAATTAGCACATTCTATGATAGCCACTATGGAGTAGTGATTTGAGGAGTAATCTCTAGGGACCTTATCACACGTCGGAAATTGGAAGTATAATCTAATGGCAATCCAAACGCAATCATGGGGTTTCACCTTATTGCATATTAAAGTATCTCACGCAATTTCGGGCAAAAGGGAAGTCATTCCAAACACAATCATGAGTTTTACGTTATTATGAATTAAAGCATCTCACGCAATTTCGGGCAATGGGGGGGTCATTTTCGGGTAATGGGAAGTCAATCTGAATGCATTCCGAACGCAATAGGAATTCACAGGAATTCAAATTGGCTCCATTCACAATAAAGAGAAATTCCTCCCATCTGATAAGGTCCTAGGAGATCAGGGTTCAAATCCATACTTTCCATGGAAATCCACTGGGTGATCCTTGGGCAAATCATTCTCAGACACAAAGGAAGGCAATCGCAAACTCTGAACAAATACGACCATGAAATCCCTGTGGTAGGTGTGCTTTAGAGTAAATAAAAATTATTTGAAGGCACACAATAAATACTCTATTTTATTTGGCTTTTATTTATACGTAACTATAACCATACACAAGCAAAACTGAACAGTTATTATCCACTCGTCCATGAGCAATTGCCTATTTCTTTCAGAAAAGGCAGTTCTCATTGTGCCTTGAATGTTATTCTTCCAAAGTTCATCACCCAATATTCAAGCCCTGACTTGAGTAGACCGACTAAATCAATGCAGTTTACAAATGCCTGGATTCACCATCCAGCAATTAATTCAGTGGACCTACTACAAGTTGGGATTTTCAAAAGGATTCAGGCCTAACCTTTTTTTAGTCATATGCCTTTAGAGACAGATATGGGCTGGTACAAACCTATCCCTGTGAAAGTTATGAGCTTTGCAAATATATACATTTTGGAGGCAAGACGCATTCTCCTCTGCCACTTAGGAGTTTATCATATAACAGAATTTGGGGGTATAATGCAATGGCAATCCGAACGCAATCATGGGGTTTCACGTAATTGTGAATTAGTGTATCTCACACAATTTCGGGCAAAAGGGAAGTCATTCCGAATGCAATAATGGGGTATCACGTAATTGCGTATTAGAGTATCTTACGCAATTTTGGGCAATGGGGGGGTCATTTTTGGGAAATGGGAAGTCATTCTGAACGCATTCCAAACGCTATTAGAATTCACGTAAATTCGCTAAACCAGTGAATTTACGTGAATGCAAATTGGCTCCATTTGAAATTGGGAGAAATTCCCCCCGTGTGATAAACTCCTAGGACAGGGAGCAATGTATTCAAACTACAGGGAAAGAGATTCCACCTAAACGTTAGGAACAGTTTCTTGATGGTGGGAGCTGTTTGACAGTAGAATGTGCTGCATCGGAGTGTGGTGTAATTTCCATCTCTGGAGGTTTTTAAACAGGGGTCTGGAGGGCCATCTGTTAGGGATTCTTTGACTGTGTGTTCCTGTATGGCAGGGGGTGGGCTGGATGACCCTTGGAGTATCTTCCAACTCTACGATTCCATGATTCCATTACATTTCCACCCACTTCCCACCAACAAGGCCTGATATGACATTCAAAAGCAGGATCCCTGTTGCAATTCCGCCTTGCGCTGGAGATTGCTAGT
Source organism: Urosaurus nigricauda (assembly GCA_034509955.1). NCBI lineage: Eukaryota > Metazoa > Chordata > Lepidosauria > Squamata > Phrynosomatidae > Urosaurus > Urosaurus nigricauda. The sequence continues at coordinate 27,759,707 of JAOEGL010000007.1, read as the reverse complement.
GGGAAGGGGGCAAAAACTTCTATCTGCTGTGCCCCAGCTGTCAGGAGAACAGAGCACCATCTCTCACAGTGGCTGTAAAGCAGCACTAGGGGACTTTCACAATGATGGCAATAATACCACAATCATGAATGCATCGGCTTTGTGAATATGAATCAGCTACAGGTCTGTCGCTTTAGGTTAGGCATCTGTAACTGCAATACTGAATTCCAGCCAATTTTTAAAAATTGTGAACTGCAATTCCAACCCATTTCTTCTTCCATCCTTAGATTCTAGCTCTTGCGATTCTCACATAGCAATCTGGCAGATTCTAGAAGCCTGCTAGTGATTGGAAGAGCCTTCTAGCCTGAACCCCAGGAGAACAGCGGCTAGGCTGAGTAACAAATAGTCTAACCTGGTAGGTTGGTCCCCATGAAGAGAGAAAGAAAAAACAAAAGGGATCCACTTACCTTCTTGAATGACTTCAGTATGTCATTGGCTTTCAAGTCTAACAGGTTGCCCAGCATAGGGAGAGGAGTGGGGCCCGGTGGTAGGTGTCTTCTCTGGGCCATTTGACTCCATGCCGACAGGAGGATTAAGGTGGAACAAAATACCACCAGCAAGAGAGAAATTGTTTCTCCTACTTCCATTGCGCCCAAGACAACCGGGGTGAGTTTAGGTCTGGATTTCAAGAAGAAATAAAGCCACAATCACCCTGGCAAGGACCTGCTGCAATAAAACCATAAAACAAAACAAAAGAGATTGGTGTCGCACCCTTTATAGCAAATAAATCTCCCTGGCAAGCACAATTTGCACTCAACCCAGGAAATGGGTGCAGCACGTTTAGCTTCCAATGCCCAGATTGTAAACTTGTGGTGTGTGAGATTCAGCTACTGTATGCAAAAACCTTTGAAAAAGTATTGGGGAAAGGAGAGGGTGCCCTCCCCTCCTTTCTTTTCTTTCTTTAAAAGAGAGTGGACCGATATGGTCTGAAGGGCCATATTCTCCCATTTGATCTTACCCAAATTTTGAGATTTCCAAGGAGGCTTCCTCTCCATCCTACCAGCATCATTGGTACATCTGGTGGGAATAGAGGAGGGGGCCTTTTTGGTGGCTGCTCCCAGGTCCTGGAACTCCCTTACTAGAGAGGCAAACATGCCATGCTCCTTATCATCCATGCATAGGCAGGTGGAGATTTTTTCCCCCCATTTTGGCAGGCATTTGGGAACTGTTTATGGGGGAAAGGGCATTTAACAATATGCTCTATTGTTCACATCCGTTGTTTTTAATGCCTGAACTTTTAAATGGCTTTTGATTCTACTGATAGTTTAAAGTTTTGCACATTTTTAGTGATATGAAATAATGGCTGGAATTCCTGATCACAGTTACGAATGCGTAAGTTATGAGTTGCACATTCATATCTGATTCGTATTCATAATCTTTACGTATTCAATACTGTAGAGACTACGTTGTTGTTGTTGTTGTTGTTGTGTGCCTCCAATCGTTTCCGACTTACGGAGACCCTAAGGACAAGGTGAGCCTATCATAAGTTTTTCTTGGCAAGTTTCTTCAGAGGGGTTTGCCATTGCCATGCTCTGAGGCTCAGAGAGTGTGACCCTCAATCCCATTTTACTAGTGGCTGCTTCAAGTGATGGGAATCTGTTATCCTGTCAATTGGGATGCAGCAGACTGACAGTTCCACCACCTCTTCCTGCAAACAATCTCCGGTGTGAGGAAGAATTGAGGCAGGGATCTTGCTTCTGATTGTCACACCGGCGATCGCTGGTGGGAGGAGGGTGGAAATGTCAGTGTCTGTCCTGACAAATGTCAGTCCGTGTCCTGACTGACAGGTGAACAGACCCCTGTTGCTCACAGTGGCTTCTGTCTGGTAACTCAGGACTAGGGGTGGATGGCCACGAGATACTAGCTAGCTACTCTACTACAGTAAATATATAACTAATATATGCAGAATTCTGGCCTTCATCTGTATCTCCTTTAACTTCTATAAGCTGTCGCCTTAGGTTCCAGGGCTGGGAACAGTGTAGACAACAAACAAACAAACAAACAAACAAATATTTTCTCTCTCTCTTCCCACAGTGTTGTTCTAAAAAGTGTTGGCCTGCAAAGGAAGGTTGCAGATTCTGCCAATTTGACAGATGCACCACCAGCACCACACTTTAGAAATTCACAAACATTCTGCTTGATGAGAGAAACTGTGGCTACACATCAAGACTGCTTGCTGAGAGATCTCCAGCCTCCAAGAAATCTCTTCTTTGTGCTTTGCCGTGCTTTGTCCACATGGCAGGTTGTAGAGAGAAAGTTATGAATTCCAGGGGCCTCTGTTTTGTGCTTAGCCTTTGGCCAGGGCTGGTCCCAGCCAAGTTGCTGATAAGCAATTTAATCATCAAATGGAGAAACGGACCAAGGAGAACATAAACACAGAGGCAGGTTCCTCTTTTATAATCAGATGAAAGCAAAGAGCAGAAAGACAGCTACTGGATTCTGACATGCTAAGGGATGCTCTTGGGTTGATGATCTCAATAGTATCAGAAGAAGTGGAGCAGCTTCCATGTGATTCAATAGCACAGAAGAATATAACTTGTTTGGAGAGATGCCTTTGTGAAACTGATGAATAAGTCTTCACAACAGCTTGCAAGTATTTCCCATTTTCTCATGCATATTTTGAATTCCAAATAGTGAACTGGGAATTTGCCATCCAAATCCAATATCTGGGTACCCAAGCTTATTGGTTTTTTATGACTCTTGTGATCTTGGCAAGCATCAAAGAAAGAATAGGGATATGATTCTTCACCATTCTGCTGAATATCCTCAATTATAAGTCGACCTCATGTATACGTTGAGAGCAGATTTTGGGGCCAAAACTATGGATTTTGAAATGACCCATGGATAAGTTGAGCATAAAACCTAGGGCCATGTAACAAAGGATCTAAAAGATGAAGCAAAGAAAAACAATGCCAAAGAACTTACAAAATTCAGCAGGTATAACTGTTTGTACTCATGCTAAAGGCTGGATGGAGGAGAGACCAGAGGGAGATCAGTGCTTCCAGGACACTCTTGCCTTTCACCAGAGGATGATTCCTTTTTTTAAAAAAATAAGAGTTAAAGTACATTACTTACATTGGCCCATGGATAAATCGACTCTTTTTTGGGTCAATTTTTTGACTAACATTTGTAGACTTATATGTGATTTTTTATTCTCAAAGGAAACCACAAGCAATTGTAGCATTTTTCTGCCCCTGGAATGAGAAAGCCTTTGGAAACCACACAGTTTTCACAGCCTCTTCCCGATACAGGACTCCTCCTGCACAACATACGCAGGTAGCTGTTTTTGTTTTGCACAGAAACACCATTTCCTGCAGAGAGCAGCACAGAATAATTCCTGAACTGCAAAGATTACAATCAGTACAGGGTTCTTCTCGTCAGGATTTCTCAACACTCAATAACCATGGTTTTTGTTGTTGTTGACATTTTTGCAATATTTTGAAATATCCTTTCCATCTCTAATAAATAATTAGAGACGTTTCACACCATGAATTGCTATGTCTGAGTGTCCCTTATACCCTTATCCCTTTAGCACCCTAACCACTATGATTTTATGTCACTAGACTACACTCTCTGCTGAGTCACTAACTTTCTGCTGACAGGTCAGAGTAATTCAAATTTCACTTGATTGTACATTTCACAACTGATTAATCTAGGAAGGGCTGGTGCAATACAACCATGCCTAGGAAGGCAATAAATTTGAGGGAAATGAATCATAACGTAAAAATGGCCAAGACAAATATCACGAAGTGGCAGCAGAATGGTAGCAAAGCTTTGAACCAATGAAAATCAAGGCAACGAGGGTTACGTATTTTGCACTGATTTCCATGAAAGCCCAGAATGTCCATAGATTTATGAAAGCGTCTACATTATACAAAAACGAGTACAGTCTCAAATGATCTCTAAACGCCCCTCACACATACATGTTCATTACTGTAATCTCCGGTGTTGTCATTAATGTGTGAATGGACCACCCGAGAAATATCAAAACTTGATAGTAAGGATTTTCTTATCTGCCAGTACCAACTCAAACTCTACCAGTCCCCTTCTAGCTGCTTTCAGGAGCCAGGAAAAGTAAAGATCCAGTTTACATGTGGTGGTGCTGCTCACTTCTCCAAGGATCATGTCCACATCCTCAGGCTGCACAAACTGAAACGTATCCACTAATACAGGACAAGCAAGTGCTAAGATTACATCCGCTGGACCCGTCTTAACTGCAATATCCAAGTCAGAGTGCATCCAAGTGTTTTTGTCTGCAAATGTTTGGCAAATTCTCCACAGCAAGCTATTGGGTGGTCTTTGCTTATTTCTTGTGGGCCAGACTATTAAAGGCCCCTGACCACTTGCAACAACTTAGCTTGATGATACTGTGCAGACACAATGATGGCAGAGAAGTATAATTTCTTTGTTGCCACCATCTTTATGGCATAGACCTTTCAATGAGTTCTAGCCCATGTTTGGTCAGACATGCTCCTGGTTTTTTGCCATCGTCACTCTGGTCTCCATCCCACTTGCTTCCTCACCACCAGCTTCATAATGAACCAGGAGGCTTATCTGGCTCCATGGGAGGGGGCACTTAGGGGCAACCATGTCCACCACCCTGGCCATTTCCCTATTCCAGAGATTAGCCAGCGTTTCAATAGGATCGCCAATGGGAAACTCCCCAAGAGCCATCAGGAATCCATCTAGATCCATAAGTCTCCAGGGACAGACCATTATAATTGACCCCCATCTCTACAGAGGCTATGAGTCCCAGTGAGTCTAAACCCTGCCAGGTACTGATCAGTCCATGATAACGGAACTACAGAAAGTTCCCCCACACCGATATTACAGTCATCCTGCCCAGAACAGAAAACCAGGCCCAGAACGTGTAATGCAACACGGGTGGCACTAGATATTACTTAGGACAACCCCATAGTTGTCATGGTGGACGTGAGGTCCTAAGCTGTTCCTGACAGAGCAGTCTCTGCACGGATGTTGGAGTCTCCCAGTACAACAAGCCAAGGGTACTCCAACACCACCTCTGAGACAAACTCAGCCAGCTCAGGAATGGAGACACCAACAAAATTCCACTCACCTTCAGAAACACACACTCACACCCAGCAGACTATGTTACAGGGCACCTGGTAAGGGAGATGGAATCCCGATAGACCAATGCAACTCTGCCTTCCTGCCCCCCAGCACTCACCTGCTGCTGTACAGATTTTTATCATTTCCTCATGTGCCGTTTTACAGTCCAGGCTTACACATCTTTACTGGCAGAGTTTTGTGGGTGTTCTTACCGTAGCTACAAAAATTGCATACCCTTGATGGGAAGACCATAACCTCAAGCTCAACTTTAGCCAGACGCTAAATGGGATTGCACAAGAGAGGTCTTCTGAACTCCGAGAATTAGGATTCAGTGTTCATGTGGCAACATGCACAAGACATATGGCTCCTCTCATGTCAGAATTTTGTATTTGCATTTGTTGGGACTCAGAGCCAGCATGGTGTAGTAGCTTGGGTGTAACCAACAGGATGCTAGCCATCTTACAGAGAGAATGGGTCATCCTGAATTCTCAGGATGTGATCAGTTGGGTCTGGTGGCAGTGATCAGTCCAAGAATAAAACAAGGCTGTTCTTGGAAAAGGTGAAAATCCTAGATCTAATTTGCACTGCAGAAATAATGTCATGGCTCCATCCTATGGAATCCTTGGATTTGAAGTTTGTTGTGGCACCAGAGCTCTCTCACAGAGAAGGCTAAATATCTCATAAAATGAGTCATCTTGACTTCCAGGGGTTCAGGCTTTATCTCATCCATTTGTTTGTCTTTTTGGCCATCCATGGTATCCTTAGCAATCTTCTCCAGCACCACATCTCAAATGATTTGATTTTCTTTTTGTTTGCCTTCTTCGCTGTCCAGCTCTCACATCCATACGCAGTGATGGGAAATACCATAGCTGGATGCTCCTAACTTTAGTTTTGACTTTTATATCTTTGCACTTTAGGATCTTGTCTAGTTCTTTCAGAGCTATCCTTCCCAGCCATAGTCTTGCTCTGATTTCTTGATAGCAGTCTCCGTTCTGATCAATGTTTGACCCAAAGAATGGGAAAGCTTTGATTATTTCAATTTCCTCATCATCTAGGATGAATTCATGTAGATCTTCCATGTTCATTATTTTTATTTTCTTAATGTTCACTATTAAGTCTTAGCACTCTCTTTCTTAGACTTTCTTAATTGTTCAACCTTAGATATAGTCAACAAAGCAGGTCAGAAATGTGCTAAAATTTTCCTAGAGAATTTTGAAAGAGTTTGTTTCGGTTATAACACCTCCACAGAGCATACATAACATAGCTGAAGTCACATCGTAAGTGACCCTTAGCAGAAGTGGCCACTAAAATGCCTGAAGTGCACAAAGTAATTATAAGCTCTTTGAACAAAAGGTCAAAATTAGAATGGGATTTACACTTGAACGTACTTGTTGCTGGTTCCTGTGGCTAAGACGAAAACTAGACATGGCACACCTCAAGATGCATATTGGATTCAGCACTCTTGAGGCAAATGCAGTAAATCCTAGAAGTCCTGAAGGAGACAAAGGAAAGGTATCAGTGGTAAGAATTCAAAAACAGTTGAGGGACATAGGAAATTTTGCATTTATTGGGTGGGAGAAAAGGCACAGGGAAGCAGCAATCTTGGGGCATATAAGACAGACCACCAAGAAACTGCATACCACTGGCCATGGGTCTAAATCTCAAGGAGACCCCCTTGACAACTCAGATTTCCTTGCAAACCCACCCCCCATTTTACAACCATCCACTGTTAAAAGTGCAAAAACACAGGACAGAGAGATGCCTATGGAGTGCAGTAATAATATAACTAGATAGTCTGATTGATCTGAAATGTCCTTTTTTCCTGTCTATCTATCCTGTGATATAAACCAGTGATTCTCAAACTTTGATCCTCCAGGTGTTTTGGGAGCTTATCGCACACACTTTTGCCCCTGATCATGTAGCTGAGTGAAAACACATTTTATTGCATGCCTCGCTGTCCTACAGGGGGCCCTATGCCATCACCCGGCGCCAAGCCGACCCTGATCGGGGCTCAGCCATGTGATTTTACTCCACCAGAAAATTTCCACAAATTTTCAAAATTCACACGCTTGAGCCCTGATCAGGAACAGCTTGGCACTGGGTGATGTCATGGGGCTGCTTTGAAGACAATGAAGTGTGTGATAAAATGTGGTTTCACTTGGCCATGCATGTCCCTTGCCCATGCCCAGATCAGTGGCAAAAGCGTGTGCGATAAGGTCCTTGGACTTCAACTTTCAATGGTCAGGGACTTGGGGAACTAAATTTCAAAGAGAGGTCCAGAGTCAGCCAACATTGCTCCTGTGTTCAGTGACGGGGTTGTTGTTATTCTTGTTAATTGCTATTAATTTGACACCATGAATGCAAAATCTCAAAGTCAACTGATTTTTATCAGCGCTGCTCAGGTCTTGCAGACTCATGGCTTCCTTGATTGAGTTTATCCAACTTTAATATGCTTCCTTTTTTTCCTACTGCCCTCTACCTTGGCTAGCATTTTTGCCTTTCTTAGGGAGTCACATCTTCTCACGATATGACCAAAGAATTACTGTCTCGGTTTAGTCATCTTAGCTTCTAGAGAGAATTCAGGTTTGATTTGCTCCAGGACCAATTTACTGTATTTGTCCTTTTAGGAGTCTGTGGTATCTGTAGAACTCTTCTCCAGCACCACATTTCAAATGAGCTGATTTTCTCCTTTTCCACTTTCTTCACTGTCCAGCTTTCACAACTGTATATAGAAATGGGAACTACGATGGCATGGACAATCCTAACATTAGTATTCAGTGATATATCTGGACATATATAGTTCCACTATAGTTGCCTTGCCAAGTCCTAATCTTCTTCTGATTTCTTGACTGATTAATGACTGAGCCAGGGTATGGAAATTTTAAAACTATTTTGATGTTTTCATCGTCTGCTTTAAAGTTACGTAAACCATCTGTGGTCATTATTTTTATTTTCTTAATGTTCAACAGTAACCCTGCCTTTGCATTTTCTTCCTCGAGTTTCTTCAGTAATCGTTCCAAGTCTTAGCTATTTTCTGCTAGCAATATAATCTTATCTGCATATCTTACATGGTTGCTGTTCCTTCCTCCAATTTTCACACCTCCTTCCTGCTTTACGTATGATATGTTCAGCACACAAGGTAAACAGATAGGGTGAAAAAATGCAGCCTTGCTTGACCGCCTTTCCTTTTGTCTGCATTCGGTCCTAATGGTAGCATCTTGTCCTGTACAAGGGCATCAACTCAATTGATTGTTGTGCCACACCTATTTCTTTAAGAGTGATCCATAGTTTTTCATGATCTATACAATCGTAATGAGTTTAAAGTTTATTAAAATGTAAATATAGTAAAGAACAGCTGAGATACTTTACAGCTAATAAAAAAGGGCTACGAATTGAAAATACTTTGATCTTTAGGAACATAGACATGACCAGGAAAGACACTATTGCATTTGTTTCCAGCTTCAGGGATTAAGCGCAACATATTTGTACTGTACAGTTATGCAACTCAGGAGGTGGTGCCCAATCCAGCCCCAATAAAATAGAAGCCCAGAAAGATGGGACCAGTGTCCACACTCTGCGAAAGGAGAAGGACCAGCAGCAACCTGAATGATGGAGTGGGCTGATGCGGTGACCCTTCTTGTTGTTGTCTATGTGTCTTGTCTTCTGATCAACTCAGCTAAGAAGAAACTATCGCAGAAAGGGAAGCTTCCTCCTGGTCCCACTCCCCTGCCTCTGATTGGGAATGTATTGCAGATCAAATCTTCAGAAATCTTAAAATCTCTTCTCAGGGTGAGTGACTGTCCCTTGGAAAGTAGCTTGGGCATGCTGGATCTAATAGTAAATCTAGGCCTCATCCATACTCACATTTTTGTGTTGGATCAGTTCGGATCGCACGATCGGTTCAACACCAAATAGATGTTCACACTATTCTCGCCATGATCGAAGCTGTCCATGCTTGCGTTAAAGTTCACCTTTAAATATGTTATCAATTGAAAATGGTGATTGGAGCTGGCACCCAGGAGGCAGGTGCAATGGGTAAAGGGTGGGAGTCATTGGTGCCATAGAGGATTCTTCCCTGGCATGGACGAATTCATGGATGCCATGGGAGATTCTACTCTGGCATGCATGGATCCATGGGTACCATGGGAGATTCTACCCTGGCATGTATGGATCTATAAATGCCAAGGAAGAATCCCTCCATAGCACCCACGGATCCATGCATGCCAGGGAAGAATCTCCCATGGCACCCATGACTCCCTCCGTGAACCCACGCAAATGCGACAGTGCACAGCAGCTGTCGAAGTTTTAAAAATCAACACCACCACACCATGCCCTCCCAAGGATCCCCCCAAATTCCCCTACCTCTGGCCCATAGGAAAAAAAGGGAACCAATTCACTGGCAGAAGTGGAAAATATCTGCGCAGTGATTTAAAGGGACCATTTGAAAACGCTGGAAATTTGAAATCACAAAGAGCCCCATGGAACCTCAAGCACTGAGAAGGAAAAAAGAATGGCAGTTTGGCAAGACCTTTGGGATGGATATGTCCCACCCCTCTGCCCATCCTCTGCCCATTGCCCCTTCTTCCTGGGTGCCCGGTGTTCATATTTGCTGCAGCCCACAGCTTTTCAAAAGATGCGCTAAAAGATCTGGAATCAAAAGAACTCATTTAGGATTGCTTGCACTGATTCACCCCGAACACACCCATGGGTTTATTTGACTCGAGTGTGAAAGAGGCACCTATAACGTGGTGTGCAAACTGGGTTAAATCGTAGTGGGAATGAGGCCCTAAAGAAGTAACTATGATACAATGAGGGGTGAAGGATTTGGTTGTCTCCATATTTGTTATTCTTCCTCCATCTCCATCCCTTCTCTTGCATAGACCTGGATAAACTCATTTTTTTTAATTACTTTCAACTGAACATATGTTTGTATCTTCATTAAATTTTCTAGTTATTCCAAAATATCATCTTCCATCTCCTCTGTCTTTCTGGTGCTAGTTGGTGATGAGAACCACATTCACCCCAAAGGGCAAGAGGCAGATGAAATGCAATCCTTTAGTTGGGTTAGTTTCATGGGTTTTAGATGCCCCTTTCATTGCAATGGCTTCATGCTGTAAAAGCCTGGGATTTGTAGTTTGGCGAAGAATTAGAATTCTTTCCTAATTCTAAGGTTTATCTTGGTTAGGGAAAATTTTGGCTATAAAAATGAATCTCCTCCCAAAGATGTTTTTTCTTATTTCAAAATTTACAAATCATTACTAACGACAAACCATTTAGAGAATGGCACATAGACATTTCCAGATTTTTAGGGTCAGGTAGAAAACGGAGAGTGAAAAAGAAATTAATGTGGGACGAAACAAGTAGAGGAGGACTGGAGCTCCTGAACCTTAAATTATATTACTACGCGTATGGTTTGGACTGGATAATAGATTGGAGAAGACTGGAAAAATATTGATTGTTACAATTAAAAGGTTCAGAAAATAGGTTCGGGTGGCATGGATATTTATTTTATGAAAAATCTAAAGTAAACAGAGTTTTTAATAATCATACGGTGAGAAAGTCACCATTAAGAATTTGGCAAAAGGTACGGTAAAATGGGGAAAGCAGATGCCAAATGGGTATCACTTAATGATGCTTTCTAGAGAAGAAACCAATTACTGGGAAAAAATGGGTAACATATGATGATATAACAAAAACAGTAAATCAAAAATTGAGAATGAAAACAGAAGATGAATTGATATCTGAAGGATATAGAGTTAATAGGTTTCTATATAGACAATTGAAGGAAAGATTTGGAGTTGATATGGAACTGGAAATGGAGATAAGGACTTTGAAAAAATAATTCCAGTAAAAGATAATCATCAGATTGCCAAATTCGATAAGCTCCTTTTGAAAAATGAATTAGAAGATGAGGTGGTAAAATCCTGTGTGGGAAAATGGTTCCAAGATCACGAGATATAGCATAAATTTACAACAACGGGAAAAAAACATAGAATAAGGGGTTAAAATATACACTAAATTATTATTTGAATGAGAATTTCTACAAGATGCTATATAGATTATTCCTTACCCCATATAAATTGGCAAAAATGTTTTAAAATGCAAAAAAAAAAAAAAAATGTTGGAAAGAAATTGTCACGTTTAAGCACACTTGGTGGAAAAGTTGTAAAGGAAAAAAAATTGGAATATAATACATAAACAAAAAGTTAAGATTCTAAATCTTGAAGGGAAGTGGACAACAAAATGTATTTATTAAATATGGTAACTGGTGATACCTTAGAGCGAAAACATGGGAAACTCCTCTTTTATATGACCAGTGCCGCTAGAGTTATATATACAAAAAAATGGAAAAGAAAATCCCGGACATAGAAGAATCGATATGGAAGCTATATCATTATATGGTGTCTGATAAACCTATGCAACAGATAAAGAATAATTCTCTAAATGAGTTCAAAAAAGATTTGGAACAACTGATAAAATATTTACAGAAAGAGTAGGGTCTAACTTTTATGATGGGATAGAATGCAAAATTAGCTCCTTTTTTGCATACCTACATAAATCCCCGCATGGGTATCTGGAAGCGGTGGTCCATTGCGATTGAGTAGTTTTGTGATGCATTTAGCCTTCTCTGTCAGAGAGCTTTGGTGTCACAACAAACCACAATTCCAAGAATTCTATAGCATTGAGCCATGGCAATTAAAGTGGTGTCAAACTGGATCATTTCTGCAGTGTGGATGCAGTCTAGGTGTGTAATGAGAAAAACTAAAAACGTAGTTGAATGTGAATAATGAAAGTGGGGAGAAGAAATAATATTGGAGTTGATATACAGATAAGAGTATATGAATTTATAAATGACCGACAAGTATGTGTATGGATATATATGTGAGTATAGGTTTGGTATATACCTGCTTCTCAGGTGACCAAATATTTGATTATTATTTTTTATCCCTGAGGTTTTGCTGGCTCCTTATTTGCTGAAAGGACTTATTTATGAAAATGTTTACCTAGTGCCATGCTTATTTGAGAAATGCAATCTTGGTCGTTGTTTAGAGAGTATAGTGTGAGGTTTTGCAGGCAATAATTGAGCCATTTTCTCCCAGAAAGGATTAAAACATGGGACATATATGTAGATTTGGATGAGGAAAATGATTATGGAGAAGATATAAACTGTACCAGTGCTCTGGCCAAACCTATAGTTTAAACTAAGAAGAAAATCTTTTTAAGATTACTTTTGAAATGTGCTGTTTGAGCCCAAATGTGGAAGATTCATCCGTTAGTTCCAACAGTGGACTATGAATCCATTGGTCTCCCAGCACTTGAGTTCCAGGACAGAACCATCCCAAAGAACACCTACAAAAGGTCTGCCTCAACAAAAAGATTGTGCCAGATATGAACGGTTGTTTCCTTCTACAGCTGCGTGAAAAATATGGCCCTGTTTTCACCGTCTATTTGGGAGCGCGCCCAGTTGTGGTCTTATGTGGACACCAAGCGGTGAAGGAAGCCCTGATAGACAAGGCAGAAGACTTCAGTGGACGGGTAACCAACGCTATTGTGGAACCGACCTTCCAAGGACATGGTGAGGCATCTCGATAGGCTTTGCAATCATGACTTTGATCCTTTCTGATCCTTCCCCCAACCCGCCCAATTCTTTTCTCTTTCCTGCAGGGGTGGTCTTTGCCAATGGAGAGTGTTGGAAACAAATGCGCCGGTTCTCCCTCACCGTTTTGAAGAATTTTGGAATGGGGAAAAAAAACATTCAAGATCAAATCCAAGAGGAGGCCCAGTTCTTGCTGGCAGAATTTCGGAATACTAAAGGTAAGGGTGGTGCCAAAGGTGGGTTGAACTCCACCAGCTCAGTGAAAGTACTGCAATCTCTACAGCTCCCATCACCTGCAGACTTTTAGTTGGCATGGAGTGCAGTTCAGTGGCATCATTAGCAGGGTGCGGAGGGTGCCGACTGTGCCAGGTGACACCTTAAGGGAGGGTGGCACCACTGCTCCTCAAACACCTACCATTTGGCAGAAACGGGCTGTGGCATTCGTCTGCTTCCCTTTAAAATGCTTTAATTGATGGCGGGAATGGGGTGAAGCTCAGTAGGAGGAGAAAAGGGAAGCCTCAGAATTTTAAAAAATTAAAATGGAAAATGTCAAAATTTTAAAATTTTAATAAGAGCTTGGAGAATACTACTTTATCTAATCACAGCAGCAAGACTGGAAATTGCCAAAAATTGGGGGGAAATTGATTTTTTGTTTGTTCTTTTAAATTTTTCTTTAAAAACATCACATTTTAATCCAATCGTCACTATGTATGTGTAAATACATTTAGGTTGTGTGCATGATATCGTAATTTGAAGGTATAATTTTTAATTTTCCTAGTTCTTTATGTCACAGCTATTAGCATTACATTCAGTGATGTCTGGGCATTACGGTTTACAAGTCACATTAGTGCAAAAAAGCGTTACTAAGGATTCTGTTATGATGTGAAATGGGATGCAGTCAATAGGGAGATGTCACCGTTGAGATTATCACACTAGGGTCAATTCCAGAACCATCCTACAATTATCCCATTACCATCCCACAATTATCCCATTGCCAATAATGGGATATTCATTGCCAATAATTGGATAATTGAGGGATGGCTCTGAGGTACTGCACAGGGTGACACCAGCCCTAGTGACACCAATGGTGCAGTGGGGTCCTATTCTTAGCATTATCAGAAGTACCTTCAGTGGACTGATTCTTCATTCGTTCTCTTTGCCCTTGTGCTTCAGAGAAGCCCATTGACCCTACCTACTACCTCAGCCAGGCTGTCTCCAACATCATTTGCTCCATTGTTTTTGGGGATCGCTTTGACTACGGGGACAAGGACTTCCAGAATCTCATGCACATGATGAACAATATCTTCCGGGAACTGAGCACAGGCTGGGCCCAGGTACCCCAACGCTATTCCCTTTGTAGCAGTAGTAACCTTAAAAATGCTTAGAAACCCATCCCTACTTTGATGTTCTTTTCTTCTCACCCAACCAAGTGTTCATCTCTGCTCATCCATCCCTAACCCCTTATGCTCTTTTTCGCCCTCCTTCTATCCAAGTTCTCTTTCTCTTCTTACACTATCTGTACAAATGGTCTTTCTCTCTTTCCACGTGAGTGTTGCTTTTCTTTCCCTCACTTTCTCTTCCTCTTCCCCTTTATTTTTCGTGCTGTCTATCGTTACCTTAGTGCTGATTCAGCTTTCTTAGGGCTCACTCTTCTCTCCTTTTCACTGTCCCGGAGTCTCTCCATGCCTCCCTTTCTTAACTTTTCAAAGAGCTCATGATTCTTGTTGAGAGAAGCAGAGTCACACTCGACTTGTTTTCACTACCAAGGTTCTGACCCACATGAAGCTGCCCAGAATCCATTTGGAAAATAAATAAGTCAGGTTTGAGTTCAGCTTATGCTACCCTGGTTAAAGAAGTCTCCCACCTAGTGACTGAAGAAATTACTGCAGGCAACAGGTAGATTTAAAATACTGTATTTACTCATGTGTAAGTCTAGAAATTTTGGTCAAAAAAATTGACCCAAAATACCTGAGTTGACAGGGTCAATCTAAGTACTGTACTTTAAATCATAAAAATGAAACACACCTGGTGAAAGACAGAAATATAATCTGTCCTAGAAGAACTGACCTCCCTTCTACTCTCTTATCCATCCAGCCTTTAGGATGGGCATGGACAGTTATGCCTGCTGGAATATTTTATTTTGGTAATGTTTCCTTTGCTTCATCCTTTACATTCTGTATTACATGCCTCTAAGTCTTATCATTGACTTATCCATGGGTCATATTAAAATTCATAATTTTGGCCCCAAAACCTGCCCTAGACTTATACATGAAGTTGACTTATAGTCGAGTATATATGGTAATTATAATTTAAAATATTTTTTTAAATGCACTTTTCTGATATATATTAGGGATGTATTGGTGCATCGTTGGTCCATCCTACTCAGAATAAAACTGATACCCCTTTGGAACTAGCTTCAGAAATCCTTCCAAAACAAACTAAGGAATTGCTGCAGATGCCAAGGAGGACTATGGAGTTTATCACATGGGAGGAATTTCTCTCAATTGCAAAATGGAGCCAATTCGCAATTATGTGAATTCGCTAGTTTAGCAAATTTACGTGAAATCTGATTGCGTTCGGAATGTGTTCAGAATGACTTCCCATTTCCCGAATATGACCCCCCCCCATTGCCCGAAATTGTGTGAGATACTCTAATACAATTACGTGAAACCCCATGATTGCGTTCGGAATGACTTCCCATTGCCCGAAATTGCGTGAGATACACTCATACGCAATAACGTGAAACCCCATGATTACGTTCGGATTGCCATTGCTTTATACCCCCAAATTCCGTCATATGATAAACTCCTATGACAGATAACCTGCTAGGTATGGTTTCTCTCCTTGTGCAGTTCTACGACACGTATGCCAGCTTCCTGAAGTACTTTCCAGGGCCCCACACCAAGGTCTATGACCTCCTGGAAGAAATGAGGCTCTTCATTGCCGACAGAGTGAAAAAGAACCAAGACACTCTTGACCCCAATATTCCCCGGGACTTCATTGATTGCTTCCTCGTTCAGATGGAAAAGGTACAATGTTGGCACATGAAGGTGGTGGAGGTCAGCAACAAATGGAGGCCAAATGATTTGGAATGTGATTCTCCTTCTCCTGATCAACGGCCGTGTTGACTGGGGGTGCATCTATACTGTAGAAATAATGCAGTTTGACACCACTTTAAGTGCTATAGCTCCTGCTTTGGAATACTGAGATTTTGTCCGGGAATGCTGCCAGCACCCACACACAAACAAACGCTGGTCATAACAGATTTGTAGTTTTACAAGGTCTCTAATCTTTTCTCTCAAACTTGCTGTTGCCTCACAAAAGTACAAGTCCCTGTAGGATGGAGCCATGTCAGTTAAAAGTGATATCGAACTGTGTTGTTTTTACAGACCATCCAGCCTCTATTTAAAGACCTCCAAAGAAGGAGACTCCACCACTCTCTAAATGTACATTCCCATTCAACCTGCCAGTGGTCCTTCTTGGAATTTACTCATGACGTCTTTTTTCTTTCATGCTTTCAGGAAAAAGACAAACCCTCTAGTGAATTTAATGTCAAGAACTTGGAGCTCACCACCCTTAACCTGTTCTTTGCTGGGACAGAGACAGTCAGCTCCACCCTGAGATATGGCTTTCTGTTTCTGATTAAATATCCTGAGGTGCAAGGTATTAATTATTTTTATTATTTTTATTATTATTATTATCATTATTTCACCATTATTCTCCCCGTAATGAGAATCAAGGCATATTTAAAATATATTTAAACGTATTTAAACATATTTGAAAACAATGCAGATTAAAAACTATACAAAAATCTCAAAAACAAGTATAAATGTAAAATTATTTAACCATGTTTAAAGTTAAAAGAAGCCTTTAAAAATCCTTAAAAGAGTATATAAAAACCTAAAAACAGCACCATACAGCATTAAAAGCACATCCCATTTAGGATCTAAAAGTCTAATGGCATTAAAATGTTTTAACGTGTGGTCAGAAGGAGAGCAGGGACAGGGCCATTCTGGTCTTTCTGGGGAAGGACTTCCAAAGTCTGGGAGTGACCTTCTTCCCATCAAGCAAGACTGAAAAGGTGGTGAGAGAAAGGCCTCTCCAGAAGATCTTAGAAGTTTAATGGGCTCATAAAGGGAGTTACGGTCCTTTTAATAGCCTGGATTCAAGCCATATAGTTTATGAAGTGGTGGGTGTGAGTAAACTAGTCTAGTGTCCTTTTCCAACTCTGGCAGACCTTTATGAAACCAACATCTGGGCATGGTTTAGTTTCTGCATAAAATGTCACCCTACTTTCCACTTCTCCATATAAGTTTGAGTTCTCAAAAATGTTTGATGACTACAAAGACACATGCCAATAGCATGGCTAGGCCATTTTAGAAATAACTTGGGAAGTTCGAAAATTATCAAAGAGGTACAGGGCATGAGCAATAAAGAAAACTAGTTAACTGTGCCCTCTCCAAGAGGGGAAACCACAATCTGACCATGCAAGTTCTTACTTGGGAAAAGGGTGTTGGCCTTCCTGAAACAGACATTTTCATTCAGAGATTTGCTGCCTCCCTTTAGCTATGCTGCAAGTAGAATCTCAGCTCCCTCTAAGAATTAGAAATCCAAGCAACTAATTATATGGATACATTTGACAGCCAAAGCACATGAAGAGATTGACCGAGTGATTGGCCATAACCGTGTCCCAAGCATTGAAGATCGGAGCCAGATGCCATATATGGATGCCGTCATCCATGAAGTGCAGAGAGTCAGTGATCTCATCCCCATGGATTTGGCCCACATGGTTATCCATGACACTGAATTCAGAGGATACCTCATCCCTAAGGTACAGTAATGGGGTAAGCAGGAAAGATAGGGGAGGCCTCCTAGGCATGTGTTGCCTTGAAAGTGTTTGCAGTAGTCATCACACCTTCGATATTTCTCAGAAGAAGACTGGGATACCTGTGGGGCAAGCAACATTAAAGTATGGCTGAGATGTTAATGAGGAAGAACACACAAGCTAAGAGAGGATGCCGCAGTTTGCTTTTGCTGGAGCTTACTGGGAAGGGCAAGATTCTGCCCACTTCTCTCCTCTCCTCCCTGATGAGCTGAGTGCAAACGACTTTTGCATTTTGAACTCAAGTTTGCAACAAATGAAGTAAACTGGGGACAAAAGGGAAAGCGGGTGGAGGAGAGAGAAGCTGGAGCATTTTGAAAGCTACTGAAAAAAGTAGGATGACAGAAAATTAATCAGGATTGCTCCTAACAAACCAAAACATTTGTAAAGCAGGTATTTATAAGATTTGGGTCAGGTCACCCACAAGCATATCTGCTAATATTGGCTGGCATGGCATTCTGCAAATGAGTTGTGATGGTAGAAGCCCAGTCTGTGGCATCATAATGCACTTTTTTGGCCATTGCAAAGATGGAAATTCTTTTTCAGTGACACAGAAACAAAATCCCTCTTAAGATGTGCACCTTTACTGTGCTCCGTGTTGCTGGGGAATAGGGGGAAGCAGCAGAGGAGCATCCAGGTATTACCTAGGTCCTTTTTTTCTGAGATGTACAGTTTTAAACACTCTGCTCCACTTGAAAAGCATGTGCTGGAGGTTAAATCCACAGGCCCTAGGCAAGTCTACTAAGAACCCCTTCAACTGGTAAATTTTAAGGGCAAGACTGCACCCATGGCATATTATGGAATCATGGGCTCCAGTGAAGTTTGCTTTGTCCTGGTCAGAATGGCTTTAGCCTTGAATCCAAGAAGAAATAAATGAAGTGCAGAATCAAATGCAGGTAGTCCAAAATGTTGTGTCATCTTCTCATGGATACCTAAATGAGACTCATGAGCCACGAGGGCAGCACTTCTTAACCTGTGGGTTGTGACCCCTTTGGGGGCCGAACGACCCTTTCACGGGGTTGCCTAAAACCATGGGAAAACACATATTTCCAATGGTCTTAAGAACCGAGACACCGCTTCTCTATGGTTGGGGGTCACCACAGCATGAGGAACAGTATTAAAGGATCGCGGCATTAGGAAGGTTGAGGTCCACTGCACTAGGGGTTGCCAAGATCACAGTTTAGAATCCTGCTGTCCCTCAATCTTTGCAGTATTAACCGTAAACCTCTTTCTGTAAGACAATTAGCCTATTTGCTAATCCGTTCCTGGTTGTTGTTTTTTTTTTAAGTTTCAGTCTATGAACATGAGAACAAGTTAATGATGTTCAGAGCCAAGCACAGATAAACCCAACTGTTCCACCATCTTTACATAGAACACTTCTGCAAGCAAGAAGAGCCCTCCCTCCATCCACCATCTTGAGGGAGAGAAAGGCAAGCCAGAGCTCCAACAGGCCTTGCCTGAAGGGAAGAAGAGCCCTCCCTCCAGTCCATCTGCCTTGGTCCAGGCCTCCGAGGGAGAGAAGATCTGCTGGACTTTCCCCCTTCCCCACCACCTCTCCCTTCTCCTTTTGTGTCATGTCTTATTAGCCTGTAAGCCTGAGGGCAGGGAAATGTCTAATTAACAAATTGTAAGCCGCTCTGATAGCCTTGGCTGAAGAGCGGGGTATAAATAAAAATTATTATTATTATTATTATTATTATTATTATTATTATTATTATCATCACTGAAATGGAGTCCATGGACCTCCATGGGAGGTGGCAAGAACACAAGGAGAAAGATGCTCTCTTCTGGAACTGGCTGTCACACTCCCTGAATCTTTTCACTTTTGAGCTCATAATTCTTTTTCTTTCTCTTTCCCAGGGGACAGAGATCTACCCCATGCTCAGCACTGTCTTGAATGATCCTACAATGTTTAAGACTCCCCATGCTTTCAACCCAGAGAACTTCCTGGATGAGAACGGATGCTTCAAGAAGAATGATGCCTTTGTGCCATTCTCCTTAGGTAGCACTCTCTTAAATGAGGATATGAGTCGCATTCTTGTTTGTTGGTTTGATATTCCATGCTTGCTTTTAGGATTTGTGACTGTGGGTATCCTTATTCTCCAACAGCAAACAGCCCATGTGTAAACATTGGGAATCCTTCCTATGTACTCCATGGATTGCATTTCATGGTGTTACAGCTTTAATTGCCATTTCTTCAGCCTCCTTGGGTAATCTCTACTCCATTTGTAACATATCACCAGATTCTTATTGGTGATCACCCCACTTAGGAATTTATCACACTGGGGCTAATTTCAGCATTAAAGAGAGATTAAAGTGCATTTAAACCATCCTGCAAATAAAACAAAAAATGGCAGGTAATTGTGTGAATGATTATCACACGCAGTTGTGCAAAAAAAGTCATGTTGGAAATGCATTGTTGCTGAAATCCCAAAAGTAAAAAGATGCATGTTAATGCTTCTTTGTGACCACTTTAATGGCAGGTTTTGTGCAACGTCATGTGAAATCGTTTTGCATAATTACGCAATTTTTCCAGGATATTAACAGAATAAACTCCCGATCTCCTTCGTGTGATAAACTTCTTTGATCAGGTCTCTGAGTGGTGCTGTTCAAGAAAAATCATACTGATTACGTACAGGAATCTCAGACTGCCACTGCAAGGCAGTGTTAATGCAATTTGACACCATTTTAACTGTCATGGCTCCATCCAATGTGGCACCAAAGCTCTCTGGCAGAGAAGGTTAAATATTCACAAAACTACAAATCCCAGGATTCCACAGCATTGAGCCATGACAGTTAAAGTGGTATCCAACTGCATTAATTCTGCAGTAAGATGCAGCCTCAGAATCAAAAGTTGAGGTAAGCATTAAGGATAGCTCTTACTTACAAGCAGGGATGAAAAGAATTTTTTTTAAAAACCCTTTGGGAAATGGTAGAGAAACATGATTCTCAAGTACCAGACCCTAAGGAGGCGAATCCAAGAAGAATCCTTGAAGTTTGGGACTTATTTTGCATAAAACACACATGTTTTTTATTTGTGGCAGGACAGCAGACTGGTGTAAGAACGTCCCAACCACAAACCCATAGCAAGATGGATATGCGGGAGATCGCCTAGAAGTAGCTATAAAACAATTAGATTGCTCTTTGTATGGGAAAATTCATAAAAATCCAAAGATGTTATGAACAGAAGAAGGGGATTTGGGGCAGGGAGGAATGGCTCCTCCAGCTGCAAATCAGGAGATAGCTGATCAGAAACGTGCTGGGTGTGTTTGTCCTTGTCTCCTGATATTGCTCCTATTTTTCTTTCAGGGAAACGGATCTGTCTGGGTGAAACCTTGGCCCGCGTGGAGCTTTTCCTCTTCTTCACCACCATCTTGCAGAGTTTTCAGCTGAAGCCCCTTCTTGCACCTGAGGACCTTGACACAACCCCCCAAGAGAGTGGCTTTGCCAACATCCCACCCTTTTACCAGATCTCCATGATCCCACGCTGACTCTGAAGTCCCTTTCTCCCCAACCTTGGACATCTTACATAAGCAGCATTCCCAGATTTCACAGGGAGAAGGCCAGGCTCTTATGTCTCTTCTCTGGATCTCACACAAATGACTCTCATATTTCACCCCCAGATCAGGACTTATTGTACTGGGGTGCTATTGGAACCCCAGCTGGGTAACAGGGATACTCTTGGCCCTTTCTAGCACTATCTTCTGGAGAATCCCAAAAGTGTGATGCTGCTGGCATGTTATGGTGTGCATATAAATCTAGGTGTTTATAAAGTGTTGAGGTTGCCTTGAAATGATCTAATCTAGCTAGAATTCACTAAGGCACTTATGGGTGCATCACCACATTAGTTCCATAGCTATGTAGTATCTTCCAGATCAACTCTATCCCCATTTGCAAGGCAGCAGCTGACTGACCCATTCTCTCCCATGAACAATCTCCAGTGTGATGACCAGAAGCAGGGTTCCTGTTGCTTGTGAGATTGCTTGTGCGAGGGAGGTGATGCGCCATAAATAGGGACTGAGGGTCTTTTAGATATGTAGGGATCATAACTATGTACCAGTCATGAATGCGTTAACTCCAGGTTATGCATTCGTAACTGTGTTAGTGAATTCTGGCCAATATATTTACCTTTTCCTTTGGACTTTGGCTTAATCATAAACCAGCAGACTCATTTGATCTGCGAGTCTAGTACACAAACAGGCTTCTTTCCAGGCCTGTAGCATGAGAAGGTGATGGCTCATTGGGTTCTAGGTTGATCTAGCAATAAGTTACATATCACATTAAATATTCCAAGAGGGTGATTGTCATGATACTTCAGGCCTCCAGCTTCTCTCAGCTTCATCTTAGGTAGTGATGGGCAAGACATGAACTGGGTCTATTGGAGATGCACAAGCATCTTTGCAAGGGTTTCCATTGGTGGTATGAATTTCCTCTTTACTCTGTTTTCATATGTGGAACATGATTGTTCTCAAAGGAATAGGATGCTCACTCACTGCAATTGTGTTGCCTTATGAGCCTGGTGTGATAAACTCCACCATTCACATTCATAGTCAACTCAGGGCCAGTTCGTGACACATGGCCTAACTGCTGGGCTTGAAGGAGAGGTTTCACATCACTTGGTGTCATGTGAAAGGCACCAATTTCTGTGGGGACACTGCACAACTTGGATTGAGGTCTGTCATGGCAAGATGAAAATGAGTGATTATGTGTATGAAATGGACCGCATGGCCCCCATGAGTGCTCCTTTGTGGGTTACATTCCAAACACTTAAATTTGCTCAACGTTTAGGCAAATGTCCAACTTTTGTGTATATTGCTTTCCAGGCTTGACAGAGTACAGAGACTTTCCTAGGAAACAAGAAACAAAACAAACAAACAAACAAAAGGAAGAAAAAGATAACCTAAGCCAACCCCTTAAAAAAACAATTGTATTTTAGTTGGGGTTTTCCTCCTTTTCTGTCTCTTTGAGATCCTGCTTTCTGCTATCATTTTTTTTAAAAAAAATTATACTACATTATTTTTACTTACTTTTTACTTTACTTTTACTTACAACAAAACAGAGACATGCTTTCATTTGTATTGATTCAGACAAAACCTATATATGATAAGGCAGGTTCTTGTTTGGCAGGTGACTTACATTAATGTCTGGATGGCAGGATTTAGAGGCTGTGCAAAACACACAAGCATAACCAAGTTGTTGTACAAGCCTCAGATACAGGAGAATGTTGTAAAACAGCACACTCCCAGGATACTGAGAACTTGGGGTGCGGGGGAGAGTTATCTACCATGTATCAAGATTTTAAGAACTACTGGGTTGTCATTCTTAATAAAGGTTGTTTTGAAGTTGCAGGATGCTCTTGTTGTATGTACAGCACTGTGTAAATTTACAGCGCTATATAAATAAAATTAATAATAAAATTAATAAAACATTCTAATGGTGAATTACTAATGATTGATTCTGCAATGGAAGAAGTTTCATCTCTTTTGGTAGAACACTGTACCAGTCAAGAATTTCAAAACTGTGTTGACACCTTACAATAGGATTTGGATATTTACTATAGGGATCTATATGTAGAGAGATCTTGTAGCACCTTTGAGACTAACTGAAATAAAGACGTTGGCTGCATAAACTTTTGTAAACTTCAGTCTACTTCCTCCTGAGGAAGTAGACTTAAGTCTATGAAAGCTCATGCTGCCAACTTCTTTCTTTCAGTTAGTTTCAAAGGTGCTACAAGATCTCTCTACCTATTGATTCTACAGACTAACACAGCTATATCTTTGAATTCTACCATAGGGATCTATGTTAGGATTGTTCGTGCCATCCTATTTCCCATTTCTTTGTATGGTTGTGAAAAGTGGGCAGTAAAGAAAGCTGATAAGAAAAAAATTCAACTCATTTGGTGCTGGAGAAGAGTCCTGAGAACACCATGGACTGCAAAGTTTCACTTTTAGACACCACCAGCCCATCCAGACTGCCTTTGATGGGCATGGAAAACTTCATTTTGCTTTCTGGCAGTGTTTAGAGAAACTCAGTTGTTTGCTTGTCTCCCCACCTGCTGACATTGACCCAGATAAAGATACTGTTTAACCTACTTAGCATCTCAAATACAAAATGAAAGGCAACCGCATGCTAGCCAAAGTGCCACGCGTCGCTTGTCTAGTCTCAGTTCATGGCAGGTTGTCACATTCTATCCCACTTTCAAGGCCAATGGCCCTTTCCCAAATGTTTTCCTAATGTTTCTGTTCTCTTTAGCTTCCAGGAAAATGATGACCCACCCAACAAATTTAACATCAAAAACTTACCGCTCAGCGCTCTTATTCTTTTCTTTGCTAAAACAGAGACAATTAATCTCACCCTGAGATATAGGTTCTGTTGCAATATCCAGAAGTTCAAAGTATTGGAGGGTGGAACTGGGGAAATTTATCCTATGTCTCCTCAGCTGCTCTTTGCCCTTTTGCGACTGTTACTCAGAGGTACACTGCTTCTGAACATGGATGTTCCATTTTTCAGGTCTAATCTGCCCTGCAGAAGTAATGCAGTTTGACATCACTTTAACTGCCATGGCTCATTGCTATGGAATCCTGGGATGTTGCAACATCAGAGCCCTCTGACACAGAAGGCTTAATATCTCACAAAACTACAAATCCAGAATTCCAATTCATTGAGCCATAGCAGTTAAAGCAGTGTCGAACTGCATTATTTTTGCAGTGCAGATTAGACCGTTGTGTTTGACTCAAAAACTCATCTCTCTTTGTGAGTTAGCAACCAAAGCAACTATTTCTTTGAATCTGTTTAGCAGCAAAAATACACAAGGAATTTGACCAAGTAATTAATTGGAGTCATGCCCCAAACATTGACAATCATAGCCATGCTGTCTTTCATGTAGTGCAGAGCATCCGTGACCTGATTCCCATGGATCTGCCCTGCATTTGTGACACTGAATTCAGAAGTGACATGATTTCCAAGGTAGAGGCAGTGACAGAAGCATAAAATGGGGAAGGCACAGTTATGTGTTATCTAGACTTGAAGAACATCTGCAGAATACTCTACATCTTCTCATGCCATTCAGAGTAACATTTGCCAAAGCAGTGTTTCTTCACCGAGTCCATGAGATGCCAGTTATATAAGTTGAGCCTCCCTTGTCCAGAATCCTGAAATCCAAAGTACTCCAAAAACCAAAACTTTTTTTACAGTTAGCTGAGAGAGTGATATCTTCGCAATGTGATGTTTCAGTGTACACAAACTTTGTTTCGTGCACAACATTATTTAGAATATTATACAGCATTGCCTTCAGGCTATGTGTATAAGGTGTATATGAAGCATAAATTATTTTGGTGTTTAAATATGGGGTCCATCTCCAAAACATCTCACTAAGTACATGCATGAAAAAGACTGGTATTTCAAAATCCAGAACAATCCAAAACACTTCTGGTCCCAAGCATTTCAAATACGGAAGACTCAACCTGTAGTAGAAGTGGAGAGGAAAGAATTTAACATCCTTAAGGAGGATAGTTTTGTAAAGGATTGGCTGTTAGACAAGGGAGCCATTATTGTGTAATGGTTCAAGTACTGGGCTAGAGCTGTGGAAACCTATTGGATGATATTGGCCAAGTCACTGAGCCTTATCACACAACAGGAATTGGAAGTATAACCCAGTGGCATTTCGAATGCAATTGTGGGTATTCATGTTATTGTGTGATAGGTTATCACATGCAATTGCTGGCAGCGGGAACGCATTCCGAACACAATCCCACATCAATCCAAAAGTAAGTAAATTCGGTGAACTAGCGGATTCACAAATCCTCTTCGCAGGCTATCTTTCCCCAGGCTATCTTTTCTTTCAAAATTGAGTGGAATCCCTCTCGTGTGATAACAACACTTTCTCTCAGCCTTAGAGATGGAAAGAGAGAATGATGGAAAACCTCCTCCAAATAAAACATGCCAAGAAAACCCTATGATAGGTTGCCATAGCTTGACGTCAACTTGAAGACACATAACAAATGGACAGACAAACAAAAAGATATCCTATTAAGAACAGGATTTTTGTAGATGAAGGTTTCAAAACTCATCCCTGGCAGTCCTCAGGTAGGAGCTGGAAGCTAAGCTAGAAAGTTTATCCTTGCCCAGGCAACCACCTGGGCCCATACAAACAGCTTAGGATCCTTCTTTTAAAAATCCAAGAACAAATGGAGACTCTTAAATGGAAGTCCAGTTTGCACCATTGGCATGTCCCTTTGGTTTAAAATGGCCAAGGCTCTCTGAATCCTATGATGCACCCATGAGTCAGATATATAGAGGTGCATCACCCTAGGAGGGCAAAATGTTAATGGGATAATGGGGGAAGTTAATTTGTGGTTGACCATTTGGACAAACGCAGCCTCCGGTTGCTTCACTCTAGATCTGCTTTCAGAACCCTGGTTCCAGACTGCTGAAGATCCCAGCAGACCTTTAAGTTGCTTTGACCTTTCAAAGCATGGACCTAACTAGTATTTTAGCACTATTTTTCTTCATCGCCATAATCAAAACCAGGGCTTATTTTATGAAATTTACAGGCTTTGGGCCAGGCAGCCAAGAAGAAGCCCTTTAACTGACAAGTTTCAATATAAAAATAAACAGATTGCATCAACCTCATATGGTGAAACCTAGGGCTATAGGACAGTTTGCCTGTTTGCTCATTTGTTCCTATTAAAATTGCATCACTCTTAAATTTCAGAACGTTAATGGAGCGCAGAGCCAAGCACAGATAAACCCAACTCTTCTTCCACCGCCTTTACATGGAATACCTCTCTGCGGCTCATGGACCATCAAGGTCCATGGACTGGCTGATGTATTCCCTGAATCTTTGCAATTCTGACTTCAAAAATCATTGCTATTTTTCCTGTTCCAGGAGACTGAAATTTACCCTGTGCTCGGTGCTATCCTATATGGTCCCATAATATGTCCAACACAGAGAAATTCCTGGATGAGAATGGATGCTTCAAGAAGAACTATGCTTTTTGTGCCTTTCTCCTTAGGTGGCTGTTGTTCTGTGCCTTCAAGAAAGCAAACCTATCACAGAGTTTTCTGCAGCTAAGAGGGTGTGACCCAGTGGGTCTCCAGGGCCAAGTGGGCACTTGAACCCTGATCTCCAGATTCATAGTTCAATGCCCAAATCTCTGTACCATGCTCTACCCCCCAAAGGCTTCATTTGTCTTTGAAATCTTCTCAAAATGGCAAAAGGAAGGGACTTGATTTTACTCCTTGTAACCTTTTTGAGAGGTCAGCCCCAGCCTCCATGCGGTTGCTCATCCCTGGGCTTGTGAATGGTGAACAAGACATACATGCACATGCATCAATCCAAGTTGAGCGCATGTATGTAGCTAACAGGATTCCAGCCACCCTATTTGTTAGTATAGTTAAATGTCTATTCCTTATTTTATTTTGAATCATTTTATTTAAAAAGCATTGCGTTACACAACTCTTTATGCAGCATTTAGTGCTATTTGCATTCCTTCTTATGTACTTTTTAAAATTATCTCAATTTGCAAACAAGTTCTTAATTCAAGGATTTGAAAAAGTTAATATTCCTTTGCAGGGACAAAGAAATGTAAACCCATATACCCTCTGCCCCAAATATTCATAATACTGATTAACCGGGAATGAGATAAAGTTCTAGTCCTCCTAAATTTGGCTCCAAATTGTGGAACAAAGTAACATGTTTGTCTAAAGGAATTACACAACACAGAAGGCGGTACAAAGTTGGCACCCGATAAAATACATAGATCCACAACAAGGAAGGGCAGATAGCCGTTTTCTGTCGAGAGAGGAGAACAGGCAGCAGCCCAAACCATGGAGTTGGCTGGTGCCTTCACCCTCTTCCTTATCATTTACTTATCCTTCCTTCTTATCTTAAGAGCCCTACTGGATCTATCGCAAAAGAAAACGCTCCCCCCTGGCCCCATTCCTTTGCCTTTCATTGGAAATTTCATGCAGCTCAGGTCAACCGAAATTTTAAAATCTCTTCTCAAGGTGAGTGGTTGTCCCATGGAACACAGGTCTGCCCTATTGGATGTAATGAAAATCCTAGTAAATGGCTGAGATTTAGGGAGGCATGTCTCTCTGTTGTATCTCCATTCCTATTCTCATCTTTTCTTTTGCAGTTCCTGCAAATTGAGATGAAATCTGTGGTAGGATTTTTCTAGGTAACATGTGTGCATGCAGCTGGGTGATGGAAAACAATGTTTTCTTTTGAATGGGATGGAAGGAGCTCTTTGCTAGAACCCTGTTCAGCATCCAACCTTCCCCTCCATATTGGACGTAATGAAAATCCCAGTAAATGGATGAGAATTACAGAGGCATGTCTCTCTATTCTGTCTCCATCCCTATTCTTGTCTTTTCATTTGGAGTTCCTGCAAATTAAGATGAAATCTATGGTAGGATTGCCCTAGGTAACATGAGTGCATGCAACTGGGTTATTAAGACAATGGGATAGAAGGAGCTCTTCACTAGACCTCTGTGCACCATCCAACCTTTCCATCCCAGCAACTGTTCAGCCCCAAGGGACTATTGCTGATGCCCTTTACTAAGGACTTTATCACACATGGCGTAGGTAGAAGAGATAGTCTTCTACTTGTAACACTGCTGCGTTTCTACTATTACTTCACTCTTCTTTCTTAACACTATATTCCTATTTAGAAGGAAAAGACATGATACGTATACAATATCTTTTGACGGTTGGTACCAAGAGCTCTCCATCCAGAAGCATCCTGTAAATTTCTTTGTAAATACCTTGAAGGGACCAATTCCTATCCAGGCTCAGAAGCTAAGAAAGGTCAGGCCTGGTTTGTACTCAGAAGGGAGAGTGCCAAAGAATGCCAGGTATTTAGGCTGTATTTAGGCTTTGGTTGAGTATTCTTGCATCGTATGGGGTTGGATTGGATGTCCCTTGTGATCTCTTCCAACTCTTTGATTCAATGATTTCAGGGGAAGGCAACAGCAACCTACTTCTCCATATTCCTTGCCTAAGAAAACTCTATGGGATTTATAGGGTTGCTATAAGTCAATAGTTGACTTCAAGGCACATATTTTTTGCTTATGGAAGCAGATCAGCCAATCGTAGCAGAAGCAGTAGTGTATGGATAGGAATCATGGACTCCTCCAACTTACAACTCCCAGAAGCCCTAACCAAGAAACCAATGGTGAAATGTTGGGAGCTGCAGTCCAGCGATTGTCCAGAGGGCTGCATGATTCCTGCCCCTTCAGTGAAGGAAGAACTATTTGGCTGGCATCTTGTTGAGAATTGATGTGGGGTACTGCTACATCAAGATAACCTCATAGAATGAAAGAAAATAAATTCCAACTAAATATTAGGAAGAACTTCTTGATGGTAAGAGCTGTCCAGCAGTGGAAGATATTGTCTCAGAGTATGGTGTAGTCTCCTTCTTTGGAGATGGATGGCCATCTGTTGGGAGCGCTTGGATTGTGTCTTCCCGCATGGCAGAATGGAGATGGACTAGATTGCCACAGTGGTCTCTTCCAACTTTATGATTCTATGAACAGTGGCTGAATGGAGGCCTCCAAACTGTGCGGGGATGATGGACTGTGCTTGGAGCATCTTGGGGGAAGACTTATGCCAAGAGGTGCAAGAGATTGTTTAAACAAAAAGCGGGATATAAATAAAAGTTTTATTATTTATATTATTATTATAAAAGACTTCTTACACAGTCCCATTAAGGAAAGAAAAACATGAAACATCCACACTGCCTTTTGATTAGTAGTACCCAAAGCCTCCTATCAGGATGCACTCTATGAGATATTTTGCCAATTTATGGCATAATGGCACCATTAGAAACAGTAAAGAAATGACCATTTGGCTTAGCTTCCATTGAGCACTGATGTGGTATAATGCTATATTGATATTATGAGTTTGTGAGTGGAGCAAGAAGTCCACATTACTGGGAGAAGAGTGGTACCGTGTCTGGATCTCTTCACAGTGGAGCAGAATTATGTCTCTAATTTTGCAGGAAAAATTAGAAGACCATGCCGATGAATCAAGCATCCCACTTTATTAAAAGGAATGCTTTTCTATCTCACAATTTGGCTGCATCTATATCGCAGAATTAATGTAGTTTGACAGCCTTCTCTGTCAGAGAGCAATGGTGCCACAACAAACTACAAATCCCAGATTCTATAGAATGGAGCCATAATCATTAAAACAGTGTCAAACTGCATTAATTCTGCAGTGAGACAATTGTGTTTGACAAGCCATGATCTGAACAGAATAGGTTCCTGAGCTCTCAGCTGATAATTCGAAGACAGATTTTTAAAAATCCTTCATATAGTGCACATGTACTGACATAATTGTCCATCAGATTCCTATCAGATTTTTTAGTCATTTTTCCAGGCTAGGAGTCCAGCTGAACACCTACAGACTCTTTTAGTGTAAACAAACCAAATCAAAACTTATGTGTCGAGGTAGAATAGGATATGCTGGGTGTAGCCTTTGCTGGATCAGCTTGTTTTCTTCTTGAGCAAATAACAGTGAAATTACAAAACATAATTCTAAAAGGGTGCACTGCAGAATTAATGCACTTTGACACCACTTTAACTACCATGGCTCAATGCTATCAAATTCTGGGATTTGCAGTTTTGTGAGATATTTAGCCTTCTCTGTCAGAGTGCTCTGGTGCCACAATAAACTACAAATTCCAGGATTCTATAGAATGGAGCCATAATCATTGAACCAGTTTCAAACTGCATTACAGTGGTCCCCCGGGTTACGAAAGTAATCCGTTCCGGGATTACTTTCGTAACCCGGAAGTTGTCGTAACCCGGGGGACCGCTTTGTTAGATGGACCGCGCGGCCATTTAAAGGGGCCGCGCGGCTTTTTTTTATTCGTATCCCGGGGATCCGTTCGGATCCCGGGGACAAAATGGCGGTCCCGCCAGCTTCGGATCCCGGGGATTTCGTTCCCCAGGGGATTCGTAAGCCGGGGGACCACTGTAGTTCTGCAGTGAAGTCATTGTGTTTGGCAAGCCAGAATCTGAACAGAATAGGTCCCCTGAGTTCTCAGCTCATAATTCAAAGACAGATTTCTAAA
Organism: Urosaurus nigricauda; assembly: GCA_034509955.1. Lineage (NCBI taxonomy): Eukaryota > Metazoa > Chordata > Lepidosauria > Squamata > Phrynosomatidae > Urosaurus > Urosaurus nigricauda. The sequence goes on along the minus strand of JAOEGL010000007.1, from coordinate 27,729,040 downwards.
AATCACTCATACAGTGCATATGTGCTGACATAATCCTATCAGATTTTAAAATTATTTTTCCAGGCTAGGAGTCAATCTGGACAGCTACAATTTTTTTTAGTGTAAACAACCCAAACCGTGTTCCTTGCTATCAAGGAACCTTCTGACACTTATGTGTCAAGGTGGAATGAGATATGCTGGGTGTAACCTTTGCTGAATTAGCTTGTTTACTTCTTGAGCAAACACCTTGAAATTGCAGAACATAGTTCTAAAAGGATGGCCTGCAGTATTAATGCAGTTTGACGCCACTTCGACTGCTGTGGCTCAATGCTATGGGATGTGTGATTTTGAGATGTTTAGCCTTCTCTGTCAGAGAGCTCTGGTGCCACAACAAACTACAAATGGCATGATTCCATAGGATGGAGCCATGACAGTTAAAGAGAACTGCATCAGTTCTGCAGTGTGGCAGCAGCCCAGGCAAACCCAAGTGTCCCCTCTCTTCCCCTTTCACTTCAGATTATTGAGCAAATCAAGAAAATGATTATCACACTAGGGTCAATTCCAGAACCATCCCACAATCATCCCATTATTGGCAATGAATATCCCATTATTAACAATGGCATAATTGTGGGGTGGTAATGGGATAATTGTGGGATGGTTCTGGAATTGACTCTAGTGTGATAATCTCACAGGTCTCAGAGACACCCCCCCGCCGCCGCCTTACACAAGCTAGGGCAAAGTCCAGTCATTTGTGTAACTGGCTGGTGTGACAAACAAATGTCATGAACAGGATTCTAGCTTGGGTGAACTTTATAGAGGTGCAGTAAAAAATACTCTGATATCAAGTCCTTTCTACAGTTATTTGGGTTTCCTTCTTCCTAAGGGATTAAAAGTAGATGGGGTGTGTATGTGGCAGATGATGAAAAACATCTAAGCACACTTCCCCATGAATGAGCTACTCTACTTAACAAATCATAAGCTCATGCATTGAACTAAAAAAAAATATTATTTTCTTGCAAAGCTGCATGAAAAATACGGCCCTGTGTTCACTGTCTATTTTGGAACACGTCCAGTTGTGGTCTTGTGCGGACATCAGGCTGTGAAGGAAGCCCTGGTAGACAAGGCAGATGAATTTAGTGGAAGGGTAACCAACGCTACCATGGATGACACCTTCCAAGGATACGGTGAGATGTCCCAACTGGTTTTGCAGTAATGGTTCCTACCTTTTCCACTCTTTCCTGTGTGCCATTCCATTTCTTTCCTCTTTCCTCCAGGGGTGATTTTTTCCAATGGGGAACGCTGGAAACAATTGCGTCGTTTCTCCCTTACTATCATGAGGAATTTTGGAATGGGGAAAAAAACCATAGAAGAGCGAATCAAAGAGGAATCCCAGTTCCTGCTGGAAGAATTTAGAAAGACAAAGGGTGAGTAGGGATAGAACGATGAATGTTCAGAAATGTTCTCATTCTAGATGACAAATGATGTTTTGTCAAGAAAGCCCATTTAAAAAAACCAAAACCAATCACTTTTAGATTTTTTCCCCATCCTGGATTGAAAACGCTCCCTCTCCATTTTTCACTTTCAGCGCTTGGAGAATAGGCAAATGTTTCCTTGGGTTTTGTTTGCAGATTCTCTTTTTGAAATGTAAACAAAACATTAGCCAAAAAAAAAAAAAAAAGTTCTGAAACGTGAAAGGCCATAGGAAATGTGCAAAACCTTTTGAAATTTCAACCATCAGGAATAAACTTTTGAAATTGCCCATTCTTGCATGCAAGAAAGAAGTAAGTAGATTCAGATCTCTGACGTAAATAGAGGAGGAACTTTGGGGATTCATGTTTACGGACATTAATGAGTGCACATGACCTCCAAATCCAGATCTCTAGTATAAGAAGAGGGGGAAATTTGGGGATTCATATTTATGGACATTAATGAGTGAACATGAGCTCCAATTCCTACCTCTTAAACCAGGCAGTGCTCCAGCTTAATGTGGCGTATTGTGGTCAGTTTGCTGGCCCCACATTTCAGTGCAACCCACTACTGGAGGAACACTGGAGTTTATCACATGGGAGGAATTTCTCTCAATTACGAATGGAGCCTATTCGCAATTACGTGAATTTGCTAGTTTAGTGAAATTACGTGAAATCTGATTGCATTCAGAATGCATTCAGAATGACTTCCTATTGCCCGAAAATGACTCCTCATTCCCCTAAATTGCGTGAGATACTCTAATACTCAATTACGTGAAACCCTATGATTGCGTTCGGAATGACTTCCCATTGCCTGAAATTGCGTGAGATATACTCATTTGCAATAATGTGAAACCCCATGATTGTGTTCGGATTGACATTGCATTATACCCCCAAATTCCATCGTACGAGTAGCAATAATTTCCTAGCACTCTGCAGCCCCATTGTGGCATTGCTCAACTTAAGAAGTAGTTTTTTGTGGCAGTATCAGCAGAAGTAGCCCCAACAATGAGCTACATCCTTGTAGCTTTGTCTGATGATGCAGGATATCCGCCATTATTTTTTATTTGTTAGGTATTGATTTTGTATATTGATTCTGTTCACTTTGATTGTGTTCCTTGTTCTCCCTCATGGTTGAAGTGGAAGATACTTTCTAACCACTCTTTCAAACGGGAGGAATTTCTCCCAAATCTGAATGGAGCCCTTCCGGATTCACGTAAATTCACTAGTTTAGCGAATTTACGTGAATCCCCATTGCGTTCGGAAGGCGTTCGGAATGTCTTCCTAGTACCCGAAAATAACCGCCCCTTGCCCGAAATTGCGTGAGAACCTTTAATGCGCAATAACGCAAAACCCATGATTGCATTCGGAGTGACTTCCCTTTTGCCCGAAATTGCGTGAGAAGAATTAATTCGCAATAATGTTTAACCCCAGGATTGCGTTTGGATTGCCCTTGCATTATACTTCCAATTTCCCACGTATGAAAGAGTCCTAGGTCACTCTTCCCAAGCTGGTACTATCCCTCCAGATGGGTAAAGACTACAACTCTCCAAATATTTGAAGGGTTGGGGAAGCAGTTCCAAGCATCAGGGGTACCTTCAGTTTGACAGCTCCTCACCCTTTCTCTCTCCGTTTGTCTTTTAGGGAAGCCCTTCAACCCCACCTACTATCTCAACCGTGCTGTCGCCAATGTTATCAGCTCAATCCTTTTCGGTGACCGCTTTGATTATGAAAATGAAATCTTCAAGTCCCTCACACTAACATCGAATGACATCTTCCGAAGAGTGAGCACCGGCTCTGCGCAGGTACCTTCTTCATAGAAAAAAGTAGGAAGGGAAAAGAAGGGTGTTCAGTGCTACTGGCACCTTAAAGAAGAAACTTACACCCGAGGGATGTTTTTCCCTGCCCATATGGATGCATTTACATAATAGCAGAAGTAACCAACTCCAGAGGGCTTAGAAAACACTTAATATCCATTGTGCACTGGTGCCTGTTGCTCCCAACTGGCTGGATGATCTCCTTCTTTCCTCACTGATTCATGTAATTCTGTGTCCTTTCTGTCCCATGAAGCCAAGTGTTCCTTCTTTGCCCTTTTGCTTTACCCACATTTGCCCTTTTGTTTCCCTCTCCACACATTCAGGCTTTCTTTCTTCATGCCAGTGTCACATGTCTATTTCCCTCTGACCGTTCTTCTCTCCATCCTTCTGCACTAATTTCGTCCTCTGCCTCTTTCTATAATCACCCTGGTACCCATTCTGTACCACACTCTGGTTCTTTCTCTTGTCTCATTTGCTTCAGAGAAGCCTCTTGACCTTTCCGTCTTCCTCAACTAGGCCCTTGTCTACACTGGGCAGGATACTCCAAGGGCAGCCCATAGTATCCTGGCCTCAGAAATGCTCCAGCCTTCCTGCATTACCTGGCCCACTGTGCCTACTGCGTGGGTGCCGGGTGCATCTGCAACCACAGTGGATTGCTTGTTTTTGAGGTCAAAAAGAGGCATTTAGCCATGTGATTGTTTTTGGGCATCTCATTCTGAGATCTTGAGATCTTTCTGGAAAATCTGGAATAAAAAATAACTTATTAAGTTGTTATACCTGGTTCTGCTGGTGAACAAGCTGGACATCTTCCGGACTGTAGAGAGATCTTGTAACACCTTTGGGATTAACTGGACCAAAGAAGTTGGCAGCATGAGCTTTTGTAGATTTCAGTCTACTTCCTCAGATGCATTTTAAAAAATATTTTTTAAAAAAATAAGTAAATTTTATAAAATGCTTTTATAAAAGCATCTGAGGAGGTAGACTGAAATCTACAAGAGCTCATGCTGCCAATTTCTGATTCTACAGACTAACACGGCTATATCTTTCAAATTTTCCAGACTGTTTGCACCAGAACCAAGGTTTGCCATCCGAACAGGATGCTGCCAGAATGGCTAGAAGGGGATTGATTCTTTTGGGCTGTGCAGACAAGGTCTAAGCTGTTTCCAACATCAGTTGTTTTACCATCTATTGTAACCACTTTGTCTATGGAAACAAGAAATTCCAAAATGTCATGCAGATGGTAAATATCCAGGCTAACGGCTAGTTTCTCTCGTCGTGCAGAGGTTCGACGTCTATTACAGCTTCCTGAAGTATTTCCCAGGACCCCAAACCAAGATCAATGAGCTCCTAGAACAGGTTAGAGTCGTCATTGCCCAAAAGGTGAAGAGCAACCAGGAGACCCTTGACCTCAACTGCCCACGGGACTATATCGATTGTTTCCTCATCCAGATGGAAAAGGTACCTTGTTGGACATTGGAGTGGGAGACCGGCCAGTTTAGGGATAGACAAGTTGAAATCACCTGATGTTTTAGACAAAAGATTTTCATTCTCCTCTTAAACATTGGCCATGCTGCCTCAGGGTTATGAGAGTTGTAGTCAAAAACATGTATGAGGATGTTACGACTCCTGCTTTGGGCTAGGCTAGGGCAAAGGGCAGCCTAAAGGACACTGGTTGCTATTTTTGTGGTCTCTGAAGCCTCCTATCTGTCCCCAAAGCCTGGTAGGGGCACTTTGCAGAAGAGGGACCAGGGAATCAAAATGCATCCTTATCACTTCTTTCAAAACGACAGACAAAGAACAACAGACCAAGGTTTAAAGCAAAACTGGGGATTTCACACTGCATGGAACAGCCTGCAGCTGTTTGTTTGTCACCACCAAAGGTTTCCTAAATGATCAGTGGAAATGTGAAGTTGAAGGCTTTCATGGCCAGCATCCATAGTTTTCTGTGGAGCTTTCGGGCTATGAGGCCATGTTCTAGAAGAGTTCCTTTCTGACATTTTGCCAGCATCTGTGGCTGGCATCTTCAGAGAAAGAAGCCAGCCACTGATGCTGGTGAAACATCAGAAAGGAACTCTTCTAGAACATGGCCTCATAGCCCGAAAGCTCCACAAAAAACTATCAATGGAAATGTTTCCAATCTCATTTGGCAACTTCAGCTTTGCAGAGAGCCCATACATGTTAACCATGAAGGTTCTCATCAGTGCAGGAGACACTTATTGTCAGTTTCCTGACATTTCAGAAACACATTTTGGAATCTTGTTCAAATATTTCCGAATATTCTTTCTCTCCCTAATCATTCTATGTCTAGCTGAAAGGAGATAGCCAGATGCTTCTTCAATGCTTCTTGAATGCCCCCGTTCTCCTAAATGGCTCTGGGGTCATACTGGTGCAAGTTGAGTCTTGAAGGGGCATTGGTCATTGTGCAAGGACAGGAATGAATTCCTCTTTCTGCAATGACCATAAAAAGAATGCACTGCAGAATGAATGCAGCTTGACACCAGTTTAGCTGCCATGGCTCACTGCTATAGGATTCCGGGATTTGTAGTTTTGTGAGGCATCAATGATTTAATCAATATGAAATAATTTAAAACCATAACAAGAAAAAAATAAAAAGAAGGCATCACATGCACCCTGTGAAAAACATTTCCACATAGTCACTGAGGTTGCATCTATACTGCAGAAATAATGCAGTTTGACACTGCTTTAACTGCCATGGCTCCATGCTATAGAATTCTGGGATTTGTAATTTTATGAAATATTTAGCTGTCTCTGTCAGAGTGCTCTCCTGCAACAGAAAACTAAAAAAATCCCACGATTCCATAGCATTGAACCATGGCAGTTAAAGAGGTGTCAGTCTGCATGGCCATCTTTTAGGGTTGCATTGATAGGGCGCTCCTGCATGGCAGGGGGTTGGACTGGATGGCCCTTGTGGTCTCTTCCAACTCTATGATTCTATGATTATTTCTGCAGTACAGATGCAGCCAAACCGAACCATAAGTTGGACTTAGACCTGTATATGTTCCTAGCAGAATGCCTGCCAAGGTTTTTACCTATTATGAATCTCAAATGCAAACCAAAAGGCAAAGAAAAGGAAAGGCTCATCATCCAGTTTTAGGACAGGATATCTTTTCCCATTCTTGCTGTTGACGATCCTTCCTCGATGTTCTAATGAAGTTTTTGTTCATGACTGCTTTCAGGAAAAAGACAACCCAACCAGTGAATTTACCATCAAAAACTTAGAGCTCACAGTCCTGCTTCTTCTCTTTGCTGGGACAGAGACAGTCAGCTCCACCCTGAGATACGGGTTTCTGTTCCTGATGAAAAATCCTGAAATCCAAGGTATGGAAGGCTGGGGCAGAGGGAATTAATTGTGGGTCCTCATAGCTGGTTTTGTTTGGTTTTTGTCCTTTTGCCACCTGTATCTAGAGTTCTTCTGAACTGAGAGGTTTCATTTTTTAAATTAATTTAACTAATATTCTGTCTTTCTCCCATGTGAGGCCCAAGGGACCACATACATAAGTTAAAACAAGGTGCAAAAATTTAAAATTTTAGAGCTATTTAGCCTTCTCAGTCAGAGACCTCTGCAAACCCTAGGCTTCCATAGGCTAGAGACATGAAAGTTAAAGCGGTGTCAAACTGCATTAATTCTACACTGCAGGTGCAGCCTTAGTCAACATCTATTTGTTCACATAAAAAAGAGATATGTTTTTATCTGTTGGTGAAAGGAGAGCAGGAAGATGGCAAGCCTGGTCTCCCATAGCAGAAAATTCCACCAGTTGGGAGCAACCACCAAGAAGGCTCTCTCCTCTGTCATCACCAAACATGCCAGTGATGATGGTGGAACTAAGAGTAAGCCTACTACGAAGGATCTTCAGGCATGTTTTTATGGGGAAGGCACATTTAGCTATGCTAGGATTTAGCTGTGCTAGGATGAGAAACTCATTTCCCTTTGTAGGTCAGCAACCAAAGGAACTAATGCTCTGAATAATTTTGACAGCAAAAATGCACGAGGAAATTGACCGAGTGATTGGCCGGACCCGTCCCCCAAACATTGGAGACCGGACCCAGTTGCCTTATGTGGATGCTGTGGTCCATGAAGTGCAGAGGTTCAGTGACCTCATCCCCTTGGATCTGCCCCACATGGTTATCCGTGACACTGAATTCAGAGGCTACATGATTCCAAAGGTACAAGTATTGCGGGTACCAAACAAAATGGGTCAGACACAGCAATGTGTCCATGCTAAACTCTGAGACACGGTTGTGCAATGTTCCGTTTTTTTCTTAAATTACCCAGATGTGTCGTGTGCAGGGGTATCACTATCACAGGACTCGTTGTTGTTTTTAAATACTACTATTTTAATTGTTTTCTTTAAAAACATCACATCTTACCAAACTGGTGCCCCTGCCCCCAGTTTTGGCAGTTCTCAACTCAACCCTTTTTTCTTTTCTAGGGGACAGAAGTCTATCCCATCCTCAGCAGTGTCCTGTTTGACCCCACAATGTTTAAAACCCCCTACACTTTCAACCCAGAGCATTTCCTGGACGAGAACGGACGCTTCAAGAAGAACGATGCTTTTGTGCCATTCTCTTCAGGTAGAGGCCTCCCAAGGACAGTTTTGCAAATCAGAAAAAGGAGTGCATTCTTTTTTTGTTTGTTTGTTTTATTCCACCTGCTTGCCTTTTTGATCTTTTGAATGTGGGCCACCTTATTCTCTCTGAGTAAAACAGCCAACCGACCGTAGCAACTCTCTTAGAGCAAACAGTGAATCTAGAACTCATCTAACACACATTTCTTTACATTTTAGTTAGTAATTTTACAGCATTTCTAAGTAATGTCAACCTTTACTGGCTATCACTGAAATATATCGCCAAAGTCTTTCTAAGAATTACTTGCCCTTTACCAGATCTTTGAGAGGTCTTGCCACATGGCTACCATAGTTAGAGTGTCACTTCCAGGAATCCTAGGCCCTTATCAGACAAGGGTTTTTGCAGCCCCAATCCAGAGTCACTCCGCATCCATCCAAGTGAATTCACATGAATGCACATTGAATTATCACACACGAATGCGGTTACTATGAAGCCATTCCAAAGCTAATCCAAAGTCACCCCAGAATTCAGTGAATTCAGTGACAACCAAATTCACAGAAATCAGTTCCAAGGCCACTTCAGATTCAATCCGAATTGGTCTGGATCTTGGATCTCTTTGCTCTAATTTCTGATTACTACTTAGGCAATAGGCCATTTTGGGCGGGATAACATGGATGGTAACATGGATATGGGCAAAATCTGCATGGGAAACTGGAAATGACAGGCTGAGATGGTTGGTCATGGGAAACGCCCAAAGAAACCTTGAGATTCTATGACTGAGGCAGGGAGACAGCACAATAAAAAACATCACCAAGAGCCCTTATATGCTGCATGTTTACAACACGGTGATTCCACTTTAACTGCCATGGTAACATCATACGGCATCCTGGACTTTGCACTTGAGGGAGGGGTATTCAGAACTCCCAAGTAGAGAAATCTAGTGCCTCCCTAAATTACAAATGTCAGGTTTCCATAGAATGTTGCCATGATTGTTAAAACAGAATCATAGTGCTATAAAGTTATAGTGTGTCACCCTCCAGGAGAAATCTTAGAACCATAAACTCATAGAATCCTAGAGTTGGAAAAGACCCCAAGGGCCATCCAGCCCAACCCCATTCTGCCATGCAGGAACTCACAATCAAAGCACCATGACAGATAGCCATCCAGTCTCTGTTTAAAGACTTCCAAAGAAGGAGACTTCATCACACTCCAAGGGAGTGTGTTCCACTGTCAAACAGCTCTTACTGTCAGGATGTTCCTCCTAATGTTTAGGTGGAATCTTTTTTCCTGTAGCAGAGAACAAGCTTGCTCCCTCCTCAATATGACACCTCTTCAAACACTTCAACAGGGCTATCATATCACCTCTTAACCGTCTTTTCTCCAGGCTAAACATACCCAGCTCCCTAAGTCTTTCCTCATAAGGTATTGTTTCCAGACCCTTCACTTACTAGAAAGCTAGTTAAGTCCTTACAAGAAAACTAGTTAAATCCTTCCCTACTAATGATTCTCCAATTGCTCTTACAGGGAAGCGGGTCTGTCTGGGCGAGACTTTGGCCCGCATGGAGCTTTTCATCTTCTTCACCACCATATTGCAAAAATTCCAGCTGAAGCCTCTTGTGGCCCCCAAGGACATTGACTTGACTCCTCACGAGGTTGGATTTGGCACTATCCCACCCTACTACCAGCTCTCCATGATCCCACGCTGACCTGGGGGAGGCCCAGCGCTCTTGGACTAGCTTTACGCCTGAGCTCCATAGGATGAAGGCTTTGCACTCTTTCTCTTTCCTGACTGTTACGCAGAGGGGTTTAAAGATGGCTTCCATATTCAGAATTCACCTCCAGATTATAGCTTCTTGAAGGGACCTTGCAGTTTTAATCCCAGGTGTGGAGAAGAGGGACTTTTGACCTGTTGCATCTTGACCTTTCCCAGATGCACTCTTGAATTTTTTCTTTCTTTTTATGTGCGTGTGTGTTTGTGCGCTTGTGTGTGTGTATATATGTATGTATGTCTATACATTTAGGTGGCTATAAGCTTTGAGTTGCCTCAGAATAATAAAATTAGCAACAATGTGTTTAATGCTTGCTTTGGGGTTCCGGTTTTTATAAATCACCAAGCTTCTTTGTACCACTGAGTTATCTGGAACACAGACCAGTAGCATCTGAAGCCCATGGCACACAGAACTCTGGTAATACATAGCCATAATACATTTCCCCCAGAAGGTTAGATCAAGAAACAGTGTGCCTCCAACCCTTCCTGATTTCTCTTACTGCAATGATGCCCAGAGATATGAACTTGATTTCCTTAGGGACGCACAGACAGTTGCCAAGGGTATTATGAATAGCCCCTCATTCTGCCCTTCCACCCAGCACATTTGTTGCCAAAAGCAGAGGATGCTTATGCACGCTCCAATGTACAGGATGCAGTATTCACGTCTGACTCAGTTCTATGCCACTGACAGATTGCAAAGTGCCTTCCTTTTTGTCGTTTTTCTATTCATGGGTACCATTGCAAAGCATGCAAATGCAAGTAGATAAATAGGTACCACTTTGGTGAGAAGGTAACAGCATTCGGTGCAGTCATGCTGGCCACATAACCACCAGAGCAGTCCTCAGACAACGCTGGCTCTTTGGCTCAGTAACGGAGACAGGCACTGCCTCCTACGGTCAGTTGCAACTAGACATTCATGTCAAGGGTCTACCTTTACCTTTACTTATAAACAAAATGAATTTCAACAGGATTGGGGTAATAAAAATGCAATGCATAGATATAGGATGGGTGACACTCTACAGATGGCATCCCTGCAGTAGGTCTACCTAAAAGAAACTAGTTGTACACATCTTCACTGTCTCCCTTTGCTCTCCGATAATGTGGGAAAGGCCACATTCAAGAGCATACACTCCTTCCAATGTGGGTTGGGGGGTTGTCCATTGCATGGTAGGAACAGAATGCCAATTTCCTCAACAACCAAAAAAGCGAGTTGCAAGGGTGTAAGTCCAATGTAACATCATTGTAAATCACTAACACGATGCCAGCCACTGGGTGCTTATAAAAGCCAAAAATCACGATAGTAATATGATGCTCTGTGTAAGGTAGCAGTTGGTTTCTCACCCTCCATTACTATTTGAATACTCTATATACTCACATATAAGTCAGGAAATTTTAATCAAAAAATGGGTCAATATAAATACAGTACTTTAACTCTTATTTTTAAAAAAGGATCATCCCTTTCATTGAGCAGAGTGGTGAAAGGTGACAGTTTAGTCTGCCCTGGGAGCCCTTAAAAGAAGCACCGATCCCCCCTACTCTGTCTGTTATGACATCACTTCTGCCTTTTCTGAATGCTGGGCGAAAAAATGATGGCGGTGCAAGCTCTTTGGCGCTTCTCAAAGCGCCAAGAGGAATCTGGCTTGGAACTTGAAGGTGCCATATTACATATATGTAGCAACATGCCTTCAGTGGGTAGGGTGCAATAGTACCTTGAAAATACTTTCTTGCAGCAACAACTGTTATTACTTCCTTATCTCTCAACAAACACAGGTAGGCATGAATCTGAGCCAAGCCAAGCTCATGTTTCACCCCTCAGTAATGCCAAAGCACTTTGTTCCATTAATTTGAAAAGCAATGCCATTAAGGGATTATTACCACTGGAATGCACCGATTGCAAATAATCCAGTTCTTCCAATCGCATTGTTCCCATACTCTGGATTACTGTGTATACTCAAGTATAACATAAGCGCCAGCTAGGTTGTTGACAGGAGCCAAGATTAGTACCTTTATGTTGATAATGCATTGCTCTGTAGGCCATCATCAGGTTCTTTCTCATTCATCTTTTTTATTTGTATTTAAACATTTACCCTGCAATAGAGATGCATTAGCAGAGTCGTGTTTGTTTTCTGGGTCAATGATAATCTGCAGAGTATCTGCTCCATTTTTAATGGCAAGTATGTACCTGTGCAAAATAGGCCATTATTAGGATTCCTATGCTGAATGACTTACATTCCTGTGAATGACAATAGCATAAAGCGAAAATATGCTATGATAACCCAATACACACCTGAAGAAAACAGTGGGTAAAAGCAGTCATTACTAAGATTCCCACTGTGTGTTTTCATACTTCTGAATCATCATTATCATTAGTATTAGTATTAGTAGTGTTTTCTTACCAGCTGAAGGATAAGATGTGGAACAACAACAGAATAGAACAGAACAACAAATAGACGTATACTACTAGTATTGTATATATGCCTATTTCTCTTGATCTACTATGTCTAATTTTTTTGTACACAGTAAAATGCATGTTAACATTCTGCATGTTAATAATCAACTTAATGCCTTTCCATGTTTTGTTTGCTGTAAAGCAGTGAATATTTAGATATTTGCCTATAATGCCGAGAACACTCATACACGTACACGTGAAAAGGAAATATATAGACGGGAAACTTACATGTGCATAAGCCACTAACAGGATGCCAGTCCACATCTGTCAATACAGTAAAAGGTCTGGTTGTGGTTGTTATTATTGTTGTTATTGTTGCTTTTGTGTGCCTTCAAGTCACTTCTAGTTTATGGCAACCCTAAGGGAAACCTATCAATGGGGCTTATTATTATTATTATTATTATTATTATTATTTATATAGCACTGTAAATTTACACAGGGCTGTACATAGAATCTTATATTTAGACGATTCCCTGCCCTCAGGCTTACAGTCTAAATGAAACAACACAAAAAGAAAAAGGGGAAGGTGGTGGGAAGGGGATGAGGTCCAGTGGTTCTTCTCTCCCTCTGGGGCCTGGACCAAGGCAGATGGACTGGAGGGAGGGCTTGGCTTCTTAATACCTAGCTAAAAGGAGGCATCCTGGGGCAGATGGCACAGTCCTGGGAACGCTTCCCTAAACAATATAGTCTTTAACTTAATTTTGAAACTGGTTAGAGAAGTGATGAGGCGCACATGTGGGGGAAGAAGGTTCCAGAGGTGAGGAGCAGCAAGTGAGAAGGGGCAAATCCGGGACAGGGCAGTGGAAATCCTTGGCTGGGACAGGAGACCTTGACTACCAGAACGGAGGGTACGAGAAGGAGTGGGAGGAGAGAGAAGTTCAGACAAGTAAGGAGGGGCCAGTCCATGGAGGGCTTTGAAAGCCAACAACAAAAGCTTGTACTGGATGCAGAAGGGGAAGGGGAGCCAGCGAAGGGAGGATAAAAGAGGAGAAACATGCTCAAAGCTTTGAGTGGAGGTGATAATATGTGAAGCAAAGTTCTGAACAGAGATTAAAGGATGGAGGTGAGAGAGAGGAAGCCCTGTCAGAAGAAGGTTACAATAATCAACCTACAATAATCTGCTATCCTTCTTTCAAATAAACTTGTTGCATTTTACCACTCTGTACAAAAGTTAGTGCAACATCTCCATACTGTACTATTATCCGCCCCTCTTTGTTTCTTGATTGTCTCAATTTCATAGCCATGACCTTATGCCAAAGATTTGCGAAAGCTAATCCTGCTTTTACCTGCAGGAACACAGAAATATAAACCCACATGCTCCTGCAGGAAATATTCCCAGCACTGATTAACCAGGAAAGAGACAACTAAATTTGGCTCAAGTTCCATAGACAAAACACTACATGTGTTTGTCTCATACAGTTATATAACAGGAGGTGGAGCTGAATTCACCCTCAAATAGAACATATAGAGTACCAGCAAGATGGGACAGATGTTCATACTCTGCATAAAGAAGTACAACAGGTAGCAAACTCCACCATGGAGATAACTAGTGCTATCACCCTCTTCCTTGTCCTCTATCTATCTTATTTTGCCATTAAGAGGAAACTATCAAACAAGGGGAGACTTCCTCCTGGACCCACTCCACTGCCTCTGATTGGGAATTTCCTGCAGATCAAGTCTTCAGAAACCTTAAAATCTCTTCTTAAGGTGGGTGAATGTTTTTGGGACACAGTACAGACATGTCAAGGAAGATGGCAAATCTAAGTAGACAATCAAGATTTACTAAGATGTCTGGGTGTCCCCCAGCGCCGTCTCTAGGTATTTGGCCACCTTAGGCGAGAAATATTTTGGCACCCCCTTTTGCTCCTCATAATTATTTCCCCCCCTTGATTTCCATTGTTTCATTTGTTAAAGCTAAACATAGTGTAAAACTTAGGTTCCAGTCTCTCGTCATAGTATAGTAGTATAGTATAGCCACCCTTAATCAAACCCAGGTCTATAAACTATATGTTTATTTCAACTTTTAAGAGCATGTGCTTGTTGAGGAATTAAATTCAAGGAAACAATCCGTGCTAAATGAAGCTTTTATTATGCAATCATTTTCCTCACTCATAGAATATTACCAGAGGCATGGGAGGGAGAGTTAGCCCTCTTCCATTTGCAACCTTGCTGGCTGGTCATTGAAGCACAAGTTCTCAGGAGGATTCCAACCTGTGCTTATCTTACATGGATACGGGGCTTGTTGTTGGGTTGTTGTGTGCTTTCGACTTTTGGCAACCCTATCACAGGGTTTTCTGGGACTGAGAGAGTGAGACTTGCTCAAGGTAACCCAGTAGGTTTGCATGGCCAAGTGAGGATTCAAACTTTGGTCTCCAGAGTCTCAGTCCAATGCTCAAAGCGCTATGCCACAGTGGCTCTTTTATTTTATTATTTTTATTTTATTTTTAGTTGTGTTACTTTTATTTATTTAAATCCTCATGACTTGCCCTTTTATTTGAGGAATTACCATAGAAATAATGATTGCAATAGCAGCAATTGATTACTTTCTTGGTGCTCCTGAAGATTTTACCTGAGGTTTTTTCCCTTTCACTGGGAGTATGGATTATGCCAGGTGTGATAAGTTGTTCTCCTATGCAGCTGTGTGAAAAATATGGCCCCGTCTTCACTGTCTATTTTGGAACACGTCCAGTTGTGGTCTTATGTGGACATCAAGCGGTGAAGGAAGCCCTGGTAGACAAGGCAGAAGAATTCAGTGGAAGGAAAACTACCCCTACTCTGGAACCAAGCTTCCAAGGATATGGTGAGGCATCATGATAGGCTTTGCAGTCATGCCTCCCGTCCTTTCCACTCCTTTCTGTATGCTATTCAATTTCTTTCCTGTTTTCTGCAGGTGTGGTCTTTGCCAATGGAGAGCGATGGAGGCAACTACGTCGGTTCTCCCTTACCGTCTTGAGAGATTTTGGAATGGGGAAAAAATCTATTCAAGAGCGGATCCAAGAGGAGGCCCAGTTTCTGCTGGAAGAATTTAGGAAGACTAATGGTGAGCAAAAGATGTAAAGAATTTTAGTAAATTTTCCCCATCCTCAATAAGAAAAGGGTGTCAAAACACCTCCTGCAGCCCTGGTGGCACAGTGTTTAAATGCCAGTATTGCAACCATAACGCTGTGAGTTCAATCCCAGGTTTCCAAGGTTGACTCAGCCTTTGATCCTTTCATAGGTCAGTAAAAAGAATACCCATCTTGTAGGGGGCAATTGGCTTATACATTGTAAACCGTTTAGAGAGTTCACTATGAGGTGGTATAGAAATGTAAATGCTGCTACTACTGCTCACCGAAGTGATTGTCAACCACCCCAACATTGTTCATATTGGAATGAGAGCAAACTAACCAGCATTTTCCTTTCTTCAAGGAGTGTTGTGAAAAATACAACACTGGTTTCTGTAGGGGGAAAAAACATTTTCACAAAAAACAATGTGTGTTTTTTTTAATGTTGACAATGTTCCTAATACTGTGCAAACCATCCAGATGCTTAGACATTGGACGACAGCTCCCATGAACTCCATGTATCTGGAAGCTCACTACCTCCTCTGAACAAATCGTGGCAAGAAAACCCTATTGTCTTAGGGTTGCAATAAGTCCGAAATACAACAACAACAACAGGATGAAATGGCGGTTCAGGGCATATTGTCCAAAAGCAGGGTATCGGAAGAAAGAGCTGTGAGTGGACAGGGATAATAAATAAAAGAAAAAATAGAATTGTAAATCAAGGGTATCCCCCCGCCTCCATTCTAAATGAATAGGAAAGCAATGATGAGGGGAGGTAATCTGCTGTTTGTTTCTAGCAGGGGTCCTATCAGTGGAGTGACTACTCATCCCTTTCTCTCTGTCCTTCTGCTTTAGAGAAGCCCTTTAGTCCCATCTACATCCTTAGCCGGGCTGTCTCCAATGTCATTTGCTCCATCGTTTTTGGGGACCGTTTTGACTATGAGAACAAGGATTTTCAGGCTCTCATGGAGATGATGAACAACAGCTTCCGGGAAATGAGCACCGCATGGGCCCAGGTACTTCAAATCCTCCTCCTTCTGCTGACTAAAAAAGGAGGTAGATCAGTTGCCACCTGCTAGTAGGAACTACTGTCTGACAAATGGCTTTCCACCTGCATAGATATACTAGCAGAAATACCAAGTTTTACAATGATTGGGAAATGCTTATGCAGTGTCCTTTCCAACCAAGTAGGTACCCTTCTTCTCTCTTCACCTCTCCAGTATCCTGGAGTTCTTTTTCTCCCATTTAGTTCATCCAGGTGTTCTTATCTTCCACAATACACCTTCCATCGTCACTCAGCCAAATGATCTTTCTCTCTCCCCACCACATGACACCACATTATCTTTTTCACAGATTTTTCAACCTTCACTTATCTGTATCTTGTACAGCAATTGGCTGTGCTGCTTTATGTGTTACCTCCAGAAAAATAATTGTTTTCATCTGAGCAGTTTAATGCGTTTGGTGTTTTAGTGGCCATGTTCATATAGCACAGGTTTTAAAAAGCCAGTCTGCCAATGCAATATATTCAGGTGCTTGATTCCTCTGGCATACAGGAGTGGATAGACCAACTTCAGGAGCAAGGCAGGAGCACATGGATGATGCCAGGGAGGAATATGGCAGGTCACCTGCTAGTGTGCTTTCTCTCCTTGTGCAGTTGTACGACATTTATGACAGCATCCTGAGATACTTCCCAGGGCCCAAGGACAAGGTCTACAAATACCTAGAGGGGATTAGAGTCTTCATTGCCAAGAGAGTGGAGAAGAACCAAGAGACCCTTGACCCCAGCTTCCCACGGGACTTCATAGATTGCTTCCTCATCCAGGTGGAAAAGGTATCTTGGTGGGGCTTGAAGAATGGTGAGGATCTGCCAACTCCACACAATTCAGATTACCCCTCTTAGCCACCTCTTGACCAATGGTAATGCTTTCTCGTGCTTATGGGATTTGATGTCCAAACCATCTGCAGGCATGCCAACCCAGTTCTTGACCCACACAAAGATTAACCAGTGGGTTGGGATTTACAAAAGTGGGAGATCATGACACCATCCCAGATGTGTAGAACTCTGTTCTTTAAACTGCTGGATAGCACGATGTGCTGTGATGTGGGTTTGGTTTGGTTTGACAGATGGCAATGTGCTAGGAAAGCAAAAGGCAGCAGTATCACATACTTTAAAAAAATAAATAAATAAGAAGAGCCCAAGAGAAATAGACAATGGTTTAAATCCAGTTTATTTCCCATTGTCTACAACTGCTTTAGTTCTCTGCTACTTACTGAAAAGCATTTCATGAAAGCTCAAGAAATTTGTTTCCAGTCTTATTTGAGTATCCTGAATATCCGTGTCAATAATCTTCGCAAGTACCTTGTGATTAAGAGTGCCATTTTTCAGTCATTTGCCAACCCAGACAGATGATTTGAGATAGATGTGCAAAATTTCAATTTGCTGCCCAATTCTAAGGTGTTTGTTCACCACCTGACAGGCTTCAACGATCTGAAGGGAGAGGCGGGAAATAGAAATAAAACTTTATTATTTATTTATTATTAAACTGAGCCAGCTAAAGTCGATATTATTCTTAGTTTAAATATCAACTATAAACTGTAAAACTGTAATTCAACCAGTCGATGATAATCATGGAATTTATCCAGTCTCAGGTCACCTTCAAACGCATTTTCTAAGTCTCGCTGATAATATCTCTTTCTGGAATGATCTCATGCATTTTGTTCTTTTCTCCTCCCAGGAAAAAGATAACCCATCCAGTGAATTTAACATGAGAAACCTGGAGCTCACTGCTCTTACTCTTTTCTTTGGTGGGACAGAGACAGTCAGCTCCACCCTGAGATATGGGTTTCTGATTCTGATTAAATATCCTGAAATCCAAGGTATGAAAGGGTGAGGAGTATGGAAAAATAGCTAAGAAACCCTTCTAGCTGTGGGAGGTCCTTTTGCCCAGAAAACAGACAAAGGGCTTCACATATTTTATATATTCTTTCAATTGGTATTTAAAGATTTGCTGCTTCTGAACATGGAGTTTCCACTTGATTATACAGAAGTTAGAAACTCAGTTCCTTTTCAGAATTAGAAATCTAAGGAAATAATCCAGTAAATATAATTGACAGCAAAAGTGCATGAGGAAATTGACCGAGTGATTGGACCGAACCGTATCCCAAACATTGAAGATCGGAACCAGATGCCATATACAGATGCCGTCATCCATGAAGTACAGAGATACAGTGATTTGATTCCCATGGATCTGCCCCACATGGTGACTCGTGACACTGAATTCAGAGGCTACATGATTCCCAAGGTATACACACTGGGGGTAGCAGGCAAAAACCAGCAATGTATTGTTATGAAATGTTGATATATATATTTTTTCATGGAATCTTTCACTTTTCTCAAGCCACCCACAGGTACCATTCACCATGGCACCAGTTTTTCACACTGGGCTCTGTGACATTTTTATTGCTTCCACTGCGGTGGCTATTTTTGTAGATGGCTAGGTAGTGGGGAAAGGCATTTGACTCCATTGAGAAGAATCGTTTTGTCAAAGATTTGCGCTTAGTCACAATATTAAGTTTTACACTGTCTTTAGCTTTCTCTGCCAAAGTGTGGTCGTGCATCACCAAATTACAAATCCCAGGATTCTGTAGGATGGATCCATGGCTGTTGTGTCAAACAGTGGTGTCAAACCGTATTATTAAAGTAAATGCACCTATAGTATCCACCATCATGGCGTGGAACAGTTAACCAGAAGTCATGGACCACAAATGAATCGGTGATCAATACTGAGACCTTCTGTTCTAAAACTTGGTGGTGCTCTCTGCAAATCTTTGCAGTACTCACATCAGTCCTCTTTCTTTTCCTTCCTAGGGAACAGAAGTCTACCCTGTACTCAGCAGTGTCCTGCATGACCCCACAATGTTTAAAAAGCCCTATACTTTCTACCCAGAGCATTTCCTGGATGAGAATGGACGCTTCAAGAAGAATGATGCTTTTGTGCCATTTTCCTCAGGTAGGGCTTTTGCATACATGGTTGTTTTTTTAACAAGTGAAAAGGATTGCATTTTTGTTGGTTTTACATTACACACTCACCATTCAAACATATGTAAATGGGCCTCCTCCCCCAAACTGTCCTAACTACACTCCTGGAGAAAACAGCAAATCTAGAATTCTTCTCATACACACCGTAGCCTTTTGTTGGAAGTTTTCTCTTGTTTCTAAGTAGAGTAATCTCTACCCATGACTTTGGCATTCGTGGGTCATCCAGCTCCCATCAAACAAACATTAATAGCTATCAGCTCTCCTTTGGTGGATCTTTGGCAAAACAAAGTTGTTAAAGGAAACCAAAGTTGCAGTGTAACCCAACCAAATGAAGAGTTGGGTTAAGAGTTAGTGTCAAAGTTTGGGATTAGTTTTGACATTAACTTTGTGAATAGGAGTCCTGCTATCCAGAGTTACAGATTTTAAATGGATCCTGGGTCTCTTTGCTGTGAGAGGCACTAAGCTGACAGAAGTACCAGAAAGGCCATTCAGACTCATGGAAAGTTGAATATGGGTAACACCTGCTCGAGATTGTAATTTGATCCAAAGGGATTGCTAGTCATTCTGGCCTACAGACATCCTAGGATGCTATGAACGTGGCAGGGCGATTACACAGTACAGTGGGCCCTTGTTATCTGCTGGGGTTTGGTTCCAGGACTCTCTATGGATAACAAATTCCGTGGATGCTCAAGTCCTATTAACTATAATGGCAAAACAAAATGGTGTCCCATATTGAAAATGGAAAATCAAGGTTTGCTATTTGGAATTTATACTTTTGGGGAATATTTTCAAGCCGTGTATGCTCAAATATGTGGATAAAATATCCGTGGATATGGAGGGCCAACTGTAAATGCTCCAGGTAGGTATTCATCAGAAGACATATGAGAGAAACCTATTTATGTCTTTCCCTGCTGATGATTCTCCTATTTTGTTTGCAGGGAAGAGGATATGTTTGGGCGAAGCCTTGGCCCGTATGGAGCTATTCCTCTTCTTCACCACCATCTTGCAGAGTTTCTCGCTGAAGTCCCTTGTGGATCCAGAGGAAATTGACATAACTCCCATGGAGAGTGGATTTGGCACCATCCCACCATTTTATGAGCTCTCCATCATCCCACGCTGAGAGGTCCTGCTCTCCACAGCCATAACTCTTTTATATAAGTTGAATTAACCAACTTCACATGGGGAAAGGACATCACTCATCCTTTTTACGGGCTCTCAGACAGTTTTATTTAGAATGATAGCTTCCTTTTTAAAGCCCTGATCAGGTTTTTGGGGAGTGGAGTGGTGTTGAATCTTCAGATTAGGGATTGGTAAATTTATGGCTCATTGCAGACCTCATAATTTGTTGCAGCAACAACTGTTTCCTGGACAAAATTATTTCTGTAATGGAACAAGGTCTCATAGAAATGGCAAAAGGGATTGCTTTTTGTTCCACCACTGCCCAACTGATTCATTTTTATATGTTACATTTTCAGTGTAGAAAGTGTTAAAGGTAGTGCTCTGACTATCCAAGGTGGTCGGAAGATAGGGTTTTTTTCTTACTACAGTGGGTCCTTGTTATCCGCTGGGATTTGGTTCCAGGACCCACCATGGACAACAAAATCTGTAGATGCTCAAGTCCCATTAAATACAATGGCAAAGCAAAATGGTGTCCCTTATATAAAATGGAAAATCAAGGTTTTCTATTTGGAATGTATACTTTTAAAAAATATTTTCAAGCCGTGGATGCTTGAATCCGTGAATAAAAAGTCTGTAGATAAGGAGGGCTGACTGTTATTTTAGAACATTTTAAGAAGGCCCTGCACTGTAGAGTAACACATAACTCTGTTAATCAACACAATAAAGACACAGGCCAGAATCTTATTTGGAGGTTACATCTTTTTAAGTGGATTTACGTATGCGGGAATTAAAACTGGGTAGGGTTGTAACTTCCGTATCCCATAGAGGGCTGCTGTTACATTACTGACTATCAGAGCCAGCAAAGTTACTGCTGTGCAATGGGACCAATGCACAATGGGACCAATGCATATCAGATAACAGTACACATCAGGCAGTCTTGCCAGTGGCCTGTTAAACATTTTTGCAATTCTTAACAAGATTACTTAGCTCCTCTGCTATTTAGCTAAGTACATAAAGTTAGGTAAAAGGTGATATAGGACACTGGTGACAAACTCCAAAGAGTAAAGTGTAAGGTGAGCAGGGCATAGTAAGGTGACTCCCCTGGAAAAACTAACAATTTCCTCCCCTGGAACAATGAAAAATTAATAGATGGTCAAATAAAATGTTTAAGGTAAGGTGTTCAGAGGTTTATTTTTCCCATATTATTTTTAAAGACTATGTGCAAGGAAGACTTTCATATAAGTCCAGTACCAGTTTATTGAAATTCCAGGTCTTCATTTTGTCAGTTTTTCTCAAGGAATGAGTACTTTATGTCTGCTTGACACGATGAGTATTTTCTTTCTTTTGCTCAGGTTGATACACCATTGGTTACCAAGGCACCAACTCTCCAACTGTGTATACCAAAATCCATGGATACTCAAGTCCCATTATATACAATGGCATAATAAAAATGGCAAAATCAAGCTTTACTTTTCAGATTTTTTTTTAAAAAAATGCAAGCCATGAATGGTTGGATCTGTAGATACAGAATATGTAGATATGGAGGGCCAACTGTACTTTCTTCTGTTTTTCGCTACTTTTCCTAAAGTGGCAAAACCAAAGAGGTTTTACTCTTCAGCACCTTGTAACATTGCATTCATATCAAAAAGACTGGAATCCTCTTAGGGACCTATTTCCATGAGACTGGACATAACGTCTGCAGGAATTAGAACTGGGCAGTTCTGTAGCATCTGTATCCAGTAAAGGTCTGCTCTTACATTACTATAGGAGAGACAGCAAAGTGGCCAATACACAAGACCGAGGCACAACAGTATGCATTGGTGTGGATGTGCATCTGGACACTATTGCCAGTAACCTGTTATTCGTCTTTGCAATTCACTAACAAGGTTCCTCAGGGTTTCTAGTACATAGCTAAGGGCTTGTCTACATGAATTATTTACTCCAAATTCCTCCCAGGTTCATTATGTCCTGTTTACATGATTCAGGGCCCAAACCCTGAATTGGATGCAGGCTGTCTTCATGACATCTGCACTGCACCCAATTTGGTCTTTCCTCCCTTTAACATCTCACCTTTTGTTTTGGGATTTTGGCTGTTGCTGTGAAGTTAAAACAAGGTGGCCAACGTCAATAATGTAGCTGGGCACCTTGTGACTTCAGCAGCTGCACCAGGCAATGAATGGGGGTCATATGGAAAGGCAGCCACCGGTCATCACTGCAGAGAAAGCACAGGTCATAGAGGGAATTTGGGGGTTAATTCAGGACCAGAATACAGTGGTCCCCCAGTTTACGAATCCCCCGGGGAACGAAATCCCCAGGACCCGAAACCGGCGGGACCGCTAAATCGCTCCCGGGATGCGAATAAAACCCCGGGATGCGAAGGAGAAAAACCGCGCAGCCCCTTTAAATTGGCCGCGCGGTCCGTCTCCTAATGCAGTCCCCCGGGAAATGAAGACTTCCGGGTTACAAAAGGTAATCCGGAACGGATTACCTTCGTAACCCGGGGGACCACTGTACTCTGGAAGCAGCCCAGAGTATTTTGGCCAAGAGAAGCCGAAAGTACACATAACGTTACATCACATACACCATGTTAGTGGATGCTGGCCAATATAAATCTTGAGTAAATAAATTCAACTTGCAATTATTGTCTGAACAAAATGCATTTTTAATATACAAAACACGATAGTGTCATGCCAAACTGAATAAACTGCTATGTCTATTTGCGAATCTGTGAACTCAAACATATGTGGGCTGGGTGTTGGCATTTCCATGTGGTTTGGAGGAGGGGAGGTTGAGGCAAAAAGTGGCTTAAAATCACACCAAATTCTTTGGGGGATAGTGCATGGCTTTGAGGGCCACAAAAGTGAGGTCCATAGGTTTTATGTGGCCCATGGGCTCCACTGTACCCACACCTGCCCTTCCCTTAATAGTATCTCTTCAACTAAGGGAAATCTACATTGTGGCGGCATACTGACCATTCAGAGGGAAAGCTAGAAGAAAGTGAGGAACTGAAAGAGAAGAAAGAGGACTGTTAGTAATATACAAATGCCTAAGTTATACTATGCATGCAAAGTGGATTACTTGCCATGGGGCAACAGACCTATTCTGCAGAAGTGGAACTGGGCATAGAGCAATGTTGGGCATTATGGTTATGTGTTACAACTGTGCAACTGTGCATTGTAGTTACATATTGTGCGTTGCGTTGCATATTGCACAATGGGACCCAGTCACTGACATATAATTCTGCATGACAGTTGCATGTGCATATATTTGTACTATGCCGAGCAGATGTTGGACTGCAACCTTTGATTGTTCTCAACGAATTGGGCCATCAAGATACCCTCTGTAATTTTTTTTAAATCTTAGATATTTATTCTGGTATTTGAAGCCACCATTGTCCTTACCTCTGCCTTTTTTTGGCTGATTGTCTCAATTGCCAGTATGAACTTATTGGAAGGATTTAGGAATGTTGAGTATGGCTTACTCTGCAGGAATACAGAAGTGGAAACCTATATGACCTTTGTGCAAAATAATCATAATACAGATGGTCCTTCATTTTCACAGGGGATCCATTCCAAAAGACCCACCCACCCCACGAAAATGGAGGCTCATGCTTATTCAAGCCCCATAGGCTTGAAGGAAGCATGCCCCCATGTATGCAGTAAGGGCATGTGCACCATTGCAAACAGTAAATCCGCACATTAGGAGAGCCAACTGTACTGATTTACCAGGAAAGAGAATAAAATGTGGCTCGGTTCCCAAAATAAAGCACTCCACGTGTTTACTCCACACAGTTATATAAGGCAGAAGGTGGGGCTGAAGGCAGCCACAATTTAATAAAAAGAGGGAACCAGAGATTGACATTCTTAGTAGGAGAGTACAACAAGTGGGAAACTCCACCATGGAGTTAGCTAGTGCAGTCACCTTCTTCCTTGCCATCTACCTGTCTTGCCTTGCCATCATAATAACTAAGCGGAAACTGTCACAGAAGGGAAGGCTTCCTCCTGGTCCCACTCCCCTTCCTCTGATTGGGAATTTCTTACAGATCAAGTCATCCGAAATTTTAAAATCTCTTCTCAAGGTGAGTGATTGTCCCTTGAAAAAACAGCATTTGCATGACAGAGGTGATAGCAGATCTAAGGATACTATTAGGGTTTACCAAGGGCTAAGACTGTCTCTTGCTCCTCTTGCATTCTTTCTCTTAACAGTGGAATCTTCCTTTCCATTGCAGTTCCTCGCAGATGATCATGAATCTATATCTTTCTGTGTTTTCTCTGATATTCTCCCAGATCTCCTTCCAACCAAAACATCTTCATCCATCCCCTCCTCATCCTTTTGTTTGCTTGTGGAGGGTGTGGGTTACATCCATTTTCTGGGTATTTCTGGGGTTTATTACACCAGATTTACCCAGTTCCCCAGCTGCAGAATATTACTTTAGATTGATTCTCCTCCTTTAAGAAAGAACTTTGTCCTAGGCGGAAATAGCACAAATGGTTGCATAATTTTCCCCCTTTCTACCCCCACTTTGTGTTTCTCTTGGGGTGGAATATCTGAGTGCAAATATGATTATTTCCCCCCCCCCCCCAGGTTTTATCTGATGCTTGATTTATATGATACAATTATTAAAATCTTCACGCACTGCCTTTTTGTTTGAGCGATGTGATCACAAAGCAGATATGGGCTACTTTGTTGTGGTCCTAAAGAGTGGGGGAAAGTGGATTTTAATACAGACAATAGTTTGAGTCAGAGTTAAATGCCCCTCTCAAAAACCTATTGTCTGCTCAAATCTGCATCCCATGCTTTAAACGAAACAGAGATACCTCACTAAGGATTTCAGGTTAGATATAGTTTATAAATGTAGTTTTTAGAATGTGTTTAAATGAGTGTCTGTTAGTGAGATAAGATGTATGAAATGTGATTATCCAGTTGCCCCTCCGTTTGTGTTCACTTCATATCCGTGACCCTCGCTTACTTGCAAGGAGCAAATAGAGGAGATTAAAATGGGGCACATGCCCTCATTCAAGCCTATGGGGCTTGAATATGTCCGAGTTTCCATTTTCAGGGGGGGGGGGGGTCTGGAACGGATCCCCCGTGAAAATAGAGGGCTGACTGTACTTTGTTTTTGTCAGGGTTTTTTTTCTTGGTGTTGAATAAAAACTAAAAAAAAAGTTTATCACATGTCTTTTTTTTTCTTGGTGTTGAATAAAAACTAAAAAACCAAAAAGTTTATCACATGTCTTAATAATCCAACCAACCCCTGAAATCCTGGCTAACTTCTGGCTAGAATCTGCTCTCAGCCAGCCTCTTTTCAAAACAGGAAAGCTCCGGGCTTTGCAAATCGGCTGGCTGAGCAGAGCTTCTAGCTGGACATTAGCCAGGATTCAGCTGGGTGGTGGCATCCACAGCATTTTACATGTGATAATACTTGACTTTATCCTGAAAGAGATTTCAATGCTGCAGGGGTAAGTCGGGGTTTTTAAGCCATGCAATAAACTCCTATGATTCAGTTTACTCTGTAATGTCTGATTTAGTTATAAACTAGAGAGACTGCCTTCAGCTCTGTCCCTTTCTGCTGTAGGACTCAAAGCCCTGGTCTCCTTGCACTTGAGCTGCAGGACAGAACCATTTCTAAGGACATCATTATAAAAGGTCTGCCTATATTATAACAAGATTGTTTCATTACAACGGGTTATTTTCCTACACAGCTGCGTGAAAAATATGGCCCCGTGTTCACTGTCTATTTCGGAACACGTCCAATTGTGGTCTTGTGTGGACACAAAGCTGTGAAGGAGGCCCTGATAGACAAGGCAGAAGAATTCAGTGGGAGAGTAACCAACCCTACTCTGGAACGGACCTTCCAAGGATATGGTGAGGCTTCCCCATTGGCTTTGCAAGAATGGCTCCCTCCTTTTTCTCTCCTTCTTGTATGCCCTTCCATTTCTTTCTTGTTTCCTGCAGGGGTGGTCTTTTCCAATGGAGAGCGTTGGCGGCAACTGCGCCGATTCTCCCTCACCGTCTTGAGGGATTTTGGAATGGGGAAAAAAACCATTCAAGAGCGAATCCAGGAGGAGGCTCAGTTCCTGCTGGAAGAGTTTCGGAAGACTAAGGGTGAGTTGCGATGTAATGAATATTAATACATTTTCTCATTCTCAACAAGAAAAGGGTGTTTCAATATGCCAAAACACATCATCAAAAAAATTGTCATACATATCTGCATCTTCCATCCTGGCATGAAATCAACATTTATGTATATACTTGTTTACAAGTAGATACTTGCCTATAAGTTAAAAAAAAAATCTTGGGTATACTTATTAGCTTAGGAAGGGGAATTTAAAATATTCAGCCAGAGAGCTCAAGCAACAGCTGCAAAAAGGAGAGGGGGGTTGTCTTTTTATCTGCTGCTTTTAAATGTAAGGGGATTATGAAATGGAGGTACTTACCATGATTAAATCATTGGCAAAACGCTCCAGAAGTGCGGAGGTGTGATAGCCGGTTGTGCTTCTCAGGTGCCCCGTTCCTCTCCCATCAACAAAGCATTAGCAGAGCAGACATTTCTTCAATAATGGGAACTTCCACTAATGAAGAAATTGATGCTCCACAAACGTTTTGAGAACAGGAAGCCTCAATGATGATTTAGAAGTGTGGCCAGCTATCACACCTCCATGCTTCTGGAGCATTTTGCCAATGATTTAATTATGGTAAGTGCCTCCGTTAATCAAAACTAGTTGTTTCACAGTATCTGGAACCACTACATTTCTTGGCTTCTTACTGAAAAATATTAAATGACATAGTTTTTTGTGAGGCTTTCGGGCTATGTGGCCATGTTCTAGAAGAGTTCCTTTCTGATGTTTCACCAGCATCTGTGGCTGGCATCTTCAGAGGCCATCTCTCTGAAGATGCCAGCCACAGATGCTGGCAAAACGTCAGAAAGGAACTCTTCTAGAACATGGCCACATACCTGAACGCCCCACAAAAAACTATGGATGCCAGCCATTAAAGCCTTCGACTCTACATTAAATGACATGTCAAGGAAAATGTTTCCAAAATAAGAAAAGATTCCCTCCTTGGGCTAGATTGCCCAAATGGAGAGTCAAAGGGATGGAAGAAAGAAAGAACGAAGGGGATGTGGCAGCAGTGGTGTCTCTTTGATGCTTGCCCTCACAGAGCATCAAGAGCCAGGGACACCATGGCAGTAGCCATAATGCCTCCGCTCAAAGGAGTGCCAAGAGACAAATTGAGCAGAAGGGATGTAGAGGTAGTGGCTGCACCCTCGACTTATCCATGGGTCATATTAAAATCCATAATTTTGGCCCCCAAACCTGCCCTTGACTTATATGTGAGGTCAAATTGTACACGAAGATGTACAATAAACAGAATTTCTCCCTTCCTTCAGTTTTTCATTTTCTGTGAATTTTGTGCAAAGCACTATGGCTGAGAGCCTCCACTGGGGAATGTAGCAATGATGACATAGCTACATAGGAGTTTATCACACGGGAGGAATTTCTCCCAATTTTGAATGGAGCCAATTCACAATTACGTGAATTCACTAGTTTAGCAAATGTACGTGAATTCCAATTGCATTCAGAATGTGTTCAGAATGACTTCCTATTACCCGAAAATGACCCCCCATTGCCGAAAATGGCGTGAGATACTCTAATACTCAATTACGTGAAACCCCATGATTGCATTCGGAATGACTTCCCTTTTGCCTGAAATTGCATGAGATACATTCATTCGTAATAATGTGAAACCCAATGATTGCGTTCAGATTGCCATTGCATTATACCCCCAAATTCTATCGTATGATAAACTATATAGACTCTATATAGCTGTTAGCATTAGAAATTGATATTCCTTACCTTCAGGACAGTCAAGAAAGCCATCTATCTCCTTCCTGATACCAACTTTCCAGATGTGTTGGGCTAAAATTCCACCCTCCCCAAACATCTGGAAGACACCAGGACTACCTGCTGTGAAGTGACTCCCCATCCTTTATCTCTGTTTCTACTTTAGAGAAGCCCTTTGATCCCACCCTCTTCCTCAGCCGGGCTGTCTCGAATATCATTTGCTCCATCGTTTTTGGGGACCGTTTTGACTATGAAGATAGGGACTTCAAGGCCCTCATGGAGATGCTGAACAACAGCTTCCGGGAAATGAGCACAGCCTGGGCTCAGGTACTCCAAATGCTCTTCCTTCTGTTGACTGGAAAAAGGAGGTGGATAACATGCCTCCTACCAACTGAGGAAAAGGTTTACACAACAGAAATTTTGATCTAGCCTTAACACTACTGTAACAGGCCTGTATGTACTAGGCAAGGAATTCTAGGCTCTCATTGAGATGATGAACAAAAGCTTTCAGGAGATCAGCACAGCCTGGTTTCAGCTAACTGATACCCCTCCTCCTACTGATTGGAAAAATGGAGGAGGATCAGTTCTTGGTGCCACCTGCTAGTAAGGACTCACCATCTGAGGAAAAGGTTTCTACCCGAGAAATTTTGAGCTAGCCTTGACACTAACATACCAGACCCATATATTATAGATACATCTTTATCTGACTGGATAATGCAACTGCATTATCCAGATTTTTTACCTTTTACTATACGTAGCAGAGCTGTCCAGAATTCCTCAAGATTCTGCTTTACCAGGCCTTGTGAACATGTACGTTGTGAGCTACCTAGGAAATCCTCACTTTGAAGAGAAGTATATAATTTTAGGAAATGTATATGGTGCATTTCATATGGTGCCCTCTATGCAGGCGGCACAAAAAGATCCTATATTTGCAGTTAACTCAATGGCATGTGCAGTTTCATATTTTTCCACAGGCCAGAAATTCTTGCTGCTTTCATTTACTGGAGAGAAAGGGAGGGGAAGTAGTTCAGATCATGGAGAAAAAGATGGTTTTAGTTTACTGATGAGGAGAAGAAATGGAGTGCACCCACCTTTTCCTTCACCAGAGAGATCGGAGCAGCTGGACCTACATGGTCTGAATCACCTCCCTCCTTCCTTCTCTTCCTCCTTTCTCGTGGTACATGACAGTAACAGGGGCCTTTCCTAGGAACTCATATTGGGCCGATGGTGGGAGGTTATTTTGTTTGACTTGCACGGGCAAATGAAGAGCATTCTGCCTGCCATCTAAAATGAGACATTGGTAAGTGAAAGTTGCACTTTTGTGCACATAAGTCATTAACATGATGCCACCCAACGGGAATTCTGTGCATTTGTGTGTCTCTGTGTCATGTAGCAAACTTTAACCAAATTGGGACTACCAGCTCTAGAAATTCTCCTGGGCCAAACTGGGCAAGCTCTGCCGATGCCAGGGAGGAATGTGGCTGGTCACTACCAGCTAAGCATATCTTGTTTTCTCATGCAGTTCTATGACATGTATCCCGGCTTGCTGAAGTATTTCCCAGGGCCCCACACCAAAGCCTATGACATCCTGGAAGACATGAAACGCTTCATTGTCAAGAAAATAAAGAAGAATAAAGAGACCTTTGACCCCAACTTCCCACGAGACTTTATTGATTGCTTCCTCATCCAGATGGAAAAGGTATTTTGGTGGGTTGTGAAAAGGGTGAAAATCTGCCAAATCCATGTAACTTGGTGTCCTCCAAATTACAATTCTTATCCTCTTCTTGACCAATGGCCATGCTGTCTTAGATATGAGGGAGTTGTATTTGGTAGGCTACAGAGTGAGCTGAAGTTGATAGAGAGTTGGTATGGCACCAAGCTGTCTACCTTGCTCTGGAGCCATATGAGACTTAACCAGTGCTTTGATACTTACAAAGATGGAAAGTGGATGGCCATTTGTAGGGTATGCTTTGATTGGGAGTTCCTGCATGGGAGTATGGGGTTGGACTGGATGGCTCTTGGGGTCTCTTCCAAGTCTATGATTCTATGATTCTATGAAGATCATGCCACTTACTGAAAAATGTTAAATGTCATGTCAAGGAAAATGTTTCCAACCTCATTTGGCAACTGAACATCATCAGTTCAGCAAGACTGAGGGAAATACTCCAAATTCCCTTTAGAGACTGGATGCCCAATGATGACTGGATTTTGAGATAGTTGGGAGTAATTACACACAAAAAGTTGTGAATTTCTTCCTCTACAACAACCAAGAAAGAATATGCCCTGGTGGCGCAGTGGTTAAATGCCTGTACTGCAGCCACTCACTCAAAACTGTAAGGTGGCGAGTTCAAGACCAGCAAAGGGCTGAAGCTCGACTCAGGCTTGCATCTTTCCGAGGTCGCTAAAATGAGTACCCAGATTGTTGGGGGGCAAATAGCTTACAATTGTAAACCGCTTAGACACTCCTTAAGGGTATGAAGCGGTACATAAATGAAGCTGTTTGTTTGTTTTTTTTGTATGTAGCTGACAGAATACCAACCGATATTTTTCCTAGTTTGCATCTCAGTGAATGAAATGGAACTAGATTCTGTTTCCATATTTAAAAAAAGAGATTCATTATAAACATTAGATTGAAAATCTTGACAGTAATTATTATTATTATTGTTATTATTATTATTATTAACCTTTATTTATATAGCGCTGTAAGTTTACACAGTGCTGTACATACAATCTTATAATGAGACGGTTCCGTGCCCTCAGGCTTACAATCTAAAAGAGACAACACAAAAACAGAAGAGGAAGGTGGTGGGGAAGGGAATAAGATCCAGTGGTTCTTCTCTCCCTCTGGGGCCTGGACCAAGGCAGATGGACTGGAGGGAGGGCTTGGCTACTTAATGGTTAGTTGAAACGAGGCATCCTGGGGCAGATGGCGCAATCCTGGGAATGCTTTCCTAAACAATATAGTCTTTAACTTAATTTTGAAACTAGTTAGAGAAGTGATGAGGCGTGCATGTGGGGGAAGAAGGTTCCAGAAGTGAGGGGCAGCAAGTGAGAAGGGACGAATCCGGGACAGGACAGCGGAGATCCTCGGCTGGGACAGGAGACCTTGACTACCAGAACGGAGGGGAAGAGAAGGAGTGTGAGGAGAAAGAAGGTCAGACAAGTAAGGAGGGGCCAGTCCGTGGAATGCTTTGAAAGCCAACAACAAAAGCTTGTACTGGATGCGGAAGGGGACGGGGAGCCAGTGAAGGGAGGAGGAAAGAGGAGAAACATGGTCAAAGCGGTGAGCGGATGTGATAATACGTGCAGCTGAGTTCTGGACAGAGATTAAAGGATGGAGGTGAGAGACAGGAAGCCCTGTCAGAAAAAGGTTACAATAATCTAGTCATGAAACCACCAGGGCATGGACCAGAGTCTTGGCAGTGGAGGCTGAGAGGAATGGACGGATTTTAGCAAAGTTGTAAAGAGAGAATCTACAAGCCTTGGCGGTGGCCTGAATCTGGGGAGTGAACGATAGAAAGGAATCAAAGATGAAACCAAGACTGCGGTGTATGAAGTGTTTGATAGCAGAATGGACTGCCTGAAAGAGCAGCAGAGTCTATCTCTTTGGCAGTCTATCAAATGAGACTGGATGAACATCTTTCTAGTTTCAAGTTCTTGTATAGCAGGGGGTTGGACTAGGACATCCTTGTGATAACTTCCAACTCTATAATTCTATAATTCTATTAATCGAATGATGAAGAACAAAGCACAAAACTTGTCTTGTCTCATTCAGTTCACCCTCAAAATTGAACCTACATTCCTTTTCTTGCTCCCAATGGTCCTTCCTGGAGTGTTCTCACAATGTTTTCCTGTTTTCAGGAAAAAGACAAGCCATCCACTGAATTTAATGAGATGAACTTAGAGCTCACTACCCTTAACTTGTTCTTTGCTGGAACAGAGACAGTCAGCTCTACCTTGAGATATGGATTCCTATTTCTGATGAAATATCCTGAAGTTCAAGGTATGTAGGGGGGAAAAATAAGTTAAGCATCCCACTGCAACTAGAAGCCACTCTCTGGGAATACAGAGAAAGGCCTCACATACATTTTCAGGATACCTCTTGAAACTGGTATTCAGAGGGGTGCTATCTCTGAACCCTGGACATTCCATTTGTTTATATTCAGAAATTTAGAAAAGCAGCTCCCTTAAGGAATTAAAAATTTTAGAATTAATTCAGTGAATTCATTTGTCAGCAAAAGTGCATGAGGAAATTGACCGAGTGATTGGACGGAACCGTGTTCCAAACATTGAAGACCGCAGTCAGATGCCATATATGGATGCCGTCATCCACGAAGTGCAGAGATTCAGTGATCTGCTTCCCATGGATTTGGCCCACATGGTGACTCGTGACACTGAATTCAGAGGCTACATAATTCCCAAGGTACGCATAATGGGGATAGCAGATAAAACCCAGAAATGTGTTGCAATTGAAGTGTTAGAAAATTTTCATGGAATATTCTATTTTTCTTAAGTCATCCATCATTTGCCAAGGCACCCTACCTGTCTGCATACAGCTCAAAATCTGGCTATGGACATTGTTTATTGATGGATGTTGTGGCTATTGGTATTAATGGTTATTAGTGAGTGAGAAAAGGCATTTGACACTTTTGAGTTGGATAGTTTTGTCACAGAATTGCTCTTAGTTATTATATTCAAAAACAGGTTCTCCAGATGAAAATTTCAGAGCTCAGTTTTACCTCCAGTTACCTAGGACACACTGAGTTTGCAAGCTATGTCATCCCAAAAGCAGAAGGAACTGTGACAGCTGGAAAGGTCCAGGGGAAGGTACCCTACAGGAATGTAGTGTCTTGAAACAATGAACAGTATTTAGGGGAGGTTATGTTTTGCCAGTTTGCTAATCTGCTCCTGATGAAAATAGCTTTAACTTGGAACATCAGAAGAAGTAAATGAAGTGTAGAGTCAAGTACACATAGTCTCAACTGACCCAACATCTTTGCACTGAACATTTAAATGGAACTCATGGGCCACCAATGAATGAGAGACCCCACTCAGCTCTAAAAACTGCTCTTGCCATTCCTGAAACTTGGAATTTCTCATCTCATCCCTCTTTTTTCTTTCCCAGGGGACAGAAATCTACCCTGTGCTCAACACTGTCCTTCATGACCCCACGATGTTTAAAAAGCCCTTTGTTTTCAGCCCAGAGAATTTTCTGGATGAAAATGGGCGCTTCAAGAAGAACGAAGCCTTTGTCCCATTCTCCTCAGGTACAGACCTTCCATACACATTTGCAAATGAGGATAAGAACTGCATTCTATTTGGTTTTGTTGCACATGCCTAGATTTGATCTTATGAACGTGAGTGTTCTTTATCTCTCACAGCAAACTTTGAATCTAATGTAGCCACTCTCCTACAACAAAGAATCAACAGATTTTCTGATATAAAATTCTTTACACACCAGAAATTATCAGACACAGCTGGGATAGGGACAGGATCGCTCCCCATCCGTTTCCCGTCCATTACAGTGATTGTATTAAAGCCTTTCAAAATGTAGCACTGATCCTGTCATTGAAGCAGCCTTGTGTTAATGCAAAACTCCAACTGATGCAAAAATGCCGGGCAATGCCACTTCAATTACAGGACAATGACAGGATCAGTGCAGCATCATTTGAAAGGCTTTTGCCTTATCACTGTCACTTGCGCTTTCCAGACAGGATAATGTTTGGATAAGTGCAATATTGTTTGTAAATCCATCCCGTAACAGCATGGAAAAAAACGGAACAATGATATCCCATACTCCATGTGATAATCTCCTATGGCTTTTAGTTTGAATTTTTATATTGTTTCTAAGTACTGTAGAGAAATCTTTGCCTATCCCTTTGGCATTCTTGAACCTCCTTGAATCATTAAAAAAGATCACTAGAATTTTGCTGGATATAGGGATATAATTCTTTCCTAATTTCATTTTTGAAGCTATGAACAAATAATTTTAGGAATTTTTCTTCTTTGTTGTGTCTTAGTTATTCAAATTCTCTTTTCTATTGTAAACAGTATTTTCTGTTGCAGTTTCATGCACAGAAATTGCTGCAAGTGGAGGCTCATTCTCCAAAAAAAAAATTGTGTGCTTGTTTAAACAGAAAGCAGCACTTTCTTCCCGGAATACAAGCGTTCTCTGCAGAGATATTATTTTCTGCTCGGAAAATGCTGTATATAATAAGTTTGTGCCACAATTTGTGCAGAATAAATCCCAAACTTTGCAGATTTTTTTATCAGTCCAGGAATCTTATTATCTGGGTTTCCTAATACTCAAGAACTATTTTTAAAAATAATTTTCCCAATATTTTCTAATATTTTTCATCCCTAATCAATTGTCACTTGACATGTCTTTGAGAGGTCTTACCTCAAGGCAATTGCAGTTGTATTCCTAATGACAGAAGTCTTAAAATCTGGAATTCGGTTATAGGCGCTCTAACCAATTTAAGATTAGGATTGGTTTTACTTTCACTAATCCTGGTGTAAAGAGTTACAAATTTGGAAAGAAGCCTTAAACTCTATGCAGTCAGGAAAGCACTATGCTAATAGGGTCACCAGAGAAGTCATTCAGACCAGCCCTAGCCCCTGAATAAAGTCAGGTAATGGCAAAACCTGCTTGAAATGGGATAACTGGTCATGAGAGAAAGTCTACAGAATCTACAAGATTTTATGAGTGAATCAGGTGATTGTGCAGCAAGACGCTGACCTATCAGAAGATACTCCATAGAAACCTATTTACTATATACCATACTGTATAAGTCTAGAAATTAGGTGAAAATTTGACCAAAAAAATATGAAGCGACTTATCTATGGGTCAACGTAAGTACTGCATCTGTATTTTCATTCGTATTTAAAAGAAGGAACCATGCCTCAGTGAAAAACAAGAGTATAATCTGTCCTGGAAGCACCGGCCCCTTCTACTCTCTCATCCATCCCGTCTTAAGAGTAAGCACAAAGAGTGATGTTTGCTCGAATTTTGTAAGTTCTTTGACACTGTTTTGCTTTGCTTCATTTTAAAGATCCTTTGTTATATGCCCCTAATTTTACCCTCAACTTTTCCACGGGTCATTGGAAAATCCATAATCTTGGCCCCAGAACATACCCTCGGTTTATACATGAGGTCAACGTATAGTCAAGTATATACGGCATGTCCTTCCCACTTGATGATTCCTCTGTTTTGCTTGCAGGGAAACGGATCTGTGCCGGAGAAGCTTTGGCCAGGATGGAGCTTTTCCTCTTCTTCACCACCATCCTGCAGAGTTTCCAGCTGAAGCCCCTCATCCCGCCTGAGGACATTGACACAACTCCTCAGGAGAGTGGCTTTGCCAACATCCCACCCTTCTACCAGCTCTCCATGACCCCACGCTGACCCAAACGTTGCATTGTCCATAGCCTTTTACACACACTGGATTCCACAATACCATCAGCAGAGACCTTTCGTCCTTTTTTCTTGGTCACTTCCAGTTTGTTTGTTTTGAAAGCTGGCATCCACAGGTTAGGGCTTGTTCAAATGGGATGCTCTTGTCAAGCCTAGATGGAGAAGGAGAAAGCTCATGATTCATTACAGACTATTATATCTGCTTTTGAGTGAAAAGAATGTGACGCCATCTTCTTTGTTTTTGTATCTGTACTTAAGGAGTGTGTAAGCCTTGAGATTGCCTAAAAGACAAAATATAACAACGGATTTTGGGGTTCAGGAATATCATATGATTTTGGCATCAGTTTTTTCATAAGATGTGGTGCCATCTTCTTTGTTTTTGTATCTTTATCTAAGGCGAATGTAAGCATTGCGATTGCCTTGAAGGATAAAATATAACCACAAGGCATCAAGCATTTGATTTTTGGGTTCAGGTTTATCATATGATTTCGGCATCAGGCTTATCATAAGATGTGGTGCCATCTTCTCTGTTTTTGTATCTGTACCTAATGAGTGTGGAAGCCTTGAGATTGCCTTGAAATATAAAATATAACAATGCATCAAGCATTTGATTTTGGCTTCGACTTTATCATAAGATAGCACACAACTTTGTCCTAAGTATGACTCTTAATGTCTAAAACACAGCCAGATCTCCAGGACAGTAATGGCCCAATGACCATTATGGTGATCTAGCAATAGGTATCCACAATGTATTCAACCAGAAAGTTGCACAAAGATTTTGGGTGCTTCCAAATGTTCCTTCGGGTAAGCTGGGACTCCTTGCGATGCATACACCATTTATCAAGAGCAGCTTGATTTTCCCTTTACTCTTCATTTTCCTCCTACATTCCCAAAGGCAACCTATTCTTGTAACCCATATGTTTTGATCATTCTCATTGGAGTATAATACCAACAGTTAGCAGTCTTT
The DNA here is from genome assembly GCA_034509955.1 of Urosaurus nigricauda. NCBI lineage: Eukaryota > Metazoa > Chordata > Lepidosauria > Squamata > Phrynosomatidae > Urosaurus > Urosaurus nigricauda. The sequence goes on along the minus strand of JAOEGL010000007.1, from coordinate 27,692,550 downwards.
AAATAATTTTCTTTATGGGGGAATTGTTGTTCATTGGGAGTGTTATACAGTGGTCATGCTGTTGGTTCCATTTGGACAATGGGACAAAAGAGGTAGCTATGTCATTGCTCTCCTCCTGAGAATACAAGCATTGCATATCATCACTATTCACCTCTATGTGACCATAAGCCAGTTTACAATGACTTACTAGGACCAAGGTGCACAGAAAAGGGTGCTGTTGTTGTGTGCCTTCAAGCTGTTCTGGTGACCCTAAGGAAGCCCATCATGTTGTTATTTTTCTCAGCAAGATTGGTACAGAAGAGTTACTTTGTTCATCAAGATGCACTGACATATCCATGCACACATTGCCACCATTGAATAATATGGGATACAACTGTCCTCATTTTTTGCCATCCACCTGGAGGTCAGAACCAAACTTCTGTGGATGGGAAAGGTCCACTGTACAAAATAATGGGCCTGCATTAGTCTGCATGCAAATAATTATTTACATTTTTTGTAATAAAACAGTTAAAAATAGTATATCTGTCTATGGAGCAAGGGTGGGCATAGTGCTCCAGATGAACTCCATGTAGCCCCTGGAACCGCTTTCTGTGGCTACTGAAGCCCCATCCCATATTGCAAAAGCTCCCTAACACTCCATTTAAAATATCACATTTTCAGGCAGTGTTTGACCTAAAACCATGCAGAAAGCATCCCCATGTGTAAAAACATTTTTAAAAACCCTATGTCACCCCGCTATCTCCCTTGAATCCCGTACTACCTGCAAAAACCTCCATTTTCCTCTGGAGTTGCTTTAAAAATGATGATAGGTTGTGACATCATTTGACTTCCTGGCACCGTTTTGGGAGTGACTACGGAAGAAAATGGAGGGGTATGGCCTCCTCAGCAGCCCTCAAGGGACTGTGGCTCCTCTGGAGAGACATTAATACCCTTCTGCCCCCCACACAGTTGTCCACCCTGTTGTAGGGTCAGGCGTTAATAATAATAATAATAATAATAATAATAATAATGTTTATTTATAGCCCGCTCCTCTAATAAAATACTCTGAGTGGGGTACAGCAAAATAAAGGGATACACAGTAAAAACAACAATCACATCCCTCCCCAACCACCCCCCTTAAAACTGAATTAAATCAAGACAATTTAAAATTAGCACAGTTAAAATTGGTCAACAGTTGTTAAAAGAATGTGCAAACTCATGAACAAACCATGTGCAAGACCACGTTAAATAGATTCAACAAAATAGATAGAGGGACGGCTGAAATTAATTCCCAGTTCTATTTAGGTTTCCAGGACAGGGAGTAGATGTTCCATTTATTCTCTCCTTCAAGGAAAGGCCTGCCGGAAAAGATGCGTCTTTAAAGCCTTTTTGAAACTAGCCAGTGATGTAATGAGACGCATCTCGTTCGGCAGGCCGTTCCAAAGCTTGGGGAGGGTGGCTGAAAAGGCCCTCTGGGAGGTCTGCAACAACCTATTTTTCAAAGGCTGTAGCAGGTTCCTCCCAGAGGACCGAAGTGTGCAGGGCAGTTCATACGGGAAGAGGCGGTCCTTAAGGTAGGATGGGCCTGAGCCATGCAGGGCTTTAAAGGTTAGTACCAACACCTTGTACTGTGCCCGGAAACTAATGGGCAGCCAGTGGAGAGCTTTGAGCACCAATGTTATGTGCTCTCTCCTTGATGTTCCAGTGATAAGCCTGGCTGCCATATTCTGAACTAATTGAAGTTTCCGGGTTAGGCACAAGGGTAGCCCCATGTAGAGCGTGTTACAGAAATCCAGACGTGAAGTTACTAGAGCGTGTACCACCGATTCCAGGTCTTTCGTGTCCAGGAAAGGGCGCAGCTGGCGTATCAGCCGAAGCTGATAACAGGCATTCCTGACTGTCGCATTCACCTGACTAGTCATGTGAAGCAAAGAGTCAAAGAGTACCCCCAGACTGCGAACAGAGTCCTTAGGGGAGAGTGTGACTCCATCTAGGACTGGAGGCTGTATTCCCAATCCTGGTTTCGGACCGGTAACTGTTAGTACCTCCATTTTGTCTGGATTTAGTTTCAATCTGTTTTCCCTCATCCAATCCATTACCGCCGCAAGACAGTCATTAAGAGGGGAGGCGCCATCTGAAGACTGAGCCGATGATCTGGTCATGGAGAGGTATATCTGAGTGTCATCAGCATACTGAAGACACTGAGCTCCATGCCTCCGAATGATCTCACCCAGCGGCTTCATATAAATGTTAAATAGCATCGGGGACAGGATGGTGCCCTGTGGGACGCCACAATTAAGATCGATTTTGGAGGAGCAACTGTCCCCGAGCCTCACCCTTTGGGATCTGTCAGAGAGAAAAGATCAGAACCACTGAAGAGCAGTGCCTCCAATTCCTAACTCCCTCAACCGACCCAAAAGGATGGAGTGATCTACGGTGTCAAAGGCTGCTGAGAGATCCAAGAGCACTAACAGGGTCACACTACCCCTGTCAATGCTCAAGCAGAGTCATCGGTCAGAGCAACCATGGCAGTCTCCACTCCATGTCCTGTCCTTAAGCCGGTTTGAAATGGATCAAAGTAGTCGGCTTCATCCAAGACTGCTTGGAGTTGGGTGGCAACTGCCCTCTCGATCACCTTGCTTAAAAATGGAAGCAAGGACACTGGTCTGTAGTTGTTTTTGTCCAGGGGGTCGAGGGAGGGCTTTTTCAGGATGGGCTTAACCGCCGCCTCCTTGAGACAAGATGGTAAGATGCCCTCCCTAAGGGACACATTGATCATATTCCGAAGGAACACTCTCAGTGTGTTTCCCCCCTGGACGACCAGCCAGGATGGACAAGGATCGAGGGGGCAGGTTGTCTTCCGCATACTTCCAAGTAGCTTCTCCACGTCATCAGTACTTACAGATTGAAACTCATCCAGTAACGTGACAGCAACAGAGTTGCTAGACACCTCACCTATGGGATCTGGACAAAAGGTGGCATCCAAGTCGGCTCTTATCCGAGAGATTTTATCTGCAAAGAAGGTGTTAAATACATCACAGCAGGCTGTCGTAGGGTTAAGTAGGGGATTTGGTGCAGGGGGAACCTGCATCAGCTCCCCTACCACCCTAAACAGTTCTGCTGGGCAAGACTCTGCAAACGCAATGCGTGCAGAGCAGAAAGATTTTCGCGCTGCACGCAAAGCCTCCCGATAGGCGCGAAGATGCTGCCTATGGTGAGCCTTATCGGATAGGAGTTGAGTCTTCCGCCACTTGCGCTCTAGTCGTCGTCCAACCCACTTCATCTCCCTGAGCTCTTCCGTATACTAGGGTTTATGCTTTGGGGTGGGTTGGAGAGGATGCTCAGGGGCAATCGCATCAATAGCCTCAGGGAGGCTTCAACGCGATCACCAGCATTGCCAACCATTAGACCCTCTAAGGCCTTCTGGAAACCAATTGGTTCCATAAGCCTTCGAGGGCGGACCATTCTAATGGGTCCAACACCCCCGGGGGGACGAAACGCTGCTCTTAGTTCCACCTTTATCAGAAAATGATCCATCCGTGACAGAGCGGAGGTTTTCGTTACCTCTGCCCACGGATATTCTTGTTCCGTACTGAAAACCCCATCAAGTGTGTGACCTGCGCAATGAGTTGGCCCGTTGACCAACTGGGATATGTTCATGGCTGTCATGGATTCCACAAACTCCCGAGCTGCTCCAGGTAGATCAGAAGGGCTGGTCTCAAGAGGGATGTTGAAGTCGCCCAGGACCAAAAGCCTTGGCGACTCCAACAACAACTCAGAGACCAGCTGAGTCAGCTTGGTCAGGGGTCTGTTAGGCAACGGGGTGGCCGGTATACCAACAGAATCCCCAAACTATCCCTGGTCTTCAGGCTAAGGTACATGCACTTGATGTGGATTGTTTTCCGGTGTTGCTTGCTATGTGCCTTTACTAGTCTCATTACTTTACACTGACTTCTGTATTTGGGTATCTTTTATATTGTTCAGTTTGGCACATTACTGTCAGCCCTCCATAACCATGGATTCTTTATCCAAATACTCAACTATACAAGGCTTGAAAATATTTTAAAAATATAGAAAATCCAAAAAGCATACCTTGATTTTGCCATTTTATATAAGGGACCCATTGTACTATGGCACTGAATTTAACATGACTTGGGCATCCATGGGTTTTTACATCCATGGAGGGTCCTGGAACCAGATCCCAAAGGATACCAAGATCCCACTGTATATTTGCTAATATAATGAAATGTCTGTGTCCTTCCTTCGAGGGAATTGACCACATTTTCCAACTCTTAGGCAACAGTTTTAATGCAATTTTTCTTTGTGCCTTTCTTAAATATATACTTCTACCACTTATGGGGACTCCCCACTCCCCAATCCTTTCAGTTTTTAAGCCAGGAAAAGCCCCAAGAATCCAAGAAAGCTAATAATACTGTTATCTGCAAAAACAGAAAAGGGCCTACCTCTATGTCCTCTGCACCAAATATTCCCAATATCAATTAACCAGGGGTCAGACAAGTTGACTCTGATTTCGAGGATTAAACTCTGATCCATGTTTGCCCAGTAACAGTTATGCAACGGAGAAGGTGGGGCTGAATCCAGCTCTTATTAAATACATGGAACACCCGCAAGATAAGACAGGGTCCACACTCTGCTTACAGAGTAGAACAGGTGGCAAACTTCATCATGGAGTTAGCTGGTGCTGTCACCTTCTTCCTTGTCATCTACCTCTCTTGCCTTGCCATCATAACAGCAAAGAGGAAACTTTCACAGAAGGGAAGGCTTCCTCCTGGTCCCACTCCCCTTCCTCTGATTGGAAATTTCCTACAGATCAAGTCATCAGAAACCTTAAAATCTCTTCTGAAGGTGAGTGATTGTCCCCTGAAAATACAGCATTTGCATGTCAGGGATGATGGCATATCCAAAGAATTTTTCAGAAGTGAAGTTGAGTACACAACAATGTTGGGCATTGTGGTTATGTGCTACAGCTGTGCAACTGTGCATTGTAGTTGCATATTGTGCTTTGAAGTTCCATGTTGCACAATAGGACCCAGTCACTGACATATAATTTTCTGCATGGCAGTTGCATATGCAGATATTTATACTATGCTGAGCAGATGTTGGACTGCAGCCTGTGATTCTTCTCAACCAAATGGGTCATCAATATACCATATTATGGTATTTGAAGCTTTACATTTCTAAAAGTTTCCATTCTATATCAAAGCCCACAGGGGCACATGCTGTTGCTGTTGTTGTGTGTGCCTTAAAGTCATTTCCAACATATGGAAACCATAAGGCGAACCTATCCTCCGGTTTTCTTGGCAAATTTCTGTAGAGGAGGTTTGCCATTGCCATCCTCTGAGGCTGAGAGATTGTGACTTGCCCAAAGTCACCCAGTGGGTTTACATGCTTGAGCCGGGATTTGAACCCTGGTCTCCCAGTGTCCAAGTCCAATACTCAAACCACTACAGCACATTGGCCCTCATGCACATGAGACTGTAAAGCATTTTTTCTTTCAGCGGCACAGTTACAGAGGTCTTACCTGAATCATTATGTGGCCTCAAGAATGTTGAAATGAGTTCATCTCGATGGTTAAAAGACATCCAAAAAAGCATCTGTCCCAGAGATGTGCTACTATGTGGGGACCAGGAGCCAATTTTTCCAACTTGTCTGAATTGTTCATGAAGCAACATTGTGTATTGGGGCTGTGGGTTGAGTGGTGACATTTTCATGTGGTGGTCGAAGGGGAGGGGATGAGGCAAAAATTGCTTGAAAAAATGGGCAGGTTTGGGAGCTTCATGAAATCTATGTTAAAGTGAATCAAACATCCCCCAAGGTCTGCAGCTCTTCACAGAAGGAGATGGTGACCATAAACCACTATATTTGTTGAGGTACCAATGAAGAAGTTTTCCTTAGCCGACGTCTAGTTAGTGACATACACATGCGTAAGTCACAGTATGCACATGAGCTGAAATTATTCACATGGTGAGGACATAGGTGGAAGTAGAGTTGTGCATGCTACAATGTTGTGCATTAGGACTGCAAGCTGCAGTTGGGAATTGGGCAACTGCAATGTGGTCTCACACTGAGCATTGGATTCTGCATGGCACAAAGGCACCCAGTCCTTGATATTCATAGAACTGGCAAAGCATATTGCTGCATGAGGACATTTACATTACATTAAGGAGATGTTGGGTGGCACCCATAGGTCTTAAGAAAATAAAAACACCCTGCCCCCCTTTTAAGTAAGCTTGATGTATTTTCACAACTCTATTAAAATGGTTATGGTGCTTTCCACTTTTATCTATATACTATAGCATTGTCCTTCCCTCCGTGGTTTTTTTTTTTTTAATTTTATTTTGGCTGATTGTCTCAAATGCCAGGATGAACTTATTGCAAGGATTCAGTAATGTTGAGTATGCTTTCCTCTGCAGGAATGCCCTTTGTGCAAAATAATCATAATATTGATTTATCAGGAAAGAGAATAAAATTTGGCTCGGTTCCCAAAATAAAGCACTCCACGTGTTTACTCCACACAGTTATATAAGGCAGAAGGTGGGGCTGAAGGCAGCCACAATTTAATAAATGGAGGGAACCAGAGATCTATATTTTTCATAGGAGAGTACAACAAGTGGCAAACTCCATGATGGAGTTAGCTAGTGCAGTCACCTTCTTCCTTGCCATCTACCTCTCTTGCCTTGCCATCATAATAACTAAGCGGAAACTGTCACAGAAGGGAAGGCTCCCTCCTGGTCCCACTCCCCTTCCTCTGCTTGGGAATTTCTTACAGATCAAGTCATCCGAAATTTTAAAATCTCTTCTCAAGGTGAGTGATTGTCCCTTGAAAAAACAGCATTTGCATGACTGAGGTGATAGCAGATCTAAGGAGACTATTAGGGTTTACCAAGGGCTAAGACTGTCTCTTGCTCCTCTTGCATTCATTCTCTTAACAGTGGAATCTTCCTTTCCATTCCAGTTCCTCGCAGATGATCATGAATCTATATCTTTCTCTGTTTTCTGTGATATTCTCCCAGATCTCCTACCAACCAAAACATCTCCATCCATCCCCTCCTCATCCTTTTGTTTGCTTGTGGAGGGTGCAGGTTAAAGGATGCAATAATATTCTTTATCTGGATACATTTCAAGTTAGCTTTGATTTTTGCTTCCTTCTGTATTTCGTTTTCACCCTCTTATTGCTTCTCGGCCTTTTGGCAAAATCAAGTGTGTGTTTAGCACCTCTCCACCTGCTTTAAAGATTTTTGGGGCTTTGGTATCCAACTGTTTGAAGATTCTTCATGAATATGGTTCTGTTTCCCAGCAATACCAATCCTTGCTTTCTGATCATACAACGTTTAGTTCACACAATACTTCACTTCTCAAAAACTGTTAATGACCACCAAAAAAGCCCTCTGAAAGGAAAATCTGGTGATATTTGAAATTACCCCCAAATATTGAAAACACCAACATTTTTTGAAATGGGAGGCAATCCATGAAAGGTTATGTCAGCTTAAATGGGTTAGTCTTTCAGCAATGACAAGAATTTTTCTGGGTGTTCCAGGGATTTATTACACCAGATTTACCCAGTTCCCCAGCTGGAGAATATTATGCTAGATGGATTCTCCTCCATTAAGAAAGACCTTTGTCCTAGGCAGAAATAGCACAAATGCTTGCATATTTTTTCCCTTTTGTACCCCCACTTTGTGTTTCTCTTGGGGTGGAATATCTGAGTGCAAATATGATTAATTTTTCCCCTGAGGTTTATCTGATGCTTGATTGATTTGATACCTTTATTAAAATCTTCACACTCTGCCTTTTTGTTTGAGTGACAAAGGCAAATATGGGCTACTCTCTTGTGGTTCTGAAGAGTGGGGGAAAGTGGATTTTAATACAGACAATAGTTTGAGTCAGAGGACTCTTTCAAATGGGAGGAATTTCTACCAACTCCGGATGCAGCCAAGTTTAGCGAATTTACGTGAATCCCCATTGCGTTCGGAAGGCATTCGGAATGACCTCCCATTATCCGGAAAGAACCACCCCTTGCCCGAAATTGCGTGAGAAGCTTTAATTCGCAATAACGTGAAACCCATGATTGCATTTGAAGTGACTTCCCTTTTACCCGAAATTGCGTGAGAAGCTCCAATTCGCAATAATGTGAAACCCCATGATTGCGTTTGGATTGCCATTAGATTATACTTCCAATTTCCATTTTCTGAAAGAGTCCACAGTTACATGCCCCTCTCAAAAACCCATTGTCTGCTGAAATCTGCATCCCATGCTTTAAATGAAACAGGGATACTTCTCTAAGGAGTTCAGATTAGTTATAGTTTATATATGTTGTTTTAAGAATGTGTTCAAATGAGTGTGTGTTAGTAAGATAAGATGTATGAAATGTGATTATACAGTTGCCCCTCCGTTTGCGCAGATTTCATATCAGTGGCCCTCGCTTACTTGCTAGGAGCAAATGGAGGGGATTAAAATAGGGCACATGCCCTCATTCAAGTTTATGGGGCTTGAATATGTGTGAGTTTCCATTTTTGTGGGGGGGGGGGAATCTGGAACGGATCCCCCGTGAAAACGGCAGGCTGACTGTACTTTGTTTTCATTTGTTTTTTTTTCCTTGGTGTTGAATAAAAACTTTTTTTAATAAAGGAGTTTATCGCATAAATCAGACATTACAGAGAACCCCAACTTACTCCTGCAGCACTGAAGTCTCCTCCAGGATGAAGTTGGATATTATCACACGCAAAATGTCACTGATGCTGCCGCTCGGCTGAATCCTTGCTAATTTCTGACTAGAATCTGCTCTCAGCCAACCTCTTTTCAAAACAGGGAAGCTTCTGGCTTTGCAAATCGGCTGGCTGAGCGGAGCTTCTAGCTGGACATTAGCCAGGATTCAGCTGGGTGGTGGCATCCGCAGCATTTTGCGTGTGAAAATACCAGACTTTATCCTGAAAGAGAGATCAACGCTGCAGGGGTAAGTCGGGGTTTTTAAGCCATGTGCTCAACTCCTAAGATTCAGTCTACTCTGTGATGTCTGATTTAGTTATAAACTAAAGAGATCTCCTTCACTTTGTCCCTTTCTGCTGTAGAATTGTAAGCCTTGGTCTCCTTGGACTGGAGCTGCAGGACAGAACCATTTCTAAGGACATCATTACAAAAAGTCTGCCTATATTATAATAAAATTGTGCCCATATAACAGGTTATTTTCCTACACAGCTGAGTGAAAAATATGGCCCCGTGTTCACTGTCTATTTCGGAACACGTCCAATTGTGGTCTTGTGTGGACACAAAGCTGTGAAGGAGGCCCTGATAGACAAGGCAGAAGAATTCAGTGGAAGAGTAACCAACCCTACTCTGGAACGGACCTTCCAAGGATACGGTGAGGCTTCCCCATTGGCTTTGCAAGAATGGCTCCCACTTTTTCTGCTTCTTCCTGCATGCTTTTCCATTTCTTTCTTGTTTCCTGCAGGGGTGGTCTTTTCCAACGGAGAGCGTTGGCGGCAACTGCGCCGATTCTCCCTCACCGTCTTGAGGGATTTTGGAATGGGAAAAAAGTCTATTCAAGAGCGAATCCAGGAGGAGGCTCAGTTCCTGCTGGAAGAGTTTCGGAAGACTAAGGGTGAGCTGAGATGTAATGAACATCAATACATTTTCTCATTCCCAGCAAAAAAAAAAGGGTGTTTCTCCCTTCCTTCAGTTTTTCATTTTCTGTGAATTTTGTGCAAAACACTATGGCTGAGATCCTCCACAGGGAGATGTAGCAACGATGACGTAACTACAATGACAGGTACAGTAACAAGGCTACAATACCCTGTGCTCCTTCCCCCAACCTCCATGTTTTAAGCCATTTATAGCACCAAGGTGGAGACCCCAGGGTGGTAGAGAATAGGATGGTGAGGAATAGTGCATACAGCCCTTTGCTAGCATGTGGGGCATGTTGCAAAAGCAGTTGTTACAGAAGGTTTCTCTCACCACCTGGGTTGGACCAGGAGAGGGCTAGATGCTTCATCGCTAACCACCCTGTTCTCCAGGACCTTGGAGAGTCCTTTCTTGTGGGGCTACATTTTATAAATTGTAGATTTGGTGGGGCACTTTCATTCATTACAATGGTGCAACAACTGTAAACATGAATGAGTGTCATTACAATATTGATAGTCTGGCAACATTACTGAAGAATCGTTGTTTTCTGTTGAAACAACCCTCTTTTGCTCAGTGAATATTACATGTGCTACTATTACATGTTACATGTGCTACTTAACGGCATAATTTTCTTAGCTGTGTGGCCAAGTAATGTCTCCTAACCCAGTCCTGACTTACCAAGCAGCAGCCATTGTGAGTGACAGGGCTCTGTTCTCTTGTCTTTCAGGGCACAGCAGACTTAGATTTTTTCCCCCTACCTCCGACAAATAATCTCTGGTGCAACTGTCAGAATCCTTATTGCAAATTCTCCTCACATCAGAGATTATTCATGGGAGGGAATGGAAATGTTGGTCTGATGCACCCCAATAGACAGGGGAACAGATTCCCCTCACTCACACTGGCTACTGCCCAGTAAGTCAGGACTGGGTAACTTTATGAACCTATGAATTCCCTCCAGTGGTGCCCAATCATTAGTCCCCCAAATGATTTGGAATTCAGATCCTTTCTACTGGCCAACTTGGCTGAGGCTTCTGGGAGCTGAAGTGTAAAGCAAATGGAGGACCAAAAGTTGGGAATCATTACATTGAATATGTAGGGATTATGAATATGAATAATTTATGAATGCAAAACTCTGGGTTGCACATTCATACCTATGATGACGAAATCCAGCCGATGTTTTTTATCAAAACATAATATATTGCCACTCCGCTAGATGTGTAGAAAGCAGGAAGCTAGAAAATAATCTCTACTATCCAAAAAAGAGAAAGGCACCTCTCTAAAATAGACACAGGTGACACTCTCGCCATCAGGTGAAGGGTTGGGGTTAAAACATTCGGCAGCTATTCCATACTTGAACACATCTTGTAAGATATCATTTAACAATAAGCCAAGTGGCAATGCACTGGCTCTTTTTTCTGAGTTTATTGGGGGATTAGGACTGTATGACAAGTATGATAGCTTCAATTTAGTCATCTTGACTTCCAGGGAGAGTTCAGGCTTGATTTGTTAGAACCCATTTGTTTGTCTTTTTTAGTTGTCCAGCACTATATCTCAAATGAATTATTTTTCTTCCTATCTGCTTTCTTCATTGTCCAGCTTTCACATCTGTACACGGTAATAGGGAATACCATTATAATGTTGTAATTTTTATTTTACTGAAGTTAATGGATTCCATTCATACTCATCACATTCACTCCGTTCATACTGTTGTTACATAATTATAGTAATATAGTATTCATACTACCGTGTTTCCCTGAAAATAAGACACTGTTTTATATTTATTTTTCCTCAAGAAGACACACTATGGCTTATTTTTGGGGGGTGTCTTATTTGTATTAAGTATGGTACAACAATCTACATTTATTCAAATATACAGTTGTCTTCTTCTGGAACATCGTCATAACTCTCCAAACCCGTAATTCCATCCCGAATTTCTCGTGACTTTATTTCCTTTAGAATCATTGGCCCCACTCTTTCCGCTCCCTTCCTGCTGCCTTCCGTTCCACGCCGGGCCTATCGCTATGTCTTATTTTGAGGGTATGGCTTTTATTGCGCAAATGCTTAGAAATCCCGCTATGGCTTATTTTATGGGTATGTCTTATTTTCCAGGAAACAGAGAATTGTATGATATATTCAGTATGAATTTTCTATATATTTGTTAGCTCTAGAATTCCTTACCTTAAGGAAAACCTTCCAGGTGTGTGAAGTGACTCCCCATCCTTTCTCTCTGTTTCTACTTTAGAGAAGCCCTTTGATCCCACCCTCTTCCTCAGCCGGGCTGTCTCTAACGTCATTTGCTCCATCGTTTTTGGGGACCGTTTTGACTATGAAGATGAGGAGTTCAAGGCCCTCATGGAGATGCTGAACAACAGTTTCCGGGAATCGAGCACAGCCTGGGCCCAGGTACCCCAAATCCTTCTCCTTCAGATAACTGGAAAAAAGGCAGTGAATCAGCTGCCACCTACCATTGAGGAACTATGGAAAAACTGAGGGGCCTTTCCCAGGAACTGAGTGGTGGTGGGGGGTTTCTGGATGGAGTGCGAGGGCAAGTGAATAGCTCTCTGCTTGCCATCTAAAATGTGATATTGACAAGAGTAAACTGCACATTTGTGCACATAAGTTATTAACAGGATACTACCCAAAGAGATGTCTATGTGTTTGTGTGTCTCTGGGCCACTCAGCACACTTTAACCAAACTGGGATTATCAGCTCTAGAAATTCTCCTGGGCCAAACTGGGCAAACTCTGCCGATGCCAGGGAGGAATGTGGCTGGTCACTACCAGCTAAGCATGTCTTGTTTTCTCATGCAGTTCTATGACATGTATCCCGGCTTGCTGAAGTATTTCCCAGGGCCCCACACCAAAGCCTATGACATCCTGGAAGACATGAAACGCTTCATTGTCAAGAAAATAAAGAAGAATAAAGAGACCTTTGACCCCAACTTCCCACGAGACTTTATCGATTGCTTCCTCATCCAGATGGAAAAGGTATTTTGGTGGGTCGTGAAAAAGGTGAAAATCTGCCAAATCCATGTAACTTGGTGTCCTCCAAATTACAATTCCTATCCTCTTCTAGATCAGTGGCCATGCTGTCTTAGACATGAGGGAGTTGTAGCTGGTAGGGTACAGAGTGAGCTGAAGTTGATAGGGAGTTGGTATGGCACCAAGCTGTCTACCTTGCTCTGGAGCCATATGAGACTTAACCAGTGCTTTGATACTTACAAGATGGAAAGTGGATGGCCATTTGTAGGGTATGCTTTGATTGGGAGTTCCTGCATGGGAGTATGGGGTTGGACTGGATGGCTCTTGGGGTCTCTTCCAAGTCTATGATTCTATGATTCTATGAAGATCATGCCACCACATTTCTCTGAACTCCACCAATATTTCAGAGGAGAGCAATGTGCTGTGGTATGCCTCTGACAGCTTGCATTAGGCCAGGAAATCAAAATACATTATCATTATATCCTTTAAAAAGCAAGATGAGCCAAAGAGGAATAGACAGTGGTTTTAGTCAAGACTGGTTGTTTCACAGTGTCTGGAACTGCTCCATTTCTTGGCTTCTTACTGAAAAATATTAAATGACATGCCAATGAAAATGTTTCCAACATTATTTGGCAACCTGAACATCAATGTCGATAATCTTTACAAATACTCTGTGATAAGTTTGTTTCTATTTTAGTTACTTGTCAATCCATCCAGAATGAGGTTGCTGCCAATTGCAGAAATAATCCAGTTTGATACCACTTTAACTGCTATGGTTCAATGCTATGGAACTTATACCACTGAGCCATGGCAGTTAAAGTGGTGTCAAACTGGATTATTTCTGCAGTGTTGAGATAGCTTGAGAGAAATAGCCAAAAGTCGATTTAGAGACTGGGTGAGCAATGGCTGACATCAGTTTCTCGAACCTCTATATAACCCCAAGGCGGTTCTGAAGGATGCCCTCATTATGCATCCCACAAAGTGTACATTTTGGTCCACCACCCTACATGTCAGTTGCTTGCCAGTAAATTATTAGTTAGTAAATTAAACTTAGCTAAATGGTCCAGTTAGTACAATAGAAAGGTGGATTTTGAGATGGTTTGGGGTAATTGCACAAACAGAGTACTGAATTTTTTCCCCCATACAACAACCAAAAAAGACTATGCCAGTGTTACACTGATGTATGCAACTGTCAGAATATCAGTGAACAGTTTTCCTTCTAGTTTGTACCTCATGTGCAAAATGAAATGGAACTTGATTCTGATTTCCATCTAAAAACGGATTCAACCTAAACATTTGGAAGAAAATCTTGATTGCATGAGCTGTTTGACAGTAGAATGGAATGCCTGGAAGGGCAGTGGAGCCTGCTTTGGAGGTCCTTCAAAAGATTTTGAATTATTACCTTTCTGGTGTAGTTTAGTTACATATTCTTGTATAGCAAGGGATTAGATTAAATGGCCCTCATGAAAACTTCCAACTCTATTCTACTGATGAGGAAGGAAGCATATAACTTGTCTAGTCACATTTACCCTCAGGAAAAATGTACTTTCCCATTCTTTATGTCAATGGTTTTTCCTGTTTTCAGGAGAAAGACAAGCCATCCAGTGAATTTAATGAGATGAACTTAGAGATCACTACCCTTAACCTGTTTTTTGCTGGAACAGAGACAGTCAGCTCCACCTTGAGATATGGATTCTTATTTCTGATGAAATATCCTGAAGTTCAAGGTATGCAGGGATGGGAATGGGGGAAAAAATAAGTTAAGCATCCCACCGCAACTAGAAGTTGCTCTCTGGGAAAACAGAGAAAGGCCTCACATACATTTACAGGATACCTCTTGAAACTGGTATTCAGAGGGTTGCTGTCTGTGAACCCTGGACTTTCCATTTGGTTATACTGAATTTAGAAACTCAGCTCCTTTTAGAAATTAAATATCTAAGGATTAATTTAGTGAATACGTATTGACAGCAAAAGTACATGAGGAAATTGACCGAGTGATTGGCCGGAACCGTGTTCCAAACATTGAAGACCGGAGCCAGATGCCATACACCGATGCCGTCATCCACGAAGTGCAGAGATTCAGTGATCTGCTTCCCATGGATTTGGCCCACATGGTGACTCGTGACACTGAATTCAGAGGCTACATGATTCCCAAGGTACGCATAATTGGGACAGCAGATAAAACCCAGAAATGTGTTGTCATTGAAGTGTTAGAAACTTTTCATGGAACATTCAATTTTTCTAAAGCCATCCATCATTTGCCAAAGCAGCATACCTGTTTTCATACAGCCCAAAATTTAGGTATCGACTTTGTTTATTGGTGGATGTTGTGACTATTGGTATTAATGGTTATTAGTCAGTAAGAAAAGGCATTTGACACTCTTGAGTTGGATAGTTTTGTCACAGAATTGCTCTTTGTCATGATATTCAAAAAAAGGTCCTCCAGATGAAAATTTCAGAGCTCACTTTTAACTCCAGTTATCTAGGACACACTGACTTTGCAAGCTATGTCATCCCCAAAAGTACAAAGACCTGTGAAAGCTGGAAGGGTCCAGGAGAAGGTATACTACATGAATGTAGTGTCTTGAAACAATGAACAATATTCAGGGGAAGCTATGCTTTGTCAATTTGCTGATCTACTCCTGGTAAAAACAGCTTTAACCTGGAACATCAGAAGTAGTAAATGAAGTGTAGAGTCAAGTACAGATAGTCTCAACTGATCCAAGCATCTTTCCACTGAACATTTAAATGGAACTCATGGGCCACCAATGGATGACAGACCACACTCAGCTCTAAAAACTGCTCTTGCCATTCCTGAAACTTAGAATTTCTCATCTCATCCCTCTTTTTTTTCTTTCCCAGGGGACAGAAATCTACCCTGTGCTCAACACTGTCCTTCATGACCCCACAATGTTTAAAAAGCCCTTTGTTTTCAGCCCAGAGAATTTTCTGGATGAAAATGGACGCTTCAAGAAGAACGAAGCCTTTGTCCCATTCTCCTCAGGTAAAGCCCTTCCATACAATTTTTCAAATGAGGAGAAGGACTGCATTCTATTTGGTTTTGTTGCACATGCCTAGATTTGATCTTATGAATATGAGTGTTCTTTATCTCTCACAGATAACTTTGAGTCTGATGTAGCCACTACCTTACAGCAAAGAATCAACAGATTTTCTGATATAAAATTCTTTACACTCTAGAAATTATCAGACACAGCTGGGATAGGGACAGGATTGCTCCCCATCCTCATCCCATCCGTTACAGTAATTGTATTAAAGCCTTTCAAAATGTAGCACTGATCCTGCCATTGAAGCAGCCTTGTATTAATGCAAAACTCCAATTGATGCAAAAATGCCGGGCATGCCACTTCAATTACAGGACAATGACAGGATCAGTGCAGCATCATTTGAAAGGCTTTTGCCTGATCACTGTTACTTGCGCTTTCCAGACAGGATAATGTTTGGATAAGTGCAATATTGTTTGTAAATCCATCCTGTAATAGCATGGAAAAAAACGGAACAATGATATCCCATACTCCATGTGATTATCTCCTTTGGCTTTTAGTTTTAATGTTTATATTCTTTCTAAGTAGAGAAATCCTTACCCATCGCTTTGGTACAGTATTCTTGAACCTTCTTGAATCATTTACAAATATCACTAGAATTTTGCTGGATATAGGGATATATTTCTTTCGTAATTTCATTTTTGAAGCTATGAACAAATAATTTTAGGAATTTTTCTTCTTTGTGTGATAAGGTATTTGAAAACTGCAGTGTCTATAGTTTTATTTGCAGTTCAGGACTTGTTGTGTGTTAGTTTTTCAAATTCTCTTTTCTATTGTAAACAGCATTTTCTGTTGCAGTTTCATGCACAGAAATTTCTGCAAGTGGAGGCTCATTCTCCAAAAAAATTTTGTGCTTGTTTAAACAGAAAGCAGCACTTTCTTCCCGGAATACAAGGGTTCTCTGCTGATATATTATTTTTTGCCCTGAATATGCTGTATAGAATATGTTTGTGCCATAATTTGTGCAGAATAAATCTGGAAGCACCGGCCCCTTCCACTCTCTCATCCATCCCATCTTAAGAGTAAGAACAAAGAGTGATGTTTGCTGGAATTTTGTAAGTTCTTTGACACTGTTTTGCTTCACTTCATTTTTAAGATCCTTTGTTATATGCCCCTAAATTTTACCCTCGACTTTTCCATGGGTCATAGCAAAAAGCATAATTTTGGCCCCAGAACATACCCTCGGTTTATACATGAGGTCAACGTATAGTCAAGTATATACGGCATGTCCTTCCCACTTGATGATTCCCCTGTTTTGCTTGCAGGGAAACGGATCTGTGCCGGAGAAGCTTTGGCCAGGATGGAGCTTTTCCTCTTCTTCACCACCATCCTGCAGAGTTTCCAGCTGAAGCCCCTCATCCCGCCTGAGGACATTGACACAACTCCTCAGGAGAGTGGCTTTGCCAACATCCCACCCTTCTACCAGCTCTCCATGACCCCACGCTGACCCAAACGTCGCATTGTCCATAGCCTTTTACACACACTGGATTCCACAATTCCATCAGCAGAGACCTTTCGTCCTTTTTTCTTGGTCACTTCCAGTTTGTTTGTTTTGAAAGCTGGCATCCACAGGTTAGGGCTTGTTCAAATGGGATGCTCTTGTCAAGCCTAGATGGAGAGGGAAGAAGCTCATGATTCATTACAGACTATTATATCTGCTTTTTAGTGAAAAGAATGTGATGCCATCTTTGTTTTTGTATCTGTACTTAAGGAGTGCATAAGCCTCTATATCTAAGGCGTATGTAAGTATTGCAATTGCCTTGAAGGATAAAATATAACAACAAGGCATTAAGCATTTGATTTTTGGGTTCGGGTTTATCATGATTTCAGCATCAGGCTTATCATAAGATGTGGTGCCATCTTCTCTGTTTTTGTATCTGTAGCTAATGAGTGTGGAAGCTTGAGATTGCCTTGAAATATAAAATATAACAACAATGCATCAAGAATTTGATTTTGGCTTCGACTTTATCATAAGATAGCACACAACTTTGTCCTAAGTATGACTCTTAATGTCTAAATCACAGCCAGATCTCCAGGACAGTAACATCAGAAGCCCATTTCCCAATATGGTGATCTAGTAATACGTATCCACAATGTATTCAACCGGAAGGTCGCACAAAGATTTTGGGTGCTTCCAAATGTTCCTTCAGGTTGGGATGCATACACCATTTATCAAGAGCAGCTTGATTTCCCCTTCACTCTTCATTTTCCCCCTATATTCCCAAAGGCAACCTATTCTTGTAACCCATATATTTTGGCCATTCTCATTGGAGTATAATACCAACGGTTAGCAGTCTTTAAATAATTTTCTTTATGGGGGGATTGTTGTTCATTGGGAGTGTTATACAGTGGCCATGCTGTTGGTTCCATTTGGACAATGGGAGAAAAAAGGGGTAGCTATGTCATCGCTCTCTTCCTGAGAATACAAGCATTGCATATCATCACTGTTCACTTCTATGTGACCATAAGCCAGTTTACAATGACTTTTATAGGACCACAGTGCACAGAAAAGGGTGTTGTTGTTGTGTGCCTTCAAGCTGTTCTGATTTTTGGTGACCCTAAGGAAGCCCATCATATTGTTATTTTTCTCAGCAAGACTGGTACAGAAGAGTAATTTTGTTCATCAAGATGCACTGACATATCCATGCACTCATTGCCACCATTGAATAATATGGGATGCAAGTGTCCACATTTTTTTTGCCATCCACCTGGAGGTCAGAACCAAACTTCTGTGGATGGGAAGGTTCCAGTGTACAAAATAATGGGGCTGCATTAGTCTAAACCAGTTAAAAATAGTATATCTGTCTATGGAGCAAGGGTGGGCATAGTGCTCCAGATGAACTCCATGTAGCCCCTGGATCCCTTTCTGTGGCCACTGAAGCCCCATCCCATATTTGTAAAAGCTCCCTAATACTCCATTTAAAATATCACATTTTCAGGCAATGTTTGACCTAAAACCATGCAGAAAGTACCCTCATATGTAAAAACATTTTTAAATACCCTATGTCACCCCGCTATCTCCCTTGAATCCCATACTACCTGCAAAAACCTCCATTTTCCTCTGGAGTTGCTTTAAAAATGGTGATAGGTTGTGACATCATTTGACTTCCTGGCACCGTTTTGAGAGTGACTACGGAAGGAAATGGAGGGGTATAGCCTCCTCAGCAGCCCTCGAGGGGCTGTGGCTCCTCTGGGGAGAGACATTAATACCCTTCTGCCCCCCACACAGTTGTCCACCCCGTTGTAGGGTCAGGTGTTGCTTGCTATGTGCCTTTACTAATCTCATCACTTTACAATGACTTCTGTATTTGGGTATCTTTTATATTGTTCAGTTTGGCACATTTCTGTCAGCCCTCCATAACCATGGATTCATTATTATTATTATTATTATTATTATTATTATTATTAACCTTTATTTATATAGCGCTGTAGGTTTACACAGTGCTGTACATATAAACTTATAATTAGACGGTTCCCTGCCCTCAGGCTTACAATCCAAAAGACACGACACAAAAGGAGAAGGGTAAGGTGATGGGGAAGGGTATCAGGTCCGGTGATTCTTCTCTCCCTCTGAGGCCCTCACCAAGGCAGATGGACTAGAGGGAGGGCTTGGCTTCATAATGCACAGTTAAAACCGGCCAGACAAAGTCACACATCTGGGAACGCTTCTCTAAATAATATAGTCTTTAACTCAGTTTTGAAACTGGTTAGAGAAGTGATGAGGTGTGCATGTAGAGGAAGAAGGTTCCAGAGGTGAGGGACAGCAAGTGAGAAAGGACGAATCCGGGACAGGGCAGTGGAAATCCTCGGCTGGGACAGGAGACCTTGACTACCAGAATGGAGGGGAAGAGAAGGAGTGTGAGGAGAAAGAAGGTCAGACAAGTAAGGAGGGGCCAGTCCGTGGAGGGCTTTGAAAGTTAGTAACAAAAGCTTGTACTGGATGCGGAAGGGGACGGGGAGCCAGTGAAGGGAGGATAAGAGAGGAGAAACATGGTCAAAGCGGCGAGCGGATGTGATAATGCGTGCGGCTGAGTTCTGGACAGAGATTAAAGGATGGAGCTGAGAGAGAGGAAGCCCTGTCAGAAGAAGGTTACAATAATCAAGTCGTGAGACCACCAGGGCATGGACCAGAGTCTTGGCAGTGGAGGCTGAGAGGAATGGACGGATTTTAGCAATATTGTAAAGGGAGAATCTACAGGTCTTGGCGGTGGCCTGAATCTGGGGGATAAATGACAGAGAGGAATCAAAGATGAAACCAAGAATGCGGGCTTGCTGAACCGGTTGAATAGAAGTGCCGTCAACAGAAACAGAAAAGGAGTATTGAAGGGTGGGCTTAGGTGGGAAGACAAGAAGCTCTTTCTTAGACATATTGAGCTCAAGCGCTGATGCCGCATCCACTGAGAGATGGCAGCCAGACAAGATGAAACTTGCTGTTCAAGCCGTGGCGAAAGGTCAGGGGTGGAAAGATATAGCTGAGTGTCATCGGCATACAGATGATAGGAGAAACCAAAAGAACTGATGAGTTTGCCTAGGGACAGTGTGTAAAGAGAGAACAGAAGGGGACCCAAGACAGAGCCCTGAGGAACTCCAACAGATAAGGGAACAGAGGAAGAGGTCTTGCCATCTGAGATCACTGCAAAAGATCTGTCTGATAAGTAAGATTTAAACCAGTTGAGAACAGAGTCAGAGAACCCGAGATTAGAAAGTAAGTCAAGCAAGAGACAGTGATCCACTGTGTCGAAGGCTGCAGACAGATCAAGATGAATGAGAATAGAGTAGAGGCCATTTGCCTTGGCCTGCAAGAGATCATTTGAGATCTTGGTGAGGGCCGTCTCTGTACAGTGCCGTGGGCGGAAACCAGACTGAAAAGGGTCCAGGATTGAATTGGCCTCGAGAAACTCAAGACAGTGAGAATAAACGACCCGTTCCAGAACCTTAGTAAGGAAAGGAAGAAGAGAGATCGGACGGTAGCTAGACAAAGAAGAGGGGTCAAGAGAGGGTTTCATCAGAACTGGGGAAACGAGAGCATGTTTGAAGTCAGAAGGGAAGGAACCCGAAGAGAGAGAGAGATTAAAGATATAGAGGAGCGAGGGCAGAAAAGAAGGGGTTATAGAGATTAGAAGATGGGAGGGGACAGGATCAAGAGAACAAGTTGTAGGTTTGGAAGAATTTAGCAGTGTAGAGAGTTCATCCAGAGAAACAGGTGGAAACACAGAGAGTTTATTAGTAGAAGGTACCAGGAGATTAGTGGTAGGGGGCAAATCAGGAGGAACAATTTCAGATCGAATAGTGGTGACTTTTGTGAGGAAGTAGTTGGCAAAGTCAGTTGGGGAAAATGATGCGAAGACAGGGAGAGAAGAAGGTTTTAGCAGTATATTGAAGCAGGAGAACAAATGCTGGGGGCATAGACTCAACTATACAAGGCTTGAAAATATTTTAAAAATATAGAAAATCCAAAAAGTAAACCTTGATTATGCCATTTTATATAAGGGAACCCATTGTACTATGGCACTGAACTTAACATGACTTGGGCATCCATGGGTTTTTACATCCACGGAGGGTCCTGGAACCAGATCCCAAAGGATATCAAGACCCCACTGTATATTTGCTAATATAGTAAAATGTCTGTGTCCTTCCTTCGAGGGAATCGACTACATTTTCCAACTTTTAGGCAACAGTTTTAATGAAATTTGTGCCTTTCTTAAACATATAATTCTACCACTTATGGGGTCTCCCCATTCCTCAATCCTTTCAGTTTTTAAGCCAGGAAAAGCCCCAAGAATCCAAGAAAGCAAATAAAACTGTTATTTGCAAAAACAGAAAAGGGCCTACCCCTATGTCCTCTGCACCAAATATTTCCAATATCAATTAACCAGGGGTCAGACAAGTTGACTCTGATTTCCAGGATTAAACTCTGATCCATGTTTGCCCCATAACAGTTATGCAACGGAGAAGGTGGGGCTGAATCCAGCTCTTATTAAATACATGGAACACCCACAAGATAAGACAGGGTCCACACTCTGCTTACAGAGTAGAACAGGTGGCAAACTTCATCATGGAGTTAGCTGGTGCTGTCACCTTCTTCCTTGTCATCTACCTCTCTTGCCTTGCCATCATAACAGCAAAGAGGAAACTTTCACAGAAGGGAAGGCTTCCTCCTGGTCCCACTCCCCTTCCTCTGATTGGAAATTTCCTGCAGATCAAGTCCACAGAAACCTTAAAATCTCTTCTGAAGGTGAGTGATTGTCCCCTGAAAATACAGCATTTGCACGCCAGGGATGATGGCATATCCAAAGAATTTTTCAGAAGTGGAGTTGGGTACACAACAATGTTGGGCATTGTGGTTATGTGCTACAGCTGTGCAACTGTGCATTGTAGTTGCATATTGTGCTTTGCAGTTCCATGTTGCACAATAGGACCCAGTCACTGACATATAATTTTCTGCCTGGCGGTTGCATATGCAGATATTTATACTATGCTGAGCAGATGTTGGACTGCAGCCTGTGATTCTTCTCAACCAAATGGGCCATCAATATACCACCTGTAGATTTTTTTAAAAAATCTTAGATATATATTATGGTATTTGAAGCTTTCTAAAAGTTTCCATTCTATATCAAAGACCACAGGGGCACATGCTGTTTCTGTTGCTGTTGTTGTGTGCCTTAAAGTCATTTCCGACTTATGGCAACCATAAGGCGAATCTATCCTCGGGTTTTCTTGGCAAATTTCTGTAGAGGAGGTTTGCCATTGCCATCCTCTGAGGCTTAGAGAGTGCGACCCAGTCCTTGATATTCATAGAACAATGTTGCTATTCTGCATGGAGGTTGCACACCACTGGCAAAGCATATTGCTGCATGAGGACATTACATTACCTTACATTACATTAAGGAGATGTTGGGTGGCACCCATAAGTCTTAAGAAAATAAAAACACCCTGCCCCCCTTTTAAGTAAGCTTGATGTATTTTCACAACTCTATTAAAATAGTTATGGTGCTTTCCACTTTTATCTATGTACTATAGCATTGTCCTTTCCTCCGCCTTTTTTTTTTTTTTTTTTTTTTTTGGCTGATTGTCTCAATTGCCAAGATGAACTTATTGCAAGGATTCAGTAATGTTGAGTATGTTTTCCTCTGCATGAAAACAGAAGTGCAAACCTATAAGCCCTTTGTGCAAAATGATCATAATATTGATTTACCAGGAAAGAGAATAAAATGTGGCTCGGTTCCCAAAATAAAGCACTCCACGTGTTTACTCCACACAGTTATATAAGGCAGAAGGTGGGGCTGAAGTCAGCCACAATTTAATAAATAGAGGGAACCAGAGATCTATATTTTTAATAGGAGAGTACAACAAGTGGGAAACTCCATCATGGAGTTAGCTAGTGCAGTCACCTTCTTCCTTGCCATCTACCTCTCTTGCCTTGCCATCATAATAACTAAGCGGAAACTGTCACAGAAGGGAAGGCTCCCTCCTGGTCCCACTCCCCTTCCTCTGCTTGGGAATTTCTTACAGATCAAGTCATCTGAAATTTTAAAATCTCTTCTCAAGGTGAGTGATTGTCCCTTGAAAAAACAGCATTTGCATGACTGAGGTGATAGCAGCTCTAAGGAGACTATTAGGGTTTACCAAGGGCTAAGACTGTCTCTTGCTCCTCTTGCATTCTTTCTCTTAACAGTGGAATCTTCCTTTCCATTGCAATTCCTCGCAGATGATCAAGAATCTATATCTTTCTCTGTTTTCTGTGATATTCTCCCAGATCTCCTTCCAACCAAAACATCTTCATCCATCCCCTCCTCATCCTTTTGTTTGCTTGTGGAGGGTGCGGGTTACATCCATCTTAAAGGATGCAATAATATACTTTATCTGGATACATTTCAAGTTAGCTTTGATTTTTGCTTCCTTCTGTAGTTCGTGTTCACCCTCTCATTGCTTCTCAGCCTTTTGGCAAAATCAAGTGTGTGTTTAGCACCCTCTCCACCTGCTTTAAAGATTGTTTGGGGCTTTGGTATCCATCTGTTTGGAAATTCTTCATGAATATGGTTCTGTTTCCCAGCAATACCAATCCTTGCTTTCTGATCACACAATGTTTAGGTCACACAACGCTTCACTTCTCAAAAATTGTTAATGACCACCAAAAAAAGCCCTCTGAAAGGAAAGTCTGGTGATATTTGAAATTATCACCAGACTTATCAAATTGAAATTGAAGTCACCAACGTTTTCTGAAATGGGAGGCAATCCATGAAAGGTTATGTCAGCTTAAATGGGTTAGTCTTTCAGCAATGACAAGAACTTTTCTGGGTGTTCCAGGGATTTATTACACCAGATTTACCCGGTTCCCCAGCTGGAGAATATTATGCTAGATGGATTCTCCTCCATTAAGAAAGACCTTTGTCCTAGGCAGAAATAGCACAAATGCTTGTATAATTTTTCCCTTTTGTACCCCCACTTTGTGTTTCTCTTGGGGTGGAATATCTGAGTGCAAATATGATAAATTTTCCCCTGAGGTTTATACGATGCTTGATTTATTTGATACCTTTATTAAAATCTTCACACTCTGCCTTTTATTTGAGTAATGTGATCACAAAGGCAAGATATAGGCTATTTTCTTGTGGTCCTGAAGACAATACTTTTGCTTCTTTCTCTCTCAGTGTCGAAATGTGGTTCGGGTAGATTTTAATGCAGACAAGAGTCAGAGTTAAATGTCCCTCTCAACAAGCCATTGTCTGCTCAAATCTGCATCCCATGCTTTAAAAGAAACAGAGATACTTCTCTAAGGAGTTCAGATTAGTTATAGTTTATACATATTCTTTTAATAATGTGTTTAAATGAGTGTGTGTTAGTAAGATAAGATGTATGAAATGTGATTATACAGTTGCTCCTCCGTTTGCGCAGATTTCATATCTGCGGCTCTCGCTTACTTGCTAGGAGCAAATGGAGGGGATTAAGATGGGGCACATGCCCTCATTCAAGCTTATGGGGCTTGAATATGTGTGAGTTTCCATTTTTGTGGGGGTGGGATCTGGAACGGATCCCCTGTGAAAACAGCAGGCTGACTGTACTTTGTTTTTGTTAGGTTTTTTTTTCCCTTGGTGTTGAATTAAAAACTTTTTTAAAAAATAAAGGAGTTAATCACATAAATCAGACATTACAGAAAACCCCAACTTACTCCTGCAGCACTGAAGTCTCGTCCAGGATAAAGTCGGATATTATCACACGCAAAATGCCACTGATGCTGCCGCCCGGCTGAATCCTTGCTAATTTCTGGCTATACACTGCTCTCAGCCAGCCTCTTTTCAAAACAGGGAAACTCTTGGCTTTGCAAATCGGCTGGCTGAGCCGACATTAGCCAGGATTCAGCTGGGTGGTGGCATCTGCGGCATTTTGCATGTGAAAATACCAGACTTTATCTTGTAAGAGACATCAACGCTACAGGGGTAAGTCGGGGTTTTTAAGCCACATGATAAACTCCTAAGATTCAGTCTACTCTGTGATGTCTGATTTAGTTATAAACTAGAGAGACTGCCTTCAACTCTGTCCCTTTCTGCTGTAGGACTGTAAGCCTTGGTCTCCTTGCACTGGAGCTGCAGGACAGAACCATTTCTAAGGACATCATTATAAAACGTATGCCTATATTATAATAAGATTGTGCCCATATAACAGGTTATTTTCCTACACAGCTGAGTGAAAAATATGGCCCCGTGTTCACTGTCTATTTCGGAACACGTCCAATTGTGGTCTTGTGTGGACACAAAGCTGTGAAGGAGGCCCTGATAGACAAGGCAGAAGAATTCAGTGGAAGAGTAACTAACCCTACTCTGGAACGGACCTTCGATGGATATGGTGAGGCATCTTCATTGGCTTTACAAGAATGGCTTCCACCTTTTTCTCTCCTTCTCATATGCTGTTGCATTTCTTTCTTGTTTCCTGCAGGTGTGATCTTTTCCAACGGAGAGCGTTGGCGGCAACTGCGCCGATTCTCCCTCACCGTCTTGAGGGATTTTGGAATGGGGAAAAAAACCATTCAAGAGCGAATCCAGGAGGAAGCCCAGTTCCTGCTGGAAGAGTTTTGGAAGACTAAGGGTGAGCTGAGATGTAATGAATATTAATACATTTTCTCATTCCCAACAAGGAAAGGGTGTTATGCCAAAAAACCTGATCAAAAAAATTGTCAGACACATCAACATCGTCCATCCTGGCATGAAATCAACATTCCCATATATACATTTCTACTAGTCGAAAAATTTATGTTAAAAAGTTGGTCAAAAAAGTCCTGAGTAGACTTATATATGGGTAAATAAGTAATGTGCCTCACAAAAATGGCAGCCACGGAAGTGTTTGTTTTTTAAAAGGCAGAAACCAACACTGGCCGCAGCCCTTAAGCAGGATCCGGGAAAAGGAGAAAGGGGCGGAGGGGGAATGTCAGCTATTTGCTGTTTTTAAGGGGATAGAAACTAAAGAGATTTTATGATATAGCTACATAGAGTCTATATAGTTGTTAGCATTAGAAACTGATATTCCTGTACAGAGAGAATAAAAGGGGACCCAGGACAAAGCCCTGAGGAACTCCATCAGATAAGGGAATAGATGAGGAAGTCTGACCACCTGTGACCACGGCAAAAGATCTGTCTGACAAGTAAGATTTAAACCAGTTGAGAACAGAGTCGGAGAACCTGAGGTCAGAAAGTATATTAACCAGGAGACAGTGGTCCATGGTGTCAAAGGCTACAGACAAATCAAGAAGAATAAGAATAGAGTCCATTCGCCTTGGCCTGCAAGAGATCATTTGAGATCTTGGTGAGGGCTGTCTCTGTAAAGTGCCTTGGAAGGAAACCAGACTGAAAAGGGTACAGGATGGAATTGGCTTTGAGAAACTCAAGACAGTGTGAGTAAATGACCAGTTCCAGAACCTTAGGAAAAAAAGGAAGAAGAGAAATCGGACAATAGCAAGACAAAGAATAGTGATCAAGAGAGGGTTTCTTGAGAATTGGGGAAACGAGAGCATGTTTAAAGTCTGAAGGGAAGGAGAATGTAGAGAGAGAGAAATTAAAGATATAGAGCGAGGGCAGAAAAGAAGGGGTTATAGAGATTAGAAGACAGGAGGGGATAGGATCAAGAGAACAGGTTATAGGTTTGGAAGAGTTTAGCAGCATAGAGAGTTCGTCCAGAGAAACAGGTGGAAACACAGAGAGTTTATTAGTAGAAGGTACTGGGAGGTTAGTGGTAGCGGGCACAACAGGAGGAATTATTTCAGATCAAATAGTTGTGACTTTTGTGATGAAGTAGTTGTTGAAGCCAGTGGGTAGTAAGTAAGCCATCTATCTCCTTCCTGATCCCAACTTCCCAGATGTGTTGGACTAAAAATCCCACTCTCCCCAAACATCTGGAAGACACCAGGTTGCCAGGTGTACCTGTAGTGAAGTGACTCCACATCCTTTCTCTCTGTTTCTACTTTAGAGAAGCCCTTTGATCCCACCCTCTGCCTCAGCCGGGCTGTCTCCAATGTCATTTGTTCCATCGTTTTTGGGGACCGTTTTGACTATGAAGATAAGGATTTCCAGGCTCTCATGTCAATGATGAACAACAGTTTCCGGGAAATGAGCACAGCCTGGGCTCAGGTACCCAAAATCCTCTTCCTTCTGTTGACTGGAAAAAGGAGGTGGATAACATGCCTCCTACCAACTGAGGAAAAGGTTTCCACCACAAAAATTTTGATCTAGCCTTAACACTACTGTACCAGACCCTTATGTACTAGGCAAGGAATTTTAGCCTCTCATTGAGATGATGAACAAAAACTTTCAGGAGATCAGCACAGCTTGGTTTCAGCTAATTGATATCGTTCCTTCTACTGATTGGAAAAATGGAGGAGGATCAGTTCTTGGTGCCACCTGCTAGTAGGGACTCACCATTTGAGGAAAAGGTTTCCAGCCCAGAAATTTTGAGCTAGCCTTGACACTAAAATACCAGACCCATATATTATAGACATGTCTTAATCTGACTGGATAATGCATGTGCAATCAGTGGATTCTTTACCTTTCCCTAAACATAGCAGAGCTATCTAGAATTCCTCAAGATTCTGCTTTACCAGGCATTGTAAACATGTACATTGTTGGTCAGCTATTTAGGAAATTCTCACTTTGAAGAGAAGGATATACTTTTTGGAAGTGCATATGGTGCCCTCTATTCAGGTGGCACACAAAGGTTGAGATCCAATATTGGCAATTAAACTAGGAAAGCTCTGATGATGGCAGGAAGGAATATGGCTGGTCACTACCACCTATGCATTTCTTCTTTTCTCATGCAGTTCTATGACATGTATGTCTGCTTCCTGAAGTATTTCCCAGGGCCCCACACCAAAATCTATGACACCCTGGAAGAAATGAAAGTCTTCATTGCCAAGAAAATACAGAAGAATAAAGAGACCTTTGACCCCAATTTCCCACGAGACTTTATTGATTGCTTCCTCATCCAGATGGAAAAGGTATTTTGGTGGGTCATGAAAAGGGTGAGGATCTGCCAACTCAATGCAATCTGCTGTCCTCCAAATTATAATTCAAATTATAATGTATGCAGCGGACAGAATACCAGCCGATATTTTCCATAGTTTGCATCTCAGTAAAGGAAATGGAACTAGATTCTGATTTCCATATAAAAAAGGATTTAAACATTAGGTAGAACATCTTGACTCTATGAGCTGTTTGATAGCAAAATGCACTGCGTGGAAGGGCAGTAGGGTTGATCTCTTTGGGGGTCTATCAAATGAGATTGGATGGACATCTTTCTAGTGTGCTTTAGTTGCATACTCTTATATAGCAGGGGGTAGGACTAGCACATCCTTCTGATAACTTCCAACTCTATAATTCTATAATTCTACTTCTATATAATTCTATAATGAGGAACAAAGCACATAACTTGTTTTGTCTCACTCAGATCACCCTCAAGAAAGAACCTACCTTCCTTTTCTTGCTGTCAATGGTACTTCCTTGGAGTGTTCTCACATTGTTTTTCCTGTTTTCAGGAGAAAGACAAGCCTTCCAGTGAATTTAATGACATGAACTTATTGATCACTACCCTTAACCTGTTCTTTGCTGGAACAGAGACAGTCAGTTCTACATTGAGATATGGATTCCTATTTCTGATGAAATATCCTGAAGTTCAAGGTATGCAGGGATGAGGATAGAAAAAAAATTATTTAAGCATCCCCCTACAGCTGGAAGCCACTCTCCGAGAATACAGGGAAAGGTTTTGCATATATTTTCAGGATACCTCTTGATACTGGTATTCAGAGGGTTGCTATCTCTGAACCCTCGACATTTGGTTATATTGAATTTAGAAAAGCAGATCCCTTAAGGAATTAAAAATCTTAGAATTAATTCAGTGAATTCATTTCACAGCAAAAATGCATGAAGAAATTGACCAAGTGATTGGACGGAACCGTGTCCCAAACATTGAGGACCGGAGCCAGATGCCGTACACCGATGCCGTCATCCACGAAGTGCAGAGAGTCAGTGATCTGATTCCCATGAATGTGCCCCACATGGTTATTCGTGACACTGAATTCAGAGGGTACATGATTCCCAAGGTATGCAGACTGGGGGCAGCAGGTAAAATCCAGCAATTTTCTTGTTATTGAAATCTTAGAAAATTTTGGTGGAATATTCCATTTTTTCCAAGCCATCCATCATTTGCCAAGGCGGAATGTCTTCATATAGCTGAGGGTTTGCCTATTAATATTGTTTACTGGTGGATGTTGTTGCTATTGCTATAAATGGTTATTAGGATGTGGGGAAAGGCATTTGATACCTTGGAGTAGGACAGTTTTGTCACGGAATGGCTATTACTCGTGATATTCAAAAACAGGTTCTGAAGATGAATCTGGACCATATAGTTATCTAGGACACTGGACCACATAGTTATCCATGACACTGAATTTGCAAGCTATGTCATCCCAAAAAGTACAAAGACCTGTGAAACCTGGAAGGGTCCAGGGGAAGGTACACTACATGAATGTAGTGTCTTGAAACAATGAACAATATTCAGGGGAAGCTATGCTTTGTCAGTTTGCTAATCTACTCCTGGCAAAAACAGCTTTAACTTGGAACATCAGAAGAAGTAAATGAAGTGTAGAGTCAAGTACACATAGTCTCAACTGACCCAACATCTTTCCACTGAACATTTAAATGGAACTCATGGGCCACCAATGGATGACAGACCACACTCAGCTCTAAAAACTGCTCTTGCCATTTCTGAAACTTAGAATTTCTTATCTCATCCCTCTTTTTTTTTTTTCCTTTCCCAGGGGACAGAAATCTACCCTTTGCTCAGCAGTGTACTTCATGACCCCACAATGTTTAAAAGGCCCTTTGTTTTCACCCCAGAGAATTTTCTGGATGAAAATGGACGCTTCAAGAAGAATGAAGCCTTTGTCCCATTCTCCTCAGGTACAGTCCTTCCATACAATTTTGCAAATGAGGAGAAGGACTGCATTCTATTTGGTTTTGTTGCATTATGAATGTGGATGCATTATGAATGCTTATGAATGTGGATGTTCTTTCTCTCTCACAGCAAACTTTGAGTCTGATGTAGCCACTCTCCTACAGCTGACAATGAACAGATTTTCTAATATAAAATTTTTACACTCTGGAGATTATCAGACAGCCAGAATAGGGACAGGATCTCTCCCCATCCTTATCCCATCCATGACAGTGATCGTGCAAAAGCCTTTCAAAACGTAGCGCTGATCCTGTTATTATTCTGTGATTGAAGTGGCATTACATTAAAGCAAACTCCCATTGATGCAAAAATGCCAGGCAATGCCACTTCAATGATGAGACAACGACAGGATAATGACAGGATCAGTTCAGTGTCGTTTGAAAGGCTTTCGCGTGATCACTGTCACTCACACTTTCCAGTACAGTATGGTAATGTTTGGATAAGGGCAATATTGTTTGGAGGTCCTTCCTGTGGTCATGTGGGAAGGATGGGACAATGACATCCCATCCTCTATGTGATAATCTCCTCTGGCTTGTAGTTTGAATTTTTATATTGTTTCTAAGTAGAGAAATCTTTGCACAGTGCTTTGGCATTCTTGAATCTTCTCAACGCCCATTGAAACATATCACCAGTATCTTGCTGAATATAGGGATGTAATTCTTTCCTAATTCCATTTTTGAAGGTGTGAACAAATAATCAGTCCAGGGTTCTTCTCATTTGGGTTTCCTAACACTCAAGAAATATTTTTAAAAATAATTTTCCCCATAGATTTTTGTTGGTTTTTTGGGCTATGTGGTCATGTTCTGGAATAATTTATTTCTGATGTTTTGCCAGCATCTGGGATTGGCGTCTTCTGACATTTTCTAAAGATGCTGGTGAAACGTCAGGAATAAACTCTTTTAGAAACATGACCACATAGCCCAAGTAACAAACAAAAATTTATGGTTGCTGCCATGAAAGCCTTTGACTTCAAAAATTTCCAATATTTTCCATTTTTTTTCATCCCTAATCAATTGTCATTTGACATGTCTTTGAGAGGTCTTGCCTCAAGGCAATTGCAGTTGTATTCCTAATGACAGAAATCTTAAAATCCAAAGTTCGGTTACAGGCACTCTAACCAATTTAGGAGTAGGATGAGTTTTACTTTCAGGAATCCTGGTGTCAAGAGTTACAAATCTGGAAAAAAAGCTTTAAACTCTTTGCCGTCAGGCAGGCACTATACTGATAGGATCACCAGAGAAAAAGTCTACAGAATCTACAAGGCTTTATGAGTGAAGCAGGTGATTGTACAGCAAAGGCCTCACCTATCAGAAGACACTCCCTGGAAAGCTATTTACTATATATACTCATGTATAAGTCTAGAAATTTAGGTCAAAACAATTGACCAAAAAGACCTGAGGTGACTTATCCACGGGTCAACGTAAGTACTGCATCTGTATCTTAACTGTTATTTAAAAGAAGGAACCATCCCCTGGTGAAAAACAAGAGTATAATCTGTCCTGGAAGCACCGGCCCCTTCTACTCTCTCATCCATCCCGTCTTAAGAGTAAGCACAAAGAGTGATGTTTGCTGGAATTTTGTTAAGTTCTTTGACACTGTTCTGCTTTGCTTCATTTTTAAGATCCTTTGTAAATTTTACCCTCGACTTTTCCACAGGTCATAGCAAAATCCATAATTTTGGCCCCAGACCATGTCCTCGGTTTATGCATGAGGTAAACATATAGTCAGGTATATACGGCATGTCCTTCCCACTTGATGATTCCCTTGTTTTGCTTGCAGGGAAACGGATCTGTGCCGGAGAAGCTTTGGCCAGGATGGAGCTTTTCCTCTTCTTCACCACCATCCTGCAGAGTTTCCAGCTGAAGCCCCTCATCCCACCTGAGGACATTGACACAACTCCTCAGGAGGTTGGCCTTGGCACCATCCCACCTTTCTACCAGCTCTCCATGACCCCACGCTGACCCAAACGTCGCATTGTCCATGGCCATTGCTCTTTTATACAGACTGGATTCAACAATTCCATCAGCGGAGACCTTTCATCCTGATTTTTGGCTCGCTCACAGTTTGTTTGTTTTGAAAGCTGGCATCCACAGATTAAGGCTTGTTCAAATGGGGTGCTCTTGTCAAGCCTAGATGGAGAAGGAGGAAGCTCATGATTCATTACAGACTATTATATCTGCTTTTGTGCGAAAATAATGTGGTGACATCTTCTTTGTTTTTGTATCTGTACTTAATGAGTGTGTAAGCCTCGAAATTGCCTTGAAAAATAAAATATAATAACAACGCATCAAGTATTTGATTTTGGCTTCAGGTTTATCATACGATAATACATAACTTTGTCCTAAGCACAACTATTAATGTCTCAAACACAGTCAGATCTCCGGGCCCGTAATATCAGAAGCTCAGGGACAAATGACCCATGGATCAATATGGTGATCTAGCAATAAGTATCCACAATGTATTCAATCTGAAGGTCACACAAAGATTTTGGGTGCCTCCAAATGTTCCTGAGGGTAAGCTGGGACTCTTTGGCAAGCACACACCATTTATTAAGCGCAGCCTGAGTTTTCCCTTCACACTTCATTTTTCACCTCCATTCACCAGGATTGTTCCCAAAGGCAACCTACTCTCCAAGCAATACAGGAAGAAATGTCCTCACTTTGACTCATTTCTATAGTTGTTATAAACTGTAGATTACAGTTGTTGTCCCTGTATATACACACACACTTATAGTACTATGACACAAGTGTGTAGGGAAGCATGCCAAAGCTAGGAAGGTATTTCTTACAGGAAGAATTTTTACTTGTAAGAAATAACAATGCATCAAAGGTTGTGATGTGCAACATTATGATGTCAGTGTTATGTTACTGCCATGATACACAGCCATGTTAATGAACTGTGACAATGGAGAAAGGGGCACCACACAAGATGTCCCAATGTGCAATGTGTATCAATACACATCATTTTCCAAAGAGCAATGTGTCCTGAAGCATAGGTCCCAATGCACAATGTACACCACATGTTGTGTATCAGGACACACTGTGCATTAGGAATTGTTGTTCATTGGGAGTGTTATATGGTGGCCATGCTGTTGGTTCCATTTTGACAATGTGACAAAAATGTAGCTATGTCACTGCTCTCCTGATAATACAAGCTTTGCACAACATTGCAATTCATTTCTATGTGACCATAAGCCAGTTTACAATGACTTTTATAGGAAAATGTGCGCAGAAAAAGGTGCCTTATAGCCGTTTCTGATTTTTGGTGACCCTAAAGCAAGGCCTTCCTGCTTTTTCTTCTCAGCAAGATTGGTATAGAAGAGTTACTTTATGTTCATTGAGATGCACTGACGTGTCCATACACACATTGCCGACAATGAATAAGATAGGATGCAACTGTCCACATATTTTGCCATTCACCAGGAGGTCAGAACGAAACTTGTGTGCATGGGAAGGGTCCACTGTGCAACGTAATGGGCCTGCATTAGTCTACATGCAAATAATTATTTCACGTCTTT
This sequence comes from Urosaurus nigricauda, assembly GCA_034509955.1. Lineage (NCBI taxonomy): Eukaryota > Metazoa > Chordata > Lepidosauria > Squamata > Phrynosomatidae > Urosaurus > Urosaurus nigricauda. The sequence goes on along the minus strand of JAOEGL010000007.1, from coordinate 27,658,882 downwards.
ATCGATTTTTATTTGCTATAAACCAGTTAAAAATTGTATATCTGTCTATGGTACAGGGGTGCACATAGTGCTGCAGATGGGCTTCATGTAGCCCCTGGAATGCCCTTCTATGGCCACTGAAGCCCCACCCATATTGGAAATGCTCCTTAAAACTCCCTTTAAAAAACACACACATTTAAAGCCAACGTTTGACCAAAACCATGCAGAAAGCCCCCCCATGTGTAAACACATTTTTAAAATGCCAATGTCACCCCCCAATCTCCCTTGAATCCCATGCTAGCTGCAAATACCTCCATTTTCCTCTGCAGTTGCTCTCAAGATGGTGATAGGTTGTGACATCATTATACTTCCCGGCACCATTTTGAGAGGGACTACAGAAGAAAATGGAAGTATTTTTGCTTGCTGTGGAGGGTTATGGCCTCCGGGGAGAGACACAAATAGTCCTCTACCCGCACACAGTTGTCCACCCCTGTTGTAGGGTCAGGCGTTGCTTGCTATGTGCATTTACAAGTCTCAGCACTTCACAATAAATTCTGGGTATGGGTATCACAATAAATTCTGGGTATGGGTATCTTTTATGCCCATATTATGGAATGACCTGCCGGAGGAGATCCATCATATTACAACTCTTGATGGCTTCAAAAAGTTTGTCAAGATGGATCTCTTCCTGCAGGCCTTCCCTGACTGACTGTCCCATGATATTGATATGGTTTGCCCTTGTCTGCCCCATGGTGCCTCATTTTAATTATGTCTATTTTATTAATTTAATTGTATTTTATAATGTTGACATTTATTTTATCATAGAACATGTAACTTTTATTTATGTATGTTTTATATTGTTATTGATATATTTTATGGTTGTAACCCACCTCAATCCTTCTGGGAGAGGCAGGTTATAAATAAATTTATTATTATACTTATTATTATGCTTATATTGCTCAGTTTGTCACAGTACAGTCAGCCCTCCATAACCACGGATTCTTTAAGCATGGATTCAACCATCCAAGGCTTGAAAATATTTAAAAATATATATAAAATCCCAAAACCCAATCTTGATTTTGCCATTTTATACAAGGGACTGTCAGGACCATGTCGCACACTTGGCCTGAAAATGACATGGATGTGGCCACTAGGTGGAACGGGATCAGAGGTTACTACAGTTCAAGTGCACGCAGGTGCATGAGTCAGCATTTGGTGAGCTGTGCATCATGGGAAGTCTGATGCAACATGCACAGAAGGTGAAGCCAGCCAGAAGAGCATCATGGGTAGTATTCTGATGCATTATACCAGGTATAAAAGCAGCCAGGTTTCATTGGTAGCATGGCCGTGACATGGCTTCCAGGAAGACCACCTATATAAGGGAGAAGGTGACTATCTCCATTGTTGGGGTCGGTGGTTGGCAATTTCTCTTTGTACCTTTCTTAAATATATAATTCTACCGCTCTTTGTGTCTCCCTACTCCCCAATCCTTAACAGTTTTCAACCCAGGAAAAGTCCTGAGAATCCAAGAAAGCTAATAATACTGTTATCTACAAAAACAGAAAAGGGCCAACCCCTATGTCCTTTGCGCCAAATATTCACAATACTGATTAGCCAGGAGTTGGGCAAGTTGACTCTGATTTCAGGGATTAAACTCTGATCCATGTTTTCCCCCTGCAGTTATGCAACAGAGCAGGTGGGGCTGAATCCAGCCCAAATTAAATACATGAACCACCCGCACGATAGGACAGGGTCCACACTCTGCTTACAGAGTAGAACAGGTGGCAAACTTCATCATGGAGATAGCTGGTGCTGTCACCTTCTTCCTTGTCATCTACCTCTCTTGCCTTGCCATCATAACAGCAAAGAGGAAACTCTCACAGAAGGGAAGGCTTCCTCCTGGTCCCACTCCCCTTCCTCTGATTGGAAATTTCCTACAGATCAAGTCATCAGAAACTTTAAAATCTCTTCTCAAGGTGAGTGATTGTCCCTTGAATACACAGTATTTGCATGCCAGGGATGATGGCATATCTAAGGAAACTATCCGGATTTACCAAGGGCTCAGGCTATCTCATGACTCTTCTTGCATTCTCTTGAATATGCATCAGGGCAATCTTCCTTCCCATTGCAATTGCTCCCAAATAATCATGAATCTCTCTCTTCCTCTGTTTTTTGTGATATTATCTCATATCTCCTTTTAACCAAAACATCTTCATCCATCTCCTCCTCATCCTGTTTGCTGGGGTTCATCTTAAAGGATGCAACAATGTTCTGTATCTGGATAAATTTTAAATCAGCTTTGATTTTCCTTTCTTTTATATTTCACATTCACCCTCTCCAACCACTTTAAAGATTGTTTGGAGTTTTGGTAAAATTCTCTATGAATAAGGTCCAGTTTCCAAGTAATACCTAACCTTGCTTGTTGATCACCAACACTGAAATTACACAACATTCCAATTCTCAAAAACTCTTGATAACCACCAAAAAAGTCCTCTGAAAACAAAGTGTGGTGATATTTGAAATTACCTGAAAACATTGAAATCACCAACATTTTCTGAAAGCACGAAAGGGTATGCTAATATAACTGGGTTAGTGTTTCAGCAATGGCAAGAACTTTTCTGGGTGTTAGAGTTTGGCTTGATTTTACACCAGATTTACCCAGCTCCCCAGTTGGAGAATATTTTTACCCAACTCCCCAGTTGGAGAATATTAGATCAGTTCTCCTTCATTAAGAAAGAACTTTGCCTTTGGCAGAAATATCACAAGTGATTATGTAATATTTCCCCTTTGTCCTCCCAGTTTTTGTTTCCCTGCCTGATTTATTTGATTCCTTTATCAAAATTGCCACACTCTGCCATTTTGTGTGAGTGATGTGATGCCAAAGACAGCTATGGGCTACTTTGTTGTGGTCTTGAAGACTTTACATGGGTTTCTTTCTCTCTCGGTGGCAAAAAGTGACTGGAGGTGGATTTTTATGCACATAATAGATTGAGCCAAAATAATTAAATGTCACTTCCAACAAACCATTGTGTGGTCAAATCTGCATCCCATGCTTCAAATGCGACAAGGATTCCTCATTAAGATTCAGTCTACTCTGTGATGTCTGATTTAGTCATAAACTAGAGAGATCTCCTTCACTTTGTCCCTTTCTGCTGTAGAATTGTAAGCCTTGGTCTCCATGCACTTGAGCTGCAGGACAGAACCATTTCTAAGGACATCATTATAAAAAGTCTGCCTATATTATAATAAGATTGTGCCCATATAACAGGTTATTTTCCTACACAGCTGAGTGAAAAATATGGCCCCGTGTTCACTGTCTATTTCGGAACACGTCCAATTGTGGTCTTGTGTGGACACAAAGCTGTGAAGGAGGCCCTGATAGACAAGGCAGAAGAATTCAGTGGAAGAGTAACCAACCCTACTCTGGAACAGACCTTCCAAGGATACGGTGAGGCTTCCCCATTGGCTTTGCAAGAATGGCTCCCACTTTTTCCGCTTCTTCCTGCATGCTTTTCCATTTCTTTCTTGTTTCCTGAAGGGATGGTCTTTTCCAATGGAGAGCGTTGGCGGCAACTGCGCCGATTCTCCCTCACCGTCTTGAGGGATTTTGGAATGGGAAAAAAGTCCATTCAAGAGCGAATCCAGGAGGAGGCTCAGTTCCTGCTGGAAGAATTTCGGAAGACTAAGGGTGAGCTGAGATGTAATGAATAGTAATACACTTTCTCATTCCCAGCAGAAAAAGGGTGTTTCTCTCTTCCTCCAGTTTTTCATTTTCTGTGAATTTTGTGCAAAACACTATGGCTGAGATCCTCCACAGGGAGATGTAGCAACGATGACGTAGCTACAATGACAGGTACAGTAACAAGGCTACAATACCCTGTACTCCCTCCCCCAACCTCCATGTTTTAAGCCATTTATAGCACCAACACCACCCCATTGTGGAGACCCCAAGGTGGTAGAGAATAGGATGGTGAGCAATGGCGCATACAGCCCTCTGCTAGCATGTGGGACATGTTGCAAAAGCAGTTGTTACAGAAGGTTTCTCTAGCTACCTGGGTTGGACCAGAAGAGGGCTAGATGCTTCATCGCTAACCACCCTGTTCTCCAGGACCTTGGAGAGTCATTTCGTGTGGGGCTACCTTTTATAAATTGTAGATTTGGGGGGGGGAGGCACTTTCATTCATTACAATGGTGCAACAACTGTAAACATGAATGAGTGTCATTATGTTATTGACAGTCTGGCAACATTACTGTTTTCTGTTGAAACAACCCTGCTTTGCTCAATTAATATTACATGTACTACTATTACATGTTACATGTGTTACTTAATGACATAATTAGCTGTGTGGCCAAGTAATGCCTCCAACTCCTCAATCTTGACCTACCAAGCAACAGCTATTGTGAGTGACAGGGGTCAGTTCTCTTGTCTTTCAGGGCACAGCAGACTTACATTTTTATCTACCTCCTACAAGTAATCTCTAGTGCAATTGTCAGGATACTTATCACAATTCCTCTTCACACCAGAGAGTATTCATTGGAGGGAATGGAAATGTCAGTCTGCTGCACCTCAATAGACAGGTGAACAGACCCCCATCACTCACCCTGGCTGCTGCCCAGTAGTGGGTGACTTTATGAACCTATGTATTCCCTCCAGTGGTTCCCAATCTTTAGTCCTCCAGATGATTTGGTATTCAGATCCCATAATTCCTTATGGCTGAGGCTTCTGGGAGCTGAATGTCATGCCCAGTCTGGAGGACAACTCGGAGGCCTTGGAGGATGAACCAGAGCCTCTGGGACCTGAGCCTGCAATTGGGGAGCCTGAGGCAGGTCCTAGCTCTGCTGTAGCAGAGTCGGGGGCCTCTCCAGAGGTTCAGTAGCCAAGTCTGCCTGTGGCCAAGTCTGTGCACATAGAAGAGGATTAGGGAAGTGTACCTACCTTCAGGGAACATAGAGCCAAAAAGGAGGACCTTTGAAGGTTGTGGAGGTTTTATCAAAAGTGAGCTGCTAATCAGACACACCTGAATGCTTGATGCCTGCCTATTTAGGCAGCTGGAGCATGTGTATCTAGTTGCCAGTGATTATCTGAACTTCATGAGAAAAGAATCTGTCTCTGGCTTCTGAACCCTTGCTTCTTGGACTGCTGGCCCATCTTGATTATTTTGAATAATCAATATCTGATACCCTGCATCTCGGACGTATTGACAACTCTTTTGGTAATACCTCTTGCGATACTGCACTTAGACTCAAAGACTTTGATAACTAGCTCTGGCTCTGCCAGCCTGTGGTTTGTTTGTTTGTTTGGGAACTGAGCTGGCCTTATCAGCCATTTGGCCGCTTTTCTGGATACTGAAGTCCAAAACAAAGGAAGGACCAAAAGTCGGGAATCATTACATTGAACATATAGGGATTGTGAATATGAATTATCTATGATGCAAAACTCTGGGTTGCACATTCATACCTATGATCACGAATTCCAGCCAATGTTTTTATCAAAACAATATATACTGCCACTCTGCTAGATGTGTAGAAAGCAGGAAGGAGGAAAATAATCTCTCCTATCCAAGGGGGGGAAAAAGACAGAAGCACCTTTATAGCATAGCACAGGTGAGACTCTCACCATCAGGTGAAGGGTTGGGGTTAAAACATTCAGCAGCCATTCCATATTTCCACACATCTTCTAAGATATCATTTAACAATAATTCATACTATTGTATGATATATTCAGTATCAATTTTCTATATAAATGTTAGCTCTAGAATTTGATACTCCTTACCTTCAGGACAACATTCCAGGTGTATTGGATTAAAAAACTCACCTTCTTCAAACATCTGGAAGGCACCAGGTTGCCAGGAGTACCTGCAGTGAAGTGACTCCACATCCTTTCTCTCTGTCCTTGTACTTTAGAGAAGGCCTTTGATCCCACTTTTTTCTTGAGCCGGGCTGTCTCTAACGTCATTTGCTCTATCGTTTTTGGGGACCGTTTTGATTACGACGACAAGGATTTCCGGACCCTCATGCAGATTATAAACAACGTCTTCCGGGAAACAAGCACAGCCTGGGCCCAGGTACTCCAAATTCTCCTTCTTCAGCTAACTGTAAAAAAGGCAGTGAATAAGCTGCCACCTACCTTTGAGGAACTGATGAAAAACCAAGGGACCTTTCCAAGGAACTGAGTTGTGGGAGTTTGTTTTGTTTTGTTTTGTTTTGTTGAAGTGCAAGGGCAAGTGTATAGCATTCTGCTTGCCATTTAAATGGGATGTTCACAAGTGTAAGATGCACGTTTGTGCACATAAGTTATTAACAGGATACTACACAAAGAGATGTCTATGTGTTTGCATGTCTCTGTGTCAACCTAGTACACTTTAAACAAAACGGGACTACCAGCTCTAGAAATTCTCCTGGGGCAAACTAGGAAAGCTTTGCTGATGCCAGGGAGGAATATGGCTGGTCATATTCTTGTTTTCTCGTGCAGTTCTATGACATGTATGCCAGCTTCCTGAAGTATTTCCCAGGGCCCCACACCAAAGTCTATGACATGCTGGAAGACATGCAACATTTTGTTGCTAAGAAAATTAAGAAGAATAAAGAGACCCTTGACCCGAACTTTCCACGAGACTTTATCGATTGCTTCCTCATCCAGATGGAAAAGGTATTTTGATGGGTTATAAAAAGGGTGAGGAATAGCCAACTCTGGGTAACATGGTATTGTCCAGATTACAATTCTTATCTTTTCTCTGACCAATGGCTATGCTGTCTCAGACTTGAGGGAGTTGAAGTCCAAAATATCTGTAGGGTACCACACTGTTTACTTTGCTCTGGAGCCACATGAGGGTTAACCGGTGGAAGATCATACTTCTACATTTCTCTGAACTCTACCATTTATATTTCAGGGTAGAGCAATGTGCTGTGGTATGCCTCTGACAGCTTGCATTAGGCCAGGAAATCATAATACATTATCATTATATCCTTTAAAAAGCAAGACAAACCAAAGAGCAATAGATAATGGTTTTAATCAAGACTGGTTGTTTCACAGTTGTGTCTGGAACTGCTGCATTTCTTGGCTTCTTACTGAAAAACATTAAATGACATGCCAAGGAAAATGTTTCCAATATTATTTGGCAACCTGAACATCAATGTTGATAATCTTTACAAATACTCTGTGATCAAGTTTGTTTCTATTTTAGCTACTTTTCAATCCATCCAGAATGAGGTTACAGAAACAATCCAGTTTGACACCACTTTAACTGCTATGGCTCAAAGCTATGGAACTCTATACCACTGAGCCATGGCAGTTAAAGTGGTGTCAAACTGGATTATTTCTGCAGTGTTAAGATAGCTTGAGAGAAATAGCCAAAAGTCGATTTAGGGACTGGGTGAGCAATGACTGACATCAGTCTCTGGAACCTCTATATAACTCCAAGGAGGTTCTGAAGGACGCCCTCATTATGCATCCCACAAAGGGTACATTTTGCTCCACCACCCTATATGTGAGTTGCTTGCCAGTAAATTACCAGTTAGTAAATTAAAGTTAGCTAAATGATCCAGTTAGAACATTAGAAAGATGGATTTTGAGATGGTTTGGGGTAATTGCACAAAAAGGTGGTGAATTTCTTCCAGTACAACAACCAAAAAAAGACTATGCCAGTGTTACACTGATGTATGCAACTGGCAGAATATCAGTGACTAGTCTTCCTTCTAGTTTGCACCTCAAGTGCAAAATGAAATGGAACTAGATTCTGATTTTCATCTAAAAATGGATTCAACCTAAACATTTGGAAGAACATCTTGATTGTATAATAGACAAGTAGAGTCTCCTTTGGAGGTCTTTCAAAAGATATATTCTTGTATAGCAGAGGATTAGATTAGATAGCCCTCATGAAAACTTCCAACTCTATAATTCCGTTATTCTGTTATTCTACTGATGAGGAAGGAAGCATATAGCTTGTATAGTCACAGTTCACCCTGAGGAAAAATGTACTTTTCCATTCTTGCTGTCAATGGTCCTTCCTGGAGTGTTCTCACATTGTTTTTTCCTGTTTTCAGGAGAAAGACAAGCCATCCAGTGAATTTAATGAGAAGAACTTAGTGCTCACTACACTTAACCTGTTCATTGCTGGAACAGAGACAGTCAGCTCTACCTTGAGATATGGATTCTTATTTCTGATGAAATATCCTGAAGTTCAAGGTATGCAGGGTTGGGAATGGAAAAAAATAAGTTAACAATCCCACTACAACTAGAAGCCACTTTCTGGGAATACAGAGAAAGACCTCACATATATTTTCAGGATACCTCTTGAAACTGGTATTCAGAAGGTTGCTGTCTGTGAACCCTGGACATTCCATTTGGTTATGCTGATTTAAGAAACTAAGCTCCCTTTAGAAATTAAATATCTTAGGATTAATTTAGTGAATACATTTGATAGCAAAAGTACATGAGGAAATTGACCGAGTGATTGGATCGAATCGTGCACCAAATATTGAAGACCGGAGCCAGATGCCATATACAGATGCCGTCATCCATGAAGTACAACGATTCAGTGATCTGCTTCCCATGGATTTGGCCCACATGGTTACTCGTGACACTGAATTCAGAGGCTACATCATTCCCAAGGTATGCATACAGGGGATAGCAGATAAAACCTAGAAATGTGTTGCCATTGAAGTGTTAGAAAATCTTCATGGAATATTCTATTTTTCTAAAGCCATCCATCATTTGCCAAGGCAGCATACCTGTCTTCATACAGCCCAAAATTTGGCTATGGACATTGTTTATCGATGGATGTTATGGCTATTGGTATTTATGGTTATTAGTCAGTAAGAAAAGGCATTTGACATGCTTGAGTTGGATAGTTTTGTCACAGAATTGCTCTTAAGTCACTATATTCAAAAACAGGTTTTGCAGATGAAAATGTCAGATTTATCTCCAGAACCACATAGTTATCTGGGACACACTGGGTTCGCAAGCTATGTCACCCCAAAAGTAGAAAGAACTGTGACAGCTGGAAAGATCCAGGGGAAGGTACCCTACAGGAAAGTAGTGTCTTGAAACAATGAACAATATTTAGGGGAAGTTATGCTTTGTCAGTTTGCTAATCTGTTCCTGATAAAAACAGCTTTAACTTGGAACATCACAAGAAGTAAATGAAGTGTAGAGTCAAGTACAGATAGTCTCAACTGACCCAACATCTTTCCACTGAACATTTAAAAGGAACTCATGGGCCACCAATGGATGACAGACCACACTCAGCTCTAAAAACTGCTCTTGCCATTCCTGAAACCTAGAATTTCTCCTCTTTCCTTTCTTTCCCAGGGGACAGAAATCTACCCTGTGCTCAGCAGTGTACTTCATGACCCCACAATGTTTAAAAGGCCCTTTGCTTTCAGCCCAGAGAATTTTCTGGATGAAAATGGATGCTTCAAGAAGAACGAAGCCTTTGTCCCATTCTCCTCAGGTACAGACCTTCCATACATTTTTGCAAATGAGGGGAAGGACTGCATTCTATTTGGTTTTGTTCCACATGCTTGGCTTTTGATCCTATGAGTGTCAGCGTCCTTGATCTCTCGCAGCAAACATCCATTCTAATGCAGCCACTCTCCTACAGCAAAAAATAAAAATAAAAAAAATCAACAGATTTTCTCATAAAAACGTGTTTACACTCTGGCATTTAGTTTGAATTTTTGTGTTATTTCTAAGTAGAGTTATCTCTGTCCATTGCTTTGGCACTCTTGAAACTTCTCAGCTCCCATTGAAACATATCACCAGCATTTTACTGGATGTAGGGATGTAATTATTTCCTCATTTCATTTTTGAAGGTATGAACAAATAATTTTAGGAATTTTTTTTCTCAGTGCGATAAAGTTTTGAAAACCGCAGTTATGGTAGAATATTTACTGTTTGGGACTGATTATATGTTAGTTTTTTACATTTTCTTTTGTATAGTATTCAGCATTTTCTGTTGCAGATGGAGACTTATTCTGCAAAGATGTGTGTGTGGTTGTTTGAACAGAAAGCAGCCCTTTCTGTACAATCTTCAAACTTTTTGCAGGCAGGCAGGACAGGACAACTAGAAAAGTCATTCAGACCAGTCCCAAAACCCACCCTTGACTTATACATGAGGTCACCCTATAGTCAAGAATATACAGTATATCCTTCCCTATGTGATAATTCTCCTCGTTTGCTTGCAGGGAAACGCATCTGTGCCGGAGAAGCTTTGGCCAGGATGGAGCTTTTCCTCTTCTTCACCACCATCCTGCAGAGTTTCCAGCTGAAGCCCCTCATCCCGCCTGAGGACATTGACACAACTCCTCAGGAGAGTGGCTTTGCCACCATCCCACCCTTCTACCAGCTCTCCATCATCCCACGCTGACCCAAAGGGCCATTGCTCTCTTACACACACTGTATCCCACAGTTCCTCAGTAGAGAGCTTTCATTCTGTTCTCTGGCTCACTAACAGTTTGTTTTTAAAGTTGGCATCCACATTTCACCCCCAGATTAGGACTTGTTGCAATGGGGTGCCCTTGATAATGCCAGATGGAGAAGAAGGAAGCTCATGATTCGTTAGAGATCTGCTTTTGAGCCAAAAGAATGCCATCTTCTCTGTTTTTGTATCTGTACCTAATGAGTGTGTAAGCCTTGAGATTGCCTTGAAAGATAAAATAAAACAACAATGGATCAAGCATTTGATTTTAGATTCAGGTTTATCATAAGATAGCACACAACGTTGTCCTAAGGACAACTCTTAATGTCTGAAACACAGCTACACATCCAGGCCAGTAACATCAGAAGCCCATGGCCCAATGACCAATATGGTGATCTAGCAATAAGTATCCATAATGTATTCGACCTGAAGGTCACACAAAAATTTTTGGGTGCCTTCAAATGTTCCTTTGGGTGAGCTAGGACCCATTGGGATGCACACACCATTTATCAAGAGCAGCCTGAGTTTAGCCTTCACTCTATATTCCTTCCCTTTGTTCACCAGGATTGTTCTCAAAGGTAATCTAATCTTGGAGCAATAGAGGAAGAAATACTCTCACTCTGACTCATTTCTACATTATTTACAAACTGTAAATCACAATTGTGGTCCATATGCACACACGCACAGAGTACTATGACACAAGTAAACTGTGACAGTGGAGATATTGGGCACCACACCAGATGACTCAATGTGTCACGTGTATTGATATACATTTCCCAATGTGTCCCGAGAAAACAGAAAAAGTGCCAACCCCTATGTCCTCTGCACCAAATATTCACAATACTGATTAGCCAGGAGTTGGGCAAGTTGACTCCGATTTCAGGGATTAAACTCTGATCCATGTTTTCCCCCTGCAGTTATGCAACAGAGCAGGTGGGGCTGAATCCAGCCCAAATTAAATACATGAACCACCCGCACGATAGGACAGGGTCCACACTCTGCTTACAGAGTAGAACAGGTGGCAAACTTCATCATGGAGATAGTTGGTGCTGTCACCTTCTTCCTTGTCATCTACCTCTCTTGCCTTGCCATCGTAACAGCAAAGAGGAAACTCTCACAGAAGGGAAGGCTTCCTCCTGGTCCCACTCCCCTTCCTCTGATTGGAAATTTCCTGCAGATCAAGTCATCAGAAACTTTAAAATCTCTTGTGAAGGTGAGTGATTCTACCCTGGAAAACTGTACCGGCATTTTGGGTATAATGGCCAACCTTAGGAGATTATCAGGATTCACTGGTGCTATCTCCTTATTCTTCTCCCACTTCCATTCTTTGTCTTGAACAGATCTCAGTAGGATCTTCCTTTCCCCATTCAGTTCTTCCCAAGTAATCTTGAATCTATCTCTTCCTCTGATCATCTAGATATTCCCCTAGGGCGCCATCCATCCAAAACATCTTCATCTATCTATCCTATCCTTCTTTCTGCCTGTTGACATCTACCCTAAAGGACAAGAAGCAGACTCAGTGGTACTCTTTAGCTGGATCAGTTTCATTTGGGTTTGGAATTGTGTATAAATATTCTCACTTCTTTGAACTCTTATGGAAGATGTTCTGTGAATCTTGGGACCTTTTTATATTGATGTTGCATGTGCCTTCAAGTCAACTCCAACTTAGGACAAATCTGTCATAGCTTTTTTCTTGGCACGATTCCTTGAGAGGTTTGCCATTGCCTTCCTCAGACACTCAGAGAGAGTGACTTGGCCAAATTCATACAATGGGTTTCTATGGCTAACAGAAGAATCCATGTCCAGCGTTCGAACTCCTATACCATGCTAACTTGCAAAAGCTTGCTTACTCCTATGCAAACATACATTATTCAGATTCTGTTGCTTTCATCTTAGGTTTTGCTGAATGTTCTTCAGACTAACTTTGTAAAGAAATTTCTGGGTTGGAAATTAAACACAAATCAAGATTCTGGGTCCTTTCAGAGGAGGCTCACAGAGGAGATTATCACACACAGCTTTTAAACCGCATTTAAATTTGGAAAATCACCTTTGGTGATGCTTATCTCAAGACATCACCTCCAATCCATAGCTGCTGTGTCTCTGAAAAATGGTTAGGGCATCCCTTTTCAGTGATAGGGGGAGCCTGTCAATAATCTCCCAATTGTGCTGCAGTACCATTAATACTCAGATACAAAATGTCATGCCGTGGCACTTCAAGTATTCGTGATGTCAATGTCTCCTCTCCCCTGTCCTCTACTCCTTGCTATTCCCAAGCAGGCTTATTTCTTCTATTTTTAAAATATTTTTCTTTTATTTCTTAAAGCTTTACTTGCATTAGTAGGATGCAATAAGAATAAAATAAAATACCAAAAGGCACACTGGGTAGGGTTAAGGGGAGTGCGTAACAGAGCACACTACATGTGAGAGGAAGAGGGAGACAGGCTGCTTGCAAACCAATATGTTTCCATTTTCCTTGGCTAATGGGATTGTGACAAGAATGGGGCTCATGTAGTAATATCCTGATTTTTGTTCCGGGATGCAGGAGGAAAAAATGGTTATCTTCCACCTCTTCCAGCAGATACCATAATATTCAAGAAAGCATAAAGAAAAAGCAAGGCAAAAGATTTTGCTTCTTTTCCTATGCAGCTGAGTGAAAAATATGGCCCTGTGTTCACCGTCTATTTTGGAATGCGACCAGCCGTGATCTTGTGTGGACATGATGCTGTGAAAGAAGCCCTGATAGACAAGGCTGAAGAATTCAGTGGAAGGAAAACTAATCCTACCCTGGAAAGGACTTTCCATGGATATGGTGAGGAACTAAATGAGTCTGCCCATGTCTTGAGATTTTGGGGGAGACTGTTCTCTCTGTCTCATCTCTTTCATAGGTATATCGGGTGGAAACATAGGAGAGGGCCTTCTTGGTGACCTCTTCCAGCCTTTGAACTCCTTTCCAGAGGAGGTTGGACTGACACCCTCCTTGCTGTCTTTCTGAAAGCAGGTGAAAACTTTTATGTTTTGGCAGGCCTTTGAAGGCTGATTGATCGGGGAGAAAACAGCCTTTCAAAAAGTGCTATATTAGTTATCGGTTGTGTATGCAGAGGGTTTTGTTCATGCTTTTATTTCCCTTTAACTCTGTTAGTTCTAATTTTGCTAATTATATTTTTAACTTTTGTCTGATGTGAATTTTAGCTGGATCTGTTTTAACTTTTGTGAGCCACCTTATGTTTATGTCCTAGACCAGGAAAAAGTTGGAGGAATGATGATGATGATGATGATGATGATGATGATGATGACAGGAATATAAACCAAGTTTCATCTTGAAATAATGGGCCATATCTTTTCTGTTCTTTCCTGGTTGCCATTCCATTTCTTTCCTATTTCTTTCAGGGGAAGCATTTTCCAATGGGGACCGCTGGAAGCAACTGCGTCGGTTCTCCCTCACCATCCTGAGGAATTTTGGAATGGGAAAAAGAACCATAGAAGAGCGAATCAAAGAGGAAGCCCAGTTCCTGCTGGAAGAATTTAGGAAGACTAAGGGTGAGTAGGTGAAGGATCTAGGAGAAGACTAAGGTGGGGTTGATCTGCCTCTGTCCAGTGAAAGATCCCCAAGTTCTTTAAAGCCAAGACAGCTTAAGGGTGGAGGCTTTGTCCAAAAGTCAATAATATCTTTGCGATTCAAGAAGGATAACAGAAAACTGGACAAAATGGAGGTAGTTGGCATCTTTCCCCAATATGGGATGGAGGTAAAAAGAGTAATGAACGTAGGCAGGGAGCATAAATAAGAGGGAAAATAGAATTGCAAAAGTGTGGCATTTCCACACTTGTACCTGAGTGGGAAAGGAGGGAAGAGGGATATAATTTCTACTGCCCCTAAAAATAAGTCAGCTTTATATTGTAGACATTGATGGAAATCTGTCCATCAGATGGTGGATTGGGCCATTATTCTGTATCTCCTCATGTCTTGTGAGAGATCTTCTAGGCCAGCTTTTCCCATCTTGGGGCTAGCTCTACAGATGTGCTGGAATGCATGCCGCAAAATACCCAGATATCTCGAGGCATCAGGTTGAATGGGGATCTGCTACACAGCACAAGATCTAAAAGCAAGATGAGCCTTAAAAGCATCAATCTGCAGACTCTGGGGAGCCACCAGCTTGAATGTGATTTTTCTAGGCACCAAGGGTACCTTCAGTGAAGTGACTCCTCATCTTCCCCCCCCCCCCTCTGTGTTTGTGCTTTAGAGAAGCCTTTTGATCCCACCTACTTCCTCAGCCGGGCTGTCTCCAATGTCATTTGCTCCATCGTTTTTGGGGACCGTTTTGACTATAAGGACAAGGATTTCCAGGCCCTCATGGAGATGATGAACAACAGCTTCCGGGAAATGAGCACAGCCTGGGCCCAGGTACCCCAAATCCTCCTCTTTTTGCTGGCTGGAAAAAGGAGGTGGATAACGTGCCACCTACCAACTGAGGAAAAGGTTTCCACCCCAGATATTTTGATCTAGATTTGACGCTACCATACTAGACCCATATGTTCTTCATATGTATTTGGCTTACTGTTTAATGCATCTGTAGTCACTGGTTTCTTTTCCTTTTCCTATATAATGCAGACTTGTCCAGGATTCCTAAAGATTCTTTTTTATCAGGCCTTCTGAACATATATATTGTTAGTCAGTTACCTAGGAAATACTCATTTTTAAGAGCAAAATATACCTTTATGAAGTGCATGTGCTTTACAAAAAATACATAAAGAGAGAGCCAGTTTGAGTGTTGGACTACAACTCTGGAGACCAGTGTTCGATTCCCAGCACGACCATGTAAACCCACTGGGTAATCTTGGATAAGCCACATGCTCTCAGCCTCAGATGAAGGCAATGGCAAACCTTCTCTGAACAAATCTTGTCAAGAAATGCCATGACAGGCCCTTGGATTCACCATAAGTCAAAAATGACTTATATATCTGGGCTCAAACAGACTGGCCAAAATAAAGCTGCTTCAGGTCACTTTGGAGGTATGCTGTTTAAATGATGCATGTATCCTAAGAGGCTGGAAGCCATGCCAAAGCCACGCTCCAGTCCAGACTGGAGCGCGGCTTTGGTGCAGCGTGTGGCCTCTTAGGATGTATGTATCATTTAAACAGCATACCTCCAAAGTGACCCGAAGCAGCTTTATTTGCTTATGAAGCCTAGTGTTGTATCCTCTCGACTTTACCACATGACACTAGAAAAGCTAGATTTTTAACATAAAACTATCTTTGGCTGTTACTTATGACATGACATTGTGCCTGTCCTGACTTGCATTCCATTTGTTACTGTAAAAACTATTGGGAGAGACAACAGGCTAGTGTGATAGAGTCTTCTGTTTATCTCAGGAAGGCCTACAGGAATGAAAAATGGATTCTTGGTTGCCCCCTTTGCCACCATCTCAAGAAATCCTCCTGGGGCAAATTAAAGAAGTATTGTGAATGTCATGTAGGAATACTGCAAGTCACCTATTTGGCAGGTCTTCTCTCTCCATGCAGTTCTATGACATCTATGACAGCTTCCTGAAGTACTTCCCAGGACCTCACACCAAGATCGATGACATCCTAGAAGAGATGAGGCTCTTCATTGCCAAGAGAGTGAAGAAGAACCAAGAGACTCTTGACCCCAACATCCCACGGGACTTTATAGACTGTTTTCTCATCCAGATGGAAAAGGTACCACAATCACTTCCTGGGAGGAAAAACCCAAAAAGAACTTGATTGCAGAGGGCACATCTGGAAGGGAGATGGCACATCTGTATAGTGACCAATGTATTAAAAAGCAACAAAAATAACCCACACTTTATAAGCTTCAGTCCTTCCCCTAAGGTTTCTCTTTCTGCTCTTCCCATTATTCATGTCCATCTGCTCTCTAGCTCCTTGGTCCTTCTCTGTACTTGCTTCCCTCTGCTTTGCAACTATTCCAAGCTCCTCCACTTTGAGTGGGGCTCTCCTCAGTCTCCTCTTCAACCTTCAACCCTCCCTAGCGTCTCTTGCTCTCCTTCCCATCCATCTCTCTTTCCCTCCCAGCATTTCCTTCCCTTCCTTCCAATCGTCCTCTTCCATCTCAGCTTTTTCTAGTCCATCTCAATTCTCCTTTTTCCATCACAGCATCCATCCCCTTCTTTCCCTCCAACCATCCCTTTTCCATTCTGGTATCTCCTTCTTCTCCCTCTCTCCATCATTCCTCTTTCCATTCCTTGCTACTGATAATCTCTTTTTACCTCCTTGGCACTTGTGTCTACCTCCATCTCCCATCTGCCTTCTCCTTTGCTCTCTCCTCTTGCTGCTGCATCTCCTTGGCCTCGTTCCCACTACCTTTTAAATCAGATAATGAATCGGTTTGAACCGATTCAAAAGACCCTGATTCCCACTTAATCCAAATCACTGAAGTGATTCTGAGAGGGGGGCCATGCTCTAGATCCATTTAACCCACATCTTTTTGACGCTGTTTTTTTTTCCCCTGCTTCTTTTTCAATAAATTGATTCAGCACAAGATATAATTATATCTTTTTCAGTTGCTATAACTAGATTAATCATTGCCAGAAAATGGAAAACAGGTCATCTTTCCATGGATCAATGGTGGACAAAGTTCTGGGAAGGATGGTTAATGGAGAAGCTTACAGATGATGTCAGGAGAACCTCTGAGGCAAGGAACTGCAACCATTTCAAGGAAAAGTGGTTACCTCTTACAGAATATATTAATTCCAATTCCCATGCTCATATTCAACCGCAGCACCACAGGAGATTTTGATTTGGAGTTTTGAATGAGACCTCAGTTTGGTAAATCTGTATTTTAGCTTGTGTTTTTAAAGTAGAATGGTGATGTAATTGTGTTGTACCTTTTGTAAACAATAAAAAAAATCTTTTTTTAAAAAAGTGTGAACCACAAGCGGATCAGAATTGATTCAAATTTCCCCTTCGGTCAGCTGGAACCGAATCATTTTGAATCGATTCATTTGTGAATGGGAACCACCAGTTATTTTGATGCCAGAAAATTACAGAAAATGTGATCGAGGCAAGTGTAGTGTAAACCACAATCCAATGTTGAATCGACCCATTGAGTCGGATCTTACACCAATTTATCTGTAAGTGGGAATGAGACCCATATTAGTTCCTTCCGCCCAATTATCTGTTACTTTTTTCTGACACTCTGTGTAGATCCTGCCCTCCTCTTCCTTCCTATCCACAGCATACTTCTTCCCAGTCCTTGCCAGTGGTCCTACCTTTCACCTTTTCCACCCCAACTTCCCCTGCTGTCCTTCCACTTTTATCTTCCCTGCTTTGTCTACTGTATTAAATTTAGAATGTAATAAATGGAGATAATGTAAATTGAGACTCCTCTGTACACAGGAAATTTCATTTGGCTCCAAAGTTTTGCAAAACGCAGACAATTACATACCACTTCACCAAATCACATTGTCCCAGCGAAAAAAGAATATTTCAACTGCAAATTGGTGATCAACGAGGTTATCGCAACAGCCAAGCATAAAACTTATCTAGTATAATTTCACCCGGAGAACACAGCACTCTTTCTCATGCTGGCTGCCAAGAGTCCTTCTTGAAATGTTCTCATGATGTTTTGTTCTTTTCTACTTCCAGGAAAAAGACAATCCCTCCAGTGAATTTAACATCAAAAATTTGGAGCTCACCGCCCTTAACCTATTCTTTGCTGGGACAGAGACAGTCAGTTCCACCCTGAGATATGGGTTTCTGTTTCTGATGAAATATCCTGAGATTCAAGGTATTATTATTATTATTATTATTATTATCTATATCTCACCATTATTCTCCTGGAAATCACTGGATATCAGTCCTGTGTCCTTCTCCAGTTATAGCAGATCTTTGGGAAACCACTCTGGTTTCTCTTCAGATCGTATAAATCTTTCGCCTTTTGTGGAAACCAGCATTGAATATGCAGGCAATGGCCCTAACATGTGTTTCATCCTGCAGTTGGAATTCAGAGGCGCACTCCCTCTAAACAGAGAGGTTTAATTTCAGCTGTTTCTGCACTGCAGAATTAATGCAGTTTGACACAGGTGTAACTGCCATGGCTCAATGCTATCAAATGCTGGGATTTGTAGTTTTGTGAGATATTTAGCCTTCTCTGTCAGAGAGCTCAGGCTTCATAATAAATTACAAACCTCAGGTTTCCATAGGATGGAGCCATGACAGTTACAGCAGTGTCAAACTGCATTCCTTCTGCCATGTGGCAGCAGCCTTAGCTACACTGGCATTTGAAATGCAGTTCCCTTTGCGACGTACAGATCTGAAGAATTAATCCTATGAATACTTTTGACAGCCAAAATGCATGAGGAAATTGACAGAGTGATTGGACAGGACCGTGTCCCAAACATTGAAGACCGGAGCCGGATGCCGTATATGGATGCCGTCATCCACGAAGTGCAGAGAATCAGCGACCTTATCCCCATGAATTTGGGCCACATGGTTACCCGTGACACTGAATTCAGAGGCTACGTTCTCCCTAAGGTACTTCCTAAGGGTTGGAGCAGGAAAAACAGGGGAGGCCCAGGAGTATATTGTCCTCTTCAATGCATATTTATGACCTCCATCAATTGACAAACTTCAGCTTTCTTCAGAAAATGACTTTTTAGGAAGGAACATATTTAACAGATTGTAAGTGTTATCAACCAGACTTTAACCATTTCTTGGGTAGAGTTCACCTCAAGGGTGACACCACAATACTATTGATATACTGTAGAATCATTAACCTTAACGTGGAATATAGCAGATATTGTCGTAGTATGTTATCTTTTTTATTTTATTTTATTTTTACTTTTTGTGGGATCATAGGCGTTTATCACACGAAGGGAATTGGAAGTGTAATCCAATGGCAATCTGAATGCTATCATGGGGTTTTGCATGATTGCGTGAAAGCTGATCACACACATTTTCAGGCAAAGGCAAGTCCTTCCAAACGCAATCGTGGGGTTTCGTGTGATTGCGTGAGAAACTATCACACGCAATTTCAGGCACTGGGAGGCAATTTCGGGCAGTTCTGAATGCAATGCAGTGTCAATACGCAATCAAGTAAATTCGCTGAACTAGCGAATTTACACAATTCCGAACTGGCCTCACTTCCATTTCTTTCGAAATTGAGAGAAATTCCTCCCATGTGATAATCTCCCTCATCAAAACCAGGGCTAGGTAACGGACCCATAAGTTCTAAACCAGCTTGCTGATAAGAAAGAAATCAATAGATTTCACTAATGGTGAATTATAAAAATTAAAGTTCATAGGCCACTTAGCCTGTTTGGTCCTCCAGCCCTACTCAACATCACCTCTGAAATCCGAAGAAATCAATAACGTCCTGCATCAAGTAGTGATAATCTCAAACGTTCTGCCATCTTTTCATGGGCTACCTAAGTGGAGACCACGGATCACCAACAGTTGGTGGACAAGAGTCTGAGACGTTCTGTCTGAACCTTTGACCTTCTGACTTCAACATTTTTCTTTTCTGTCCCAGGGAACAGAAGTCTACCCGTTGCTTAGCACCGTTCTGCATGACCCCACAAAGTTTAAAAACCCCAACATTTTCAACCCGGAGAATTTCCTGGATGAGAATGGATGCTTCAAGAAGAACGATGCCTTTGTGCCATTCTCCTCAGGTATAGCTTTCCTAAGCAAAGGGTGGAGGGTATCCCTCTGAAGAGCTCTGGGGACACAGTGGTTAAATGCCAGTACTGCAGCCACAAGGTTGTAAGTTCGATCCCAGGGCTCCAAGGTTGACTCAGCCTTCAATCCTTTCGTAGGTCGGCAAAACGGGTACGCAGCTTCTTGGGGACAATTGGCTTACAGATTGTAAACCACTCAGAGCAGTGGTTCTCAACCTTTGGGCCTCCAGATGTTTTGGACTTCAATTCCAAGAAGTCCCAGTCAGTATTAGTGATGTAAGGAATATTTGTCAAAATTCGATAAACAGAAGAAATTTCTGTTATTCAAAGATTTCGAAAGCTTTTTAAAGAGAAGAAATTATGAGCACTTCTCGATCAACAAGTAAGAATTTTGGTTTTTTAAGTCAATGGCCAGTATTGAGTATTTTGCATAAGCAAAGCTACCATTCATATTGAGTTTTTCTAGCAGAGGAATGTTCTTTAAACCTCTGCCAAACTTCCTTTTGACATGCTAAATTTGTTTGAAATGCCAGGTAGTTAGTGTAAATGTTTGCCTCCCTTCCCTTTTATTTTCATTTGAGAAATTTGTGAAAAATACTTCTCGACAGGGAGAGAAAAAAATTACCTTTTGAAACTGGGATTTTTAAAAAAAAATTCCATCTAGTTCTTGATGGGAGATAAGAAAAAAATTGGTTTGTCACAACACTAACGTATGCTCATTGTAGAGAGTTGAAGTCTCAAAAATCTAGAGGACCAAAGGTTAAGACCCACTGACTTAGAGAGTGCTGAGTTCACGGATCAGTGGTACAGAAATGTAAATGCCATTGTTACTGAAACTTCTGGTCCTGCACCGTCAGCCACTGTTATGACTCACAGAGCCTACTGACTGATCTTGTCTAATCCCTAGCAGAATCTCAGGGTTGTTTTTTTTTTTTTTCTGACACATGGTTGTGAGGAACAAGTAATGCAAGTTGAGAAAACACATCAGAGTCCTGGGGACTGCCCTTGGCCTTACTTCACATTGAGATCTGCTTCCTATTCATAGGTCCTGAACTTAGAATGACCCACAAAAGAAAAACATCATCACTGCACATGATCACACAGCTGATAATCCTGAAAAACCTGTATATTCAGTAGGCATCTCCCATTCGTCCTGGATGTATTGCTACCATTGCTATGGCTGCCATATTGTTACCATCACTAGTCATTTGTACCACTCGTAGACCTCCTCTATCAATTGATCCGTTCAGTTTTGCGACCTCTCTTTGGTCTTAGCTGATGGTCATCACTGTAGCAAGTGGCAACAATGGGTGCTTTTACATGGTAGAAATAATGCAGTTTGGCCCCACTTTAACTGCCATGGCTCCATCCTATGCAATCCTGGGATTTATAATTTTACAAGGTCTTTGGCCTTCTCTGCCAGAGAGTGCTGGTGCCTCACAAAACTACACAGTCCAGGATTTTGTAGGATGGAGGAATGGCAGTTGAAGTTGGATCAAACTGTGTTCTTTCTACCTTGTAGATGCATCCAAATTTAATAACACGTATACAAACTGGCAAGGAGGAAATCACCAAATCTCTGTTTCATTAAATGACCCCAGGTTTCAGGATTATGAGACAGGTGGGAAATGTCTCCCTATCCATTTTCTGGACAGGTTTCATTCATGCCCCCTGCATAACCGATTCCTTGAATGTGTGAGCTGCTCCCAGCATTTTCGAGTACAAAGCAGACTGCTCAGCTGCTCTAGCCCTTCCCTGAAGTTGACAGCCCTGGCACTAAATCCAGACCTATTTCCAAATGGTGAGGTCCTAGTTCTACCATTCATATGACAGTAGCCATGATCCTACCTTTTGTGGGTGGGATGTAACACTCCAGCCATGCAGTTCCATAGCCCTGCTGCATCTGGAAGGCAGCTTTGGAGTCTGCTGTCATGGATATTTACTGAGAAGGGGGAAGAAGGAGAGTTCCCAGGCAGCACCCAAGCTGCATTTTGCGGAAGAAGCGAATAACCTGACGTTGCCCTTGTGGATCTTCAGCAACTTGCCAGAGATCCAGGGAGACGAGGTTAGCTTTTCCTTGCCATCTGCAGAACTTCAACTGGGACTAGATGCTGCCTCCATCACTGCATTATTTTGGAAGTGTTCTGGAAGAGTTCATTCCTGATGTAAAACACACAGTTGCTGGTGAAATGTCAGGAATAAACTCTTCCAGAACATAGCCGCATAGCCCAAAAACCCACAAAAAACTATAGATGTCAGCCGTGAAAGCCTTCGACTTCACAATATAATGAGTACCTCCTTCTGAAAAAGTCCAAAAATAGATATTTAAGTGTGTATCCTAGGTTATGCAATTACCATACTGTATGCCTATTCTGGGGCACAAAGAGGAATAAAAATGGGAGACAATATCTGCATCCCTCCTAAGATTACATGGATGAGGCAGAGCAATTGTACCATATCCCATTTGGTTGCTTCCCAGGAGGTGTCCAGATAGAAAACTCTTAGTGTCCACTCTTTCCCACTCTTGATTTTCTTGTTTTCTTTGCAGGGAAGCGGATCTGTCTGGGTGAAACCTTGGCCCGTATGGAACTTTTCCTCTTCTTCACCACCATCTTGCAGAGCTTCCGGCTGAAACCCCTCATACCCTCAGAGAACATTGATACAACCCCCCAGGAGAGTGGTTTTGCCAATATCCCACCTTTCTACCAACTTTCCATCATCCCACGCTGAGTGAAAAAAGGGGAGAGAGAAAGACCAAACCCAGAAGGCTTTCTCTCTATTGCCATGCAGCTCTTGCACAGGCTTGATTCCCAGGCTGCATAGGATGTAAGCTGTCCTCTCATTTTCTCTACTGGGTCTGGCAAATATTTTTTTCTCTCTCTCTTTTTGATATTGCTTCTGCCATTTCAAGCAAGATTAGGCTTGTTAGACTAGGATGCATTTGGATGCCCAGATAGGAAGCAGGAAGAGTTTTATTATTATTATCCTATTTCTAATCCATTGCCATATTTGCTATGCCCTCCCTCACCAAAAGACTTTAATGCCACTTGAATTTTAGATGTGTATTCCCAACTATATCATAGATAGAGATCATGCAGAGGATCACCATCTCTCTGAAGCTCTAGCCAGCAAAGCCAATGATGAAATATGTTGGGAGGTGCAGTACAATAACAATTAATGGGCTTGCTCTGTCTGTCTGTCTATAATATATCTCTATATCATTAATATAAAGATGTGGTTGAGGTTGCCTTGGATTGATAAACTTTTAAAAAATAACTTATTAAGTTTTGTGTTTGGATTTCTGTTTTGAACATAAGCCAAGAGATTCTGGACAGCGGAACTGAATCGGGTGAAAATGCAGTTGGCTCTCCTTATCCATGGATTTTTTTTATCCACGGATTTGAGCATACATGGCTTGAAAATATTCCCAAAAATATAAATTCCAAATAGCAAACCTTGATTTTCCATTTTATATAGGGAACACCATTTTGTTGTGCTATTATATTTAATAGGACTTGAGCATACACGGATTTTGTTATCCACGGAGGGTCCTGGAACCAAATCCCAGCGGATAACAAGGGCCCACTGTAGTATGTTTCTTCTACTGTGTGATCCATCTCTTCCCAGAGATGTTGGTATTATGAAGGCAACCAAAAGCAAGTTCTGTTCCCATGTCTCAGCCATAGCGGTTTCCCAAAAATCACTCTATAAAGTCCTTGACCATCCTCCAGTCTTCCAGTTTTGGTTGCACATCACCATCACCACCACCACCACCACCACCACCACCACCACCAGTCCATGGTATCAGGTGGCTTAGGGAAGACAATTTGGGGAGAATGTTTTGTCCATGCTGCGGAATGTGTTCTTGCATAACCCGCTTAAGTCGCGCTCTTTGGCACAATGGGGAGTTGGTTTGGACCAGCTCCACAAGACGTTTCGAGTTACTTGCCATTCTCAGGGTGGATTTGCTAGCCCTAATCCCGTCTTTTCATGGGCTTTTGTTCTTCATGCCTCTTTTGCTTATTTGTTTGCTTGTTTAGTCATTTGCTTGCTTCTACTAGGAGTGGAGTCCTTGGCTAATTTCTCAGGGGAATTTTGACAGCATCAAGCACACTATAAACACTTGGACTCTATTGTGCAACTGACCATGAGGTTCCACCAGCCATTTTTTTTTTTTTTTTTTTTTTTGGCACAGCAACCAGAAATATAGACCAAAATCCTACAAATGCAATACAGATATGCTACTTGAGGTTCTGTGCACATATGTCTTGTTTCAGAAGGCATGCAAGGGGCTGTTCATTAGCTCCTTGTGCTCCATCCAGAAATTCACCGACAAGGTTTGCCAGATCAGGATCATCCCAGCTCCCCAGATTTATAAGGCGAAACCTGAGACCTAGGATAATGCCGTTGAGCATGATGCATTAAACACCCAACACAGTTGTTTACAGCAACACATAAACAGGGTATGTTCCTGTGTGGAAATTAAAATAGAAGCCTTAGCTACAGTGTGGGCTGTATGCAGATCAGAGTGAAAGATTGTTTCTTCTCACCTCCTTAGGAGACAGGATAAGAAACATTTAATCTAGACCACTTGCTTCTAGCCAGAGGTTGGATGCAGAACTGGATGCAGAAGTTGGATGGAAAAGGAGGGAGCTGTGTAAATACATAGACACTACAGCCCAAGAGTTGTTGTAAGTTGAAGAAACAACTTGATGCACAAGTTTATCACACAAGCCCCATTCGCACCACAAATTGCAACAATAATGGGAACCAGACACATACTGATGTGGAAGTATTCCCACTCTCACGTTTTTGCAATAGTGCAACTGGGGCCTTCGACTCTCCTCCCTGACTCCCTGCCCTATGCCCTAACCAGTGTGCCCTTTGGGATTTTTGGGACTGCAGTGTGATTTTGAGCTTATTGACAAGTTTTCCTATCAATAACAAGATGCGCTATAAGCATGACTGTAATGGACCGTCAATAAATTTTCTCCCCACCTGGCTTCTGCTTGCAAGAGATCAAGAATTGAATAAATAAAGGAGCAAGTAAATATACTCAAGTACAAAGGTGAAGATTACAAAGGAGACAGGAGGAGGAGGAGTTCTTCTATACTGCACAGTTGCATAACCTCAGCTGATCTGAGAGGAAATTCAATCTGCTTTTACATAACTGCAGAAACAAAGCCACCCCTTCAGTTGTTTTGTTTGCCTGCTTCTGGAGGGCTCTTTTCACATTCAAGTTTGTCGGGTTGATCCCGCTGCCTATATTGACTTAGAAGTTGGCAAGTACCTTTTCGAGGGTTAGAAGTAAAAAAAATAAAATATCCAACTGGGTGTGTAATGCAACACTAAAGAAAACAGATCTAGTTTTTGAGATTTTTCACTGGAGATGGGGATGGGGTCCATATGACAAGGTAATGGTCCTGTATTGCACATAGCTGTAGGATTCAAAGGTCTGATCTTCAGTGGGGAGTGTATGCTCTTCTCATGTTTTAAAAGAAGTGGGAGGATGACAGCCAGGACCAGACATGTAATGTATTCTGAGGGGATGAGAGGATTGCCCTCCCAGTAAAAAATCCCCCCATGAAAATTTCCTTCAGTCTCAAAATTTCTAGCATTGCAGGAACTTGAAACTATAGTTGGCCATTTATATGTTCAGTTTAGGCATCCAGAGCAAAGCAGTAGGCAAGGTGACTAAAGGAATCTGAACATAGTACTGTAAATATAAATGTTCAAGGTGTTCTCACTGTCCGCAGTGTTAGAAAAATGGGGAAAATTTCATGGAGGAGTCATAATTTTTCTTGCAGAGCACTTGCCCTGGATACTTGGTTCTTCACAGATACTCGGAACAAGGCCTACAGAACTATGGCATGAATCAGAAGAAATCTTTGATATGGTTCATAAAGAGCATGACTGACTTTCCTTTTGAAATGCAAAGGGATCTTGTAGCACCTTTGAAAAACATTGTAACATGAGCCTTTGTAGTCTTGGGCTACTTTCTCAGATGCTTTTGGATCGTTTCAGGAGGCAAGGAAGAGATTTCTCTCCCCAGAAACTTCTGGATGCTAGAATAAAAGATAAGGTACAGGATCGTAGGGTTGGAAGGACTAGCTACTCCAAACTCAGAGGCATGCAGGAATACACAACTAAAGCACTCCCAAAATAAAGCTTTCAGTCTCCAAGGAAGGAAAGTCCACCACCCTCTAAGGCAATCTATATACTGTCAAAAAGCTCTTACCGGTGGAATCTCTGCTGCAGGATTTACACCAGTGGCCTAGCCATAAGACTATGACCCAGAATGGAGATACTACAGATTGTGATCCTTTTTCATAGCTCTGTGTTTGGAGCGCATGCTAACAAGGATCATGTTTGGTGTCCCAAGACAAAAGAAGGAGTGCTACCTATCTCACCATCCCTAAAGAAGTGTGGTAATAGGCTGGACAAAGGAGTCCAAACTCCCAGATTTCCATGAACATCCAACAACCCAGAACACCATCTATATTATAGAATAGGCATGTTCAGCTAG
The DNA here is from genome assembly GCA_034509955.1 of Urosaurus nigricauda. Taxonomy (NCBI): domain Eukaryota; kingdom Metazoa; phylum Chordata; class Lepidosauria; order Squamata; family Phrynosomatidae; genus Urosaurus; species Urosaurus nigricauda. The sequence goes on along the minus strand of JAOEGL010000007.1, from coordinate 27,632,306 downwards.
AAATGCTAGGGCTTATGTTCTTTCTAACCTCAGACGAATGTGACTTTGGCTGTTTCTGTAACTTTATAACTACTATATATACTCAACTATAAGTCCACCTTGTGTATAAGTCGAGGACAGATTTTGGGGCCAAAATTATGGATTCTGATATTACCGGTATATAAATCAAGGGTAAAACTTAGGTGGATGTAACAAAGTATGGAAAGCAGCGATTTCCAAACTTTGTTCCTCTGGGTGTTATGTATTTCAGCTCCCAGGAGCCTCAGTCAACTTGGCCAACAGTCAGGAATTCCATGCTCTCTTCACATGCCTTTGCTTGGTGTGTGCACATGTGTTTGTGTGTATAGGAGTCTTATCTCCCACAGGAATGGGAGGCAAAGTCCCTGCTGAGTCAGTAGTGGGTAAAAGCGTGTGTTAAATAACCCAGTAACTTCCCATTTTGTTACTGATGTCCACACTGCAAAAATAATCCAGTTTGAGACCTGCCTTAACTTTCTCAGCTCAGTGCTAGGAAATCCTGGGAATTGTTGTTTATTATGGCACCAGAGCTCTCTGACAGAGAAGGCTCAATGTCTCACAAAACCACAGTTCGCAAAATCCCCTAGCACTGAGCCAGGGCAGTTAAAGGAGTCCCAAACTGGATTATCTCTGCAGGTGTTTTGGACTGCAGTTATGCAGAGTAAATTACTGGTAGTGGTTAATGGCAGCTAGATAGAATTCAAGGCATCCCCTCTCCTACTCAAGGGCAAGAGATAGGACCAGAGCCTATTACAATTCCTGACCCTTAGTGTGTCATCAAATAATATGAAACTGGGTTTTTCTTACTTAAGAAAAGAGGGTAATCAGAAAACAGAAACACTTGGAGTGGCAGAGGATCCAAATGCAGTTGGACCTTAAAAGATTAGCTCTGATATATATATATATATATATATATATATATATTCTCCTTTCATTTTACATTTACTTTACTTTTACTTTTTCAGACTTTACCTATTCTGAGGAAGCTAGGAATGAGGCCCTATACAGACCAGCACTTTGTGCCGGCCTGTGGGCAGAGTTACCCCACCCCCAGGGCACCATTTTGGCATGGGCTGATCCACATGGCGCATGCCATCATGACACCCCTCTGGTGCTGCATCCATATGATGCAGCACCAAAGGGGCGTCATAAAGCTGCACCACCATGGCTATGGTGCCTCTTGGATGGCGCAAAAAGGAGCCACTTTCCCAGATCCTTTTTGCACTCTCTGTAGGCCGGATCAGGGCTGTGGTGTTAGGTTGCTGTGGCTCCAATCCGGCTAGTAAAGGGGTGGCTGCAGCCCCTTAGTTTCCCTTTTTGCTATCATTTTCAGAAAAGTTTTGTTTTCCTTTTGTTTCTCCATCTTAGCTTTAGCTGTCTTTTACACATATTACACATTTCTAGCCTTTCACCACTGGCTATGGTATTTAGGACTGCTTGGAGATGCAGTCCAAGATGTGTGGAGAATGGCATGATCACGAAAGAGTCCATTGCTGCATTGCTACTTATCCACATATCTGTAATTATCTCCATGGCTGAATTTTAAAAGAATGCTAGCCAAGGTGATGGATTCTGTTCCCAAAATAGGTTCGGCACCTTTGAAAATTCCTTTAAAACCAAAGTGGGTGCATCACCCACTGATACAGACACCTCCAGTCAATACTGCTGAGAGTTGCAGATGACTTCTTTGGCCCTGATAATCAAAAATCCAGGTCCTTCAAGCCTTGGCTCCACTAGACCATTGTAACTTTTAGCACCCCAAGGTAACCCAAAAATCCCCATTTTGCAGTGATGCAGCCTGGCAAAGCTGATTCTCAGTTTTGGAACATGTCTATGTATTCACAAAGCGCCACTCTGTCACTACTGAGAGACCGCAACTGTGGGTACATCTACACTGTGGAAATAATACAGTTTGGCATAACAGCCGTGGCTCCATGCTACAGAATCTTTTAGTTTGGTGAGGCACCAGGATTCTTTTGTCAGAGGAGGGTTAAGACCTTGTAAAACTACCAGTCCCAGTGTCAAACTGCAAACTTACCATGTAGATGTACCCTGTATGACAACCAGACTTTTTCCCCCCCCTGAGGATGGATTTTTGAGGACGAGTGTCTTAGTGGTTAAGATGCAAGTTCTCATGATCAGAAGATTGGAAAGTTGGCACTTTGAGGCCTGAGTGCTGCATGATGAGGTGAGCTCCTGTCACTAGTCCCAGCTTCTGCCAACCTAGAAGTTCAAAAGCATGGAAATGCAAGTACAGAGATAGGTACCACATCTCAGTGGGAAGGTAACAGCGTTCGGTGCTGTCATGCTGGCCACAGGGCCACTGGATTAGTTTTCGGACAACGCTGGCTCTTTGGCTTAGAAACAGAAGTGAACACCATCCCCTACAGTCAGCTACAACTAGATATTCATGTCAAGGGACCTTTTTCCCACCTGGGATATTTGCCCTACCTATTGTTGATCAGGTGAGGGCACTCTTCCACAGGTCTTGAAGGCACCTTTGGCGCTTTCTTCTTATGTATGTTTTTCTTTCAAACTTTCAAACAATGGACCTTTGCTCTCAGAGAACAGATATATTAAAAATATTTTTTAAAGTTAAAATCTAGGATAGCAGTTGCCTTAGACTGAAAAGCCCCATTTTTGTCCAATGTAAGGGGCGCACAACTTCTGTGGGCCAGGAGACATTTATCAAATTCAACTGTTTAAGGACCACATGCCCAAGATTTTATGTTAAGTGTGGTTTTTCTAATTTTTTAAATACTGTAGCTTATAAGTTGTTTTTGCCTCAGAGGATGGCAATGGCCTACCCTCTCTGAAGAAACTTGCCAAGAAAACCCCATGATAGGTTCGTCTTCGGGTCTCCATGAGTCAGAAACAACTTCAAGGCACGCAACAACAACCAAAGTTCTTTTTACCATTTATATGTGTTCCTATGTCCTATAAATGGACAGATTATTGTACTGTATTTATTTATTGTATTGTTTGCTGTTGCTATGTGCCTTCAAGTCAACTCAACCTTATGGCAACCTCATCTCAGAGGGTTTTCTTGGCAAGATTTGTTCAGAGAGGGCTTGCCATTGCCTTCCTCTGAGGCTGAGAGAGTGGGAATTGTCCAAGGTCCCCAAGTGGGTTTTCGTGGCTGAATGGGGTCAAATCATTATGCCATGCTGGCTATTTCCTTATCAATTTGTTGTTGTTAACTGCCCTCGAGTAGATTTCAACCTATGCCTGCCTTTGCACTTTCTTCCTTGGTCTTTCCAATTGGGAATCATTCTGTTTCTCTGCATTCTGTTCTGACAGTAGCCTCTTGTTCTGAGTACAGATTCCTCATCAAGACTATCAGATGTGTTGGTACCCCCACGTCTTTAAGGGCGCTCCATAGCTTTTCAGGATCTATGCAATCAAAGGCTTTGGTATAGTCTATAAAGCACATGCTGATTTTCTTTTTGAATTCCTTGGCGTGCTCCATTAGCCATCATATGTTTGCAATACGGCCCCTTGTGCCTCTTCCTTTCCTGAACCTTGCTTGGACCTCTGGCATTTCTCTTTTCATGTATGGTTGGAGTCTATGCTTTTCTCAGCCAAAGTCATGTCTGGCATTTTATGTTCTAATTGTTTACCAGCTTGCATCTTAAAGTCCCATAAGATTCTTACTACACCTTTTGACTATTATTCTTGTCATCATGGTTATTGTCATTGTTTCTTGGTTGATGGCAATGCACTTTATGTTTTCACTGACTCGTAAAAACAAAACACACCTACAAGTAGCTGCAACTCATAGATGAGCCAGTGAGCTTTTGCTAAGAAGGGCTGACATTCTGTGCGGCAGTTGTAGAGAGCTGTAGAACCGTCACACAGAATGTCAGCCCTTCTTAGCAAATGCTACCAGCATGTTGGCTCTCCCTATCTCAGCCAGCCATGGATGGAGCAAGAAAAGCTTGCTTGATCAGATGCCTGCTATCAGAATGCACTCACTCACTGGCTCAGCCACATTCTCAAGTAATTCTTTCTTCTCTGTCCCAAACAGGGATCCTTGGTCTGTTCTTAAGGTGGAAAAGGCCCGACACTGGCAGGCAGGCCATTATGAGTTGCATGTACATTATGAGTTGCATGTACCTCTCACCCACTGACTAAAGAGAGACCCTCCTTTTTCACGTAACATTCTATGAATGTGGGTCTGTATATCATTGGCACCCCCATGCCATGGACTTTAAAGGACTTTGGATTGCCTACCTCCACTTAGGATTGTGGGCACATCTACACTGTAGAAATAATGCAGCTCCATCCTATGGAATCCTAGGATTTGTCATTTTACAATGTCTTTAGCCTTCTCTGCCAAAGAGTGCTGGTGCCTGATCAAACTACAAATCGCAGGATTCTGTCGGATGAAGCCATGACAGTTAAAGTGGAGTCAAACTGCATTATTTTTACAGAGTAGATGCACCCTGTGTCATACACCTGTAAATTATGGAAGCAAAGTGGCAAGAGATAAAAGAGGTAGGTGGGGAAAGAGCTCTTCACCTTGTGTGTGTATGTGTAACTTCAAGTCTCATGAATTTCATTGGGTTTTTAAAAGTAAGGAATAGTCAGATGTGACTTTGCCATTGCCTTCCTCTGAATATAGCCTATATAGCATCTAGGTTTCTTTGGTAATCTTGCATCCAAGTATTGACCAGAGCTGACCCTGCTCAGGTTCCAAGATCAGACAGAATCTGCTGCCTTCGTGGTGTTTAGGCCTTAGGCAGAAAATTGTTTCCTTTACTCTACAACACTCAGTTTTTAACCCAAACAAAAACCTATTCCAGCCACCCCCTGGGATGATGAATGCCAACAAACCTGTTTTCTTCTATAGTCAGGCTGACCAGTTTCAGTTGCATATTGTACATATCGTGTGTGTTGACTCAAGACAGCCATTCCAGTTGAACGTCAATCTTATTCACCATGGAAATCGGAGGGGTGCTGACCATCTTGCTAGGCATTTGTGTGGTCCTCATCTCTTTATGGAGGAGGAGGAGGCACAAAGAGGGGAGGTTGCCTCCTGGACCAATGCCCCTGCCCTTCTTTGGCAACTTACTGCAACTGAAAATTAATGATACCTTCAAGTCTTTCCTAGAGGTGAGTTATGTCGTCTTTGCCATGAGAAAAAAATGAGATTTCGTGGCACTCTTGTGTGAGTTGTGTCCTCTTTGCTATGTTGTGTCATCAACAGCCCTGGTGGCGCAGTGGTTAAATGCCTGTATTGCAGCCACTCACTCAAAACCATAAGGTAGCGAGTTCAAGACCAGCAAAGGGCTGAAGCTCGACTCAGGCTTGCATCCTTCCGAGGTCGCTAAAATGAGTACCCAGATTGTTGGGGGGCAAATAGCTTACAATTGTAAACCACTTAGACACTCCTTAAGGGTATGAAGTGGTATATAAATGAAGCTGTTTGTTTTGGTTTTGGTTTGAGTTTTCCATGAGTTGTGTCGTCTTTGAGGTGCCTATGTATTTAGTTTCCAAGAGTTCCAATCATTCAGTTTGCATGTTGAGAGTTCTGGTATGGCTTCACTATGACAACAGAAGAAAAGTCTTACTGGGTACCAGTCCAAGGCTTATCTGACAACAAGGTATCTTGAGCAGTGATGAGAACTCAAGTCAATTGACTCACACTCAAGTCAGATTCAAGTCAAACTCAAGTCACTTCATTCTCTCAACTTGGATTTAATTCCCCAGTAAATGCGGCACTGACTTGACTCAACTTGCAACTTGCATATTTTTAGTGACCACCTTATTATCATAACTTCATCCAGAAACTGCAAATGCATTAGGCAATGGGCTTGAGGTGGGGGGTTGAAGTCTACTCAGCAGCCTGTCCCAGCTGCACATCCGAGGAACCTGCTAAAGCTTTAGAAGAGTTCTAGATGGATCCTTCCGCTTCAAGCCCATTGCCTAATACATTTGCTGTTCCCCTGAAAGATTTTTTAACTAACTTTCTGCACATCTTCTTGATTTTCTAGTTATTAAAACTCCACCAACTCACACACAGATCCCACTGACACCACCTCCTTTTTTCTGTTAAAGTTAGCTCCCAGATTTGAGATTTGACTGGAAAGTATCTTGCAAAGACTTGAGATTCGACATGAGACTTGGAGTAAAAGACATGAATACGTCACTGGTCTCTAGGAAATCCACAGTTGGGCTTGAAGGCAATTCTTCCTTCCCCCTACTCTTATTTCATAGAATCATAGATTGGAGACCCCAAGGGTCACCCAATCGAAGCCCATTCTGTCATGCAGGGATACACAGTCAAAGCACCCCCAACAGATGCCATCCAGCCTCTGCTTAAAACCCCCCAAAGATGTAGACTTCACCACTCTCCAAGGAAGCATATTCCACTGTCAAATTCAGGAAGTTCTTCCTAATGTTGAGGTGGAATCTTTTTCCTGTAGTTTGCATCTATTGCTCCACAGCATGCATTATTCAGAAATATACTACGTCTGGATGCAGATACTCCATACAAACTTCACGATTCATACCCATTGATGACTCAGTCCTCCATTAATTTTGCTAATATCCTTTTAGTACTATTGCAGCTAGAGGCCATCACCTTAAATTCTACACTGTGTGGGGCGGAATGCTTTCTTTTGCCTGTCCTGAATCTCCCCTCTTGATAATCCCAATTTCTAGTATTAGTAAGGAGCAGGGTGGAATGTCTCAGGTGTGTAACTATAAAGGGGGCAAAATAATGGTGTTGTCTTCCAGTAAGAATTCTGCTCCTCAAATGAAATTTTCTTCATTCCCCAAATTTCTAGCATTGCAGTACGGTCAGCCCTCCTTATCCACGGATTTTTTATCGACAGATTCAAGCATCCACAAATTGAAAATATTCAAAAATAATTATAGATGCCAAATAGCAAGCCTTGATTTTCCATGTTATATATAAAGGACACCATTTTGCTATGCCATTATATTTAATGGGACTTGAGCATCCACGGATTTTGTTATCGGGGGGGGGGGGGGGTGTCCTGGAACCAAACCCTAGTGGATAACAAGGACCCACTGTGATTTAAAACTTTGGTTGAACTCTTAGAAATATGGTTTGGGTATCCAAAGAAAAGGAACAGGCAAAACAAACACAGACGATGAGAACTCAGAGAATATAAGAGTTCTAGGGGTGAAAGATTTTCCACGTCTCACTCTGTGCAATGCTAGAAATTTTGAGACTAAAGAGAAATTTCACTTGAGGAGAGAATTCTTATTTTGGAGACAAGGCCTTCAGTTGGGGACAGGGGTTTCTCACACACACACTCACCCATATTTGCACCATGGTTCTCTTCATCCACTTAGTCCATGTTGTGTGTGACTTTTATACATTTCTACTTATTTTTCCTCCACTTCAGATTGACCATTTTTCTGTTGCTCACGTTCTCTTCCAGCTAAGGAACAAATATGGCCCCATATTCACGGTGTACCTGGGTCCCCGCCGGGTTGTGGTTCTTTATGGGCACGAGACAGTGAAGGAAGCTCTGGTGGACCATGCTGAAGAGTTCAGTGGGAGGGGGGAACTGGCTTCCCTTGAAAGGACCTTTAAAGGATTTGGTGAGTGGGTTGGATCTCATGTGATTTGCCAGTTGCCGATGAAGGCCAAGATCCCACATCGTCAGGTATAGGACCAGCCTTCTCCATGCAGAAGTACAATATGGCTCACTGTTACCACTCCAGGACTCATTGTGCTGTGATATTCCTTCACCCATAGCCATCCCATTGCTAGTGAAAAGTGGAAAGAGGGGTGTGATGAATCCCTTTACCCAGGCTGGCCCCAAACCTCCAACACATAAGGATCCTGCCACTCACCCTGCCCTTATTACCCTAAATTCTTTCCTTTCTGGATTGGGTTACTAGGCCTTAGGGTGAATCCTTTAAATATGAACTTGTGGCTGTGTTGTGTGGGTTCTTCAATTTGGTACGCATGGCCTGATTCCAAATCAGGCTTGAGAGACAGTCAGAGAAAGATTTCAAACAACAATAGGTAAAGGAAGATTAAACATACTAGTAGCATGAAAAAATAATAATCTCTAATATTCTGTTCTGTTGTTGTTGTTGTTGTGTGTCTTCAAGTCATTTCTTACTTAACTGGGACTAAACAACAGGGGGGGGTTGTTGTAGGACTCCATGAAAGGTGCATGATCCCATCTTCTTCAACATTGCTTCACAGTTTTATTTGGAGAAGGGGCTTTCCTTGGGAGGAAGGTGCAGAGCCTTCGTAGTGAACCCCAATTACTCTCTCCCCAGGACTTGCCTTTTCCAACGGGGAACGCTGGAAGCAGCTCCGTCACTTCTCTCTCATCACGTTGAAGAATTTCGGGATGGGGAGATGGTCCATTGAAGAGCGGATCCAGGAAGAAGCACAGTACCTGCTGGAGGAATTCAGGAAAACCAAGGGTTGGTGTTGACCTTGTCCATCTCTTTCCATTCCATCAGTGGCTTTCCTAGCCAGGATTAAGCAAGAGTGGCAACCACTGATGACTCTCTCTTTTGTCCTTTTGCAGGTATGCCCTTTGACCCCACCTTCTTTCTAAGCCGCACAGTTTCCAACATAATCAGCTCCGTTGTTTTTGGCAGCCGTTTTGAGTATGAAGACAAGACCTTCCTCTCCTTGTTGGGCATGATAAACAAAGCCTTCACTGAGATGAGCACCCCTTGGGCACAGGTAAGGGGACACAGCTGGAAGAAGGAACTATCCTTTCCAAATACTGTGACTTTGTTGCATTTTGGAACTTTTGGGGAGGAGAGGAATGAAAAATACCTACTATGTATAAAAACAACACAGAAAGTGGTGAGGTCTACTGAGACACAATGCTAATGTAAATGAAATTCCTTCCCATGGGAGGCTTACTTGACCCGCTCTCTCCTGTCTTTCCATTGGCAAGCAAAGACCTTTTTATTCAAGCAGAACTTTGTGACAGAAGAGATGTTTAAAAGAGTTGTGCACTTACCTGTTGTTGCTGTTGTAGTTGTTTTTGTCATTGTTGTGTACCTTTAAATTGATTCTGAAACTGGATGCAAACCACCTTCAATCTTATGCAAGGAGAAAAGCAGGACATAATTTAAGACTGGAGTCCTATATCATGGTCTATGTGCTATGTATTAACTATGGAGTTTATCATACAACGGAATTTGGAGGTATAATGCAATGGCAATCCGAACGCAATCATGGGGTTTCATGTTATTGTGAATGAGTGTATCTCATGCAATTTCGGGCAATGGGAAGTCATTCCAAACGCAATCATGAGGTTTCATGTAATTGCGTATTAGAGTATCTCACACAATTTTGGGCAATGTGGGATCATTTTTGGGAAATGGGAAGTCATTCTGAATGCATTCCGAATGCAATCAGATTTCACATAAATTCACTAAACTAGCGAATTCACGTAGGTGAATTGGCTCCATTCGCAACTGAGAGAAATTCCTCCCATGTGATAAACTCCTATGTAGCACAGGGGGTAAGAAACCTTACTAGTGAATTGTGAAGATGCATATTGGGGCACAATCAAGGGTGTGCCAATGACCATCGGTAGCACTCAATGTGTATGGGCACTCCCTAGCTGGTATCCCTAATGCTTATTGAGTTCAGCTTGCACCATCCTAAAACGCATGTTTTTTGCTATGCAAAGGGATCTTATAACACCTTTGGGATTAAGTGTGCAAAAGAAGTTATAGCATAAGCTTTCATAGACTTGGTCTACTCTCAAGAGTATGGTAGGTAAAGATTAATTAAACATTGCATGAGAAAACAATAATCTCTAATATTCTGTTGTTGTTGTTGTTGTTGTTGTGTGCCTTCAAGTAGACCAAGTCTGTGACAGCATGCTACATCTTCTTTCACACAGTCACACTGATCATTGGAAAGGTTGGTATTCTTTACCAACTATGCAATGTCCAGGAATATCTCCTTTTCTCAGTTGCAATTCCACCAACACACCCTTTTCCTTGCCAGTGGAGATCAGGAAGAGTTTTTTCCTCAAGCTGAACATACAGGAATGACATCGTATTCAGGGACCTTCCTAACCCTGTGCAACCAGCTGTAGGAAGATAGCTGGAAACTTCTTTACCCCTCTCTATGTTCTTTACCAACAAAGAAATGGCTGTATTGGGAAGGGCTTCCAGCAGAGAAAATGTAGGTTGCGGGGACTGGGTGGGAGAAAATATTGGATGGGAGACATGCTGCCTGGGAATTTTTCATGCTACGTCTCTGCAAATACAGCTTCACAGCCATGTGTTGTTTTTAAGAGACTGACATCCAACGGGGAGAGGCAAATGGACTCTTTCCCTGAGACTGTTGCTAATCTTGATTCTTTCTTACATCTGTTTATCTAAATGTGCAAGGTTCTTCTTCTTATGTGGCTGATGGACAAAACCAACAGCAGCTGTTGCTCTTCATTCTAGCTCTATGAAATGTATTCCTGCATCATGCAATACTTGCCTGGGAGACACAACCGTATCTATGACCTCCTGGAGAAGCTGGAAGCCTTCATTGCTGAGAAAATCAAAGTCAGTCAAGAGACACTACATCCCAACAACCCAAGAGATTTTATTGATTGCTTCCTCATTAGGATGGAGAAGGTATTCCCTGTCACCCAAGGAAGAGGAATTCAGTGTTAAAAGTCAAAATCAACTGGATCTATTCTTTGGAACTGGATCTGTTCTTTGGAAATTGGGGAGGATAAAAAAGAAACAAATGGAAGATTCCCAGTTGATACAAATTATTGGTTTATTTGGTGCATCATATCTTGTTCTCCTCATCCCCTTTACAGAAAGTCACTATAACATTAAAATAAATATGCAAGGCAGGGAGGGGGAGGCAACCAGGGTGATCATGGTGTCAGAGCAGATTTCCTGGATGGGAAGATTCTACTGTTTGGATCTTTTGAGCTGAAAAACCTTTAGAGTCCTATAGATAAGAGAGTTGTATGTCCAACCATATAACAACCTCTGCTATGCATTTTCTAATTGAAGATAATCTCTTTCTTTGTTCCCTCAAAGGAAAAGGAAAACCCTTCCACCGAATTCACTATGAAAAATTTGGTTCTCACGGCTCTCAACATGTTCTTTGCTGGTACAGAAACTGTCAGCTCCACCCTGAGATACGGATTCCTCTTGCTGATGAAACACCCAGAGGTAGAAGGTATGAAAGGGGCCAAAACCAAGGGTTTGCTACTAACAGGACTTGCACAAGACAAGCAAGAAAGTTATTAACTCATTCACTGACAATACTAGACAAAGGACAATCAACATCTTGACCGAACGGGAAACTCATAGGCTTTTAAATTCTAACTTGTAATAATAATTTAACATGTATAGAAATACTTGGTGCCCATTCAGAGCAGTATAAAAATAGGAAGCATACATTCCTGCCCACAGACTCACACATTAGTGTCCCCAGGATCTTCTTGATAATGTTTGCCAGTTAGGATTGACAATAATGGCCTAGATGGACCAGGAGTCTGACCATGCAGGGCAGTTTCTTGTATTCCTTCAAACGTGGAGAAATTTACAGGGGTCTGACATTTGGATAACCCTTTGTTCTCATGTCCTGTGGGAGATGATACTCAGCTACACTTGGAGCTTCCAGTTCTAATTTTACACCAGACTCCATTGGTCACTGGCCCCTAGAAGTCATCTGGGAATAGTAGACATCAGTGCCACCTTGAGATCAGGATAAATGCACTGAAACTACTTTCTCAATTTCTTTGAAATTTTACCAATTGAAGAACTGAGATCTTCATATCCAACATCCCAAACCAAAGTCCCATTGGAGCAGTACCATCCCCTTGGCCTGCATATCATCACTCTCACTGGTTGCTCTTCCTGGAAACATGTTCTCCATCTCTTTACAGAGAAGGTCCACCAAGAAATTGTTTGTGTCATTGGCCACAACCGTATTCCTGCTGTGAAGGACAGGATGAACATGCCCTACACAGATGCTGTCATCCATGAGATCCAAAGGTTCACAAATTTCATCCCTTTTGGACTGCCGCACATGGTGACCCGGGACACTGAGTTTCGGGGTTACCTCCTTCCCAAGGTGAGGTGTGAGTTGTTTATGTGAAGAGGGAGGGAGACAATGTGCAAGATCTTCATTGCCTCCCCCGTCACTCCTCCATTGACAATTTCTCTATCTTCTGTTGTTCCAGGGCACTAACGTATTCCCCTTACTAGGCTCAGCTTTGAATGACCCCAAATATTTCAGTGACCCTGCGATTTTCAACCCTGAACACTTCCTAGATGAGGAAGGTCACTTTAAGAAGAATGACGCCTTTGTGCCATTCTCCTCAGGTAGGGCTTCATTGCCATGTTCTTTTTGCTATTTATTTATTTATTGCACTTATATCCTGCCTTTTCTCCCAAAATGGGATCCAAGGATGCTGTCATCCATGAGATCTGACTGCAAACTTCTTTCAGAAACAGGAGCAGTTCAATAGGAGGTCCTTCTTTGTGCACAAGGACAGAGGTCTATTGATTTACGCTAATCACAGTGAATGGCATTGAAATATGAAATTCAAATTCCACCCAAATGTATGCCACCTCTGCATTTTGGCCTTTGTCTGATTTTTCTTCCATCCCCAGGAAAACGTGTCTGCGTGGGAGAAGCAATGGCGCGCATGGAGCTCTTCTTGTATTTCACCACCGTTTTGCAAACCTTCTCAATCAAATCCGTTGTGGCCCCAAAGGACATTGACATCTCTCCCCAGATAAGTGGCTTTGGGAACATTCCTCCTGCATACAAGATGTGTTTGGTGCCTCGTGAATCTTGCCATTGAAGTGGTGTCCATCTTGGGATGCAGGGGAGGAAGGGCCTGTTCACAACTTTTCTCCTCTGTTTCTCTTGGGGATCATTCACAAACACACTCCTTCGGCATTGTTTTAAGCCTGGGTCATGTCACACTCCTCTCTTCTGCTGGCGACCCACTATGGTAAATGGACTTCTGGAAAAGATAGACCTGCTATGTAATCATTGAGATAGTTTTTGTGGTCCCTCTAGTTTTAAAAAGCATTTATACAGTTTTTAAATTACATGTTCATCATCTTTACACAGCCCTATATAGTATTCATTTTCTCCAACTTCTGTTACCGCATCTCTTGTCTTGATTAAATCTGTTATTAAGCTGCGTATAAGCAAACAAATTAAGATCCTTGTCTTCCTTAAGAAGCTTTTCTTGTGATTTAAACTTGTACAAAAGATCATCATAAAAGAACAATGTCCAATTTTTAACTCATTCCTTCAGTGTTTTTTTTTTAAAGGCTTCCTCTGGTGAGGTGGCTAATGTTATCTTAGGAAAAAGTATCTCCTTAAATTTTACCAAACTTGTAAAAAGGCCTTTCTGATACAATAATTTTTAAATTTAGCAGTTGCTTTCACTTTATCGTACCAGACATAGCCATGGCACCTAAATCTTAAGTCATGATCTTCATGCCCCAAGAGTCTCTCATCTCTGAGCAAAATTTATTTTTCCAACCATATAAAACAACAAGCCTCATAATACAGATTAATATCAGGGACTCCCATGCCATCCCTTTCCTTGGCTTCACTCAGTCTTAGATTTTATTTTAAATTTCCTTGCCTGCCAAACAAATTTGGAAATTTCTCTCTGCCATTGCACAAAAGGTATCCCAAAAGGGATCATTTGAAAAATAAATAAGAGTCTTGACAAAACATTTACTTTTATTACTGCTATTCCTCCCTAACAGGACAAATTTAACTTTCTCTAAGTCTCTTTTAATTTTTTTAATACAATTGCATAGTAAAATGGCAAAATCAAGGCTTTTTAAAAAAAATTTGGAATTCATAATATTTTTTGAATATTTTCACATTTTTGATGGTTGAATCTGTGGATGCAGAATCTGTGGATACAGAGCGCTGACTATAAATCCTCCTAAATGCAATTATTTTGTTACTTCTAGTTTACCTGGAAACTTGATAATGAATCTGATAGTTCTTAATCATTACAGATATCCTCTAAATGTAAAGGTTTTAGAAAGCCAGTGTGGAAAATATCGGTTCTGGTAAAATAATATTTTATGTGATTATTTCGGTGATGATGTAGCATAAAATGTATTTCATTACCAAGAGGATATGGATTCGATGTTATTATTACAATGTGTATGCACCCTCTTTACAAATGTTTAAAAACTTTAGGGGATCCCAGTGATCAGTTGCTTTAGAAATGAAGTCTGTGTAGACTTAGGCTGCATACTTTCTAGCATTTCATAGGAGTTTATCACACAACAGGTATTGGAAGTATAATCCAGTGGCAATCTGAACACAATCATGGGGTTTCGCGTTATTGCGTGAAAGCTGATCACACACATTTTCAGGCAATGTGAAGTCCTTCCAAACACAATTGTGGGTTTTCATGTTATTGCATGAGAAACCAACACACGCAATTTTGGCCACTGGGAGGCAATTTCGGGCAGTTCCGAACATGATGCGGCATCAATACGCAATCACGTAAATTTGCTGAACTAGCAAATTCACTCAGTTCTGAACTGGCCCCACTTTCATTCCTTTCGAAATTGAGAGAAATTCCTCCCATGTGATAACGTCCATAGAAGAAAACAGGGACAAAAAAAATATGAGGCCTCTGGTGAATAGAGAAAATAATGAAGGACTGTGCTTTTGCCTCAGATTTTACTACTGGATCTCATTTAATATCTTCATGTAATCAATAAATCATTATTTTGGTGCATCTATGACTTCATTTCATTTTGACAGACCTTCAAGTCTCAGGGTGCATCTATACTGTAGAGATCGTGCAGTTTGCATCCCACTTTAATTATCATGGCTCCATCCTACAGAATTTTGGGACCTCCAGTTTTGTGCAGCGCCAGCACTCTTTGGCAGAGAAAGCTAAAGACCTTGTAAACCAGAAATCCCAGGATTCCATGGGAAGAGAGCTACAGCTCTTGGAGTGATGTCAAATCAATTATAATTGATTCCATGAACCCATTCTCAGTGGGACTCACAGGTAGGTTTTTGGTGCATGAGTGGGGATTGTGTGCCCCTCCAGATGCTGGGTTTGTTTTTGGACAGCAACTCCCAGCATTATATTATTATTATTATTATTATTATTATTATTATTCCTCGCCATTGACTATGTGGGCTGGGGGTGCTGGGAGCTGATTTTCAGCAATGTGTGGAGGGCTGAACAAATGGTTTAGGTCCGAAGGTGCATTTACTCTGTACAAATAATGCAGGTTGACACCACTGTCCTATAGCTCCATCCTGTGGAATACTGAGATTTGTAATTTTACAACGTCTTTAGCCTTCTCTGCCAAAGAGTGCTGGTGCCTCACAAAATTACAAATCCCAGGATTCTGTATGATGGGGCTACAGCACTTAGAGTGGTATCAAACTGCATTATTCGTACAGCGTAGAACAGATGCACCCTTGGCCTTTGCTCTCTGCCTTTCTCCAGCATTGTGAAAGATGTTGATCTTGGAAGCCCTCCTGCGATGGACGTGGAGCTTCATGAGAACTCATACAGGAGGGCATGTGGCCTTCACATGGGAACCCTGGCAGACATCCACACACAACCATGGAGCCATGGGTCTTTCTGCTAACCCTTCTTTTGACTCTGCTTTCTCAAGCACCAGGGCAAGTTGCAATCTCGCTGGGGTCTGCTGCCACCAATTGCTGCCAAGTGTCATTTCAAGGCTGAAGTTCATCCCAAGCCTAGAAAATCACTTTTTAAAAGGTGTCTGTTCCTGTGAAACCCTTGTTCCTTGTTCCTCGTGACATCCTTTCAGCTGTCCCAATTTGGCAGGGACAGTTCCGATTAATCTTCTATCATCCTGCTTGTTCAGCTACTTTTGAAACGTTCCAGCTCCTCTGCCAATATTCAGAGATCCCCCAGCTCTGACTGCTAATATTGCGACTACTGTGGCAGCGACAATTTACACATGAGGTCTAATGGGACTGCTGTGTGATCAGGAGCTTATTTATGGATTTTCCCCATCAGTGAAAAGGGATGCCTTGGCCTAGGATGACCAGATGTCCTCCTTTTCCCAGACATGTCCTACATTTCAGCCTTACGTCCAGGAGTCTAGGAGGAATTGCAAAACATCCTCTATTTTGAGCCATAAAACCAGTCCTTTGTCATCCAGTACTTCTAGCTAAAAAGATTTATTACTACTCCGACTTCTGCAAAGAGCTGAGGAAAAGACTACCACTGACCATGTGGTGGTTTTGTTTGTTTTTCTTGATGGAGGTATGGAAAGAAAAGGTGGATCTGGGTTGTTGAAGCAGATCGGCAGCACTGAGAGGAAGTATAGAGGTGAAAGTTTGGGTTGAGGAAGAAGCTGGAGGGATGAGAGAGCAAATGGGAAAACAAATCAAAGTAATAATTTAAATGTAGATTCAGTGAAGAATTTGTTGCTAGTGGAGCGCTATTTCCAACATTTGTTTTGCTCACAGTTCTATGGGTATATTGAAAGCCAACAAGGCATTTTAACGAAGATATGTACATCAGGAAAAATATGGTTGCATACAGAATAAAATACAGATTATGTAATATCGCTGTACATAAACCATATGAAATGAGTTTATATTTATATTAGCCGTTTTAGCTTTTATTTGGTAACAGCCTACATTCTTCTTGAATGTGCTACATTTTGCAGTGTCTTCTCCTCCTTTGTGGTTATGAAATCTGGTCATTCTGCCCTAACCATGCTTGAAAGGACACAGAAGTTAAGGGTTAGAGGCAACGTCTTATGATAAGCATTGCCAAAGGGGCTACTTTATAACCTTAAGTATAGTTTAAAAGCCGTGTGCGATAATCCCTTGAAAGGGCATGTCTACATGAGCCAAATAAAATGATTTTCCCTAGTTTTCCCAGCAAACTGTCCAAACAATGCACAGGACAATTGGGGTCAATCTGGGCCATTTAGTCCCGTTTTTGGGTGGAGATTTAGCCTAGTTTTGGGGTGGAGATTTAGTCCAGTTTTTGGGTGGACTGCACTCCATAGCAGTGTCGATGCGAGACTGTGGGGGAAGAATTCAGAAATCTGTACATTTGCACACATGGGGGTGAAGAAAAGAAGACCTTGAGCAACCACGGCTGTATGGCTGCACATATTGTGATTCATTGAATCAGGATGTGTTCAAAAAAGAGGATTGTGTGTACACTGTGTAGACAACCCCATGGTCAATGCAGATCAGGGTAATCCAAAGGTAAATTGGATTTTCCTATCAGTGTTGTCCTCTTTTACAATATAGCACAGCAGGGACAGTTTTGAAGTGGATAGGAAAGGTGGCGGGATGCCTTCTTTCTCCTTTTTTGTCTTAATAATTCTTCCCCACTACCTAGGGTTGCCATTTGCCTCGGAAAACCTGGGAAATCCTGGATTGAAGGGACTAAAAACGTCCTGCCCAGCTGGGTCAATTGAAGCATTAAATCCCGGATTTCTCCTTCATCGCAGTCCAGTGGATAGGTTAAAATGTAGCGGTGGCAATGAAGCAGAAAAACCATGCCATAAGACAGGAAGCTCATTCCATTCTAGAGGTTCCAGTTGCTACGGCACAGGCATAAAATTGCTGTCTTGTTTTTCCATTCCTTGCCCCCTTCTCCTGACAGGCCCAGAAGGCAGGAAGGGAACAGAGCCAACAGACATGGCCTAGTGTTGTTATGCAAATTCATAACATGCATAAATACAATAATTTGCAATATTAATAATTAGATGCCTGGATATGAGGGACTGGAATATGGCAACCCTGCCACTACCCAAGAGAGCCCGACATGCCCTCATACCTTCTCTTCCTGGAAAAATAGATCCCTGGGCTGGAACATTACTCATAGACCCCAAATGAGTACTTCAAGACCCAGTCACTGTAGTGGCACCATGACCTGATCAACAGCATAGAGAATGGAGAAAATGACAGTTTTGGGGGGATTTTTTGGTTATGTGGCCATGTCCTTGAAGAGTTTGATCCTGACATTTCTCCAGCATGTGTGACTGGCATCTTTAGAGGTCTTCTCTGAAGATGCCAGCCACACATGCTGGAGAAATGTCAGGAACAAACTCTTCTAGAACATGGCCACAATTCCCCCAAAAACCCACAAAAAACTATAGATGCCAGCCATGAAATCCTTTGACTTCACAAAATGATAGATGTTACACTTTCCCCATCACTTCTTCTCCTGAATGAGTTTGCTATCTTCCCCCGACTCCACAAAACAACAACTGGAAAGCCCATATAATACCATGGTCACACGTCTTATGTTTCCTCTTTGGCAGGATTTAAAATATTTGGTTAGAATCAAATTCATTCAGGGGGAATGAACTTTGTATGGTTACATGGCACCGCATGATAAGACAGGGAATGAACTTTTCCCCTGAAAGTGGTGTAGTCCTTCTACTTGGCTTGGAAAGGGGGGCAAGAAAGGATATAAATAAATACCAGGTTCAGTGTCACCTTCCACACACACACACACACACTGTCCTTTATAAATCTGGCAGGACTCTTGAACCCTTCCCAAAAAGCCCAGGGAAGATTGCCCAAAGAGTGTCCTCCATGGAGGTGATCTCAGTGTTTCTGCTACTCTTTCTCTGTGCCTGTTGTCTCCTTGCCACCTTGACATGGAAGAGCTGGAAAGGCAAAGGTCTCCTGCCCCCCGGACCCACCCCGCTCCCCATCCTGGGGAACTTTTTCCAACTGGACCGAAAGGATCTGATGAAGTCCCTGGCAAAGGTGAGTCTCCTTTTTCTTGTCTTTCTTCGCTGATGGTCAGGGAGTACTCGGAAGTAGACTTAGGACTTCATCACACTAGCGAAATCCAGTTGAGAAACGGGATTTAAAGTAGATTTAAGTTAGAAAAAAAAACCCACAAATGAGGGAAGATTATCACACGATGTTTGGCGAGACCAGAAATAACGCGAAAATAAAGCAAAGGCAAAAGGGATAAAAACAGCAGCTTTTTACTGTCATTTTGCTGCCATTTTTGTCCCCTTTACATTTGATTTATTTTCAAGTTATTTCTTTTCTGGAAAAATGTTGTGCGATAAACTTCCCTCGTTTGTGGGTTTTTTCCCCCAATTTAAATCTACTTTCTCGCTAGTGTGATAAGGTCCTTAGATAGTGGATACTTTCACGTTACATAATTGTAGCACTATGATTCCACTTTAACTACCATGGCAACATCCTATGGAGTTCTGGGGTTTGTATTTAGGATCCTCGGACCCCAAACAACAACAGGGGTTTCCATTGGATGTTGCCAAAGAAGTTAAAGTGGGATAACAGTGCTATAATGTGTGACGTGAAAGGGCTCAGACTCTCATGGATTTGTGAAATTACGAAACATAGACTGAAATGCAGGATATCAGCCAATAATAATAGCAGCAACAACAACAATAAGAAGAACAGCAACCTGGCCAGTGAAAGATTGGAAGCGGAAAGACTTGAAGTGGAAGCATCCATGGAAGAGTGTAAGGGGCCTTCTGATGTTTTGTTTTGTTTATACCCCATCTTTCTGCTCATATGAGATCCTGGTTCCATCTCTGTGACAACGGAAGAAAAAGGCCTTGTGGTCACGTCTCCCTCGATAACAAACCTGGAACTATCTCTCCTTGGAATTACGACTTGTAGTAAATGGATTAATAACTTTACTCTTTTCTCCATTTAAAAAAAATGATGTTAAACAATCCTTTTGCACCTTTGAAACTAAGTGAAGAAGAAAATTCTAGCATAAGCTTTGATGGACAGCTTTCATGGAAGCTGTCACTTCATTAGAAGGGATTGTTTCTGTTATTTTTAAGAAACAGAAAAGCAAAAGCATTATGTTTAGAAATGATAAACTCTAATAGAAATTAACTATTTTGGGAACCTTAAGCCAGAACACTATGGAGTGATCATGTAATAATTTCACCCATGTTGTTATAAGTTCACTCTATGTAGTTTCACTGTTTTAGTTACTTTTTTTAAAGTTAGTATATAGTGGCTTCATGAGCCAACATGGCATAGTGGTTTGAGTGTTGGACTATGACTCTGGGGACAGGTTTCAATTCCCAGCTCAGCCATGAAACCCACTGGGTGACCTTGGGCAGGTCACACTCTCTCAGCCAATCTTGCCAAGAAAACCCTGTGATAAGTTCACCTTAGGATCGCCATAAGTCCGAAACAACTTGAAGGCACACAACAACAACAATACAGTGGCTTCACTAAATGGCGGAAGTATGTGGCCTTTAGATAGTTTGGGGATAATTAAAAGTAACAATACTAATCAATGTTTAAGAAACAGGAAAGGAAAGTATTCTGTATTTAAATAGCCAAGCAACATCAAAACAGACATTATTAAGAAGCAATAACACAGAAGCTAGGAGATGCTGCAGCGGTTTCCTTTTGCCTGAACTTGTTGGAAAGAGCAAAATTTCATCTCATCCTCCCCTTTCTAACCTGCCGAGTTCAATGAGTGCAAACGGTTTTTGCACTGTGAACTCAGTTTGCTGCAACTGAAGTAAGCTAAGGACAAAGAGGGAAAGTTGGAGAAGGAAAAAACAGGGGTATTTTTAAAGCAATAGGAAAAAAGGGGGAGGCAGAGGATTCATCATCATTCCATGTCGAAACACTTGTTCTTCAAAGAAAAGAGGTGAATGAGGAGGCTCTGCCTTGAGCATTAAGTGAGCATGGCAGTGAGGAAGGGGCTGAACATCCCTCACTTCCCAGATGTAACTTGAAGAGGACTTTATGGCTTTTTCTTGGCAGATGAGTGAGGTGTATGGTCCAGTGTTTACAGTGTACCTGGGACTGCGTCCGGTTGTCATCTTGTGTGGCTACAAAGCAGTGAAAGAGGCCTTGGTAGACCAAGCGGAGGAGTTTAGTGGACGCGGGCAGCTGCCAGCCTTCTCCAAGGATTTCCATGAGCATGGTGAGGGAGTCACACATCATGGAGAAAGATGAGTAGAACTATCCTGAGATGCAAAGGAGTTGGAGCAACCTAGGAGTTTATCAGACGGAAATTGGAAGTATAATCTAATGGCAATCCAAACGCAATCATGGGGTTTCACGTTATTGCGTATTAAAGTATCTCACGCAATTTCAGGCAAAAGGGAAGTCATTCCGAACACAATCATGGGTTTTATGTTATTTTGTATTAAAGCATCTCATGCAATTTTGGCCAATGGGCAGTCATTTTCGGGTAATGGGAAGTTCTTCTGAATGTATTCTGAATGCAATTGGAGTTCACGTGAATTCACTAAACTAGCGAATTCAAGTGAATTCGAAGTGGCTCCAATTGGCTCCATTCAAAATAAAGAGAAATTCCTCCCATCTGATAAACTCCCTAGAGATGTGAAAATCTGTCAGGACCCTTTCGGGTCTCTTTCACAGTACACAGTTACAGGACTTTGATTCCACTTTAATGGCCATGGCTCCACCAGACACAATTTTGGGATCTGCATGCTGGAGAGGAACTAAAACAATATGGAAGAGAATTCAAAACATTCCCCAGATTACAAATTCCAGGATTTCACAACTACCATGGCAGTTAAAGTGCGACTAAAGGGCTAGAATTGTGGGAAAGAGTTCAGATTATACATTGAAAGCTCTTTGATTCAACTTTAAATACCATGGCTGAAAGGGGTTTCTAGTCTGGTGAAGTACTAGCGCTCTCTGGCTGAGAATTCAAAATACTGAATGAAACTAAAAATCCTAGGATTCTATAGTATGAAAACATGGCAGTTAAAATGGAATCATAGGAGTTTATCACACGGGAGGAATTTCTCACAATTGTGAATGGAGCCAATTCGCAATTACATGAATTCGCTAGTTTAGCAAATTTACGTGAAATCTGATTGCTTTCGGAATGCATTCAGAATGACTTCCCATTGCCCAAAAATGACTCCCCATTGCCCAAAATTGCATGAGATATTCTAATACGCAATTATGTGAAACCCCATGATTGCATTCAGAATGACTTCCCATTGCCCAAAATTGCATGGGATACACTCATACGCAATAACGTGAAACCCCCTGATTGCGTTCGGATTGCCATTGCATTATACCCCCAAATTCCATCATATGATAAACTCCATAGGAATATAACTGAGTAGTGTGGAAATTCTCCCTACAATTTGATTTGGTTGTATTTCCCTGAATCCATCTGCCATTTTCCTTTTCTCGTTTGCTGGCACATTACAAAATTGGGGGATCCCCCAAACACATACTCTGTTTTTTACTCTGTATCCTTTTTAATCTGTTGTACCCCGCTCCGAGTATTTTATTAGAGGAGCGGGCTATAAATAAACTTTATTATTATTATTATTATTATTATTATTATTATTCATACACTTTGAAATTCATGTATATACATTTTGGACACATAGCTGACACATACAACTCATGCATACACATGATTGAGGCATATGATATTTTCTCCCTGAATGTGGAATTAAGAGTAATGTTATTTCATTTCTATGCTAGAGAATTATCATGCTGCAACTGAGAGTGTTGAACTGTTTCTGGAAACCTTGTAAAATCTACGCATCCCAGGATTCTATACACAGTCCTATACAAAGTGGTATCAAACTTCTTTAACTGTGCATTGTGGGTACACCCCTAGTAACAGTCAATAGTACATGTCTTACAACCATTGACAAAAACACAGTAAGACAAATGGCGACAATCCCTGTGTTACAATGCACTCCATCTGCCCCACTTCAAAAGGGCAGTTCTTGGTGGCTGGTACCAGTTCCTAGAAAACTAGGAAATATTATCTTTTGGGAGGGCAAAGCTAAAGAATGTGATAAAAGCAGTGATTGCTTCCAGGCTTGGATGTCACAGCAAGCAAACAAATGATGTGGAACAAGACATTTTTCCTGCCCGGCAATGAGTCTTATCTCTGATCAGCTACTGATTAGTCATAAGGGTTTTCAGTTGGGAAAGAAGGTGGCATTCCAGCGGCTGTAAAGAATATCACCCAACTCAGTTGCTTTTGTGATTACTGTATAATATGTTAGTGAGGGGGAATCCTAGCTTACTCTTAAGTCTGGAAATAGATGAACATGGAAGAGAACACATAACACACAACATATCCATTATCTAACTCTTTTAGATGGTCAATACTGCCGAGCTATTTTGGAAGAGAAACACTGTCGGCTTCTGCTTATATAAATGTTTACTATGCCTGTATGTGCTTGCGTATGTGCCTTCAAGTTGCCTATCAACCCTATGAATTTTGTAGGGTTTACTTAGGCAAGGAATACTCACAAGTCTCTTGCCAGTTTTTTCTCCTGAAATCTAGCCTACGGAACCTGGTGGTCTGGCATTCATTAGTGGTCTCCCACCAAAGTATCTGGCATTCATTGATGGTCTCCCATTCATGTACTATGACTGACTCTGCTTAGCTTCCAAGATCAGAGAAGATCTGGTGCCCTTAGGGTATTTAGGCCTCCATAACTTCAAATATTTGGAATTTACTGACAAGAAGGTGCATTCCTACCCAGTCAGTCCTACTGTTCAGTGGGGCTCATTGCCAATTAATTGAGTCTGCACAACATCATTGATCTCTCCCTCTTTTTCCATATGTCCCCTTTTCAAATAATTGTTTCGTTTTCTCTTTGCCAGGGGTGGTATTTTCCAATGGGGAGAGATGGAGGCAGCTCCGCCGGTTCACTCTCAGCACCTTAAGGAACTTTGGGATGGGGAAACGATCTATTGAGGAGCGAATCCAGGAGGAGGCCAAGTGCTTGGTGCAGGAACTCCACAAAACTCATGGTATGCATAGGCTAAGGCTTCCCCTCTCCCTCGAGAAATCTGATAAATATTTTGTGGTTGGTAGCTCCCATGGGTAGCTCCCATGGTAGAGAGACAGCAGATCCACCTGAAGGCTTTTAATTTAGGTTTTGAAGGACTTCTCCATGGTTCTGAACCAATTCCAAAATCTATCCAGGAGTAGCCATGTTGACCACAGAGCAAAGTACAATAACATCCAAAATCCACAAAACAGTGATGCCTTCATTCAACCAACCAAAATGCACAAAATATATGATGCAGGCTTTCAAAGCTCCACCAGCTTCTTCACAGAACAACACAACAACAACCCTTTGAGAAAATGCAGGCCTGTGACTAACATTGTCATTTTATTTTTAAAATGTCTCCTGTGTGATTTTTTTAAAAATAACTTTGCCTAATGAAGAAGCCGTTGGAGCTTTGAAAGCTTGCATTATGTATTTTAGTACATGTTGGTTGGCTGAATAATGTTTTGTGGACTTTGAATTCCAAATATGTTCAGAACCTTGGATAGCACCTTTAAAGCTAGAGAAAAACCTGAAATAGATGCAATTTCACCCTAACAGCCTGGGAACTACCAGCAATCTCTGTCTGACGGCTGGTAGATGCCAGGCTATTAGGGTGATAAGGAATCTGTTCCAGGCTTTCAGGTCTAAATCCATCTGCTGGTCTTGCTAGAGTGGGCCCATTGAATCAATGAGATTAATCTACGTGTTGATTCACCATTTCACCATTGTTTCAATGGGCCTCTTCTAGTGGGAACTAACAAATACAATTCAAGTCTCTCATCTTTTTTGATACTGACTCTAACTGGCAAAGTAGCTACGTATTCCCAGTGGCATCATGGAGGTTGGCGTCACTGGTTGTGTGCCGTTAAAAGGGATGGGAGGGCATGACTTGCTCACTTGCACACACACACACCCCCGACTGGCCTCCCGAGGGAACATTTGGGATCTTCAGTGGCCAGCAGCCATGCCAGACTATGAACAGAAGGTGCCACCTTCCCCAGCAGGAAGGGTGCTGTTGCTTTTGGATGGCCTGTTCAGAGTCCGGCGCAGCTTCTGGGAGAGCAGTGTGCCAGACTCTGAACAGAAGGCACCAGCGCATACACCCCAGCAACAACCACTGCAGAGTGGGGTGGCATTGAAGGCTCCTCATGGTCTGTTTAGGGTCTGGCGCAGCTACTGGGCATGTGAGAAAGGGATGTGACACCCTTCCTGACTTGCCCAGGAGCTGCGCCAGTCCCACTAGATGTACCATGTCACTGGGTGTACATCCCCCGGGATGTCATCCATTGTGGCCTGCACTCCTCACAACCCTCTAATGACACCTCTGACTATTCCCAGTTCCTAGGAAACTAACCTTCAAAGAGAGCAGCACACGGTGGACCTCTTGGCGAGTCCTTGCTGGAACCATTATTTCCCAGATCTCTTTGGGGAACCCTGGCCATGTTCCATGAAATCTGACATGCTTTTCTCCCACCTTCTCTCTGCTCAGGGATGCCCTTTGACCCAGTCTTCATTCTGAGCCGTGCAGTCTCCAATGTCATCTGCTCCATTGTCTTTGGAAATCGGTTCGACTACGATGATGTACAATTTCTCCAGTTGAACAAGCTGATAACAAAACGTTTCCTTGTCAGCAGTTCCCCCCAGGCAGCGGTGAGAGTGGGATTTGCCCTTCTATTAAAATATGTATTGATCTTAACTGTTCATATTCTGGATCCTCAGGATTTTAGTACCCAGGATCCTCAACTGTTAAGCCATGCTGGTCAATCCTTTTGGGAACTGAAGTCAAAAAAGTTGAAGGAAGGAAGAGATCCAGCCCAACACCATCAACTTATTACTCTGTCCCCAATTGTTTCTCTGATCCATCCAAGAACTCTTCTTTGAATTGGAAGGACTTGTATGATCTTGATTATGGGGCCAGGATTCTGTATTGCAGTCTAGGCTGCATAATTTTACATATACTTAGCTATATAGCTAAGGTGCTCAGGAACCCTGTTAGGGAATTGTGCAGATCTACCGGTACACATCGGTCCTCCCTAGCCAATGTCCCAATGTGCATTGGGTCTCATTGTGCATTGGTCCTGATGCTCATTGGGTCCTGTTATGCACCAATCCTGATGTGCATCAGCACCAATGTACCACAGTTACATTGCTGGCCCCCTAACACAGCAACATGGCAGCAGCCACTGAGCTAAATATGAACACTGAAAATCGCTCACTTTTATTTTCTGCAGACATAGGTCTACTTACAAAGAGATAAGTCCCTGGATTAATTCTGGCCAAGAGTTGTAAGAGAGTGCCATCATTTTACTAATTGCACCAGGTCAGCCCTGGAATGAATGCAATGTTTGACGTAAGCATATTCAAAGTACACTGCTTTAAAAGTTAAGGGGTACAATTTCCAGGCAAGCACTTGCCCCTTTGGAGACATTAAAGAAAGCCCAGTGGATTCACAGATCTCTTCCCTCCCACCCCTACAAAAATACAGCTGTACAATATGTTTCCGGAGTTCTTGGAGAAGCTCCCTGGATCTCACCATGCAGGAAGCAAATGCTCCCAGGCGATTATCAGCTTCATCGTGGAAAGGATCAAGATGCAGGAGGCTTCGCTGGATCCCTCTGCCCCCCAGAATTTAATTGACTGCTTCTTAGCTAAGATAGAGAAGGTAATACCTCCCAGACTGTTTTACATGGATGGAGTCTAAGGTTTCACCAGTATGTGACAGGAGGGATGGCAGCAAGCAACAGATGTAAGGGTGCGGCTGGTAGCTTTCCAGATGTTCTAGAAGCTATTCTGGGGAGGTTCTGGTGGCCATTGCAATCATTGTAGGATGGGCTCACCTGGTGTTAGGCTTTGGGAAAATGAGGGAAAGCTTGCGTAAGGAATTTTTAGGATGCATCTACATGGCAAAAATAATGCAACTTGACACTACTTTAAGTGCTGCAGCTCCACCCTACAGAATCCTGGGATTTGTACTTTTCTGCAGCACCAGCACTCTATGGTCAAGAAATCTAAAACTGCCGTAAAACTACAAATTCCAAGATTCTGTAAGAGGGAAGCCATGGCAGCTAAAGTGATGTCAAACTCCTACAGTGTAGATGCACCCTTGGAAGTAACCTTTGGGAAAGACGAGAGGAAGCAGTACTTACAGCTCCATCCTCCTCATGAATTTTTATTTCAGTTTATAGGATAATTATCACAAGAGAAGAAGTGTGTACCAGTGTGTAGTACCAGGAGCAGCATGCGTCCCTCAACACTGGCATTTTTGCTCCAGTTGTGCCATTGATCATCCAGCCATACCAGTTTAACATCCCAAAGAGGATTACCCCTCTTGCTTCTTCCGTCAGCCATTACTAATATGTAAACCTTCTTTCACCTTTACCTTAATACTTGATAGGAAAAACATGACCCCAATACAGAATTTACCATGGAGAATTTGATCATGAATACCTTCAATCTCTTCTTTGCTGGGACAGAGACAATCAGTACCACCCTGAGATACGGATTCCTACTCCTGCTGAAGCACCCAGAGATACAAGGTAAGAGGAGAAAAAGGTGCTATACCCACCCTAGCAGAGAGACTTTGGTGCTCCCCCACCTATAGATGTGACCGATAAAATGTTTTGATACTCTAGGTATTCTATTTTTCTCAGAGGTGATGATGTGTTCATGTATCACAACCTAGTTGGCCTTTTCTTCTTGTATGGAAGTGACCATACATTGACTTTGTATGTCTTTGTATGGGTATGAGATCTGGGTTTAACTTTCAAAATAGAGACTGGGTGGCCATCTGTTGGGACTGCTTTCATTGTATGTTCCTGCATGGCAGAAGGTTAGACCAGATGGCCCTGGTGATCTCTTCCAACTCTATGGTCTCTGATCTATGATTTTATGTGTGCAGGCCAGGACTATCCCTGGGCTTTTCAAGATCAAAACCTAAGACCCAGGCATGATCCCTCCCTTGTGATGCCACAGAGGGCAAGCCCTCGTTGTGTCATGAAGGATCAATCACAGCTCTGTGGTGCGTGCCATGCAAATAAAAAGCATCAGCCGAGATCCTACATCCCAAACCTGGTTATGGATTGTAATTACATATCGTCTCATGACTAGACTCCTCAAACCTAGAAATTGCTCTGAGCAATGGAGATCTGTTCCAGCTGCTTCCCACCACCAATCTGCATTGCAGAGAGTAGTTGCAACAGAGGCCCTGCTTCTGATGGTCACATTTCAAATCACTGGCAGAAAAGGGCTGGAAATGTCATCCTGCTTTAACTCAATTGCCAGCAGGACAGACATCCATCACACAGTATGGACCTTATCAGACGTCGGAAATTGGAAGTATAAAGCAATGGCAATACGAACACAATCATGGGGTTTCACATTATTGCGAAATAAAGTGTCTCACGCAATTTCGGGCAAAAGGGAAATCATTCCGAATGCAATCACGGGGTTTCACGTTATTGCGAATTAAAGCATCTCGCACAATTTTGGGCAAAGGGGGGTGATTTTCGGGCAATGGGAAGTCATTCTGAATGTATTCCAAATGCAATGGGAATTCATGTCAATTCGCTAAACTAGTGAATTCACGTGAACTCGCATTGGCTCCATTCGCAATAAAGAGAAATTCCTCCTGTCTGATAAGGTCCTATTTATAGTTTTGAATGTGGGCATTTGTGCTCATGAGCCAGTGTGGCATAGTGGTTTGAACAGGACTATGACCCTGGAGACCAGGGTTCAATCCCTCACTAAGCCAAGAAACTCACTTGGGCAAGTCACATGCTCTCAGCCTCAGGGGAAGGCAATAGCAAACATCCTCTGAACAAATCTTGTCAAGATAACCCCATAATAGGGTCACCTTAGGGTTGCCATAAGTCGGAAAGACTTGAAGGCACACAACAACAGCAGCAACAACAACAAAACAACTTGTGCTCATGGCAATAGTGCCATGGTTGAATAAATAAATATGAAACAGTTATAAACAAATCTACCTTACTCAATAGGATGCCAACCAGAAATTATAATAAATATATACACACACGCACACACACACACACACACACTTGCGAAGGCAGTGCTCTCACTCTGAAATTTCTCCCTTTCAGTGTGAGGACAGGAGAGGAGGGATATGACCCAAAGACCTTGAGATCTGGAAACCCTAGTCTGAGGACAAATGTATGGCACCAGATCTTCAACCCTTTATATCTTTGACCACTTGGCTGCTACTTTCTGTTTGGTGGATTCCAAAAAATGAAAAGAGACAAGGGATGCAGCATCCCCATTTATACAAACAAACAAACAAACAAATGCTGAAACGTGGTTTGCCCAACCACAGTCCCTACCTTTAAATTCCAGCAAAGGGGTATCTGGAGAGAACCCAAAGCATATTCTGTATTGATTTTGAGAAGATGCTTGATGGCTGTCATCTCTTCCTCAAGAAAAAGTCCACGAGGAAATTGATCGAGTGATTGGGCAAGATCGAATCCCAAACACCGAGGACAGGAATAAAATGCCATACACTGATGCTGTGCTGCATGAGATCCAGAGGTTTGGTGATGTGCTACCCATGAGTTTGCCACATGCTGTAACACGAGACACCCGGTTCAGGGGATTCGTCATTCCCAAGGTAAGGCAAATTGTTCTTAAGAAGTGTGAGTTCTCACCATATAGCTCCTTGAGTTTTGCTGATTGTCATTGTCTTTATACCGATTTCTTGTATTCTTGTAGGAGGGTGCTTATAGAGATTTCTTAGATTCTTAGGGCTGTTCTAAAGGTTTAAGAAAAACTGGGATATGGTCTGCTGAAATGGTCCTATGGGGAAACTTTCTCCTCTCAGATATTTTTTTTTCTTGACATTAGCTGTCATTCTGTCTTGCAGTTACAGATTAATAACTTAGAGTTCTGGATCTCTAACTGCTCCATATTCAGTTTGACTATGGCTGCACCTGCACTGTCAAAATAATCCAGTTTGACACCGCTTTAACTGCCATGGCTCAGTGCTATGGAATTTTAGGATTTGTAGTTTTGTGAGGTATTTAGCCTACCCTGTCAGAGAGCTCTGGTGCCACAACAAACTATAAATCCTAGATGGTTCAATGTACACAAACTTTGTTACATGCCTGAAATTAATTAAAATATTGTGTCTAAAATTACCTTCAGGCTATGTGTATAAGGTTATATATGAAGCATAAATGAATTTCATGTTTAAATTTGGGTCCTGTCTCCAAGATATCTCTTGATGTATATGCAAATATTCCAAAATCCAGGAAAAAAATCCAAAATCCAAAACAGTTCTGGCTCCAAACATTTTGGCGAAGGGAGATTGAACTGTAATGGAAAAACCTATGGAGAATTTATCAAATGAGAGTCTCACACTTTAAACTTTATCTTTGATTCAAACACTGTTCTGTGACAGGCTTGTGCTGTTTTCCTGACATGGCCTTTAAGTAACCTTAACTTGTTGAATCTCCATTAGTAATCTTAACTAGTTGAATCTCCATTAGGCTCCACAAAAGCTCAGAAGCCTGACACCTTTGTTGTTTCTGTTCATCTCACACCAGTAGTCTCCTCTTTTCACCCTCCCTCTTATATTTCTCCTCTCCCAGGGGACCTATGTCTACGCCTTGCTCAATACTGTACATTATGACCACGAACACCATGCCAACCCAGAAAAGTTTGACCCTGGGAGATTCCTGGACAGTAATGGTGGCTTTAAGAAAGTGGAAGCTTTTATGCCTTTCTCAGTAGGTATGTCTTGGGGCTAGATCAAGTGTGGTGCAATGGTTTGAGCATTGGACAAGGACTATGGAGACCAGGGGTCAATTTCCAGCTCAGCCATGAAAACCCATTGGGGGAAATTGAGCGACTCATACACTCTCAGCCCCAGAAAACCTTGTTATAGGTTTGCTTTCGGGTCACCATAAGTCAGAAATGACTTGGAGGCACATGACAATACAACAAATGTCTTGGGGCAAGTGGTGGAGCAAGACAAGGTGGTGGAAGGACTGGGTTGCTATCCAGTTAACCAGCCATTTTGTTGTTGTTGTTAACTGCCTTCAAACTGACCTCGATTCATGGTGACTCTGTGGATGAGACACCTCCAAATCCCTCTGTCCCCAGCCAGTCTGCTCAGATCCTTCAGACCTGTGGCTTTCTCAATTACTCTTCACCTGGAATGAGATCTTTTTCTCTTTCTATCACCTTCTACCTTTCCTAGCAGTATTGCCTTTTCTAATAAGTCTCATGAAGTGGCCAAATTACAACAGCCTCAATGTTGTCATCCTGGCTTCCAGGGAGAGTTCAGGCTTAATTTACTGTAGAACCCATTTGATTATCTTTTTTGGTCATCCGCTGTATCCTCAGCACTCTTCTCTATTGTAGCTGTGGCTTTCAAGAGCTGCTGGATGAGGTGGTTTTAAGAGGAGATAAAGCTTTTTCTCTGTGTTGTAAAGAACCCCACTAGGTTATTTCAACAGATGTAGCTCCACTCCCCTAAAAGGCCTAAATCCAGCTTGGCTGTTTACATCTAGAAATCCAGGATTTTCCTGTTTCCAACCAAAACAGGCAAGATCCTACTGATGATTCGTGGAGCAGAAAGCCCCATCCACGTACTTACATTTGGAGGCTAAAGCCTGCTCCATGGATGGCCAAAGCCCATCATTTTGGTGAGAAGTTATACTTGTCCATAATCCAGTTACCGTTGTGCAGCTGGGGAGAAGGTGCTTCACAAGCCAGTACCAAATACCTCCTTGTACAACATTTGACAGAACAACAAACAATGGATCTCTAATTAAACAGACACAAATCCTCTTTGCATAGCCTCCCACCCTGAGGTCTTGTCATTCAACAACAGAACAACACCTAGATTAACATGGAAATCACTCTTTCTACCCTAGAGTCACACAGTATATATATATATATATATATATATATACACACACACACACTCCACTCACTTCCATGCCAACATTCTCTGAAGATGTCAGCCACAGATGCCAGCAAAATGTCAGGAATAAACTCTTATAGAACACAGCCACATAGTCTGAAAACCCCACAAAAAACTATGGATGCCAGCCATGAAAGCCTTCGACTTCACATTTGACACAACACTTGCACTGGCATTATCTCCACTTATGCCAGCATAAATCATTAGGATGATTCTGGGTTCTGGACTCTTCTCCAGTCCTTCGCCTTCTTCTCATCCTCCCTCATTTTTTTTTCTGTCTGGGGATTCTGGGACTTGCAGTCAAAACAGTAACTTCTTCCAACTCTGCTCAACACACTGCTCCCAAGTGAACCCCATCCTACCTCCTCCCCAGCTCCATGCCGGTACATCTTCCTCACATTCTCTGACCTTACGCTAGCCCTTTAAATGGAAAAATACAAGATTCTTCCAACAAGTTGGAAGGTAGCTTGGAGGGTAGCCAAGGACTCTGTTTGTCAGTCTGCTCCTCCATTCATTTCCACCTGGATCTACAACTTTTGGCTTTTCTTTGACAGGGAAGCGTGTCTGTCTGGGCGAAGGACTGGCCCGTATGGAGCTCTTCCTCTTCCTCACCACCATCCTGCAATCATTCACCCTCATCTCACCTGTACCCCTTAGTGAGCTCAACCTTGCACCAGCTGTGAGTGCCACCAGCAGGATGCCCACAAAATACCAGCTCTCGATGGTCCCGCGCTGCAGTTGATCTCTTTTCTTCTAGATTTGGTTGCTGCAGCAAGCACTGGAGCATGGACCATTTCACACACCTACACAAATACATAACAAAAGAATCAACACACCAAAAGGGGAAAGAAAAGAAAGAAAGAAAAAGAGGGGGGAAAGAACACCGCTTTTACTGCCATGGTCCAATGCTATGGAATTCAGGGATTTGTAGTTTTGTGATATATTTAGCCTTCCCTGATAGAGAGCTCTGGTGCCACAACAGATTACAGATCCAAGAATTCATTGAACCATGGCAATTAAAGCAATGTCAAAGTGCATTAATTCTGCAGTGTGGCAGCAGCCTAAAACAAAATCATTCCAACACTTGTTTGTGGGTACTTAGTTCTCTGCAGTGCAAGACCAAAGTCTGTGGATTGTATTTCTTTTTATGCCACGTACTCAGGAAGGAAAATGGATAAATAGTTTGGAAGTTTCTCAAATTGGGGGTGCGGGTGGGATGATCCAGATGGAGCCATCAAAGTGGAAAGACAAGGAAGGGTCCCTGCTTTTAGATGTGTTGCACTGGATGCAGTACTCTTTTTAATGCAGATGAAAAGCTCAGCACCATTAGCTGTGCATTGCCTTTTTTTATCCTGGGCTCCACATCAGCACAAAGAAAGAATCTGGTTGCCAGTGTTAGATTAACTTCAAGACAGAACTGATTCATAAAGACAAAGGAGCTGCATGGGTAACCTCCAAATATCTTTTTCTGTGTTTTCCACGTTTACCCTCCACCCTATCCAGCTGTCTTCTTCACTACTTGGTATACGTCTGATTGACACAAAAACATCTTTCTCTATCACCCTTCTTGGGAAAGAGCTAAGTTCATTGGTGGGGTGCAAAAGGCTTTGGGTTTAATCCCCAGCAGATACAGCATGTGAAAATGCCCTACTCTTTCTTAAAAGCTGGAAAGCATATGACACGATAGACAACAGTGAACTACAGAGACCACAGATTTGATTCTGTATGGGATTTATCGGTTCAGGGTCACTTATACAGAGCTGTAAACAAAGGCTCAGGAACACAGTGTCCCAGATCAAGTATTGCCAATGAAGCCAAGAATAAGGTATACCAATACCTTCCAAACTTTTACAGGTGAAAATTGGGACACATATGGCCAAGCAATACCAGAGTGTGGACAAAATGTCAAAGGTTATTGATGAGCAGTTTGCTTTTACTGAGTCTCCTGGGAAGGGCAGAATTCGATTCCCTCCTCTGCTTTCTCTCCCTGTTGAGTTGAATGAGTGCAAACTACTTTTGCACTTTAAACTCAGTTTGAAGCAATTGAAGCATGCTGAGGATGAAGGGAGAAAGTGGGAAGAGAAGAGAGAAACTGGGATATTTTAAAAGCAACTGAAAAAGTGGGATGATACAGGAGTACTCTGGACTGTCCCTGCCAAATCAGAACAGTTGGAGGTTATGGTATACTTGCTCTATTAACTGATAGAGATCCTGGTTGGAGAACCCAGGTGCTACGCAAGATCTTGCAAAAACATGGGGCCTTTCTCACATTGTTAAACATTGGAGTTTATCACGTGGGAGGAATTTCTCTCAATTGCGAATGGAGCCAATTCGCAATTACATGAATTCGCTAGTTTGGCGAATTTACATGAAATCTGATTGCGTTCTGAATGTGTTCAGAATGACTTTCCATTTCCCAAAAATGACCCCCCCCCCCATTGCTCAAAATTGCGTGAGATACTCTAATACGCAATTACGTGAAACCCCACAATTGCTTTCGGAATGACTTCCCATTGCTCGAAATTGTGTGAGATACACTCATTCGCAATAACGTGAAACCCCATGATTGCATTCGGATTGCCATTGCATTATACCCCCAAATTCGGTTGTATGATAAACTCCTGTGTCACATTGTAAGTTCCAGCAACACAACACAAACTCAAGCAAAGTGTAAAGAGAAGAGAAAGAGATGTAATTTTTCAGACTTGGCTGTTGGCTGCCTAGCCTTGAATTGGTGAAATAATTAACAAAGGGCAAGACCTTTGAGATTAGACCTGATTTCCAAGATTCTGGACACACAGTTGTTTCAGTTCTGGTCTAGCGGTTGTTTCAGTCCATAGATTTTCAGTGGCTTGGACTATAAACCCATCACCACATAATCCACAGAAAAGGGGTGCCAAGGGTCATAATTGCTAAAAAAGGATAGAGACCATAACCAAACCTCTCCAAATGAGGAATTACCTTTTACACATGTTACATTTATCAGGGATTAGAGGAAAGAATTACAAAAGTATCAATTGAAATTATTAGTATAGCAATTGAAATTATTAGTATAGCAAATCACTGTTTCCAGATTGTTTTCAAAATCACTTTTAAACTTAACATTTGGGGCATTTTGACAGAATTTTTCAAGGTTATTTTTTTCCCCTCCATTCTCTTATCGATCTAACATTTTTCTCTCTCCGAAAAGTAACAGAGAGTAATCGATCAATTCTATGGAGTTTATCACATGTGGGGAAAATCAGGGGGTTACACAGTCATTTTCCCGTGAAAGTTGCACGATCATGGTGAAGATTTTCATACGCCGCCATGATTAAAGAGGACCTATCCCAGGAATAACCAAGAAATAACCAGCAGCAAATCATTCATGGGATTTCCCCTTGAATAATTTGTTGCTGGTTATTCCCTATTTATTCCCAGGATAAGTCTTCTTTAATTGCTAAGTCTTCTTTAATTGCAGCGGCATGTGAAAATCTTCACTGTGATTGTGCAACTTTCACAAGAAAATGACTATTTAAACCCCCGTATTCCCCTAAGTGATAAAGTCCTATGTTTGGAGAGAACAGGGAATCAGAGAGGCATCTGGTTATGTCCCTATAACCAGACATGAAATCATCTGGAAAATTTTGCATCTGGCTGCAAGAACGTAGTCAGATGTTTCTCTGATTTCCTCCAACTTTTCTAGGCATGAATGACTGTGACGGAGCTGCAGTAGCTCCATAGTATTTCTGGGGTGAACTTTGTTCATTAGAGAGGAAATACCAATCTCCACATTGACTCCCCCAATACACACACACACAAACACACAAATCAGGAGTTGCATAAGCAACTTACCTCTTATAAAATATTGGTATTGCTACATCGGTCATGGTGATCTCATAGCCAGGCGCTGGGATAAGACTGGAAGGGAGTCAGGCAAGATCATTTATGTGAAATGGATTCCAGGATAGCAACAAAGAAAAGGGGCAGTATGGGAAACGATGATTATAACAAATAAGAACGAAGCCCACCTCAAATTTAAAACTGTGGGTAGTTTAATTAGGCAATTGCAATAGTTGCTGGTCAGTTCTAACAGTGAAAGTCGTTAGACTGGATCCATAGTTTCTTAATAAAGGTTTTCTGAAGTTTTAACTGCTGAAGCCTGGTTTTCTGAATGTGGAATCTGGCTGGTTTTGACAATATATACACTCACATAAATGCAGGCATGAGGTTGACTTATGCCTTTATATGCACTACTAATAGGATGCCAGCCAGTGGACACTCAGCATGCAAATCTATCAAGCGTCTGAAGAGAAACCTGGCTCAAAGCAGCAAGTGGGAGGACAGATGGGTCTCTCTGCACACACAAACAAAATATCATTCAAATGCGGGTGTTGTAGAGTTGCTTCAAAGTTTCCTTTAGCTAATGGCTAATGGTTCCCATGTCATTGGGATGGCGATGAATCAGATTTTCCTTTGGATGTTAAGGGAATTGTCCATGGTGCTATACTCATCCTCATAATAGTTTGGCACCTTGGGTATTTCTTTTAAAATTCAAAGTGAAAACTGAAGCAGATGCACCACCCCACTAGAATGAGATCCACCAGCCACCACTGTTCCCAGCATAAAGAACACTCCCCTCCAATTTCACCTTCTGGATACTGGAATCATTGTTGTGCTCAGTGGATGGAGGGAGGCATACCAATCCCTGCTTTGTTCAAAAATAGGCATATGCAGGCATAAGAGTTACTTACAATTGTATATGCCATTAACAGGATGCCAGTGTAGTGTGTAAAGAATAATGTATACAAAAAAAGTTCTTCTCCTGAAAGATGTATAAACTCTGTAACATGTGGACCAAAATAAAATTGAATTTATATATATATATATATATATATATATCTGCAGAACAATTCTTCTACAAAAGGCAGAAATGGTCCCTTTTTTAATTCTGCATGTCTGGCTGGGATAAGCTGGTAGCTCAGCCTTCAGCTGAGGTTGATAAATGACAGGACAGGACTCCCACTGTTTGTCAAGCAAGAGTGATGCAAGAAAGTCTGGAAACTCTTTTTGCCAGTTCCAATCTCTATATATATTCGGCAAAAGACACCATTTGCAAACAGCGAGACTCTGGCAAGAACTGCAAAGGGTATGGAGATCTTCTCCAGCACCAAGATGGACTTCAGTGGGGCCTTCAGCATTCTTCTGGCCATGGCCATATCATGTCTTCTCTTTCTCCATTTTTCCTCAAAAAAGAAGTTCTGTAGCCTTCCTCCAGGACCCACCCCGCTCCCTTTCATTGGCAACATGCTTCAGGTGGATGTGAAGGACTTGATTAAGTCTCTGAGAGAGGTAAGATGGTGGCAATCTGGTCTGGAAAACATGCCCTATGAGGAAAGACTTAGGGAGCTGGGTATGTTTAGCTTGGAGAAAAGATGGTTAAAATGGGATATGATAGCCCTGTTTAAATATTTGAAGGAGTGTCATATTGAGGATGGAGCAAGCTTGTTTCCTGCTGCTCCAGAGAATAGTACCCTGAACAATGGATGCAAATTACAGGAAAAGAGATTCCACCTAAACACTAGGAGGAACTTCCTGACAGTAAGAGCTGTTGGAGCATGGAAGACACTCCCTTGGAGAGCGGTGGAGTCTCCTTCTTTGGAGACTTTGGTGGAGTTTCTTTCCAACTCTATGATTCTATGATCTCAGGTTTGGGATCTAGGGTGGTGAATTTCTACCGTAGGCAAGAGAACAGGGTGGCTTTTGGCTCAGCAGGGTGGAGAAAGACTTCTTTTTCAAGTGCAGATCAGTGACAACTTGGATCAGGGTGAAGCATGGCTCACCTACAGTATGTCACCTTGAGAACATGAAATCATACAGTCATGGATCTAAGAGGGACTTTCAACCATCCGCCAATGCAGGAATCCATAGGTAAAGCATCCCCAACTAACCTATGTCCAAGAACCTCCAGAAAAGGAGATTCCACCACTTTCTACATTTCCATCTTCAAACAGGGCCTAATATAAAGTTTAGGAACATTACGTAAACCTACTGTTGAAAAGGGGTTGCTGATCATTAACACACTATTAGACCTTCACTGCCAGACTACCAGTTTCAATTCCTTAGATATTAAAGGACAGAACATCTGGCAGGCTTTAGCCTCAGTACTCTTTCCTTTTTCTTTCCACAAAGCTACATTCTCCAACTGTCCTGATTTGGCAAGGACAGTCCTGATTCATCCTCTGTCATCCCACTTTTTCAGCTGCTTTTAAAAAGCCCAGGTTTCTCTCTCCTCCTCTCACTTTCCCCCTTCATCCCCAACTTACTTCAATTGCTGCAAACTGGGTTCAAAATACAATAGTTTGTACTCTGTTAACTCAGTAGAAGGAGGAGAGAAGAGGAGGGGGAAAATCTTGCCCTTCCCAGTAGGCTCGGGCCAAATCAAACTGCTGCATCGTCTTCTAGCTTGTACATTCTTCCTCAGGAATAACTTTTGAGGCCTTGACCACACTTTGATGCTGCTTGACCGACTGTGTTCCAATTACATCCGAGAAATGGTGGAAGGTGTGAAACTAACTACTCTTTCATACGAGGCTAAATTGGAAGTATAATTTAAGGTCAATTCGAATGCAATCATGGGTTTTATGTTATTGCGAATTAACTCTTCGCACGCAAATTCGGGCAAGAGGGAAGCCAATTTGAATGCAATCATGGGTTTTACTTTATTGCGAATTAAAGCTTTGCATGCAAATTCGGGCAGGAGGGGGTTATTTTCCGGTAATGGGAAGTAATTCCGAACGGAGCAGGGGTTCTTCCGAACGGAGCAGGGGTTCATGTAAATTCGCTAAACAAGCGAATTTACATGAATCCGCATTGGCTCCATTCGGAGTTGGGAGAAATTCCTCCCGTTTGAAAGAGTCCTAAGCATTGCCTCCTGCTTTGTAGGACTGCCTATGAAACTAAGCATTGCTTCTTATTTCCAACTGTCATCTGTCACTCACAAAGGAATAACCAGGCTGTCTTCTTGCACTACGCAGAGAGGTATTGTATAGCTCGCTCGGCTTCCAATTCAGAAAGAAACGGGAGCATACAGAAAGTGGGTTGAGTGAAACAGGCTGGAATTGCTCTCCAAAGGACAAGAGGGCAATAAACAGAGCTTGAAAAGTTACTATTTTGAATCATAACTCAGAATCTTCCAAGCTGCATGGCCAGTGATGACCATTGCTGGCTGGGAGGATTGAAAGCTACAATCCAAAAAGGTACCTTTTCCAAATCTCCATAGGATTTTACCCATGTGTATGTACTTTCAAGTCACTGGTCAACTTATGGCGACTCCATTGATTTCATAAGGTTTGTTTAGGCAGGGAATGCAAAGATATAGTCGTTCTGCCAATATCTTCCTCTGAAATATAGCCTACAGCATTTGTTGATGGTCTCCCATCCTTAGAGCACACAAATTTAAAACTGTTCCAGTGATATCATTTATATTATTTCTGCTTGTACTATTAAATGTCACTCAGCAAGTAGTTTGCAAGTAATTGTTGTCGCTGTTGTTGTTATGCACTTGCAAGAATAAAATCTTCTGAAACAAATTTGTTGTTGTTATGTGCCTACAAGTCAACACTGACTTATGGCAACCCTTTCTTAACGTTTTCTCTGCAAAATTTATTCAGGGGAGGCACGTTGCCAGGTCAGGACTATATCAGGCCCTGATATTTTCAATACCGAAACTAGAAACCTATAGATGACCCTTGTGATATCATTGCAGTAGTGATGGGACTGGTGGTGGTACAAGAGTAATATCACTCTTTGGAGCAGCCCAAAGTAATACCATTAAGTATGTTGCATTAAGCATCAGCCACTGTTGCACAGATTAGCCATACAAACATCAAATCTAAGTAATGAGGAATGCACAAACACACATATTCAACA
Source organism: Urosaurus nigricauda (assembly GCA_034509955.1). Taxonomy (NCBI): domain Eukaryota; kingdom Metazoa; phylum Chordata; class Lepidosauria; order Squamata; family Phrynosomatidae; genus Urosaurus; species Urosaurus nigricauda. Next base: position 27,592,669 of record JAOEGL010000007.1, on the reverse strand, counting down.
ATCTTTCAAGGCAAAACTCTTGCCTTGCTGAAAAGCAGAGAATTCATCCCCAAATTGGGGCACTGGGAGGGTATGCAGCTCTCTTCCTCCCCTTTTTATCCTTTACCTTTGAGGTTGAGAGAAAGAGTGTTTCTCTCCAATTGTTTGTGCCACTCCGGTTGTTTGTAACAGAGAAGCGGGATAGAAATACTGTAAAAGTTTTAATTTTTATTTATTTTATTTTATTTTATTTCCAGAGTGACAGTGCATTGCATGCCATAGCAGTGATATGAAGCTGGATCTCCCAGGTCCCAGCCCAGCACTCCAGCCGCCCCATCACACAGACTCTTAGGCCTATGTCTTAGGCTATTTTAACCAGATCCTAATGCTTGTGTCATTGCTTATATTAGACTTTGATTTCTTTTTGTCTCATCTCACCATAAGGAAAAAAAAAATCTCTAAAGACACAAAGCCATACTCTCTCATGCACACACACATACCGACTGAAACCATACATCCCATATCATTTTGCTACCTTCTTCCTAGCTCAGCAAGACGTATGGTCCGATGTACACCTTCTACTTGGGCTCTCGGCCCTGCGTGGTCCTGTCTGGCTACCAGGTGCTCAAGGAGGCTTTGATTGACAAGGCAGAAGACTTCAGCGGCCGAGGTGACTTCCCTGCTGTCCAGATGTGGAGCAAAGGAAATGGTAAGAGCAGAGAGGACAGAGTGGCAGGGACTACTTTCTGAAAAGAGGTGCCACCAGCCAGACTCACCTTTCCCTGGGGAAAGATAAGCCAGCTGGCTGAAAAGGTCTTGCTGCAAACCCCAGAGTTGTCCATGGTATTGACAGCATTTTGGTTGCTCAGCTGTAAGAAAACATACTCTGCATATATTTTTTAAAAATCTCTCTTCCATGTGTCTTCGTGCATTCTTAGGACTGAGACTTTGTATTCGAAGGAGGTGCGTGGATAGACCCCTAGTGCAGAATCAGACCTGAGGTTAATAAAGGGGGGATGTTTAATCCATCTTGGATTAATTTGGGCTACATGGCTTGGAGCTGCAGAGAAGAGATGGAAGATACTCAGTTGCATATGTGTGCATCTATCATTCTAAGACCACGCATATGAACCAGGAACAGTAACTCTGCACTTAAATGCAACACTTCTGCAAGTCAGATTCCTCTCCATGGAAGAATCTTGAGGGATGACAAAGTACAGCTATTAATATCCTAGGCCTCTCAGCCTTTTGTGGGGTCTCAGTGGTTCAGGTGCAGAAATAACTCAGTTTGACACCACTTTTAAGTGCTGTGCCTCCATCTGATGGGATCCTGAGATTGGTAGTTTTACAAGTTTTTTAGCCTTCCTGCCAAAGAATCCTGGTGCCTCACAAAACTACAGATCCAAGGATTCTGTAGGATGGAGGCCGTGGCCATGTGTCAAACTGCATTCTTTCTGCAGGGTAGATGCACCCCTCACTTCCGAGATTCTGAAAACATTTGCTTGGCATTGAGACTGGACCCCAAAAAAGCTTTGTTGAATAATGAATGGAGCCGGTGTTTCGTAGCAGAGCAAAGCATCTATATGTCCCTTAGCTGAAAGGATCCAGTATCCCCTCACAATAAGGGGCATTACGCAAGAGCAACAGATCCCAAAGTTTATAGAAAACAGAAGTAGTTATAAACATAGAAACACCACTTGTACAAGCACAGCCTAGCTCTGTTTTCTAGAAACTTTGGAAACAGCAAGAAACAAGCAGCCAAGGAGGAGGGAAACTCCCACACATTTTTCTCTATTGGGCCAAAAAGTTCTCATACCAAAGTGAATGCTCAACTCACCCTTTTTTCAGTTGGAATGCTCTGCAGATTAATTGTGTAATCTAGATCAAAAAAGGTGTTTTTAAAATATCCTCCTTCCATGCCACTGAACTACTGTGTCATGGTTCGAGGTGGTGATCATCAAGACCGAAAACCATCTGCTAAGTGGAAAATCTCATGCATACCCTCAAATTTGGCAGGGACAGTCCCGATTAATCCTTTGTCATCCCATTTTTTCAGTTGCTATAAAAAGGTCCCAGTTTCTTTCCTCACCTCCCACTTTCCCCCTTCATTCTCGGCTTCCTTCAGTTGCTGCAAACTGAGTTCAAAGTGCAAAACTAGTTTGCACTCCATTAGTTCAGTAAGGGAAGAGGAGGCAACATCTTGCCCTTTCCAGAAGGCTCAGGCAAAGGCAAACTGCTGCAGCCTCTCCTAGCTTGTGTGTCCTTCCTCATTATTAACCTTTGCCATCTTGATCACATTCTGATGTTGCTTGGCCACATGTGTTTCTGGTTTCATCCGTGAAATGTTGGAGGGTATGCACGCAAGCTATTATTTGCCTCCCCTGGCTTTCTGCACAGGAATTGTTTACGGCACTGGAGAGCGTTGGAGGCAGTTGCGCAGGTTTGCTATCACCACTTTCAAGAACTTTGGGATGGGAAAGAGATCCCTTGAGGAGCGAATCAAGGAAGAAGCTCAATTCCTGATGGCCGAATTCCGCAAAACTGAAGGTGAGTTTATTCCTAGTGGGAAAAGGGAGAACAATTTATTCCACCCATTCTCTTATATGATCGGAGGCTGGTGTCTTCTTTTGGCCTTGGAGCAGTTTCCCAATGAAGTGAGAGCAATATGGCACGATATTAGGGCTTCCAATGGAGGCTGCAGAATCTCCTTTGTTGTTTATCTGTTTTATCCATTTTCTCTGTGTCTTTTGCAGCAGCCCCTAGTGTAACAAAATTATTTAGCAGATTAGATGTTCTTCAGATCATCTCAGGCCAGGAAAAGTTTCACTTGCTAAATTCCAGAGTTTTATTAAAGGTATAGGAATGAAATCAGGCTGCTGCCACACTTCAGAACAAATGCAGTTGGACACAACTTTAATTGCCATGGGTCCATCCTATGGAATCCTGGGATTTGCAGTTTATTGTGGCACCAGAACTCTTTGAGAAAGAGAGCGAAATAGCTCACAAAAGCACAAATCCCAGAATTCCATTGCCTTGGCGTTTATCACACTGGAGCTCATTTTGCCGAGATTAAAGCACATTTAAAGCATCTCGCAAATAAAGCGAAAATGGCAAGTACTTGCATGAATGATTATCATCCGCAATTGTGCACATAAAGTGATATTGGAAATGCATTGTTGCTGAAATCCCAAAAATCCCAAAAAGTGATCACTTTAATGGCAGGTTTTGTGCGACGTCGTGTGAAATCGTTTCCCGTAATTATGTGATTTTTTTCCGGGATAAACTCCCAATCTCCTTCATGTGATAAACTCCATTGAGCCATGGCAGTTAAAGCAGTGTCAAACTGCATTCATTCAACAGTAATAGATGCAGCCTATGCCAGATCTCAGCCATCCAGCTGAAACAACAATCTTAGTAGTGCGACCATAGATTTAAAAATATTCAATAAACCAATAGCAGGTTGGTTATTGAGGAGGTCTGTAAGAGAAAGGTATGAAAGATAGTGATGGTGTGTGACTGTGTGTGTGTTTAAAGACTTCTACCTTCCTTTCTCCCTCCATATTCACAGGGAAACCCTTTGATCCCACTTTCTTCTTGAGCTGTGCCGGATCCAACATCATCTGCACCTTAGTTTTTGGAGAGCGTTTTGAATACACAGATAAAAAGTTCCTCACTTTGCTTGACCTCATCAACAGCAACTGGAAGCTGATGAGCTCAACCTGGGGACAGGTAAGACCATGCCTGTGGGTCGAGGTCAATGGGACGGAGAAATTTCCCAAAGCTCCCTCTCACCTTTTATTCTCTCATTTTCTAAACAGACATGCTGTCTTTCATGCTAAAGGATTGCAAGGCAACTCTGTTAAATAAAAAATAGAGCCAGTGTGGCATAGTGGTTTGAGCACTGGACTATGCCTGAGACCAGGGTGTGTATCCCAGCTTTGCCACGGAAACCCACTGTGTGACCTTGGGCAAGTCACACTCTCTCAGCCTCAGAGGATGGCAATGGCAAACCCATGCCATTCTGTTCAGGTTAACCCCGAACGTCATCTGAAAAACAACCCACAGATGTGGATTGGTTTCAGTTTAAATTTGGTTTCTGTATGAGATTCATCCCATGTGATAAACTTCTTAAGTGAATTCATGGCTTCTAGATGTTCCCCTCTTTATAGCTTTTGTGGTATAGCAGTGCTAGTTTGGGGAGATGGTAGGAGGTTCTCTGTTGTACATATCTTCTTCTGCATCCATAAAACGCCCATAAATTTACTTTGACACCAGTGTCTTTCTGCCAACACGATCAACCTCAAAGCGGTTTTGGTGCACTGACCCTGATCCAGCTCAAATCTGACTCAATCTGTGCCCGTTATGTCTTCTCCGCTTTGCAATAGCTGCTGTTCACCTTCCCAAAGATCATGAGACACATCCCTGGCCCTCACCGGCAGATCTACAAGAACTATCTGAAGCTGGCAGAGTTTGTGGGCGAACGACTGGAAGCAAACCGGCAGACACTGGATCCTAATTCTCCACGGGATTTCATTGACTGTTTCCTCATCAAAATCCAGCAGGTACCCTCAGAGCTCAGTATGAGAGGTGCCATTTTTGGTATACTCTCCTCTCTCTCTTTAGGTGATCTTGGGAACTCTAGTTCTGTGAGCAGGAGGCAGGACACTAATGGTCTCTGACAACAATTGCTGCATTTGCATTGCACAAATAATGCAATTTGACACCGCTTTAACCACCATGGCTCAATGCTATGGAACTCTGGGATTTGTAGCTTTGTAGGGTATTTAGCCTTCTCCATCCAAGAGCTCTGGTGCCATAACAAATGACAAATCCCAGGATTCCATAGGCTGGAGCCATGACAGTTAAAGTGGTGTCGGATTATATTATTTCTGCAGTACAGATGCAACCAATATCTTTATAGCATCTGCACTGAAATACAATCCCCAGAATTTTGGGGGAAAACTTTGGAGGAATTTTGTAAGTTCTTTGGCATTGTTTCCTTTTGCTTCATCCTTTAGATCCTTTGTTATATGCCCCTAAATTTTACCTTCGACTTATCCATGGGTCATATCAAAATGCATAATTTTGGCCCCCAAACCTGCCTTCGACATGTACATGAGGTCGACTTATAGTCAAGTATATATGGTATGCTCCACTTCTGGCTCCCTCTTGCAGGAAAAGAACAACCCTAACAGTCACTTCAATGAGGATACCATGTCCAAGACTACAGTGAACCTCTTCTTTGCTGGTACAGAGACGGTCAGCTCAACCTTGAGATATGGACTCCGCATCCTCCTGAGGCACCCTGAAGTGGAAGGTGAGCCAGGAAGATTGGTTGAATGCCTCCCAGACAGGGGTGTTTCAACTTGTGCATTCTTGCATTGGAAGGAGTTGGACTAGATCATTAGGTTCCTAACCTTGTCCTCCATTTGTTTTGGACTTCATCCCCCAAAAGCCCCAGCCAACTTGGCCAGCAGTCAGGAATTGCAAGAGCTGAAGTCCAAATCATCTGGCGGTCTAAAGGTTGGGAACCACTGGACTAGATGAACTATGGAGTTTCTTTTAACTCTTCAATTCGATGAATCTGTGCTAAGATCAGAAGGGGCATACACAAGATCTTTAGGGGGACTTCTCTTCAAGTTGGGGTCAAGGACATATGGAAAAGTAGAAATAGAAGGCTAAGATGTAGGAATGAGAAACTCTAATGCAGGGCCACAAGACAGAGCGCATGATGCACCCGAGGAGTGAAAGGAAAACTGGACCAGATTTTACCACTTAATTCAAAATGGGCAGCTGTGAGAACTTAAAAGGATCTCCCAAGTTGGACCACACCAAAGCAAACTAGCTAAACCCGAGTTTGGAAAAGTTACTTAGTTGGATAGGAACTGGTAAACTAAAATCCATTAAGTTACCGATTAAGTTGGAGACCTGCAAATGTGAAGGAGCAATTACATTTAAATTTTAGCAAATTTACTTAATTTGGCATTTCAGTGTTAATGTTGCTCCATAGCTCCATAAGTAAGCAATGAGTTGTCAGTTAAGTAAAGGAGCCATGGTGCTAAAGAGCCAGCTTATTTTACACTACCTAATCTATCTAAAGACTAAATCTTTTTTAAAAATTGTGAAATCTACTTTTCTCATGTTGTTTTATTTAGTCTCTAAGGGTTGGAACATCACAAAGTTTAAGTCACAGCTTGGAAGTGATGGCAGCGTTCTTTGCTTCCAGATGGTCCTCAGTGTTTTACACCAAACATCTGTCCTGGAAACTGAACTTTTAAATTCTTAACCCAGGGTCCCATGTGGGAATCAGTAAACTAAAGACTGTGGGAGGGAGGAAAGACAAAATTACAAAGGAAGGGAAAGGTTTGGGTTTTTTTTTTTTTCAACTTTCTGTTCAGGTTAACCCTGAACATCGTCTGAAAAACAATCCACAAATGTGGGTTGTTTTCAGTTTAAATTTAGTTCCTGCATGGGATTCATCCTGTGTGAAAACCTCCAAAGAATCTTAGAAATGTAAAAGACCCCAAGGGCCATCCATTCCAACCCCATTCTGCCATGCAGGAATATACATTCAAAGCACTCTTGACAGATGGTCATCCAAGCTCTGTTAAAAAACCTCCAGAGAAGGAGACTCCATCACACTCGGAGGGAGCATGTTCCACTGTCAAACAGTTCTCACCATTAGGAAATTCTTCTTAAGGTTTAGGTGTTTCCTTCTTTCCAAGCTCAAAATAGGAACAGGATGAGAAGTACAATGACAGACGAGATCATCTCCCCCTTATTATAATATGGCCATTTACAGTGGCAATATAATGTAAATTTACAATTAACTAAATATTTTTTTTTAAGTTGGCTTTTCAATTATTAATGCATTAACCCTTTCCCACTAATTTTTAATCCTAACTTTCATCCAAACAGAGTTGAGAAACAGCTCCCCAAATCCCTCAACTAGCTATATTCTGCCCTTGCTAGCTAGTGGATTAGGGGCTCTGTGATCCACAATAGTAACATCTACCGGAGATCAAATGGCTGAAGTTACAATCTTCTTTGTCACTGCAGAGCTGTCTTCTCCCAAAGCAAGCAAGGAACATATTTCCTGCTTTGTGCTTTGCAACCCATACACATCCATTCCCATGGTTGTAGGATACAACTTTGAAACTTTCCCAATCCCTTCTTCTTGACAGAGAAACTCCATGAAGAAATTGACCGAGTCATCGGGCAAAACCGCAGCCCATGCATGGAAGATCGGAGCCAGATGCCCTACACCGATGCCGTTATCCACGAAATCCAGCGCTATGCTGACATTGTCCCCATGGGAGTGCCACATACAGTCACGCGGGACATTGAGTTCCGTGGATACTCCCTCCCCAAGGTCTGGAAAAGTGGAGGGACCATCTTATGAGGAGAGTCATGTTCATATATTATAGGACTCACATCACTCTTCCTCCATCTAGATTCCATTGACTGCTTCCCAAAAAGAGAGATAGCGGGATTCAAACCTATCAGGAAGTTCTTTCCTTTCTGACCTACTCAATTTATTAAAATGGCATTTGGTTCTAAATAATCTAAGTCATGAGAGGACAAAGTGCGGCTTCAAGGCTACATATGGCCCCCAGAGCAGTTTTGTGGCCCTTGGTTCTCTCTGACTTTCCAGTAGGGATGGAAACAACATCCAAAAATATTTCTCCCCAAAAATGTCAAAATGGTTTCTTGAGTGGTAAGATTGGAGAACTCTGGACTGATGAGATTTTTTCCACTTTGGTAGTTATTCTTTGGTAGAAAATGTATGGGGGTTTTTTGGGTGGGGGGGGTGTTGTTGCACGGGGGGGAAGCATTTTCAGATCAGAAAACAAGTTTCCTGCATGGAAAACAAGATAAATGTTGTTTCCTTTGCAGAAAGTGCTGAGAAGGGGTTTCACGCACACGCACACGCACACCCACACAAAATCCATGTTTTGTTTTGTTTTTTGCACAATAATAAGTCCCAAATTGCAAAAATTGCACTGTTTGTTGGCTTTCTCACCGCAAGGGGGAAAGTGATAATATTATTTGTTCTTGAAATTTACAAAGGTTAAAATATGTAGTTCTTAAACTGCCTTTTTCTGGCCCTGTCCTATGAAGTACCACACCTGGATGTTTCCAGGAGAGTCACTCTTTAAATAGGTTACAGGCACAGAGACACACTTTCACATTTAAAAATACCATGAGTGCCTGCCTAATAGTAATTCAGGATCTCCGTTCTCCTTACCCATATTTTCTTCCTTGTCCTTCTTTTTCTCCAATCCTAGGATCTCAACATCATCCCCTTGCTCTGCACCTCTCAGTTTGATCCGACACAGTTCAGGAACCCCGACTGCTTTGATCCAACCCATTTCCTGGATGAGAACGGGCGGTTCAAGAAGAACGATGCATTCATGGCTTTCTCTGCAGGTAATAAAAACAGCTTCAGGGAGAACGTGCTCAACCATCTTCAGAGCCAATGGGTTGCAGTAGTGCAACTGCTAGACTAGGATTTGGGAGACCCAGGTTCCGATGCCCAGGTCATGACATTGAGCTATATATGCCATCTTAGCCTAATGTCACAGGGTTATGGATGTGATGAGAAAGTGGGGAAAAACACAACTATGCCCTGAGTTTATTGGTGGAAAGGTGGGCTACTGATGGTGGTGATGGTGATGGTGGTGCCGATGAGGACGGTGATGATATAGTATTGGAAGAGACTCCAGGGTCCATCTAGTACAGTTGGCCCTCCACATTCTCTGGGGTTTGAGTCACAGGTCCCCCCGTGAAAGAAGGAAAACCGCAAATAAAAAGACACTATGTTTTTACCTGAGACTAGGAATCTGTAGGTCCTCCTGAGCAACTCTCTGGTCAACATCTGCCAGAGGTTGATCATACAATCATTCTGGCCAACCTAGAAATGCCTAGAGAAGTGTTTTCTTTAGTAATCTCAAAGCCCTCCAGTGCAACTCTATAATCAATTTCCAGCAGAGTTATTCTGGAGCACCTAAAGAGTCCTAGAGAGAACATGATAATCAAATCCACAAATAATCAAATCTTGGAAAGTCAAAGCCGCATACGTGGAGGGTCAACTGAATAGCCCTCTGCCATGTAGCAATACACAACTTATTCTGCCACACTGCAGAATTAATGTAGTTTGACACTGGCCTGGCTCCATCCTATCGAATCCTGGGATTTGTACTTGTTGTGGCACCAACGCTGTCTGACAGAGAAGGCTAAATATCTCACAAAGCTACAGATACCAGAATTCCATAGCATGGAGAAAAATCTTAAGGTGCTAAAGAAAAGTATTAACACATGAGACTTTTTAATAATAAAATGTCATCTCACGGGATCCTTGACAGAGTCGTTCTTCTCATTCGTAAAAGCATAGAACTCCGGAGCTGGGACCAAACGTTCATCAAGCCCACTGTCTCCTTCCACCAGCGCACTAATTTCATACGTAGGGTTTGGCATTCTCTGTTTGTTGTATTTCATGCCCTTTCTTTCTTTCCCTCCCTCTCTTTCTTCCTTCCTCACAGGCAAGCGTGTATGCCTTGGTGAAGGCCTGGCTGTCATGGAACTCTTCATCTTCCTCACCACCATCTTGCAGAACTTCAAGCTGAAACCCCTGATGGACCCCAAGGACATTGACATTACCCCAGAGTCGACTGGCCTGGGCAGCATCCCCCGCCCCTATCAGTTCTGCCTCCTGCCCCGATAGACCACCGGCTGCGGGAGGAATAGCTTGTTTGGCCCCCATCTCACTCTCACTGCTCCCTTCCAGCCGGTGAGGAAAACACAATTTCTTCCCCAGCCCTATGTTGGTCTTCCTTCTCAAGCTTCTCAGGGTCCTTCTTGCACCATCTCTTTCACTGCCTGCTTTCCACTCTCTTATCCGATGTTGAAACAGAGCTCACCTCCCTTTCCCAGCAACACTCCAACCTCATCCTTTGTTGATTGCCGAAGTCATGCTGACAAGTGATAACTTCAGTCTGTGTCAGGTTCATCCGTTCCTCCACCTCTTGCCTTCATTTCTTGACTTCTCTTACTTTGACCTTTAGCTTTGGACAGACTCCTTCCCTTATCAATCAGTGGGGCCACAGACATGGGTTTGCAGAGCTTGAACAGAACAATGGAGCACAGGGAGGTCTTGGAGGTATCTCATCCACAGAATTGCCATGAGTCAGCTAGGGTTCATTACATTCATGCTATTACATTGAGAGATATACAGGAATTAATATTTATGAATAATGTTAGCACAAAAAAAATTACTAAAGATTCTGCATGGTGTGGTACTGGACAAAGTCAACTGACAGGTGCAGGTGGCACCATGAGTTACAGCACCAGGTGACACCAAACCTAGTGATGCCAGTGGGTCAGCATTATGAAGGAATTCCTTCTGCTCAGTCTGCTTGTTGCCCCCTGCAGAGACTGCATCCATATACATCTGAGGAAGTAGACTGAAGTCAATGAAAGCTCTGCTGCCAACCTCTTTCTTTCAGTTAGTCTCAAAGGTGTTACAAGATCCCTCTACATACTAAGCACAAGGAAAGTTTGTCTCAAGAATTTCCTACTGAATTCCAAGTTAAAGGGGGGGGGGGTGTAGATGGCCTCTAAAGATCCTGCTCAGAAATGGATGGACGAGATGATTTCTGCCTTCCCTGTGCTGATTGCCAAACCCACCTTTTCTGCAAGATCCTTGTTTTCCGGGCATTAAACCTCATTTCAAACTATAGACAATTTCTCAGCGGATGTAATAGAGTGAGCTGCTTTTACCTTTGCCATCCAGATATTCGTTGGTTCTACCAATGTTTTCAATAGTGAGTTGCCCATGCCAAGTGTGGAGTGGGAAGGATAGATATTCCTTTCCTTTTCTTCCCTACAAAACCCTGGAGGATATCACACATTGGAAATTGGAAGTATAACCCAATGGCATCCCAATGGGTATTCAAACTATTGTGCGAAAAGTTATCACACACAATCGCTGGCAATGGGAAGTCATTCCAAACGCATTTCCGCATCGATCCAAATTTCAGTAAATGTGTATTTCAGATGGTGCTGCCTAAACCATTAAAGCCATTCACCCAAAAACCTCCAAAGTGCTTTTACTAAGTACCTTCAATGCTTCAGGAAATATAAAGAATATAGGCATTTCTTTTATTTGTTTTTTCCTTGAACAAGAATGGATGAAAAGCATGGTCAATAGCCACAAGCTGTGAGATTTTTTTCACTGCTGAATGAAAAGATCATTGGAATGTGATTGATTGATTGATTGATTGATTGGATTGGATTGTGTGTGTGTGTGTGTGTGTGTGTGTGCATGTGTGTGTGTGTTGTTATGGATGGTCACAAATGTGCTTTTTCAAGTACTAAGAAATTCTAACAAGAAAAAGCCTGGGCTGATGAGAATCTTTGCCATTTAGGAGTTATCCTACATAAAATTTACATATGATATTTTTGCGCAGAAAACACAACTTTCTGGGCAGGAAGTGGGCATTTTCAGCTCAGGAAACAATACGTTCTTCATAGAAAAAGTTGTTTTCTGCACAAAAACGCCCAGGTTTGAATTTTGTGCAGAGCTAAGTCTCAAACTAGAGATCCAGCATGGCATAGCGGTTTGTGCGTTGGACTACAACTGAAGACCATGGTTCGATTCCCAGCTCAGCCATGAAACCCACGCTTGCTCTCAGCCTCAGGGGAACACAATGGCAAACCTCATGTGAACAAATCCTGCCCCCAAAAAAACCCCCACCCATAATAGTGTCACGTCAGGGTCACCCTAAGTTGGAAATAACACAACACATAACATTTCCTTTTATCTATTTTGATCTCCCGCTATTTAGTGTCAGGAGACAACTCTAGAGCTAGTCTTGCAAGGGGACCTTTCCCCAGTCCACTTTCTAAAATGACGCATGAAGTTTCCACTTCAGTTAGCCTTCTCTCAAAGCTTTTTTAAAAAACTCCCCATGTGTCATGACCATTCCTCACCAAGGAGATGCCCTACTATTTATTAAACCTCACAACTGGGTTACTCAGCAAAGCCATCTTGTCTGGCCGCTGGCCTTCCCTTTCACCAAGATCTTGATTTACCCTCCAGCAACTGTGATCATTATTTTTCCCAGCGCATAAACAGTGTCAGTGGTTGCTTCATCCTCAAAATCTTCATAACAGACATCTTGGAAGAATCCAGAAATGAGGGAATAGAAATCTTGGCTGGGCAGATTGTTTTGATAAGACGCCTCCCTGACATCTGGCCAAATCCACATAAAGAACTGGTTGCTTTGGACTGTTGCATAACAGTACAACAGTGCTTTCTTTCTCCACACCCTGCCACTGCCAAAATCTCAGGAGCACTATGTTTACAAGGATTTGATGAAAGTTCAGGATTTAATGATTAGCAACAAAGAGGTGCCAGGATTCACGCACCTTCGCACTGGCAGAGTGTGAGGGAGTTGGCATAGGTGCAATCAGATGAGGCTTTCTCTGGGCAATCACCAGGCCAGAAATAAAAGAATTTAACAGGGTGCCAAAACATAGCCATACTTCATTTACGAGCCTCCTCTATATTCTAACACTTTTTTCTCTCTCCCCATATGTATCTTCGAATCACCTGTTGACTTATGGCAACCCCACACCTGTGGGGAAAAAATAGCATGCAGAACATAGGACTCTTTCAAACGCGAGGAATTTCTCCCAACTCCGAATGGAGCCAATGCGGATTCATGTAAATTTGCTTGTTTAGCGAATTTACATGAACCCCTGCTCTGTTTGGAAGAACCCCTGCTCTGTTCGGAATTACTTCCCATTACCCGAAAATAACCCCCTCCTGCCCGAATTTGCACGCGAAGCTTTAATTCGCAATAACGTAAAACCCATGATTGCATTCGAATTGGCTTCCCTCTTGCCCGAATTTGCGTGCGAAGAGTTAATTCGCAATAACGTAAAACCCATGATTGCATTCGAATTGACCTTAAATTATACTTCCAATTTAGCCTCGTATGAAAGAGTCCATAGAAACATGAAGAAGAGCCAGGTTGGATCAGACCAACAGAATGTAGACCCATGAAGAAGAGCCAAGATGTTGTTTCTTGTGACATTAAGGAATCTAATAAGATGTCTCCAAGAAAAATCTGAAATAATGAACGCACATGCATTTGATGACATAACCTGCCCCCTGCCCTGGGATCCATCCGCCTGTAATGTGGGCAAAGGGTGCAGCAGTTCTGTCCCTTCTTTGTTGTCTGGATGGGGTGGCTTGTACATTAGATTTGAAGAGCTGGGTAGAAGGATGTGTATGTTGTGAAGTCATTTCCAACTTAATGGTGACCCTAAGGTGATCCTATCATGGTTTTTTTTTGGCAGGTTTCACCAGAGGGGGTTTGCCATTGCCATCCTCTGATCCTCTGAGGCTGAGAGAGTGTGATTTGCCCAAGGTCACCCAGTGGGTTTACATGGCCAAGCCAAGATTCAAACGCTACTCTCCAGAGTCCTAGTCCAATGCTCAAACATACGACAGAATTTAGGGGTATAATGCAATGGCAATTGGAACACAATCATGGGGTTTCACGTTATTGCGAATGTGTGTATCTCATGCAATTTCGGGCAATGGGAAGTCATTCTGAATGCAGTTATGGGATTTCACATAATTGCATATTAGAGTATCTCATGCAATTTCGGGCAATGGGGAGTCATTTTTGGGAAATCGGAAGTCATTCGGAATGCATTCCAAACGCAATCAGATTTCACGTAAATTCAGTAAACTAGCAAATTTACGTGAATTCGAATTGGCTCCATTCAAAATTGGGAGAAATTTCTCCCATGTGATAAACTCCTACTTCACTATAGCTATTTTCTATAAGGGACACCATTTCACTACACCATTGTATTTAATGGGACTTGAGCATCCACGGATTTTAGTATCCAGAGGGGTGCAATCAAACCCCAGCAGATACCAAGGGCCCAATTTAGTTTGAAACTAGTTTAACTGCCATGGCTCAATGTTATGGAATTCTGGGAAATATATTTTTGTGAGATATTTTGCCCTCTCTGTAAGAGAGCTCTGGTGCAACAACAAACGACAAATCCTAGAATTCCTTAGCCCCAAGCCATGGCAGTTAAAGTGGCATCAAACTGCATCATTTCAGTATTTTTGCAAACCAGAAAATCTGCCTCTTGTCAATGATTGTAGAGATTAGCCAAAAATGTAAATACGGGTTTTTCTTCCAGGAACACAGTGAAGTTACTTCTGGATTCCTTCTCTTCCCCCACCTCTGCACCCCATTCTGCTGATTCATAATTTCCGTGCAAGTGAGAGCCACGAAGGGTAACCAAGCCCTGTGGCTCTGTGCCATTCCTCCTCTGGAAGAAGCCAGAGGGAGGAGAGCATTGCCCTGAGATTCATGTCGATCTGTAAACACACAAGAAAAAACCCCGTGCCTTGAGCGCAATACCAGAATGAGCGAGAGAAGTATGCACATAGAAAGACATGTATATATAGTCCAGTGGCAGAAAGAGAAAGAGTCCCAGACTCGACTCTAACCTCCTTTGTGGCAGCCATGGATCTCAGTGGGACCACCCCACTGGCCTTGCTCCTACTTTCTGCCCTTTCCTGCCTGGTTTTGTACTTGAATGGGGGCAGGAAAAAGAAAGGGAAACTGCCACCCGGCCCAGCACCACTGCCCCTTGTTGGCAATCTCTTCCAGTTAGACGCCAATGAAATGCACCGATCGCTGGAGAAGGTAAGAACCTGAGGACAATGTTTGGTTAAGGAGGCCAAGAGGGGAGCTCCTGGACTGGTTTCCCAGTCCTGGTAGGTGCATCTCCACTAAAACGGTTTGAAACAGGTATGGCACTGCAATGGATCCAGTAGAACACCCTTTTGACTCTACACTTTCACATACTCTCCCAGTTTGACCCGGCCAGTCCTAAGGAATCCTCATTGAGTATCAGTAATCCTCATTTTGCTTGAGCCTGTGTTGTGCCAATGGAGTGAGAATGTTTAACAACAAAAGAAAAGCCCTATGGTTTTGTAGTGCCAGGGTTGTCCAAGCGTAGCCTTTATCAGGTGATGGGGCAAGTCTGCCATAACCTCCAACTGTCCTGGTTTGGCAGGGACAGTCCCAATGAATCCCCTGCCATCCCACTTTTTCAGCAGCTTTTAAAATGTCCCAGGTTGTCTCTCTTCCTCCCACTGCTGAGATCTGGGGTCCTTTGCATTTAACTAAATGGTGGCTTCCCCACTGGAGGTCTTTAGGTAGAGGCTGGGCAACCCTACAAGACTCCTTCCAAATACAGGTGATGAGTTGCACTCAATCCTCTATGGACCTTATCAGACGTCGGAAATTGGAAGTATAATCCAATGGCAATCCGAACGCAATCATGGGTTTTACATTACTGCAAATTAAAGCATCTCACACAATTTCGGGCAATGGGGGGTCATTTTCGAGTAATGGGAAGTCCTTCTGAACGCATTCCGAATGCAATGGGAATTCACGTGAATTCACTAAACTAGCGAATTCACGTGAATTCGAATTGGCTTCATTCACAATAAAGAGAAATTCCTCCCATCTGATAAGGTCCTATATTTTTGCATCAGTGGAAAACAAACAAGGAGTTTCACCCTCTTGGCACTTATGGAGATTAAACCATGTCTAATTGTTCTTTATTAATTGCCTGGGCCACTTACATCTGGAGAGAGCATTCCCAAGAGATTAGCTTCTGCTCAGAGGCACTCTTCTACTGAGGCAGTTGAGAAGTTCTGCCAACACCTCCTCTCTGGCTCAGTTGGCAACAATGGCAAAGGAAGCACTGGCATTTCAAAGATCTGCATTGCTGTTAGAGTCTGGAAGATGATTAGTACAAATCCGATAATAGCAACTTGCCAACTCTTTTATGCAGGAGCAATGTGAGTTTCCCCAGAGCCCTGGGGCTTTAACACTACCCTTTTTCCTACCTGTTTTCTGTGCCATGTGGCTGGTAAAGCTTCCTACGTGGGGTTGCCCATGTCTTCAGATCTTCTAGGGAGGTTCTTCTCTCTGTCCCACTCTTACCCCCACAGGTACATCCGATGGGAACATGCAAGGGGGCCTTTTCAGTGGTTGCCCCCAAGCTTTGGAACTCCTTCACTAGGAGTTTATTGCAAGGATTTATTCCCAGACAGAAACAGGATTTTAAAAAATAAATTTCCATATGATGTTGCATATTAACGCATAAATAAAGTGGGGAAATCCCACAAAAGTGGGATCTTTTTTGCACAACGTCGGGGTCATTGGGAATTAATGCAAAAATAACCCGGACGCAAAGTAGACAAAACATGCTTCTTTTTACTTTCAGAAAATCCTGAAAGTAAAAAGGAGTTGGCTTTGTCAACTTTGCATCCAGGTTAATGCCACATTAATGCTTATTAGCCCCAACATGTCTGAAAATCATCCTGCTTTTTCAGATTTTTCCCAGATTTTTAAATCCCGTTTCTGCCCAGGAAAAACCTCATGTGATAAACTCCCTATAGACTGCCACCCTCCTTACTCTCTTTCCATAGGCAGATTGAGTTTTGTTTTGGCAGGACTTTGAAGACTGCTTGAGAGAAATGGGCTGCGTTGCCTCTTTGTTATTTTCGTTTTAATGGCTATGTGTCTAATTGGTTTTAATTTTATCAATAATTACATTTTCAGTTTTTTAATTAGGTACATTGTTGTAACTGTCATAACAGCAGCATGGCAAAGTGGTTTGAGCATTGGACTACAACTTTGGAGACTAGGGTTCAAATCCCTGCTTAGCTATGGAAACCCAAACCTTAGGCAAGTCACATGCTCTCAGCCTCAGAAAACCCCTTAAAGTTACCATAGGAACTAATGTACTGTACAAGTCACCTGTCCCAAACAACAGAGAAGGAGCAGAGCTGCTGCATCGTTTGCCCACATTACTGGTTCATGGATCCTGGTGCAGAGGACAAGGTCACTACATGTGATGTCAAGGGTGTCACCACAGGCATCAAATGTTATTAACAAATGTTATCTGTTATTTCAGATTTTTCTTGGAAACATCTTCTTAGATTCCCTAATGCCATAGCCAACAAAAGAGATAAAGATTTGTTGCAACTCCAGTCAATAATCAAAATGGAGACTGTCGTCAAGAAATCAAAAGAAATCTTGAAAAGGCAGCTATGAAGAACCAGACAAGTGTATATCATTAAATACCAAAATCAGAACCATGCATTTTTCCAATTTTTGTGTATGGCTGTGAAAGCTAGACAGAAAGCTGACAGGAAGAAAATCAACTCATTTAAAATTGCCCAAAGTCACCAAGTAGGTTTTCATAGTTGAGGAGGGATTCAAACCCTGGTCTCCTGGAGTCCTAGTCCAAGAATCAAACCACTACACTTGGATGGATCTACTTTTATATGTGCCATACAGTGTGGACTGGGATTGGTTCCTAACCAACCCAGTGTGTATTGGGATTGATTGTTTTAACTCCACAGCCCCTTGTTTTTGTACTGGGAGGAACTGGAGGAATTGGAGGAGTCAAGATTACCCAAGGAGTAATTAGTTCTGACTGAAAATAATTAGTGTCAAGCAACACCTGGGGCAAGAAATCTGATATAGGTATATTTCATAACAGAATAATTCAAAATATAGCCGTATTAATCTGTAGAATCAGTATGTAGAGAGGTCTTGTAGCACCTTGAGACTCACTGAAATAAAGAAGTTGGTAGCATGTAGACTTTAGTCTACTTCCTCAGATGCATATATATGTGCATCTATCTATATTCATCTGAGGAAGTAGACTGAAGTCTATGAAAGTTCATGCTGCCAACTTCTTTATTTCAGTTAGTCTCAAAGGTGCCACAAGATCTCTCTACATACAGAATAATTCAAGGTGTGCTAAATCATAATGGTAATAAACTAATCTAATCAGGGAGCTTTATAGCTTAGGTGCAGATGCCTACAAATACAACTCCAGAGATGTTCATATCATTATTTGTTAAATTCCTACTGAGGCCAAGTATCCATATTAAACAGAAAGAAATGAAGGCAACAGAGTATTCCAATGTGCACCAAGTTTGTGGGTGGAGAAGTATCTAGTCAGTCCAATTTGATAACTTACTCACTGCTTTTCGCACCACACTTACCATACATTTGGAGGGGAGATATGCAAATTTTCTAGTTAACATCTTTGTGCATCCAACGAAAAGCTATTGCACTTGTGTTTAAGTGTATGTCCTCCATAGTGTTCGGGTGATGGTGGCAGCTAATGGCTAGAGTCTCTCTAAATATTTGAAAAAGAGACCCCTCAGAGTTTAAGAAAGACAACAGCCTTCCCAATGTAGACCCTAAGAGGGACAGATAAGGTTCTTCTTACTGCAATCCATTCAGGAAATTTAAGAAAGTAGCAGAGGTCACATTCAGGGCCAGATTATCAATGGTGCAATGGGTGCAATGGTTCCAGGCTCAGGGCCTAGTGCAGAAGAGAAAAAGCATAGGCTACTTCCTTTTTTTACTCCGGTCGCTTCCTAAATCTGCTGATGTTTCCCATCTCATCAACAATTTTTGTGTTACTTGAGCAAGTGAATGAAAATGCATAGGAGTGGCTTGTTGGTCTCACTGACAATGCAAGGTAGAAAATGGGTTCATGCACAGAAATCTGTAGGCTGCTTTTGTGTTTTGTAGGTGCATGTGCACAAAAGCAGTTTTGAAACTTCTCATAGGTTTCAGTCGCCTTAACCCAGCCTTGATCAAAGTATGCTCCATTGGTGAGCCTCCTGTGGTTTTCCAGATTTTAAATAGAGCTCTCCGAGGGGCTGACCTCTATTACCAAAATAGCTTCAGTCCCTTGGATAGTGCTTTTAAAATCTGCAATAAAATCCAGGTAGCTTCAATGCTTCTCTGACATGGAAGCCATTGGCCACTCTGAATTATGCCATTAAGTCCCCCATGTTCTGTTATCCCTAGGAAGTCAAGTCTGATACCCCAATCCAAACTTCTCCCCCTTCAGATCAATGGGTCAAACACCAACCATCTTCCACAGGGTCACAGTATCTGATGTTGCAACCGCTCACAAGGTTCCCGCATCAGAGCTCCCACATCTCTCACACACACATTTTCTCTCTGCAGCTCAGCAAGCAGTATGGACCTGTCTACACCATCCATTTGGGTTCGCTTCCTTGTGTTGTCCTCTGTGGCTACCAAGCTGTGAAGGAAGCCTTGGTGGACCAGGCGGACGACTTCAGTGGCCGTGGGGACTTCCCTGTGTTCTACCGCTTCACCCAGGGAAACGGTAAGAGAAAAGCACCCTCGTGCACCGCATGAGGAGCAATTAGGTAAAGAAGCTCAGTTAACCCTGTTAACTCAAGCTATCTGGATTTTATTGCCCTGGCCCCAATCCAACATTCTCATGCTTCCCAGATGTTAACAGCACTCCAAATTCACCACCGTGTAGGGCTGTTTTCACAAAAGGGGTTCTTAGAAGGATGATACGTTAGCTCAATAAAGAAATGTGCCCAACTTCAGCAGCTTCAGCCCATCCATCCATCCGCTCACCTGCATGCTACACGATCAAAGCTGATGGACCGCTTCCACTGTCTCCAGGCATTGCCTTCTCCAATGGGGAAAAGTGGAAGGTCCTGCGTCGCTTTTCCCTGCACACGCTGAAGAATTTTGGGATGGGAAAAAGCAGCATCGAGGCTCGGATCCAAGAAGAGGCCCAGTGTCTTGTCCAGGAGTTCCGGAAAACTGGTGGTGAGTTCCATTGCCAAAGCAGATTTTAGGGCTAGAAGGCTGGTGGGGAGAGTAGCCAAGTGGCAAGAAGTGGGCCTTTAGCAGGGGCGAGGTGTGTCTCCCATGTCATCAGAGTGAGAAGTCCATCCTAGATTTTAGTCCAAAGTTTAAAAGATCAATCCAAAGTTATTCAACCCTTTTCCTCAAATAGCTTCAGCATCTTGAATTTGTACTAAATTTGTACTAGTGCTTTTGGTGCAGGGAAGCACTGGAATTCAGATGAGTAGGATGTCCCTTCTGACCAAACAGTAGACCCAGACCCAATATGACCAACTAAGCAATTTATGGAAAATTCCTCTTATGAAATTATACTGCTATTATTCCACTTTAACTGTCATGGTTTCATCCAATGCAATCCTGGGATTTGTAGTTTGGTGAGCCACTAGAGCTATCTGGCAAAGAATTCTAGATGCGCCTTCCTCAACTGTCAATCCTAAGATGGAACCATGGTAGTTCAAGTGGAATCATCACACTATAATTATGTCATGTGGATGGGTTGGCTCATTTTATGAAATATGGCAGGCTTTATTTCTTACATTACATGAAACAATGATGTTTTACTATCCTCCATCAATGCATAATGACTTACAGAGGAACCTGTTCTCGTGATTACTCTTTTTAATATGTAGGTTGCAATGCATAGAGTATATATTTTAACATTTTTTTAAAAATGCCTTCCCAACCTGTTCTCCTTGGGACTTTGTGGTTCCTCTTGAAGAAGGCATGACTTTGGTACCCCCAAAGCATTACCTCCTCCCTTCCTTCACAGGGGCCCCCTTCAACCCCATCAACCTTGTCTGTCGAGCCGTTTCCAATGTCATCTGCGCCGTGGTTTTTGGCAACCGCTTCGACTATGAAGATACAAACTTCCTCCTCCTTCTGGACCACCTCAATGAGAACTTCCGGATCATGAGCTCCTTCTGGGGCGAGGCAAGTAAGGGAAGCATGGCATGGCCTCAAGAGCAGGGGCTCTTTCACACTATACAAGTATAGTACTATGATTCCACTTTATCTGCCACAATTCCATTCTCTGAAATCCTGGAGTTTATAGTTTGCTGAGACACTACAGCTCTCTGGATGAGAATTCTAACTCCCTCAACTGCAAAGTCCATCAGATGTTGGCATGGCCATAAAATATGTAGTATGAGAGACCTCTAGTGTTATGGCACAGATAATGCTGGAGATTTCCAAGGTCTGCATGGATGAGGAACATCAGGTAATAAAGCTAAATGTGGTTCTCTGGGAGTCCCAGACTGGCCTTCCTAGTAAAATATTACTATTTTGAAAATCTGACAGCACTACTTGGGTTGGATCCCATAAGGTGCTGGCATTTTCTTTCCAAGGAACCTATCATTATTGTACCGATTATACCTTCACTGCCCTTTTTTCAGCTCTACAACATTTTCCCCCGGATCATGGACCTCCTCCCTGGGCCCCACCATCAAATCTTCCAAAACTTTGAGAAACTCCGGCACTTCATCACGGAGCGCATCCTCTGGCACCAAAAAGATCTGGACCCCGATGCCCCCCGAGATTTCATTGACTGCTTCCTTGTCCGCATGGAGCAGGTATTGTTTCTATCACCCAGTAATCCAGACAGCCTGAGTGAACTTGTCCAGATCTAAAACTGGTCCTCTTTCATGCCCTCTTGACTGCTAAAAGATGGATACTCCAAGTATGAAAAAAAGAACACATCCTCATATGTGGATGAACGGAAGAGTTAACAATGCTTGCAACATTTGAATGAGTGATATAGCAACACAGTTTACAAATGGATTTATCTCATCTGGTCTGCTTTTACTGAAATTTCTGAGTAATTATTTGTCTTTTTTAATCTCCTTATTCCATACTGCTATAATATTAGACTATTACAGTATGTATCTGAAAGCCTTAAACAGGTTAAGTCTCCCGTATCCGGAATTCTGAAACCCAAAATATTCCAAAATCCAAAACGCTTCTGGTCCCAAGCATTTTGGATAAGGGAAGCTCAACATCTAATGTAATTTTATTTTGCATAATACTTTTTTTTTTTTAATGGCTTGATAAGCTTTGCGCTTTTTGGACCATCGCCATTGCCAACCAGTTTGCCAGGTATCAGAGACAGGGTCTTTTCAGTGGAGGGGCCACATTAATGGAATACCACCCTTCAGAGTTTCTGACAGCCTTTTGTGGGACCCATTTGGCCTGTGCCCTCCAGTTGAATGGGCTCTCTTCACAAAGGATGGAGCCATTCTGAGCTTTTGCCCTTTTGAGAATACAGTGGGCCCTTGTTATCTGCTGGGATTTGGTTCCAGGACCCTCTGTGGATAACAAAATCCGTGGATGCTCAAGTCCCATTAAATATAATGGCACAACAAAATGGTATCCCACATATAAAATGGAAAATCAAGGTTTGCTATTTGGAATTTATACTTTTTGGGAATATTTTCAAGCCATGTATGCTCAAATCCATGGATTAAAAAATCTGTGGATAAGGAGGGCCAAGTGTACAATCCACAGTCCAATTCCCCCACATCCCCAAACAGAATTTTGATTTGCATCTCTTTTAGGAAAAGCAAGACCCTTTGAGCTATTTTAACATGGAGACCTTGGTGATGACCACCCACAACCTGTTCTTTGGGGGCACTGAAACCACCAGTACAACTCTGCGCTACAGCTTCCTCATCCTCATGAAATACCCTGAGGTGGCAGGTAAGGTTCATAGTAGAGGGTGCACATGGGTGAGCAGGAGGCAAAGTAATAATTGAATATGACAGCTAAAAAAAGGCAGTGAGATTTTGGGCTGCATCAACACGAGCATAGTGTCCAGATCAAGAGAAGTAGTAGTGCCATTCTATTCTGCTTTGGTCAGACCTCACCTGGAACACTGTGCTCACACAGTTCAAGAAAGGCACTAACAAGGTAGTACATGTCCAGAGGAGGGCAGTCAATATCAGAGTTCTGGAAGTCTTATGAGGAACACCTTAAGTGTTGGGTTGCTTTAATTTGGAAAAGTCTTGGAGAAGAGAGAAGAATCAGATTTTGCTTAGAGAAGACTTGATAGCCATTTTAAAATATCTGAAGGTATGTCATGTCGTAGATGGAGCAAGTTTGCCTTCTGGTGCTCCAGAAAATGAACCAGGAACCAAAATTGCAAGAAAAAAGATTCCACGTAAACATATGGAAGGACTTCTTTACTGCAAAAGCTGCTTGGGAGTGGAATAGATTGCCTTGGATTGTGGTGAGGTATCTTTCTTTGGAGGCCTTTAAACAGAGGTTGGATAGGCATCTTTCAGGAGTGCTTTAGTTGTGCATTCTTGCATGTGAAGGGGTTGGACTAGATGACCCTTGCAGCCCCTTCCAATTCCAATGTGGATGCACACATGCAAAATTAAGAAGACCTGTGGCTCTGTGACGGAGCCCCTGTTTTGCCTGCAGAAAATCCCAGGTTCAGACCTCATCTAGGGCTGGGACAGACTCTTATGTGGACTTTGGCCAGTCCAGGCTGATCAAAAGTGGGGAACATGAAGCTCTGGGGCTTAATTCAGTCCTCTTGAGTTGCCTTGCTGGTCATTCCCACTTCCTATGACACCATCATTTGATGGCCTCCAAACCCTTGTACGTTCCTCCCTCCGCCCCATTCTAAAAGACTGAAATGCTGAAGCCACTCTCAGTGGCCCTGCCAGTCATTTCTCTTCCCAAGGGAAATCTCCATCATACCTCCTGTCTGCCTCCCTGCAGCTAAAGTCCACCAGGAGATTGACCAAGTGATCGGCTCCAACCGCGCCCCGTGTCTGGCTGACCGTAAATCCATGCCATACACTGATGCTGTCATCTACGAGATCCAGCGCTTCATCTCCATCCTGCCCATGGGACTCCCTCGGGCCGTGACCCGGGACATCCCCTTCAGAGACTTCTTGCTTCCTGAGGTACAAGAAAATCCCCTTCAGGCCTGGCCTCCTGCCTAGAGCTACCCTTCATGAGGGCCAATACTACTTTCAAAACCTCCAGAGGCTTTTCTTTGCATACGCTCTAACTGTCTTAATCTGGGATTGAGGGCTCACAGTCTTGATTAGTGCTCTGTCATCCCACTTTTTCAGCTGCTTTTAAAATGTCCTGGTTTCTCTCTCCTCCTCCCACTTTCCCCTTTCGTCCTCAGTTTATTTTACTTGCTGCAAACAGAATTCAAAGTGGAAAAGTAGTTTGAACTCAGTTAACGCATCAGCAAAGAGAGGAAAGGAGAGGGCAGACTCTTGCCATTCTCTGTAGGCTCAGGAAAAGCAAACTGCTGCAGCCTCTCCTTGTTTATCTGTTCTTTCTCATTAATAACTTTTGCCATCTCAAGCACACTCTGATGTTGCTTGGCCACACAGGTCCCACTTTTCATCTGAAATGTTGGCAGGTTTGATGAGACCACCAATGAATACCAGGTGCTGCAAGTCATATTTCAGAAGAAGCAACTGGCAAAACTACTGAGTATTCTTTGCTTAAGAAAATCCTATGAAATTCATGGGGCCACCATACATTGACAGGCAACATGAAGGCGCATACATGCACAAATGCTGAAGTGGGTGTGAAATCTGGGAGACTGAATCCTTTATTCAGGGATATAATGTAATATATGGTAGATTTGGACAAAGATCTCTGTCCTCAAAACAGCTGTCTCTTCTCTCTGGCTTTCCTCTATTTTATGGCCTTTTCTATTTCCTATTTCTTTCCCACATACTAACCACATACCTCTTCTCTGTTCCCCAGAACTTCTAAGAATTTACTATAACATCCTTTGAATGATGTGTTGTTGTTGTTTTAAATTGAAGGATTTTGAAATGGTTTTAATTCCATAGACTTCATTGCTTTTTAAAATTAGATGGATGGACAGACAGACAGACAGACAAAGATATTACTAATATTTTTGTACATTTTTCAGTGGTTCTGGTTTTAATACTTCATAAGCTACCTTGAGTCCCTGTGCAGGGGGAAATATGAGATGTAAATGAATTTAATAATTATTATTACAGTTATTATTATAGAAACAATTCCTTCCACAGGGCACCAATGTCATCCCTCTCCTGAGCTCAGTGCATTATGACCCCACTCAGTTCAAAGACCCAACGTCCTTCAACCCCGGCCATTTCTTGGATGAAAAGAACGCATTCAAAAACAGTGATGCATTCATGCCCTTTGCTCCAGGTAAGGAAGGAAGAGGCTTTGGGAACAGTGCCATGGATATAGCTACTGGTGTGGAGGAAGGGTGGCAAAATAAGGCCAATGCCTTCCAAATAATAAATCTGCCCCCTATGAATTTTTCTTTTAGTCCCCAGATTTTTAGCATTGCAGAAACTTAAAACTTCAGTCAAATATTCAGAAAGGCAGAAAACGTTCAATTTTCCTGGGCATTACCAAAGTAAGATAGAGAAGAGAAACAGCAGACCGGGAAGAGAAGAGAAGATGAAGATGCCAGCCACAGATGCTGGCGAAACGTCAGAAAGTAACTCTTCTAGAACATGGCCACATAGCCCGAAAGCTCCACAAAAAACTATGGATGCCGGCCATTAAAGCCTTCGACTCCACATTGGATTTCAAAACTCCCATTGCCATTTATATGGTCATGTACCCACCCAAGCCCAATGCAACATCTTCCCTCCAACATCTTCGTTCCTCAGTTACCATAGATAAAACTGAATTTGTCACCTCGTCTCATGCCCACAAGTTTTGCATTTCTGTGCCCTCCCCATGAAATTGTTCTTCAGTCTCCAGATTTCTGGCACCGAAGTAACCGAAAATCTTAGCTGAGCGTTTAAGAAATACAGTTTAGGCACCCAAAGAAAAGGGGCAGGTTAAGTGACCAAGAGAACTCAGCAAATATAAAAGGCCTAAGGGTGCATCTACACTGTAGCAATAATGCTACATTTTAACTGCCATGGATCCATCCGACAGAACCCTGGGATTTGCAGTTTGGTGGTGCACCAACACTCTGTGACAGAGAAGGTGAAACAACCTGTTAAACTACAAATCCCAGGATTCAATAGGATAGAGCTATAGCACTTAAAGTCGTGTCAAACTGGATTAGTTCTACAGTGTAGATGCATTCTGAGTGTGAATGATTGTCTACACTCCACTCTCTGCAGTGCTAGAAAGTTGGGAACTGAAACAAAATTTCATGGAAGGGGCAAAATTCTTATTTGGAAAAGCAGTGCTCTCCTTTTGTGTGCCGTCCCCGGTACCTGCATGCGTGTGTTTTCCTTCAAGTTATTTCTGACTTGTGGCAATGCTAACGCAAAACTATCACAGGGTTTTTTGGCACATTTCTTCATGCCATCCTCTGAAGCTGAGAGAGACTGTGACTTGCCCAAGGTCACCCAGTGGTTTTTCATGGCTGAGCTGGGAATTGAAACCTGCTCTCCAAAGAGTCATAGTGCAATGCTCAAACCACTACACCACACACCTACGTCCCCATATTCCTTAATTTTCAAGTCGAGAGAGAATGGTTACAATGTTCAAGATCTAGCAAGAGGGATTGTAGTGGTTAATACACCAAAACGGGGTGAACTAACAGCTCGGAGCGGAGAAAGAGCCAAAGTGAATGCAAGCTATAAAAGGGAAAATCACCAACGTGAAAGTGAGAAGAACAGAGATTAGTTAAGATTATCCTCCAGTTGCATGAAGTGGTGGATTCCACTTGTCTAGCCAAAGTCTTAGTTCTGGATACTGCTCTAAAACGCAGTTGCTACTGAATCAAATTGTTGCTGGTCCATTGTTTTGAACTCTTCCCCAAGAAAGTGGTCCCCGTCGAGGTCAGAGACAGGCTGCATGATGAATATACATATATAAAGCTGCCTGCCAAACCCAGATCAGATTAGAAGAAAGCAGCCTGTCCTAAGACTTCCAGACCAATTAAATTCTTAACCCTGAGTTCCAGCCCAGAATAGAAAGGTTTTGGAAAAGGATCAGGACCGGCATTTGGCAATTCTCCAGGTGAAGGTCCTTTAAAAAATGGCCAGAAGCAGCCGGCAAGCAGAACCGGGGGCCAAATTTCACTCCATGAAAAACACCAGAGAAGTTGTAGATAACTGGGTGACAAGAGACACTTACAACATCTCTGGGCCTAAGATTATTTCCCCCACACATTGCACATGTACCATCAACTTCTTTTTGCAAGCTTGTCAGGATGTAGTGACTAGATGAAAGATCTAAATCTCTTTGACTAAACAGTAGGAAAACATCTTGATTCTAACTCAGTCACAATCCAGAAATGGCAGGACGGATTTTCTCAACAACAGACTGTTGCAATCTATCCTTGTAATTACACAATGCATTTGAAAATGGCTTGCGCCCAGGACTGGCAATTGAGACCCAATAGCTTTACAAAAAAAATATGATGTCCCGAGAGACATGTAGTTTGTCGATAAGGATCAAAAATGTGGACTGCATTATGTATCTCTCCATGGATGTGGGGACCATCATGATGACCTTCTCAACTTCAAAATGTTCCATTATACTCCTGAAGAGGTAGTACATAAATGTGTGTGTATGTTTTGCTAAATGCTTTCATGCATCTTTTGCTCCTCACCTGCAGGGAAACGGATCTGCCTGGGAGCTGGCTTGGCCCGGATGGAAATCTTCCTCTTCCTCACCACCATTCTCCAGCACTTCACCCTCCAACCACTAGTCGCTCCTGCTGAGATTGACCTTACACCACAGTGTACTGGCCTAGGCAATGTTCCTCATCCGTTCCAGTTCCAGGTCCTCCCTCGCTAGCTCTGGAAAGGACCCTCAAGCACCTTCACTTCACTGTCCAAGCATCGCAGGACCGCCAATAGCTGAGATTGGATCCAAGAGATGCTCAGAGATACTGCAACTTCCTCAGCTCCCTACTTGCAGGTGGATCATTCCTAACACTCCCTCTGAACCAGGGGTCTGCTTGAATCCCACTGTTGGAAGGCATTTTGTGTGATTCTGCACCAAGAGCACCCACATTTCACACCCCTGCATACTGTATGCAAACACTCTCCGCACTTTGTAAAAAAAAAAAGTCATTCTTTCACCATTCACTGAGTAAAAAGCTACGCTGCAGCTTGTCTACTGTCCCGAAGCACCACACTGAAGACATCTTGCTCAACAACACCTTGGCTTTGTGATGTGTCAGTTGGCATCACCCACAGGCTTAAAAGCAAATCTTTAGACCCCATGAGGACTAGCGGCTTGGTTTTAAAAAATTAAAGTCAGAATTCTGAGGACATTGCATTCTGCATCCACAGAAGTGCTGCTTATCTGATGGGTTTGAATTAGAATTTAGTCAGAATTTAGGTTCCTGGCTAAAACCATGCCAAACTCTACTCTCTCTCCTGCACTACTATATGCCTTGATACCCAGCAGGATCAAACATAAACAGAGGAATAGTGGAGAGAGTAAGAGGTGGTGTATTTTTCCTGCTCAACCATGATCAAAGCTGGCAGGTAGATTCTGGGGATTTACCAGACACCACAGGAGCAGGGCATGTTCTGCCATGCTGCAGGTTACACCATGAGCAGCTTTTTATTTTGGGAGCGGGGGGGGGGGGGTGACCAAAACTTTTTCCTACTAATAAGTATGTCTTTTCCCTCCAAGGCCTTAGACCAGAGAAAGACAGCCTACCCATTATTTTTAGAATGACAAACAAGAATGGGAACCAATCCACCTCTTTGCAAAATCAAAGCAAAAAGAATAAAAATCAGAAGCAAAAGGAGTAGTGTTTCTTCACTTCGATCGGCCAGCACAGGAGTAATGAGCTGTTCCCATCTCCTGCTCCTTCCTTTTCTACTCTACAAAGAGAAACAGAACTTGAGGTAGTTAGTGTGGGAGGGATGGAACTGTCAATGTTCCCACAATTCTGAGAAAACCAGATTCCCAGAATTGTAGAAAGAATCCAAGCAATTTGTCAGTGAACCTCCCAAAATCAAGGCCATGGTACCACCTTGTGGTCGTTTCATTTGGTGCACATCTGTGCATGGACTGCATGTTTAATTTATCCAGAACCACGAGCCACAGTCAGTTAGTCTCAAAGATGATACAAGATCCTTTTGCATACGGAAATGCAAGTCACATTGGAACCAGCATGGATATCTCCTTTTGAACAATACACAGACTCTTGCAGACCATTCTCTGCTTCCATTTTCACACACGAGAGAAACATATAATTATAAGTGAGCACATTCCAGAATCTGCAGGACAACTGCTCTCAAAATCCCACAAATATTGCAAAGTACCAATGAGTACCATGTCAGCAGGAGGTGGTGCATCCCCTCTGCATTTTAGTCTGACATTTAAAAGAACTATACAACATGCTGAACTTAGTTTTTTGTGGGTTATGGGGGAGTTTGTTCCTAACGTTTTGTCAGCATCTGTGGCTGGCATCTTCCTTTCTCTGAAGATGCCAGCCACGGATGCTGGTGAAACGTCAGGAACAAACTCTTCTAGAACAAGGCCACATAGCAACAAAAAAGCCACAAAAAATTATGGAGGCCAGCCATGAAAGCCTTTGACTTCACATGCTGAACCTATTTTGAGGATCAGTTTCTGTAACCGTGGATCTGTCCTTTGAATCCAGAACAGATTCATCACTGACTTGGAAGCCTCCAGCTACTACTGCTTACCTGTCATTTATGTTTCTCATCATTGCTTAGATTCCTTGGGCCACTCTAGCACCCTTATACACACCAAATAACTTCTTCCAAAATCTGCAGCTAGCATACAGAGACAAAACAGGAAGACAGACCTGGCTGTGCATGAGTTTCCCCTCAGTTTTCCCCATCTGTTTGCTCCCATTTGCAGCCCCTTTCCTCTTCTGCTTTGCAGTGTCACCCACTGCAGGATAGCAAATGATCCCTCTTCACATGAAGTTTCAGCTTGTCCAGAATATACTTTTGAACAGTGGATCAATAGAGAAACAAGTCCTTCCTTCTCTATGCTGGAATTTCCTCTCTTTAAGAAGACTCTTCCTCAGTTCCCTAAAGGCATGGAAAGAGAGTGACTGCACATCTACCAACTCAGGAAACTCGGGTGCAACTCTCTGAAAGCAACAGCGGCTTCTATGTCAGAAGTTATTAATCCTTTCTGGATTCTAACCTGAATTTTAAATTGCTATCTAAGGTGCTGAACCTATTTGAGGATCAGATTCAGCATCTTGGATAGTTCCTTAAAGTTCAGCCTTGGGCACAGAATGGACTCACCACCGCACTGCTTACTTGTCATTTTTGTTTTTAACTCCTATTGCTGAGGTCCTATTGACTTGTTTTTGGGTGCCTTCAAGTCATTTCCAACTTAAATCCTATCGTGGAGTTTTCTTGGCAAGATTTGTTGAGACGTTTTGCCACTGCCTTCCACTGAAGCTAAGAGTGTGCATAGCCAAGCTGAAAATCAAACTCTGGTCTCCAGAGTTGTAGCCCAGCACTCAAACCACTGACCTATTCCCTCATAAAACAGAGCAAAACGACACAGAAATCACCAGGCACCACTAAGGGTGAATATGCACTGCCGAAATAACGCACCTTGACATTGCTTTTAACTGCCATGGCTCAATGTTATGGAATTATGGGAAGTGTAATTTTATGAGATATCTAGCCCTCTGTCAGAGAGCTCTGGTGCCACAACAAGCTCCAAATCCCACAGTATTAAGCCATGGCAATTAAAGTGGTATAAAATTGCATTATTTCTGCAATGCAGATTCAGCCTAGGGAATATTGCCACTTCCATAATAACCTGGGGAAGTAAGGAGGCCCCAGGAGTCCAGGCTCTTCCTCCTTCACTCCCTTCCACAAACAAAGCAACCAAAAGCCATTTTCATGAGGTAATGTTTATTCCGTCCTGTCTCAAAGAGTCCAAACATCGGTTCCTTCTCGCTCTCCCTAAACCCACTAGGCATCACCTTCCAAAGTCAGCTCAAGAGTACCCCTTTGTGGCCATTTGCCCCTCCTCTGCCTCAATCCCTCCTTCCCTGCTCTCTGGTGAATCACAAAGGGATTCAAATGAAAAAAGACCAAGCAAACAGTGCAGCGCTGGAGATAGCAGGGAGGAGGTCCATGAATGGAGATGGTGCCCCCTTGCTATATGGAGACACCTCGATCATCGGAAGAAATGCAAAACAGACCCCAACGGAGAGGTTGTCCCCAGAATCACACTGTCCACACAACGAAACACAGACACAGAGGTGTGTGCACCCTTCCTCCTCAGGGTCCATGTCTCCCTCTGCAACTCTCTTCTTCTTCCTTCTGGGTTATCAACCAGACAGCCTCCATCTGCCTCCAGCCAAGGTTGGAAGGGAGCAGCAGCAACAGCGGCAGCAGACATGGGCAGCGGCAACGGGCAACTTGAAATGGCCAAAGAAAGGGGAAGCTCTTTGGCACCCAGGTCTCCACAGCACCCTCCAGATGTCTGTCATGTGGGTCCATTCATCTGTGTCTGAGTCTGGGTCTGTGCTGCAGAAGCAGGTCCTCCCTTCTGAGCACGGGCTGCAAGAGGAGAAGGATTTGATATTGTTTGAAACAAGGAACGTGCAACTGCGGAAGGCAAGGGGGCCACATTAGCCCCTTCACAAGATCTTTCTCTTGGAGCAGCCCACAAAATAAATAAAGAAATAGACCCCATACCCTCTCTAGGCAGCATTTTTGCCATGTTTTTATAGTCCCACAAGAGGACCTTCTTAACAAGTAGTAGTTACAGTTGGGCCTTCATATCCATGGGTTCTTTATCCACGGATTCAAGTATCCATGGCTTGAAAAAATTCAGAAAAATGATACATTTGAAATAGCAAACCTTGATTTTTTTCATTTTATACACTGTATTTAATGTGGCCAGACGTGGCTCCACTATGCCCACCCCTACTCTAGTCCCTTGATAATTTTGGTTGCCCTTTTTCTTCACATTTTCCAACTCTGAAATCCCCTTTTCAAATTACCAGAACTGTATACAGCACATAAGAGTATGTTGCTGGCAAAATGATGGGCTTCAGTATTCCAAACATAGACTCATCACAGATTAATATGAGAGCTGTATGATCTTGGCAGATTTTTATTTCCTAATGATTTCCAACATGGAATTTCTTCTTTCCCAGAGCTGGGTCAACAATATCATCAAGCTCTCCAGAGCAAAACCAAGATCATTTCCTCAGTCAGCTGCTGACACCTCAGAAATCAACAGTATATGCATGGGAAGCTGAGATTTATTGTCCCACTCTGCATCACTATATACTTTATTTACAGTGAATTACAAAATTTGGTTAAACTGACACTATTTTGTCAGTGTAACCGAGCCCACCCAATGAAACAGGTTTCAGACCTTACACATACCAAGCTGGTGTCTTCCTTTGGCTTCTGCCCGCTCCTTGGCGTCAAAATACCAGACTGTGATGGCGTACCTGAGAAAGACACAACCACAGACAAGTGGGTGGGTGAAATCTGTTGGGTCAAAGAACCAGAAGGCAAGGAAGGACTGGCAGGACTAAGTGAGGCAAGAGAGGAGGGTGCCAGTCAAAAGACTGCCAGACAGACTGGGGAAATATAGTCCAGCAGGGAGTTCTTCCATGCCAGCCTCATTCAACTGAAGGGGAGCACAGCCTTTGGAAGGTACCAGCAATGCATGTGCTCTTGCCATTAAGGAAAACAGGACTTGAAGTCTGGCATTTTTTGTTATCCACAGAGGGGTCCAAAACACACACACACACACCCGATACCAAGGTCCAATTGTAATGTGCTTTTAGGTTGTGTTTAACCCTTTACATCACTTTGAGGGCCCTGACAGACTGAGACGTAATACATAAATGCTATAACTAAATAAATAATGCTATCAGAAAAGGCAAGGAGCCACCTGAAAGACTCAAAACACCATCCTACAACCTGTCACTCTTTCCCACAGTCCTCAAATGTCTGTAGAAACAGTCTGTACTTTATAGGATATAAGCTTCTCTCCACCCCACTCAAGGTTCTCCAGGGCACTGGTTATGGCTGGTCTAGAAAGAGAGGAAGAAGCATTCAACTAGTTGTATGCTCCAGAGGTTGAGCTTTATCACTGATGTCAACACTGTGGGAGTATGTTCCTGAGAAATTAGTGGTCACCCAGTATGTCACTTTACACATCCTCAGGGGCACTAATTCACAAGCTTTCTCTCTGGTGCCAACCAAACGTCACATCCCTTTCCCTGCTCAGCTTAAACCCAGAGCCAGAGGAAATACCCACCAACCTCCTGTTACCTCGTAGCGTAGGCTGGCTTGACTTCGTGTGGATTGCGTCGGTCAGACCAGAAGATGAGGAGCCGGTCAAAGATGGGTTCGATATTTGCCACCACCTGTCGACCTTGGGGGTAGATCTGCAAGATGCCGCCATGGACCTGGCCAGGAGACAGAGAGGCAAGAAAGGGTCTGTGTGCAGAGTGGCTAACTGAGCATGGTGAGCAGCAAGTCATCCCCCAACCCACTGAAACTATTGGTCCCCCAGAACTTCATCCCTTGACCTGGTGCTCTTTCACACGACACAGTTATATCATTGTGATTCCACTCTGGTTGCCATGCTTCCATCCTATAGAATGTTGATTATTTCCAATTTGGAGAAAGGTAAGTAGAATTCTCAGCCAGAAAACTCCATGGCCTCTTCAAACTACAAATCCCAGCATTTCTTAGGACAATGCCATGGCAGGGAGAGTGCAATCATAGTGCTATAATTGTGCACAGTGAAAAGGTCCCTAGTCAATAACTGTAGAATGTAAGTTATTAACTAGGGACCTTTTCACTGTGCACAATATAGCACTATGATTGCACTTTCCCTGCCATGGCATTGTCCTAAGGAATGCTGGAAGGCTGTGGTTCTGCTCCAGGGTTTAATACAGTCAACTCTGTATCCAAGGGGTCTTCACCCATGGATTCAAGCATCCACAGCTTGAAAATATTTTTTTAAGTATAAATTCCAAATAGCAAACCTTGATTTTGCCATTCAATATAAGGGGCGCCATTTTACTGTGCAACTATATTTAATGGGATTTAAGAATCCACAGATTTTGGTATCTACAGGGGGTGGGGGATTGTTGTCCTGGAACCACACCATTGAGCAGTGATTCCCAAACCCTGATCCTCCAGGTGTTTTGGACTTCAGCTCCCAGAAACCTCAGTTTTCTTGGCCAATGGTCTGGGATTCTGAGAGCTGAAATCCAAAAGACCGGGAAGGCTAGAGTTTGGGAATCACTGCCCACTGTATGAACATTAAAGGAGATGTTCAAGTTCTCAACTTATTTAAAAGGTTAGGGTTGTAACACCCTGGATAGCTCCTTTAACATCTCAATCTTTGAATGGATTGACTGCCTTCTGCAGACTTGCCAGCCATTGTCCTGCAGCCTAAACCTGAGTCCTGCCACCATGACTTTTTCCACCCCATCTCCTCTTCTGCAAAGAATGGACAATGTACAGTTTTGAAGTGAGTCCTGGCAGAATCTGGCATGCTGGTGGGTAGGAAAAAAGCAAACAGTGAAGGGGATGGAGTGGAGAGGATCCACGTCACAGAGGGAGACATCCATGCCATGCATGAAACTTGAGCTGGGGTGAGAAGGTGTGATAGATGCTGAGAGCATTCCTCCCCTCCCATCTCTGTCCCCAACTCTATCACCTACCTTGCTATCCCACTGCCGGTTTAGGTAATAAATGCACGTGACGCAGCGCCCGTCTCCGTGAGGGTTGTCCACATGTCGCACGTAACCCATGCCGTTGCCAGGGTAACATGCCACCATGGCCTGGAGGGAAGGAGGGAACGAGAGAGGAGGGGGGTTCATTGCCAAGGACAGGACCAAAGAGTTCACAGATCTGCCGCTGCTTCCCTTAACTTATTAGGTTCCACCTTCCGCCCACTCAGCCAAACACCCATTAGACAAGGTTGATCAGCAGCCGTGTCTCCTGGCTCACCTTGGGCAAAGGGAAAATCTATGCCAGGTAACCAGGCAGTCAAAAGAAAAAAGTCCAAATCAGTTCTTCCCTCCCCAATTTTAAAATGAGAGAGGTTGATGGATTATACTGGCTGGAGCCAGTGGTGTCACTAGGAGATGCAGAGAAGTGACACTTGGTCAGGCCCTCTTTCTGCTGGGGTTTGGGAAGGGCAAATGCACGCCTCAAAGCTTTGCCATGCCACGTGCTTCCTCCTAAAGGGGTGGCCACCACCATGACAGCAAAAGGGAAGGGCAAATGAGCCCCTTTAGCCGCTGCCCCCTGGTAGCACCCACCACTAAATGGGTGACACCAGGGGTACGGACACCACTGGCTAGAGCAGTAGAGTAGATCCCAACTAGAATAGACCCACTCCACCCACCGCTAAATGGTTAGTCAACACCCAGACAATTCCATGATGATCCAGTGGGTCTATTGTAGTTGGGGCTCACCAACAGGCCACAGATTCAATTTGCAAGGCTGCCGTCAGAAGTCAGTTGGCCCGTCTCAGAGGGGACCTCCTCAACCCAGGGCAACAGCAGAGTCCGCTGGTCTGTCGTCTGTCCAAGGACCAGGAAAAGCATGCAACAAGGGGGTGGGATGGCAGTGGGGATGGGGGAAAGAAAGTAGGAGAGAGAGAAACCAGGAGCAGAATGCAAGGGGGACTTAGAGGCTCATATCTCTAACACAAAACAAGTTGGGGCTTTACACAGAAGGCACTCTGCACATGGGCTGGAGGGCCCATGCTTGCTTTCACATGTACCAAAATCAAGCCTCCCTTCAGACTGCAGATTCTGGGGCCTAACCCTTCAGGAGCCTTGATTTGTTTAACAAGTAATGGTTGACACATTCCCCAACCCACACTTCTAAAAATAAAAGTACATCAGCAGCAAACAAACCTGTAGGTAAGCAATAAATCCTGTAGACACTGTGGCCCAACAGACACTTGTCTTTCCTCCCACCACCCCATCCAAATATCCTGAACAACAACTTGAAAAACAAAGATATTATCCTTTTTACTGTAACACGAAACTTGGAAAAGGTTTTGGACTATAAGTCCCCGAATGCTCAGCTAACAACCCTAGATGACTTGGCTGACAATAATTGGGGATTCTGAACACTGTGCTCCAATAAAATATCTTTTCCAAGCTTTGGCACAAATTCGTCCCACTTCAAATTGGCCAGAATACCTTTCATTTTTAATTGGAGGTAAGTAAGTCGAAGTCGATGTGACGACAGTTAACAGCAACAAAAACATAAAGCCTTAGAGTCTTGACAAGGAGCTAAACACTCTACACGTGTTCAGAAGCACACTTCTACTGTTGCTTAACAAAGGCTACGAACTCTCAAACACAGAGCTGTCAGAAATGTTCTGATTTGATCCTTTCAAAATTATATTTTAACATGGTTTTTAGATTGTCACTAAGGCATCTTGACAAAGAGCCAAGGACACTCTGCACATGTCCAAAAGCACACTTCTACCATTACCTAACAAAAGCTAAGAACTCTGAAGCACAGGGTTATCAGAACTGCTTCGATATCATTCTTTCCAAATTATATCTTAGCATGGTTTTTAGACTGTTTCCAAGCATTTTTAAAGCAGCTTTAAAATTACCTTTGCACAACAGTCAGCCCTCTATATCCACGGATTTTCCATCCACGGATTCAAGCATCCATGGCTTGAAAATATCTTTTAAAATGTACAAGTTCCAAAAAGTATACCTTGATTTTGCTGTTTTATATCAGGGACAAACCATTTTACTATGCCATTCTGCTTACGGGAACTTGAGCATCCACAGATTTTAGTATCCACGGGGGATCCTGGAACCAAACCCCAGGGGATACCAAGGCCCCACATTATTTTAACTGCTTTTATTTGTTCGCTGGCTTAGGCTGGGGGGGGGGGGGGCAATACAATGCATTAAATAAATAAGTACTTACTAAAAATGAGAAGAAATATTTTAAAATAAGGTTATAATGCCGAGGCATCCTTGAACACACCTTTGCCACAACCAAGGGTTAACACATGCGGAGGGAGAGCACCTTTGTTTATTGTCAGCATCAAGGGAAGCGAGCCAAGCCCATGAAGACATCTCGCCTTCTTCCCCAACAGCCCACACCAAAGTGGAAATTTCAAAAGTGATGAAATTCCCTCGCTTTCCACTTGTCCCCCACCCTTCCAACTGTGCATGAAATCCCATATCCAATTGGCACTTCAGAGAGAGGAGGGAGGCAATGGTAAACGCCGTCCCCGCCACCCATCGCACCCTTGCACCCCTCCCGGCCGAGGCTGGTGCATCCTGTTCCCTTGCTTGTTCCTGGGAGCACCAAGGACATCAAGTCCCCATGACGCAGGGTTTGCCCCCCCCCCTTCTCTTGCCTGACCCACGTGGGATGTTCCTGCAGGGTCACCCGAGGACGGGCAGCCGTCCCTGCGAGCTCAGCCTTGCAAGCGATTATAACAGCTCCCAACCATGATGCCAGATAAGGAGCAATTGTGCTACCTAAGTAAGCCGGAGAGGGATCTGCTCCTCACCTCGCCCTGTCACTGCTTTTCAGGCTTGCTGTCATCCTTTGGAGGATGGAGAGGAAGCAACTCATCAGCTGTCTGCCTGCTCTGGTCCCCCCCTTTGCAGCTTCTCCGGGGTCACGCCAGGACAAGAGAGAGGATTATTGGAGAGAGGGAGTGAAAATTATTCTTTTCACTTTTATAGCCTGCCTTTTTTCAATAATTGGACTCAAGGTGGCTAAGAAATGACGCTTCCCTCGTCGCCGGGTGGGTTTCACGGATGAGCTGGGAATCGAATCAGTGACTAACGTGGAGGGGATTAGTTACAAGTAGCTTGTCTGGAGACCAGGGTTCGATTCCCCGCTGGGCCGTGAAACCCACTGGGTGACCTGGGGCAGGTCACACTCTCTCAGCCTCAGGGGAAGGCAATGGCAAACCCCTTCTAAAAACTCTGGCCAAGAAAACCCAACAGTAGGTGTTCCTCAAGCTTGAAAACAACTTGATGACATACAACAACAACCACACATAATATAATTTATTATTATAAATTATATATATTTATATATTCAATTATTATTTAATATAACTTATTTTAAATTTGAGAACCACTGTGGTGTCATGGTTTGAGCCTTGGACTATGGCTCTGGAGACCAGGGTTCAATTCCCTGCTTAAACATGGAAACCCACTGGGTGATCTTGGGTGAGTCACACACTCTCAGCCCCAGAAAACCCTGTGAGAGGGTTGCCCTCAGGTTGCCATAAGAATATACGTAAAGGCACACAACAAACAAACAAACCAACCTCATTTATATACCACTTCATACCGCCTAAAGAGCGTCTAAGCGGTTTACAACTGTAAGCTACTTGCCCTCAACAATCTGGGTACTCATTTTAGCAACCTCAGAAGGATGCAAGCCTGAGTCTAGCTTGAGCCCTTTTGCTGGTCTTGAACTCGCAACCTCATGGTTTTGAGTGAGTGGCAGCAGTATAGGCATTTAACCACTGTGCCACCAGGGCAACAACATTACAGGTTTATATACATACACAAACCTATAATATAGCTTGAAAACATTTTAAAAATATATACATTCCAAAAAGCAAATCTTTACTTTTCCCCTTTTATATAAGGGATAGCATTTTTCTATGCCACTGTATTTAAGGGCATAGCAAAGGGCCCGCTGCATATTATTATAACAATTTACTACAAACAATGCAAATTAAAAACATCAATGAAAGGTATAAATTAGTTAGTTAGAAAACAGACAATTTGTAATGTTAAACCCTTTAGTAGCAGGCCATATTCAAACTAACAACAGCACAGTGCACTGTTAAAGGCCCAGCCTGGTCAATTTCGAAAAGCCTGATGGAATAAAAAGACCACTATCAAGCTAAAGGATAGCAATTAAAGTTTTTTAAGTGAACCATATAACAAAAATAATAATAATGTTATTGTGCGTGCCTTCAAGTCATCTCCAACATATGGCGACCCTATCCTGGGGGTTTTCTGGCAAGATTTGCTCAGAGGAGGTTTACCATTGTCTTCCTCTGAGGCTGAGAAAGCGTGACTTGCCCAATGTCACCCAGTGGGTTTCATGGCTGAGCTGGGAATCGAACCCTGGTCTCCAAAGTCATAGTCCAATGCTCAAACCACTACCCCACATTTAGTCAACCAATAATATCATCACCATCACTTTTATCCTCTTTCTCAATAATGGGACTCAAAGCAGCTAACAATACACATTAAAACTATACAAAAACATCAATAAAAAAGTTGAAACATAAAAAAGTATTAAATATGAATTGATTCTTTTTATATGCCTTATTTGCTCTTTTAAAACGGATGTTTTTCAACTGATGTTGTGTGTTTTTAACTGGCGGCTTATGTGGCATTTTCATCTGGTGCTGTTCCTTGCCTCGATCCATAGAGAAGGGGGTAAGAAATAAATATCATTATTATTACTATTATTATTAATCATAAAAATTGTCTAGACAACCATTAACCATTGTAAAGTTAAACCCTTTAAATGTCATTAACAGACTCTATAAAAACCAAAGAACAGTATGCCATTAAATTAAAAGCCCATCACAGTCCATTTTTAAAAGCCTGACAATGGAATAAGAATATTTTCATTTTCTAGCGGAAGGACAGTGAGGAACGACCCTATAAGTTTCATAGTGCTTTCCTAGGCAAGGAATGCTCAGAGGTGGTTTTGTCAGTTCCTTCCTTTGAAATACAGCCTAATAAGTTTATTATTTTAACTGCTGGTTTTATGGATTTTCTTTTTTAATTGTGTTTTGTATTTTAACATGCTGTACCCCACTTCAAGGAGACCTGGGAGAGAAATTATTATTATTACCAGTTATTTAGTAGTTGGCCCTGCTTAGCTTCCAAGATCAGACAGGAATGACCTTTGGCTAAACCCAGTCCCGTTATGGAAACCAGATTAAGCTTTTAAAGGCCTTGTAAGCCTCCATCACTGAGGATGGCAGGAAGAAACACTATTTTATATATATATATATAATATATATAAATTCTTTAAGGTGCCCTGAAAAAAAAATGGTTGTTTTCTCAATGGAGGAGGGCAGCTTTTCAAAGTATGCCATCGCTTGGCTCACTTTAGTATCCAGTTCCCAATATGCTATGGTTTTAAGCCAAGAGTCATGAGAACTGGAGGGCTCTCCAGGGCTGCATCTACACTGCAGAAATAACCCAGTTTGACACTGCTTTAACTGCCACGGCTCAATGCTACGGAATTCTGGTAATGGCCGTTTTGTGAAACGTTTTGCCATCTATCGGAGAGCTCTGGTGCCACAACAAACCACACATCTCAGAAGTCCACAGGATGGAGCCGTGGCAGTTAAAGTGGTGTCGAACTGAATTGTTTCTGCAGTGCGGATGCAGCCCAGGTGTTAATGGACTGCAGCTCCCAGCAGCCTGAGCCAACAGATCAGGAATGCTGGGCACTGAAACAATAAAACATTTGGCAAACCAATACCTGTCTTAAGCTAAAAAAGGTTTAAGCACAAAACTGTCCCAAGCCTCTAGAGTGAAGAAAGATGCCACTATGGTCAGAATCCAAAGGGGACCAGGGGACTCAACCTTTCCTGTTTGTCTTGGCTACAGATCCCAGAGAAAGCACAACACCAACCTGTGATGAAGACTGGACAGAATACGTTGCATCTTTCCAGATCTGCACCCTCGAAATCCATTGCGTAACATGTTTGGATCCAGTTCTTAAATTACATATATGTTCCATTGGTCTTCTTCCCCCTGACCCCACTTTGCCAAATGCACAAATACTAGGCCCAAAGCAAAGGCTCGCCTTGCAACCCATCACTGGGAGGAAGCTCAGAGGAATTCCAGGAACAGCCAAAGGCAGCCAAGATCTTCCTGGAAAAGACAGATCACTTTCGATACTGGGAAGCAAACCGCAACATAAGCCTCCTCCTGCCCAGCTCCAACACGGAAGGATCCTTTGTCCAGTCCCAGCCCCACATCAGGATAGAAAACAAATCAGAAGGAAAAGGAGAGAGCTTCTTCCATAGGTTTTACTTTGCCATTTCAACCTGCATTTAATTTAACTACCAAAAAATACTCACAGAAGAAAGGTTCCCCTGGGAACCTTAATACAGGTATATCTCAGGCTGCATCCGCACTGCAGAAATAATCTGGTTTACTTTAACTGCCACGGCTCAATGCTATGGAATTCTGCGAATGGTAGTTGGTTATGGCATCAGAGGAAAACAGGGAAGATTATTGATATAGATGTACGTTTTCTCTGTTTTTAACGTTTGTATGGTTTTGTCTTAAATAAGTTTTATAGCGTTTTAACATGATGTTTTGAAATCGGTTTTAAAACTTTTGGTAAACGTTTTTAAGTTGTTGTTACGGAAGGCGCCTTGGGTCTCGGCCTGGGAGAAAAGTGTCACAGAAATAAAGTAAATAAATAAATGTTGGTACCAAATTTTCTTTTCAAAGTAGTAATACCAAAGAAGACACCGCCTTCATTCACTCAAATATAAATATAATCTAAAAAGGCACTAAGGCAGCACAGGATGCCAAGTTTGGAAAGAACATTTTCTTCCTTCTACCTCGTGCCCCCAAAAAACCACAGACAGCCGGTGTCACTTTGGACAGAGATTTGTGTACAAGCCAACTTGGGAGATGTGACATTTTGGGAGGACAACTCTGCCCTCCCTAGCAGCATGGGCAATGGGACCTGCAGTGAAACTGGCAGGGGATGCTGGAAGTTGTAGTCCAAAAAGGAACCTTCTCCAGCTCTGGTACAAAACGGCACCTCCAGCTGAATATGAAGAGGCCAACCCAGCACAGATACACCGAGTCCTTGAGAAAGAAGAGTAGCTCTGAAACAAATGAAGCATCTGCAAATCAGAAAGCATGCACAAACTGTTGCATCCCCACAGAGTCATCACAACCCACTTCCATCTCTCTTATATATGAAAGAAGAAACTCCAAATCCATCCTGACCAAGGGAGTCATCTACAACTCAGTTCGGCCCAGCAAGAAAAGGCCAAGCAGGGACATGATCCACACCTAAACCAGAAGGAGATCCATTTTGCCAGTGATAGGAACACAGGTGAATTCCACCAGGTTCGGAGGGATGGTCGGGTCAGGTGGGGTTGCTTAGTTAAATATAATACAATAGCATCCCAAATCCACAAAAGTGTGATACCATTATTGGACTAACGAAAAAAAGCACAAAATACATAATACTTTCAA
Organism: Urosaurus nigricauda; assembly: GCA_034509955.1. Lineage (NCBI taxonomy): Eukaryota > Metazoa > Chordata > Lepidosauria > Squamata > Phrynosomatidae > Urosaurus > Urosaurus nigricauda. The sequence goes on along the minus strand of JAOEGL010000007.1, from coordinate 27,550,750 downwards.
AGCTGTTGGCTGCTCCATGAAGCAAAGGTGTTAAAAATCATACAGAAGTAGAAGACGACGACAACAATGTTAGAGTCACTACATTTTGTCAAGATGGTGTTTTTGGTTGCCGTCAGTTAATTTATTTATTATCATGTATTATGTTTATTTATGTCCCACCCCAGTACAGGTACTCAAGGCAGCTTACAAATCTAGATCAGTCCAAGTTAAAACTCTAAAAATATGCAAAATAGAAGTTTAAAAAACAATTAAACAATTCAAACAATTAAAAACATTTAAAGCTTAAAACTCTTTAAAGCAAAAAAAGATGTTTTGGAGAGGGTGATCCAAGCTACTACGCTGTGATTTTTTTTTAGTTAAATATTCTTGACTAAGTATGTAAAGAGATCTTGTAGCACCTTTGAGACTAACTGAAAGAAAGAAGTTGGCAGCATGAGCTTTTGTAGACATAAGTCTACTTCCTCAGGTGCATCTGAATGCATCAGAGGCATTCCACCAAACGCATCTGAGGAAGTAGACGTAAGTCTACAAAAGCTCATGCTGCCAACTTCTTTCTTTCAGTTAGTCTCATAGGTGTTACAAGATCTCTCTACATACTAAGCACAAGGAAAGTTTGTCTCGGTAATTTCCCACTGAATTCCAAGTTAAAGAGGGGGAACATACTGCTTCTACAGACTAACACGGCTATGTCTTTGAATACTTAACTAAATAGTTGGTTGATAAAGAGCACTGGCCTATAATAATAAGGCTTCTGATATTTGCAGTCCAACAACAGCTGCAAAATTGGACTTTGCCCACTGCTGATGTAGGGGAAATGAGCTCCAGAGGGAAAGAAACCACAGTCTGAGGTCAAAGCGCCACCGGCACAAAAGGAAACTGTCAGCATTGGAAACAGCACAGCTGGAGAGGGAGTTGTGAAGGCATCACCCAGACAACCCCAGCAGAAATCAAAACCGATTCGGTCTTCCAAGTCAGATGATGGGGCTGGCCAGGGGAAGACGATCATAGGATTGTAGTAACAGCCAGCCAGGACTGACCTGGTCAGCAACCTTTCTCCTTGCACCTAGAAATTACCGAACATAAGGGCGGACATGCAACGCACAGCTATATAAGGCACACCCATCCTAGGCTTGATTTAAACCATGCGCCGACCAGGAAACAGTTCAATGTGTCCACCCTGCATACAACATACGCCAGTGGAATTCCACCATGAACCGGGGTGGTTTTGGGGGGTCCTAGGATCAGCCCAAGGAAGCAACAAAAGCACACACACACACACAAGAACAAAAGAAATGCTTCTAGGAAAACTGATTTTTTTCCCCCAGGAGAGGAGAGGCAGTGGTAGCAATTTTCAAAGAAATAGCCATGTGAAATCTGTTACACTAGTACTGCTCTCCAGTATCTGGAGAGTGTCCCGATGAGGAAAAAAGCAAAACTAGCCGATGGGTACAAGTATAATGCCAGTCCTTGGCAGAACGGGGGAAAAAATAATTGCTGGATTGACTGAGAATCATCATGTTACATTATAAACAGGAAAGGAAGAAAGGAAAGGAGGGATCTTCCTCAGTTTACTTTCAGCTTACTTGAAGGAAAGGATGGGTTAAAACTGGAAGTTGTCCTGCTTCCCCCTTCAATAAATCCCTATATTTCATTCATTAATATTGGAGAATTATTTTCTCCGTATTGGAACAATAATCCAGTTTGACCCCATTTTAATTGTCACGGGTGGATGCTATGGAGTTTTGGTAAATGTAATTTGTTGTGGCACCAGAGCTCTCTGGCAGCGGAAGCTAACTATCTCACAAAACTACATAACATGGAACCATAGCGGTTAAAGCAGTGTCAAACTGGATTATTTCTGCAGTACAGATGCACCTAAGAGGGATGGCTCCAGAGTGGCCAGTGCCAACTGCTGGTACAAAATTCTTCAGGCTTCCACAGTGCCAGAGTGTTCTTCCTCTGCTAGTACTTTCGGAAAATAGAGTTATCAGGACTGGAAGGATAATTTTTGACTTCCAGCACCCCTAACATCACATTCAAAGGGATGTAGCAGCAGCTCCGTTCTCCCAAGCACAAAAGAAAACCAACTCCACAACAAGCAAGGGTGCCCAGGGGCCCTTTTGCACTACACATTTATAGCACCACAGTTCCACTTTATCTGTCATGGCTCCATCCTATGGAATTGTGGGATCTGCGGTTTAGAGAGAAGTGTTTAAAATTCTCAGCCAGAGAACTCTAGAACCTCACTGAACCACAAATCCCAATTCCATAGGAGGCAATCATAAGGCTTAAAGTGGAATCATGGCACTATTATTGTGTAGTGTGAAAGAACCCCAGGTGGGGTTGGGGTTACAAATCCCAGCAGCACTATCCAACAACCTCTAGTGTCGGACGGGACTTTGTTGAAACCCAGTTTAAGCATGCAGCCTGGCCCTAAGAAAACAAGGAGGCAGAGAAACTGCTTTGGTGCCCCACAGTCCACTTTCCAATGTGAGGAGGAAGAGGAACGAAAGAGCTGCCCCCTACAAGGAAACTGAGACAGGTACAATACTATCCCATCTACAAAAGCACAGGAATAGCCAAAACAGGAATGAACAATCTTTGCACCTCAAAGAACATAAACCACACACTTTGGCAAATGAACAAGAGCATGCAAAGATAGATTTTTCTGGTGGCCGTCGCTCTCATGGCCAGCCCCATAATGGCTTCCAGCCCTTGATATGGAGCCACAAACTGGTCCCTTGCAGCTCCGCCAATCTCTTCATTCTCTCAAGAAGGGCTGGAAAACAAGTCATACCTTTACCTGGAAAAAATACCTTCCTTGCTAGCTTGAGGGTATGCAAAACAGAGAAAGATGGGCATTCTGCAGTCACCCAGAAGCACTCTCCTCTTTATGACAGTGTCCAAAACAGCCCCCAGCCTCAAAAAACTGCATGTGGCTGTTATTAGCCATGACTCACCTTGGTCCTACCATTTATATCATACCCGCCCAGCTTGCCAGCACAGTGCATGATGAGCTCGTCTATGCGCGCCATGAGTGCGCCGATAGCTTGGCAACCAGGCTCCCGGCCTTCCACCCAAGCGATCTGGTCTCCCCGGATGCTGCGGGAGGGCACCGTCCTTTGGCTCACCAGCTGCCCATCGTGGAACTTCCCACTGCGATTTAGACCTTCCGCTTCTGCTAAGATCTGGCTGCCCAAAGCCTCCCCAAGAAACGAGTCCTTGACGCAAATCCCGTATAAGTTCATACAAGGCACCACGTAGTCCAAAGCCAACCGGGACACGGGGACACGGCTTTCGCCTGGAGCAGGTCCCCGATGGCGCTTGGCCGCTCCTTCGCCCTCGGAGTCTCCATTCTCCAACCGGCGTCGCTTGGGCTCCCGATGTCCATTCAGTGCCAGCAAGAGCAAGCCCCCAACGGCCGACCCCTCGCTTTCCAAGGGGCATGCTTCCCGCCCCATATTCTGGCAGGGCAAGCCTAATATGGGGGGGTCTGGAGGGCCAGAACCCTCCATGTCACGTCCTGGAGGGGGCTCGAGGTGCAGGCTGTCGCCATGGCTCGGCCGTCTCTTGCACCAATACAGCGGTGTCGGCCAGTGCGGTGTGGTCAGCCCAAGGGGTGCTGGGACACCTCCAGAATCCAAGGCATCAGAAGGAGAGGGAGACGCTAGTTTTGCTCAGCCCTGTGCCTAAAATTGAAAAGAAAAAATATTTTTTAAAAAACTAAATAGAATAGAACCAAAATTCTTCACTTTATGGTTTCTTTTTATTGACTATACAGTAGGTCCCCCACATTTGCAGCTTTGAGTTTTGCAGATCTGATCATTTGCAAGTTCGGTTAATATGTTCTCTCTAGGAATCTCTAAGTCCTCCAGTTCAACTCTGCCAGAAGTTGACCATAGATTTGTGCTGGAGAACAGAGACCTTCCTCGAGAAATCACTTCTCTAGGCATTTGTAGGTCCTCCAGCATGATTCTATGATCAACTTCTGGCAGATGCTGACTAAAGAGGAGGACCTAGAGATTCTTAGAGAGGTGTTCTCTTAGATTTAAAAATTATTATTTATTAGTTGTTTTTTCCCACATTCACTGGGGTCCTTCACCCCTAACCCCAGCAAATGTGGAGGGACCACTGTACAATAGCAGCAAAACTCTACACTCTTTTGTATTGACTATAATAATCAAACAACATACAGTTGTCCCTCCATGTCCATGGTTTTTTTTTTATCCACAGATTCAACCGTCCACAGTTTGAAAATATTCAAAATAATACATAAATTCCAAACAGCAAACCTTGATTTTGCTATTTTATATAGGGACATCATTTCATTACACTATTGTCATGGGATGTATGCGTTCATGAATTTTTGACATCCACAGGGGTCCTGGAACGAAACCCCAGCCAAGGGCCCATTGCATTTTTTTCCCCAAAGCACATGTGCCTTTCTGGATATTATTAATTGAAGACATTCAAAGGCAAACACACAGCTTCAGCTTTGGAATCCTATCCTAATGTCCTATATACCTATAAATATGTTGGTAACATAGTGCTAACTTTCGCAATGCTGTAAAGAGATCTTGTAGCATCTTTGACACTATTTCCTCTGGAAGTAGACTTAAGTCGAGCTCGTTTCTTTAGTGAGTCTACAAGATCTCTCTACAGACTGATTCTACAGACTAACACAGCTATATCTTGAATTCTTTCACAATGTTGGTATTTCTTTTCCAAGTTCCCTCCCATAATGTTGCAAAGAAATGAGCAAATCAATATCCCTAGGTTTCTTTAGGCCTAAATGCCCTAAAGGCACCAGATCTTCAGTCTTGCTTAGTACTTGGACCATCAACAAATACAAAGAAATAGCTGTAGGCTGCATTTCAGAGGAAGGAACTGGCAAAACCCATCTTTTTTTAAGGAATGGAAATTTTAGAGGTGGTTTTGCCAGTTCCTTTGCCTGAATATAGGATCTATAGTCTAGCTCAGCCAAGCCAAGCCAAGAGCTAGAAGGTGAAGGGGGGCTTTCTAGTCCAGCCCAGCCAAAAGTTAGAAGAGGAGGGGGGGATCTCTAGTCTAGCCAAGAGCTAGAAGTGAAGAGGGGGCATCTGTAGCCTAGTCTAGCCCAGCCAAGGGCTAGAAGAGAAAAAGAAGGGGGATCTCTAGTCTTGCCTAACCCAACCAAGAGCTAGAAGTGAAGGGGGGGGGGGACTGTAGTCTAGCCCAGCCAAGGGCTAGAAGAGAAGAAGGGGGGATCTCTAGCCTAGCCTAGCCCAGCCAAGAGCTAGAAAAGGAGGGGGATCTGTAGTCTAGCCCAACCCAACCAAGGGCTAGAAGAGAAGAAGAGGGGGATCTCTAGTCTAGTCTAGTAATCTAGCCTAGCCAAGGGCCAGAAGAGAAGAAGAGGGGGGATCTCTAGTCTAGCCTAGCCCAGCCAAGAGCTAGAAAAGGAGGGGGGAATCTGTAGTCTAGCCCAGCCCAACCAAGGGCTAGAAGAGAAGAAGGGGGGTCTCTAGTCTAGTCTAGTAGCCTAGCCCAGCCAAGAGCAACAAAAGGAGGGGGGATCTGTAGTCTAGCCCAACCCAACCAAGGGCTAGAAGGGAAGAAGAGGGGGGGAATCTCTAGTCTAATCTAGTAGCCTAGCCTAGCCTAGCCAAGGGTTAGAAGAGAAGAAGAGGGGGGAATCTTTAGTCTAGCCTAGCCTAGCCAAGAGCTAGAAGAGGAGGGGGATATGTAGTCTAGCCCAGCCCAACCAAGGGCTAGAAGAGAAGAAGGGGGGATCTCTAGTCTAGTCAATGGCCAGAAGAGAAGAAGAGGGGGGGGGGGTCTCTAGTCTAGTCTAGTCTAGCCTAGCCTAGCCAAGGACCAGAAGAGAACAAGGGGGGATCTGTAGCCTAGCCTAGCCCAGCCCAGAGCTGGGGAGAGAACCAGAGAGGAGACCTCTGAGCCAAGCCAAGCTAGGCTAAGGCTAGAGCTCTTCCTCCTCTTAAGCCAGACTCACCGAGGCTCCTTCCTTCCTTTCCTGCTGCTGCTTGATCCTCCTCCAGGCGCTGCCTTTAAGAAGGAGCAGCAGCCCCACCTGAAGCTGATCCCGGCTGGAAGAGGAGGAGAAGGAAGGAAGGAGGAGCCCAGCCCTGGAAGGCCGGCCCCAGTGTTGCAGCCACCTCCCTTCTTGGCCTCCAGCCCCGCCTTGATGGGAGGAGGCGTGCCTCTGAGCACGTGCAGAGTGCAAAGAAAGGGAGACACTGCTGCACCAGCCTTTTCTGCATGAGCAGCATCTGCACTGCAGGCCTAATCAGGTCTTGAACTGCTCTGGTTCCATGCTAAGGAATTCAGGGGATATTCAGCCTCCTCTACAGGGCAGTTAAAGCAGTCTCAAACCGGATTATTCCTGCATGCATTGGGCTTTGGGCCATGATGCCCCAAGTATATGCCTTGCACTAAATAGGAATGATGTGATCAGAGATCAGCTATAAATAAAGCCACCCAGGCTGGGTTACCACTGATTCCCAAACTTGGCTCCTCCAGATGTTTTGGACTTCAGCTCCCAGAATTCCTGACTGCTGGCCAAGCTGAGTGGGGCTTCTGGGAGTTGGAGTCCAAAACAACAACCTGGGGGAGCATAGTTTGGGAAACACAGTAGGACTCTGCCAACAGAATTAGGGTTGCTAGTTCAAGATCTTTCCAGGCTTTTGAGTTCCAGAGCACAGATGCCTTTCAGTGCCAACTTCAGTTGCTCACTTTGTTTGGAGAGGGGGGGACAAGGAACCTTGAATCTGGCCTGGTTGCTTCTAGAAAGGGCCTGAAGACCATAAAGACACCAGATCCTTTCTGATCTTGGAAGCTCAGCAGGGCCAGCCCTGGTTAGCACTTGGATGGGCGGCCGCCAACAAACACCAGGTGCTGGAGGCTGTATTTCAAACAAAGTAACTGGAGAGGTTATATGTTCTTTGGAGGTTTTTAAACAGAGGTTTTAAACAGAGGTTGACCGTAGACTCATGCCGGAGGACCTACGAACGCTTTGAGAAGTATGGATGGCCATCTATCAGGGATGCTTTGAGAGAGTTCCTGCATGGCAGAAGAAGGTTGGACTGGATGGCCCTTGGGATCTCTTCCGACTCTAGCAGTACAGTTGACCCTCCACATTTGTGGCTTTCCCTTTTGCAGATTTGATTATTTTGAAGTTTTGATTAATATGTCCTCTCTAGAAATCTCTAGGTCCTCCAGCACAACTCTGCCAGGAGTTGACCCTAAGAGTTGTGCAGGAGAACCTAGACGTTCCTCAAGAAAACGCTTCTCAAAGCGTTCGTAGGTCCTCCAGCATGAGTCTATGGTCAACCTCTGGCAGATATTGACCAAAGTGTTGCACTGGAGGACCTGGAGAATCCTAAAGAGGTATTCTCTTGGTTGAAAAGCAGTGTTTTTATTCGTGGTTTTTCCACATTCATTGGGGTCCTTTGCCCCGATCCTCAGCAAATGTGGAGGGACCACTGTAATTGAGAACAACAAAGCATCGGGGACAGGCTTAGGGGCTAAAGGCAAAGATTCATAAGGCTCATTCCCACTTACATTTAAACCGATTCAGGATTTGTCTTCTCTCCATGTTGGTAAATCAATTCCAAAAGGTTCATTATCCCTTTGTAATCGCTTCTCTTTTTTTGACACAATTGCCGTCCCTTCTTTGCACCACTTCAAAATGCATGTCAATCATCTGTCACATACGCTGCAACCCAGCTTTGGACGGAGATAGATACATATAAAATTGATGGAAGATTCGATTCAGTGCTTTTGCAACTACTTGCCTCACTATGAGCTGCAAAACCAATAAATCAAATCTTCTATCAATTAAAAAAAATATTTTTTTAAAATTGATAAGACGATTCAATTCACTGGTTTTGCAACTACTCACCTCACCGATTGCAAGTAGTTGCAAAATCAATGAATCGAATTTTCTATCTATTTTATTTTATTTTTAAAAATCATGGGCCCATAGGTCACAACATAAGCACAAAGCAGTAGGAATGATGGATCTCCCAAAAACTGAGGAGGGATGGTAAACACCCCTCTCCTCCAGAATGATACGATTCAGATCTGTCGTTCCCACTTGTTCAACACGCTTCAGAATCGATTCTTTTCGAAAGAACCGCTAGCAAACTAGTGTCTGGAAAAACCGTTTTTTTGCATTTGCCTCGCTTTATCACGACAGGAATCGGTCGAAGTAGGGTCGGAACCGGTTTTAAATTGGAACCTGTATCGGTGATTTGCTTTAAATCATAGTGGGAACAAACCCGTAGCGCTTAGGTCTAAGCAGGGACAATGGCAAAGGGTGCTTATTTCACACCATGACAACATCTCCTCAGCGGAAATGTTCCATGTACCTGATTTTATTAGTCCTCGAAGATCTGATTATGTTAACTGCTTGGCAAGCTAATTTGATGACATGTTTGAAAGACCAATCTTCCAAGTATTCAGCAATCTGATTTTCCCGGGATTCCTTTTGTCAAGAGCGTTCGTAGTCAAGGCATTCACTTGGTGACTCTCCATTTTGGTCACCTAAGGACATGAATGAGACTCAGCTAAAGCACTTCGTTCAGGATCTTGAAAAGGCCATTCTATCAAGTACGTGCTTAGTGAAATGGAAAGCAGTAGGAACAGAGGGAGACCGTATTACAGGTGAATTGTTTCCATCAAGGAAGCCCCAAGTTTGCAAGACCTGAGCAAACTGTTAATTTTAGACGTCACGCATTCATAGCTGCCACAGGTCACAGCTGACCTGACAGCAAATAACAACAAAATCAAGTTGCCTGGATTTCACGAGGCTTTCTTGTTGTTTCTTGGGTGCCTTCACGTCATTTGCAACCCAGAGGCAAACCTATCACAGGGTTTCCTTGGCAAGCTTAGTTCCGAGGGTTTTGTCTTAGGTTTGTTGTTATGTGCCCTCAAGTCATTTTAAACTTTTGGCGACTTTCAGGCGAAGGTATCTGTGGCTGAGAGAGTGTGACATGCCCAAGGTCCCCCATGGCCCTATGAGGAATCAAACCCTGGTCTCCAGTCATACTCGAATGTTCAAACCACTACACCACACTGGCTCCCTTGCCTTTATTTTAGGCAAGGAATATTCAGAGGTGGGTTTGCCTACCTTTAAAAGGCCCAACTGTACCCAGGACACTGTTGGCCGGTTTCACACATGCTTTCCATGACTGCAGAAGAGGACAGAATGCAAGTCCCAGGGTCACTTAATTTTCTGGACAACATACTGTACATTGTTATTGTTATTGTGTGCCTTCAAGTTGCTTCCGACATCTGGAGGCGAACCTATCATGTTATTTTGTTCATACGTTTCTTTACAGGGGCTTTTCCTCTGCCTTCCTCTGAGGCTGAGAGACTGTGGCTTTCCTAAAGTCGCCCAATGGGTTTACGTGGCCGAGCCAGGATTCAAACCCTGGTCTCCAGCACCACAATCCATCACTCAAACCACTACACCACGCTGTCTCACAACACACACCCTTTTCCTGTCGGGCTAGAGCCTTAAGTTTGGGGACAGACATTGCCTTGGGCATTAAGAACCTTGGACATTGGAGAAGCTGTGCGCAGTCCTTACCAGAAGACTGGATTAGAACTCTGATCCTTTAGTCCCTCCTTGGGGGCAATGATGCCTCTTTGCAGTGGAGGATGAAGATTAACCAGACCTCTCAGGAGGAGCCAAGCCCTGGATGGATAAACCTGCCAAGATTTTTAAAAGACTAAAGGGAGGGGGGGGAATCAATTGTTTTGATGTAGACAGAATGCTATTAGTGTTACTAAACCTTAAAAGGTTATGATACAGCTATACACAAAAGGGTGACTAAGGGGGTGCATCTCGTAATAGGGGAAAGATGACCATGTTTAATTTAATTTAAAAAATTTTAAAAACACAAGGTGAGTTGGGAGCAGGGAGACATAACAGGCGTATAAAATTATGCTTTGGTGTGGACAGGAATAGATGGGGAGTTTTTCTCGGTTTCGTAATACTGGAACCCAATGTAGGTTACCCGAGGAAACTAAGTAGTGGAAGATTCAGAACAAGAACAAGCAGCAGAACAGAAAAAGTTGTTAAACTGTGAAAATCATTGGTAATGATGGCCACCAACTTAGAAAGCTTTAAAAAGGTACTGTGCAAAACAATGGAGTTGTCAAACAGCTACTGCTCAGGGCAACTGTATTTCTGTTGCTGCTGTAGTGTACCTGTAGCTTGGCTGCAACTTACCCAGGGTTTTCTTGGCAAGATTTATTTACAGGAGGTTTTCCTTTGCCCACATCTGAGGATGAGAGAGTGTGATTTGCCCAAGGGTCACCCAGTGGGTTGCCTTGGCTGAGCAAGGGTTTTTACCCTGGTACAAGCTGTACTTGTGAGCTTCCCAGTAGTGACTGACTGGCTGGCTGGCTGGCTGACTAGCTGACAGAAAAGGAGGTATGTTTGGAAGATAATGTGTGTGTTCCTAAAGGGAGGAGGTGGAACTCAATGGGAAGCTGAGGAATGTACTGGGATCTTCGTCACTCAGGGACAAGCATTTAGGTTGTCACACAGGCAGACTTGTGTACGTGGCGAGCGATTGGGATGCTCCTTGGCTTCAAAGCCTGCTTGCCATTCTGTCGCTTGGCCAGCACGTACGCAGAACAGCAGAAAAAGGCAAAGGGGGAGGTAGAAATGCACCGCCACACTCATGTTTGGAAAAGAAAACAAAAGAGAACACTTTATGTAGGAGAATTGGTTTCACAGCCTTGAATTGGAGGGAATATTTGCATCTAGAGAGAAAAAGAATCAACGGGGGGGGGGGAGGGTTGATGGGGTGGAATCCAGGTTATAAACTGCTTCGTAACAGTCAGCTGCTCAGCCCCAGATTAAAAGCAACCATACCCAAATTCCCCCTGCCCATCCCTTGACAAGCCTCAAAAGAGATTACAAGGAATTGGGAGAGAGGTTGTTTGTAGAGGGATTGGGGGAAGGAAAGCAGGGAGAGGGGCACAGATAATGTGACAGTGGGCTTCTACCCTGACATAGAAGTAATAAATAACAAAGTTAAACATTACACTTTTAAAAAAGCAACAAAGAGCATCCAAAGTAGACTGCCTCTCATTCCTTCGTCTTGAACATTGTTTGAGGGGTGGTGCTTGAATGAAGGAGCTAATGTGAAGATGTTTGATGGGGTAGAAAGGGAAGACTAAGCTTGCTATCTTGTCCCATAAGGCATGCAAGAAGTACCAACTAAAATATTCTAGCAGAACACAAGAAAAGCAGAGTCTACTCTTCAAATCATATACTTTCCCATCCCCTCAACCCAGTATCAGTAAAGTTAGGAACTGGGACTGGGGGCAGCGTACTTAGAGGCACTGGATTATCCCACCATCATACTCAGCATACATTATCAAATTAAAATACTAGAAGGTGCCAGTCTCCAGTCAGCCAACCAACTTCACTTTTACCTTTGGTCAACTTGTCCCAGTGATGCCCCTTTCACCAGTAAACACTCTTGAAGAAACCCAAACTTATGACAACTGGCACTCTCCAACGTCCCAGGACACACTCAAAAGCCAAACACCAGAGGGCACAGTGAAAATATAGATCAGCTCACAGCAATGAAGCTTTCAAATAAAGGCATTCTGGTGCACAACACTGGATAGACAAACAAGTTCCATGGTGGCAGCTACTGGCCAAAAAAGGAGCCACCTTAGCTGGGTATTAGACAAGGAGGAAAATCCCACTTGGTAAGGAAAATACTTAGCTTACTGGCATTCTTCCCAAAGAGTCCCCACAACCCAAACCACAAGCCCTTCCTGTTCCCATGCAGCCAATCCAACCTTAACTATGGAAGGCTCTGAATGGCAGATCTAACTGTACAGCCAGATCTGAAGGACACAGGCCTGAAAACTGGATTCCTTTTCAGAAAGGACACTCCACCTGAAGGCAACCGTCTCAAAGAAAAAATGAAAGGGCCATGGGAAATTCTTAATCATCCCTTGTGATGAAAGCCAAAGCGGTGAACATTTCTGAAGATGAAGAGGCCCTTCTAAAAAACTGGGCCTTAACTCACATACAAAAAAAAAAATCTGGACTTTCTAAGCACCTATGCCTTAAAAACTCACAAGCAGTTCAGGGTTGCCTGGTCAAAGGTTTTAAAGCGTAAGGACTTGTTGCCACCCTTGACAGCCAACAGGAATCTAAGATAACACCAGCAGATGGCTGTAAAAGTCTCAAGGGAAGGACAAACATGTAACCTTCCTTCCTCCACTATGAGAGACATGATCACATAGGCAATGTTTCCTACTCGGAAGTTCTGGATACCTTATTAGAGGTGGTCAGACCAAACTAGGAACACCTAGCAAACAGAAGCGCTGATTCAGCACATACACAAATGCAGGCACACCATGTCATTTCTCATTCGGCTGGCACCGCTCACAAAGTGGCGAGGACACAACCACTTCGTGGGCAGCCTTCCTTTGGCCTGGACCTGGCCCCTTTGCTGCAGCTCCAGCAGGAGAAAGGGGGATAAATGGGAGATGGACGGAGAGAGAAGGGTGAGAAAGTGCCCTGAAAAGGTACAATCCTATGGCTTTGAAAAACAAACAAACATAAAAGGTGCTATCAGAGAGGTGGCATTGAAGAATGAAACACACATAAACACATACCAAAAGTGGACCTGGTGTGAACAATAATTTAGGCTGGACCCCATACTGGAAAGTCAAGCACCAGAGATGCTATGAAGAAAGAGAAGAGGGGTCATTTGGTTTCGCTACCAAGGCAGAATATTTAGAAATAGCTGTAAGGGCAGCCCCCAACAATGTTTCATGTGCAATGGAAAAAAACATGCCAACTTCTTCCGCAAAGATGGAATGAACATTTACGCTTAAGAGGGAGAGGAGAGTGAAATTAAATATCTCCCAAGTGCCACAAGCACCCCTTTCTCACCCTCTCTAAACAGAATCATGTTGTTTTAACAATCAAAAGCAGTTATAGAGTACAGAAGAAGCTAATTGAGGGAGCTGAGAGGAGGCTCAGATTCCTTCTGGCAATCCTCCCCCACCATCTTTTGTGAAACTGTCACCCCTTGACCTCAAAGCCATCACAGTCACTGGGGGCCAGAAGGGCTTGTCCTTCATCAGGGAAAAGAGGCCCAAGTGGACCAAAGCCAGAGTCTCCCTCACACACCTCCTGCATGAAAGCCTGTCTGAGAACTGAACTTGCAAAGCTTCTTCTCTTCAGGTCATGAGGCGAGAAGGATGGAGAGGGCGATGGCAGCATGGAGACGGCGCCAGGTTCCTTGGAATGGTTCAAAAGGGCTTCAGCCAACAAAGCCCGTAGTCCTGGGTGATGGAACGGAAGAAGGTGCTTCATATAGCCCTGGGTCCAGCACAACTGAATTCCAGCATTGAGACTGAGAGAGAAAGAAAGGAAAAGGGCTCAGAACAACAGCCAGGAGAAGAAACCCCAAAGCCATGCTTTCATGCCAATGATTTACATGGTGTGCTCTTCCCTGCCCTATTGAGCCCATCAGAGAACACTTTAACTGCCCATAGAGCAGTTCTTACTGAGGCAGTCAGTAGGCCTGGTCATAGACTGTATTATTTCACACTGGAAGGGGGCAGGGAAAGCTCACTTGACTGAATATACACCATGCACATATCCTCCACGCACAAGCAAACCCAAAACATGCTGTGCACCCACAACACTGTTTTATCCACATCCAGAACCAATGGTCCATCCAACTGTCAATAAGTATCACCAATATCAACTGACAGTCTCAAGACTTCCCCAGCCAGTTATAATTGATCCTTTTAGCATGGATTGGACCTATGGGCTCTTCCCTCAATAGATTTCTAGCACCTATGTGGAGACAGATTTAAACCTTGCCACACAACAACAACACTTGAGATGGACTCAGAAAAAGGAAGGGATTGCAGTGGTCTCCCTTCCTTCCTCTTCTCCCCATGCCTTTAGTATGTCCATGCCTGTCAATTCACAAGCACATAGTTATGTTTCTAAAGTTCTTGTAAGAAAGCTGCGGAAGAGAGTTCCCACTTCCTATGGGTTAGTGTCTGGGAATGTTTCCTACCCTCTCACAGAAGATGACCACCATCCTCCATTTTGTTTTCCAGCTTTCACTGTGCACATAATATTTGGCATGTGGTCAGAACTAATCACCACACCATCCTGGCAAGGTTGCCATAAAACTCCCCGAAACACCATGAGCCTTGGCTACAGCATTGTCCCCACTACATCCCTGCCCAGGTTTACCTTGCAAGACAGTTTTCAGCGTGCTTGAATTTTGGCTCTAGCAGTTGCATTGCTGTCGGGTCTGTGCTTGGGTCCCTCGCGGTTGCCGCAGCTGCCTCAGGGAAGCATCCCCATACTGGATGCCTGAGCCCATCCGCTCCGGATCAAGTTCACCTGGAAGGTTAGGAAGAAAGAGATAGTCACAAGCATAGTACAGTAGGATTCTTTCCTACCTCTATAGCTGGATCCTTGGGTTTGTTTGTTTTTTCTCTTTTTTATTTTCAACAATATTAATCCTGACACAAACAATAAATCCTTCCTCCAATACAGATATTGTAATTTAATTTTTTTTCTTCTCCCTCTATCCATCCCCTTCGCAAATCATAAAGTCGTGAACCATATCCCTGTCAATCAGCATAAATATAAATGTCTTCCAAATAAATACATGTTGTTTATATATTTATCATAATCTTCAGTACTCGTTTTTCCAAAATCTTTTCCAGGTAGTTAAATACTAACCATGCCAAATCTGCTCAGCTTTCAAAAGCTTATCAGACTGGATGTGTTCAGAGTGTTATACCCAAAGAATAACAACCTTTACCAGCACAGTTGAACACATTTTTATGTCTTCCATACATCAACTAGTGGCATTGTAGTACAGCCATATAAAATTAACACTAGAAAGCAATGTTAGAAGACACAATCTGCATCACTGTCAAAGAATGCTTTCTCTGCAAGAACTGTATCCTCATGACGTGTCAAAAAATAACTTGAGGGGAAAGTTGTTCTTCTACCAGTTATCTCATATGTGCCACTGACATTTTGCAGTTTTGTTCTGTAAGACTTTTTTTAAAAAAAAAAAAATCAGGAACTGTCTTCATGGACACATAGCCCCACATACTTTGGGGCTATTAATGTTACAGGGCAAAACTATTTTCACTCAAACTTGATTGGGGAGGGGGGCATTTTCTTAGATAAGAAACGGAGCCAGACGCACCTGATTCAATTTTGTTCAGTATAGTTCGGGCACATTTTAAGAAAGCTTCTTCTACATTCTCCCCGGTCAAGGCGCTGGTCTCGAGAAACATTAGCTCTGCCAGGGGGGAAAAAGGACACAGAATAAATTTGTTTTGTGCAGTCATGCGAGTTCAAGGAAAGGAGGGAGTGGGGCAAAAGTTCTTTCCTCCCAGCTCCAAAATGGAAGCTTATTCATAGAGGGCTCTGAGAAAAGTGGCTGGAATAATTTGGTCAGTAAGCAGAGTTCCATGACCATTCCAGGATTCTCTACCTCCACATTCCTTTCTCCCGCCATCCCTGCTTCATCCCAATATTGAGGGTTAGTTGCCTCATGAGGTTTGCATGTGACCACAGAAAAAGGCATAAAAACCATTACTCATTAACCGATCAAGAGGCAACAATAATTAAGCAGCCAAGCAGCCTCCTACGCATTGAAAGAGAGAGTGAAGACATGAGAAAGAGCAAGTCTTCAGCTCCAAAGCCATTTGATAACACTTTAGCAGCCCCTGCTGGATATGCAACAGCAGTACTCCAATCCCACTTCTGCCACCACACGGATAGTACGAGAAGAACACAATGTACACAAGCACACTCTATTTGGCCCCAGAGAAGCAGCTATTTTACCATCTGGGAGGAACTGCGAAGCCCAGGTCAATGACTGGGGGGTGAAGAAAGCAGCTGCTTGAACTAAATGGTCAGCATGCCAAGGCAGTACCCTTTCCCCACCCCTGCTTCCCAGGATGGCCATCGCCTTGCTGAGGTTACCATTCTCCTGAGCAAAACGTGAAGCTTCCAAAAATGTGACTTCCCGATCAGCGTCCAGATCTTTCTTGTTGCCACAGAGAATGATGACTATGTTGGGGCTGGCCAGGGTCCGGGCATCTGTTAGCCAGTTGGTCAAGGCATTGTATGTCTCTCTGCTGCAGGACAAAAATGGGGAGGGTTCTTTTTTCAGACAGACAAAAAGAAAAGAGGACAGAGAGATGCTTTCACCTCCTCCCCAAGTAAGCTTGTTGGGCAGTCTCCAGTCTTCTCCCCACCAGTGCTATGAAGAAGGCCCCCATTCCCCTATGCAGTGGTCCCCCGGTTTACGAAATTAATTCGTTCCAGCACCCCTTTCTTAAACCGAAAAGTTCGTAAACCAGGGCCCCTTAAACCAGCCCCCGCACCATTTGAATTTCCCGCCGCTTTCTTTTCGTAAACCGGGTTTTTTTCCGTAAACCGGGGCCGTTTTTCCGACCTCAGCTCTTTCGTAGACCGGGGTTTTCGTAGGCCGGGGTATTCGTAAACCGGGGGACCACTGTATTCGGAGTAAGTAAAGTGCAGTCCTGCATCTGTCTGCACCACAGACATTTGGGCAGTGCCAGCACCTGCCCCCTGGCTACCCCTTATCTGGCAAAAAACAAAATGGTAAGCTCCCTTTCTTGGAAGCCTGCAGGAATAGTGATTTGTTTTTTAAATGAACCACAGCACCTCCCTGCACTAATATTAACAATTATCCATTTCTCAAAATGGACTTCTAATTACTTTGGATTTTTTAAAATTTATTTTCTGATATCAGGGGCAGTCTGGAGAGCCCTTGGGAGGTCCCAGAGACAGAAAACTGTGCCTCAGACCTATGAAATTGCCCTCCCTGTCCTAGCTATCAAACAAACACCCCACATCTCAACAATCAAGGGAACGCTCACTAAGATCCCCAAACCAGAGGTCATTTTGGTATCCTTCTCCTGGATCTCCAAAGGTAACAGCTTAGCCCTTAAGATTGGGAACGGGTCCAAATCTATCCAAACTATTCCTTCTGGCCTCCAGATGAAGAGGATAAGATACAAATAAAGAGACTCACCTGGTGATATCATAGACCAAGAGAGCTCCTGCTGCTCCCCGGTAATAGCTTCTTGTTACTGACCTAAAGGGAAAGAGATTGATGGGCATCAAAAGTAGAATTCAGGAAATTCTGGACTTGTAGTCTACAATCCCACTCAACTGCCTTCTCCATTCTGGTGCTTGCTTGTGTATTGAAACAGAACTCTTGACAACCTCACAGCCACCATGAACTGGACTACAACTCCGGCAATCCCACAGCCAGTATTAGATATGCTGGCTCTATGACTGTGGGAGTTTTAGTCCAACACATCAAGAAAGCAACAAACTAAGGAAAGCTGGCCTACTCACCTGTATGATCTCAGTGAGGTTTACTTAAAAAGAAAACCAGAGACAGGATGGTACAAGACTCAGAGGCCCACACTGCTGCTGATCTTACCTCGAAACAAGGAATTCCCTCTCATTCCCATTCCCTTGCCTGGTTTTGGGGAGGGGGGTTATTCAGTGTATTAGGGTGAGAGGCTTAGTGTCCCTGGTATTCAGGACTGTAGAGAAGAACAATTGAGACAACTGTAGAGGGGTCTAAAGTCTTGCAAAATAAAGCCATACACAGCCTTTAAATTTGGAAAGAAGCATCTCTTTTAACATCTGCAATATCTCAGACATGAAAAAAGGAAAAGCACTGCTGCTTTGGAGCAGACTGATGACTTTGCAAGTTCGTATACAAAATGATCCTAAAAATCCTGCAATGCAGATTTTGATGAAAATCTATTTTATAGATTACTTAAACTATGAGTCTAGCAGCATTTACTAGAAAACTTTTAAAAAACTATGTTCAAAAGCAAAGTAACATACAACAAGGGTAAGCAACCCTTCAGACGTTGTTGGCCTGCAACTCCCAGCTCTCCTCAACACTGGCTATGCTGGGTAGAGGTGAAGGGGCTGATGTCCAACAAAATCTGGAGCTGCCTTTTGCCCACCCAAGAAACCCCCACTCATAAGGGAGTTACCCTCATCCTATGACCTTTTATGAAATATTATGCATGGAAAAAAGGAAGAACTGCAAGGGAAGGGCAGCCATTATATGCAAAAATTTAGTGCAATCTGTTTATGGCAGAAATCAATCGGCCAGGTTAATGTGGCTATCAGGCCTAAATTTAGATATCTCTGAAGCCACATGAAGTCCATATATGGACCTCTCCCTCATATAAATCAAGATCAGCATTGACAACAGAGGGGACTCTAAAATTAATATACAAATGGATCTAACACCTGAGAAACTGTCCCAGATGATGAAAAACATCTCTCCAAAAGGTTGGAGAGGCTGTGGCACCTTAGTCTCCTTTGAACACATTTGGTTGGACTGTCCCAAGGTTCAAGATTTTTGGAATGCAATACTGAAGCAAATCTCTCTTATGATGAAACAAACTGTAACCTTCTCTCCAGGCCTTCTCTCATTGTCAATTTCTTGTAAAGAGAACACTCATCTGAAACATTTCTCATCTCAGCAGCCGGGAATATAATTGCAAGAAACTGGAAAACAGGGAATGTACTAATAAGCGACCGGTGGAAAAGTGTTTGGATCACCTGCTTATTGGGAAAGCTTTCTTACTAGTTTTTGACTCTGTAATGGACAAAAGAAACCGGATGCCTTTTTTATGATCAGTCAATTTTTATTGATTACATCAACACCAACTGATTTCCTATCAGACCTCTTACTCATCAAGCTATTCTTTGGAAAGATACTTTGATCCCAACAACATCAACTAGCGAATCTGAGTGATGTCTTTAGGACTTTGTTACTGCTATTAACCCACAAAAGATAGCTATTATGCAAGTTAACATATCGTCCTCCAAGGCTATTTGTTATTTATTTATTAATTTTTTTGTTTTGTACTGTTGTTATAAAACAAATAAAAATATTTAATTTAAAAAAAGAAAGAAAGAAACTCCCACTCATGAGATCTTACAGATAGGCGATATTTCTAAATTCCTGCTCCTTCAAGAACAGATCACTACTAAGACTGTACATTTCCCAATGTAGCATAAGAGTACCACAGCTAGGACTTTGTGCACTTCCCCACGCACCACTCCTACAACAGTCTCTGTCAGTGATAGAGAATGAGGATAAGGATCTGCCTATGCCTCGTAGTGAGATGCAGACTGAAAATATATTCCCTGAGATCTAGGGGGGGGGGGGGGGTCCTCAGCATATGATATCTTCAGTCTGTGTCTGGTTAGCCAGACACTTATCAGATCCCCCACAATCTCCATCAGCCACAGAATGGGCATTAAAGGGAAATGTCATAGGAAAACTAGAAGTCCAGGAATGGGGTGCTTTGTTCCTTTTGAAAGGTAGTAGAGAACATCAGACTTCACACCAACCAAAACAAATTAGGCACAAGTGTAAGGTGACTTGCATATGTCACTAACAGGATGTCGGCCCATAAGAGTAAGAGCTCCTTTACCTGTTGAACCTTCTTGTGAGCTTCTTGTGAGCTTGGAAAACAACCAATCAGCACTCAGATGCCACTAAATTCAACATGGAATCTTTCCCTTACCTAAACCGCTCTTGCCCAGCTGTATCCCAGATCTGGAGCTTCACTGTTTTGCCACCAACGTTCACAACCTTTGATCCAAATTCCACCCCAATTGTGTGATTAGAATCCTGTTTGACTGTATAAACACAGAAAATCACAAAAGATAAATGAGGATTGGACAAAGGGTACAAAGCAGTCAGCTACAGAAAGTCTTTAAAATCCCGACAAAAACACAACGGTTCAGGAACTCTGCATCCCAAACCGTTGCAAAGGAAGCAAATAATTGTTCTACCAGTGTTTTAACTTGAAAGTTATTAACCATCAAAAACACCTGGTTTAGGGCTAAAGGGGCAATGGAATATCAGACAGGATAGCTTCAAAGTACAACTGTAGTGCAGCACCCAAGGAAAGCATCCTATGTGGTTCTTTTACACTCTGTTGCAGCACAGGAAGGAAGTGGGCGAGGAGGGGGGAGATATATCTTTCCATCACCAATTCGCTTAATGTAACAGCTTTGAGCGTTCTGCAAAAAGGACCTGTTTTTATTGCAGAAAAAGGGAACTCTCTTTCCTTCCATCTGCCTTATGCTTCAATGTAAAGCAAGACAATATATATTGGGCCAGGGGGTGGTAAAGATACCAACTAACAGATAAACACATGGACTTTTGCTGAGAAGTACAACTACCATCCCCTCATTATGGGACACCTTGGGCAGCTTGGAACACTGGCCACAACAGACTTTAAAAGCATATTTGGTAAAGTGAAAGCAGATCTTTGTCTCAAACTCTGAGCTGTAAACATTCAGATCTTGCTATGAACCTACATGATGGCCTTAGCAGGCTGCTCTCAGTCCTTCTTCCTCAGCTTCACATCTGGGCTCTTGAATTAATAATATCGGTGTACTTTCCAGGGCTGTTGATAAGATTCCTGAGATAGTGTCCACACACTCCCAAACCCTGCCTTTATACAGGTTTATCATTAGGGCCATAAAACAGAGCCCAGTGATAAGACAGAGTCACAGCACAAGCCTCTGCTGCTTTCACTTTATAACACAGTCAATAGCAGCAGCAGGAGTACAATTTCCCAGACTGAATCAAGAGCAGTATATGCCCTCTGGAAAATCCATCTACTGGAGAAGCCACTTGACTGGCTTCTTAATGGCTCCTGCAATGTTTCAATTTTTCATTGTGTAAACTGCTGCTTTTTTAAAAAGGTGACATTCTATTAATTGCATTATTTTAGACAAGCCACTCTGCACAAAAGGAAACTGTCATGCAAATCAATTAAATCAGGGCCAGTTTAGTTGCTTGAATTAATGTTGTTTTGGGGGGCCCATCACACAATATAAAAAGGAACTTGTTCCCACAACTTTCTTCAGTGTTATAGGAGACGCTGAGGCCCAGAAGCCATCACAGAATCAGAGTTGGAAGGGGCCTTAAGTCCAACCTGCTGCTCAGTACAAGATCTCCAGCTAAAGCATCCCAGCAGGCAACTATCCAGCCTTTTTTTGAAGACATCCAGAGGAAGAAACCTCAGCACCTTTCTAGGCAATTGGTTCAACGGTTGAACTGCTCTTAGTGTCAAGAGGTTGTTTCTGCCCAAACTTCTAGTTTATTTAAGTCCTTTTGAATTCTGTTGAATTCTGGACAGGATGGCCCTTGAGGTCTCTTCGAACTCTATGATTCTATGACCTGATCAAACGCTTTGCTGAAATCCAGATAAATAACATTCCCACCATTCCCACCTTGGTGCTGGCAAACATTTCGCGGTGGCTCTGAACAAGTTAAGAGGCTGGCTGTGCTACACATTTTCTTCCTTGAGATACAGAAATACCCCCGTCTCCTCCCCTGAAAGTAAGAGTATCTTATGGGCACTGTTTCAAAATAAAATGAACAGATGCATTACGAGGACACAGAGAACACTCCGTTCATGCAGGAACCAGGCAGGCAACATCACTCCCACTGACAGACGTTCGGCTGGAGAAAGGATGGAAATTACTTTTTTCCTGCTGTGGAGCCCATCCTGTCCAATTATCCCTGGGATGGTACTGTCCAGAGATCTCACTTTACCTGCTTGTAAGTGGGCTTTAAAGATGGCATTCTTCTAGTGCCACTTCACCACCAACAACCCCATTTCAAGTTACGGCTATAACCCTTGGCAATGCTTCCCCTCCCTCTTATTTTTATCATGGTTTTGTTCAGATTGTACTCCAAATTGTTTCCGTTGTACTGCTTTCTATTTTTGACTGCTTGTGTACTGCCCGTAGCATAGCATTCGTTACAGACAAAATTAACCGACTCACATTTGTTCTCAATGAACTGATGGAGGAGGCAGGACTTCCCTGTTCCGGCACTTCCAATCACCAGGAATTTGAAGAGGAAATCTGGAAGGAGACCAAGAAACAACACCATTATGACAAGAACCTTAGAAAGCAGGGAGGAGGAAAAAAAAGCAAGAGAAAATACTCTGGAGATTAACAGCATCCTGGATTAGTGGAGGCTGAAATGTACAGCGGCATGACTAAAAAAATACGATGGCTCCAAACATTTGGAGACCAAAATATCCAAAATGAAACACAAAGCCACTGGTAAAAAGATAATAATCTCAAAAATTGACAACTGGAGGTCCTCATCTTGCTTTCCAAGATGGACCACCTCACCGTGCCATCCCTTCTGGAAAAGGATTTCAGCATTTTTTAAAGCACTTGGGAAAAAAAGATTTTCCCATTAAGCTCGGGTCCCTCTAACCACTGCTGCAGCTGAGGCAAGAGGATTTTTATGCAAGCAACAATTTCCTCTGAAAAATATACACGGTGGAATAAAAAAGTATCCGTGTTTTGATAACCCACCAAGACTGGAAGCATGTGCCAAGTTGCCAAGTGCTGGGTCCTTGACAGTGCTGAAGACAGCCTGGGAATTTCTTGGTGTTCAGGCTTTGTGGCTGAAGAGCAAAGTATAAATGTCTAAATAAATAAATAATAAACAGAGCTCTGTGGCACCTTCAAGTCAGGCTAGCTTATTTAGACAGCTTTCATAGCCCTGTTTAAATATTTGAAGGGATGTCATATTGAGGAGGGAGCAAGCTTGTTTTCTGCTGTTCCAGAGAACAGGACCCGGAACAATGGATACAAATTGCAGGAAAAGAGATTCCACCTCAACATTAGGAGGAACTTCCTGACAGTAAGGGCTGTTCGACAGTGGAACACACTCCCTCGGAGTGTAGTGGAGTCTCCTTCCTTAGGGGTCTTTAAGCAGAGGCTGGATGGCCATCTCTTGGGGATGCTTTGATTTGGAGTTCCTGCATGGCAGAAGGGGGTTGGACTGGATGGCCCTTGTGGTCTCTTCCAACTCTATGATTCTATAGGACAGAACCAACTCTGCCAGTTGCATGAAGAGGGCTAGAAACATAATGAGTATATAAAAACACAAGCGGGGAAACATTTAAAGGCCAAATGAACTGGGTAGATGTTCTATTATATGAACGTGATAAAAAGAATGGATTTTTAGACACATGTTCACAATACTACACATTCCGAGGCAATGTTCTCCAAACCAGAGATCAGACAAGTTTGGATCACGCATGACACACGACCCAAAAGTGCCTGTCTCTGATTCCCTCTTAGAGAAGATCTCTTTGGTAGAGATGGTTTTCACACACTATACGCTAGCCCCCAAACTGCTCAAAACAGGACCGCCTCAGCACCAGGATCAATGTGAACAATCCTGCCAAGATAGAAATCCTCTCTCTGGAATGGCTTGTACACAACAGAAATTCATACACATGCACGCACTGCTCCAGGGTATGGATATAAAAGCTTTCCAGCCTAGCTATAAAAGCAGACAGGAACTTGCAAGCACCAATCTAGTTTGTATGGAAACAGACACACCTTAAAGGAATCAACACCCCCACCGTTTAAGATAAGAATGGCTTTGTTCAATAAAACTAACTCCAGCCCAAGATTTATTTTCCTCCTTCACCTTCCTCCTTTGTTTCTTTGGAAAATATTTGAGGAGCTGTTGCTGCAAAGCTACGTGGGAGGCAAGGAAGCAATGAAAGCTAGGGAAATATTGGGTTGTTTTTCTCTCAAAACACAAAGGGAACAAGGATGAGGATTTTAAAATTGTCACTTCGCTTTGACAGAAATCCCAGGAGATCACAGGCCAACCCAATAAGCCATTTGATTCTTCTACATTCCTTGGTCTACATTCTTCCATACCCGCTTTTCTAGTCCTCTTCTTTTGCATCAAAGTTGGTTCTGGTCTGTGAAACGTATCTTAGCGAGTCAGTCTAAAGTCCCACAGAACCCATGTTTTTTGCTGTAAGAGAGCCAACTTTTTGGGATGTGCAAGAACTAATTTGTTATTCCAGAACTTTTGCTCCGTCAAGTAAAAGACACTTCCATCAAGTCCACTGCCTCCCCTCTGCTTTTTTAAACCTTGTCCCCAAAATACACTGCAATGCCACTTTGACAACCAACACTTAAGTTATCTGTAGCCCCAGCATTTGTGTGATTGTACCACCGTCGCACATGGCACATACGATTCTATTTTGAACATCCTCACATACTTGCAAGTGCCACACCCTCCACATGATGAGGACAAAGGCAACTGAATATTCATTTTTAAGGTCTACATTTGTTGACTGCGTACTTTCAACCACCTAACTATTTCGATTAAATAGCCATTAAATAGTCACAAATTTAAAGGAGCAGTTTTGCACTACATGTGCTGCAATAACCCCGTTCACTATTTAAGGTTGTCTCCTGCAAGATTACAACACTAAAAACTGTTTTTATTCGTGTGGTTACCCCCAAACCACTGTCTTCCCATGAAAGATTCCCAATATTAACATTGGGCTGAACTAGATGTTCCTTCTAGCTCTGCAACTGTATGATCCTATAAGTGGACCGCAAGCAATACTTTTGCCTCATTCCCCACAATTTTAAATTGCAAATTCTTGGTAATTGTCATCCTAGCCATTTGCTACTGCAAAATTCCCAGACAAACAGCTGCCCTATAGAAAACTGGTTTAGGACTGGTGTAGTTGGTAGAAAGGGAATGCACTTAATGCTGTAAAACGCTTTTGGAAATTGTTCATTTAGCTAAGACCCTTATCTGCCATGGAACAATGACACCTCCGCTGGATCTAGCTCACCTACCGTGCCAGTAATAAGGGTATAATTATCAGGAGATCGCCAATAAATAACACGATGTATCCTGGTATTAGCTTCAACAGGATTTCCCATGATCTGAAGCCTCTGTCGGCTTCTCTTGCTTGGAAAAAAAAAAGCGAGTTAATGGAATATAATGAGGATGATGAGTGCGGAGGTAAAGTATTTCCTACACAAACAGGATACAATTATAATCTACGTTTCCTCGTCCTGCCTTCTTCAGCTCAGGACACGAGTGGGAATGGCTTTGAACATGCTCATCCAGGAGAAATCCTACAAGTCCTGTTCACAGGATAGGAGGGCACACAACAGGGTTGTTCAGCAGTGAAAGAGATTGTGTGTGTGTGTGTGTGTATTTTAATGGAAACTGGACTTGTTTGGGGTTTGTTTCCCAGATTCAGCCTCTCTGTTGGACCTTTCAAGAAGTCCACCAAACCACTCCAGGGCCGTGGAGGGGAAAGGAAGAAAGAAAGTGTTGCTCCATGTTATTTTCGGGAAAGCAAGGACTTACCTAGGCAAGCACATAGGAAGCCCTCCTGGCTGAAAATCCTGGCAGTGACAACCTACCTTTCCAGCATTGCTTCGAATTGCACCTTAAAAGAAAGTGATAAAACTTATGGCAACCCTACAGCGAACCTATCATGGGGTGCCATCCTCTGAGGCTGAGAGCGTGTCGCTTGCACAGAGTCACTCAATGGGTTTCCATGGGATGCAAACCTATCACGTGCCCTATCCACACCGGAAAAATAACCCGGTTTGGCACCGCTTTAACTGCCTTGGCTCAAGGCTATGGAATTCTGGGAGCTGGAGTTTGTTGTGGGGCCATTAATTTATTATTGGTTCTTCGGGCGACCTATGTGGACATATTCTGGAACATTTTATTCCTGACGTTTCACCGGCATCTGTGGCTGGCGTCTTCAGAGAAAGGAGGATGCCAGCCACAGACGCTGGCGAAACGTCAGGAATAAACTCTTCCAGAACATGGCCACATAGCCACAAAACCCACAAAAAGACTATGGATGCAGGCCATGAAAGCCTTCGATGGTACTATGTTTGCCATTGTATTCTATATCCTGTTCCCCCCCTTAAAAAAATGGGGATCAAAGCAGCTCCCAATTTAAAACAAAAAAGCAAAAACAAATAATAATAATAATAATGATAGAAATAATAAACCCAAAAAAAAGCATTAAAGTAGGATTAACATGATTACAGTATTAAAACAATTCACATGCTCCCCATCACTAACCAAAGGAAAGCCCCCAGTCCCCTCCTTGAACTACACACAGATTTAATAATAATAATAATAATAATAATAATTGTATTAATATCCCGCCTCTCCAAGCATATCAAAGTGTCTAACAATAATAAAACAACATTAAATTTATATATATAATTTATATTTTATATATATATATAATTTATACACACAAACACACACATGTATATACAATTTATATATATATATATATATATATATATAAAAACTTAAATAATATATATATACACACACACACATATATAATATATATATAATTTATATATATTATATACAGCATATATATTATATGTACATGTATAATTTATATTATATATGTGTGTCTGATCAGTTGATCATAATATTATATATAAAAATCTATCTATTACATACAATTTATAATATATATATATATATATATATATGCATATATATATATATAATTTACACACACACACACACACATATATATATTATATATACACACACACGTATATATAATTTATATAAATATAAATATATGTACACACATATAATATATATATATATATATATACACATATATATAATTTATATAAATATACACACACACATATATATAATTTATGTAAATATATATATATATATATATACACACACTATATATATATATATATATATAAACACAGAGACACACACATATATATAATTTATACACACACACACACACACACGTTGTAAGCTGCCTTGGGTCCCAACTTGGGAGCAAGGCGGGATAAAAATAAATAAAACAAAAATAAAATACAGCAAAGCCTCCTAACCCTTCAAACCTCCCACCCACAATAATAATTTTAAAAAAATACATTTTAATTCTAAACCAATGGAGGGCAATGGATGGGAGGCTCCTGAGTCTGGGTTTGTTGTTGCTGTTGTTGTTGTTGTGTCCCTTGAAGCCATTTTCCAACCCCAGGCGACCCTATAAAGGGGGGGAGTGTGCCACCCTCTGAGGCTGAGAGAGTGTGACTGAGGCAGGATTCGAACCCAGGCCCCCAGAGAAACCCCCCCTTTTTTCTCTCTCTATTTAAAGTAGACATTTCCCTTTTTCTTCCTTTTACCATAAGTCTCAGACATGGCTGGCTTGGCCAGAGGGAAGCAGTCCCTCTCCTCCTCTCTTCCTTCTCTTTCTCTTCTTCTTAATCTTCTTCTCTCCTTCTTCTTTCCTTCCTGAATCCTTCCTTCCTTCTCCGGCTCACAACATGGCGGCGCCCAGGGACCCGGCCAAGATGGCGGCGCCCAGGGAGACCTTGCCAAGATGGCGGCGCCCTGAAAAAAACACGACTCTTCCGGGTTGTCGCGCTTTGTTTTGCTCCCCGCCGCGTCGCTTTCCTTATGACGTCACACGCAGAGACGACGCCCGGCCCACCTTGGCTGCTTCGGCTCCTCCTCCTCCTCCTCCTCCCATTGATTGCGTTGCCAGAGCTCCGCCTAGCGCCCTAAGGCTAGAATGGCACCCTGAAAAGAAAAAATGATAACGCTGCTGCATCCTTCCATGGATTGCGTTGCCACACAGCTCCCCCTAGCGTCCCAATGCAGGAATGGCACCCTTAGAGGAAAAAAAGAGTGTAACTTTTTCTTTTGTCTTCTGTTTAATGTTTAATGACATAAATACCCAAAATTACACAATTAACACACTGCAAAACCAAACATTCCTAAGTATGCCCCTCATTTAATTGTTAGCCGCTTGGATTGTTTTATTACAGAAAAGCAAAGTAGAAATAAAAGTTTATTATTATTATTATTATTATTATTATTATATAATATATTATAATAATTATTATATTATATATTATATTAATATATTATAATAATATAATATATAATAGAATATATATTATGATATATAATATTATAATATATATAATAATTATATGATAATATATAATATATAATATTATTAAATATAATTATTATAATATATACTGTATTATAATATATTAATTATAATATATATTATTATATATTATTATATTTTATATTATATATATATATATATATATATATATCATTTAAATCATCTATTTAACAAAGCTTTATATTGATGCATTGATACCATTACAAATAATACAAATACAGTTTCTTTATTTGAATCAAAAACAAGCTTCTTGCTTTAACCTTTTTATTTAAGAAAAAAAGAGGATATAATGATTCAAAGGGACAAATTTAGTGGGTAATAATAGATATTTGATGAAAAGAGTGTAATTTTTAAGGCTGCATCCACACTGCAGAAATAATCCAGTTTGAGGCTGGGTTGACCAGATGTCCTCCTTTTCCAGGACATGTCCTACATTTCAGCCTTTTGGAGGGATTCCAAGATGTCCTCCATTTTGAGCATGACTAAACTAGCGAATTCATGTGAATTCGAATTGGCTCCAATTGGCTCCATTCAAAATGGAGGAGTTTATCAGACGGGAGAAAATTCCCTCAATTGCAAAGGGAGCCAATTTGAATTCACGTGAATTCCAATTGCATTTGGAATGCATTCAGATTGACTTCCCATTACCCAAAAATGACCCCCAATGTCCGAAATTGCGTGAGATGCTTTAATACAAAATAACGTAAAACCCATGATTGGGTTCGGAATGACTTCCCTTTTGCCCGAAATTGTGTGAGATACTTTAATTCGCAATAACGTGAAACCTCATGATTGCGTTCGGATCGCCATTGGATTATACTTCCAATTTCCGTCATCTGATAAACTCCAAAGAGAAATTCCTCCCATCTGATAAACTTTTGCAACTAATCCACCAACACACACACAACAAACCAGGGACGCCGTTTCCAGGTTATCCGAGGGCAACGTTTCCATTTTGCGGCAATTGGTTTCCCTTTGCTTTTCATATATTGATTTTATAATGGTTTCTATTCGTTGGGAGCTGTCCCCTGGGGAGCCATTTGGCTGAAAGACTTGACACAAAACGTACAGAAGATTGACCGAGTCAGACAGACAAGCACACAAACACACAATCGCATACACACACCACTGTCGTCTTTTCCTTCGCTTTCATCCAGGCCCCCTCTTTCCATGGTTGTTGTTGTCGTTGTATGCTTTCAAGTCGTCTCGTGGGGCTGAGAGTGTGTGACTCACCCAAAATCACCCCATGGGCTTCCGTGGCCGAACAGGGATCGAACCGTGATACCCAGAGTAGTATTCGCCCAATGCACAAACCCATACAATAGTCGAAAATTGGGACACGTTTGGCCACGAGGTTGTGGTCGGGTTGGCAAAAGGGACTAACGGTACACAAAGATCCACGGTGACACCTTCATCGGACGACCGAAATGCACAATATACTTGTGCGTGGCACGCTATTTCGGAGACGCTGCAGCGGTTTGCTTTTGCCAGAGGCTACAGGGAAGAACAAGACTGTGCCGTTCCTGCTCCTATCCTTCCTCCTAGGCTGTGACCACATTGGAGAGATAACCCGGTTTGGCACGGGTTTAATTGCCTTGGCTCAAGGCTGTGGAATTCTGGGAGTTGGGGTTTGTTGTGGGGTCCAGAGCGGAGCGGAGCTCCGCTCTGGACCCCACAACAAACCCCAACTCCCAGAATTCCACAGCCTTGAGCCAAGGCAATTAAACCCGTACCAAACCGGGTTATCCCTCCAGTGTAAGTATCCATCCTTTTATTTAGTGTGTGAACAAAATTATTTGACATATCTAGAAGCATCTGCACTATTGAACGAATGGTGCTACATGCTATTTACAAGCTAGGTAGTAACCGGAGCGATAAAGACAGTGTGACGTAATGGTTAGAGCGTTGGATTACAACTTCGGAGGCCAGGGTTCGATTCCCGGCTCAGCCACGAAACCCACTGGGGTGGCCTTGTGCGAGTCACACTCTCTCAGCCTCAGGGGAAGGCCAATGGCAAACCTCTTCCGAACAAATCTGGCCAGGAAAACCCCAGGATAGGACCACCGTAAGTCAGAAACATGAAGGCGCGCAACAACAACAAGGAACGAAGGATAGGAAGCCTTTTATTGTGGATGCTCGTTCATAGGGTTGCCGGAGGCTGAATTTGACCTGATGGCTCTTAACAAGGACAAAGACGGAAAGTGGGAAGAGGAGGGAGAAATTGGGGCATTTTTAAAGCAGAGAATTATTTGGGATTGTCCATGTCAAATCGGGACAGTCAAAAGATATTTCGCTGCAGCGGGCTCTTGGTATCCGCTGGGGTTTTGTTCCAGAACCCCCCTTGGTACCAAAATCTGTGGGTGCACAAGTCCCATTAAATACGACAACGTAGTAAAATGGTGTCCCTTATCTACAACGGCAAAAATCAAGGTCTGCTTTTTGGAATTTAAAGCGGGCCCTTCGTATCCGCTGGGGTTTGATTCCAGGGTCACCCATCGATACCAAAATCTGTGGATGCTCAAGTCCTATTAAATACCATATCATAGTAAGACGGAGTCCCTTATACAAAATGGAAAAATCAAGGTTTGCTTTTGGGAATCTATACTTTTTAAAAAATATTTTCAGACGGTGGTTGCTTGAATCCGTAGTTCAAAAATCCATGAATACAGAGAGCTCTCAATAGGCTCTTGACTCTTTCACACAGGAGGAGTTTCTCTTTATTGTGAGTAGAGCCAATTCGAATTCACGTGAATTCACTAGTTTAGCGAATTCACATGAATTCCCATTACGTTCGGAACGCGTTCAGATTGACTTCCCATTACCCGAAAATGACCCCCCATTGCCTGAAATTGCATGAGATACTTTAATTTGCAATAAGATAAAACCCATGATTGCGTTCAGAATGACTTCCCTTTTGCCCGAAATTGCGTGAGAAGCTTTAATTCGCAATAACGTGAAACCCCATGATTGCGTTCGGATTGCCATTGGATTGTACTTCCAATTTCCGACGTCTTAAAAGCTCCAGACTTGGGTTGCAGCCACAACTCTGGCTCAGAGGGATCCGGGGAGTATTTCCAAACCCGGAGCTTGCCCCCAATTCCTGGGCCGTGCTCAGAAACCCAGGAGCCCCCTTAGCAGGTGACTCTGTGACCAGCAAGAAGCAAAGGGTCTGCTTAGCTGCCCTTGCCAATTCAGTCACAAGGAAAAGGCCTGACCAAGCCAATGCCTGGCACCACAGAAAAGAACAGCTAATCCTTTTTCTCTGGAACTTGTAAGGGAGCTGGCAAAGCAACCGAGCCAAGATGGGCAGCGGGTAGGTCTGGAGGGTGTCAGACCCAGGTGGCTGGCAGGACAGGACTCGGCCAACACTATTAGGAGAAACAACTCTTGGAAGGAAGCACTGGAGATTCACCATCTCACTATGCCAGTCCCCCACTGTCACCCACCTAACACCCGCTGTCCTTTCCTTGCCAATGCCAACAGCCCCTTTCAGAAAGATGGCCAAAGAGGAGCAACAGAGCTTTTCAGGATGTATGCCCAGTACTGGAGAAGAGGAATTGTGGTATATTTGCGCACACATATTGTTGTTATTACCTGGCTTCGAGTTGACTCTCACTTTTGACAACCCTGTTAGCGCATGCAGGTGCGTGCACCACTTTCAAGTCACTTGCCCATATAAGTCGACCCCGTTAATCACATAAGGTTTTCTTACTAGAAGCGCCAACAGTTTTCTTTTGCCTGAGACTTTCGGGAAAGGGGAAAGTTTCACTTATTTCCCCTCCTCCCTGCTGAGCGAATGGCGTGAAAACTCCTTTTGCACGTTGGACTCAGTTTGCAGCAACAGAAGAAAGCTGAGGGCCAAGGGAGAAAGTGGGAGAACAAGAGAGAATCTGGGACATTTTAAATGCTATCCACTGGGTTTGGTTCCAGGACCCCCTGTGAATAACAAAATCTGTGGATGCTTTCAAGTCTCAATACTACAACATAGTAAAATGGTGTCCTTTATATAAAATGGCAAAATCAAGCTTTCTTTTTTTTTTTGGAATGTATACATTTTTAAGAATATTTTCAAACCACGGATGCTTGAATCTATGGATAAAAAATCTGTGGGTTTGGGGGGGTTTACTGTGATGACAGAGGATTAATTGGGACTGTCCCTGCCAAACTGGGACAGCTGGAAGGCACAAGGCATGGC
The DNA here is from genome assembly GCA_034509955.1 of Urosaurus nigricauda. Taxonomy (NCBI): domain Eukaryota; kingdom Metazoa; phylum Chordata; class Lepidosauria; order Squamata; family Phrynosomatidae; genus Urosaurus; species Urosaurus nigricauda. The sequence continues at coordinate 27,518,619 of JAOEGL010000007.1, read as the reverse complement.
AAAATAACGCCAACAGATAGACGCAAAATACATTGGCCCCTTGGTATCAGCTAAGTTTTTGTTCCAGGACCCCCGTGGATACCAAACTCTGTGGATGCTCAAGTTCCATTAAATATAATAGCATAGTAGAATAGTGTCCTTTATATAAAAAGAAAACATTACTCTTTGCCTATGGGAATTTGTATACTTTTAAAGTATTTTCAAGCCATGAACGCTTGAATCCGTGGATAAAAAACTTGTGGATAAGGAGTTCTGACTGTAACTCCAACAAATCAGAGTTAAGCAAGTGGTAGATTCCTTCTCTTTCCTTTTTACATTCCTTCTTGTTCATAAGCGGCTAAGCTGCAGCACCAGCCGAGCTAAGCTGCCTGTTGCAAAAGTTTTCCAAAGAATTAAGCGTACAGGTGGAAGAAGCAGGTCCGCTTAAACATTGAAAACAGACACAAGCAATGGTGACCTGTCTTCCTAGCTTTCCTTTCCCCTTAACCTAGAGTCTTGCTCCTCTGCCCAGCCAGGGGATGCAGAGGGCACCCATCCTGCTGCCTTCTTTGCCCTCCAAGCACCCATCTATCTGAGATTTGCACTCCCCACCACTTCTCGGTGCAGGCCCTTGCAAGCAGGAGGGGCCGGGCCAGGGTGAGCCGGCTCCGGCAAGAACAGCCTGTCCCTGCCAAGCAAACAGCCCCGGTTGCTGGCGCTCAGGGGCAGGGTGCAGCTGGGCACTTCCTCCTCCGCATCAAGTTGGATCCTGCCAGCTGGGTGTGGAGAGGCAAAGTGCCTGCCAGCCCCACATACGTTCAGCAGGGACAGAGGGAGAACCACCTAGGAATCCCGCTGGTTCTCCAAACCATTACAGAGGTTATCACATGGGGGGTTATCCCGTCCTTGTCCCTTCCTTCCCGCATGATCGCGGGAAGGACTTTCAGGTGACATCACGCAGATCCTGTCATTTTAATCCACCTGGGAAGCGTGAATGACGGCAACTGCGCAAAATTATTTTAAATTACATTGCGCAGATGCCAACGTTAGCCCGTCATTTTGCATTAACGGACGTTTGCATTATTGCGATGTCACTTTAATGAGGGGTTAATGGCGGGATTGGCGCTATGATTTGAAAGCCTTTCGCGCTATTGCAGTTAATTATGGGATAAAGACGGAGAAGTGATCCATTCCTATCCCATCTCAGGGTGATAACGCTGTGGCTCCTCTCTCCAGAACCCAGACCTGTGTCAGCTCATGGCAAGAGGGAGTCCCTGACGTTTATCACACTAGAGGGCAAACAGGATTTAAACAGGAATTAAACAGGAATTAAACAGGAAATGCCCTATGTTAAAAGAGTTTAAAGTTCCCAGCTTTCTTCCTTTAGGGGTTTGTTCCTCCCTCAGTGGCAAAGCTTCTTTTTACGGTGAAGATGCTGACACCGCTCTCAGTCTCTCTAGGCCAGAATTATAGCAATGAAAGGCACTGGTGAGCAATCAGAGGTGGGCAGCTGTGACCAGGGTGATCCAGAAGTCATAACCACAAAGGAGCACCGCAAAACATAAGACATTCAATAAAAATGTAGGATGTTACAAAATAAAAAGTAAAAACACTAATATCATGTTTCTTAGTCATGCTCAAAATGGAGGACGCTTTGAAATTCCTCCTGGACGGAAGGTTGAAGGAGGATATGTGGTTACCGAGACTGCAACCCTTCCAATTATTTTCATCTACAGCTCTCATCTGTCCCTAGTCAGCAAAGCTAATGGGGAGGAATTGCAGGAATTTTAGTGCAAAAAGACCTGGAGGGCCATTTGCCCATCCTTGGATAAGAGTCTGAAAAGGAAAAATAGAGGGTATCAAAATGTGCCCTCGTCCCACTGTTGTGTTTGCTCAGCAATGAGGAAAGCACACTCTGCACATGCGCAGAGTGCCTGTCGGTACTGTTCAGATGCATCTAAGGAAGTCATCTCAAGTCTAGGAAAACTCATGCTACCAACTTCTTTCTTTCAGTTAGTCTCAAAAGGGCTCCGATGTCCCATTGCATACTCTTGGTATTGTAACTGGGTTTTTTTCCCTCTCATCCAGGGCTGAAGGTTGCCACACAGAAAATTGGAGAGGACTCCTGACCTTTGAATGGTTGTGTACAAGACGGGATTACAGCAGGTGCTGTTTGTCTAACAACCACACCTGCAGAAATTCCCTCTTCTGCACAACTTTTTAAAGGGACAGGAGAGCTTTCGTTTTCACTCTGGCAACCCTACTGAACTTTGCTTCCATTTCCGAGAATCTACCCAAGTGGCTCCCAACTTCCAAACAGAGAAGGAAGCTAAAAAGCCTGCCTGGAGGTAGAACTACAGGTCTCTGAGAAAGGCACTCTGCACATGATCAGAGGATCCCAAGGTCCAGCAACCTTTTCCCGAGAGGCAAGCGACTCTGTGCCCCGTTGGCACAACACAGAATGCATAGTCCCCTGATGCTCCTGGCACCAGTATCTTGCCCTTTACCCTTTGCGCTGCTGCTTTTGTCAGCCAGCACACTATGTGCCTTTGAACCCGATTAAAACAAAGGGAGCCACCCAGGTATTCTGGAAAACTTGGGCATAGAAGGAGAAAGAGGAGAGGATGGAAGGGCAGGCAAAGGCGCTCTTCTCAGCTAACTGCAAAACATCTCCAGCCCAACCTTTAGCCTTTCCTCCTCCTAAGGTGGAGTGCAGAAAAACCTGGATCAAAGGCTGTGGAAAGTCCCCAGCAAGGTGAAAAAGAAGCAGGGAGGAGGCAGAGCACCTGGGTTCAAGGCCCTGGGTTAGGTGTGCTTCATTTCTCGGCTCCTCCTTTCCCTGGGTTGAAACCAACTTTGGGCAAGGACACAGCCGTGTATCCTTGGTTGCCAAAGCAAGGCAGCCACATCTACAATGCAATCTGCCTGCAAGGGCAGAAAGGAAGTGACTGAAATAGACTTTTCGGTGAAATTCCAGGCCAGAGACCCAGGCTAGTACTTCGTAACAACCCAAATGCGACCAGATGCAATGCTTGTCGACTCTCAGCCCCCCATTTCTTGATACAGCTGGACAGGGTGAAGGCGACACGACCCCAAAGAGACTTTGCAGGTGGCACATTGTGCCATTTCATTTTGCAAAGGACTCCCTGCCCTTTTCCTTCCCCACTGTGCGTCCACATGCGCCGTCCAGTCTCCTGTCGACTTATGCCAACCCCATTAGTTTCCTAGGGTTTTCCTGTGTTGTGTGTGCTGCATGTCTTCGAGTCATTTCCAACTTATGGCGACCATAAGGCAAACCTATGACAGGGTTTTCTTGGCATGTTTCTTTGGAGGGGGCTTGCCACTGCCCTCCTCTGAGGCTGAGAGAATATGACTTCCCCAAGGTCACCCAACAGGTTTTCGTGGCCGAGAGAGATTCAAACCCTAGAGTCTTAGTACAGTGTTCAAAAATGCCACACTGGCTAAGGGTTTTCTTAGGCAAAGAATATTTAGAAGTAGTTTGCCAGTCCCTTCCTCTGAAATACAGCCTACAGCACCTGGTATTCTTTGGTGGTCTCCCATTGAAGTACCACCAGGGCTTATCCTACTTAGCTTCCAAGATCAGACAGACTATTGATCAAACATTTGTAGAAGCGGCTACCAGAGACCATACACTCAGCTAAAAGGAGCAACGTCCAGGATCGGAAATAGTGGGGCAGCCCACCTGAATGTCCCTCTCCCATTCGTCCTGTACTCAAATTGCAAAGGACTGGTGATGGTGATGGAATGCAGAATCTGAAAGTTATTTTGGGCTACAACTCCCATCACATCCTGAGACGACAACCAGGAGCCATTGTTCCAAAAAAAAAAAAAGAGTTTGCTGAAGATTCGGAGACGAGGGTAACCGCTGCGACTCAACGACAAGAGCACTTTGAGTGTTCTCAGAGGTACCCAGTTTGCTGAACGTCAGAATCCACTGAGAAGGAGGCCTTCTGAGGCTGCCCCTGCCTCCGGGCAAGAAGGCTTGAGCCAGCTGGCTTCTATAGGGGTTTCTGTTGCCTTCTTATCTCCTTTTCCTTATCTCCAGCAGAGTCAGCTGCTCTTTTGTGAGTCACCCTCTCCGCCAGGCCTTGGCCAACTTCTCACAGCCGAGGGATGGGGGTAGGGAGATAGGCATGAGCCTCTCAGGTGAACAACAGGTTGCCCAGGGCCAGTGTGTGCATGCAACTAATATGTTGGCATTTCAGCATGTCTCTGAAGGCCACCATCTGCCCTCTCCACCTCCAGACATACAAATACGCATTCTCTCTCTGTTTCTTAAAACACATACTTGCTTGATCAGTATTGATAAAAGACTTGAGTACTACTTGCACAGAGTTAGCACTATCCACTGTTCCCATTAATACGTACAGCTCAAGGCTAAGCCCCTTAACCTGAAATGTAGGGCAAATCCAGCCCTAGAATGAGCTCGAGCCACACGTTTTAAATCTCAAGGTACCGCCGAGCATATTCAGGGTGCAAAAGAAAATAATACTTTACAGAGAGACCCTTGTTGGCTGTGGCATCCCAGTTATGGAATAAGTCTCCCTTCAGGGGCCCAACTGGTGCCAACATTGTGCCAAGTCAAAATATAGCTTTTTTTGATTAAAGTCTTTGGTCTAATTGATTTTATCCAATTTGAACAGTACAGCAAATTTCTCTGTAATTCTAAACCGGTCTAAATTGGTTTTCTTTTACGCTAGCTTGAGAACACTGTCTACAGGGCAAGATAGAAATATTTTAATAATATGGACATTTTCTCATTCTTGATATGAAAAAATAAATAAATACATAGGAACCATTGCATGATGGTGAGCACACAAAGATCCTTCTCCCCATCATCAATCAGCATTGAATTTTTTTCCCCATAAAGAACATGTCCAGAAATGCTTCCTACATAGAACAAAAACGGTTCTGCAAAGAAAATAAACTCTTGTCCAGATACTCAGCTCAAGAGGAAGGCAATGGCAAGTCTTCTCTAAATCAAAACTTGCCAATAAAAATGTAGGAGAGAGAACCAACATGGGGTAGCAGTTGGACTAGGATTTGGGAATCCTAACTGCAATCTCCGTTCTGCCCTGGAACCCCACGGGGTGACCTTGGGCAAATCACATACTCTCAGCCTCAGAGAAAGGCAATGGCAAACCTCCTCTGAATAAATCTTGCCAAGAAAACCTTGCAACAGGTTTGCCTTAGGGCTGCTGTCAGTCGGAAACAACTTGAAAGACGCACGACACATACATCATCCCACAATCTGCCCAGCCCAGCCTCTTTCCTCACACTGCTTCAAAAATCTCAAAGAGAGGTCCCTTTTTTAATTTATGAACAGTGGCACCATCCAGCAAAATAGAGGTACCTCTTATTCCAGCTTTTCCCAAATTTTGGTCTTCCAGATGTTTTGTCCTGACACTTGGCTAAGCTGGTTGGGACTTCTGAGAAGTGAAGTTTACAATATCTGGAGGACCAAACTTTAGGGAACACTGTCTTATTCTATGGAGAAGGAATAAAGCGCCATTGCAAGCTACTGCTAAAACCCCAAATCTTCACCTCCCCAACCCAGCACTCATCCACAGCCGCAGCCCATAGCCAAAGCTCACATACACAAAAGAATAAATAGCTTGCTTCTTTTAATTATTTCCATAAAGGCGGAAAAACAAACAAACAAAGAAACATCAAATGAAGTTTTATCCCCGAGGGCAAAAATGGTTCCAGCGTAAATTGCAACACAGCTGCACACACCCCTCTTAGAGTTACAGCAAAGTTTTCCTACTGGATCACCTTGAAAATCTTTTGAATTTTTTCCCCCCAAAGTTTGGCAAGTGCTATCACATTAAAAAGCTTTTTAAAAAGAACAACAACAAGAAAAACAGAAAGGTGGGGAAATCAACTATAGCAGGAACTATCCCTGCCTTCCCATTGCAAATTTAAAACTAGGGAAAAGGGGAGTTTTGCACAGATCCTGCAGTGCAAAAGAAAATTTAAAAATTAAGGTCATTATTTTTTTTAAAGACCACATAAATTGAAGAGGGGGGAATCTATGGAATTATTTCTTAAATTAGTGCACAGATCTGGGGCAAAGAAGTACCCCGAAAGTCAGAAAATAAAGAAAGTGGCATGGTAAGGATGGCACAGAGTTGTTTCTCTGCCCACCTTCAGCTAGATTAAAAGAAAGAATACCAAGCGCCATAGTTATGTTTCAGAGGAAGGCAATGGTAAACCACCTCTGAATATTCTTTGTCTAAGAAAACCCAAGGAAATTAGTGGGTTTGGCATAAGTCAACAGGAGACTTGAAGGCACATGCGTTACATTATGTATTACATGTTTTGTCTTAAAAGGAAAAAAAGCATCAAAATTTTCTGGAAATGGTTCACTCAATTCCCCCTGCTTCTCCCCAGGGACCATCTCAATATCTGATTTCTCAAAATCAGAACTCAAAAGGTTTCGGACTGACATTTCACGGAGAGGGTGGTGACAGCTAGCCTGGGTACAATCTTGCTTACCACCGGGGCAAGGGGAAGATGAATTACAGAATCTGAAGGAATTCCTAGGGCCATCCATCTAAACCCCTGCCGCAGTGTATGACATCCCATCCCAATTTTTTCTCTCTCATAAATACATACAACCATGTGCAAGATATTCTGTGGCCATGGGGCAATTGCAATTACAGTGGCTTCTAACCAGAGTAATTCTCCAGCCGAAGATTGGGTGAGATATTGTGCACCCACAACTTGCCCTCTTGCACCCATGAAGCAGAAGACAAACTCTGCATCTGTGTCCTGCAAAGGAGACATCACCATCTTCATCATGAGATTCAAACTCCACTCATCGAGGAAGCTAGAAATGCCAGTATTAACAGCCACATGGGAAAAAGTGCGGATCAAACGCCAACCCTCCACCCCACCACTGTCCACCTAGTTCACAAGTAGACTGCCACATCCACGTGGGCATGAACAGGACAGCCTCCCTGAATCTGGTCCCTGCAGTGCCAGGTTCAAAGATGCCCTTGTCAACCAGGCGAGGATCACATCACAGAGCTACGCCCCTCACCGGTGGAGGCATGCCATTCACAGTTCCGGGTGTACAGAAAGTCCAGCCTCCTGCCAAGGGAAGCAACAACTACCGCACACACACGCATTTCCTCCACCAGGCTTTCGAGAGCGTTCGGAGGCAGCTGGCGGGACCCCTCCGAGCCTTTGGTCCCGGATGGTCGGCATGCCTCAGCCCCGCCGCGATGGCCGTGTCAAACACCTCCTTGAGATTATGCTGGGTGAGGGCAGAGCATTCCAGGTAGCCCACCATCCCCAGCTTCACGGAGAGCGCCCGGGCAGCACCGGGGGCCACAGGTTTCTCTCGGCGGCGGGCAAGGGCAATCAGCACCTTGACATCCTGGCGCAGGTCAGACTGGGTGCCAACAAGCAACACCGGCGTGGAGGGGCAATGACGCCGCACTTCAGGGTACCACTTGTCTGCAATGTTTTGGAAAGAAGTTGGCGCCACCACGCTGAAGCAGAGCAGGAAGATTTCCGCTTTGGGGTAGCAGACCTGGCGCAGCATGTCGAATTCGTCCTGTGGGCAAAAAGGAAGGCAGGTAAGGAGCGTGCTGCCCATTTTCCCAACTGAGAAGAAGCCATGCTATCCACTCACCCATGCCACCCCTTTCCAAACGGGTCCCTTGCCTACCTCAACATCAAGGCAGTTTTTCTATTATCTTACTTCCTTTCCGATTGTATTAGACTTTCTTCTTGCATGTTCACTTGAGAGTTCTCTTATCTTAACTCATATTTGAAACTTCGACTCCTATTGATTTAGTACTGATCTTAAGTCTTTATTTCTTATTCTTGTTTTTTTTTCTAATAGAAAGCTAATACAACCTGAAAGGAAGTAATTCCAAAAACATATAACTGTATACCTTTTGGTAAAACATAGTCATCCATTTCACCTTAATGAATAAATAATGTATATGACAATAGAGGTATACAATAATAAACTGGGTGTGTGTGCGCGCACTATATTGTATATGTATTGGTTGTATAAAGATGTATAAGCATGTAAACTTTTCCCCAAAATTATTTTAATTATCTTTAAGTATATGAAGGCAGTTTTAAATACAGTTGCCCCTCCTAATGTGTGGATCTGAGATCCGTGCCCTTGATTATACACAGAGGGGCGACCTCCGCTATTTGTAATGGCGCGCGTGCCCATGGCGCACGCCATTCAAGCCCTGGTGGCACAGTGGTTAAATGCCTGTACTGCAGTCACTCACTCAAAACCAGAAGGTACTGAGTTCGAGACCAGCAAAAGGGCTCAAGCTCGACTCAGGCTTGCATCCTTCCGAGGTTGCTAAAATGAGTACGCAGATTGTTGGGGGCAAGTAGCTTACAGTTGTAAACCGCTTAGACACTCCTTAGGTGGTATGAAGTGGTATATAAATGAAGTTGTTTTGTTTGAATAAATATGAGCCTCCATTTTCTCGCACTTTGGATGTGTTTTGATTGTGTCTTCCTGCATGGCAGAATGGGTTTGGATTAGATGACCTTGGGGTCCCTTCCAACTCTCATGAGTTTATCACACTGGGGCTGATTTTGGCATTAAAGAGAGATTAAAGCGCATTTAAAGCATCCCGCAAACGACGCGGGAGTGTCGGGTAATTGCGCGAATGATTATCACACACAATTCCGCACATAAAATGAAACTGGAAATGCACTGTCGCTGAAATCCCAAAAGTCAAAAGATGCGCATTGATGCTTCGTTGTGACCACTTTAACGGCAGGTTTTGTGCAACGTCGTGCAAAATCGTTACGCGTAATTACATGTTTTTTCCAGGATATTCCTGGGATAAACTCCCAACCCCTTTCGTGTGATAAACTCCTAGTGTGACTGTAATAGTTTGAGGGACCACAAACCAAGGATAGACATGTCTTTGCCCATCCCTGTGCAAAACGTAAGGGAGAGAAGCGAAGAGAGCAGAGTACACAGAAGTGAGGGAAAAGGGCAGAAGCAAAAGATCGCTGGAGCTGGTTCTCCAAGAAGAGAGGAATGCCAAAGTGCAGCTTAAAGAGGGAGAGAAAGAAGAGAAAGGGCAGGTCCTGGTGCAAAGGTTCAGCAAGGCTGAACGCGAAAAGATTAAAAATCCCCGATGCCGCTGCAAAAGACGAGGAACGCCACTAGCATCAAGGGGAGAGATGCACCACTCCTGCCGGGAAAGGAAAATATTTTTTGGACTACAACCCCCAGAATCCCCTATGTTGGCTAGGGGATGCTGGGAGTAATCCTTCCAAAGGGACCTTTCAGACGGAAAAGGCAATAAAAGAGTACAATCCTTCCTCTTGCGAGGAAACCCTTACCTGCCCTGCAGTGTCGCACAGCTGGAGCCGGATCGGAGCCCCATCTACTTGGACCACAGCTAGGAAAAAAGCCAAAAAAGAAGGGATCAGGATCGGGATCGGATTAGGAATTGCAAGATCCCACCCATCCCAAAAAATAGCAAGCAAGAACTAAGAGGGATCAAGCCCACCCAAGTTTCTAGTCCCTATGAAACTGGCAGAACTTTGGGCAGGGGAGAGATTGGGGAACTTTAATTGGATTATTGTTTTATTGATGCCGTTTCTAGGCCGCCTTTATCCCAGAAAGGGACTAAAGGGCGGCTCATAGATTAGGAATCACAACCCACAACACACAAACAAGGACTAAAAGGATCAAGCCCGCACAAGTTTCTAGTCCCTATGAAACGGCAGAACTTTGGCAGCGGAGAGATGGGGGAACTTTAATTGGATGATTGTTTTAGTTATGGCATTTCTATGCCACCTTTCTCCGATAGATTAGGAATCACAACCCACAACACGCACACCCCAAGCAAACAAGGGCTAAAGGGATCAAGTCCGCACAAATTTCTAGTCCCTACTGGAAATATTGGGGGAGATATTGGGGGAACTCTAATATTATTATTATTATTATTATTATTATTATTATTATTATTATTTTATGCCATTTCTATGCAGCCTTTCTCCCAGAAAGGGACCCAAAGTGGCTCACAGATTAGGAATCACAACCAGGGCTTTTGGTGATTACTCTTTGTCCGACTCCGGAGTAAGATATATTTGCAAGGCTGGTGTGTGTGTGTAAGTGCACTATAATAAAATGGGTTTTTTTTACTGTTTGCATGGACAATATAATCCCAGGAATAAAGAGTAACCAATATATATTTATTAGGTCCTACTCCCCCAGCCCTGATCCTAGAACAACCCACAAAGGAAGCAAGAACTAAGCCTACACAAGTTTCTAGTCCCTACCGGAGATATTGGGGGAAACTCTAATTTATTACCTTATTTATGTTATTATCTTATTATCTCCATACGAAGGGAGAGGCGGGAAATATAAATAATAATAATTATTATTATTATTATAATAACTATTATTATCATTATTAATGTCATTTCTATGCCGCCTTTCTCCCAGAAAGGGAAGGAAAGCGACTCAAAGATTAGGATTCACAACCCACAAACCAAGCAAGAACTAAAGGGATCAAGCCCGCACAAGTTTCTAGTCCTTACTCCTCTGAAATTTGGGATATCGGGGCAGCTCTTATTTTATTATGATTATTATTAATGTCACTTTATGCCTTTCTCCTAGAAAGGGACCCAAGGGGGCTCATAGATTAGGAATCACAACCCACAAAGCATGCAAGAACGAAAAGGGATCAAGCCTGCCCAAGTTTCTAGTCCCTATTTGGGGCTGCCAATATCTCCCAGAATTGGGGATGCTGGGGTTTGCAGTCCTTTAGTTTGGTCTTTATTTTTCTTCTTTTCCTTTCTATGGCAACCATTCTCCCAAAAAGGGATCCAAGGCAGATCATAGTGAAAATCCTTTTAGGAAGAAGAAGAAAAACAAGTTTGCAAGCAAAAAGGTAAAAAGTTATGATAGCTCTATGGCTGGGGGATGATGGGAATGGTTGTCTCCAAAAATAAAAAAATAAAATAAAACAGATGGATTCTAATGCAATATTTATTTATTACAGCTTAAATCATGCCATAAATTGTTTTTGTTTAGGATTGGGGTAAGGGACGAATCTTGAATTTTGCTGCACTGCAAATTTGAACTTTCTTTGTTTGCATTGTATGCTATTTTTCCCTATTGTTGCACTGCATTTCTTATTGCTATTATCTTATAAATTTATTTTATTTTATATTTCTTCTGTTTTAGGACTGGGATGGGGGGGGAGTTGCTGGGGGATGATGGGAATGGTTGTCTCAAAAAAAAAAATAATAACGGGGAATTAATCTTGAATTTTATTACGAATTGTATCGTAATTTTGTACTTTATTTTTTTTAGTTGATTGTAACCCATTTAGTTATCTGTATGCCATTTTTTATTGTCGCAATCCGCTCGGATTCCCTGAGATTAAGCGGAATAGAAATAAATATTATTATTATTATCAGTATTATTATTGGTATTGTATTGTACTCTCTTATTGTTGCATTGTGTCTCTTTATATTGTTATAGCTTTGTATTTGTATTAGCCCTAGTGATTGGGCGGCATATAAATAATAATAATAATAATAATAAATAAAATAATAATAAAATAATAATAATAATTAAAATTATTATTATTATTATTATTATTGATACAGGTAATTTTCTTTTCCAAAACAAGGAAGGATCTGAAGGACTTTTCTGGAAGGGTCCCAAAGAGATCCTTAAGAGAAAAGGGTCCCAATCCCCCTGCAATTTGCAAACACACAGTGCCTCCTTTTTTCCAAATGGGTCTCCTCTGGAGTAAGGCTGCCATCCTTAAAGGAGGCTCCTCCTCCAGCTTGCAAAACCAGCAGACTTACTCCAGAGTAGACCTATGAAAGGGGGAAAGGGAAGCAGCATATATATATATATATATATATATATATAAAATCAATGGGTCTACTCTAGAGTAAGTAAGTAAGTAACATTATTAGTTGCAAGGTTGCTTCTTGTTCTTGCAAACTTTGGCCTGGAAGGGCTTTGGGGGCCCCGATCCACGGGCCATCCTTACTCCAGAGGAGACCCTCCCCCAGGAAGGGCTTTGCAAGTTTCCTTCCAGCCTTCCCTTGGGGCCCCGATCCGAGGACAACTTTGGCAGCCTTACTCTAAAGGAGACCCATTTATTTAAAAAGGAAGGAGGAGGTTTGCAAGCTTTTTCCCCTGGACTTGGCTTCCCTGGGGGCCCCGATCCAGGGCTACCCGGGCTTACTCCAGAGGAGACCCAGTGAAACAAGTGAGAAAGGAGTTTGCAACAAGCTTCCTTCCAAGGAAACTTTTTTGCAAACTTTTACCAGCCTTCCCTTGGGGGCCCCGATCCACCTTACTCCAGAGGAGACCCAATTACAAAAAAAGAAGTTTGCAACAAGTTTCCTTTTTGCAAACTTTTGCTCCTGGACCAGCCTTTCTTTGGGGGGGCCCCGATCCATAGGCAGCCTTTACTCCAGAGGAGACCCAATTAACAAAAAAGGGAGGCAAGGGCTTTGCAAGAAGGAAACTTTTCGGCCAACTTTTGCTCCCGGACCCGATCCCCGTCCCGGCGTCCCCCTTACTCCCGAGTAGTCCCATTGGTACCGGAGAAGCGGTCGAGGGCGGTGGGGCGGTATCTGTCCGGGAACCCGTTGGCGCTGTAGCTGAGGGCCAGGCTGGTCTTGCCCACCGCCCCGTCCCCCAGCAGCACGCACTCCAGGCTCCGACGACAAGGGGACGCTTCCAGCCGATGATGCTGCTGCTGCTGCTGCTGTGGCCGGGGACGGTGCGGAGGGACCGGAGGAAGGAGGTCCTCCTGCGGCGGCATCGCGCGGACGAATGACTGGCAGCGCACTCCCTGCACCTGGAGAACAGGGGCTCATTTGCATGGCCACGCCCTCCCCGCGGCTCTCAACGGAAAGGCCGCGCCTCTCGTTTGCATGACCACGCCTTATTTGCATAGGCACGCCTCCCGCTTTCACGGCCACGCCCCCCGCTCGCTTGCAGGGCCGTCTCTTTCATGGAGACACTGGCCGCGCCTCTCATTTGCATGGCCCCGCCTTATTTGCATAGGCACGCCTTCCGCTTTCACGGCCACGCCCTCCCCCGCTCGCTTGCAGGGCCGTCTCTTTCATGGAGACACTGGCCGCGCCTCTCATTTGCATGGCCACGCCTTATTTGCATAGACACGCCTTTCTCTTGCATGGCCCCGCCTTTAGCGTGCAATAATAATAATAATAATAATGATGATGATGTATGCTTTAATATATATATATGCAATAATAATAATGTATGCATTAATATATATATATATATGCAATAATAATATATGCATGAATATATATATGCAATAATAATAATAATAATATATTCAATAATATATATATATATGCATGAATATATATATGCAATAATAATATATGCAATAATATATATATATGCAATAATATATATATGCAATAATAATAATAATAATAATATATGCATGAATATATATATGCAATAATAATATATGCAATAATAATAATCTATGCATGTATATATGCAATAATAATAAATGCACGAATATATATATGCAATAATATATATGTGCAATAATAATATATGCATTAATATATATATATATGCATGTATATATATGCAATAATAATAATATATGCATGAATATATATGCAATAATAATAATATATGCATGAATATATATGCAATAATAATAATATATGCAATAATAATATATGCAATAATATATATATATGCAATAATAATATATGTATGAATATATATATGCAATAATAATAATATATGCAATAATAATATATGTATTTATATATATATGCAATAATAATAATATATGTATTAATATATATATGCAAAAATAATAATAATAAAATATGCATTAATATATATATATATATATGCAAAAATAATAATAATATTTGTATTCTTTTGCATTGCAGCCCTTCCTTGCCTTGGAAGGAATGCGCTCTGTCCATGCTCAGAGGCAGCCTTGCCTGCATGTGAACAACTCTCTACCTTAAAATGCAAGCTGGTGCTTTTTAAGAAGCGTTAAAAAAGAAAAAGAACAAGGGTGGGGTACACTAATTTTTTGGATGCCTCTCTGAAATGGAAAACAGATCCTTCCTTCCCAGCAATGTTTTTTTTTGGGGGGGGGGGGGAGTGAAAGGGGAGGAATGGTTTCCTGCTTTTCCTATTGGAAACCTCTCTTGGGGTTACACATCCCAGGGAAAAACAGGAAACACCTGAAGCATTACTGGAAAGCGGGATATGAGCGATGGACGTCCGGCTGGCCTTGGGGGCAAAAGCCACTTTGCTCAGCAAAAACGGCCTCAAAAGTTGGACGATGGAGTTTATCACACGGGACGAATTTCTCTCAATTTCGAATGGAGCCATAAATTCGCTAGCGAATTTACGTAAAATCTGATTGCATTTGGAATGCGTTCAGAATGACTTCCCGTTTCCCGAAAATGACCCCCATTGCCCAAAATTGCGTGAGATATTCTAATACGCAATTACGTGAAACCCCATGATTGCGTTCGGAATGACTTCCCTTTTGCCCGAAATTGCATGAGATACACTCACTCCCAATAATGTGAAACCCCATGATTGCGTTCGGATTGCCATTGCATTATATCCCCAAATTCCGTCGTATGATAAACTCCATAGAGACAGGCATTGGGGGAACCGAGACACGCTGGCCGCATTCCCACTTACAAATAAATCTCTTTCATAGAATGATAGAATCCTAGAGTTGGAAGAGACCAGTCCAGCCATCCAGCCCAACTCATTTCTGCCATGCAAGAACTCCCAATCAAAGCATCCCCAACAGATACTTCCATAGGATATTATTATTGTTATTATTATTATTATTATTATTATTATTTTATTGAATCATAGATTTAGAAGAGACCACAAGAACCACCCAGTCCAACCCCTTGCCATGCAGGAACTCCCAATCAAAGCATCCCTGACAGATGGCCATCCAGCCTCTGCTTAAAGACCTCCAAAGAAGGAGACTCCACCACTTTCTATGGGAGTGTGTTCCACCATTGAACAGCCCTTTACTGTTAGGAAGTTCCTCCTAATGTTTATTTGGAATCTCTTTTCCTGGAGCTTGCGTTCATTGTTCCGGGTCCTGTTCTCTGGAGCAGCAGAAAAAAAGCTTGCTCCCTCCTCAATATGACATCTCTTCAAATATTTAAACAGGGCTATCATATCACCTCTTAACCTTCTCTTCTCCAGACTAAACATCCCCAGTTCCCTAAGGCGTTCCTCATAGGGCATGGTTTCCAGACCCTTCACCATTTTAGTTGCCCTCCTTTGGACACATGGCTCCAGTTTCTCCACATCCTTTTTGAATTGTGGTGCCCAGAACTGGACACAGCATTATTCCAGGTGGGGCCTGACCAAAACAGAATAAAATGGCACTATAACTTCCCTTGATCTAGACACTATACTTCTATTGATGCAGCCTAAAATTGCATTGGCCTTTTTAGCTGCCGCGTCGCACTGTTGATTCATGTCAACAAGACGCAGCAGTTTGTTTTTGCCTGAACTGTCCGAGTTAACAGAGTGCAACCTACTTTTGCACTTCGAACACAGTTTGCAGCAAGCGAAACAAGCAGAGGATGAAGATGGATAGTGAAAGGAGGAAAAAGAGAAACCTGGACTTTTTAAAAGTAGCCGGAAAACAAGTAGGATGACGGAGGTATATATCTGGGACTGTATCTGCAAATTGGGACAGTTGGCGTGCCTGAATCTCTGGACTGGCACAGAGAAAAAGAAACGTTCCTTTGAGCCTCTGTTAATCAAAGAAGAAAGAAACGAACAATGGTGCCCTCCATTCGTGCGCTCCTGCCATCGGAGGAGGCCACCATGTCCTTTTCAAAGAGAAGAAAAGGGAGAAAAAGAAAGAACTGTGCCTTCATCAAAGGCCCCTTGGTTTCCAAGACACACAAGCACACACTGACTTGGCAACAAGAAAATCCAATTTAGCCAGTTCCTGGAGATTTTGTCTAAAGTGAAAAGAAACTCCGCTGGGTGTCCCGAACCCTTTTTTTGGCCGCAGCTCCATCTCTCAACACGGCCCTTTTGTCCACGAGGAACCGGTCACCCAAAAGGGCAAAAATTTGGCCAAAAAGGAAGGGAACGTTATTATTAAACTTTCCGTCCAGCCAGATTTGTACTTCACCGCTACCTTTGAAGAAAAACAGGCGGATAATGAAGTTCAAGCCCACACTTTATAAGCCAGGAATGAGGCTTTTTAATCTCCGGTGTGCCCAAATCTTTCATTATGGCAGAAGTGCCGTAAGGCTGGTGGCCAGTTTTCTGCCCCTAAATCCCACGGGGCCACATGGACTGCAAAAATGCACAACGAAGCAACAAAGAAAATACAGGATGTGGTTAGACGTTCACTTCTGATTTTGAAATATAGCTGCGAGGCATCTGTTTTCCAATTTGCCAGGAACAGTGCCAGTTAATCCTCTCTTGTCCCACTTTCCTGGTTGCTTTTAAAATGTCCTGGTTTCTCTCTCATCCTCCCTTTGGACTCTTTCAGACGTGGGAAATTGGAAGTATAATCCAAGGGCAATCCAAACGCAATCATGGGGTTTCACGTTATTGCGAATTAGAGCTTCTCATGCAATTTCGGGCAAAAGGGAAGTCACTCCGAATGCAATCATAGGTTTCACATTATTGCGAATTAAAGCTTCTCATGCAATTTCGGGCAAGGAGGGGTCATTTTCGGGTAATGGGAAGTCATTCCAAACGCCTTCCGAATGCAATGGGGATTCATGTAAATTCGCTAAACAAGCGAATTCACATGAATTCGCATTGGCTGCATTCGAAGTTGGGAGAAATTCCTCCCATGTGAAAGAGTCCTTTGTCTTCAGCTCACTTAAATGGCTGCAAAATGAGTTCAAAGTGCAAAAGTAGTTTGCAGCAATTGCAAAGCAATAGCTTTTACATATCCATACTGTCTCATAGTGAACTAAGCACTCCAAGCCAATTGCCCATCACAAGCTACCCATTTTACTGACCTACGGAAGAACGGAAAGCTTGTATTCAATTAATGGAAAGCCTGTATTCAGTTAACTAAGGAATGGAGGATAGGAGATCAGTCTTCCCACTTTTTCAGCTGCTTATCAAAAATCCCAATTGCTCTCGTCTCCTTCCACTTTTCCCCTTCATCCTCCATTTACTTCAGTAGGTGAATGCAAACTGAGTTTAAAGTGCAAAATCAGTTTGCACTCACTTAACTCAGGAGCGGGAAAAGACGACGAGGTGGAGTCTTGCCCTTCCCAGTTGGTTCAGGCAAAAACAAACTGCTGCAGCCTGTCCCAGCTTGTGTGTTCCTCCTCATTAATAACATTTGCCATCTTGTCCGCACTCTGATGTCGTTTGGCCACGTGTGTCCCAGTTTTCACCTGCAATGCGTATCACAAATTGGTTTGAATCTTGATTTCGCCACTAAGGAAGCAGCAGATTCTCTGCTCTTTCACAAGAGGCCTCTTTGGTTAGCTAAATTGGTATCTCGCTTTGCAAGGGACTGGCACATGTCCTGGGGAGGAGGACTAAGATAAGGACTGAGATAACCAGAATTCTGGATCTTTGAAATGCCTTCCAGCAAAATCCTTCTGTGAATAAGATCACCAGCACAGACCATTTAGCAAATGAGGGTCAGGTACGCATGCCATTGACCTATGACCAGCCATGTGCATGGGCAGTCATTTCCAGGCTGTAAAATGCCATCTTCCTATCTTCACTGTTTCTATTGTCAGAACAGGAAAACTCCCTTCTGCTACATGGGGAACAGCGGCTGCTCCCAGCTCTTCCTGGAACCTTGGCGCCTGCATTTATATTTCTGATAAATTAGAAGGAGAACAGATATGATAACTTGATGTTCTGAAAACGGAACAGCCTCCCGGCTGCTTCTGGCAATATTAGGCCAGAGAGAGATAACGCTCTTGTCTATGCTGGGATGGGGAGGAACCGGAGGAGGATTGGGAGCTAGGATGCCTGGGTTCTCTCCGAAAAAGATAACTGGAAGGTCTCTCCAGGGGACCACCTCGCCCCTTCCTTGGTTCTACGTTTCCACTCCAGTGATGGGCTAATTTTATTTTATTTTGCTCAATTATTATTCCCCCCCCCCCCCCCAAATGGAAATTTGCTAAGTATTGCTCAGCCCATGAGTGCTATAGGCAACACAGCTATGCCCACTCCAGAAGGGTGACCAAAATGGCCTGGAAACCATGCACTTTTAGGAAACTGGGTAAAGTATGCTTAGCCTGGAGAAAAGAAGGTCAAGGGGTGACATGACAGCAATGTTTAAATATTTGAAGAGATGCCATACTGAGGATGGAGCAAGCTTGTTTTCCGTTGCTCCAGAGACCAGGATATGGAACAATGGATTCAAAATGCAGGAAAGGAGATTCCACTTCAGCATTAGGAGGAACTTTCCTGGTGGTAAGAGCTATTTGACAGTGGAACAAGCTGCCTCGGAGTGTGGTGGGGTCTCCTTCTTTGGAGGTTTTGAAAGAGAGTCTGGATGGCCATCTGCCAGGCATGCTTTCTCTGCGGTCAACATCTGCCAGAAAGATATCATAGAATCATGTTGCTGCAAATGCTTAGAAAAGTGTTTTCTGTAAGAGCTTCTAGGTTCTCCAGCACAACTCTATAGTCAACTTCCAAATGAATTGTGCTGGAGAACTTAGAGCTTCCTAGAGAGAACATATTAATCAAAACTGCAAATAATCAAATCCACAAAAGTCAAAGCCGCAAATGTGGAGGGCCAACTGAATATTTTGTATGGCAGAATGGGGTTCGACTGGATGGTCCTTGGGGGTCTCTTTTGGCTCTGTGATTCTGTGATTCTATTATCCACTTCCTTGCTGTCTGATACTTTACATCCAACTACAGTGAACAGCAAATCAAGGGCAGAGACTCTCCTTAGTGCCACCCAAGACATTTTTCTGTCTGAGGGGAATTGCCAAGTGTGCAAATGCATCCTCTTGCCATGCTGGGGCGAACACTATAGGAAATCGCCTGTGCTATTCCGATTTTTAAATATTACCTTAATATCTTCTGCTGACCCTTGTTACAGGCACCTTGTGCTACATCTAGTACCTGAAGTGCTTGTTTGCCTGGGCTATGAATGCCACCGAAACCCAGATGTTGACTTCTGGGGGACTGGGCTCCTTCCTCCTTTGAATAAGGCCCAATTTCAACATGGCCCACTGTGATGCCTAAGTTCAAAGATATAGCTGTGCTAGTCTGCAGAGTCAGTATGTAAAGAGACCTTGTGGCACCTTTGAGACTAACTGAAAGAAAGAAGTTGGCAGCATGAGCTTTCATAGATTTAAGTCGACTTCCAAATGCGTCCAAGGAAGTAGACTTAAGTCTACGAAAGCTCATGCTGCCAACTTTTCTTTCAGTTAGTCTCAAAGGTGCTATAAGACCTCTGTATATATTGTGATGCCTAAAGAGCTTCTCTGCTCAGAAGCCAAAGGCAACAGAGTTTGGAAAATGTCTTTTGGGGGACAGGGGATGAAAACACACAGAATCCCACTAGGAATAGTAGGAGGCATTCTAGGCGTTCTCGTCCTGATCAGGAATGGATGGTCCCAATTAATCCTCTGTAGGTCCCAGTTTCTCTCTTTTTACCACTCTGTCCAGTGCTGCAAACAGAGGCTGCATCCACACTGGAGAAATAAC
Source organism: Urosaurus nigricauda (assembly GCA_034509955.1). NCBI lineage: Eukaryota > Metazoa > Chordata > Lepidosauria > Squamata > Phrynosomatidae > Urosaurus > Urosaurus nigricauda. Next base: position 27,498,914 of record JAOEGL010000007.1, on the reverse strand, counting down.
AGGGTTTGGCCCGCTTTAATTGCCTTGGCGCAAGGCTATGGGATTCTGGGAGCTGGAGTTTGTTGTGGGGTCCAGAGCGGAGCTCTGCTCTGCTCTGGGCCCCACAACAAACTCCAGCTCCCAGAATCCCATAGCCTTGAGCCAAGACAATTAAAGCGGTGCCAAACCAGGTTATTTCTCCAGTGTGGATGCAGCCTGAGTTAAAAGTGCCAAAGTAGTTTCCACTGAAACAGCAAGAGGAAAAGGAGAGAATCTTGCCTTTCCCACTAAGCTCATACCAAAGCAAACTACAGGTACTGCAGTTTCTCTTCATGAATAGCCTTTGCCTTCTTGATCCACTCTGGTGCTGCTTCGCCACATGCTTTCCAGTTTTCATCTGTGAAATGTTGGAGAGTATATGACTTCCTTCCTTCCCCAGTTTTGCCTTGGTGACAGCCGAGGCATGTTAAAGAGGAGAGCCTTTTATCCCAAGTGACGCCCGGGTTCAAAGGCTAACAGTTCTTGGCTCAGACGGAGCCCGGAGCCCCATGGCCTTTGCTCATGTGAGTCAGCTTTGGAAGCAGATGCTAGCAGTTCCTAGGAAGCAGAGCAAAGGCAGAGGACAAAGTGGTGAGCACAAGGAAGGAGAAAGCTCGGGAGGGAGGATGGACTCTCTCAATTCCAACTCAGTCCAAACACTTTTGTGGACAGTACCCAATGCACCTCCGCTCTCACCTGCCTGCCTCCATCCAGACACAAAGGTTTCCTGCAACAGCTTGGAGGAGGTGTGATCCAGGCCTTTTGCCAAATCCGGGAACTGGGTCACAGCGGCCACTTAGGAAACTGGGACCTCTGCCAGGCTGTAGGACTCGGGGTAAATCCGGTATTGCTTAACCGCTCCCCAAGGGGTGCCAAGGAGGGTGACCTAATTTCCCAAGAAATAAAAAATGCTTCTAACTTGCCCACCAAGCATTTGTCCTGCTAGCCTCATTTATCGGAGCTCAGTTAGAGGCTGTTTTCTGTAGCACAGTTTGACTCTGGAGTAGGAGAAGATCTGATCTGGATGTGAGAACACTAGGCTTCTGTCCTCCTTAGGTGGCCCCTTTTGAATTCTCCAAAGAAGGCAGAGTATAAAAGTACTAAATAAACACGTTTCTTTGCAGTGCCATTTGGGAAAGTAGCTGAGATGTCTACCCTGCCTTTTCCATGCATTCTTCCCTTTGTCTAGCTACAATAGCCAAGATCGTATAAATAGCAGTATATTTCCTTTTGCTAAAGATTTATTCATTTATTTATTGGAGAGATGGCACTTGGCAGCTTACTCGGTCACCTGTGCGTAGAGAAATGCCATGTTTAGGTACAAAGCAGATTAAGTGTCACGGGTCATAAGTAATGCACATGTTTTTATGGAATGAAACCAGCAAATTTGCTAAGCGGGTTGCTTGTATGTAGTTTAAGCAATTTTATATTGACTTCAAAATATGTTGGGCTCAATAGAACATTGCAAAGACTTTGAGACTGGTTTGTCTTTGCATTTTTTGGCTAGGCATGGGGCAACTGCTACTTGGAATCATAGGAAGGATAGCGACCACTATCACCTATCATCTCCACATACCCCACATACAAATAAGTGACAGCCAGCATCTAAAAAGGAGAGCTTGTCTTTGCCAAAAAGGTCGAAGCAGGAGACTAGGGCTTAAGGCACACAGCTTCTGAGCCCCCACTCCAAAACTGTCAGGTGCAATGCAAGCGCAGGTATTGTCCTGATCCAAGCCGATCATATCACTGGCAGTAGAAGTCCCACCTCTGAAATGGAAAAAGAGAAAGACAACTCACTGACTGCATCTGTGACCCAAATACGATTGCATGCCTTTCAAGACAGGTGAGGCAAAGGCACTCTGCATAGGTTCAGGAACACCTTCCCCTTATAATTCCGCCTTTAGGGAACCCATTTGCAAAGTAATATACGGATGGACTCACACACTGTAAGCGAGGCACACTCTTTTTCTACATTTAGCAGGCAGAGAATCCCAAGATTATATGCATTGGAGCTGTGACAGTTCAAATGGAACTGAACTGCTATAACTAGCCTAAGCTAGACACGGGAAAAATTGACAGGAAGAAACCTAAGTCACTTGAAATGTGGTGCAGGAGGAGAGTTTTATGGATCACATGGAGTGCCAAAAAATGACAAATAAATAGGTCGTAGTGCCAGCATGGCGTAGTGGTTTGAGTGCTGGACTATGGTTCAATTCCCTCCTTGACTGTGAAACCTCAGGGGAAGGCAATGGCAAACCTCCTCTGAACTAATCTTGCCAAGGAAACCTCACAATAGGTTTGCTTTAGGGTAGCCATTAGTCTGAAATGATTTGAAGGCACGCAAACAAACTCACACACACATGGAATTACCGAGCGTGTAGAGAAAGGGAGCGTGCTGATAAAGGGAAATGAAATGTAGCCCTTGCCAGCGATTTGTAAAATGTGATATGGCCCCAGTTAAGTCATAAGAGGCCAAGCTCTATTTAGACCCAAAGCCATGCAGAGAAGTAATAAAGATGCTGCCTTGAGTCCTTATATTGGGAGAAGGGTGGGATATAAGAAAATTGATAATAATAACAATAATAATAATAGTGATAAGACTGCAGCAGATGAGCAGGCATGGCATGCCAAAAAGGGGTGGGTGGTGGGGAATATTGAGGAGGGAGCAAGCTTGTTTTCTGCTGCTGCAGAGACTAGAACGCGGAACAATGGATGCAAACTGCAGGAAAAAAGATTCCACCTCAACATTAGGAAGAACTTCCTGACAGTAAGGGCTGTTCGACAGGAGGGTGATAGAATCTCCTTCTTTAGAAGTCTTTAAACAGAGGCTGGATGGCCATCTGTCGGGGATGCTTTGATTGGGAGTTCCTGCATGGCAGAATGGGGTTGCACTGGATGGCCCTTGTGGTCTCTTCCAACTCTATGATTCTATGATTCTATGATTCTATGAATGGATAGATACGGTTCATACTTTGAGACTGCCACGGTGCTGTAGGCTACATTTTGGGGAAGGAACTGGCAAAACCGCTTCTGAATATTCCTTGCCTTAAAAAACCCTATGGAATTCAAAGGGTTACCATAAGTCAAAAAGCAATTCGAAGGCACAAACGCCAGTATGATTTAGTGGTGTGAGCATTGGGCTGTGACTCTGGAGATCAGGGTTTAAACCCCGGCCCAGCCATGGAAACCCACTGGGTGACCTTGTGCAAGTCACACTCTCTCAGTCTCTGAGGATGGCAACGGCAAACCTCCTCTGAAGAAATTTGCCAAGAAAACCCCATGATATATTCACCTTAGGGTTGGCTTAAGTCAGAAATGACCTGAAGGCACACATCAACAACAACAACCCACACATACATGATAAGTGAGCATGCAGTAAACCTTTGGGATTCAGGGCAGAAGGCCTGTTTCCACAGCTGTCTGGTTACATCAAGAGAAAAGACAAGCGTGCTTACACTGGTTTTCATTTCCACCTTGCCCGGTTTCAAGTACTGGTTCTCTTGGACCACAGAGCTGGGGAAAAAACCCAGGCGGGCAGGTTGTTCCCCATAATAGTCACCTTGCACCTGTGCAGAGAGAAGAAAATGCAAGTGTATGAGATTCCTGGACCTGTTTCCCTATTGCAGGAGCTCCTTCTGCTGGCCATTTCGGAAAAATACCAGTGACACATTAACTGCCTTCTCTAGGACCACAGAGTACAGGATCTGGGAAGACGATCTGGCATCTTTAGAACTCACATCTCATCTCAGTTCCTTTCAATTGGGGATGGAGGGGCTTGTGGCCTTCCAGATGTTGCTGGACTTCAATTTCCACCATCCCTCACCATTTGAACCCTGGTTCCTCAGCATCTTAGTCCACTCAAACCATTGTGCCATGCTGGCTCTCAGTAAACAAACTTAACAGATGATAATGGTATAGTAGCATCCAAATCCACAGGAGTGATATACCCTTATTGGACCAACCAAAATGCATATTATACATGTTGCAAGTTTTCAAAGCTCCACTGGTTTCTGCATCAGGCAAAGGTATTAAAAATGATACAAATGATGATGGTGGTGGCGTCAGTGTTATCTAGAGGGACATGTGTGTCCTCCTGATCTTTATTGATTTTAGCTAGTTGCGGGTATGCTTTTACAAAACAACAAACACATATACTGTACGTTGCTTTAAGACAATAACCTATATTCCCCCCAACTGAAACTGGTTAAAAAAAATCTGAGAAATCATGAAAGGCATAGTAAAATAATTGTCATTGAATACACTCCTGTGAGCCAGCATGGCGTAGTGGTTTGACTGTTGGACTATGACTCTGGAGACTAGGGTTCAGATCTCCACTCTGCACTGAAACTTATGGTATTTGGTGACTACACATTCTCAGCCTCAGAGGAAGGCAAAGGCAAACCCTCTCTGAATCACAGATCTTGCCAGGAAAAAACAACAACACGATTTCCACCATAAATTGGAAATATCTCAAAGGCAGACAACAAAAACAGAGTATACTTCTGACTGATCATGCTGAATGGGGCTCAGCTACATTGGAGTGATCCACTTATTGCTGCATCATTTCAAGGGGAGGCGAAGACTCTCCTATCCTAGTTTTGTATCCCTCTGTCTTCCTTCCATCCCATTTCAGGGTCCATGGCTCTATATGTGCTTTCAACTTCTCATGGCTTCTGGCTTACTGCAGCCCCATAGAGCTGAGATCGCCACCACCCAAGCCAACCATAGAAATGTAATCTTGGAAGGGACCCCCAAGGGTCATCCAGACCACCTCACTGCCAAGGCCCAAATGCACAGCTACTACTCACGCTGCCTCCCCAGAAGAGTCTCCCGCGCCCCTTCAGTTTGGAGAAGACATAGACCACTTGGCCTCTCTGGATGTTGATGAAGCGGCAGTCGGGAGCAATGTAGTCCTGGAGGGCCACTGCAATGGAAATGGGGTCTAGGATCGAGGAAAGGGAGGGAGATGCACAGGGTGCACAGGCAGAAAAAGGACACAGGAGCCAGAATGGTTTATCAAGGAAGGTAGCGGTTTATCCAGAATTGTGTTTTGATTGTCTTTTAACTTTTGTGTGTATGGCTTTGTAGTGGTGCTTTATTAAGCTGTCTTGAATCTTATGCTGGGATAAAGATGGATGGATGGATAGATGGATGAGTGGATGGATGGACCCTTGGTTTGATATGCTGCCATCCATTTAATAGCAAAATATCAACCACAGAAGTCATTGCCAAATGAGGGCCAGCAGTTCTTAGCCACAGCAGCCAACAAAGGAAAATAAAAGATGAATATTCATAGTCAGAGGCAACTGCAGCAACCTTGGAAGGAGCCCTAGGACTGGCTCTAAAGCAAAGCCAAAGCTCAGAAATACTTTTCTGGGAGATTAGAACTGGCTACTTGGGGAATTGTGGGAGTGGTAGAAAATACATTTTAAAAAAATATTTCGTGATCTATGCAAAAGGCTTGTCGGTTAGTGGCCAGCCAGGTGCCTTTGGAAAGGCCACATAAAGGGTCTGAAAGTAGTGGCTTGTTACTGCAACTCATGCTCTAAGGTAGGCTGCCCTGAACTAGGAGGTTCCATCTAGATAACCTAAACCATAGCCACCTATAATCCTCTCTTCCTCTCCTCCTATTTTATCCAGTCTCCTTTTAAAGCAGGCTTATGTTGAGCAATGCCACGTTTTACGGCTATGGATTCCTTCCCACTGGTTATGTCTCATAGGAATTATTATTATTGGTTTATTAGCTTGGTTTCCCTCTATTTTTCCTAGTGTTGGACTCAGAGTGGCTCACAAAACCGGAAACAAAAAGATAGCTCAGGGGCACTACAACTTCTTGATCGCTTCTCTCCACATTACAAAGTTATAGCAGTTTGATTCCACCTGAACCGGGATAGCTTCATTGTATGGAAGCCTAGGATGTGGAGTTTGGTGGGATACCAAGAATTTTCTGCCAGAGAAGATGTCACCCAAATACAAACCCCAAGATCCCATAGGATGCAGTTGTGGCAGTGAAAGTGGGATCAAAATGCTCTAAATGTGCAGGTGCGGAAACACTTATCAAAATCAAAATCCCAAACCCTCCAGCCCTTCCTTATAGAGGAATTGCTCCAGCCACTTGCTCCTTGATGGTCTCTCTTATACCTTCCCCAACATGACATCTCATCCCTGGTGACAAGAAATAGTCCCAAAGTCTTTGGCTGTTCTTAAAAAATGTTCTTGGTCCAACTGTAATCAGAGGATGCCTTTAGCAAAATGGGTTCATATCTGGAACAGCTTGCCAAAGCTTTGCTTATCATTGCAAGAAGCTGACAGTTCCCAAAGGGGAAAGTGTTGTAGGATTAAGAGCTGGATTGGACCTGACAGTTTCTTTAGAACAGCACTTATCTTCAGTTACAAAATATGTTGTGGGTGTAGGTATATGACCCCCAAGCAGTGAATGTCCCAGTGTCTCATCCACTTTTGGAAAACCACATTGAGCCATACAAATAGACAGGAAAAAGAAAGCCACAATTTATGTTTACTGAAATCTCAAATTTTAGGAACAAATGGAACAATCTGAATAGCCCTGTTAGGAGATTTCCTCATACCTACAGTATCAATGGATTTTAACCTCTAACGCTGTGAAAAATCTTGTTTCGTGTTTAGTTTACTCCATGTTTATTTAGTAAATGTATTAGCTGGTTATGCCTCAAGGCAGATTTCTTTTAAGAAAGGTCATGAGTCACATGAGGTTTGTTTTGGAGCAAACTTTGAATTTTGCATATTCATCTGTCCCCTCGGACTGCTTCCACATCCTGGAAACTAAGTTTTGGACAATGGAAAAGGATTCTCTATGCCATTTCAAAAATTCTATCGCTGTTATTTTAAAGAGAAATAACCACCCTCTGCTGTTCAGTAGACCCATAACCGTTTTCAGTATCTGAACCTGTCTTATAGATGTCAGCATTTAAATTATTTATAAACTGGCTTGAAACTGTCTTAACCTGTTCAATTGTTTAGTATGTTTTGAATAACTTTTAAATTAATTTTGTTGCATGCTGCTATGAGATCTAATGATGTAGGGTGAAAGAACCATTTAAATAAATGAAGTAAATAAATAAATCTCTGCATGGACATTTTATTATTTGGTTTCCTTTTATATATTTATGTATAGGCTGCTTCTCACTGCTAGAATCCCTGTTATATTTTTTTCCTTTGCCCATTACCACCACCCCCCCTTTCAATATGATTTTTGCACAATAAAAATAAAGGAAGAAAAAGAGGAGGGCACACTCACGGTCACATTCAGCATCTGCACATAACTTCTTCTCTGCTAGTTTGTCCATTTGTCGTCCGCTCCACACAGGCCCTCCGAAACTAGAGAGAAGCAGTCCCACCCAGAGAGGACACCAAGCGATACCCCCCATTTCTGCAGAGTGCAGGGCAAGACAGAGCCCAACTTCTCCGATGGCGAAATTGCTAAGAAACCAAGGCTGGAGAAGTTGCTGTGTTTTTGGCCGTCACCCTGCTCAATTTTGCGCACAAAGGATTACAGCCTGACCAGTCATCAACATGTATCTTCCTACCCACAGCCAGTGTTTGAGTTGCTGGAGTGCCATGGAATATTTGCTCAAATGTAAGGATCAGTGCCAGAAAAAATAGATTTGCGCCACTAGTTTTGCCCCAACTGCTTGTAGACTTTTGAGACAGTAAGTCTTTCTCCTCATCTCTCCAGGATTTAGCTGGCCTACAGTTCCTATCACGCTTCTTATCACTTTCTGAATTTTGTTGCCTGCTGCACAATTTGTCAAAGAATTCTGATGCCATAAAACCAAGTTAGGGACTAGGAGATCCAAGCTGGAGTCTTTGCCTGGCTAAACAGGAAGCTGAGGCCAGGCAAACAGGCTGGCCCTTGAGCTAAACCTCCTGTCACAACACACTGAAGATCTTTGTGTGCACTGACTTAGTCCTTTTTTTTCCTGGTAGGAGGGCAAGGAAGAGGCTGAAAAGAAGCCAAGGCTCCAGCATTCAAGACAGAGATTTCACACACTGCATCTTTTGGTCACTGAGGTTCCACCCTGAATACACTAAGGTTTAGCAGCAGACGCTTTCAAATATGATTCCACCTTCTGTAGCTCTATTGGGTCTTGTACCTACAACAAGAACTGAATAAAGATACTACCAGCCAAGGGTTTTATTCACTGTACAAAAATCAGCTCCTTCTAAACAGTAGACCTTCCTATGTGGAATGGGCACAGGATCCAGAGCAGTGATGCTTGTTCCTGAGCCCCCCTTGCATAAGTATCTCATACCTGAGGAAGCCAAGCAAAGTCCAACAGTTTCTTGCCTCCTTGCCCCATTCATGTCTCCAATCCCTTCTGAAGGATGTCCATTTGATGGCTCCTTTTTCTCATGGCAGCTTCTGAAGGCCTTTCAGGACTGAATTTCAAGCAATCCACCCAACCATTTCTGATCACTAAACCTCCAACCCCAAGTTACAGATCTAAGTGGATGATGCTTCAGGGGGGCCACATGCTTAGGCAGATTAGAAGAAATCCAACCTACACATTATAAAGAACTTTTTGCCTGTCTGAGTGAACTAGACTACCTCTGAGGGTAATGGACTCTCTGTGGAGGTTTTAAAGCAGAGCTTGGGTGAACGTATTCCTGCATGGCAGAGGAACTGAAGCAGATGGTCCTCAATTCAATTACTTGCAGTGATGGAAAAAAAGGGAGCTAGAGAAGCACTTTTTAGCAGAACTAGCTAAAAGCCAGCCTGGCTTTTAGCCCAAACTGCAGCCTCATCCTCTTGCATTTACCACTGCCCCACATCCAGACAGGGCATTCCCTCAATATGTATTCCAGAGTCAAGAACAGGGAAAATGACAGAAGTTCCTGTTATCGCCCTTTTGAGATTAAATTTCAGTTGGCTGTTCAGGGCAAGTTGGGAATTGCCACCAAATGATTAGGGAGAGAAGGCTGAAAGCATTTGGTTCTTTCAGCTTATGGAGGCCTATTGGTCTTGGTGAACGACCCAGGAAAATTGGACAGGTTCTTTTGCTAGAGTGATTCCACACAAACTGGTTTTCTTCCCTCTACCCAGTCAATAAGAACTACAACCAAAGAGAAAATAAACCCATGGCTTTTTTTATTGCAAAACAGAAAAGCTCCAGGTGCAATGTCCGGCCGTCAGACCCTGGGTGCAATGCTTTTTACAAAGAATCGGCTGCTGTCAATCCAACCGTGCACTCACACTCAGGCACACATCTGATTCTCTGTCACCAAGATTTGCTGGGTGAAGCAGGCTGTATCAGGATCTTCCTATATACTCTCTCTCTCTCACTCACACACACACAACTCTGCACTTACCTCACAGAGCAGAACATGGGGGGGGGGGGGAACCCTGACAACTGAACACTATTTTGCAAACATTAACTAGAACAGAGGGGATGAGTATTACATGGACAGAAGACCAAGGGAAGCATCATTTCTTTGCAAAAGAGATCTTCATGGCATTGTTCTGTGTGATCTTGAAACCCTGGAGGGCGTCCCGGGCAGCTCCAGCCTGCACCTCATTATCAAACTCTACAAAAGCAATGTCATGGCGGCCTGGCACCAACCGCACTTCCTTGAAGCCTGGGAACCTGAAAGAGGGCAAAGGTAAGAAACTCAAGGGGAGAGTACTACACTGTCTAGCTTACCATCACAATCGCTCTTACAGATACAAGAGCAGAAAACATATCCAGTGACATGCTGTGAAACAGGTACTTCCACACTCTTCTTTTAAAAAATGAATTAAGAGCACAACCAAAGTTCTCATCCACAAATCTAGCGCATGATCTCTTGCAGGGGTGGGTAACTGCAGAGGGGGATCTATTTCCCACATACACTAAAGAGTTCCAAAAGGGAGTAGAGGAAGCAAACCATTGCATTTGTGTGCAGTTTTGGTTGCCTTTGGCTGTTTTAGTGCTCCACATGTGGACCCTGGCAGCACTTTGCTCACCCTTATCTATCACACCCCAATGCCTGCAACAACAGTCACAAAAGGTTGGCCCAGAAAACCTCAAACTTGCATTCACTGAGCAAACTCCACCCCGAAGATCCCCACTGAGCAATGACTGCAGTGGGGAAAGAGCCAGAAACTTACTGGTTGAAAAGCATGGATAGCATCAGTTCATTGGTCTCCTCAGGCAGGTTGGTGAGGAACAAGATGTGATTGGGAGGATTCTCCGAGAGCTGCAAGAGAACAGAAGAAGTAGTAGTCACAATCATGGCCACAGGACAAGACTAGTTTGCAAAGACCTCCAAGCTTTGTTCAGTTCTCTTCTACTAAGGCACAACCACTGTCTCTCTCTTTCTATGGAGCTCAGCCACAGTGACACAGTCTGTTTTGCCAACAAATTCAACAGTGATCTCTTTGTAAAACCAAAAGAATTTAGTTTAGTTTAATTTTTTCACTGAATTGGTCTGATTCATCTACCCCCTCCCCGCCAGAGTCTCCTGTAACCCCAGTCACCTTGTTACTTACCGGCTGAGCTGGAGCCATCTGCCCAGGTAACATCTGCTGCGGTGGCATTGCCCCAGGAGGGATGGACCCTGGGGCCATCCCAGGTGGGGGCATCATCCCTGGAGGAGGCATGTAGGGGGGCTGGCCTGGCATGTGATGCATCATGCGTGGGGCTTGGTTCATGGGTGGCATGCCCTGGACAGAAAGAAAAGACAAACGCACACATTCTTGAGCAGCTGAATTTCAACCCAGTGTGTCCTACTCCAGATTTGAAAGTAACTCTAGAAAAAGCTGCCCCAAACCTCCACTGTACAACTTGCTCAAAGAGCAGCTATAGCAACTGCTTTCCAGAGAGAAGCATTAAGTTCACAACAAGAAGAGGCACAACCCTGGTGAAAAAGGCCCAAATTCTACAAAATTACAACCAGAATCTTTATGCAGTACGACCCCCATATCCGCTAACTGTGGTTTCACTTATGCACATCTGGGGGAAAAGACCTCTCTATGAATCTGAAGGTCATACAACACAACTCTATGGTTAACTTCCACAGGAAATAATAGGGTTTGCCATTATCAGCAATTTTCACTAACCAAGGTATGTCTGGGAACATATCCCCTGTGGGTACTGGGGACGTACTTAATGTGTACGAATTCAGTTTTCTTTGAAAGAACAGAGCCCTATGCAACTGAAGAAGCAAAATTTCTGGTAATTTTGAAGTCATGTCCTCCCTTTCCCAAGCAGATACTCACAGGTACAGCGCCTTGGACAGCAGGGGCCACTGGTGCTGCTGCTCCTGGGATCTGCTTTTTGACAGCTGGTGCCTCCTGACCCTTGGGCTTTCGTTTCTCTCGTTTGCGGTCCCGCTCCACATAAGTACCCTTCATCTTGGCTATGATGTCAGAGTCTGTTTTGGCATACTGGATCCTCTGGTGGTGGAAAAAGACGTTTGGATTGGGTGATGCACTCCCAGAACCCGAAAAGCAGAATTGCCACTGCTGGACTCAGGGGAGAAAGGAGCAGTCAAGCACATTTCCATCATGCCTTGGCCCCAGTGAGAGGCCTTCCCTTCATGTTTCTACTGTTGGGAGTCTCTGAGGAAGGGAAGAGCAGCCAGCACCTGCTGGACTTAATTCACTCCCCACTGCCATTCCCAATTCCTTATGTTTTGTGTCTTATTTAGATTGTAAGCCTAAGGGCAGGAGTCTATCAAATTAATCATTTGTAAGCCATCCTGCAAGTATTTTAAGACTAAGGAATAAAGGAAAAGGATATAAACACACTAAATAAATAAATGACTTCAATTATACTCTAAAACATGAACAGGAAATATGCAGCCCTTCAGATGTTATTTCTGATTCATGGCAATCCTAAGGTGAACCTTGCACTGGGTTTTCTGAGGCTGAGAGTGTGTGACTTGCCCAAGGTCACCAGTGGGTTTCCATGGCCCACCAATTGCTTTCTCCCTCGGCTGAGCAGTGATACTTACCATGGGCTTGTCATAAAAAGGGAAGCCTTGCATGGATCGCAGGGCATTGGTGGCACTGCTGACCTCCTTGAAGATGACGAAGGCCTGACCCCGCATCTTCATGCTGTGGGACACGAGGATGTCCAGGATCTGGCCAAACTGAGAGAAAATGGCGTAGAGGGACTTCTTCAGTTCTAGGAGAGAATGAAACAAATGCAGCCTTTAAGATTAGCTCCTGCAATGCAGTAATCAGCTCAAAAGCCAAAGGACTAGTCAACTTTATAGGATTTTAAGACACAACTGCAGCAGAAAAGTGGGAATAAAAAAAAAGTCACCACTTCTCTTCAAAAGTTTGGAGAGAGATGTAAGAAAAGGCATAGCAAAATTGAACAAATATAAACCCCTCGTTTACCATCTTTCTTGATTTTCTCATTGAGGTTGTTAATGTAGATGGTGTGATTGGGCCTGGGCTCTGGGACAGCCATGGTGACCACACCGTCGATAGCAGACTCTAGGAAAAGGAGAAAGTAAAAATAAATTGAATACATTTTGCTGTGTTGTACCTTCAAGTTGTTTTGATATATCACGACCCTAAGCAGTGGTTCCCAAACTTTGATTCCCCCCAACAACTGGGGCTTCAGTTCCCAGAATTCCTGGCTGTCAGCCAGGCTGGCTAGGACTTCAGGCAGTGAACGTCTAAAACACCCAGAGGTCCAAAAATTGAGGACCACTGCCTTGAAGTGACCCCATCGTAGGGTTTTCTAAGCAAGATTTGTTCTGAGGTCCAAAACACAGTGCAGAAATAAATCAGTTTGAGATGGCTTTATCTGCTCTGGCTCAATGCTAGGGAATTCTGGGAACTGCAGTTCTGTGAGACACTTAGCTTTCTCTGTCAGAAAGCTTTGGTAAATAAGCTACAATTGCCAGCATTCCCTAGTACTGAGCCAGGGCAGTTAAAGCAGTCTCAAACTGGATTATTTCCGCAGTGTGTTTTGGACCAGAGAGGGTTTGCCACTGCCACCTTTGGAGGCCGAGAGAGTGTGACTTGTCCATGGTCATCCTCTGGATTTCTGTGGCCAAGAAGACATTCGAACCCGGGCCAGCATCCTAGTCCAACGCTCAAACCACTGCGCCTTGGTGCCTCTTTTTCAGAGAACAAAAAGCAACGATGAATTTCTGAAGTTCGAAGAAATAGATCACAAATCTGAGAAAATCCCTGTTCAGTCATGGAAATTATTATTATTATTATTACGCTTTATTTATTTACACAGCACTGTACATACCATCAATGGAAACAGACAGTTCCCTGCCCTCAGGCTTACAATCAAAATCCACTGGATGTTGTCAGACAAGGCACACTCTCTCAGCCTCAGAAGACGGCAACCTTCTCCCACCAATTCGTCCCTGCATTTTATTTTCTTTAAAGCCTCAACAAGTTACGTTTGGGAACGACCAACTCCCAAAACTTTGTGACTGTTTGAGTCAATTCCAGAGCTCAAGGCTCTGGAATTCTGGGAGTTGGAGTATGTTGTGGGGCCCAGAGTATGGAGTATGTTGTGGAGCCCAGCTTTAACTCTTTTTATGGGTCAAGACTCTGGAATTCTGGGAGTTGGAGTATGTTGTGGGGCCTACAACAAACTCCAACTCCCAGAATTCCAGAGCCTTGACTGCCATGGCTCCAACCCACAGAACCCTGGGATTTGTAGTTTGGTGAGGCACCACCAGCTCTCTCTCAGGCAGAGAAGGCCAAAGCAATTATAAAACTACAAATCCCAGGGTTCCAAAGGATGCAGCAGTAGCTTCTGCTGAAGAAAAGACCCGGATGTAGCTCCCTGAAAGGCAAAAGTCCAATGAAGCCACTCTACAAGTACCCGGATGTTGGAGATATCAAGGCAGAGGGGAAGAAAAGACCCGGATGTAGCGCCTTGAAAGGGAAAAGTCCAAGGAAGCCACTCTCTAAGTACCCGGATGTTGGAAATAGCAAGGCAGAGAGGGGAAGAAAAGACCCGGATGTAGCGGCCTGACAGTGGTTCATGTCCATACACTTACTTATTATTCCGTCGTCCCCCACAAAAATCGCAACGCCGGGAGGAAGTTCCCGTCCCGAACTTCCGTCCCCGCTTCCCTTCCGGCCCCGATGGCTCTCCTCGCGGCGGATTCCTCAGCGATTCTATGTAGGCCGCGGCCTTCACCTGAACAGAAGCCTTTCCGCAACCGCAATACGCGCCCAAAGAGCCAAACCACGCCCCCTGCCTTCCCTCCAACCAATCGCCGGGCCGCTTTCTTTGTTTTTCTTACCCGCGTGCCTATTGGGCGCCCGACGGACCAATGAGTGGCCTCTTCTCTCCTCCTCTGCTCCAATGAGCGATTGAGATATCTCCTTATTCCCGCCCACCCTTGCAGCGGCTGTCCAATCGCGAGGCAGAATGGATTCCTCGCCTTACAGCTTTATTTTGTATAAGCTGTTCCTATTGGACAGGTTTTTCCAACACCGAATAAGGAACCAATCAAGGCAGAGGCGGCGTCCCATTGGCTCTAGAGCCCCGGAGAAGGGGATAAAACCGCGCATGCGCAGAAAAGGGGCTAGTCTTGCCTGCTTTTGAGGCATTTTGCCTCAGGGGGGATAGCGCCCTTTGACCTGCTTCAGGGGTGACCTTTGACCCCCCAGGAACTTTGTCTAAGCTCTCTGTGACTTTTGACCTTTGACCTGCACCTCCATACTTAGCCTCTAGCTCTCTTGCATTGACCTTTGCCCTGCAACCTTCCTCCTTGTACTTGAATGTTGACCTTTGACCTGCAGCCTTCAACACTAATGTTGACCTTTGACCTGTGGCTTCCGGCCTCGGACTCTTAGTGTTGGCCTTTGACCTGCTGCCTTAGTGCTGACCTTTGACCTGTGACCCTCGGCCTTGTACTCTAGCGTTGACCTTTGACCTGCGGCCTTCATCCTTCGACTAATGTTGACCTTTGACCTGCAGCCTTCAGCCTTCAATTGTGATGTTGACCTTTGACCTGCAGCTTCCAGCCTTGAACACTTAGTTCTGGCCTTTAGCCCGCAACCTGCAACCTTGAACTCTGGTTTTGACCTTTGACCCGCAGCCTGCTACTTTGGATTCTAATTTTGACCTTTGACCTGCAACCTCCAGTCTTAAACTCTAATTTTGGCCTTTGACCTGCGATCTCCAGCCTTGAAGTCTAGTTTTGACCTTTGACCTGCAGCCTGCTGCTTTGGATTCTAATTTTGGCCTTTGACCTTCAACCTCCATCTAGCTTTGACCTGCAGCCTCCTGACAGACTCTTAGTTTTGACCTTTGACTTGCGGCCTTGAACTCTTAGCTTTGGCCTTTGACCTGCAGCTTCCAGCCTTGAACTCTCATTTTGACCTTTGACTTGCAAAGTCTCCAGCCTTGAGCTCTTAATCGGGACCTTGGGCCTGCAGTCTCCGTCCTAAAACCCTAGCCTTGACCTGCAGCCTCCAGACAGACTCTTAGTTTCGACCTTTGCCTTGTGGCCTACAGACTTGAGCTCTAATTCTGACCTTTCAACTCTGCCCTCCCAGACTTGGGCTCCAGTTTGGACCTTGGACCTGCCACAGTCACATTTGAACTCATAGTTGGCCTTTGACCTGCAGCCTTGGGGGTGGCTTTGGCTCTTTCTCTAGGGCCACCCCTTGGACCTCTGCAGGCCCACTTCCTCCTGCGCTCACCCCATGCTCCAGGAAAGGCATGTCTGAAGCCTCCTCGGAGGGCGCAGCGGCCCCACCGCCTCCCCCAATGCCGCCCCCTCCGCCTCCTCTTCCCCCACCTCCGGCTCCAGGGCTCCAGGGGGCTCGGCTCCTGAAAGCCGCCCTGGAACAAACGGAGCCTGGGGACCACGAGGGAATCCGGGAACTCCTGAGACGGAGGCAAGCCAGGTGGGATGGGCCCCCGGCGACGCGGGGCCAAGGTGATGGGGCCTCTGGGGTGCAGGCTTTTGAGCTCGGGAAACATCTACGGAGAAAGTGTGCTACAGTAGAGTCTCGATTATCCGACGTAAACTGGACCGGCTGATAGTTCGATAACCGAAAATGTTGGATAATCCGGAAGGTCCGAGAAAATCCAAGAATTGCAAATGTATTGAAGTGTTATTGCAATAACAGTAAATGTAAATGTAAAGAAGTCACTGATCAACATTGCGATGTACAGTTCAAACAGTTCAGTCCTCGGAAAAATTTAAAGAAATCACAGAAAATTTAAAGAAATCACAGCAGCAGCGACGTTGGATAATCCGGAAAGTTGGATAACCGAAGGTTGGATAATCGAGACTCTACTGTCTTTTGAAATGATACCTCCCAGAATTCCCAGGCTGGGTGGGGGATTCTGGGATCTGCTACCCTCAACAAGATTCAGTGCACTTGCAGCCTCTTAGATGTATTAAAAATGAAGTTCTGTCTTTTAAAAAGGGAGACAAATAACCACATGGAGCACAGCTATCCGGTGTGCTGAGAGTTTCTTAGATGTGGGGAAGGTGTTAAAATGTTACAAATGACGTTTATTATATATATATATATATATATATATGAATGACTACAAGCTTCAACCAGTATTTAATATTGTTCATATAAACTGCACAGATTCTTTTTTCAAAGCCATAAATTGAAAACCAGAACACAAAGCTGTATTTTTGGATAGTGGAGCCATTGTAACTGTGCCTGTTCTAATGTCATAGGAATTTTGGTGCTGGGTATGTGCCATAATAAATTCATTCATTCATTCATTCATTCATTCATAGGATTTTCACATACCTTCGAAGGGCTTGTATGGGGGTGGTGGAGGTTGAAATTATTAATTTCCTTTTTTTAAATTAAAAAAAGAATCCTGCACTTTTTTGTCAGCACATACAGAGATCTTGTAGCATCTCTGAGACTAACTGAAAGAAAGAAGTTGGCAGCATGAGCTTTCAGAGACTTCAGTCTACTTCCTCGGATGCTTTTTAGCTTTTGTCGGCAGTTACTGGACTGAATCTGAGGAGTCCTGTGTAACTCCAGACTCTGCTTTTGGGATTGCGAGCACTTCAAGGCTCCACCTCTCTTTTTTCCCCCCTTTATCTTTCTCTCCATTTCAGTTTTCAGCTTGACAGTGAGATGTGGACGTGTGTAGGATGCTGTTAGCAACCACACTTTCACTTGCAATTTAAATATTCTAATTGCAAAAGTTTTATCTTCCCCTAAAATGCGTTGGCATCCAGTGTGTCCCTCCGGTGGTGTTCTAGTTTGTCTCCTTGTATCTCCATTTCCTCTTGCCTGCCATTTCTCAGAAAGAGTCCTGCCCCTCCAGAGACACCTGCAGCTGAAATGGTTTCCTGAGCCATTCCTCCGAAGAGTTGGGAGATGGGAGCTTTGTTAATTATGCAGAGGAAGGAAAGTGCTGCTAATGTTGGGCTTGTCTTAAGGGACCGTTTTCTTTCTCTTTGTCTTCCAGCTTCAGTGAGCATTTAAAGTGGCTTCTTTTCAACAATCCTGTGCCTTCCTTAATCCAGGAGGGTCCCCAGTGAGTACTGAATTTTCATCTTTCCTGTAAAAGGGAACTGCGCATTAGGAGCTTGTTGAATAGGTGAGAACTTAGGCAACCCAGACCCTGCACCCAGTACAGGAAAATCAAAAGAAAAGCTCATATATGAGATATCTATGTATCTTAATGGCTTACTTATTGAGAGCCAGTGAGCAATTCGTCTTGCACTAGGACTTTGGGAGACCAAGGCTTAAATCCTCACCGGGCCACGAAAGCTTACTGAATGGGTAGGTCCCACTTTCTCAGCCTCAGAGGAAGATAATGTTAACCCCACCTTCTGGAACGAATTTTGCTTAGAAAATCCTGTGCTAAGTTTGCTTTAGGATCGCCATAAGTTGAAAATGGCTTGAAGGCACACAACAAGCTCAATCATATTTTTGGGAGCACAAAACCATGTGTTATCTTTTCAATAGCCCTCGGAGGATGTGAGGGTGAGAGACTATGTAGCTTATTCATGGCAGCCCCTTGAGCAGTCTTCAGTTTAGCAGAAGGCTCTGAATGTGAATCCAAGGCCTTTACTCCAGATGAGTAAGAAAGAAATCTTAATGTGAATATTGATGATTAGATTTTATTCTTTAAAAATAATTTTGTTTATCCTATTTTTAAAAAAGTCAAAAATCCGTACAGGGGGACTGCTAAAAAATCCAAATGCAATGCACAGAACTTAATAACAGTACAATGCCCTTAAGGTTGCAACAATAGACTGGCTCTTCTGATCTTCCAGTGAGCAAAGATGTCGTTGTTCCACATGGCCTTTGGATCCTTCAAATTTCTCTAGTTTTTAAAATTGTTTTTAAAAAGAGTGTTTACCATGTGTCTTAAAGTTTTTAACTATATATTTAATATTTCAAATGTTATTATCTATTGTATGTTGATTTGGGGGACCTGGTGGTATGAGAAGTGACACGTAAGTGTCTTAAATATGTGGAAAATGCCTGGTCCATCCAGAAGGAGGTGCTCATTGGGACATAACACTGGGCAGGGAGAAGGTACATTCATAACTCTGTACAGTGGTCCCCCGGCTTACGAATCCCCCGGGTTGTGAAACCCCAGGATCTGAAAGCAGCAGGACCGCTACTGTATCCCCCGGGATCCGAAAGATCCCCCGGGATAAAAAAAAAAACCCGCGCGGCCCCTTTAAATTGGCCGCGCGGTCCATTGAATATAGCGGTCCCCCGGGAAACGAAAGCTTCCGGGTTACGAAGGTAATCCCGGAACGGATTACCTTCGTAACCCGGGGGACCACTGTATAGCTCCTTCCCTCGTCTTTGTGGGCAATGTTATGCAAAAGAACAGCCTTCCAGTGCTGATTTAAAAAAAAACAAATCAAACCCCAACTTCCAGCTAGAGAGATTGCAAGAAGAAGAAAAAAGGGCTTGGTGAGTATAAAAAGACTGTAAAAAGGAGCTTCTTTGTTGGAGGCTTTATAACCAGAGGTATATAATGTATGTATAAAATAATGTTGACTTCCATAACTTACCCATCTTGCTGAAGGCTTTGGATTTCAGCAAAGCTGTGCAACGTCTATGGTTTTCTCCTTCCTGCAGGTGTGGTCTGGTGGCCCTATGGATGGCAGGTGCCCTGCTCTCTCTGCCCAAAGAAGTTTCCTTGGAGAAAATTGTGCAAGTAGCTTTGGAAAGAGGCTATACAGCGCAAGGGGAGATGTTCTCAGGTTGGTAGTTGTAAAGGAACAGTGAGTACATCCTGTAAACGTACCTAGATGGTATTCATCCTGGATCTCCAGGACAAAGCTTGACAACGCTTCTATCAAAGTCTTAAGATCCACAGAGGTGGGCTTTATCTTCATGTCATCACCTTCACAGGTGAGAACATGGGAGAGGGTCTTTTCAATGACTGCTCCCAACGTCTTCCATAGAACATGAGGCTGGCTTTTTCTCCACTCTCCTTTTTGATCAAGTAGACTTTTGATATGAAATTGCTCATGGGAAGGCTTCAGGGTGGGGGCCTTTAACAAGTACATATTTCAATGGTTTTATACTGTTTTAACGTGATGGTTTCAATTGTTTTGAAATTTATTGTTAGCTTGACTTTTAAGCAGGGATGCCTTGAGTCCCACTCAAAGAGAAAAGTAGCATATAAATGAAATAAATAAACACACACATGTGTGTGTATGTACACGCTTCGGCCTGTGGTCTAGTTGTTTGCACACAAGACATTATCTTCTATATGCCCCTAGGATTAAGTGGGAACTTGTCTATGGGCAATTTGGTAACCACTCTAGTACCATCTTTCTCTGTTTCCTGTCCCTGGTTCAGCTGCTGACATGGCCAAACTAGCTACGGAGGTGTTTTCTTGCCAAGCAGAGCTGCTGTCAGGAGGATTGGAGGGACATAACCATGAAAGGATCCTTCGGCATCTCAGTGCTGGCTTCCCTGTGCTAATACCGTATCCTTCCAGGTGCAATTTAATAGAATATAGGATGTTGGGAAGATGGCTTTTAAGGTTTTCATGAGGACTTCAGGGGAAGAAGTTTGGCCTGCCCTCTTCCAAGGAGGGTTGTGGAAACTGAGTCAGAGTCACAGAGTCAGAAGCAATTTTGGATGTACTCAGAGTCATAGTTGATAGAAACGAACTGAATCTGACTCCAGCTTCAAATTAAAAACTTTATTATAATAGTACATGATAAATATATAATTTTATATTTCACCTTTTAAAAATTTATTTAATACCTAGTTTATTGCACATTTACTTTAATAGGAATTTAGGAAAGTTTTCTTTCTCGGGATGGCAGTTGGAGTAATCCATGACAGACTTTTTAAAATGTGCCAACTTGTGCTGGCAGGTATCCATGTTCCTTTTCAGTTACTTTTTTAGCAGTTGTAATGAAATAAATGTATTTTATGTTATAAATGTATTTTACAAATATATTATGTTTATCTAAGTAGTCTGATTATTTATATGGTGGTGATGAAAGGCTTATTATTATACTGCAATAAATTTGTTACTACTAATTAATCACTATTTATGAAGGAGTTGGAGCCAAACAGTAGAAAAATAGAGGAGTTGGAGTCAAAGGTCTGGCATACTGACTCTACAGCCCTATTTCCCAGGATTCCTCTCCTTGACATGGTCAGGCATCCCCATCCTGTTTGGTGAGCAATCAGGGCAGTGTGTGGAAGAACAGCTTCTTTCAAGAGGTCCCAAATACAAGACACTGCATCTTCTTTCCTTCCATCTCTGCTTGAACAAGAATCTCTTAGCTCAGCCCTTAACATCCAGCCCAGCTATGATGAAGACTCCAACCATGAACCCTGCTTCCGCAGCGGCTACAAGGCTCACTGGGCCATTGCTTCAGGTATATGGTTCTGCCACCTATGGCCCTCAAAAGGGGAAGGGGACTAGTGGAGCTGGCTCTAGACCTGGCTGTTCCCTCTTTTCCCCAGCCGCCTGGTGGGTTCTCCTTTATTGGTGGTCTTTAAACAGAGGGGGGGAAGGCCATTTCTCAGGAGTGCTTTAGTTGCATGTTGCTACATGGCAAGAGATCATAGTAGAGATTGTACAAGCCCTTGAGTACCTTTCAACTCTTATGGTTCTGTGATACTAGAGAGAAGCAAAATTAGTCCTCCAGCTAAGAAAACTTTGTCCACAAGGGGGCAAATGGTTCCAAGGTTGGAGGCTTAAACCTTGGACAGCTCCCTTGACAGGTCTGGGCTAGCATCCTGTTTGTGACATACACAAGCATTAAGGCCAAGGTATGTCTATCTCTCCCCCCCCCCTTTTTTTTTTTTTTTTTGGCTCCTTGAAGAGGTTAGAACTTTTTCCTTCTCCTCCTGCAACAACCAACCCTACTTTGGACTTAATTTTTTGCTGTTAAAGCTCCCTCTCTGTAACCATTTAGTAGTTGGAGGAGAGTAGGCAAGATTGAGGAAGTGTCTGGCTATGTTCCCATAGCCAGGTATAGGACGATGACATCATGAGACCATCCAAACACCCCAGAGAATCTCGACAGGTGATGCCATCAGTCTACATTTGGTTATAGGGATATAGCCAGATGCTTCTCTGAACTAGCTATTGCAGCACTCATGTACAAGGTTTGGCAAGGGCTTTCCTCTTCAATCTGCAAGACCATTTCCTGTTTTGGAGAAGACATTTTCCTTTCACATCAGGCTTTATAAGCATATGCATAAAATACCATTCTCTGTGAAGTGGAAGTATTTTAAAAGCTTTTTAAAAAATATTATTTGCAAGTTTTAGGACCCAATTAGGAAAAACTTTGGAAAAGAGTTTAAGGAAAAGGGATAGAAATTTGTTACTCAGCTCCAACAATCCTAGTCAAAGGTTGTTATTATTTATTTAAAAATATGTGTCTAACACATATCTTCTGTTAGAAGGAATTCAAGGTGGCAAACATCCAAAACAATCTCTGTTGTGTGGACTAGGTGCCCCATTCCAACTCTATGATTATAATCTCACTCTGCTCAACTATTTGAAAAATATTTTTAATAAAAGCTGATAACTGCTTCCAGGTTACACAGGGATCTGTGTCTCTCTCGCTGTTTCCACAGGAGCTCTACTTGGTCTGAAGAGTGGTTCCCAGATGCCTCCCTGCCAGGAAGACAAAGAGATCTCGGGACTCTTCCACGCCACCACCTGTGTTCCAATCTTCCCACTAGATGCGGTAGCTGAGACATATTTGCTGTCCAAGCAGGGCAAGAGCTGCCGCTATCAGCTGTGGAACTACACTCAGGTACAAGAGAGCAATGCCCAACTAACAGACTTCAGCCCGAAGCGGGCAGCTGACGGCAAGGTCTACATCGTCCCTGCAGGTGGTGTACGGGAGGGTCTGTGTGGAAAGGCAGTGTTGCTGCAACCAAAGGCACCAGATGGCTCCAACCCCAATGAATGACCATCATTGTCCAAAGTTATTTACAGCTGTGGCCTTAACAGGAGTTTGGACTGATTTTAAAAAGGACAGTAACACCTATGAGAGGAGTGCCATCTTCATGGAATTTCTAGGTTCAAAGGCAGTTAGCCATTTAATCCTAACTTCATATGTGAAGAGATAAACAGGAAAGGGAGTGTTGCCTTTGTGCCCTGTGGGTGCTTAAATAAAGTGCTGGACTAGATGAACTTGTGTACATAGAGAAAGAGAAGCAGTAGATTCTGAAACTTTGCCAGTGGTTACACTTTTTCAGGATTGTACACTAGTAAAAATCTGCCAGCTCCAAGGAGCCTACTGTATATACTCATGTATAAGTCTACAGATTTTAGTTTACTTTAGTCTTACTGGGAGCGCAGTCCATCACTAGGCTCGTTCTTTGGAAAAGGAACAGGAAGAACACAAAAGGTCAGTTGCCCTCCTCAACAACAGGCATTCACTTGCCATCAAACTCAGCAGGGACACCTTGATTGTTAAACTGTTTTTTATAACAACCTGGGGAGAAATGTATATGTCTTCCTCTGCATTTCCTTCTCTTCAAAAATAAAACTGGCAGGCTGATTCAACTCAAAAACTGTGTGCACATATATTCTGTCAGACATTGAGAATTTCTCATGGGCTCGCATTTGCTCCCTAATCACTAATGGGTAGCCTGTAACTCCTCTTGCTGGATCACTGTGCCACTCTGCTTCTGTTAGGGGTAGGGGTAACTGCCACATCTTTACACAGGGCATGGCTGGATTGTTCAGTCACCCCAAGTGCAGGTGCCCTCTGAAGGGGCATAGATCAGGCAGGAACACCAAGATTAAGCAGCTGCTATTCTCAAACAAGTCTAAAAGGTGATTTTGTGCTGTGCTTGCAAATTATAGTGACCCTATCAATGGGATTTTTTTGGGTAGATTCAAAGGTTTGCCACTGCCTTCCTCTAAGACTGAGAGTGTGGCTGGCTCAAGACACCCATTGGGCTTTCAGAGCTGAATGAAGGTTTGAACCCGTCTCCTAGAGTCCTAGTCCAGCACTCAAACCACTACCCACTAGGTGAAAGGATGATGTATCTTGGATTAAATCAAGAAACTTGCCTTCAGGTCTTTTTAAAATTCCACTTGCTGTGCAGGATCACACGCATTGGGGAGTTATTCTGAGCCAAGGCACAGATGACGCCTGTGAGGCCTTTAGGGAAGTCTCAGTCTTGAATAAGCCTCTGACTTCCTCCCCACAAAGGAAGAGTAAACAGTCATTCATTGCTACATTCCCAGAATAGCAAGGCGTCAGGGGAAAAATGTCTGGAATTTCCTTTTGTTACAAAGCCAGGCTAGTTTAATGCTAATAAAAATGTGCTGTTTTCCTAAACTAAGCTGAAAGAAGAGGGAAATCTATACTCCCAAATGTCTTTGGGACCCAGTTTTGTTGCCAACATTGTATTAAAGGTTTGAGGACTTGTGCTCCTTCTAACTGATTCTGTTTGAAGGGGCAGGGAAAGTTGGACAAGGACTGGCAGGTCTTGCTTTACATCGGGATTGCGTTACTAGATTTGTGATGTAAACTGAGACTGGCATAAATAGAGGGAGTCAGTTATATTGAGAATTATTGACGACTAGAGAGATGTGTTCTGAAGAAGCTGACGGAAAATTAGCAAAGTGTTCTCCTCCTGGTGCAAGTGTGCTTGTTTTTTTTCCAAGGGTTAAAAACCTCTAAGAAGGGATACTAATTTTACAGGATTGCACTGCCCCGGATGCTTTTTGACCTAGAAGCTGTACTTTTCTGTCTCTCTGCAACCCATTGACGTCAGGCCAGCATTTCCCCACTTCCTTATTCCTATTTCTAGCTCTCCTCCTCCGCTGCTGCCATTGTCCCATTCTGCCACCTTTCCTTGGCACAGTGTCTGATTGTGGCGACAGGAAACAAGCATCTTTTGTGGCCTCCTCTTAAAATATCTTCACCTTCCCTGTTCCATCCAGAGCTTAGCGCCAGGGTGACGGTCACCTACCACTCCTTCCCAGCAAGGACATTTTAAAACGAACAATTAAAATTAACACAAACAAGGAGTGGCTGACAATAGTGTGGTCTAGAGAAAGGACACCCTCACAGGTTTTCCTCAGGACTAGGCAAGGTGGGGCCTTGGGGGCACATGTAACCCCCAAGGATGTTTTTTGTGGCTCCCAACGCTTCCAGAATGCACAGACTGACCATTTTCTGGCCAAAAAAAAGGTGAATTGTTGCTTCCAGACATATCTAGATGCAACAATTTACCTTTTTAGTAGGTTTCAAGTACTGTATTCTACTGTACTGTTTAACATCTGGATGTGCTGCATTTGTCCATCCCTGCTTTTTAGTTGGTCTTACAGACGCAGAAGTTTTGTCTGGTCTATTCAGCTGTAAGACTCTCTTAGTGCTCTCTTGTCTTGTGCACAGCATTTGCCAATGACCTGGTCTCAGTGGTCCCATCCTTTCGGTACTGTGTGGTATATGTGTGCATGTGTAAACCACACACACACATCTGCAATAATGTAAAGGAAACAAGGCAACTGGAGCAATATGGAGAGAAATACAGAGTCTTCCCCCAGGGCAACTCAGGGGTTCGGCTACCTGTCCCTCAGTATAGCCAAAACTCTAGTAGGCACAACATTATCTAAAGATTTTCTCTTTCTTACTCAAACACAAAAGTCCAGCATATTACTCTGAGAGAAAACAAAAAGGTACTGCACACATTTCGCTCAGTAACATCCCTTTAAAAAAAGTTTTACATCTCAACATTTACAAAAGAAATCCAAACAAACCCAAAACATAGTAACAATGAGGGAACACCTCCCTTCTCCAGTGGTGTGAAATGGAGTTTCTGTTGCTCACTGAAAGAAGCCCAGGGGGTAAATTCTTCCAGAGAGATTACTGCTTGTTAATACCATCATATAGTCAGCACCATAAAACAGGCATCCTAGCCATTGTCAACATAATTCTTTTTTTAAAAAACCAACCACATCTCAGAGACATCAGATTGTAAAACAAGCATTTTGGTGTTCTCTGTCTTGTTGAAGAGTAAATTTTGAAAGTGCCAGGAAAGTTCTAGCTCTCCCGGAAGAGAAACCACACATCTTGTCCAGATGACATTCTGACAAAGGTGAGGCTTAGTTGGGGAACAGCTTTAAATAAACCCCATCCCTTTTGCTTTCCACTTTCTTAAGACATCTCTTAAGACATTCTTATTTCAGAAATGCTACACTCAGCATTGTAGTAACAGGCGCCTAAACTGGGTACACTTAGAGCCTCCATTCAGTTTTGGTTCCTGGAGCAACATTTTGTCTGAGGCTCTTGCAGTCTCTTCTTTAAATCTCACACAGCAGCTGCCAAGAGAGACAGTGACGCTAGAGCAGAATTAGGGTCCTAACCAGATGTTCGTTGATGCAGTATTTAACTTCAAGAAGCAACAACTCGGGTTGTGCAAAACCAGAGCCTTTCACAACGTGACTGCCTCTGGGTCACTTCTGGGAGCTTAAGGTTCTTCTCTGATGGAAATGCTGCTTTCCAATTATACTCCAGACTTTTGCAGGGCTTCCCCAGGTTTGGTAGCATATCTGGCTGAATAAATTAAGGGCAAAGTCGCTGGGACCAAGCCATCAGTCTTTTGTCAGAGCTCTGTGTCCTTTACTCCAGTTTGTTCACTCTCCCAGCATGCTTTCCAGGACTGCAATGAGGTTGTCCAAGCCCCACAAGTAGCCATCCTCCCGGTTGCCTTCCACCCATGGCAACCGGTGTGTCAGTGTCTGTTTTTCTGGAAGTGGGACAGTCTTGCCGAAGTCGATCATCCAGACCCGAGCCAGCCCCGTGTGGTCATGGACAAAGAGCAGGGAGCTGCCAACCACCTGAAAGCAAGAGACGGAAAACTCAGCAACGGCTAGGAAGCTGTGAGGCCTTCTAGGTTGAAGTGCAAGGAGACCAAAGGAAAATTCCAATCACTATGCTGGCTAAATATTCTGCATAGCTCAGCAGTGTGGCTTTTAACCTCATCCCAGCAGCTACCCCTCAGAGAAGTTCCACTTGCATTGAGAAAAAAGAAACCCACCTCATGCACCTTGAAGAACTCGGACTGCTCGAGCGCCACCCTCACTTCTTTGAGCCGCTCCAGGTAGCTTTTCTGTTGGGGAAAAGGAAATACGACACCACCTTAGCAGACAAGGCAACTTAAAGCACCTGGAGCTGCTGTTAGGATAAGGCGGGAAGGGAAGGAGAAAAACCACAGATTCCATTTTATGCTCAGTGGGTGAATGCTGGGATGTGAATTTATATATAAAAAAAAGATCAAGCCATATGTTTCCTCATACTCTGATCAACCAATTTCAGAATCAGTGGGATCCATGGCTTGCTGCACATCTAGGGGAGGCCATGATTTGGTGCTGAAGTTTCTTTATGCACTTCCTTCAGGAACTTGGAAAGCAAGGGACAAAACTTTCAATGTCCCAGTTAAAGAGGCCCTGGAGAGCCACTGCCAGTCTAAGGTGGCAGCACTGGACTAAGCAAATCAAAAGTCTGATGTGGCATGAAAGCAGCTGCTGTTCTTGGTCATTCTGCCTCTAACGTGCCCATGGTGAAATGAGTGTGCAAGGGCTCTGACAGCATATGAGTGTGACCTTTGCAGAAGATGGCAACGTGATGCAGCACCCACTCTCAGTAAGAACATTTGGTAAAACAGAACCTACATGAGAGCTTCTCATTTGGCAGGGTGGTACAGGCCAAGAGAACAAGCTGTGCATCAAAGAAAGTGAAATGATGCAATTCCTGGCCCTGTTCTCACATCCTTTCCAACATGGCTCAGGAAAGTAGTTGATGCCATCTCACTGATGGAAACACCACCAAGTGCCAACCTATATGGTGCTATCATGCAGAAATGTGCTGCTTACCAGAGTGCTTTTATCACCATCCACAAAGTCCCAGAAGGCCTGGACCACTTGCTCTGGTTGTCGGGTCTTCTTAAAGCTGGTATTGCAGGTGCCGTCAGCCTTCTGAAGGCAGAGAGAAAAGGGCAGAAAAGTCAGGAAGACAGAAAGAAAAATAAGGAATGCAAGCTATAAAACTGTACTTTACTTTCAAGGCTTGAAGGTATTCATAACAAAAAGACATGCCAGCCTGGGATGTTTTAATCTGCTGTTTTAAGGAAAGGACTTTTAATATGACTTGCAATCCACTTTTAAATTTTCTTTTTAAACTTTAAGTTCTTATTCCTTTTCTTTTTTTTTTAATGGAGAGGTTTTCATTACTGCCCCTCTTTCCTGCCCTAATATAGTTTTCGTCACATTTTAACAGTAGCTTTTTGATTTTATTATCTACAGGCTGAGTCTCCCTTATCCAAAATGCTTGGGACCAGAAATGTTTTGGATTTTGGATTTATTTCAGATTTTGGAATATTTTTATATACATAAAGAAATATCTTGGAGTTGGGACCCGAGTCTAAACATGAAATTCATTTATGGTTTGTATACTCACACATATAGCTTAAAGATAATTTTATATGTAGTATTTTCAATCATTTTATGCATGAAAAAAGTGTATGTACACTGAACAAACAGAAAGCAAAGGTGTCACTATCTCAGTCACCCAAGTGGACAATTCTGGAGTATTTTGGAATTCCTGATAAGGGATTTTCAACTTGTATTTCTTTTTTATCTGTACAATATATGTTCTAATTTTGAAAGTTACCTTCAGTCCCAGGATATTTCAATGCGTGCTCACATATATGGGTCCCCTACACCAACGCTGGGATTCTCCTAGTGAGTTTTCCTGAAATAACTCCCAGTTTTACCCCTGCAAGTACTTTTCTAGTTCTTATGCAAGAAGATATCCAGTACCTCCTTGCACAATGCCTTTCCCCTGGCTGCACAACAATGCTGGGTAGCAGCTGCACACACCTATCTAAATAGCCAATTGGCTGCCAGAGTCCATCTTGCCATCTTTAGCAGCCATTGTGCAGATGGATGAAAAATAAAAACCTTTGTCCTCAGGACCTCAAGCACCCAAAAGGATCTTAAACAAAGTCCCCTCTGCAGATTTCCCATCCTGACTGTCCCAGGCTCCCACTCAATATACTGTCCCAGTAGCAGCATGGGAAAGAACAAACTACATCTCTGTGCTGTGCAGATGAGAGCACCATTGGTACAGGCAATGTAATGAAATGGTGTGGGGCTTAATTTCCTACAAAAATCCCTGCTTGTTCTCACCTTGATGCCCTCAATGCGAAACCCGAGGGTAGTAGTGGAGCTAAGTGTCTCCCTCCACTGCATGTAGCGAGGTTTCAGGACGCCCCGCTGGGCATGCTCTTCTGGTGTGGGAGCTGCTGGATCGATGGCCACCATCTTGTCATACATGTCCTGGCGTGGACAGGGCTGCTGCCTCGCCTTCTCCAACTCCTCCTCAAGGTATGTCCTAAAAAAGAGATGGGGAGGAAAGAAGCCCAATGTCAAGCATTAGTAGGGCTGTAGCATACAAGCTAGACAGTCTCTCTTTGTACCCCACCAAGCTGAAAAAGGAAGGGGGAAGCAGCCTCACCGGATTCCCATTTTGCAGTCCATGATGGATGGGCCATCAAAGCCAGCCAACAAATCCTCCATCTGGATATAGGTCTCTCCATCATGCTCCACCACCCCAAAGTATGCCGGGACATAGGGCTGGAGAGCATCGCACACCAGACGTTCTAGACATTGCTGCTCGCTGGGGCAATACTTCTTCAGGATACGTCCAAAATCACCAGCCTTGAAGTTCCCTTCAGAAACAGAGAGAGGAGGTAACAAGATGGCACAGAGCTCCAGGTTCCTTTAGAGCAGCTCTTCTCAACCTTTTTTTTTTTCCTACTGGAAGAACCCTTAAAATATTTTTCAGAAAGAGTGTTGTGCATTCTTTCTGTGTTTCATTGCTTTCCTCCCCCATTTTTTATTTTAGGTTATGAAGCAGCATTTATCTGTTTAAAAAAATCTAACCCACTGGAATATACTGTCGGCCCTCCATATCCATGGATTGTGCATTCACTGATTCCACCATCCATGGTTTGAAAATATCCCTGCCCTCAAAACACAAATCCTAAAAAGTAAACCTTGTTTCTGCCATTTTATATAAGGGACACCATTTTACATCCTCAGAGTATGCAATAAGACTTAAGCACCCATGTATTCTGGTATCCACAGGGGGTCCTGAAAACAAACAAGGGCCCACTGTCGATCATAATAGAATTAAGATAATCCTTAATATTTGTTTCTTGCTCATACAGTGATGGAAAGTAGTATAGAAACAAAAGTGAAGCAATTACATGCTAAATAATCCTTATAATCAAATATAAAGAATAAGTTCTCAAAGATATTCTTAGAAAAGGGATTGAGACATAATTTTCAGGACTCGGGAAACCCCTGCATAAAAATATTGTATCTACAGCTAAAAAATGTGTTTCAGTTACATTCTCCCATGGAATACCCTGGTTCTAGGGAACACTGGTTGAGAAATCGTGCTGTGGAGTATGAGATTCAGGAGGATGCTGAGTCCAGATCAGCATGTTCATACTTCCAAATGCACACTGCTATCTCCTTGCTCTTGACAAACACTTTTTACCATTGCTTACCTGCATGGCCAGCAAGTTGCACCCACGGGTAGCGTTTTCGGAAAGAGACGACACAGGGGGACCAATGCACCATGTTTTTCAGCTTCTTCCACGGCTTGTTCTGTGGATCAAATATCGATATTGTTTTATTCATGTATATCCTGCCTTTCTCACAGTAACGGGACTCAAGGCAGCTTCCAACATATTTAAAAGCAATACAGATTAAAAATTATACAAAAACATCCATGTACAAAAGCTGTTTAAAAGTCAAATAACTTGTGAAATTAAAAACATTAACATTCATGAAAAGACAAGAGCCAAACCATAGCGCAGCACACCACAAAGAGCCCGTCCCAGGCAATTTTGAAAAGTTTAAGGGCACAAGAATATTTTATTTTGCTGGCAGAAGGAAAGCAAGGACTCAACAAAGAGGGGTCTCCAAAGTCTAGGAGCAGAAACTGATCAGAACAAAAGTGATGCACGGGTACAGAATCTCTCACTCAGGCTGCAGAAATAACAGTCTGACGCCACTTTAACCGCAATGCCTCAATGCTATGGAGTTCTGGGACTGTCATTTTTTTGAGATTTAGCTTTCCCTGTCAGCGCACTCTGCTAACGACAAACTAGAGATCCCAGAATTGCATAGCATTGAGCCACGGAAGTTAAAAGTGGTATGCAACTGCTTTGTTCCTGCAGTGTTGCGGTAGCCTTTACGAACTCTCTGGGCACAGTCCCAAGAGGAAAGGAAGAAGCCCACAAGTTAAATATTTTGTAGGGGAAGGAATTCTGAGTCACCAGGATGAGGAATGAATCAGAGAAGGCACTACTCAATCATGGCCAGGGCTCTTGGGAGATGTATTGCTTAAGCTGCTTGGTTGGTCGGTGAAGCATGTCATTTGAGGGCTTGACTCATCACGGACTGCTCTGAAATAGCACAGGATGTCTCCCTATCCGTCCCCCGCCGCCTCCGTGGCTGCTTGAGTCCAAAGAGCGGCATACTGTGCTCAACCATGCAAGGACTGCAATCTTGTGCTCTTTCACTCCCTACTACTACTGTACTATTATTGTATTCATTTATATTTTACCTGCCTTTCTGCTAATGGAGGTCAAGGCAGCTTGCAAGAGGTTGAAAAATAATACAGGTTTAAAAAAAACTATACAGAGACTTCAAGTATAAATGTAAACATGGTTTAAAAGGAAATGAAACAATTTATGAAATTACAAGCATTGACATTCATTCAAAGAAAATATACAAACTATAAAAGGGCACAGCAAACAATTAAAAGCTGTCCCGTTCAGGATCTAGAAGCCGAGCAAAGGACGGCAGCAAGTTTCAAAATCTGGGAATAGCCACCAAGAAGGCCCTCTCCTTGTACTCACTTTCCATTTATATCCTTTAGATCCTTTGTTACATGTTCCTCTCGACTTATCCATTGGTCATAGCAAAATCCATCATTCTGCCCCCCAAACATGCCCTCAACTTATACATAAGGTTGACTTATGGTCAAGTATATATCATATTTATTGCACTGGTAAGCTCATGATATTAACCTGTTTGTGGTTGTTTTAATGGTTTTAATTATATTTATTATAGTTATTCTTATGATATAATTAAGGAGGGAGGGGATAGTGGGATTTATTTTATTGTATTGTATGGATTTTATTGATGTAAGCCACCTCGATCTTGGAGAGGTGGAGTAGAAATATATTATTATTATTATTATTGTTATTATTATTATTATATTTACCTATTGATGGAAGGACAGCACGAGATAGTCTTTCTACTCTTCCTAGGGAGTAAGTACTAGAATCTAAGAACAGCTACCAAAAAGGCCCTCTCGCTACCAAACATGCATGGTAGAATCAGGATTTGAACCCTGGTTTCTCAAGAGTCCTAGCCCAACATTGAAGCCACTAGGCTGGTCCATTCTCTATATGCTGTTTATGATTTTCTTCACCATGTCTTCATTCTTCTAGGCTATAAACATCCAAATTGCTTAGAAGCTTTCCTCCTGACAAGCTCCCTCTTCAATGAAAGCCATCTCCACACTTCAGCCCCTGCTTTTCTGTGCCCCCACACATCCCTCTATTTCATGAACTCTTTAGGTAGCCATGCCAGCTCAAAGCGGAGGCACAGAGATCGGCCAGCCAGTGATCCAAG
Organism: Urosaurus nigricauda; assembly: GCA_034509955.1. Classification (NCBI taxonomy): domain Eukaryota; kingdom Metazoa; phylum Chordata; class Lepidosauria; order Squamata; family Phrynosomatidae; genus Urosaurus; species Urosaurus nigricauda. Next base: position 27,466,761 of record JAOEGL010000007.1, on the reverse strand, counting down.
TTCTTCTCAGTTCAAAGCACACTCATAAACCCAACAGCCATTATTTGGAGCGCTATAACTCTCAAGTGCTGAACTGGAACGAGAAAGTGTGAGTTATAGCAGCTGTCTGGGCATCATGCTGTGCCCAGGAAGGGCACCAGCTGTTGCCAACTGACCGACACCCTTGTCACATTGAGAGATTGCTCAGCTGGAAGGATTTGGCTCCAACGGCATTTCAATAGCTCTAGCGATTCCTTTTATTCTTATCCTCAAAAGAGTTCACACCAAGGAACCCAAAAGAGGAGAAGACCCTGTTCTGAACCCTACCACCAACACCATACATGCCATTTTACCATCTTCCCCGGAGCGTCACATGGCCCAGAACTAAAGTAGACCAATGCCAAGCCTTCAGAGCTCATTCAAAACAGAGGCACAAAATGGACAGACCAGAAAGACAGGCAGAGAATAAAGCACGAGGCAACACGCTCAATTGTAACAGGAATTTAGCTAGGAGGGTAAAAACTTGAGTCAGGACACTTTGAGTTCCTTCTCCAGCACCACTTGCTGGTATTAAGACTAAGGCTTTGGACTGCTGTGGCAGAACTCCCAAGAAGCTGGAGAAAGACTATTTCCATTCTGTCACCGTCCGAGGAAAACAAAGGCAAAACCACTCTGGACAAATCTTACCAAGAAAGTCCTGTGATAGGGTGGCCATAAGTCAGAAACGACTTGAAGGCACACAGTAACAACAATCCTGCGTTGCAGATGGCTAGACTCATTCAAAGAAGCCACAGGCCAGAGTCTGCAAGACCTGAGCAGGCATTCAATAACCAGGGTTCTTGGAGGTCTTTCATTCATAGGGCTTGCCATAAGTCCAAGTCGACCTGATGGCAAATAAGAACAGCAAAGTATTTCCCCTTCCAAACTATATTTCAAGCTTATTCCCCTCCTGCATTATTTTTTATCATGTCCTTTTGGCAGTAGTTTGCAACTAGTGTTATCCCAAATGCATGTTCAATCAAACTGGACCAAACTGGCGCCCCAGAATGGTTGCCTTCAGTAACTCCTTTGGCAAGCTAAACAAAAAATGCCAGGCACAAATACTAGAAAGAAAAACCATTTGCTAGCCAGAAACACAGAGCTTTCGTGTAAAAGCAGAGTGAGGGGTTGTCACACAATTCCCCTGGCACACTGCTAGCATGCAATAATCTTAAAACAGTCACGGAAAACCCTCCTTCCAAGCCAGTTCTTCCCCTCCTTCTGACCTGCCTTGGAAGAAATGCTGATCAGGTACAAGGAGGTTTTATCTCCAAGTTTCCAGTGGGTAAAGAATGACTCAAGAACTCTATCTCCCCTTTACAGTGACAAAAAAGAGGTCACAACCACACAGTGTTAACTGCTGATAACCAAGTGGTCCCACATATATGGTGAAACTGAGAGGCATTATGGCCTTTTGGAAGGCAGAGGTAAGGATGAAGACCACATTCAGATATGGTAAATAACTTCTTAGATGTCAGGAGACCCTGGCATACAGAACTCTAGGCAAGCAATAATTTTCATAGTCTGGGACTTATTCTGTGTGGAAAATGCACTTTCCTGCAAAAACAGCAACAGTATTTTCTGCACAGAAATTATCACCTCTGTGTATAAAATGCTGGGGTTTCTGCAGAGAACCTGTTTCCTACACAGTAAATGTTGTTCTCTATACAAAAACAAAACAAAGCCCCCACAGCATTTTTTGAACAGAGTACTCCTCAATTACTGGGCCTAAATACCCTAAAGACACTAGATCCTGTCTGATCTTGGAAATTAATAATAATAATAATATGATTTATTTCTATACCGCCCTTCCATAGATCAGGGCGGTGTACAGCATATAAAAAACAGTAGGACATAAAAACCATTAAAACAAGCCGGTAACAATAAAACAATAAAAGCAGTAAAACCAGTAAGACAATAAAATCACAATAAAATCACAATTCTCCATATAAGTGCTAGTGCATATGCCGCAGCAGAACAGTGGGTGGCATTACAACAGGCAGGTAAATAAAAGTCCATTCAGCGGTAAGCCTGGTTAAATAAATAGGTCTTTAAGTCCTTTTTAAATTGAGCAAGGGAGTCAGTCCTGGTTAATACTTGGATAGGAGTCCGGCAATGAATGCCAGGTGCTGTAAGTTATATTTCGGTGGAAGGAATGGGCAAAACCACCTCTGAGTATTCCTTGCCTTTAAAAACTCTATAAGATTCATGGGGTTGCCATAAGTCGACAGGCACCTTACACACACAAGGAAGGCAAGGGGACTGTCTCATGAAGAAGCCACAGAAGAGAGTGTTGCTGTTGAAATGGCAAGAAATCTGGAAAGCAGAAAGAGATCCCATGGGCACACTTCCCATTGTTTCAAAGTCTTGGGGATGCTACTGAAAAGGCCCTACTCTATTCCCTCTTCTCCAGAAAGCAACATGTAAGCAGGAATCTTGGGCTCTTTGCACACACACACCTTCGGAGGCTTAAGCCCTTTTTTCAGCTTCCTTAGTAGGATCAATTTTTTTCCAGGTTTTGCCTTTCTGGTTCATAAATACCCATCCACTCTATGATGGAGGCATCTCATTGTGGAAAGTCTCCTCTGCCCCTCCCTGCTATCACCAGCAACAAAAAACCACAGCGTGACACAGAGTTTCCACTGCAAACACCTCTTGTGGTTTTGCTGACTTAACCGCAGCTCAAAAGCAAAAATCCACCAAGGTGCCGAGTTTCCAAGGCTGATGAATTTGCTAAGATTCACACATGCCGAGAAGCCAAGCCTTCTGCCCAGGTCGCACAGAGCTGGTCGTGGAAGGTGGTCATGGCAATCTATGCATGCTCAAACGCACCCTCTGTTCTCCTTCCAAAAATGGCAGGGATGACCACTATCAATACGAAAACAAGGAAGCCAAGGGATGTTAGGCCTGAAGGGAGGACACAACTCTCTTTCTCTGCGTACTTTAGGGCAAGGGTCTGCTCCCTTTCTCCCAGTTAAAGATAGTCAGGGATTAAATCTTAAACCAAGATTCAGTCACAGGGTTCCAATCCTGACATATATAAATTCGGATAAAGACAACGTACCTCTAAGCATACACAGACTATTTTTCTCTCTATCTGTCAAGGATCTAGACAAACACCACCTCATGGATCCTGTTGTAGCACTGAGCATCCCCTTCTGCATCTTTATCTTAAACTCTTGGTCTTGGGTAGCTCAGCAAGTGTCCAGGTATTATTTTTGCATAGAGATGATCATCTCTTCCTTGCCAGCCTCTTTCCCTGGTTGCCTAAATGCCATTTAACCCAGTAGTGCAATGCACAGAGAGGAAAGCACAATGCACAAAACTACAATTTCTTACATTCCAGAACAGAATGGAGTAGCAAAAAGAAAAAATAGGTCTCTTATGGAAAGGCGAATTGAAGCTTTGTGCATTATGCCTTCTCTTCTTGGACACTCACCACAGAATTATCCCATCACCTTTAAAGCTCAGACAAGTCACCATCCTAGCCTAGTAAATTCTCTTTCCCAAACGTTCACTCTTCTAAAGCTAGATTGTCAACTTGCCTCAAACAATCTTTTGCTCTGTCATCTGTCTTCCTCTCTTCACAAAGTCTGGCCTCTGCTGCAGCCCTCCAAACCCACAGCTGCTTTGTAGGTTGGCTACCACCAAAACAGCGGTGAGTGTAAGAGCAGAGAAAGATCTTCACGGGAAATGACAACAGGAGAAACCTCAGCGTTTCCACCTGTCCTGACAGGTTTGGTGGGTTTGGCAGAGGACAGGCTGCGGGCAGCGCCAAGGAACAGCCGATGCCAAGTTTTCCACCTGTGTTTTGAAAACAAGCAGCAATGGGCCAAGCTCCTAGGGACAGGAGAAACTGGAGCAAAGCATTTACACAATGGGAAACTGAGGCACACTCGTAGCAGCTGGGGAAAAAAAGGAGGGGGTCAACAATGGCTCAATTTCAGAAGCCCAAGACTACTGGATACAAATACAGTGGGTCCTTGTTACCCGCTGGGGTTTGGTGTCAGGACCCTACATGGATAACAAAATCCATGGATGCTCAAGTCTCATTCAGTACAATGGCATAAAAGATATATAAAATGGCAAAATCAAGGTTTGCTTTCTATAATTTATATATATTTTAAAGCATTTTCAAGCCATGGATCCTTGAATCTGTGGATAAGGAGGGCTGCCTGTACCTGTTCTAGAAAGAATCCCATTTTTAGTATTACCAACATATTAGAGGTCAAGCATCAAACCTCTTTTGTTACAGTGGCTGCCTTCCCATCCTCAAGACAATTATTACAAATTTTAAGGAGGAGAGTCCAGCAGAAGTTAAAGAGAATCAGGAAAAACCAGGTAGCACAAGGATCCAAAAGGGAGATTGCAAAAGATTTCAGGGGAGACGGTACCACTCAGTACTTAGCATACACCTCCTTTTTCCTCCATCGATCTCTTACTTCCAATTTGTGGGTAACTGCTCTTTTGTTTAGACTGGAAGTTTCAAGCAACCACACCGACAAAATTCTGTGTGGTCACATTCCCATGACACAGCTGCGGGGCACATTATGCAACACTCTAGTCATTAGGATAGATGGGGAGATGAGAGAAAAGAATTTAATCAGCCTTCACAATTTTCAGAACTTGAACATGCCACAGAGGGAGACTGCCTCTGATCGCATGCAGAGTGCATTTTCCATTTAGCTAAGTAACTGCAGCTGGCCTGGACATGTCTAGTGCATGGCTTCCAGGCCAGAGACCAACCACCTCATGCAGAAGCCAGTGAAAACAGCTGAATAAAAACAATAGTAATACGTAATGATAATAATTCTATTTAGTTTTTAACAACCTATCCATACAGATCAAGGCAGGGGACAGCAACAGATTAAAATACAACAACAAATTGGACGCATAACACCAGTTGAAAAACAACTTAGCATCAGTTCAAAGAGCATATAAAACCAATACATATTACAAGCAATCGATTCATGCTTTTAAAACTCATGATTCAAAAATCATCTGGATTAGCCTGCCAGAAAAGACTGATCATTAGAGCTGGTTCTTTTTAATTCATTCATTAAACTAAGTCAAAACCAAAACAAAATTCAGAGAAACATCATATAACAATGGACAACATAGGTTATCATAACAGCACACATATAACGTATCCAGGAGTAGATGTGTTGGCCATATAGCAAAGTACTGCATCATCCAAAATCCACAAAACAGTGATACCATTATTGTATCAACCAAAATGCACATTATACATGTTGCAAGCTTTTGAAGCTCCACTGGCTTCTTCATCAGGCAAGGTTTTAAACCTTCATCAGGCAAGGCTTTTAACACCTTGCCTGATGAAGAAGCCAGTGGAGCTTCGAAAGTTTGCAACATGTATAATGTGCATTTTGCCTGGCCCCATAAAGGTATCACGGTTTTACTGATTTTGGACGATGATGCAGTACACTATTATAAATATTTGTATTTTATTTAACCCCCCCCCCCAAAAAGTGGGACTCCAAGCAGATTAGAGTCTAAAAATATCATACACATACAATTGTACCTTAATCTTCCAAGTCAACAAAAACCAAAACCACACACAACAAGACAAATATACCGACTTCCTGAACTCCTTCCCTGACTGAGTCCTTGTAGCATTTCTACTTTTTTATTTAAAAATAATGTATTCTTTACTCCACTTTATCACAACAATGATATTGCTACGTATTACCTAGACAATTCAAATATTTCACTTTCATATCTACCCTGCAACCACTTTAGATTGGGAACCATTAGTAACTGTCTAACAAAAAGAATGGGGAGACAAAGCAGTCCATGCTGTTTTAAACTCAAAAATAGCGTATCCAGCTGCTGCCAAATCTTTTCAGGAAGGCCGTTCCACAGCCGGTGGAGGGCATCCGAAGAAAAAGTCCTCCAAGTAACACAATGCCATATAAGCATGGCTTGCGCATAGGGAGAAGGAGTGGAGAAAGCAGAGATCACACCGTTTCCTTCTTTGCTTTGCAAGCAACTCTCTCCCCAAAGAAAGATGCAAAGGTCTGCCTTGCTCCTGGCCATATGGCCCTGGTCCACTAGTGCTCAGTCCGGCCATAGAAAGGAAGCGCCAGAAAGGTACTCACCCGAAAAGAGCCCCCGTCCAGCTTTCTCATGGCCTCCCCAAGGCTGGCAGCAGCCCCACCGAACAGTCCCAGTTCTGGACTGAGCGCAAGCGTACGCATAATCGTCACCGGGCAGGCACACGACGTGGCTTTTTATGCGCTTCTCACGCCACTCCCCACACACATAGACACACGCACACCCCACGGCATAATATTTACGTCACGTGATGCCCTTCCCCTTTTCTGAAACGATGGAGGTAGGGCTGGGGAAGAAGAGAAGGAAAGGGCAAAAAGCAAGCAATGATGCCTGCAGGCTGACAAGGGAGGAAATCTTGCAAGCAATTTTCCATGACCGCAAAACCAGACAGAGCGAGAAAGAGCGAGAGAAAAGAGGGAGAACACAAACAAAAGATTGAGGCAGGGGTTTTGTAAGCTGGCTCTTGCTCTTTGGCTGGCAAGAAGAGAGTAGGGCTGCATCTGCATTGCAGAATTAATGCAGTTTGACACCATTTTTACAGTGCCACAATAAACCACAATATGAAATCCCAGAATTTCATAAGATGGAGCCACGGCAATTAAGGCAGTGTCAAACTTCATTAATTCTGCAGTGTGGCAGCAGCCTTAGATGCTTTTGTGCCAGAAGAAATACACTGAAATATATGTTCTTCTCCCTAAATTCACCGTCGTCATTAAACAGGATGATCGAGATAGGCCCCACTGCAGGGTGATCAGATGTCACAACCAGAAAGGAGGACAAGGCACTGCAAAATGTTGGGCATTCAAGGCAAACATAGGACATTCCAAAATAAAAGCTAAAAACGATTATATAAATGCAAATTCATGCTTCATTGTCATGCTCAAAAGACAGGATAATTTGAAAATTCCTCCTGGACAGAAAGTTGAAATGTAGGACATATCCTGGAAAAGGAGGATGTCACATTGTCAGGTCACCCTGATCCATTTTTTGATGGAAAACAAGTGTGGGGGACTAGCCAGGATGGTAGGGGGAGAGAAAGAGAAACACCGCCCAGTTTACTAAAACCAAAGCCACATTCATTTATGAGAAATGCGATTAACAATGGTGGCTATGGGGATTCTGGGAGTTGCAGTCCAAAAAGGCAACTGTCCAACGTTCTAGCAAATTCTGCTATGAAATTCTTGGATTTGTAGTTTTGTGAGATATTTAGCCTTTTGGAAATGGATGTACTTGGAGGTAGTTCCAGATTCTGTAGTGGCTGTAGGGATAGGATGGGGATATTTTCCCCTGTTTTCACACATGGGAGGGGTGTCTTTTGTATTTTCTTTCTTTCTTTAATTTCTGTGCTGCCTTTCTCCCAGAAATGAACCCAAAGTGATTCACAGATAAAAACTTTTTTAAAACTTTACAATAAAAATGTAGTAACGATTACAACGACCTAACTAAAAACAGTATCAAATTACATTAAAATATACAGAAGTTTAAAAACCATCATTTAAAATGCTTAGCCCCAAACTGTCCAAAATTATGCCATATTTTTAAAAACTGGGGTGTTATCCTTGAGGGACTGCTACAGAGCTTTAGGGTCCACAAAAATGGGGCTCAACTGCGCCACATGGCCCATGGATCACACTATACTCACACCAGAACTGCAGAGATCTACACATGAGATGTAACTGAAGTCAAAGTTTGGTCTCACCCATAACTTTCCCCATGTTTGGAGATGATTATCATCTCTTGTGAACCTTCAAGTTGCTTTCAACTTGCAGCGACTCTAAGGTGAAGCTATCATGGGCTTTTCTTAGCAAGATGTGTTCAGAGAGGGTTTGTCATTGCTTTCTTTTGAGGTTGAGAATGTAACTTGCCCAAGGACATCCGTGGCTGAACCCTGGTCTCCAGAGTCAAAGTCTAACACTCAAACCATTACACCAGGTTGAATCTCTGGGGGTAGATTATAGGCAGTCTTTATTATTCTTGGGCAGGCTCAATGACAATAGCTGGCTTAATATTAATATTTTAGTACTGTCTTGAGAGCCAGCATCATGTAGCAGTTTGAGTGTTGGACCGTGATCTGGTGACCAGGCTTCGATTCTCCGCTCGAGTATGAAAACCCGCTGGGTGACCTTGATCAAGTCACACTCTCTCATCCTCAAAGGATGGCTATGGCAACCCTCCTCTGAAGAAACTTGCCAAGAAAATCCTACTATATGTTTGTCGTAAGTGGGAAAAGACTTGAAGGCGCACAACAAAAAAGAAGCTCTTGCCAACAAAACCCTATGATAGGTTTGTCTTAGAATCGTCATTAAGTAAAAAAGAAAATGACTTGGAGACACACAGCAACAAACAAAAAGGAAGCTCAGCTACACAGGAAACTTGGTGATTCAATCTGGTCAGATCATTTTGGGAGGGAGGCTCAGCTCCCCCAAAGTTTAAGTGGGGGTTCAAGCCAGCTCTGCCCCCCTCTTCCAATGCCCCTACCCACAACTAAAGCATCCCTGAAATGTGGCCATCCAACCTCCGCTTACAAACCTCCACCAAAATAAGCATCCAGCCCCTTAAGAGGCTGTAAGCTCCATTCTCCACACAGCACTTTACCATGAGGAATGTTTTTCCTAACATTTGGCTGATGACGTCCTTTCTTATAATGTGAACCCATACAGTCACCTGTCTGCTACCAGAAAGTCAACGTGTGATGTGGGAAGCATTCTTGGCTTGGCTGCATGAATTGACTGGGCTCTTTATGTTCCCATTTTAAAATCTGACTACTGGGAAAATAGGCTGCACATGTGACCAGGATTGCAGCAGCCTTTGGCACCGTACAGCAAGGTAACAACACCATCCATCCTACCTATTCTGATCTCATTTGGAAGCAGGAGAGTGTCTACACAACACAGCAGGTTGATACCACATTACCTGTCATGGCTCCATTCTACATAATCCTGGGTTATTTTATTTGGTGAAAGACGTTGAATTCTCAGCTAGAGAACTCTTCTGCCTGTCTACATAGAAGTCTTAGCATATGGGTGGAAATTACCGTATGTTGCCCTTCTTGGATTGCAGATCCTGTTGGCCTAAGCCAGCCAATGGTGAAGAATGCTGTGAGCTGCAGTCCAACAGCATCTGGAAAACTGCATGATTTCCATCCCATCTTAATATCTCATTGTTGTTTTGTGCCTTTAAGTAATTTCTGACTTCTGACTATGGCAACTCTAAGGCAAACTGATCATGGAGTTTTCTTGGCAAGATTTGTTCAGAAGAGGTTTGCCATTGCCTTCCTGTGAGGCTGAGAGTGTGTGACTTGCCCAAGATCACACAGTGGGTTTTATGCCAAGCAAGAAATTGAACCCTGTTCTCCAGAGTCATAGTCCAACACTCAAACTACATGCATGAATCCTAGGATACCATAAGATGGGTCCAGCCATGACAGTTATAGTGGTGTCTAGACCTCCTGCTTTCCCAAGATATGTCCTACATTACAGTCTTCTTCTGTCCAGGAGGAATGCCAAAATGTCCTCCATTTTGAGCATGACTAAGAAGCATGGATTTATATTTATATTATGAGAGTTTTTAGCTTTTCTTTGGGAATATCCTACACTGTCCCTTGAATGCCCTACATTTTTCGGTGCCTTGTTCTCCTTTGCAGTGATGAAATCTGAGTGGTGTCAAACTGTTATAAAAGTGCCATAGATATACTGCAGATTTCACCAGTCTAATGCACCATGCATTTTCAAAACCTAAGCAAAAAGGTGAGACTACACAAATGTAGGTAAAATACAAACTCTAAATATGAAGATAATGTATTCAAGATAGTAGGCAAATTTTTTTAAGTTCAAAGAGCTTTCTGGCAACTGATGTGTGCATGAACTTCATGCAAGCAACACACTTTTCCACTTGTTTTGCTAGCTCCCATCATTACGAACAAGATGTACTCTCCCCTTGGGTGACACAGATGTACCAATTCTTCCCCCAGCCCTATGAGAAAGCTCCCAGGCTGGGGGCAGATGGAATCAGAACTATTTGTTTCCAGAGAGGGTTCAAACAACAACCCAGATCTTCTGAAAGAGTCAGAAAAGAGAAAACGAAAGTCTTGCCCTCGTTCCTCTGCTTTGGGCCTTTGTAAGTTCACTCTGTCTCACACCTTCCCTTCAGCCTTTGAGGACTCATTTGGGTACGCAGGAAAATCTGAATGCACTAAGAATTTTCAAAAAGCCTTCCCATCATTCTAATGTTGTTGTTGTTGTTTTATTTTGAAGAAAACACCATCTAAGCCATCACTACATTCTGTGGAAGTCCCCCTTTGTAATGACATGTCCCTAAATTTTAATCTCATTTGCCATTTCAGTCTAGTGCAACAAAATTTTAAGTAAATACACAAGAAAATGCACACACAAAAAAATAATGCAAAATTAAGACTTCCAGGAACAGCATGTTAAAAAGCCACTTTGTTATCCTGTCCCCCTACCCTCTGCTTGAAAACATGAAAACCATCACCCCTCATTATTAATATTGCTACATGCCACTGCTGTTTATGATACCAAAACCTGATAATACTTTTATTCTGAAAAGTACATTCTAGCCACAAGAAATTATTCTACATTTTAGTCTTTACACTTCAACTAGGCAAGCAGTTGTGTTGGGCTGCAACTCCCATCACATTTGGAAAACAGAGCTTTCAGGAGAACTTTTTTAAAAGGTCTGAGTTATGTCGTTGCATTTCCAAAAGAAAGCACCTTTTCAGGAGTGGCACCCCAAGTCGTTTTTACTTTACGTAATTGCTTGCTGCATTCTGTCACAGCAAAGATGGGTCAAGTGCGGTCAATGGGCCACAAATGGCCCCACAACTATTTTTGTGCCCCAGTGAGGTCAGTTGCGTTCAGCCTTTGTCTGAGGCTGAGAAGGCGTGACTTGCCCAAGTTCACCCAATGGGTTTCAAGGCCGAGCTGGGAATCAAATCCTGATCTCCAACACTCAAACCACTATGCCATGCTTTCTGTCTGGAAGTCATCTGGTTCCTTCAATGTTAAAAAAAAAGTCAGAACATCCCCCCCCCCCAATAAAAACCCTCTATTCTTTGATTCAAATATATAGCCGTGTTATTCTGCAGAATCAGTATGTAGAGAGATCATGTAGCACCTTGGAGACTCACTGAAAGAAAGACGTTGGCAGCATGAGCTTTCGTAGACTTGTAAACTAAAGTCTATGAAAACACATGTGGCCAACTTCTTTCTTTCAGTGAGTCTCAGAGGTACCACAAGATCTCGCTAGATAACCGAGATGTCTAAGCAAGAGAACTGTGAAGATGCATACCAAAGAAGACATCCCTTTTCATATTAAAACGAAGAAGAGAATGAGGTATGGAAGTTTTCCCCTAAGGATCCAGATTTCTGCCAACGCCACTCATGGAATTACCAGAAAATGTGCAAACAATCCACAATGCACTACAACCACAGAGAGCAGCAAGGCAGCAGCATGGTTGGGAAAACAGGTATCGCCAGTCCCAGGGAAGTATCACCCTTCCCGGGGATTGTGTCATTCTACCCAAGAGGCTCTGTTCCCAGCCACAAGAGAGCTCTACCGGTTTCGGTGCCTCGCCGAAACACAAGTCCAACAAAGATGAGCAAGCGAGAAAGTGACTCAGCCAGGCACTTGGCTGCCTTTGGAAATCCGGGAAATGAAACACCTTTCTGGCTCAGCGAACAATTCCACCTGGAGCAAATGAAGCATACCGGAAGTTACACGGAGAGCACCAAGCCTTGTCTGGAAGCCAGATCACTGTCTAAAGGTCCTCTCAGGCTGCATCCACACTGCAGAAATAATCCAATTTGACGCTGCTTTAACTGCCATGGCTCAATGCTATGGAATTCTGAGAACTGTAATTTGTTTTCCACTTGTTTTGCTAGTTCCCATCATCACGAACAACATGATGTACTCTCCTTGGGTGTGACAGATGTCACTACAGTTCCCAGAATTTCGTAGCATGGAGCCACAGCAGTTAAAGTGGTGTCAAACCAGATTATTTCTGCAGTGCGGATGCAGCCTCAGTGGGCCCTTGGTATCTGCTAGGGTTTGGTTCCAGGATTCCACATGGATCAAAAAATCTGTGGATGCTCAAGTCCCACTAAATACAACAGCATAGTAAAATGTGTCCCTGATAATAGTCCCTGATAATAGTAAAATGGCAAAACCAAGGTTTGATATTTGGAATTTGTACTTATTTCTTTTAATATTGGCAAGCCATACTTGAATCTGTGAATAAAGAATCTATGGATACAGAGGGCCAACTACTGAAGACACAATGAGCAAGAAAAGGTACTCTGCATAAAATCCAAAGGCATGTAATAAATGAAATCCTGGGATTTGCAGTTTGGGAAGGCAGTAGCGCTCTCTGCATGATAATTCTAAATCTCTCACAAAACTATAAATACCAGGATTCATTAGAGCCACAGCAGGTAAAGTGGTTGCTGTGTTCCTTCGTCCTCGGCATATTTTAACTGCTGCAAACCAAGTTCAGAGCACAAAAGCAGTTTGCACTCAAGCTGCTGCCACAGTGCAGACTTCATGCAGTTTGACACTGCTTTAACTGTCACAGCTCCATCCTATGGAATCTTGGGATTTGTAGTCTGTTGTGACAACAGATCTGTCTCAAAGAGAAGGCTAAATATTTCGAAAAAAGCCTTGTATAAGTAGACAAAAACATGTTGAATCTTCTTTGTTGTTGCTGAGTGTCTTCAAGTCGTTTCTGACTTATGGCAACCCTATTGTAGGGTTTTTTGGGGAAGATGTGTTCAGAGGAAGTTTGCCATTGCCTTCCCCTGAGGCTGAGAGTGCGTGACTTGCCCAGGGACACAAAGTGGGTTTCATGGCCAAGCAGGGACTTGAACCCTGGTCTCCAGAGTCATAGTCAAACTCTCAAACCACTATGACACAAGATCTCCAGTGCCTCCCCAAAATACAAAACCCTGGCAACTTAAATAGAATCATACTGCTGGAATAGTTGGTGTGAAAGGGCTCCAGCTACAAATATCAGCATGGTACTACATGTGTATTCAAACAAAGCATTACTCCTGCTTGCAAGTAGCAAAGTTCAGAAAACGCCAACGTGTGTCGGGAAGGAAAACTCGACTTTTGTACTGGGGCACAAAAGCTGCCGACTGGCACTGTACTACATTAAGGAAAAACACTAGGGTTGAAGAAGTCAGGTTTCACTTTGATGGAGTGGCTTTCAAAGTACTATTCTCAAGGAATTTTTTGAATCTACAACTAATACTTTCCTAGAACTATGGGGGGGGGGGATTTGGGGAAACCCTGTCAATTTTGCTCATTCTAAAAAAAGCACTTTCATCTCGCAGAGTCAATTTCCCTCTTTGTCTTCTCGATTTTGCGAACGCCATGACCTTTGTCAAGAAAAACATCAGCGAAAAACAGGAAAGTGTGACTGTTTGTTGACAAGAAGTGACAAAAGGTTCGGGATTCGCAAAAGTGAACCTATTTTTACTTTGGCGTTCGGCTCCCAAGTTGATGGAAATATTTCACATATCCATAAACTAAAAGGGTGGAAGAACAACTTATTTTGCAAAAACTGTGAGGATGTTTAAAGCAAATTATTACTCCCACTCACTGAATCAAAGGCAACTTGGTAAATCAACACACATCTAAATTCCACTGAGTTAGTCAATCTACTCTACGTTGGATTAAACAACTGGAGCGAAGCCAGAAAGAGACCGTGTGAAAGAAGAAAAGATAAAGTTGAGTTGCAAATATCCAGACATATTGAAGGCTGTGCTATGTATTGTGCCACCTCCCGGGTTATAATTAGATTTAGCTAATTATACTTTCCTTGATCTCTTTGGATTAGAGTATTGCATCAATACTCTAATCCAAAGTTTCAACTTGGTATTGGGAAAAGTCTGTTCCTCTCTTTCTTTGTCAGCTTCTCCGCATTAGTAAAGAACAGAGCAAACACTCTTTTCCTGGAAGTCTCATATTCAAAGTCCAGCCAATAATTCACGTTTGAAGGCCTTTTGGAAAGAAGTAATTGTAAGATACAATGGGTCCTTGGTATGTGCTGGGGATTGGTTCAAGGATCCCCATGGATATCAAAATCCGTGGATGCTCAAGTCTCAATGGCATAGTACAATAGTGTTCCTTATATAAAATGGCAAAATCAAGGTTTGTTGTTTGGAATTTTATATACTTTTTAAATATTTTCAAGCCATGGATGCTTGAATCCGGGGATACAAAACCTGTGGGTATGGACGACCAACTGTATTTCTTGAAGAAGAAAAATAACTATCTCTTTAGGTAACTATTGACCAGTCTCTAATCTCTCCTATCTAAGGACGGCACTAGCGTGAGTGATGGCAACGCAACTCCAAGCTTTCTTGGATGAAACGGATTACCGGGATCTATTCCAATCTGGGTTCAGGCCTGATTATGGGACAGAAACAGCTTTGGTCACCTTCGTAGATGACCTACACTGGACCAAGTTGCCTTCTTGTTGGCCCTTCTGGATCTTTCAGCAGCATTTGAGACTATTGACCATGGTATCCCTCTGGACTGCTTGGCTAAAGCTTGGGGGAATTGCTTTGTGGTGGTTCTTGTTTTTCTTGGCTGAACATTTCTGAAGGGTGATGCTGGGGAACTGCTGTTCAGCCTTTGGGTTGTGAGCTGTCAGTGCTGTAGGCTATATTTCAGAGGAGATGAAATATTTTAGGCTATATTTTAGAGGAAACGAAGTATTTCAGGCTATATTTCAGAGGTGATGAGATATAGCCTACAGCAGACCACTTCCTTGTCTAAGAAAACCCTGCAAATTCATGGGGTTGACTCAAGAAATCTGAAGACACACACACACACACAACTTTGAATAAGGGTTTGCTGCTGCTGTCAAACTTGCTTCTTGTAGTTTCTTGCTTCTTTTAGTTTTGTTTACAATAAATGTGGTGCTTTTATTGTGCCTACTTTTGTATTATTCATCACCTCGGGAGTCCTTGCGATTAAAGGAACAGCAGGCGAATAAAGGAACAGTAGGTGGGATGTTTGTATTCATAGTTATAGACTGGATTTGGTGGGAGGCTTGTGCGTCTGTGTAATATCACAAATGTTGTACCAAAGATCCAGATAAGTCACACAAACCCAACCTGGCCAAGTGTTCAAAGGTTGGTAAGGGGGCATCTCTTCTGGGCCAAGATGAAACTGGCTAACCCAATTGCAACCTGAAGGATGTGAGCAGAGCCAAGACAGAATTATAGATCTGGAAGGCACCAAAGGGGCCACATATTTATCACACAGGGACAACCGGAAGTGTAAACGGGATTTATCCCGTGAAAAACACACACTGGCGATTATGATTTATCACCCGACGTCATGAATAAAGTACCATTATCCCGGTAATATCCCACAAAAATCGTGCACTTGCAATAAATTTTTTTCACAAACTATTACAATATTATAAAACAAGTTACATGTTAAAAGAATAAAATACAATTAAAATGTGAAAAATGTGAAAAAGACTTTAAAGGTTTGGAATTTAGCACTATCAGAAAGGCTAACAAGGCAAGAAAGACAAACAAAAGAACAGAAAGATAATAATACCTTTCAGATTATCTTTCCCATTTTCTCTACTCTCAGGAATTTGATAAGAGGTGGTTTACCCACTGATTAGATCAATTGCGTATCCAATTTAGACCAATCTGATTATCCCTTTAGCTCTTAGTTAAGGGCCAGAGATGCTGCTTTTGCATTTGTTGCATTGCGTCTCTTTCCTCTTTTGGTGCATTTTAACTGTAAGACACATTGGCTCACTTTTGATTGACCAAGAA